>JAPDNY010000004.1:126039830-128439830 GCA_029375565.1 Gekko gecko
AGAGTGGGGATTCCAACCTGGGTCTCCCAGAACCTAGTCCGACACTCTAGCCACTGTACCTGGCTGGCTCTTTCTTTAACATTCAGAAAGGAGAAAACAGAACCAATGGAGAGTCACAGTCCTTATATCAAACTTGGAAGTGACACAGTCCTAACTCTAACAGAATACACTACAACTTGCATTGGATATGCAACTAATTTATAGCTGGTAAAACAGAAAGAAAAACAAAAAGGTTTTCTAAGACATGGAGCATGTTTGTCGTAGCAAGATGCCTCCAAAGCAATGTGTTAATTTTAGGGCTATCCAGTTTCTGGGAAAGGCCATGGTACCCTGCCTTGCTGAACAAGCACATCAGCTTACTAAAGCTTAACAAAAATAATTTTTTTTAAGTGAGGCGTTTACTTCCTTCAATTTACTAATGAAAATTGTAACAGTGGGTGGAAATATGTACAGGGATGGGTGAAGAGGAACTTCTCTTTTCTTGCCCTTTGCTCTAATTACAAAAGAACGTTTCAACTTCTGATTCATCATCCTATGATCTTTGAGAAAATTAATGTTATGATTCAACCAAAATTGGTGGTTTTGCAGGGAAGACTATATTCACAAAATATCTACATTCCTTGGTTTGACCAAGACTGTGCAGCAGAGTACATACAAGTGTTTGTCAATATGAACATTTTCAAATTCTACTTATATATTGTATCTAGGAAAAAGCAACACAAGATCCTTCTGAAAAGGGGAAACAATGTTTTTCAAACTCCCTTTTTCAATGTCTACAATAAAAAAGCAGAAATAGCTTTAACTTTTGAAAATTTATTTTTAAGACATTTGTGCACTACTTATCTCCAATGGTCTCATAAAAACAATCCAAATGAAATTACTCATATATTTAAACAGAAATCTAATCCACAAAGCCTAACAAAAACTGAACTCACATAAACTCAGTAACTTCCCTCTCCCTTCCCCAAATGCAGCCAACCTCATCAAATAGCAAAATGAAACTAATTGACCTCAATATTAACCAAAAGATCACTGACAGAAAAATGTGGCTTATTCTCCCCCTGCCCCGATAACAAAGATGAAGTATGTTGCAGGTTCTCAGGTAGACTGTTCCAGACGGCAGAAGCCACTGAAGATCAGTTAAAAGAGGATTCTAGAATATTTCCTACCAAATATTTCGAATGCTTCCTGGAAACAGTTTTTTTCTTTAACAGATCTTAATCCCAGTTTAGATTTTACTAGCTATGTTCATGTGACTTAGACTTAAGATCCCCAATGGAAGTCTTAGAAATACTGGAATTAACTGGATGCTTCTGTATTTATTAAAGCCACCAAGAAAGTTCTCCTGAATAAGATCTAAGTGTAGCCGAGATCTTACACGGTTAAGTGCACGGACTCTTATCTGGGAGAACCGGGTTTGATTCCCCACTCCTCCACTTGCATCTGCTGATGTGACCTTGGGTCAGTCACAAGCTCTGGCACAGCTGTTCTCTCAAGGACAGTTTCTGTCAGAAGTTCTCTCAGCCCCACCTACCTCACAGGGTGTCTGTTGTGGAGAGGGGAAGGGAAAGGAGTTTGTAAGCTGCTCTGAGACACCTTTTGTCAGGTAGTCCTGCCATGATGGATGGAGGGGAGGGGGAGGATGGCTATGGGCACCATGGCGGCGTGGAGGGCGGGAGGTTGGGATCGTGGGGGTGTAGATTTATGCACCTGGTGTGTGAGAATGGAATGTGAGTCTGGCAGGCTCTATCTTGGGTAGACTTAACACTCTGACCTTGGAGGAGACAGGCTGCGAGCTTCCTATCGCTTTCAAAGCTGCAGCTTTGCTGAGAATAATGGGGGCGGTGGGAACTTCATTAGTGTAGTAACTTTCGATTCCCATTCGCATGTTATTCCCTGATTGGTAGAGAGGGGGGGGGTCCCCATTCACCCCCTTTCCAGTATAACTGCCTGCTTTGTGTAACCAAGTTATTCTGAACAATGTATCTGCTCCAGTAACCTTTCCATTGCAGCTTAACAATAAACACTATTCTTGCTTGAACAACAAGACCTGGTGTTTGGCTGACTAAGTTAGGGCTTCTGACACCTTTGGGCAGTGAAGGGCGGGATATAAATCCAAACTCTTCTTCTTCTTTTTAAGATCTCCCCTTATACTAATCTGGATCCAGATCTAGCTGACAGATTTCCTTCTCTAACTCCCTGCACTGAGCCCAGAGAAAGAAGAAAAAGCAGCCAGCACTTTGAGATTGTGACTGGACTAAAAACTCATTAAGAATCCACTATTAACCCTGAATCCTCTATGTTGATATATCAGCATGGATTGGAGGATTACTCAATATAAACAGATTTCTTCAGAGAAAAACTATGCTTATTACTCAGATTTCAGTTAACTCAAATTTCTTGTTTTAGACAACAGATTAAAAAACAAACAAACCTCATAATCTACTGCATGGTGTTTGTACCACAAGTAATGATAAAATATTCACCCCACTTATGGACACAAAGTTACAATCAAGGTGAGAGCACTGGTCTGTTGTATAAAAAAATTAGACCGTTTGCTTGCTAATAATAACCCAGAGGTTTTTTTTTCCAAGAAGGTGCTAGCAAAGTGAAACAGAACTGTATGAAAAAGAATAAGAGTGGCTTACAATCTCTTTCCCTTCCCCTCCTCACAACAGACACCCTGTGAGGTAGGTGGGGCTGAGAGAGCTTTGAGAGGACTGCTCTTGAGAGAACAGTTCTGAGAGAACTTGTGACTGACCCAGCTGGCTGCATGTGGAGGAGTGGGGAATCAAACCCGGTTCTCCAGGTCAGTTCTCCACCATTCTTACCACTACACCAAACTGAATTATGTTCCGGTTGTAGTATCATGCCTTTCCTAACTGACAAGGTAATTTGGCAGATTTAACAGTTAGTATTTGCCAGTTCCAGAGCTCCAAGTCTACTACCTCACAGACAGCCTCCCAGCATTTTCAGCCCAGAAATGACAGCTGCTTCATAAGCTAGATTTCCTAGACAGTACAATTAGAGTGGCTGAAATGGGGAATAAGCCCCATAGAATAAAACGGGAGTGAGAAGAGAGAGTCTGCAGATTCTGACTTTCCAGGTTACCAGTTGCTTTCATCCCTCCCTGGTCTTACCTCTGTGATTTCAGTAACAAGTGCCCCTGCACCAGTATAATAGAATGGAAAAAGAAGAGCTGGTAGTATGAAGAGAGCCACAAGACTGGCAGCTCCAAGCACAAAGTTATGCCAGACTCCTACAAAGAATGAAAGAAAGAAAAAATATTGACCATCTGTACAATATACAACATGCTGAAACAACAAAACAGAACCTTATTTAATATAAGGCTAGCTTTTCAAGTTACTACAATTACCTTAAAAGAAATCATCATTACAAGGTCTGTTTCCTTTGTCTCAATCCTCCAAAGAGACAAATGCCAAGCATTACTGAAGCTGTATGTTAGAGTAGTCCCCTGAAAATGTGGAGTAGTTTTTGGTAAAGAACATACAGAGCAGAGCCAAAGAATTAATAAATAGATGAATAAATGAAAAGCAGTCCAATTGACAACCTAGGGGCCAACATGAATACTAGAAAATAAGTGATGAATTTTGGAATGAAAGAAAACATTTGAGTAACTACTGAATAAAGCTCTCTCAATTACCTTCAGAAAAGGATTGTATGACCCACAATATGCCAACAGAAACACATGTTCAAGGTCTGAACTAATACTTCTTGTGTTATTGCAGCAACTGTTTCCACACAGAACCAGTCCGTGTGGTATAGTGGTCAGAGTGCAGATTAGGATCTGGGAGATCCAGGTTCAAAACTCCACACTGCCAAGAAGCACATTGTATTACCTTGGACAAGTCACTCTGTCAGCCTAACATGCCTCACAGGATTGTTGTGAAGGTAAAATGGATGAGGGAAGACAGCTGCATGCTGCCCTAAGGTGGGAAGTCCCTGGTTTAAATCTCATCTCAACCATGAGCTGGCCAAGGGGCAAAACCACTATCTATTGTCTCCATATTGCAGATTGGGAGTGAGACCATTACAAGGCTATTGATGTAGACAAGGATTAGCATACTCTATTGCTTTGTAATGTAATGTACATGAAGTGATTTGAACACTCAGAAACCACTATTATTTAATACTGATGTCAGAGGAGCTTGCTTTTTAATAAGTATGATAGTGCAGCATCAATTAGGATCCACATAGCTATAGTTTTTCTTGGTTACTTCTTTTACAAGTAAAAATTTGCAAGAACATGTCCATAATGCCACCTCCCAGGAGACACAAAACTACTTTTTTAGTCTGGACATGTGCTGTGTGAAATCAATGCAGAGAGACTCCAGAATTACTTTGCACATCCCTCCGTTTCCTAGAAAATCTTATCTTCTTGAACATCTAATCCTATGCCATATGTCCATTACTGACTAATTGCAAAAGCCAAAATAAAAAACAGTAAGCACAGCTTGTGGCAAATAGATTTTTGTGTCATCAGTGTGTACATCAGTTTACCTTTTCGGAGATGTCCCTGAGGGTTTGGGCTGCCATGAAAAAAATAAAACAAAGTATCCCATTTGTAATTGTGTAGCTAAGGATTTGTCTAAATTTCTATTACTAGCTTGAATGATTTTTTTTTAAAGCTTCTCTTTGGAGCATCTTAAATCACATCTGGCTTAAACTCAACTGGCACAAAAATTCAGCCAGAATGATAATCCTCCTCGTTCATGAGTAAAATACTCACAAGGGCGTAAATTAAATGGGTGGCTGGGCAACTATATTTTTCATCTGACGCCATCACGGCACACAACCTTGTTTTAACAGTCTATTTCAATTAGCATTTACACAATTTGTATATGTTATTATAACTTCAAAACATTAACAACACAAAATATACAATATTGTGTAGTTTCAGATGATTGTCCAGAATTTAACAGGACCAACAAGGAGACGGTGCACTCCGGAATGCTTTTCCCGTTTTGACTACAAAAGTCTTCTTCACAGCAGTGCACAAACTTGATCACATTTTCAGACTGGATTTCATGTTCTAGAGCAAATTCTTTACAAACTTAATTTGCTCTAGAACATGAAATCCAGCCTGAAAATGTGATCAAGTTTGTGCACTGATGTGACAATGTTGCCATATTATTGAAGTCCAAAGCAGTCTACAAGATTCATCTTGGTCAGAAGACTTTTGTAGTCAAAATGGGAAAATCATTCCGGAGTTCACTGTCTCCTTGTTGGTCCTGTTAAATTCTGGACGATCATCTGAAACTACACAATATTGTATATTTTGTGTTGTTAATGTTTTGAAGTTATAATAACATATACAAATTGTGCAGGGGTCTTTTCGGGGGGGAGCGCACCGGAGCACAGCTCCGGGAGCTCAGGAGCCAAGCCCCGCCCCCAGCCGGCATCCCGGAGAGTCTTTCAGGCAGCCGAATGTCAATTTCAGCTCCATTATATCCTATGGGCCATTGAAGTCAATGGTGAAAACATAGGGTATATTCTGGGGGCTGGAGGGGAGGGGTTTGAGGGAGAGGCTCCAAACTCACAGGATAGCTGATGGAGCCTCTCCCCAAGATACCCACCAAGTTTCAAGAACATTGGACCAGGGGGTCCAATTCTATGGGCCCCTAAACAGGTTGCCCCTATTCCCTCCATTGTTCTCTATGGTGGGAAAAAAATAACTTCTCTTCTCTTCTCTTTCTTTCTTTCTTTCTTTCTTTCTTTCTTTCTTTCTTTCTTTCTTTCTTTCTCTTCTTTCTTTCTCTTCTTTCTTTCTTTCTTTCTTTCCCACCTTCTTCTCTTCTCTTTTTTCCTCCTTTCCCTGTTTCCCTCCTTCTTCCCTCTCTTTCTTTCCCTCTTTCCTTCCTTCTTTCCTTCTCTCTACTCTCTCTCTCTCCTTCCCTCTTTCCTCCTTCTGTGGCCCAACTCTCATGAGAAGGAGTTTAAACTTTAAACCCCTTCTCTCTTAGCTCCCCCACCCAGACCAGCTGGGGAAGGGAAGGGGAGGCTTTTGAAGATGCTTCCCCCCTTTTGCTTCCCCTTCTGACATCACTTCCGGTGATGTCAGGGGCGTGGCATATGCTAATAGCCTAATAGCTCATTAGCATACCATATGCTAATGAGCTCCTGCAGCTGTTCTTCTACGAAAAGACCCCTGAAATTGTGTAAGCGCTTTGTGTTTGACAGTTATTTTTATGTTACCAATTCTATTTCTAGAATAATTTTCCTGCTTGTTGTTCGTTTGTTTTTGAAAAAACAACATTGCTAGGCAGGGCTCTTTTTGTAGGCAGGAACTCCTTTGCATATTAGGCAACATGCCGCTAATGTAGCCAATCCTCTAAGAGCTTACAGTATCCCCTGTAAGAAGAGCTCTGTAAACTCTTGGAGGATTGGCTACATTAGGGGTGTGTCGCCTAATATGTAAAGGAGTTCCTGCTACAAAAAAAGCTCTGGCTAGTAGTATTGTTCTTGCAGTATGTTCTTGCAGAGAAATCACAATGCTGGGCTTGTTCACACCACACAGTTCTATCATCTTTAGTTACAGACTGCAAAACATATTAAACTTGCTAAAAGTATAAGTACTTTATACCTATTGACAACACTGAAAATAAGCCTGGAAGAGGTAAAATAGTCAACTCAGTCTTGAGTTCTGCAAACAGTGACAACAGCCAGAAAATGCCCTCCTGCTTCTCCTTTCCAAATACATGACCAATGGGAAGGAAAAAAAGAACCGCCTGTACTCTTTCACATCCCTAGCAGGAAGGATGATGCAGAAAGTTCCATGACTGCAGCCAGTCTCTACTGCACATGCACCCCTCAGTCTGAAATAAGAGCAGGTGGCAAGCTGGATGTGGAGAACTTAAAAATCTGCAACAGCTATTTATGCTCATCCAAAGGGTAACTTCACATTCCCCTTTGCTGCAGACAACTTTCTCTAGCTGGCACTAGAGGCACGCATTTGGAATTTTAATATAAGCCACCCTGAGCCTACCTTGGTGGGGAGGGCGAGGTATAAATTTATTAAATAAATAATAAATAAATAAACCAAACTGGAAAAATACCTTACTGCAAGAGAGGATCAGCCCGGGGGGGGGGGCAGGAGCTGAGAGCTCCATGCTGCCTCTGCTGGGGGTGGCTCCTCTTGCAGCTCAGTTTAAACCAATCTGATCCTCTCTTGCCTCCCCACGGCATGCAGATCCTGGGGCTGACTTCTGCAGCATGGTTTAAACCAACTTTTTAAAATCAGTATTTTTCTTCTCGGGTATAGTGGATCTGAAAATATTTGGGATTTCCAAAAAATCCCAGGTCTGAATACCATACCTGTATTGGGATCCAGGATTTTTTGGAAATACCGAAGTTTTTTTGGGTCTAATAGACCTGAATCAAAAAAATACTGTTTTGTTTTTTGCACACCCCTAATTAGCACCACATACAAACCTCTTCCCAGTGATGGCAAAATCATATTACTCAAATTTAGTTGCTTTTTAAAAAGAAAAGTAACTTTGCATTTGTAGGGAGCAAACAAGAATCATCAACCCTTCCTTTATCTAGGTAATATTTCTGCATGCTAGACTGAACATGCCCAGCAAACAGTACATTCTTCTTGCCAACTAAGACAAATTATAAACATGAACCTAGCCCAAGGGTCCTCGGCTGAAGCCACTATGGATGTTCAGAAGGAGTGGATGAATTGATAGCAGATGACTTGCATAAAGCCATGAAGTTAGTAACCAGGTATCATCATGCAGCGATCTCCACAAAATATATAACTAAATTGTCAATACTTCTTTGACACAGGAAAGTTTCCCTTAACATAGAACCTTTACTTAAAAACAATCTTCGTTGCCAACAGAAGACCTTGTTAGCTATAGACAGTGTCAAATTTGTCCTTTTTAGCTAAGGTAACTAGAGGCATTGGAACACAATTCCAGATATTTCTGGAGGACCCCCTTGACCCTTTGCAGACCATCTTTTTTGAACCAGCTTTTGGGACTGAGACAACATTTGTTCCTCTGGTGGACACTGGGCAATTTTGGTTTGTAAAAGAAGAGAGAACACAGTTCCATTTTCCTGCTGGACCTGTCAGCAACATTCAGAACTATTGATAATTTCATATGGTTGCACTGCTTGGAGCACCAAGTTGTTAAAGAACTGGTTCTTTGATGGCTTTTTGTGTAACACAGGGAGAAGGGATGCTGAGTTGGAAGTTGACAGGTATAGTGCCCTCTTGAATTCAGCCAATCTGGACATGCTGATCTTTAACAGCAAGGCTGGATGACTATAGTACACTCTGTGTGGGGCTATCTTTGAAGACAACTTGGAAATGGAGATCAAATGCAATTAGATCAAAATGTTGCACCCCATCTGTTGATTAAATCCAGCTGATACAGTCATATTACACCTGTATGACATCAATTACATGGACTCCTAGTTTGTTTCCAAACTCAGTTCAAGGCATTAGTTTTAATCTAAAAGGCCATTTCTCTCTGTATAAATCTCTGTGACAATTCCATTCCTCCCAGATCTCCCTTCTTTTACAGAAATCAGATTAGCCTGTCCAATGGCCTTTTCAGTGGTGGTCCCACTGTTATGATGACAGCCAGTGAGATGACGGCTGAACCATCTCTGCCCTTCCTCATGACAGTTTGTAAAGCAGAGGTGTTCTTGGCCTTTAGCTGATTTTATTAGTGTTTAACCTTTGGAAGTAGCTGAGAGCTACAACGAAAAGTGGACAATAAATGGCTTCACAAATACTTAATTGGTAGGTAGCTTCTGACACAAATAATCCTGCTACTTTTTTGTATTATTAGAAAAACATGATTGGTATTAAGGGACTCTTTCTCCTATAGTTTTGGTCCTTCTCTCTGGAAGGACAGAGAGAGCTTTCATTGTCATCATTTAGGATTCTCACCTATGTTATGCCACATGGTTAAGTGTTATCAACACTCTTTAATTCTTATGTCACATAATGTCAGGTCCCTGAATGAGACAGCTGGATTGAGAGATATCAGTATGATGATGAAATGCAGTTCTACATTTCTCTAACCAAGCCTCCAGTTGTGGAGAAGGTCGTAAGTTTTTAAGTTGTGGCGAAAGGGTGTGCGTGTGTGGAGAGAGGGCTGTCAGCTGTTTCAGAGCCAGACTGAGCTTTTGTCTCTCTCCCGTTATAGGCACATAAAGCCTGGGTTTGGAGAGAACAAGTCTCTTGGCAAGAGCCAGAGTGCTCTCAGCCCTTAGCCCTCTCAGCATGTGCCCTGGTTGGACCAGGATACCAGCCCAGCCCAGGGTATTTTGTGTACCTTTTGTTTTATTCTGGTTGCTTAAGCAAAATTGGCATTCCTTTGGAAGCTATTAGGGGGGGAAAGCAGGATAAGAAAAGCTCAAAGTAAATAAATAAATGGCTAATGCAAAACAAGCTGATGCTAAGTCTAGGGAAGTTATCAGTGAAACTCATTGGTAACACTGAATGTCTGCAGCATAATGACCAGTTTACCCTGGATGGGATAAAACTGTTCTCTGCAAATCAGGCAAATAATTGGGGATGCTTTTAAACCCATCTTTATTATTAGAGAAGCAGACTACTGCTGTTCCTAGAGGTGCCTTTTATCCAGTAAAACTTGTTTGTCAAGCTCTCAGGCCCTTTTTATTCAGCAAATCTGGCCATAGTTCAACTAATGTAACGTACTTTACTTGTGTATTTATTTGGGCATTTCTATGACACTTTTTTCCTGAGGGACTCGAAGTGGCTTCAGAATTGCCCAGCCAAATTGAACAATACAATTTAAATAATCTAAAACAAACACAAATACATTCTGGGCAGGTCCTACTCTGTCGCTATCATAGGCCTCTAGGCTATGAGCCATGGGCTAAAAGCCTAGAGCTCATCCCACTGGCCATGGCTAGCCCTTATACCTGCAGTCAGAAAGGATACTGGCAAGGATTTGTGGCTGGCAAGGATTTTCAACAACAACAATTGCTTTCCTTGCTTGTCCCTTAAAGCCAATTTGGAAAAATCAACTTCTGCAAAAAAGCACATTACACCTGAGCTGAAGCAACTCACTGGTTGCCTATATTTTTCCATGAGCAATTTAAGGTCCTGTTTGTTTCCTGTAAAGCCCTTCACAACCCTGTTTCTATGCATCATTCTCTACATGAAACAGTGTGCTAATTATGTCTGATTCACTGATGCTTGCAATCCCTTCACCAAAGGTTGAGAGATGTTGCTGCCCGAATCTGGGCTATGTATTTTATAGAATGGACTGGCAGAGGAGTTGAGGGCACCTCCTCACTGTTCATTTTCTGCAGGAGGTACAATGCTGTCTTAGGCATTAGGGCTTTTTAGAGAATGTAACACAGTAATGTTGGCACCCAAATATGACCTATAACCAGTGTCCCCCACTAAGCTATGTGCTTCGTTAACACAGGAATCTCCGCTCAGTAGCAATCTGGAGCCGTGAAGGGCCTTCACTGACCATTGTCCATTTTAAAATTACAGCAGTTCTATTCCGCTCTGGGCGTGAACTGCTCTACTCAGTACAGGGGAAAAATTAGAGGGAACATTGGCTATAACAAGACCTTTTACAGTCTGATGTGGTCTGTGACAAAACATTCATAAACATAAAGAACAAATTATGTTCTAACATAATAACCCGAACTTATTTACCTGCACAAAATATTCTTAGCTGCTGGATTGGAGAAATAAGTTGCAAGTGCGTGGTGAAGAGATCAACAAATGCCCCAGGATAAACAATAAATATAAAAATCCCGAAACCATTAAATCGAACTTGTTCTCTAAAATAAAAGAATTAAGAAAAAGAATAATTTAATATAAAACAATTTTTATAATTTAAACAGAAAATTGAATGTATTAGTATACTTGCATAGTACATTTTACTGTCACAGACTATATTGGGGTGAAAATACAACAGACACTCCTTCTGCATTTACAGTTGTGTTTAATGGGGGAGAAATAACTCATTTATATACTGCTGGTAGATGAAACAGATATTAAATACGCATGTTCAGAAGATTTTGCTTCCATGTGACATAGAGCCACTTTCAGAATCCACACACAGATCCCCCTGCCATCTCTCATGCAAAACCTAAGGAAATGCTGGCATAGGTTGTACTTCCAGTTTAAAGAAACCCTGAAATCTAGGCAGTGACACACACAATAATACTGTGAGCAAGGCATGAGAGAACACTGAGATCCAAACAGAATGAGATCAAGCAATAAAGTTTTTTATGGAGAATAACACTAGTATCTGGGCTGGGAAATTAACAAATCTTAATCAAAATAATATTAAGCACACACCCAATACAAAAAGTCGCTCAAGAATTATAAATGTAACACAAGTTATTCAACTTTGGAGAACAGGCAAAAGACCAAAGGAACAGAGAGAGAATTAAAGCAAGAAGAAAAACACTCCCGATTCATGATATTCCAAATGGGAATCCAGTCCCAAGGCCAAGAACCAAGCATAAAAAAAAGGAAAAGAAGCAGGACCACATCTTGCTGTAGTCCAAATGGGAAGCTACACAATTTATGTGGCGGGGAGCTTGCAGAAGCATATGCACTGGAACATGCAAGGATAGGTTTCAGAGCACACTTGCGGAACAGATTCAGGCACTTGTTACAGTACAAGCCACAGTCCATCAAAACAAAATATTGTTTTCTGTCTAGCCATGGAAAGGGGGGACAGGGCTAGCTGGGGGTTCAGGGCTATAATCTGACTGGATAAAGGGGAAGAAGGGATGGTCTGAGTTCCTGAGAACATTTCCAAATAAAGAGGAAATTTCCAGTGGGCAGGAAAGATGTTTGGAGGCGCACACATTTTTTTCTCAGTGTTGAGGTTCTCGCTTCTTGGACCATAATGAAAGAGTGTCTGGGCTCACTAGGCTAAATAAGCCCTTCCAGTTGTTCAACCACACTTTTACTCAAAACTTTGCTGTTTTAGAATTAGACCCTACGTTGTTGTTTTTTCTTTCAACATGGTGCTAATTACTTTTCCAGTTTATGAACTATGACCTTACATTGTTATGTGCAGCACAATTATTTACCAGCAAAGCTATTAACAAGTTAATGAAAATCTAGTTTCTGTTTACATTTGATGTCTAAAGTGACTCATTGCTATTTAGAAAGCTACTGTTAGAGGCAATAGAAACTGCTCTTACAGGACTGGAGGGTTCAGTACAGCTCCCAGCAAACCTTTGATTGTGAACTACGTGCATGAGGAAAAAAGATTGACAATGGACCCATTTCCTACCCCTAAAGTAGGTGGAAGAAATGTCCTATAGTTGAACCAAGGAGAGACTGGGCAGTGAAAAGAGTGGGATGTGAAGAAAGAATGGAGGAAGACTTAACGGAGGCAATGTAAAAGGGATGGCAGAAAAAGCAGTAGGCTGCTGGTGAGGGACCCGCGTTCTGAAATAAGACTGAAGACAACCTTCTCCCACCAGGTTTTGGGAGTGAGAGATGGGAAAAGGCTAATAGAAGAAGCATCCACTGCCTAGATTCACAAGAGGCGTAGAAAGGTAAAAAGGGACAGACAACAGTCAGTCTCCCTTCTACTTGTGAGGCAAATTTATTTATAAGATATCCAGATAATATTTCAATAAAGTTTCCTAAAATTTGCACATACACACACACACAATATGTAGGGATTTGTTTGTGTTTAAAGAAGTATGTGTGTAACTTCGAGCTAAAAATCCCACCACAAAATTCTGCCTCACTTCCTGTAAATTCAAGGTTTAGATCCAGACTAAATTGGAAATTTCCATCAATTCTCCGTTCCTACTGCAACCCCACCCTGACTTGGAAGGCCCAGACTAATGTGATCTCGTCATATCTCAGATGCTAAGCAGGATTAACCCTGGTTAGTACTTGGATGGGAGACCACCAAGGAAGTCCAGAGTTGCAGCACAGAGGCAGGCAATGGTAAACCACCTCTGAATGTCTCTTGCCTTGGAAACCCCATGGAGTCGCCATAAGTCAGCTGTGATGATCAGTGGGAAGGGGGAGGCAGGAAAGAACGATTTCACTGATGGAGAATTTAGTCTGGATGCAACCCATGAAGAATTATTCCTATTGCCAACTGTTCCTGTGGCAGCCTTCTACAAGGTTTGCTCCAGGGACTTTGGAAAGGCAAGTATTTCTAATTAGCAGTGCTCTGAAAACATACTTGCAGCGGTACAGGAAGCAAAAGACAGAAGGAATTACGCCTGTACACTGGGAAAACACACAAAATATCTCAGAATTCTAGTCTGAAAATTGCTAGTGTGAATTACAAGTACCCGTTGTAGCAACCAATGCAGTATTAATATGTGATTTCTCCTTCTTTTCACCCCTTGCTAAAATTCATTGTTTTAGAAGTCAGCTGTCCATATGAACTCATAGGCTGTCATATTAATGGGTAACCAAATCCTTTGGTACATAAATCATTCTTGGCATGTAGCAAGAAAAGAGTGGATTGCATTACCGAATAGCTGCCACCCCATGGCCAACTTCATGTATGACACCGCTGATGAGAATTGCTGCGAAGAAGTAGGACAGCTGACTGATGGGAAGATTTACGCCAGGCACCTGTTTCCAAAAAACAGACCAACAAAACAAGATGAAGAACAAGTACTGCAAAAGCAGGGGCCCACTGAAAGAAGCCATTTTTCTAATGACAATATTCTTATATGGACATCATTTCCAAGTACAGAATGTATATATATATATATATATATATATATATATACACACACACCATGTACATTTCACAGTCATACGTATACAACAGGGAGCCACAGGCAGGAGAGCTTCCCATGGAGATCCACAGACCTCTAGGAATACTTGAGCCTTTACTTTAAAAAATAATATTCTGACAAAAGAACTCGGTGTTATGTTTTGTTTCTGGGTAAGGGCCAAAAGAAGTATGTCTATGACATTTGCTACCTTACAGCATTGGGACTACAACCCTGTTGTGTTATACCAAACCGAAATTTAATCTGTCAAGGTAATCTTGGAACCTTAGCCCTGAAACCAGCTCTTTCAAATGCTGTATTTGCTGAATCAAACGGTGGAATTACAGGAACTCTAGTCTTCTCAGTTACTGAGTTTCCCAGAAACACTGAAAGCTAGCACCTTGAATGGAGAGCACTTCTTGATAATGAATAGCTAGTATCTATTCAAGCATAAGCCAAGCCTCTATGAAATGCTACAGTAACAGTAAGGAGGGTCATCTCAATATGCGATCTATTTCTCCCAGAGAAGAGCAGCTGGTCAGCCTCAAGGTGTTTTTGATCTTACCCTAGAAGGTGGCTTTACTCACTTCCTTAAACTAAGCTTGTATATACCACACTTCTGGAGAGTAAAAATCCTTTCCAACCAGGAGGAGCTTTTGTGCTGGTGACTTTTTGTTGTAGTGGTTAAGTGTGTGGACTCTAATCTGGGAGAACTGGGTTTGATTCCCCACTCCTCCACTTGCAGCTGCTGGGTGACCTTGGACAAGCCATAGTTCTGTCAGAGCTCTCTCAGCCCCACTTACCTCACAGGGTGTCTGTTGTGAGAAGGGGAAGGGAAAGGAGTTTGTAAACCGCTCTGAGACTCCAAGTGAAGGGCAGGTTATAAATCCAATCTCCTCCTCCTCCTCCTCCTTCAGGCAATCAGTGTTTCACAGACAACTGATGCAGGTCTCTACAGGCCAGTGGGCAACAGCAAATCGTGAACTAGGAACTTCTGAGGACTTGTGTGAAAGACAGACTAAAGTTGTTGGACTAGTTCAGTAAAACTGGTTCTTCAGGTACGAAAAGTGCTGGGCACCAGTGTTCCCTCTAAGCTGAGTCAGTGCGAGCTAGCTCACAGTTTTTTAGCCTCCGGCTCACACATTTTCACCTTAGCTCAGGAAGGAGGGCTCCAGAGCAAACTAATTTAATGCAGTAGCCAAACTGCTCACTCACGACTTTAATGCCAATAGCTCACAAAGTAGAATATTTGCTCACAAGACTCCACAGCTTAGAGGGAACACTGCTGGGCACCTTGTAGATTTCTTTTCTCTTCACCCTACTACATCTATATCCCTATCCTTCCAAAGAGCACAGCAACATATATACCCAATTTTAATCTCAAAATAGGCTAAGATATGGTAACTGGCATGGGGTTATCCATGTGCTCAGGCTCCTTCCCTCTTGCCAATCCCCTTTTTCCTTGGCCAATGGGGCAATTTCATGAAAGCCAAAGAAAACTGCATTTGATGTGCTTTTGATCAATACAGCTGTTATTTTGATATTTCATGTACTTGTACACAGATGCACTGCAAAATGTGGCAAATAACCCAGTCGGTTTACATTTTCCCCTAGTTAACTTACCTTATGAACATGGAGAGTCTTTAATTGTACTGTAACAAACCCTAAACCTAGATGAGAGACTTGACAGTGCTATTCGAAGCAGAGTCATTCTCACTGACTCCAAAGGGTGTAACTCTGTGCAAGATGGCGCTGTGAGTATCACAATTGAAAGGCTACTGCCTTCTTTGCAGATGTTGACTGACAATATCTTCCACTGCTTAATGACAGAAAAATACTCACCACAACCTGCAACATCTGATCATTCTGAGCTGTAGGAGCTTCAGTTAGCATCTGTGAGAGGGTCTGCATCAGTGTCTTCCCAAGGAGAACAACAGAACCAAACATAGCAGCTATGCCAAAAAACATTCCTAGACTAAACCTGAAACAAAGATGCCAATGTGTCATAATATATTTATTGTGCACTGCTAAATTTTTATTCATCTTTGAAACCCTGAAAACTTCAGAGTCTCTTATCACTGGATCAGGAGGATGTCAACAGCACAGCCAAGACCAGCTTAACAAGCCAAGTCAGAAAATCCACCATGCAGCACAGTAAATGCCTCCCCAGCCCTCCGATCTTCCCCACCAGGAACATGCATTTATTGTTGAATGGCTTTGGCCACAAAAGCCTATTCAAGGCTTAAACAAAAGATTATTCTATTCAGACATACAACACTATGTAAGCAGTCAGTCCCAGGACAGTAACGCGAATAAGCAGGATACAAAAGAACTTCCAGTAATTGTCCTACACAGGCCTGACTTATTATTCTGAAACAATACCATAGATAAAGAAATCTGGGTTTCCATCTTCCCCAGTTGTAAAACAGGCGGTTGAAGAGAGCAGTTTGCCATCGCACATGAAATGGAGAGATGGTTAGGCCATAGGACACAAGCCGGTCTTCATAAGATGTCTTCAGGGAGGAAGACGACTGAAAGAGAGAAAGGAAATCAGTTTGACAAAGAAGTTTCAAGTCAGGATTGTGTCTGCACAAGCTACGCTCTGCTGCAGCTCTTATTTTCATTTGTTCCAATTTTTCCCTCTTCTTCTCTTTTTATATTTCCTAAAGTCTACTTTCTCCTCAGAGCACTGTGGGCTGTTTTTCAGGTCAAGTCATTAAAACTCAGTGAATATGTACAAAGACTCAAAGAGATTCATGGAGGACAGGTCCATCAATGACTACTAGCCATGTTGAATAAAGGAAACCTCTGTATTCAGAAACAGCTAACCTCCAAAATCCGTGGCTAGGAGACAACATTGGGCCCTTCTGCTCTACTGTTGGACCTCCAGGGCAACTGGATGGCTACTGTGTGAGACAGGTTGCTGGACTAGATAAGCCACTGGTCTCATATAACAGGGCTCTTCTTAAGATTCTTAGACAGCAGTAGACAGTACAGTAGAATGTCTGCAAAGGACCCACATAGATCCCAGTATGTTCAGACATACATCATGTGATCTTTACACTGCAAGAACGCAGTTTACAAATCATGAGCAAACCCCTGCAAGAGGCATGGAGTTGGAGTCTATGAAGTGTAAGGCATTCACAGAAGTGGCTCTTTTTCCAAGTTTCCCTTCCCCCAGTAGTTCTTGATGACCCTGAACAGTTAATGCCAGGGATGACAGTTTCCATGTGGACAAAAAGCCAAGTGGACTGCACTGACAACTGACAATCTCGGTTTGTCTGTCAGTTGCACTTCAGCTCATATTATAGGCTGCAGCTACCCTATAAAAAGGAGTGTGTGCTTCTGAACAGGTTTGAAATGCCTTTTAGTCACCTCTCAACCCCTTGTACTTCCCCAAAACATAGGATTAGGACCAAAGAATGGAGGTCATAATATATAGGCAGCCTCAAGTAACACCCCCTCTCACTATAGGTAAAGTATTAGAGGGAAAATCTCAATACATTTGAGCTGAAAATAAGAGTTGTCGACAAGGCTGGAGAAAAAAATGTTCTGTCCCTTTAATATAGACAGAATGTGTCCCTTTAATATAGACAGAACATTGAACTTACCGTGAAGGTTTCTTCTACTCTAAGGAAGAGCGGGCATCCTAGCATGGATGATGTCCACTGATTAGTTAAGGAGGCAGATTTTAATTCCACACTTCCACAGTGTGACAGAACTGGATCTCCATCCAGGATTGTTAGCATTTCATGATCTGTCCAGGGAATTTCTGGAACAAAAATCACCTCTGGTCCCCATTCTAAGGGCAACTCAGTCACAGAGGCCTACTCTACTGCTCCAGTGTCTAAAAGGCACTGCATAGCATTTAAAGTGCATTGGTGTATTCCTGGAACACATGATTTAGAAATTCTGATATAGAGTTGCCAGGCAGTCTCCCATCTAGATCCAGATCTGCTGGGCTTTAGCAAGATTGCTGTATCATTGTATCACATGCCTTCAGATCACAACACTTTTCCACAGCTTGTTGAGAGGAGGACTGATGAGTTGTGTTGAGTGCCTGAACCTGGCAGGCCTCTCACCTGTCTGGCTACACAGATTTGATTCAGACATGAAGGAAAAGAAGTGCCCATACCATATTCCATTTTAATAATTAAAGCACTGGTTAATAGCCATGCTGCCCCACAAGTATACCATCCTTCACAACAGTTTTGAAAGTTATCTCACACCAGTGGTTCTTACGCTTTTCTGTTAAGGAGGCTTGTGCATGAATTGCAAACTGCATTTTTACACTGTACAAATCACACAATTTATGCCTAAACACATGTCTAAACTTATTGTACTTTTCAGAATTCACTTCTAAACTTTGAAAGCAACTGCCAAAAAATAAACTGTCTTCCTCCCCATCATAAAAGCACCAGGAATTCACATGTTTTATTTTTAATGTTTAGTATTTATAAATACAGAGCGTTTCTGAGCAACAGGCTGCAGTTCACAGCCATTTTACACATTAAGCAGATACAACCTAAAATCTGCTCCTAACAACTACCTCCCAGCTCATCCCATTCTGTCTCCTCCCTCCTGGCCTTGCTATGACAAGGATTGCTATTGGAGCCGGTGCTATTTAATTTGTTCACAATTGATCTGGGGTGAGGGTTGTTGCCAAGCTTGCACACACAATTTTTCAGATGGTAAAAATCAAATCCAACTGTGAAGAGCTCCAGAAGGATCTCCACATGTTGGGTAAGTGGGCGACAATGTCACAAAAGAAATTCAGTGTAGATAAGTGTAAGATGATGCACATGGGAACAGAAAACCCCAACTTCAAGCATATGCTAATGGGGCCTGAACTTGTTGAGACTGAGAAGGAAAGAGACCTTGGGGTCACAGTGGATAGCTAAATTAAAAGTGTCAACCCAGTGTGCCATTGCATTAAAAAAAGTGAATTCCATGATGGGGATTATTAGGACAAAGATTGAAAATAAAGCAGCCATTACTATAATGCCCTTTCATAGATCTGTGGTGTACCTCATCTGGAATACTGTGTGCATTTTTGGTCACCATATCTCAAAAAGGACATTGCAGAGCTGGAAAAAGCAAGGAGAGTACAATGGAGATTATTAGGTGGTTGGAGCACTTTTCATAAGAAGAAAGACTGATGAGTTTGGGACTTTTCAGTTTCGAAGAGGCAACTGGGAGGGGCACATGATAAGAGGTTTGTAAAATTATGCACAAGGAGAGTGGACAGAAATAACTTTTTTCTTCCTCTTCCAAAACACTCAAACTGGAGGGCACCCAATTAAGCTGATGGGCAACAGATTCAGGATACTTTATACAGTCAGTGATTAAAATGTGGAATTCACTGCCGGAGGATGTAGTGATGGCCATAAGCATATCCAGCTTATAAAGGAGATCAGACAGATTCCTGGAGGTTAGGTCTACCAGTGGCTACTAGCCATGGTGACAAATGGAATTTGTCATGTGTGACTTTAAGAACTGACCTTCTACAATCACCATTCTATCTCTTCTCGGGGATATAGTGCACCTTCTCGGGGACTCGAGAGCCATGTAAAGATGTCTTTCCTTCTTTTCTAGCAAAAGGTATCTAACATCTTCATGACAGCCACTGTTCAACAGCTGTACAGCTGAATTTCTGCTAGTTACCCAGACAAATAAACTCCGTCGGGAAAAACAAGCGACCATGTATCATTTATTCCTGTCGCCACTCGGCATCTTTTAAAATTAAAACCCAGCATTACGCGCCCCCTAGTGGCCAAACGTGAGCGGGGGGAGAGAGAGGCAGAGAAACATTTGGCAAAGACCTTGAGAGGAAAGCGCTGCCGGCAACCGGTAGGGCTACTATGCGTTTCCTCTCTGTTTCTCCTGGTGCTCGGCCACCCGCCTGCTTTATGTTCCTCGACAAGGACGGAGCCATCATTCTCTCCTAAGTCTGAACAATCCTCTCCGGGGGGGGGGGATCGGGACGTCCGTCTCACCTTCAGTACGGTGTCGGCCAAGTACACGACGCACCAGCCCCCCAGCACGCAAACTACCACAGGCATCGGGATCATCTTAGCGACAGCGAAAATGGTACAACACGAGCGTGAACGAACAGATGAAGCCAAGCCTCAGTTCTCATCCGGAACGAAACACCACGCGGAACTACTCTGTGCGGTATTCATTCATCGAGCAGGGCACTTCCGCGTGTAACACACCAGGAAACAAGCCGTAGCAAGGGGCTGCGGTTGCAATGCTTCCGTCGTGAGATTTCAGGTTCCCATTCCCAGTGAGAAGACTCCTCCATGTAAAAGTGACAGACATAAGCAATTAATGTAAAAACTCAAGCAAATTATTTTAGAAGCTCCCTTTTTTGTTGCTGTACTCCCCCCCCCGAAACACTGGGAAGCCAAAACAGCTTTATAAACCAAAACATCCCTATAAGCCAAAACAGCCCAGGCTTTTCTTGTTGCCAACTTCCAGGTAAGGCCTAGAGTTTCCCCAGACTAGAGAGATCAGTTCGTTTGGAGGAGATGGCAGCTCCAGAGAGAGGGCTTCATGACATTAATATCACCCCTAAGCTTGTTAGCCTCCGTAAATTTCACTCTCCCCAGTCCCCAAAGAGCACCCCCAAATCCCTAGGAATTTCTGAAGCTGGCAACCTCCTGTTCACTGGTTGCACTGTGCCAAGGGTGGCACAGGACAAAGCCCAGCACTGTTGAAGTTTTCCTCCCTGGCCCCACTGCATCTGGCTGGTGCTGTGCCACAACATTCCACATGTGGGGCAAAGGTGTTGAAAGTACACTAGCAACCTGTGTTTTATTTTAATAAAGGCAGGGTTAGCAAAGCCCTTTAACTGCAGTTGCAGGAAGGAAGACTGGGGGATGGTGGAGAAGTTCAAAGTGTTTAGCACACAAGTTGACACCTGTAACACCTGTATAAACACCTGTAAAAAAGAATAAGCATTTTGGAAATGTGGCTGTTATTAAGATGATGTAGCTTGACAAAATATTGTTACTGCAACAGTGTTAGTGCCTGCAAAGGGTGTGTGGCACACTGAAATACAAGGACTACCATTTTCACACAGCTGTTACTGCCATGTTTCAGAAAGAAAGCAAGGAAACTAGCACCTGGCTTCTTTTCAGTTTTAATTTTAAAATATATTTAGTTTGTTTTCTATTTTCAGGGGGGTAGAGTCTTCATGTTTTCAAAGCACTGTAGCAAAATCTAGATTACCAGATGCAGCATTTGCCATTTCTGCTGAAATTTGTCAGACAGCATTTTAACAGCTCAGGAGTCCTGCCATGAGAAAAAATAATCTTTTCTGATCTCCTTTTTTAAAACTGAGGTTTCTACAAACTGAAACTCACCTTTGAATACATTGATTCTGTTACGTTACCTCTTTGGCATAAGAAATATCTAAAGAAACAACTAACAAAATACCCATTGGACCAAAAAGCAGTTAACTGAGAAGGTCGACAAATACTGTCTTAGTGTCCTGACCTAGATAAACCAGACAAGGCCGATCTCATCAGATCTCGGAATAGGGCCATAGGCAGCAGTAGGGTGCACAGGGTGGTGCCAGTGTTCCCTCCAAGCTGAGTTAGTGTGAGCTAGCTCAATTTTTTTAACCTCCAGCTCACACATTTTTGTCTTGGCTCAGGAAGGATGGCTCCAGAGCAAAGTAATTTATGCAGTAGCCAAATTGCTCACTCACAACTTTAACGGCAGTAGCTCACAAAGTAGAATTTTTGCCCACAAGACTCCACAGCTTCGAGGGAGCATTGGGTGATGCCCCTATTGAATCTGTAGCACCCCCACCATGCCAGCCTGAAGTCCACTTCCTGGCCAGCACTTTGTTCTCTGTGGGCTTGCCACACTTCACCTCCAGCACCTGACGATCTCTCAGCTGAGTCTGGGGCTTGCAATGCAGAGCCTGTAGCCTGGGCAGGTCGGGTGTGCCCTGGAGGAGGAGGCTGGTGAGCTCTTGCCTCTCCCCAGGGTCATCCCACACAGGGCCTCCCCAGTGTCTGCACTACCTTGCAGATGGCCAGCTGAGGGGGAGACAGGTCTGGCAACTGCAGTGGACCAGCCGCTCCGGGTAGGTATGGGCAGCAAGCCAAAGCCTTTAGCTCACCTCTTTGTTGCAGCTGCAGCAAAAGGGCCGGCGTCACCCACATGGGGCAGCTCCATGCTCACAGCCATGAAGCTCCCTGGCAGAGACATGGGCAAGTGGTGCCTGGTTCCCACTCTCCTCAGGAAAGGGGGTCAAGAGACTGACCCTTGGCAGCCCAGCGCTCAGTCTCAGTTGCTGCATCAGGGGCTGCCCGAGCAGATCAAGCTTGGGAGCTGCTCTGCCAGGCTATGCTTGAAGCGCCATCCTTCTCTCTGCTGTTTGGTTCACTTCTAATTTAATTAACACCCCCTGGAACCCTCCCCCCATGAAAAATTCCTTGGTACGGGGCTGTCTCGGAAGCTAAGCAGGGCCGACCTCCATAGAATACCAAGGCCAGAAGGCCAGAGGCAGACTATCAAGCCACTTTTCTGAATGTCCTCTGTGCCCCAGTAGGAGTGGCCAGAGGTCGCCATGACTTCCAGGCATGGGCACACACACACGTGCACTCACACGAACATAGGGTTGCCAGCCTCCCGGTGGGGCCTGGGGATCTCCCGCTTTTACAACTGATCTCCAGCTGACGGAGATCAGCTCCCCTGGAGAACGTGACTGCTTTGAAGTGTGGACCTTGAGGCACTGGACTATGCTGAGGCCCCTCCCCTCCCCAAACCCCACCCTCTCCTGGATCCACCCCCAAAGTCTCCAGGGATTTTCCAACCCAGACCTGGCAACCCTACACATACATGAATGCAAAAATACCCCCAAAATGCTGCCTTAGTGGATGGTTCATCCTAACTCTAGCAAACAAATATTTTATAGAATGCATCAACTTATTCTGTGTATACAAAACACTGTACCTTCAAGAAAGGACAACTTAGTGCCCAGTGTGAGGGGCTGATAGCCAGCCACAACAAGATTGCTAGCCTTCAGACCTTGGTTTTTTGTCAGTAAAAGGCAGAGGGAGGACTCTTTACAGAACTATTTTGGCCTCACAGTCCATCCCTGCTCCTCTCCCTCTTCCCCTGGAGGGAGGACTCATTGAGACTAGGCCCACAAACAACCACTGGGCAACTTGCTACCAAGCAGTTTAGTTTACTCGGCCAGGTATAGTGGTGCCTACTGGACAACTTAATGCCACATATCTCACCTAGGCCCAGCAGCAACTTTCACACAACTTGTGCAATTTGGCTTGGCCTAGCAGTAGTCATGACACTTCTTTTCCCTGATAAAAATTCTCCACAGCTTCTATTCGGTCCAGTAAGGAGAAACAACAGTTAACTGTCCCATTCAGCACCTTCCTTTGGTACTTGAAGTTTTCCTATAATAGAAAATCAGCTAGATTGTGCATGGGGGGGATACTGAAAGAAATGGAGCAGAGTGAAATATATCTGTGTGGATCAGAATTTAGGTTCTCTTGCATGTGTGTTCTAAAGCATTAACTTCTCCCCAACCTGCCATTTCACATTCCCAAGAAAGGGGACAAAGTAACTCACTAATTCGCACTATTGTCTGCTGAATAGGGACACTTTCTCTCATCTGAAACAGAGCATTCTTTAGGTGAGGGATCTAATCCTCAGGAATTGAATATGCATTGGATGGATGGACGACTTTACAGGCAGAATAGTGTTCCCAACCGAAATCAATGGAAAGCAGGGCTCTTTTTGTAGCAGGAACTCCTTTGCATATTAGGTGACACACCCCTAATGTAGCCAATCCTCCTAGAGCTTACAGTAGCCCCTGTAAGAAGAGCTCTGTAAACTCTTGGAGGATTGGCTACATTAGGGGTGTGTCGCCTAATATGCAAAGGAGATCCTGCTACAAAAAGAGCCCTGACTGAAAGAAATGATTCTGTGTTATTACCAGCTTTACTTCCACTACTGAAGTATCCAATAAAATGACATACCACCACACTCTGAATCCATTTTTGTATACCCTTCCAGTTATACTAGCAAATGCCTGTTTAAAATGTTAGTGAAAGTGCACGCCTGCATAAAGAGCCTCGTAGCTTTGCAATTATCAAGCGACATTTCTGACATTATCCCACTGAATTCTTTTTGTAGTGGCGGCTTAAAGAAGAGCATGGAAACAGAGTTGCATGTCTTCCTTGTTAACTTCCTAATGTGTAACATCAAAAAATTACAAAACTTCTTTAAAAAGTAACAGTTGTTTCACGTTTTGAAGTGACCGCAAAACATGACCTGAAGGTAAGTTCACAACGCTTTTTGCTTGATACTTGAGCCCCAATTTTAACTAGGAGGGAATGAAGTTACAGGATGAATCCAACTCTATATTTAGGAAGAACAACTGTAAGCTATGACAGGAATTCTCTTTTACACTTGGCTTCTAAACTCGGCTCCCTGCTCTAGCCCTAGAAGTGCTCTCGGTATCAGACACAAACCAGGCAGGACTTCATCTGTTTCAACCACCTGTGAGGAATCGGAGGCAAGATCTGCCAGCTGACTGAAGAAGGTGTCTCACTAAGCATCAAAAGGAGGTGTATGTATTCACTCGCTTGATGGCTTGGAACTTTTATTATTTAAATAACCAGGTACAAAAATGTAAGACCGGGGGGGGGGGCTTAAAAAAGAATATTGTTCTGAGCAGTAACCTGGCTACGTGAGGGCCAACATGAATTCTGTAGAAGAGCAGTTTGTGTAGCTGGCAGAAGCTAACCAAAGATTTTTAACAATTTTTTTAAATTGATTATTTGTACAAAATATAAACAAAGTTATAGCAGCCACTTTCTATTTAAAGTACTCATTAACAAATGCCACAATGGTAACAGCTTACAGTTCCAGTAGCAATGAAGCCTGCACAGTGCAATTGCACCATGAGCTGTAAAGTTCCAACATGGAGTTTTCTTCTTCTGCTGAAAGTACAAGCCAGTCTCCCAGCGGTACGGTTCCTATCTTGCTCTTTAATAAGTCATTACAGTGGAGCTTTCTGGTTGTTACTCCTGTGGTGGTTTTATGCATACAGCAGGGACAGACGGTATTACTTGTTCCTTTTCAGTTTTGCCTGGGATGGCGTTATGAAAGATGGAAATTACAAAAGTGCCTCATGTATATCAACTTATTTAAAGCAAACTGAATAAGAAGTCACTCAGAGCAAACAGCTGCACATCCTTCTGCACCCCTCTCAGGAATTATTTTTAGATGAGGCAGAGAAGATAATCCCTTCTTGCTCCTTCTTCTTCTTTTAAAAAAACCTTTTCTATCCCAGATTCCTGGTCAGAAATCATGGGGATATTTGCCTGTGAAGTAAAACGTTGAGTAGTTATAAAAAGAAATAGAAGTGGCATTGCTTTCAAAAGTTGACGGTGCATATAGATCATAAAAGGTAAGGCTTGAATGAAATGCTGGTGTGCCTGGAAGATTAAAGCCTTTGAAATTTTTATTTAAATAATAGGGGTCAATAACATCAGACTGCAGGCCTTAAGGGCACCTTCCTGGGAGTAAGCTAGGTTTGGGGTTTGTTATTTTATTTTGGTTTTAACAGAACTTTTTCTTTTTAAGAGAAACTATAATTGTAAGCTGCCTTGAACTATAAGGAAAGGTGGGCTATAAACGTTTTAGTAACCAAATTGGACAACGTGAGGCTTACCTGTGACTAGGGCTGTTTAGGAATGCTCCCTTCGTTAGAATACTTGGGGGGAAACTGAGGTATACAGTGGAATGACTTTGACATGTCCCTTTTGATCCTTGCAAGTTAGGGTGAGGATAGAGAAGAAGAGCAGGGAGACTCTGCTGCAAAGCTATCAGGTGTTGTGTTGGAGAAGAAAATAACTTTAGTTCAGTGCTACTCTAATGTATTAGGCCACCTTGTGCCAAAGGTATAGTCAAACACAGAAAGAGTTAATCCCAGAACAAGCTGGAGTAACTCCCTTTACTCTGTACAGTCTCTTACACTGACATGACTTCAATGTGACTGGAGGATCTGGTGTCGCACACACTTCTTTTCTTCCCCGACTCCTCAAATCCACATTTATGTGTGCTAGACTAGTGCAGGAAAGAGTGCCTTGTGCAGCACTTGCATGTGCAAAATTCATAGATATGGCTGGATTCTGAGGGCCGTGTAAGGAGTCGATTGCTTGTGCCAGCATGTGCTAGGCTGTATTTTCCATGCGGTCCAGGGTAAAGATGCAATAGACTTTCCCATTTATTCCTAAATATTTAAGCTGGTACTAGTACGAAAAGGGAGAGAAGCAGGGATGTAGCCTAAGAAGGTTGTCTATTTTTACTCTTCAGTACTGTGTTGTCCTGATTTCTCTGGCAGTAATGAGGTCAGCACTAACTGGCAGAAGAGAAAGATTGGCTCTTCTAAAAGTAATCCTGCATAATTGTGCTTCTCTCTTGAGGAATTTGGGTTTCATTGTGCAACATTCTTATTGGCTTGCGTTAACTCTAAGATTACATTCAAGGCTTTATATCATCTCTTTAAGAATGGAAAGTGTCCCTAGAAAAGTGTACATATAGGATTAGAATTGCCAACCCCCAGGTGGAGCCTGGAGATCTCCTGGAATTACAACTGCTTTCTAGGCCACACAGATCAATTCCCCTGAAGAAAATGGTGCTTTGGAGGATGGACTATCTATGGCATGATATCCCACTGAGGTCTGTCTCCAAACCATGCCTTTCTCAGGCTTCACACTGCCCAAACCTCCAGGAATTTCCCTCACCCAGAATTGGCATCCCTAGATACCATGTTTAGATAGCTCATACCGAAAGCTGGTGAATGTTGACCATGAGAAATGCCATTGTTGTGACAGTTTTAAAACGATATTAGTCTTTGCATTCTCAGCAATCTATATTATTGGGCCTTTAAGTCTTATATCAGCTTCAAGCTTCAATTGTCCTTTTCTCTTGAGAAAACATTTTACCTTCGATTGGAATTTAATGAGGCAGTTCTTCAGAAAGTGATCTTATGGGGCTTTTGACATTTTTTTATTACAAATAAAATTGCCTTTTTAAGTCAAGAAAAACCAAATTTCAAATGCAAAGATCCCCTTGACTTCTGTTTATAGCATGAATAATGTTAAGTAGTTGTCCTTTGAATACATGCCCATTTGATGGAGCAGTCAATGTCTCATTTACTATTGTGTTGTGAAAATGATCTTACTCTTTCTGCCTATGAAAAATTCACCAGGGAAGCTTAGATGTTCTCACTTCCTTGCGGTATTCTGTGTGTGTATCCAAGTAACTCTGAAACTGAGACTGAAAGACAATCTGGACTGATGAATAAATACCTGTCAAGACACAGCATGGGTTAAATTGTAGTTAATCAAGCCCTGCTTTTGGAATGTCATTGTAACCCTTAAGACTTTTTTATTTTGCTTGCAGGGTAAGTCTCTCCCTTCAAAATGTCAAAACAGCCAGCTTCAAATGTCAGATCTATTCAGGTAAGTGACAGTGTTTACGTTACTAAATCTTTGGCTTCAAAAATGTCAGTTTGGTTGGTGCACTGGTGCTAAATAGAAATTACTTTTAATTTGATAGTCATGCAAGCAAATGTAATTTCCACCAAGATTATTGTTTTACATTTTTTATTTGCATCAGAATGGTATTGATTAGACAGATTTTTGAGTGTGCTGAATTAAGAACAATGCACAGAATTTCCTGTGATAAAGATAATAAGCATGATCAATAACTGATCTCTGTATGTTTTTTGAAATGATGAGCTGTAGGCTATTTACAGTTATCGGTGTTGCCTGAGAAAGGTTTCCATTCAATCGAACAGCCTATTTTCAAGAACTAACAAAAGCACCAAAGAATGTGTAGAAATGTTATTGAACCCATACATAATGAAATGAAGCTAAAGTATGAAGACTTGTGCCACTGCCACACCACTGACTTTGGTTAAACAAAATGGTAGAAATGCAAGTGCTTTAATTTGATTGGTGCTTGTAAATACCTTTTTAAAAAGACATCTAAAGCAGCATGTATAATTTCTGTCACTGACGTTGACCTCAGTGTTCCCATTGACTCTAACAGGTTTAGACCTGAATGAGCTTTTTCACACTTAGCACTAGAAATATAGATCCAATTTAGTCTTTTCCTTCCCTTAACTCTCTGTTTGGTTCAAGATATTTCCTTAAACAACAACAAAACCACTGAACACTTTGAACCAGTGCTTATGTTCTTATGTTCTATACATTTTGTACAAGTTATTATCCTGAATTCTTAAAACTGCAGTGTAGGTCCTACAAAATGAATACATTTAGAAATACCTGAGTTAACGTTTTTTTAAAAAATAAACAATTTGTTTGAATAACAATGAAACATTGAACTTAGCACACTTTGAACTTATCCCCTAAACTAATTACTATATAATTATTGTTCCTCACTTAGAAGAGTCCAGGGATGGTTAAATTTGTTTGTTCGCCTACGTTTGACCAGTTGTGTCTTCTTATAATTCTCATACACAAGATCAAAAGCTGAATGAAAATAAATATATTCTGGTTGAAAACTTAGTTGACTTAATTCATCATTGAGAATTATAGTTTTCAGTAATTCCAAATCAGCCTGTGGTTTAGTTAAATTAACTTTATGTTTCCCTCTTATGAGAGAGGCAGTGTCTATTTGGTGTAAAAGTAAATATTAGGAGACAAGAGAATACAAGGCTAAGTCTGCCAAGAAGTATGGTCATTTTAATTATTAAATTAATATTACTTGACTTTAGCTGAGAGGCAAAGATAATCTCATGGTAGTCTTTGGTAGGCTTTGTTTTCTCATATTTTGGTGAGTAAAACAGGTGAGGATTTATAAAAAGAGACCTACAGCCATCTAATGCAGTATCCTATTTCTCACAATGGCCAGTCAGATGCCTCTTGGAGTCCCAAAAGAGAGCATGTAGGCAAAAGCTTTCCCCGTTGTTCTCACTGGTAATTTCATAAAATGTCATAACATTTCATTTAAAAAATCATGCACTGCTCCATTCGTCCTCTCATTCTCTATCACCACAGTAATGTTTATTAAGTGCATTCTAGCCTTTCTTTTAACTCACCGTAGATATTCTCAAGCAGGCCCGTAGCTACAGTGGGGCATTTCGGGGCCTGGCCCCCTGACTTCTTGCCAAGGCCACCCGACTTCCACCCAGCCCCCAGGCCTCCAGGTCTCTGGGCCGCCCAGAGGACTCCTGACTCTCTGGGCCGCCTGGAGGACTCTCCACCACCGCCCCTTCCTCAAGCACAACTTGCCTCCCCACTTAGGCAGGCAGAGTGCAAACGCTGCAAAACTGAGGGTTTTTTAAATTTTTATTTAAATTTTATTTTTTTATTTTGTGACATCAGTGCCCCCTGACTTATTTCAAGGCCCCCTGAATTATAAAATCCTGGCTATGGGCCTGTTCTCAAGGAATATCTTGAGAGTATCTCAATGTTTTAAGACAAATGAACCCTCTTTAAGTGCCTATTACTTACTATACATAGTAAATATATATTTACTAGAGTTATCTGCCTTGAATCTCAGTGGGAAAGGTGGACTATGGAGTAAGTAAATAAATAAATAGCAACAATGAACTTGATGTAAGTGATGATTGATGATGTATATTTTTATAGAAGGATATCAAATGTCAGGATTTATGAATAAAGCCAAAAACAGCTGTTCTGAAGGATCCAATGGGATATATATATTATCCAAGGTAAACAAAATTGGATACAAACACCCAGTTCAGTGAACAAAGGAGTTTTATGTACGGCGCATCCCTGTTGATAACGGTTTCCATTGTCACTTCCAAGGAGCAGACAGCTTTGCATATGCAGAACTAACATTTATATTGAAATAAATGGGGAGGTTCATTATACAAGATCAGAGTGGGGGGATATTTTTAGAGTGCACAAGTCATTTTTGAAATACAAGAAAGGCCCTTGAGGAGCAGAACAAAGGTCCATCTAGTTCAGCATTCTCACATTGACCAACCAGAAAGAGGAGGAGATTGGATTTATACCCCACCCTTCACTAGCTGAAGAAGCCTCAGGGCGGCTTACAATCCCCTTCCCCTTCCCCTCCCCGCAACAGACACCCTGTGTGGTAGGTGTGGCTGAGAGAACTCTCTGGAGAACTGCTCTTGAGAGAACAGCTCTGAAAGAACTTATAACTGACCCAAGCAGAAGACCATAAGCAGGACATGAAAGCAGTAGTCAAATAAGCAGGGGCCTGTGGGTGCCCACTGTGAAGAAATGCTTTTTTTTCTTTGGAGGTTTGAACTGAACAAACCTTCACTCTGAGTTTTAAACTGTTCTGTCTGGGCAGAGAACAGGCAGGAGGGGAAAAGTCAGTTCAATTGCTTTTTAACCTTAGCCTTTTTAGAAATGCTAATTGGTTCAACAAGAGACAGTGGGATGGTCCAGCCCCCCCACTCCAAGCAGGAAAACAGAAATTTGGAGGAATTAAGACTAGAAAGACTTCAGGAAAAGTTTCATTGACCTGGCCTGACCGGGTCAGAAGGAGAGGAAAAGAGAGATGATAAAGCTCTTGGGAGCAAGGACGAAGGGCTCTTCTGGTGCTGATTCCATTGAAACAGACAGAACTCTTAACTGAGGTTTGGAGGAGGAGGCTATTGCCATGTGCTGGCCAGCACACCTGAAGGAAGCTTGAAGGTAATAGGACTCCTGTAATAATGATCTGTAACTTTCTAAATTAGGGAGCCTGTCTTATATTTAACAACTGATAGGGCATGGGAGGGACAGAGGAATTGAATTTTACCCTGTTCTTTTAAATCCCTTGCTCAATTTGGTGTTGTGCTAAAAGTATGCTTGTGAACACTTCTTTTTTAATAAATGCTTCATAACTTTTGATCCTGGTACTGGTTCTCTGTGCCACATAGACCTCCACCATCTTGAACATGCTATTTTAAAAAGAGCTTCAGGAGGAAGGAGAGGGCAGTCATTTGGCAAGTGGTGCACAAGGCACCCCACCCACCCACAGAATGCCCCAAATCCCCACAACGGAGCAATGAGGGGACCTTGCAACCCTAGCCTATCTGCATCATCTTGACTTCAGTTTAAACTGGACATATATCCATATTTGTTTAACTGCATAACTTATTCTAACTCAATAAAATGGATTTATATGATGCAGAATATTATTGTTTTCTGGGGAAACGGCTGATGATAGACCCAATTTTGTACTTAACTAGTCTGTCTAAATTAAATTATTTTGGCATGCTCCATCCCAGTTGTAACATTTTTAACTGTTAATGCTTGCAGCTAGAAAGTCAAGTATGTGATTAAATCTCTCTGTTGAAAACAATGAATTAAAAGTTGCTTTACTTTGTCTAGATCATATGTTACTTTAGTGACTATAACTGCATTTCTGTCAATATTTAGTAGGGAAAAAAATCCAGTGATTTGTGTGGGACTCACTTCTGAATAACCACGTATAGATTAGAGCTCTTACAACTCCAAACTATTTTAAAGCTGGCCCAGTTAATATCAGAAATGTTTTTATAATTGCTTAGAGATGCACAAATAGAACCATAAAAATTCATCCTTGAGACCCAAGGGGCTAGGATGCCAACCTCCAGGTGGGACCTTGGGGATCCCTTGGAATTACAGCTTATCTTCAGATTACAGATATCAGCTCCCCCAAAGAAAATGGATGCTTTGGAGGATTGACTCCCCAGGCTCCATTCCCAAATCTCCAAGAGCTTCCCCACCTGGATCTGGCAACCTTTCCCCCGCAATGCCCCGCTGGTGGCCAATGGGAACCTGGCAGTCCTATAAGGGCTTGTTGACACTTCCCAGTGGCTCCTATATGACTTAGTGGCTGAATCCCACTTCATATGCAATTGTGGCAAAATGTAAATTTCTACACTATTGCTTCCTCATAAAGCCCCGGGTTCAAATAAACTGGTTATTCACCTAAGCAAAAGCCAGCTGCAAATCTCCTTGAAAACTCACAATGAACAGAGGTGTGAACACAAGCATAGCTGGCAAAAGTGTCTGCCTTGCATGTCTGCCCTGAAACAAAAGTATGAAAGACACTGAGTATTTCTCTTGATGATCAGAAATATAGCACAGTGATTAATTTTTGCTAATTTGCAAATGTCACAGATCAGTTCCTAGCATTTCAATCAAATTATGTATAAAATTATATTCTGATAAGGTAATGATTTGATTTCTAATTTCCAGGCTAATATCAACATCCCAATGGGAGCACTTTTACCTGGGGCAGGTCAACCACCTAAAAGGAAAGAATTTACTGAACCTGATGAGGTGAGAGCAACGTACCTTTACATGAGCAAAACTTCATAAATTCTTGGGAAATTCTTTTTATCTTGGGACACCATAAAATGTTTAGTTAACATAAATCAATAGATGCCTGCTGAGTGCTATCTGAACCATAGTGTCTTTATAATATAAAAGCATAGTAGAAGCAAAGTTTCTAAAAACTGGTAGCAAAACCTCCGTTCTTCTTATGTTGTGCAGACTAGAAGTTACAAGTTTGAGACTGATTGATATGGAATGGGTAAATCCATAACCTAATTTAATTAAAAGTTTGGCAACTGATGTAAGAAAATAGATTTCTTTTTTACATAATACTCTTATTTGTACAAAAACCTAATACAAGAAAATAACAGGCAACCTAACAGATTATATCCAATCAAAATTTTCATAAGGTAAATTTTTGTCTTGAAATTGCTATTCCAAAACACACTAAGCTTAGGCCATTTCTCTAGAAAGCAGCTAGGTCATTTATCTAAAAATCAACATACTTCTAGATCTCACACAATAAATCAGTTTTTTCATTAGCACAATTTACCTCACTTTCTGATATCATTCCCCAGCCAAAGGTTGTATTAATTTCCAATTAACTTCTGTTCACAGTGTAGTAGCTGTTAAGTAAACTAAAAGCACTATTCCAAGTTTGACTCTATAACTGTCCCTTTCAAGTAGTGTAACAATATTCTTTTGAGTTAAAGGGCAACAAATGAGCCATTGTGTCAAATTAATTCTGTAATCATACAGCAAAATGAATTCCGTTACAAACAATTTCAAAAATATACATAAAGCCAGCTTTAGTTTCATGGTATCTTCAACATGAGCCCAGGGAATTAGAATAATTTTTGGCAATATGGTGTAAGTATGGTCATGAATAGGGTTGCCAGATGTCCCCCTGGCAACTGGCAGAGATTGGAGGGGACTTACTGGGAGCAGAAGGGAGGCTCTGCTGATGTGCAGCAACATGGCCACATCACTACCCACATGAAGTGGCTCCATCAGTACCAGGTCATTGGAGCGATGCTTTGGTATTTGGGCAAAAACTCTATGGTAGAAGCCAAATTTACCATAGTTTTTGCCCAAATACCAGAGCACATCACCCCAACATCCCAGAAGTCATTATGTTGCTTCCAGATTATGTGGGCAGTGACGTAGACATGTTGCTGCACCTTGGCAGAGCCTCCCTCTATCTCGGGGTAGGTTCCCCCTGCTGGCCAGCTGATTTGCAGCTGGGTGGTGGGGCCTGTCCATAGGGGAACCCCGCCTCCACCAGGTGGTCTAGGAATCCTAGTCATGAAAGTTCATAGAAAATAATTTAGAAAAGAGATTGAGTTGGGTCCAACCAAATTTCTGCTGGTGAAAAAGGGAGGACAGTAGCCCCTTTCGCCACCAAAAAAGTTTTGTTAGGGATCATGGGACAAAAGCCACATCAAACAAAGTCACATGGGGCAGGAAAACTGTCAAAGGTATGTGAAAAAGCTGACTAGATCCAACTCCTAATCCTGATATTCGGTCCCACTTTGCTTGTCAAATCACTTAATTAAGATCCCTTTCCCATTTATGTACAAAATCATGAGGGAAACAGTCTAGATTTAACAGCAATAAATATATAATGGATCTTTCTTTGCTGAATATACCAACCTCTCTTATTCTTTCAAATTCAGTTTTAGTCTTCAAACCATTATTATTCCTTAATAACATGTGACATGCTGTAATTGAAAATATTGTTAAATTGAAGATATTTTCCCATCCATTATTCTTTTATCTCCTAAAAAATGCTTTAAAAAATCCTGTTACTTAAAAGAGCTTCTAAAGTAGTTACAAAATTATTGTTTACCATAAATTTTAATCATTAGGAAGGATATTCCACATATAAAATTTCACTTGCTATCTAAGGATGTATTATGACAACTATTATAAATAGAAGTCTTGTGGCATTTTAAAGACTAACAGAATTTGTTTTCCAGGTTAAGCTTTTGACATCTATGAGGTAACTATCACAAAATCATCCAGTCATCTAAAGCTTTTATTGTATGTTGATGCATCTTCAAAACTTACAATTGTTTAAACAGTAGTCACTGTCAATGGCTATTCTGCATATGAATGGTTTCTTACTTGAATGAGTTCAAGTCAAGTGTTAAGAGACTATGGGATATATATAATACACTAAGGAAGGAAAACTTGGCTTATGGGCATGGTCAGGTCACCAAAGCATTGTATCCTGCAGTGGTAACACTACTAAATTTTAATTTAGACCATGTTAAAAAAAATCTGCTGACAGTTTTATTTACAAGGGACAGACAATTGTTTTCAAAGGTTGTGAGGTATTATGCATCTCACTAGTACATATTACATACCCAGGGGTCTTTTCGTAGAAGAACAGCTGCAGGAGCTCATTAGCATATGGTATGCTAATGAGCTATTAGACTATTAGCATATGCCACGCCCCCTGACATCACCGGAAGTGATGTCAGAAGGGGAAACAAAAGGGGGGGAGGCATCTTCGAAAGCCTCCCCTTCCCCAGCCAGTCTGGGTGGGGGAGCTAAGAGAGAAGGGGTTTAAAATTTAAACTCCTTCTCATGAGAGTTGGGCCACAGAAGGAGGAAAGAGGGAAGGAAAGAGAGAGAGTAGAGGGAAGGAAAGAAGGAAGGAAAGAGGGAAAGAAAGAGAGGGAAGAAGGAGGGAAACAGGGAAAGGAGGAAAAAAGAGAAGAGAAGAAGGTGGGAAAGAAAGAAAGAGAGAAGAGAAGAAGGAGGGAAAGAGGAAAAAGAGAGAAGGAAAGGAGGGAATGAAAGAAATTTGGCGGCAATTGGCCTCATTATATCCTATGGGCCATTGAAGTCAATGGTGAAAACATAGGGTATATTCTGGGGGCTGGAGGGAGGGGTTTGAGGGAGAGGCTCCAAACTCACAGGGTAGCTGATGGAGCCTCTCCCCAAGATACCCACCAAGGTTCACGAACATTGGACCAGGGGTCCAATTCTATGGGCCCCCAAACAGGTTGCCCCTATTCCCTCCATTGTTCCCACAGAGAACAATAGAGGGAATGGGGGCAACCTGTTTGGGGGCCCATAGAATTGGACCCTCTGATCCAATGTTCTTGAAACTTGGTGGGTATCTTGGGGAGAGGCTCCATCAGCTACCCTGTGAGTTTGGAGCCTCTCCCTCAAACTCCCTCCTCCAGCCCCCAGAATATACCCTATGTTTTCACCATTGACTTCAATGGCCCATAGGGTATAATGGAGCTGAAATTGACATTCGGCTGCCTGAAAGACTCCCCGGGATGCCGGCTGGGGGCGGGGCTTGGCTCCTGAGCTCCCAGAGCTGTGCTCCGGTGCGCTCCCCCCCAAAAGACCCCTGTACATACCTCTTGGAATGTAAATCCCTAGACACTCATGTGAATTCATAGACATATCCGATATTCCCCATAAACATTAAGCTTTTATTAATAGGAGCTGCGGTGGCTCAAGTGGTTAAGATGCTGAACTGCAAGCTGTGGAAGGTCAGTAGTTCAGCAGTTCGAGACCCGGGTGCCGCATGACGGGGTGAGCTCCCGTCTCTAGTTCAAGCTCCTGTCAACCTAGCAGTTCGAAAGCAAGAAATTGCAAGTAGATAAATAGGTACCACTTCGGTGGGAAGGTAACAGCGTTCCGTGCGCCTTGGTGTTTAGTCATGCCGGCCACATGACCACGGAAATGTCTTCGGACAGCGCTGGCTCTTCGGCTTTGAAACGGAGATGAGCACCGCAACCCTAGAGTTGGATTCGACTGGCTTTCGAGCAAGGGAACCTTTACCTTTACCTAATAGGTGGTGCTGATTTTATGGTAGAGCTTGACCCCCTATGAAGAAAGTTGGAGAATGCAGCAAAAACATCCCATCGCTGGATCACTTCTCCAAGAATATAGCAGCTGGCCATCCCTGTTATGCACCATAAAGCATATGCAAAGGCAGTGTAAGAAATCAGAACAAGTTTACAAAATACGTTTATTTTTTTAGGTTATGATCCAGCCAAACTTAAGCACTTTTAAGTCCCAGCTCATCAGAAGAAAGTTAAGCATGACCTTTAATAGTTTACTTAGAATTTGTGAATGGTTCTGTCGTACGTGTGACTTAGTTTGTTTTATGTGACTAAATGGATGGTGGCTATCCCCCCTCAGTGTGCCATAATGGCGCTAGGTATGCTGTAACTTCAACACAAACACAATCAACCAGGCAAACTTACCTTGGGTGTCTCACTTGAACAGATACAAAGTGAGCTCATTAAATTGCTTTGATATACCGTGTTCAAGTTCATGTCAAACAGCCTTGGACTGGCACACAGCTAAATCATCGTAGCTTTGGTGTGATGGATTTTTTTAAAAAATTGAAATTGCCACTATTATAGCATTATACTATTCTTGCTGTTAGGCAATAATCCTGGTGGCATAGTGTAAACTATGAAAAAAAATATAGAGGTATACTCCTGCCAAATTCCATAAAGAGCCAGTGTGGTGTAGTGGTTAGAGGGTCAGACTAGGATCTAAGAGATCCAGCGTTGAACCTGCTCTCTGCCATGGAAGCCAGCTGGTTGATCTGGGGCCAGTTACTTTATTTCTGCCTAACCTACCTCACAGGATTCTGGTTGTGAAGACAGAATGGAGGAGTGGCGAATGAGGTTGTAAGCTGCTTATGGTCCCCATTGGGGAGGAAAACCTGGCATAAATATCCAAATAAAATAAATAAACAGAGAAGGAAGCAGATTGACAATCAGAACAACCTGACACCAGAAGTACACAGACACCCCTAAGCGATATCTGAATGCAAATGAAATGTTTCCCTTTCAACTATGTGCTTTTGTAAAGTGGAGGCAGTGGCAGATGAGGGAAATACAGCTATTGAAAAGTACTGTAAATGCTAACCTAATGGTGGCTCTGCTTACTAATATCCCATATTTCCAGACAGTTTTAGCCAATAAGCAGTATGACAACATGCCACCAGGAATATTATCTAACAATAGAAATAGTATAAAGATGTATTAGCAGTAATTTCAGAGGATTTTTTTTTTAAATGGTGACTGCAGTAAGAGGTTCATATGCTAGTTGACAATAGGCACTCGTCGTGCTGTGGTGGCAGCTGCTACCGAAGCAACATCTTTAAAAATCGGTACAGCTGATCAGAAGCCTTGCAGGGCAAAAGTGTACCTTGGCCCCACCTACTTTCTAAAAGCAATTGGTGTGCACCAGAAAGGGTGTTGGTGGGCACCATGATGCCCAGTGGTACCACGTTGGCGACCTCTGCCCTAAGACTTCAGTCCTTTTCCCTTCAAGATAAGCAATCTGGATAGCTCTGGCCACTGAAACTTCTCAAGTTCAGAGAAGTGAGTATAACTATATGTAAGCAACAGGTGTGCCTAAGCGATAAGTGTTTCAGAAATGCTTTTTAAGAGTGTTGGACCTCTTCCATATTTAGGAGTGACTCTGCCATTTTGTAAAGCTTTCCCCCCACACACTTATGTTTTTGCAATACTTTTTGGAGAAATCTCTTAAATATGCAGTCTTTTAAATGGATGGCAGAAATGCTATTCTCTCACAGCCTTTAAAAAGATGGCGAAATGCTATTAGTTTGCCACACACATTAAGCAACGCTTTCCCTCCATATTTCACTTCTATTGTTGAAATGGGGTTAGTGCTCTTGCAATACTAAGAATAAAATCAAGGTTAAGGGCCTGACCTTTGGAAAGGTCCTAGTTTTCACAGTTTATCTACCAAAGAGCACTGAGGTACTTCACAACAGTCCAAATACAGATAATGTTATTGAACATGTGGAGGATGCATGTAAATTTCGTGGTCTGAAATGTGGGTAGAACTTTGGATATAGATGGAAACTGATTGAAAGTGCAAGAAGCAAGGAAATTGTGTGGGAAGTGTGAAAATTTCAGATGAGAACACAGTCTGTTCAGCTGCAGATATGCTGGCATGAAGTAATTTACCACCACCAGACATCTAATTGACTCTATAAAGTTCAAGCCAAATTCTAATTTCAGGTGGATGATGCTTAGTGAAGGAAAACTTGAAATAACACTGCAATGCATGCTACATATCTGCAATTAAATAGCAGCTTTATAAAGAACTTCCTTCCCATACCATTGCTCTGCCACCTGCCATTGCTCCCATGGTTCCAGCCACCCGATTACAAAGAGAGTAAATTTGTCTATAGTCAGTGTTGCAGGATTATTTTACCATGTCTTTATTCCCCTTCTTCCAATCCTATAACACTGTGCATTGTAAGAGACCAGTATTTAAAAAGACTGAACATTTCCTTTTACTTTTAAGTAAAGATTCATCATAGGTATAACAGCATATTTGTAATACAATACACATTTACTTCTGTGTTTTATAAATCCTGCAGTGGATGGCCCTCTCTGCATTTTATTTCATAGGATTTTAATGCTTTATTTCCACAAACTATTATTTGTCACAATGGGAACTAAGTTTAGAAATCCTCAGGCTTGTAAGCTCTTTCCCAGCTCCCTTGTGTCTTTGTCCTACTTGCTTTTCTCTCACTGATTTTGATACTCCTTGGGGCTTTTGTCCATGAGGGCATTGACTGGAACAGACTTCTCTCTTTGACAACACTCCTCCTCAAAGCCTTCAGTACCCTGCCTTGCTTGTTTCTGTTCATCACTCTCCTCTTTCTGTGTCTTTCTCATCTGCCCCCCAACTAACTACAGATTTGTTTCTTTAAAGGGGTCGGATGCTTGCCTCAGTCAGACTCTGGCTCTTCACTATTAGGGTCTCAGCCCAGAACTAGACTCTTAATTGGTATCCAGGAGGGGAAAGGGGACCAACTGGAAAATGGCACCCCAAACCTATACTCACTCTGGGTGGGTAGGTGAACATTCTAGAACTAGAAGAGGAGTGGGCAAGGTCAGGCAGCATATCCTGGTCATCAGGTACCAGTAACACACTGGCAGTGGTAAAGCTAATTTCCCTTATTTTTCTCCTCTTGCTGCGAATGATATAAAGGATAGAAATATACCACATGATATAATACCAATTTAAAATTACTGGGGCATCAATAATGGCTAGATACTAACAGCTGACTGAACAGAATGAATGGAGTTTATTATTTGTACCTAGTATACCTATCAGCTTTTCAGTTAATGTACGTCCTACTCAAAACTAAGGTCCAGGAGTCCAGGCAAGGTAATGGAGTCAACAACACTATAGCTCAGAGGTTGTTCCAACATAGGCTAAGAGTGAATCAGTGCCTAGGATACTCTTGCAAGGAGGTGGAGCTACAGGCCCCTCCCATCTAGGAGCAGACTAACAGTACTTAAAGTGCTGTGCCCAGTTACAGCAGAAAGTACTGTAATGGGGCTGAGGTGGTTCAGGGCTTTGATAGGCTGAGGTGTTGGTTGGGGAGAGAGACCTTTGGTTCATCGGCAAACTCTGGAGTGGAGGGTTCAGGGTCCATGTCCAAATCAGAAGGCACAGGCTATATCCCAGGTGACTCTGTCTTGGGGTTCCTCCTACATATCAAAGGAGGCTCCTGGAGGTGTCTCAATGGTCTCAGCCTGCAGCAGTGTTAGATGCCAGCCATCTACTCCTCTGAGTCTACAGCCTCTATGACTGAACAGGAAGTGTCCATACTCTGGTCCAAGACACTATGAGAGGTAAAGGACCAGGCTGAATAGAATTGTTTTATTTAATTTATTAATAAATGATATGGAACTAGTGGTGAGTAGCCATCTTTGCAGATAACACAAAATTATTCAGGATGGTGAAAACCAAGACTAACTATGAAGAGCTCCAAGAGGAACTCTACAAACTGGGTGAGTCAGCAACAATGTGGCAAATGAAGTTCAGTGTTGGTAAATGGAAGAAGAGGAAGAGATTTGATTTATATACTGCCCTTCACTTGGAGTCTCAGAACATCTTACAATCTCCTTCCCTTTGTCTCCACACAGACACCCTGTGAGGTAGGTGGGGCTGAGAGAGTTCTTTGAGAACTGCCCAAGTTCACCCAGCTTGCTTCATGTGGAGAAGGGGGGAATCAGACCTGATTCTCCCAGATTAGAGTCCACACTCCTACCACTACACCACACTGGCTTTCTTATGCACATTGGGTGATGTGCATTGAGAGAAAAAAATCCCAGCTTCAAGTATAGGTTAATGGGATCACTCTGAACTTGCTGAGACTGAGAGGGGAAAAGATCTTGGGGTTGTAGTGGATAGCTCAATGAACGTGTCAACCCAGTGTGCAGTTGGAGCAAAAAAAGTAAACTCTGTGTTAGGGATTATTAGGAAAGGGATTGAACATAAAACAGCCAATATTATAATGTCCCTGTGTATATCTATGGTTGGAATTTGGAATACTGCGTATAGTTCTGGTCACCTTATCTCAAAAAGGACTTCACAGTGCTGGAAAAAGTAAAGAAGAGGACAACAAAGATGACTAGAGGGTTGGAGTACCTTCCCAAGGAGGAAAGGCTGAAGAGTTTGAGACTTGTTAGTTTAGAGAAGAGACAACTGGGGGGGGGGGGGTATGATAGAGTTTTACAAAATTATGCACGAGGTGGAGAGAGTTGTCAAAGAGTATTTTTCTCTCTTTCCCAAAATACTAGAACTTGAGGGCATTCAATGAAGCTGATGAACAGTAGATTCAGGAGGGACAAAAGGAAATGCTTCTTTATAGAGGGAGTGATTAAAATGTGGAATTCGTTGCCAGAGGATGTAGTGATGGCCACAGGAATAAACAGCTTCAAAAGTGGATTAGACAGATTCATGGCTACTAGGCAAGGTAACTGAGGGGAACTTCCACCTTCAGAGGCATTCAACCTCAGCATACCAATGCCTGGAGGCAACATCAGGGCCTGTTGTTGGCCTTCCAGAGGAACTGGTTGGCCACTGTGTAAGACAGGATGTTGGATTAGATGGACCACTGGTCTGATCCAGCAAGGCTTTTCTTATGTTCTTATATATTCAATGTTGGTAGATCATTGGTATGACCTGATACAGCTATCCCCATATTCTCAAGAACTTTAATAGAACAAGATTATTATATACACCCATGCATATTATATGCCCTCTATCTTCTTGACACATAACTTTAGACCTGTATCATCTCCCACTGTATTATTTTGAGCTGACTCTTTTTATTGTAGTCTCTTCCAGCTACTACAGAAGAGGAAAAGAAGAAGACTCTCCCAGGTGCCAAGAAGCTACCAGGCCCTGCTGTTAACTTGTCAGAGATCCAGAATATAAAGAGTGAGCTGAAATTTGTCCCCAGAGCTGAACAGTAATAGAAATGAAAAGGTAAGTCAAAGGTCTTGTTCAGCCTGTTGTTTAAGGGCAGACCCAAATGAAGATCACTGACATTAGTGGGACTCCATCAATGGATTAATGTGAAAGGCTTGTACTAGTAGGGAAAATTGGAGCAAAATTAATAATATAAGAGGTCTTCCACAAGGTTATCTGCCCTGAGTGTAATGCTTTTGGGAACGGAGGTTTTCCCTGCTACCTCATATTCATGCACCTTGGCTTCTCTCTGATCTTTCTCAAACCTGCTTTTCTCCAAAGTTTTGGGAAAGACTGCAGTAAAGCCTGGATGGCTGCTGTGTGGGTAAGTTCAGATTTTCTGGCCCACATGGCAGCCATTTTCCCTGGCCCTGTCTCCATGGCAGCCATTTCTTCCACCTGCTACTCGAGGGCTTTAAAAAAAATGCCCCTAGAATAGCATTATATCAAGATATTGTTGTTATGAGATATAGAGGTTATCTGAATTCCCATCTTTCATTTTAAAAGGTAAGTCTCTAGACTCTCACTTTGTAGACATACAAGGAAAAGGAGTATCTTTGCAAGGGAAGATGACAGAGAGTTACTTGTTTAAAAAATGAAAGATGGGAATTCAGAGAACCTGCTATACCTGTCTTACAATGGTATATCGATAATGATATTCTTGTGCTGATTTTTTATTAAAAATACAAAAGCGCTGGTGGCTTTGTGATTGCAAAGTAGTATAGTAGTCTCTATTTTTCAGCTTTCCAGCTTTATAACATAAGAGAAACCATATTGGATTGGGCCAATGGCTCATCCAGTCCAACAGTCTGTCACACAGTGGCCAAAACCAGGTGTCACCAGGAGGTCCACCAGCAGAGCCAGAACTCCAGAAGGCCTCCTACTGTTGCCCTCCAAGCATGCAGAGCATCACTGCCACTAACATAGTGTTCCATCTATACCTTGTGGCTAATAGCCACTCATGGACCTCTGCTCCATATGTTTATCCAATTCCCTCTTGAAGCCATCCATGCTTGTAGCCACCACCACTTCTTGCAGCAGTGAATTCCACATGTTAATTACTCTTTGGGTGAAGAAGTACTTCCTTTTATCTATTCTAAGCTTACTGCTCATTAATTTCATTGAGTGCCCTCGAGTCCTTGTATTATCGGAAAGGGAGAAAAGTACTTCTATCTCTACCTTCTTTATCCCATCTATAATTCTGTAAATGTCTATCATGGCACCCCTCAATCATTGCTTCTCTAAGTTAGAGCCCTAACCTCTTTAACTTTTTTTCATAGGGACAATGTTCCACCCCCTTAATCATTTTAGTTGCCCTTTTCTGCACCTTTTCCACTGCTATGATATCTTTTTTGAGGTTTGGTGAACAGAACTGTACATAGTATTCGAAATGAGGCCACACCATATATTTATATATGGGTATTATGATACTGGTTGTGGTTGACTGTTGTAATTGATATGAGCTGTTTTAATCTGTTTTAATCTGTTCTAGCTGTGAATCATGGCATATGCCTCTTTGTTAGCTGCCCTGAGCCCGTTGGGGGAGGGAGGGATATAAATCAAATAAATAAATAAATAGTTTCAATCCCCTTCCTAATAATCTCTAGCATAGCATTTGCCTTTTTTATTGCAGTTGCACACTGAGTCAACATTTTCAGTGAGTTATCTACCATGACTCCAACATTTCTCTCCTGGTCAGTTCCTGCCAGTACAGACCCTATCAACACATATTTATAGTTAGGATTTTTGGCTCCAATGTGCATTACTTTGCACTTGCCCATGTTGAGCCACATTTGCCATGTTGATGCTCATTTGCCCAGCCTTGATAGATCCCTCTGGAGTGCCTCACAGTCCTCCCTGGTTCTCACAGTTTAGTGTCATCCACAAACAGCCACTTCATTGCTTACTCCCAATTCCAAATCATTAATGAACAAGTTAAAAAGCACTGAACCTAGTACTGAGCCTTGTGGTTCCCCACTGCTTACTACCCTCCACTGTGAAAACTGCCCATTTACACTCACTCTCTGTTTCCTGTTAATTAACCTGTTTTTAATCCACAAGAGGACTTGTCCTCTTATCCCACGACTGCTGAGTTTACTTAGGAGCCTTTGTTGAGGAACTTTATCAAAAGCTTTCTGGAAGTCTAGGTAAACAACATCTACATATTACCCTTGCCCACGTGTCTGTTCTCCCCCTCAAGGAACTCTAAAAGGTTAGGGAGACAAGATGTTGCTTTACAGAATCCATGCTGATTCTTCCTCAATATCTTTTACTAGGAATAAGGCCCGTTGTGGAAATAAATACAACGAGCTCTAGAAAGAGGCTCTGGGAGAGTGCCAAGGCCTTAGACACTCAGTGTCAATTTGTTGTGGTGACCTCAGCAGGGTATAATGACACAGAGTCCACCATTTTCTCCAGAGGAACTGATCTCTGCTACCTGAAGAGCAGTTGTGATTTTGAGTGATCTCCAGCCCTCACCTGGAGATTGGCAACAATTGTTACCTAGGAGTCTATGGCATTGTACCTGTCTGAGGTCCAACCGCTCCTCAAACCCCACCCTCTCCAGGCTCCACCCCTCAAATCCCCAGGAATTTCCCAACCTGGAGTTGGCAACCCCATCTCCTTCCCAGCTAACCATCAACCTACCATTTTCTGCCTCTCTGACTGCAGCTGACTTCTGCCCTCCCTCCTGGAGATCAGTTGTAATTCTGAGTGATCTCCACTCCTCACCGGGAGATTGGCAACAATGGATCCCTGGGAGGAGATGGCTGGTTGGGAGGGTGGAATCTATGGCATTGTATCTGTCTGAGGTCCCACCCCTCCTCAAATGTCACCCTCTCCAGGTTCCATCTCTCAAATCTCCTGGAATTTCCCATCTGGAGTTGGCAACCCTGTCTTCCCAGCCAAGCATCAACCTAATTTTATCCCCCCTCTTCAGCTTTCCATCTCTCCCCCGCCCCCACCTGCAGCCTCTATGGTTCTCTGAGTTCCACATCACATTGGCTGTCATGGGTGGGGGCATCTCAGCAGAATAAAGACACAGAATCCACTATGTTCTCCAGAGGAACTGATCTCTGCCATCTGGAGAGCAGTTGTAATTCTGAGTGATCTCCAGCCCTCCCCTGGAGATTGGCAACAATAGTTTCCTGGGAGGAAAAGTAGTCTTTCTCTGCAATGGGGACCAAAGCAGCTTACATCATTCTCCTCTCCCCCTTTTGACTTGCACAAGAACCCTGTGAGGTAGGTTAGGCTGAAAGTCTGTGACCGGTTCAAAATCACCCACTCAGCTTCTACAGCAAGAACCTGGATCTAGCAGACCCTGCTCTGAAGCACTGACTGCAACGCCCAGGGTAGCAAACCTCCAGGTGGAGCCTGAAGATCACCAGGTATCATAACTCCAGACAACAGATTCCCCCCCCAGAGAAAATAACTGCTTTGGAAGGTGGGCTTTATGGCATTCTGTTCAGCTGAGGCCTCTCCCCTCCCTGAACCCTGGCTTCCATAGCCTGTACCAGAAAATCTTTAGGTATCCCCCTACCTGGAGCTGGCAACCCTAGTCACGACTGGCCCCAATGAGTTCCTCACAAAGGCCTGTAAAGGGTTTTCCTCCTTTGTCTGAACCAAGCTAGGTTGCCTACTGTGGCAGAACGGGCTCCAGTTTACAAATCAGCTGTTTGCCTCCCACCCTCATCCTGTGGGTTTGTCTCACTCCTTAAATTCGCTGCCATCACTCACTGAATTGTCACTGAATTGTCACTGCCTTTTTAGAGGGACAGTGAGACCCCTCTGGCCGAATCTCCCTATCTGGAGATGGAATCCCCAATATTTGGGGGATCCCTGGAAAGTTGGCAACCCAAGGGTTTGGCCTTCCCTTGCTTCCCTGGACTACCCCCTCCCTTTGGTATTGTGCAGAGCAGGGGAGACTATGTGGTCAGAGCACAACACAGATTATTAGCCCAAATAAAATAATTTATTTAACTATTTACACAATTATGGAGCACACACACACTAAATGAATAAGGCAAAACTGTAGGAGTAAGCACACACCATGTACCAACAGGGCATAAATCAACAGGTGTTAAATGCAATCCTCTTTCCCTGCACGCAGTACTCTCTACCTCTGGAGGTTGTGGCCTCAGGATAGGATCTCTCCTTGGACCGGCCTGTGGCTCTGCTTCAGCCTCTCTCTCCTGGGCAAGAGAGCAGGGAAACTTCCATTAATTCCCCAGTCCAGATGACTCTGGAGTGGCTGAATTTCTGCTGCCTCCCAGGGTTCTCTGACATCTCTGGCTTGTGGCCTAGCTGGAGTCTAAATTGATGCTGCCCCACCCCTTGGGACAGCCCCTCTTTTCCTGCACTTTTTCGCTTTGGGGCAACTGAGAACTGTAGGCCAGCAGATGAGGAAGCCCCATTCAACCCAGTGAGTGATACCCCTGCAGGCCCCTCTCTGGAACTGCAGCTCAATTAAGCCTTATGGGGGAACATTTTAAAGAAACAACTACAGATGGCAGCCATCTCACAAACATAGGTAACAGCCATTTCGTTACACCTACCAACAGCTACTGAGGGAAAAATTAGTTCCACACAGGAGGCAAGCGTCTTCATCAAGAGAGAAAGCCGTTTGCCAGAAATTCTGACAGGGCGCAGTGGCTGAAGGAGTGGGCAGGAAAGAGGAGCAAACCCAGCACCCAGCCAATGGCACAATTGAATGGCGGCTGGGCAGGATTCAGGCAACGCAGCTAGTGGCCTGGGTAACCCTCTGAGTGACAGATCAGGGAGCCAAATGCTGTGAGAGTGTGTGGAATGTTCAGGAAAGAGTCACACAAAAGCTCAGTTATTATATAGAGAGATTTGTCAATGTGCCTACTAATGTGCCTCTATCTTTAATAACAGATTTCACTGACTTAGCCAGTATCAGTGTTAGACTGACCGGCAGATTTTAGTGATAGATTGCATATTTTTGTCAGGAGATCCACAAATTCACATATTAATTCTTTCAGAACTCTTGGATACATGCCATCTTGGCTTGGTGATTTCCCTGTTTTTAATTTGCCCATCAGTCATAGGACCTCCTCTCTCATCACTTCAATCCTTCTCAGGTCTTTCGACACCCCTCCTGAAATTGGTGGTTCTTGAATGGGCAAGCACCTCCCATCTTCCACAGTGAAGACAGAGGCAAAAAATACTTATCTGCCATTTTCATAGCTTTTAAAGTTTAGATTATATATTGGTATGTAACTATGGTTTATTTTGTATATGTGTGTCTTGATATACTTATGCATCCTAAAAAAGGCTTTATTAAATTACGTTTAGTATTGCCCTAGAAATTTTATATTTCTGACTTTTGCCACAAAGTTCCTGTATACATGCTGGTTCACTTTGCAGTGGTAATCCATAGCAGAGCAAGGTGAACAGGAGAATATGTAGAGATTCAGAAGAGGAGGAGCTAGTTTTTTTCAAAACCTGAAATACCTCTTCCTGCTTTACTAGTCTCTACCTGAAATTTTTTTTTGCCATTCTCTGTAAAAGTAATTGACAAATTATGACAGGAATTCTAAATAAGATCTGATTTATTCTAATTTACTATGTTTGCCCCATCTTGGACAGAACTAAGCACTATCAACGTGGGCACTCTTTAGAGTCCTGTAACAGATTGTAATGGTTATACAAGTAATTTGGCACAGACCAATCTTTTCATTTCATAAACAAGAAAAACAGGCTAAGAGTTAGGAGGATTCCTAACGTTAAAGATTTAAAAATGTTCCATGTATAAGTTTTCATGTATAAGTTCTCACACTGGCCTTAGTAATATCAAGCCATGTGTGTGCAGGATGACAATATAATGTGGGAGGTTTGGTTTGTATTTTTGCCATTGTTTCTGCAATTCAAAGAAATCAGATAGCACTAGTGATTCAGAGTATTTGAATTCCAGCTTTATTTTGAAAAGTAGTTATGGTTGTGGTGAAATTATTTATTCTGCAAGCCAAAAGATAAGATTCTAAAGTCCAGTTAGGATATTCATTAGAACCTTGAAACTACTCCCATGTTCAGAAACCAGTCTCTAAAAACTTTTAAGAGAACATAAGAACATAAGAAAAGCCAATATTGGATCAGGCCAATGGCCCATCCAGTCCAACACTCTGTCACACAGTGGCCAAAAATACCAGGTGTCATCAGGAGGTCCACCAGTGGAGCCAGGACACTAGAAGCCCTCCCACTGTTGACCCTCCCAAGCACCAAGAATACAGAGCATCACTTGCCCCAGACTGAGAGTTCCTATCTATACCTTGTGGCTAATAGCCACTGATGGACCTCTGCTCCATATGTTTATCTAATTCCCTCTTGAAGCCATCGATGCTTGTAGCCGCCACCACCTCCTGTGGCAGTGAATTCCATGGGTCAGTACTTCTGTACTTTTGAATTGAGTACAGAACCACACAAGGTGTATGCCTCGGTTAACATTCCAATTTTAATTGGTTGAGTGGCAAAGCATCTCTTTGAAGAATATAGGCAGGATAAATATGCATTTAGTTCCACTTTAAAATGAATAACGGCAGCTTTTAATCTACAGAAGAAATTTTCAGTTGGCACAAATACTGCCCTGAACGCTCAAGGGTTTCCCCTAACCCTGATCCATTTCCATGTGATATGCTTGTAACTCAGGGCTGTTAAGAGACCCTAAAAAAATAAATAGTATGACTTTAGTCACCCATTCTGGGCCTCAAAAAGAGACATGTGCAATGTCACTTGCAGTGGCAATGCTGTGGGTCCACCCTCATATTCTGTAAGACAAATGAGTGTTATAAAATCACATCATATATTACAGGTAGCTTGTGTATAAATTATAACTTTGAAAGAGAAAATGTTTAATGTATGTTCTGCTAACATCTAGAGACAAAAGGCTGTAGATGAAGGTTTCTCCTAGTTAGGGGATGTTTTTTTCTGCCTGAGTGAGGACAATGGAAATTAATATGTTAATAATACTGAGGAGCCAACAGAATAAATGAATGTATCCCCTCCTCTGTAACACACGAATTAGCCATGTCTGACTCGGACATGGCTAATTCGTGTGTTACAGAGATGTGGTTTAAACAGCCATGCTTGATTTTTTTAAAAAAAACTTTTTTATTGCTTTTATACTATAAACTACAACCTACTCACTACAAATTCAGAGTAGCAAGGTTCTTACACTTAAGCTATTTCCCTGTATTTTATGTTTACAATATAACATTTACATTCCAAATATAAAGTATTCAAATAGAAAGAACAAAAATTAATTACTTATAATAATGCATATGAGCAATAATATATGGTCTATAGATTTTAGCATAGAAAAAGCATCTTAGGTCTTCATTTAGACGTCTTCTTCTCTTTGTGTTTTTTCTTCTTTTGCTAGGGGATTTTTATCTTGTATGTTCTGGGGGCTGCCACTCCCAGATCAGAATCAAGGTCAAAGATTTTGCTCAAAGACACCAAGGTGGAGGAGGAGCTATCACTAGATAACTCCTGTTGTTCGCTTTTTTTCTTCTGTAGTCTTTTCTTCCCTTGCTTTCTCATTTTCCTTTGTTGAACTCTGATGCTGCTTCAAGAATAATTCTGCTTTGATGAGAGAGTCATTTTTTCTTTTTTGGTGCTATAGTTGAAAATCAGCCCTTCTGGTAAAATCCAAAGATATTGAATGTTGCTTCCTTGAAGAAATGTTGTGATGTTTCTATATTGCTTCGTCTTCTTCTGTATTTCAAATGGAACATCTTTCAACACTTTTATGTCTTCCTCAAGGATTTTTAATACTGTCCCAGTTGTTGCTTTGAGTATCAAATCTCTTGTTGATCTTCTTGCAAATTTGACAAATATTTCCTCTGGAAGATTATTTTTCTTCACAAACTCTGAATATCTTCTGTAAATCATGTCCATATCCACTTGCAATATTTCAGGTTTGCTGTTAATCAGGGGGGCCATTGCTTCATTTAAAATCTCTCTTAAATTCTCACCTTGTTTTTCTGGGACCCCTTGAAATCTTAAGACATATAGAGATCTTTCCTTTTGTAGTTGCAGTAGTAGTTGTTTTCCGGAAGCTCTTTCTTTATCTGCTAAATCCATCCTTTGGTCCATTTCTTTGGACTTACATTCAACCTTTTTTAGCTTTTTGGCATTCTTCTCTGATCTTACTTTAGTTTCTTTCAGTTCTTGTTGCAAATCATCAAATTTCTTATTGAGATTCGTCAGCTGATCCAGCAGGGGGCACAGGGCTTCAGAAATTGTGTTAGCAATATCGGAAGTAGCTGCTGACTTTGTACCCGATGTGCTGGCAGTTCCTGTTGTTCCTTTTACACTGGTTGCCATTTTACCCCCTTGCTGCATCATTGTTCACATTAAGGTAAAAATTCTAAAATTCTTCTGTGCACTGTATAGTAAGACCCACTGTGTTCAGAATCAATTGGGTGGGTTTCTAACAGTAGAGTTTCGTCTTAGCTTCTCATTTCCATAGTTTAACACTGATTTCTAGGGCAGGATTTCTCCTCTCCCTCCAAGAAGTTCTCCCTTTCTGCCTGTATAGCTTTGCTGTCTCACTGTCAAGTCCCACTCCTGCTTTCCATTTGTCTTTCTTTTCAAAGACTTCTTCACTCACATTTTATTGCTGATGTCTTCATAACAGGGAAAGTCACTTTAAATTAGGTCCTTGCATGCTCTGGTCTGGTAACGTCTCTAGTCACCATTGCTGGCTTTGGGGAGGCGGGACCTTATGGAGCTAAGAAAAGCCTCAAACCCCAAGCCGCAGTTTCGAGTGCAGCTCCTCCAGTGCTCCAGGCTAGAAGCCCCCTCCAAGGACTTCAGGGGGAGGTCAAATGTATCCCAACTCCCTCCCTGCCACCCCAATCCGAGATGCACCCATCAGATCTTGATGGGATGCGTTCATCCGCGAGTTGTCAAAACCGAAACTCTAGCCATGCTTGATTTTGATCAAGACTGGCACACAGGAAGAGGGTGTTTTAAACATTTCTCCCCCACCACCATTTTCCCTGTCTGAAACAGGCTTAGGAAGCTGCTATTTACCCCTCTGGGGATTAGAGAGGATAGTTAAGTTTCCAGAAGGTTGAAACAGGCACATCTGTACAATCTTCTACAGAACCAAGAGTGACTGTTCAACATTTGTTTATTTTGCATGGGCAAGAGATGTCCTCTTCTTCCTTCCCTGCTAGCTGGGATGAAATCTGATTTTGAGTTGCTGCCCAAAAGCATTCCAGCTAAAAATTTCTGGGAAGATAAGCTGGCAAGGTGAGCTGTGCACCACAGTAGTTGCTTCCATGGAAGGGTTCATCCGAGGTGCCTCATAGGTGATGGTGAGGCAGAGCACAGTTCTGCCAAGTCACCACAGGATCATGCTTCATTGATGTAAAGGCTCCCATTGCTTCAATTAAAGGATCAGGTTTTTCGTGTCTTTGGAAATCTTGAGAGAAAAAAGTACAATGCACAGGAAAGTTCAAGGAGAACGTAATTAGGGACTTCTGACTAAGAATATTATATGGTGCTGCTAATTCTCTGTATATGGCCATTGTGAGATCAGTTTTGAACCATAGTTTTGTGCTAGAGGTGTTATGGCAACATGCACTTTTAAGAGTAGGTAATAATAAATAATACAAATAATGAACCGTACAAATTGCATAAGCTTTTCAGCACAGGGAGTCTTCCAAATACCTTCACCAAAGTACAGGTCTAATTGCTCCCAAGGAAGTAAAGAGCAACTCTTACCCCTATTAATGTCTCTGTTAGATTCGATATAGCTGCATAAATTGTAGCCAATTAAGCTGACAAAGGGATCTCAAATATCATGGCTCCAACCTGGTAATCAAGCTAATTTATTTCTCATACAGTTGGTCTCCAATCGCTCCCTTTTGTAATTTGTTCCTCATGTCACTTGATAGGAGGCTACTTAATTATGTTTTCTGAGTCCTGTCCTCAAAAGCAATCTGAGTTATTTTTCCCCAATATGCTACTTTTTAGTTGTTTTATACTTTGAGTATATTTGCACTTTAGCTTTTTTTCTTGGAGTAATTCATTTCATGTAAAATGACATGAAAATAGCACCTCATGCTCCTCAGAAGTTGCAACTCTATTTAGGGTGATACTGTAAAATATCTGTATATGTATTAAAACAGTTTCTTTTTGTTGTTCATCTACCCTCCTGTAAATGATCATAACCATGTGTACTTTCCAGAGCATCCAATTTGTTTTCCAAATTGTTTATTTCAGATTGCTTACATTTATTAGCTTTTCTCAATATGTAAAGTACCTCAATTGATAAAAGGCTACTCTAGTTAATATATTGTTTGCATTCTGATATTACTGCCCAGGTTCATTGCGGTCGCGGGGGCGGGGTGAGTTGTCTGACTCATTCAACCTTAGATAAGGCTGCTTGTTGCCTCAATTTCTACTTAATTTATGCTTAAATGATTTGTCAAGTCATTTTGATCAGTCTTTTTATTTATTTTATTTATTTATTTATACCCCACCCTCTCCGCGACTCTTGTCATTCTCTTTGTCTAGCACACCATAGTATTCCTATTCTGCTGTATGCAAATGACACAGTCTTTGTTATCCCATATGCATATCAGATTGCAGAAGTCCCCAAACTCCAAATAGTGGTTTTTACTGAAAAAAAAAAAGAGTTCTAAAACATATTGTTGGCCCATGAGGGAGAGAATGATAACAAGTTAAAGAGTTTTCTTAGAGTTCTATTCACTTCTAATCAAAACTGGGCCCTTCACCAAAAAGTGTGAGAAACAAAATGTATGGGGGTTATTTTGAGTTTCTTTCAAACAAGGGGAAGGAGATATTCAAGTTTTTAATCTGAAGGTAATCCCTATTACTTTATATGGGGTGGAAGTACAGATTAAGGTGGTCATGGAATCCATTGATTTTCCACTCCTTTACTTTCTTAGAAAATTGCTAAATATGCCACACTGTGTTGCTGGTGCAACACCCTCACTGTTTCCTGTATTTTTAAAATCAGGCTTATAATTAGACATTTTAACAAGAAAATAAATTGGAATTTAGTATACTTTCCCCCCTTCCATTATTTGCAGGGAAATTCGGAATACAACCAATCAATCATTTGAATTAAGACCCATCCCAAACAGTAAAAATTTATGCACAGTTAATTCAATTTAGCAGAAACCAATAAAACCAATTTAAGGGATGCCAAACAAAAAGTTCACATACAAACGAACACAAAGAATATACTTAAATGATTGGACTGAATTCACCTCACTTTGCAGTCTTGAGAAGTTGCTGCTGCTTCTGTGTACCCTCCACGCCTTACCATGTGACACAGTAGTTTGCAGAAAAAAGGGAGAATTAGCTGGAATTGTGGTACACATGTGGTACATGCCCAATATGTGTCAGGTCACATGTCCTTCCGGCACATGGAACCAGAGAAAAGGGGCAAAAAGCCCACTCACTGCCATTTCCATGGTGAAAACTAGATTTATTTATTTATTTATTCGATTTATATCCTGCCCTTCCACATGGGCTCAGAGCGGTGAACAAGAGGCACAAGGCCATAATCAACACTAAAAAATAGAGGCAAAGCCATAGATAAATAGTAAGACTGTAAAACAATAAATAATCCATTATCACTAAAACAGTTAAAACAGCAGTCAACAGAAGAAAGTTTGTGAGATAAAACCCTACAATTCCACACTCTCGTAGCACCTTTATCGCTGCTCCAGTAGTGTCCTGATAGAGTTCTAGTCCCATGCCAGGGCACCTCATATGGCCTAAATGATGGTGTACCCCGTTGCTGCGAAGATGGGAGGGTAATCAGTAGCTCCTTCTCCTCCATTTTACTACTCTCTTGCAGTACTGAAGTCTTTACAGTCAGTTCCCCTGGTGTACATCTGACTGTGAGTCTGGTCGTACACCCATGACCTGACATGTTTGGGGCGTATCGTGTAGTTTGGCCCTAAGCAATTATGTGGAAACATTTTTTTTTTGGCCCCCCAAAGAGGAATTTTTTATTTGCATTTTTTAAAACTACAAAACTACAACAGAAAGGGGAAGGGAACCATCTAAACTAAGGATAAAGAAAAGATAACCACTACTGACTAAAACCCCAAGAGATGGAGATCTTCAAAAATGCTTGTATCTATGTAAGTCCAAAAAGAGCTTTAGAAAAACATTGAGCATGATCTAAAAATCCCACTACTGTATCAGCTTAACTACTTTCCCATTTCAAGAACCCTCCCCCAGTCATCCCAAAATAAAGAAAAGAAAAGCTTTCTTGGCTTTCAGAGTCTCAGTTCTTGTTTTTTGTCTCTTTATGGTCTCTCAGTTGGTAGCGTTGTTTGGGAGCCGCTGCCCCCTTATCTGCATCGGAGGACATAGAGTCCAACTCTCCAGTAGACTTGCTGTCTTCTTCTTCTTTCTTCTCGTCTTCTGGACCTCCCAGTTGCAGCCGCAAAAACTCTCGAGCTTTAAAAACAGAATCAATTTTTTCTCTCCTCTTCGGGAATTAACCACCTGTACGCAATGCTGTTTGTTTGTAAAAAAGGATTAATTCCTTGTACTTCTGTCTCTTTTTTCTTATCTCAAATGGGATGTCTTTTCAAAATCCTTATATTGCTGCCTCCGATTTTCAGGGGTGCATTTGTAGTCGCTTTTAAGATTAAGTCTCTTATATGTCATTTTGAGAATCTCACGACAATTTCCCCAGGCAGATTATTCTTTTTAATGTATGTAGAGTAGGCTCTATAAGCCACATCCATTTCGCTTAAGATATCTTCTGCTTTTAAATCCGTCATTGGGGCCAATGCATCGCTCAATAGTTGCTTTAGATTCTCATTAGAGGCTTCTGACACCCCTTGGAACTGGAGTACCATGTTTGCTCTTTCCATTTGTAGCTGTAGTAGTTGCGTTTCCAATGAAGCATGCTTCTTTTCTAGCATTTGCATTTCCCCCCTGCTTTTATAGAGCTGGCATCAAGTTCCTTCACTTTTTCCACCATTTGCTCTGTTTTCTTGGTGGTTTCTGCCAGTTGCAATTGCTGTGCTGTGAAATTTTGGTTCAAAGTTGTCAATTGCTGGTTAATGTTGGTCATCTGGTCCAGCTGGGGGCGAAGAGAGTCCGATAGAAGCCTAGAGAACTCTATGGTTTTTTCCGGCCGAGGACTCATGCTGCCTGGTGGTTTCGCTTTCTGTCCCTTATCGGGTCGCCTCCCTGCCATCTTTATAAATTGTTTACGTTAGCTGAGAGTTCGTAAAAATCTCTGAAAACCTCCAATATGCTTTAACTTTGGCTGGTAAGGCTCTTAAAATTGGCTTCTATGCTTGTTCTTCTGCTCCCCCCTTGCAAATCTGCTTTAATGTCTCTGCATATGGAAGGGGCCCCTCCCCTGCTAGCTTCCCACGCTTTTGCCAAGGCCAGGTGCTTTCTTTTTATGCCACCGATTCAACGCTTTTTTAACTCACTGCTCTCTGTTCGTCTTCCGACATCACTTGCGATAGTTTGGTCTCCCAATCTTCGCCACTTGTCCCGGCTAGCGCCTCTAAGTCTGTACAGATGCACAACAGCTGGACCACTGGGACAAGGGAGCACCTTGATTCTCCAGCATCACGCTGGAGAATAGGATGCCCCCTTCAAAGCTCCTTGGCTGGGAACCTTTACACCAAGGCTCCCGGGGAGTAGCGATTGTTCGCCCCCCTCTGAACCGCTGGTGCTCAGCTCGTGTCCTGGGAGCGTCCCGGAGACACGTCTGAGTTGCAAGTCGCCATTACCGGAAGTCCCAATTATGTGGAAACATTTAAAAGGTTCAGCTGTGTGAGGCTACAGATTGGAACAAGCAAACTAAATGCTGCTAAAAACTAACCTCCATGCATATTTTCCCTTCTCTCCAGAACTCTTGCACTATGCCCACTGCCATTGTCAGCCACCAATGGCTAAATGTCAACTACCTATTAAGACTGGAAAAGAGTTCAAATATAGTTAGGCTGACCATATTCCCAAACGGATATCACTTCTGGTGGTTTTTTAAAAAGAGTTCTGAGTCAGAGTAATATTTAGTAGGTTTTATGTTTCATTATCACTTCAAAACTGTGCTGGAAGATGCAGCTTCTGCCTACCTCAGAGGTTTTTAACTGACTGAAATCTTTTCATGGGATAAAATAAACATGCAGGAGGAGGGACAAAGCCTTTTTTGGCCTTGAAATCGCCTGGTACTTGCCTGACAGGAAGCAAAGGCAGGCCTTTAAAAAAAAATCAGTATCTGTTTGCATTTGTTGCCTTGGAGCAAACTTTGTTCCAAATTACTCTTACGCCTGGTTTGGCCATACAGAACGATTTGTGTAGCACAAACACAATGCCAGTAAGTGCACTTAGGGAAACCGAAGCTCTTCCTCATTTACGGATGAACATTCCAGAGAGAAGATGGATTGCCTACATCAGTATAGTTTAATGTCCATAATACTAGTCCCAAAAGAGCTGAATTGGAAAGAGCTTTTAAGGTAGAAACGTAAAACAGCAGAAAAGGCATCCCCGACAGTGAGAGACCTCTAATAACATGTGCATAGGGAAATGTACAGCAATTTTCAACTTCAAGGCTAGGCAAGCCAAGCTTTTTCTTTAAACTCAAACAAAATAGTATCTACATGGATTAAGGCAGAAAACACGTCCAGCAAAAATATAGAGCACACAGTCTTACTAACATTCTGCAAGGGGAAAGAGAGAAAGAACAGAAAGATACAAAACAGGTCAAAAGATGCATTTTATTGGATGAACTTCCGTGGTCATTTAAAACTGGAGTCCTATGTGCATCTACTTTAATTCCCATTGAACTCAGTGAAACATAATTCTAAGTCATGTCTATGGATGGAACCAGGTGTATACACTAGGTTGTATACTCTTCACTGTGCCTGTATAGGTTAGATCCAAAGAACAATGAGGAGAACTTTGCCCATGGACTGGATTTTTTCTTCCTTCACATTCTGTCTACATTCCATGTCGCCCTTCCACAGCGACTCTTGAGGGACTCAGTAGTGGCATGGGATATGATGGGCTTGCATTTGGATTGGGGAAATTGGAGAAAATAATTCTCCCTTCTTGCATGAGAAGAGGTATCTTCTCGGAAGGGGCTTTGGATCCACCCAGTGAGTTTTGGGTAAATTGACCTTACATATTTTATGCTGCAGGACTTTTAGATTTCACTTCTTTGGGGACCCTGAGTTGGGTGGAAAGGTGTCATAGAAATATGTTGTTGAAGGCTTCCATGACCAGAGTTCATTAGCTGTTGTAGATTTTCTGAGCTGTATGGCCGTGGTCTTGGCATTGTAGTACCTGACGTTTCGCCAGCAGTTGTGACTGGCATCCTCAGAGATATAACACAGAAAGATGAAGTACTCTCTGGGTCAATGTGAGAAGAAAAATGGTAGGCAGGTAATTTATATCTACTCTACTCCCTTGCAGCACAGAACAATGACTCAGCATTACCCCACCTTCCTGAGTAGCTATAAATTACCAGCCTATCATTTTTCTTCTCACATTGACACAGAGAGTACTCTATCTTTCTGTGTTATATCTCTGAGGATGCCAGTCACAGCTGCTGGCGAAATGTCAGGTACTACAATGCCAAGACCACAGCCATACAGCTCAGAAAATCTACAACAACTAATGTCATAGAAAAGTTTTAAATAACAATTAAATAAATGAATTGTTCCTAAGTGTGTCTGTTCAGAAGAAATTTGCACTGATTTCAGCTGGACTTCCTTAGTACGCATGAATTGTAGTGCTGGTACATGAAAGTAAAATGACTTTTTCTAATATGCATCTATTAATCAAGTTGCTGTACCAAAATTGCCCCCCTCAAACACTTCACCAGCTTCTGAATACGTAATCCAGATTGCCCCAACCCCTATCTTTCCCTTTTTAAAAAATGCTAGAATGCAAAGAAAGTTTCAAGTAGATAGCTGTGTTAGCAGAACAAATGAATTTCTGATGAATATCTGAAGAAGTGAACTTTGATTCACAAAAGCTTACACCCTGGAAAATTTTGTTGGTCTTTAAGGTACTACTGGGCTCAATTTTTTTTCTGGAAACTAATTCTGTCTGTGTGCAAAGTGGGCTTTGGGTGTATATTTCTCAAACAGAAGCCTCGCATGGCAATCTGCACTTCAAACTCAGAGAAACCGGTTTGGAATAAATATAACATGGAGACCTGATGCTGTTGTTTTTTAAATTAAACGTTCTGCTCTACCTACTGAAGCTCTAGTTTAGATACAAAGGGACTCTTTAGCTTATAGAACCATTTTCAAAGATGACTGATAACCTGTAGAACCAGACATCTCTGGCTGATGCCACAAAAGGTATCGTCTCATACTGCTGTCAGCACGTAGGCTTCTCATATATGCATTCAAGCCTATATGCGTGGCATAAATGTTATGTATTGTAAATAACATGTATGAGCTTGAGGTTTCAGATGGTATCCTAAAAGTAAGCAATCTGATTGGCTGCTCTGTGTAGCAAGCCAATCAGAGCAGCTAGAGTTGTTCCGGAGGGAACGAAATCTATTGGTTGTTATCTCACTTTTGTTATTGGTTATTAACTTGTTTAAGGGCGTGGTTACCATAGCCTGGACCATTTAAAAAGGGAGCCTGTTGCTCCAGTGTTCCTTGTGTTGGTTTACTATTAACTGAAAAAATCACTAGTTAAGATCGGACTTACATCTCATACTTAACAATAAATGTGGCATAAATGACCAGAAAGACTATGCTCAAATCACTACTCACCCATGAAGTACACTGTTTATCTTTGGGCCAACTTACCTCACAGGGTTGTTGTGAAGATGAAATGTGGTAGGGGTGATAATGTATTCTGTGTGTTCCTGCAGAAAGAATAGGCTAAAAATGTGAAGAATAAATATAAATAATCAACGCAAACAACAGTGTATGACAGCAGAGTAATAAATGAGCCTTGCACCATAATAGCAGGATGTGTTTCCTTTACAGTCCAGTTTAGGCTTGAGGTGATGGGCTGAGATGACCTGGTACTGATATTTTATATTCTCTCTCATTGATTGTGAAAGGTTTTCTTTATACACAGAGATGCATTCTTCTGCAGAAATAGCTCATTGTTGCAGGTACAGCTGGTTCCTCAAGGAGGCACTCAAGCTGTATTAAATAACAGCTTTTCAGTCTATGACTGCTGAAATGTGTATAAACAGTATCTTTAGATTCAGCTTTGGTTTTAGTTTTAAAAACCCTCAAAACAGCATTATTGTGCTACTTATCAACAAGGGCCTTAAGGCAATTCTTCTAACCCCTCCTTCTTTCTAGGAAATCCATTTGCAGAAATGAATCCATTCATTGGCTCCTTTAAATACCAAAGCAGAACAAAGTATTCTGCTCTGATAACAGTTTGGCCTTCTGGGTTTCCCTGGCAACCAGAAACATAGTTCCTGGTTTTTTTCTTTTCATTTCAATAATAAATTCACAATATGTTCTGTCTGTTATCTATTTGCGTGAGGATAACATACTGAGTTTCTTGGCTATTGCTTGCGCTATATTGGTTTGGAATTTAGGCATGGGTATAGAAGGAAAAAAGCTATTTGCCTCTGGCACAGCCGAAGGGCGAGAGCAAAAGGGTGAGGCTCTTTGCCTGTGGCTCTTGACCTAGGGGCTCTGTAAGAAGCACAGGAAGAGCCAGGAAGCCAGGACCTTGGCTCCTTGGTAAGGTAAGTAGACTCCTACAACAGGAGCCATATAAATACAAAGGGTTTTAAAAGGGGGGTTATAGAAAAGTATTTGTTTAAAAACAATTATGAAGCCAGAATGCCAGCAGGGGGTTGGGGGCTATCCAGTGTTTTGCATGGAGTGTCACATGTATGACTATCTGCCCACTGGTCAGAAGTCTTGGGTGTGTGCTCGGTGCAAGGAGCTCCTGGTTCTCAGGGAGCGAGCTTGCTCCCTTGAGGCCAAGGTGGCTGACCTGGAGAAGCAGGGACAGTCAGTTAGGTGCACGGGGAAGACTCTCGGGGACTTGTTAGATATGTCCCACTCTGGATCTGGCAGCCCGGCTGCTGCCAGGGAGCATGAGGGTCAAGGGGAAAAGGGGCACCATGCTGAGGATAAGGGGAATGTGCCCTCAGAAGGGACCTCTTCTTCAGCTGGTGAACGGGTATCCTTTCGTACCAAGGAACCGTCCCTGGAAAGGGTGGGAGGGGGGCTCTTGGTAGTTGGTGATTCGATCCTTAGGCAGGTAGACAGCTGGGTGGCGAACCCGCGTACTGACCGTATGGTGACTTGCCTGCCTGGTGCGAAGGTAGCGGACATTACGCATGTTTTAGATAGGCTGGTAGATAGTGCTGGGGAGGAGCCAGTGGTCGTGGTGCACGTCGGCACCAACGTTGTGGGGAAATGCAGTCGTGAGGTCCTGGAGGAGAAATTTAGGCTGCTGGGCAGGAAACTCAAGGCCAGGACCTCCAAGGTAGCCTTCTCGGAAGTGCTACCTGTTCCACGCGCAGGGCCGGAGAGACAGGCACAGATCAGGAGTCTCAATGCGTGGATGAGACGGTGGTGTAGGGGGAAGGTTTCAAGTTTGTTAGGCACTGGGATGCTTTTTGGGACAAGAGGGAGCTGTACAAAAGGGACGGTCTCCACTTGTCCCGAGAAGGAACCAGGCTGCTGGCGCTCAAAATCAAAAAGGTGGCAGGGCAGTTTTTAAACTGAATAATGGGGGAAAGCCGACAGGAGATGAAAAGTCTCTGGTTCGGGATGGCTCATCTCAAAGAGATGAAGGGGTAGCTATTACTTTTGTACAAGGAAATGGATTACAATTGTCCACTGAGACTGTGGCTAATGATAGGAACTGCCTGGCAAGGTCTCAAGGCAGCAAGAGGAAGGCTGTGGGCTTAACAAACATGGGAAACTATAAGTGTTTATACACAAATGCTAGAAGTCTCCGAGGTAAAACCGGGGAGTTGGAATGCTTGGTGTTGGGGGGGAAATAGACATTGTGGGTATTTCAGAAACTTGGTGGGATGAGGAAAATCAGTGGGATACGGTGATTCCTGGTTATAAATTATATCGGAAGGATAGGGGGGAAAGGGTTGGAGGTGGGGTGGCTCTGTATGTCAGAGAGGGTATACCGTCCAGTAAGATTGAGAGGGTAAGAGAATTGGATTCACTTCTGGAAATGCTATGGGTTGAAATAGTGGGTCCAAAAGGAGGCTTAACAGTGGGAGTTTGTTATCGCCCACCAGATCAAAAGATAGAGGAGGATTATAAAATGATGAATGAATTAAAGATAGCGGCTAGACGAAATAACTGTGTTGTAATAGGCGACTTTAACTACCCACACATTGATTGGGTCAATATGAGTTCTAGTCGGGAAAAAGAGATTGCATTCTTAGACACTCTCAATGACTGTGCTGTGGAACAGTTGGTCACAGATCCTACCAGGGGAGAGGCGATCTTGGATTTGGTCCTAAGTAACACCCAAGACCTGGTGAGAGATGTAAAAGTGATTGCACCACTTGGGAACAGTGACCATAATGTCATTGAGTTTAACATTTGTACAGATAGGGAGTTGCCCAAAAAGACTGACGCGACCACTTTTAACTTTAAAAGGGGTAACTTCTCTGGTATGAGGGGACATGTGAGGAAGAAATTGAAAGGAAGAGTGGAGAAGGTCAAAACCATTGGGGAAGCTTGGAGACTATTTAAAAAGATAATCCTAGAAGCTCAGAAAAAATATATACCGCAGGTTAGGAAAGGTACAAATAGGTATAGAAAAAAGCCTGCATGGTTAACAAATAAAGTAATGGAAGCTGTAAAAGGTAAGAAGGATTCCTTTAAGCGGTGGAAAGCTAGTCTTAGTGAGGTTGATAAAAGGGAACACAGACTATGGCAAATAAAATGCAAGTCTGTGATCAGGCAAGCAAAAAGGGAATATGAGGAGCATATCGCAAAAAACATAAAGACCAACAATAAAACTTTCTTCAAATACATTAGAAGTAGGAAGCCAGCCAGGGAGGCAGTGGGGCCCTTGGATGACCAAGGGGTAAAAGGAGTAGTGAAGGATGATAGGGAAATGGCTGAGAAGCTGAATGCATTTTTTGCCTCTGTCTTCACTGTGGAAGAGGAGAAGTATTTGCCCACTCCAGAAGCACCGATTTCAGGAGGGGGTTTGAAAGACCTGAATCAGATTGCGGTAACAAGAGAGGAAGTCCTCCGACTGATGGACAATTTAAAAACTAATAAATCACCAGGCCCGGATGGCATTCATCCGAGAGTTCTGAAAGAACTCAAATGTGAACTTGTGGATCTCCTTACAAAAATATGTAATCTTTCTTTAAAATCTGCCTCCATTCCTGAGGACTGGAAGGTAGCTAATGTCACTCCCATCTTTAAAAAGGGCTCCAGGGGAGATCCAGGAAATTACAGGCCAGTCAGTCTGACATCGATACCGGGTAAGTTGGTGGAAACTGTTATTAAGGAAAGAATTAGTAGGCACATTGATGAACAAAAACTATTGAGGCAGACTCAGCATGGGTTCTGTAAGGGAAGATCTTGTCTCACTAACCTGTTAGTGTTTTTTGAGGGAGTGAACAAACATGTGGACAAGGGGGACCCAATAGATATTATTTACCTTGACTTCCGGAAAGCTTTTGATACAGTTCCTCATCAAAGGCTCCTAAGTAAGCTCAATAGTCATGGGATAAAAGGACAAGTCCTCTTGTGGATCAAAAACTGGCTTATAAATAGGAAACAGAGAGTGAGTATAAATGGGAAACTTTCTCAGTGGAGGGTGGTAAGCAGTGGGGTACCACAGGGATCAGTACTCGGTCCAATGCTTTTTAACTTGTTTATTAACGATTTGGAATTGGGAGTAAGCAGTGAAGTGGCTAAATTTGCAGATGACACGAAGTTGTTCAGGGTGGTAAAAACCGGGGAGGATTGTGAGGCACTCCAAAGGGATCTGTTGAGGATGGGTGAGTGGGCGTCAACGTGGCAAATGGGGTTCAATGTGGCCAAGTGCAAAGTGATGCACATTGGAGCCAAAAATCCTAAATATAAATACACGTTGATGGGGTCTGATCTGGCAGAGACGGACCAAGAGAGAGATCTTGGAGTGGTAGTGGATAGCTCGCTGAAAATGTCTACACAATGTGTAGCTGCAATAAAGAAGGCCAATGCTATGCTGGGGATTATTAGGAAGGGAATTGATAACAAATCAGCCAGTATCATCATGCCCCTGTATAAATCATTGGTGCGACCTCATTTGGAGTACTGTGTACAGTTCTGGTCACCACATCTCAAAAAGGATATTATAGCATTGGAAAAAGTGCAGAGAAGGGCAACTAGAATGATAAAAGGGTTGGAACACCTTCCCTATGAAGAAAGGTTAAAATGCTTGGGGCTCTTTAGCTTGGAGAAACGACGGTTGAGAGGTGACATGATCGAGGTTTATAAGATTATGAATGGGATTGAGCAGGTTGAAAAAGAAGTACTTTTCTCCCTTTCTCACAATACAAGAACTCGTGGGCACTCTATGAAATTGCTGAGCAGTCGGGTTAGAACAGATAAAAGGAAATACTTCTTCACCCAAAGAGTGATTAACATATGGAATTCACTGCCACAGGAGGTCGTGGCAGCTGCAAGCATGGACAGTTTCAAGAGGGAATTAGATAAACATATGGAGCAGAAGTCCATCAGTGGCTATTAGCCACAGGGTATAGATGGGAACTCTCAGTCTGGGGCAGGTGATGCACTCTGTTCTTGGTGCTGGAGGGGGCAGCAGTGGGAGGGCTTCTGGTGCCCTGGCCCCATTGCTGGACCTCCTGATGGCCCCTGGTATATTTTGGCCGCTGTGTGACACAGAGTGTTGGACTAGATGGGCCATTGGCCTGATTCAACATTGGCTTCTCTTATGTTCTTATGTTCTTAATTATTATTCAGCAGCACAAGCTTGCCTGTTGCTTAAACTTCAGCGGCATAAGTAGCCATTGGCACCCAAGCAAGTGAAGCACAAAAGACAAAAGCTGGGTAATTCAATCCTTTATGTTTTACCATAGAGTTTCAAGCAATTCCTAGAGCTACCCTACAGTAATTCTGGGATTTCTTTGGCTGTGACAGTAAAGTCATTGACATGCACACTCTCCTTGTCCCCAACTCCCACTGGTTGCCAGCCTCAGCATGCTGCCAGTGGGGCTGGGCCCAGTTGTGTGGTGGTCACGACCAGGCTGGGCTGGAACCATTTGCGCAGTGGCTGTTGCTTCTGGGCTAGGCTGAGTGCTGTAGCTGTTGAATGTTCAGTGGCTGCTGCTATGCCTGACTCTGGAGAATCAACATCCATCAGGGGACATGATAGGGGAAGAGGACCCTTTCCAGCTTTTTTCGCCTTCAAGTCCAACCCTGGCATCCTCATGGCTTTTCTATACAGAATCCAATGCTTGAAAGGTTCAGCAATATTGTTGCAGTTGCCCAGGAACCTCCAAAATGGCCGCTGAGAGCTACAGTTGTTTCTGTTATTCAGGGTAGTTCCTTCAGGGTTGTGGGGAAATTCCCCTAATCTAATCTTAGGCTCTGTTCAGACGGCTCTTTAGATCTATGCCACGCACGAGTGCCTGGCGGATTTAAATGTAATTTCCAGACAGCAACATCTCGGAAACGTACCTCATCCACGAGCATCCTGTTTTGCCGCGCTTTGGAGCCATACTTAATAGATAATAGTTAAAATCTGGAGTTTTCAGTTCCCAAGGAGCCAATTGCGGACTTTCCCCCATCTGATCGATCCAGCACGCCATTAAAAAATGGCACCCGTTTGGGATGGTCTGATGTCAATTCCCTGGGGGTCTGCCTGGTCATGTGACGATGGATTTAAAAGATCAGGATCAAATTAGAGACTGGCTAATGGCGGCGTTAGCTGCCCGTCTGAACAGACTCTTAGCTCCATTTTGCAGATCTGTTGATCCACTGGTTTGGAGTTAGACAAATAATACACTCTTTTTAGTGCAGTTGATCTGTTTTTATACTGTCTGAGAGCCAAACAACATATCACAATTTTTTTTTAATTTGGGGAAACTCATGTTCTCCACAGCCACACAGCAGCAGTCATTGTTCAGAGGTAAAACTACTGGCAGCTTTCAAAAGTTTTTGTTTTAATATAGTCCATGCAGAATGACAAGAAGATTAAAATGAAAAGCACAAATGTTTGTTTCATGCTGGAGCCCTATTCCAGCATCAGTGAAACTTTACATGGAAGACTTGGCAAAGTCCAAAGTAGTCTTTTATGTATAACATCTGCAATTTATACATCATCAACAATGCAGTGGTATAACTCATAACTTGCATGGCTATAGCTGAAGTATGATTACATTTCTTGAAAAGCACAGATACTAGCGAGATGTGTTTTCTGTTTGCTGCACTCTCTGCATTTGTTGCTTTCTGACCATTTTACATATTATACTCTTTCCCATAGCTATTTGTTTTTGTCATATATTTATCACAGCTGTATGGGAATGGGATGAGTTCTAACCAAAGCTTGAACTAAAATCACCACTCCCTTTTATTTGGATGTGGTATGCTTGCTCCTGTGCTGTACTGCAGTGTGTGTTGCAGAGGTTTGATCATAACCAGAATGAAAAATTCCATGATTAAACTTCCTTTGTATCCAAATGAATCAACTATGACTGGCATTATAAGTAAAATTCTCAGAAATTTTTCTGTCCATGATGACTAAGGTTTTCACAAGAAACACTGTCCTCGGTTTAACTGATTGTCATTCTTAGGAAGATGCTGTCTGTCTCCCGCTTTCCTATTATTGTAATTCATATTAAGCAGCCAGTAAGTAAGGTACCCTAAGGTCAGGCCATCATCAAGTAGAAATCCAAGACTTTGTCAACCACTGCCTAGTTCAGTGCTTACCAATACTACATATCACATAATTAGCACTGGGAGACTGGCCAGTCCAAGGCTGGCTTCATGACATGTGAGCTTACCTTTATTCTTAGTAACATCAGCCAGAGATGACACATTCATCAGCCCCTCTTAGAAAGTAATCAGCACAGTGAAGAAAGGGGTACTGGTTCTTTGATCTCACATTGATAATTCAGTACTCTCCAAACAATAACTGGAGTGCCATTTTTTCCCTTCTGTATGAATGGACTGCTGGAAATGTCGATTTGAGAAAAAGTCACAACTCTTCATTACTCTGAAACAAACTGCATTCTTTAATCCTCACATGGTAACAAAAAACAATTCATGTAATAATGGAGATACATTTAAAGAGCTGGAGTACATGACGCAACAGACGACAGGTCATCTGTGTGCCGTGTACTGGCTTGCTGCCATCCGAAGTGGGTTTGGGCCAGCCTCCCTGCCAGCCTCAGAATGGGAAGGAGAGGGGGCTCAGGCACCCTGGTCCTCTTCCTTCCCTCCACATTTTTTTTCTTCAGCAGTGACTTATGAAAGCTCATACCCTAGCAAACATTTTTTGTTGGTCTTTAAGGTGCTACTAGACTCTTACTCTTTTTTTCTGCTATGGACAGACTAACAGTTACCCATCTTGATCTATCTCTTTGTAACCTCATTGTTGGTTTACTTTAATGTGCTCTGTTGGGGGCTGCTCTTGAAAACAACTTGGAAGCTACAGCTGGTCCAGAATGTGGTACCACAGTGCTAGCCATTGAGCTAGCCAATGGGAACATATCTTGCTCATTTTGAAACTGCTGCATTGGCTGCCAGTTTGTTTCCAAGTTCAATTCAAGGTACTGGTTATGACCTTTATAGCTCCTCATGGCCTGGGGACTACATATCAGAAGACCTGTCCTCTCTCTTTTGTTCCCATGTGCCAGCTATGGACTTCACACTGCCACATGCTGGCTTTTTCCCTACTTAAAGTGGCCCACCTGGTACTGATCAGAAACTAGGCCTTTTTCATTGCAGCTTGTACTCGGTAGAAAGGCTCCCAGAAGAGGTGACAGGTGTTCCCTTGTTGGAGATATTCAGGATGTGCTGCAGGAGGTGTTTGTTTCTCAGGGGGGCTTTTGATGAGTTATGGACAGCAGGCATCTTTCAAAGAGGGAGGAAGGTATTTGGAGTTTTAATTTTATCTTGTTTTAATCACTAATATTCTAATTGTTACCTGCAAGCCACCTTGAGTGAGGTACAAAGTGTTATAATAAATACATAGAATAAGACCAACCACTATTGAAACTAGTGAACTTTATTCTACTAATTCCATTAAAGAGACATAGCTAGGTCTGTTGTGTCAAAGTCAGTGCCATAGCTAGGAAGGACAGAGTACTGCAAAATCTATGTTGTCTTAATAGACATGATAGAATTTTGCCCTCTTCCTTTAGGAGCCCCCACACCTCTCTTTCAGAAGCAGTTTAAGACCTTCCTGCCTGAGCAGGTTTTCAGAGGTCAGGTTTAAACTGCTGGATTTTAGTACACATCTGTATGGGACTTTCATTTTTTAGTCTGGGACATGTTCCAGTTCACGGTGTCTAATCTCTCCAAGACTTATATTTGACATCTGTCTGTGCTGTTCCCTGTCTATCTGTAGAGCAGATTGTCCTGCCTGCATGTGCTAAAGTGTGACAGAGTTCTTACATGCCACATTGAAACTGTCAGGATCCAGGCTGTGGTACAGCACTGTTCTGACATGGCTGCCTGATGGCACACATGGGATCCACTACCCAGTGTCATGCCTTTGGTTTTGGGGCCAAGTTACTGGGATTCTGAAAAACAACAAAAACAACCCAGCAATCCAATTGGCAACACAACCTATCAGTAACTGGAGCGGAACCAGTAAGTACTCTTTGCTGCATTGCTGGCTTCCATCAGCCCACCCTCCAGTCTGTCAGCCAAGTTACCAGCCTGCCAGGGAGCGTGAAGGGCAAGACAAAGAAAGAAGCCAGTGTTTTGTTATGTATTGATTAAATTTGCAGGCCAAAGCACACAAGAACAGCAGACGTTCCTACTGAACTCGTTTGCCCCGTGAATGGAGCTTTGGCCAGACCCACAGTACTGAGGCTTCTGCTGGTCCTGAGCTGCTCTTGTGCCGACTGGGGTTCCTGCCACGAAAGGAAAAGGATTGGATCATTTCAGACATTAAAACATGACACTGGTTGTGGGTCCTGATGTGGTCCTTTTCATATGGGAGGCCCAGGCCAATTATCCCCATTACCCAGCCCCCTTTCTTTAGAAGCTGGGTGTCCTAGAAAAAACCACAGACAAAAGTGGGCCCAGTTCAGGACTCACTAGAATTTATGAGCCACCCAAGTGACTAAGAACTTGGTGGTCCCCTGAGTCAGCCAGCACCTGATTGTACCTTTTTATCCCCTTTGTTTTTCATATTTTCCAAGATCATCCTTCAGGAGTCTCATCTTTCTGCTTTACACCAATTTATTTCCCCCTTTTTTCATACAATGTAGGCCAGTTTTGCTGTGGCAACAGAAGAAGGAAGTGCCTTTCCTTTTTTAGCATGCTGGCTGTTGCTTGGAAACAGCAGAGTCAAAAAAAAAAGGCTGTGGGAACCATAATCGCAGGGGCTTTGTTGAGGCTGAGATGATGGAATGAGCTGAAAAAGGCTCAGGTGTTATTCAACTGTGTCTGTACTTACCCTCTAGTTGGAAGTTACATACAGATTATAAATTGCACCAACACTAGTGTTTGATGATTAGTGAGAATGGATTGAGTGCTGATTCCCTTCCGTTCTTCGCCCCCCCCCCTTATTACCACTTGAGCATTTAGAGTGGCTTTTTAAAAAAGATTTCAAGTAGTGCTACAGAACTTTTAATTTAAATCACTGCTTTCTGTTTGCTCATTCAACAGCTGTCTCTGACACTCTGGGTAGCAAAGAAGTATTAATTTAGGAAGGAAGGTGGTCTCATTACACCATGAGATCAAGTCAGCTAATTAAAGTAATGCACTCTAGAATCTGGCTCACTACTCTGCTCTTTTCCACAAAGGAAAATATTTCTTGCCTACTAAACAGCAAAGGATGCAATCTTGCATAAGTACCATAGAAATCAACATGTAATACTGATAGTAATCCTGAATCAGGCAGTTTCCAAGAATAGCCCATAGAATCTTACTTCTGAAAACCCTGTGAAATATGTTCCCAATCCAGCGATAGGGACTGAGATATATTTTATTAGTTTTTTCATATGAAGTCCACAAAATTTCATGCCAGTTCTCCCTGTAGCCTGTAATGGTTTATAAATTCTGTATCCTTTTTATTTTACTGAATTTAATTTCCCTTTTTCATAAAATGCTTTATTTGTCTGACCTGTTATTTAAATGCTCAAGGAATAAAAGCTCTCTCCATGTCTAAAGAAATCAATTCTTTTCACTTCCTCAAAACTCCTATAGTCTTTTGTCCACTCACTGAAATGGTACAATAACTGATTTACTTTTAAGTTGCTCATGCACTCTCCTTACAGAAGTACTGAACCTTACTAGTTACCCAGAGGGGTTTTAACTGTATAATTCAGCAGCCAGCCATACAACTCACTTTGCTGTTCTCCAAGCTATATAAAGGCCACCAGGACTTTAAAAAAATACAACATGGGACGTGTATAATAACTGGGACAGTGGTGAGTAATGTGTCTATAAATGGATTCAGCTTCAGTGTAAACATCACATGGGCTCTGGCTTAGATTCTTGTCAAGTGGGAAACATTTCACGCATCTTTGGGCACATAGCACACGATTGCTTGTTCTGCAGTGGTCTGGAAGTATTAAAAGAACCTGTATTCTAACCCAACAACATAATTGCGGTTAAAGGCTGTAAGACTCCAAAGGCAAAGTGCTTAAAAGTATTAATGCTACCAACATTTGATCCCTTTGTATATCTGTATTATGGCAGTCTTTTATTACATGAAGACCCAACCAGCCAGCTATATAGGGGAAAGTATCTTCAGCTTTTGTGCCATGTTCTTAGTGATTTCGTAATGCATGGATTCTGAAGTGTGACATAGTGTTTCAGCCCATATTCAGACTTGCATACTTTTTTAAAAAAAGGAATTATCCTTCATGAAATTTCAGTGTTTGTTGCTTTAAAATGGTCATATTTCTGCCCTAAGGGGCAGAAATACTTCCCTATTTCAGAATCATCTTGTTTTATTTTAGTGTTTCTTTCTGAAAATGCCATTCTCTAATTAATCTACTTGACATTTGATGAGAGGCCATACTTGCCCAAAAGCTGAAAAGAGACATCATGAGAGATTTCTGGTATGAGAATGGGCTGGAGCTCTGTGGAGCATCCAAAAACAAATATGCATAGTGCCCAAGAACAATAATCCAGTAATCAGTCCTTTCTGTAATGCTTGTAAAGTACCCTCATTCCCACTGAAGTCAGTAACTCTTACTGACTAAAATAATGAGCCAAGTAGAAACGTTTCTGTAAAAGTCCACCAGAATTGGAGTGAGATTGCACAGAACAAGGTACAGATGAAGAGCTGTATTGCTGTGAGCCAGTTTGGTGTAGTAGTTAAGAGCACAGAATCTAATCTGGGAGAACCTGGTTTGATTCCCCACTTCTCCACTTGCAGGTGCTGGTGTGATCTTGGGCCAGTCATAAGTTCTTTCAGAGCTGTTCTCTCAAGGGCAGTTCTCAAGAGAGCTCTCTCAGCCCCACCTATCTCACAGGGTGCCTGTTGTGGGGAGGGGGAGAGGGGAAGGGGAAGGGACTGTAAACTGCTCTGAGACTCCTTCAGGTAGTGAAGGGCAGGGTATAGATTCAATCTCTTCTTCTCTCCTTCTTCTTCCTTGTAACAGGGCTGCAGCCTAACACACCAAGTTTATTAATGTGCCCTTCTACATTCTGCTCTTTTTTTCCAGTTACCAACCATTCATTCACCTTTGTCAGAGCTTGAATTTTAAAACTAGTATGTGCTTGGAAACCCAGGTCTGGAGAACACAAAGGAAATTCATAGCTGAGGGGAATGTAAATTGGGGAAAACTAGGATGCTCAGTTTCAAGTAGCAGGATGTAAAAAGCATCTTGAGTGAAAGATTATTCAACGTGTAGTCTTTTATTCGCTTTAAAAAGGGACAGGAATGGGCTTCTTTCACCATTGCCCACATTTGAGTGGGCAAAGTGAAGAGATTCTAGATTGCTTGTTCATGCAAGTATTCATACAAGTATTTCAGGATTAGTTTATACTAGGGGTTCCCAATATTGGGGCCTGTGGGCACCCTTTGGATTCTGACATAGAATGGTATGTGCAGCCACAAAATGGTTGGCACAAGAGGCAGAGCCAGCAACAAAATGGCTGCCTCAGCTTATCTTCAGTCACACTAAAAATCTTTGTGCAGAGGTGGGAGCTGCTGCCAAAGCAATATTTTTTAAAAAATCTACACAATCAAATATCCCATAGCCCATCAGAAGCCCCACCTGACCCTGCCCACTTTCCAAAAACACTTGGCAGGCACCAGGAAGGTTTCAGCAGGGGCCATGGCATCCAGAGGCTCCATGTTGGGGACCTCTGATTTATACTATTGACATAGGCTGCAGCTCACACAATACTAAGATGAACAGAAACATTTTAATATCCCACCAGATATAAGCTTTCGTGTGCATACACACTTCTTCAAATACATTGAAATAGAAGTCACCAACCATTACATATAGGTAGCTGGTAAGGTGTATGTTGCCAGGATGGGCCAATTAGAGTCAAGATGTATAAGTAACTGAGCAGTAAATATAGCTAAGACTGGATGAAGGCAATTGGTAAGACCTGTGATAGCAGCAAGTTAGCATACAGCATAATAAAGGATTTTACAAACGGATGCAGGAACTGAATGACATTAGCAATGTCTCTGTTAAGCCCTGTTTTTTTGTTTTTTTATTTGTTACATTATATTTATTAATCATCTAATCTTTTGTCCTGAGTGTTATAATAACTTGCAATTCAGCAATCTCCCATTCTAGTCTGTTTCTGAAGTCCCTTTGCAATAAAACAGCTACTTCGAGGTCCCCCATTGAATATCCTGGAAGGTTAAACTTTTCTCCTGAAGGTTTCTCAGATTTGTGTCCATTTATTCTTTGGTGTGGCTTTTGCAAAGGAACTTCAGAACTACCTCAGAACATTTAGCTGTCTCGCTCAGCAATGTGCATTCTGACATAGTAATTCTCTAGGGTCTCAGGTAGAGATAGGTCTTTCCCAATACCTATTACCTGAGAGCCTTTAACTGTAGATGCCTGAGATCTTTTTTGGTATTTTTTTATATGTGCGTGTGTGTGTGTGTGTGTGTGCACCTGGAAGTCATGGTGACCTCTGGTGACTGACCCCTACTGGGGGCCTGGAGGATATTCAGAGAGGTGCCTGAATAAAGCCTGGCCCCACCTCCCACCTCTGTTATTTCAAGGAGGTTTCCCAAGTACTTTCCAGAGTCAACCCTGCTTAGCTTCCAGGATCTGATGAAATCCAGCTTGCTTGGGCTATCCAGGTTAGGGCAGCCTGAGATCTTGATTAATAGCCAACAACTTTAGCATAAGCATATAAAACAAAACAAAAATTATGATTTAGTCTCAACATTTATGCATACAGATATCATAAGGATGTATGTATCTATAAAACAATTTTATTTATTTATTTATTTATTTTGGGATTTATACCCCGCCCTATCCAGTAGCTCAGGGCGGCTAACAAGCGGCCAAGCCGAGTTTCAGAACTAAAAACAATAAAAATATTACATACAATAAAAATATATATATCTTTGAGATCATTTTTCACTCTCTTTTCAACCATATATTTTCAAACTCATCATTCTTAGCTCTAAAACCAACCTCTTTACAATCTTTTTTGTAAATATCCCTTATTTGACAATATTGTAACCATCCATACTCAAATTCTAGTTCATTATTTGGTTTTAAAACATATTTTTTCCCCTCTTTTTGCAACAGTTCTTGGTATTTCAACCAATCATTACCTTTATGTTCTGAAAAAGGATGTATAACTGCTGCTGGAACAATCCACAAAGGCCTCTCATCGGAAACTGTATCCTTGTACCTGGTCCATGCATCAAACAATGTTCTCCTTACATAATGATGCTTAAACATTGAATCAACTTTATTTTTCCCATACCAAAGATAGGCATGCCAGCCAAATCTGCAATCGTGCCCCTCAAGAGCTAAGAGTTTTCTATTTTCCAAATTGACCCAATCAGATAACCAAGATATACATACAGCTTCATGATACAAACGCAAATTCGGGACTTGGAAGCCACCTCTGTCTTTAGTATCGTACATTATCTTCATTTTAATTCTTGGCTTCTTTCCTGCCCAGATGAATTTAAAGATTTCTCTTTGCCATTTCACCAACACTTTCACATCTTTCACAATTGGTATTGTCTGGAACAAAAACATTAACCTGGGCAGTACATTCATTTTGACAACGGCAATTCTTCCAAGAAGAGATAATCTAAGTTTTTCCCATTTTTCTAAGTCACTCTTTATCGAAACCCACAGTTTTTCATAATTATTCTTAAACAAGTCTATATTTTTCATTGTAATTTCAACTCCCAAATACTTAACCTTTTTAACCACTTCACATTCTGTCACGTTTTGTAACATTTGTTGCTTTGTAGCTATCATATTTTTACACAATATCTTGGACTTATTCTTATTTACATAGAACCCTGCGAGATCGCCAAACTCTTTTACTTTTTCAAATACCTTAGGCATATTATTAACAGGATCTTCAACAATAAACATAATATCATCCGCAAATGCTCATAGTTTATATGAAAAACCTCTAACATTCAAACCTTTTATGTTATCGTCATCTCTAACCATTTGCAGCAAAAAATCCAAAATCCAGATAAATAGCAATGGTGACAGGGGGCAACCCTGTCTGGTACCTTTTCTGACCCAGAACACTTCTGTTGGTTCTGCATTCACAATCACCGTAGCTTTTTGTTCTTTATATATTGATTGAATCATTCTTATAAATTCTGCGCCCATCTGGGATTTCTCAAACACTTTAAACATAAATTCCCAATTCAAATTATCAAATGCCTTTTCTGCATCCAAAAATAAAAAGCCAACTTCTTTTTCCGGGTGTTTATCATAATACTCAATTGTGTCTAAAACAACCCTCATATTGTCTTTTATTTGTCTATTTGGTATGAATCCGGCTTGATCTTCAGCAATACTATCTTTCAAGAACCCTTTAAGGCGCTCTGCTAATATTTTTGCAAAAATCTTATAATCGTTGTTTAACAGTGAGATAGGTCGATAATTCTTTACATTTGTTAAATCTTGCGTTTCTTTCGGAATTAAGGTGATCGCAGCTTCATTCCAGGAATCTGGAATCTTCCCAGTTCTCCTAATTTCGTTTAAAAGAATCTCTAACACCGGAACCAGGTCTTCATGAAGTTTTTTGTAAAATTTAGCTGAAAAACCATCCGGACCTGGAACTTTGGAAATCTTTGCCTCTCCTATTGCTTTACTGATTTCTTCTTTAGTTATTACAGCATTTAATATTGCTTTCATTTCTAGGCTTGGTTGTACCCCGCCCTATCCAGTAGCTCAGGGCGGCTAACAAGCGGCCAAGCCGAGTTTCAGAACTAAAAACAATAAAAATATTACATACAATAAAAAAAATTCAATACAGCAGTAAAATTCATGCTTTGCATTGGCATATTTAATTGTTATCAGCAGGGGTCATCTGGAGCAGGAGTGCACAGGAGCGGAGCTCTGGCATTTAGAAGAACAGGCGGTGGCAAGCCCCGCCCCCAGCTCCCAGCAGGAGCATAAAGCAGCATGTGTAGCATTCCTCCTAGGCCCAGATAGGCTACTCTGGGTCTGGAATGACAGCCCCCAGAGTGGAAAGACAGTCCCTACGGGTGAAGCCTGCGTGGTGGTTGTTGCCTTCTGACACACTTCTGGTGATGTCAAGGGGTGTGGCATATGCAAATAAGTTATGCTAATGAGTTATGCTAATGAGCTCCTGCACCTATTTTCTACAAAATGACCCCTGGTTATCAGATTAATTTACCATCTGAGAAGGACCTCCTTCTCTTTAATTCTAACAGTACAGCATCAAGCTGATAGGAGCTGTGCCCCTAAAACTGAGGACAAGGCTTGCTCTTGCCTGTATTGGTGTCATTTCATCCACCCACTGCTGCAAAGCTCTGACTTCTCAGTATTCAGCAGTGCTCATAATACCATTCGGGAAAGGAACAGCTAAAGAACATTTTCAAATGAAACTGCAGGGAGAATTTGTGTAGGCAGAGTATAATTACTCAGATTGGAACACAAGTACACTGGTTGTACTTTGAGTCCCTCCAGCAAACTTTAGAAGCGGAATACTTTCTTTTGCCCTCCTTACTAGCATGGCAAGCTTCCAGTGCAAGGAGCTGAAGACAAGCTTCTTTGCATACAAGCTGATGGGCGTGTTTCAGAAATAGCTTTTAATATGAGATAAGTATTAAAGCAGAAACTAAAGATTTCATTACCAATGCAGATCTGCCTTGGTGTGCTTAGAGAGCCATGTAGGGATGAAAGAATCATCATGATTGGGCAGACATTTCTAGTCTCCCCTAAGGTCGGGTCCTGTTGCCTGGGAGAACTGCCTCCCTTTGCCCTTCCACACATTGCCCAGGAGTCCTATAAAATGGCAGGGAAAAGTCTTGGGAATGTTAAAATGGCAGCACTGTTCCTGAATATACCCAAATATTTCTGGATTTTTTTTGGGGGGGGGCACAGTTCATTGGTTTCCTGAAAAATCTTAAATAGTAGGTAGAATCTAGTTTTACCATCAAAAAGGTCATGGTAGAGAAAGGTCATAGGTACAGAAAACTATCCCCTCCCTCCACTTATCTCCCTGTACTCTGCTACCTCAGGCATTTTTCTCCCAGCCTTACTTTGATATTGAAAATAAACTGGACTGAAAGAAAATTGGCTGAAGGAACAGTATAGAAAATTAAGAAATCGCATTCTTCACCCTCATGCCGCTTTAGAAATTAAAATAAGACCCTGCTCTGTATGTAAATAGCCCAGCTTAGCCTGGGCTTGTCAGAGCTTGGGAGCTAAGCAGGTTTGGCCATGATCACTACTAGGATGGGACACCAACAAGAAAACCAGGAGTTGCTGTGCAGAAGAGGGCAATGGCAACAATTCTGCTCATCTCTTGCCTGAAACACCCCAGGGATGGGATTGATATGAGTTGGCTGCAACTCAACAGCACATGCTTCTCTCCTCTATACGTGAATGGTATAGAATAAACAAACATGGTTGCCTGCATCTTTTGTAGCCCTCACAGAATCACTGCAGTCAATCCACTTAAAGCATAAGGCAGTCGAGTGTTGCCTGCAAGACTCATTAGCTCTGTTTCAGAGATCAGCTCACATGCATTTGACTGATAGCCCAAGGATTTAAAAAACAAGACATGCATATTGGAAGACCCATACTTATCCATACTGAGGGACTGATGGATTGACCTTGTGAGTCTGTGTAATCATGGGTTTGTTGGATTATGGATCATCCATAAGCAGCAACATCCAGTTCTGGCACAAGGCAAATCTCTTTTCTCTAGACTGAGCAGGGTCAAAACCATTGGGGACGCTTGGAGACTATTTAAAACTACAATCCTAGACGCTCAGAAAAAAATATATATACCACAGGTTAGGAAAGGCACAAATAGGTACAGAAAAAGGCCTGTATGGTTAACAAACAAAGTAAATGGAAGCTGTAGAAGGTAAGAAGGATTCCTTTAAGCAGTGGAAAGCTAGTCTCAGTGAGGTTGATAAAAGGGAACACAGGCTGTGGCAAATAAAATGCAAGTCTGTGATCAGGCAGGCAAAATAGGACTATGAGGAGCATATAGCAAAAAACATAAAGACCAATAATAAAACTTTCTTCAAATACATTAGAAGCAGGAAAATAGCCAGGGAGGCAGTGGGGCCCTTGGATGACCAAGGGGTAAAAGGAGTACTGAAGGATGATAGGGAAATGGCTGAGAAGATGAATGCATTTTTTGCCTCTGTCTTCACTGTGGAAGATGAGAAGTGCTTGCCCACTCCAGAACTACTGATTTTAGGAGGGGTATTGAAAGACCTGAGTCAGATTGAGGTGACAAGAGAGGAGGTCCTACAACTGATAGACAACTTAAAAAAAAAGGTTGCTTAGCTGTAACTGATGATCTTTGAGTGGGGATCTGTGCAGTCACACCTATGGGATCTAGTGCTCCTGTGCTGATCTGATCGGTGTTGTACAAAGCTCACAAAAGGATTTTCATGCCTCCACCCTGAGCCTGCACGGGAACCCCTACTGAGCATGCCCAAGAGGTAGGGCACGGACATCCCGCCAGTTCCTTCTGACCACTATCAACCAAAGCCATCTGAGATAAACAACTGAGGATGACAGCAGTGGGGAAGGACGGACGGGTGGTGTGACTGCACAGATGACCACTTGAAGATCATCAGTTACAGGTAAGCAACCTGTTTATCTTCTTCATGGTCTCTGTGCATCACACCTATGGGAGATTGAAAAGCACCTGGAGGTGGGCACTGTCAGGCTCAGTGTGCTGCAGAGGACAGGACCAAATGACCCAGATCGACTTTATGTTGCGCATGAACATCTAGTGCGTAATGTTTAATGAATGTGGTTGGCATGGACCATGTGGCAGCTCTACAGATAGAGGACAGCGGTGCGCCCTTCAGGAAAGCTGTGGAGATCCTCAGAGACCTTATGTTTTGGAGGCATCTCCAGGTGAGGTCTCATCCTCAGACTGGTTGGCATCGGAAACGACCGGAGAGGTTTTGGAATGTGACCCAGGTCCCTGGGTTGGTATCGGTATGGAAGGCTCTATCAGAAGAAGCGGTGATGGTGGTGGAGTAGATGGTGGATGAGGAAGAGGGGCCAGTTTCAGTGGTGGAGACGATGGTGGTTTGGAGAGAGTCATGGAAGGGGGTGGATGATGTAGAGAACAGGGCAGTCCCAGTCATCCAGCCTCATACGTGTCAGCCAGGGCATCGATGCCAATAGAGGAAAGGAGGAAAACCAGTACGGCATATGATGACAATGATCCCACGGGAGAGTACATCGATGGATGATATTGGTACCAGGAAGGTGAGTCTGGACCTGAGGTTGTTTTGGAGAAATGATCTCTCCTGGGTGAATGGGACGAATGGTGTCTATCAGGACGGATCAGATATTCATCCAAACAACCTCGATCATCCACACAGATGGGAGAGCGGGATTGATCATTGAGTCGGTATCGACAGTTGGGATCAGAGCTACCGCTAGTCCAGGAGGAAGCTGACGGAGAACGGTGGCCTGCATTGTGAGTGTCCATAATCACATCATCTTCAGCTTTGGAAGGCGATACGGATGGAGGACGTCAGCCCAGATTCATCCCCAACACCAGAGGATTCAGCTGTCTGATAGGAGAGTCGAGGATCTCAACTGGGGGCACCATTTGTATGATAGGCAGCTCTGGTGTGGACTGATGTGCTGATAGGGAGTGCGACTGTGGTATTGTAGGCAGTGCAGAGCCCTTAGGGATTACCACGCTGCTCATCTTGTGAGACTTCTGCGGTTCCCCAGCAGTCGACTTATGAGAGCTATGTCTCTGCGACTTATCCTTCTTTTGTTTCTTCACCAGTGTCAAAGTGAAGGAGATCGCTTTCGAAAGATGCTTCTTGGAAGGGGCTGGACCCGTATCAGAAGCAGACTTGACTGGCCAAGGTGGTTTCGGCATCGATGGGGTAGCCATTGACCTTGGCATCGATGTAGAAGATTGAGGTGGGGGTTCATTCAATGAAGACAACTTAGGAGGAGGTTCGATCGACATGGTGGATGATGGAGGGGCAAGAGCCGATTCCCAAAGGGCTACTTTCAGTCTCGTGGCTCTATTTTTGCACGTTTGATTAGAGAATTTCACACAAAGAGCGCAACCCTCTGAATGGTGAGATTCACCCAAACAAATTATACAGAGCATGTGTTCGTCCTGAGGAGCTAACTTACTCCCACATGAAACACACCTCTTGAAGCATCCCCGCTTTCTATCCATAAACAAGTTCCTCAGAGTGAGGGGTGGAAAGGGAGAGGGGGGGTGAAGGTCCGAAGATCACGAAAAGTTCTCACCCTGCTGACTCCCTGACAATTTCTTGAGGAGAAAAGTTCAGTAATTTAAAGAAGAAATCCAAAGAATGAAGATGAGTTGAAGAATTCCTGATCTGAGGGAAAAAAACGAACAGCACCGACCGATGAGAAAGCTGCTAACAGTGCGGCAGTCAGAAGAGAACTGGCGGGATGTCCGTGCTCCACCCCCTTGGGCATGTAGTAGGGGTTCCCACGCAGGCTCAGGGTGAAGGTGCAAAAATCCCATTGTGAGCTTTGTATAACACTGATCAGATCAGTGCAGGAGCACTAGATCCTATAGGTGTGATGCACAGAGACCACAAAGAAGATCTGATAAATCACCAGGCCCGAATGGCATACATCCAAGAGTTCTGAAAGAACTCAAATGTGAACTTGTGGATCTCCTGACAAAAATATGTACTCTTTCTTTAAAATCTGCCTCCATTCCTGAGGACAGGAAGGTAGCTAATGACACTCCCATCTTTAAAAAGGGTTCCAGAGGAGATCCAGGAAATTACAGGCCAGTCAGCCTGACGTCAATATCGGGTAAGTTGGTGGAAACTGTTATTAAGGAAAGAATTAGTAGGCATATTGACGAACAAAAACTATTGTGGCAGACTCAGCATGGGTTCTGTAAGGGAAGATCTTGTCTCACTAACCTGTGAATGTTCTTTGAGGGAGTGAACAAACATTTGGACAAGGGGGACCCAATAGACATTGTTTACCTTGACTTCTAGAAAGCTTTTGATAAAGTTCCTCATCAAAGGCTCCTAAGTAAGCTCAATAGTCATGGGATAAAATGACAAGTCCTCTTGTGGATCAAAAACTGACTAATTAATAGGAAACAGAGAGTGTGTATAAATGGGCAATTTTCTCAGTGGAGGGTGGTAAGCATTGGACAACCGCAGGGCTCAGTACTGGGTTCAATGCTTTTTAACTTGTTCATTAATGATTTGGAGTTGGGAGTAAGAAGTGAAGTGGCTAAATTTGCAGATGACACGAAATTGTTCAGGCTGGTGAAAAGCAGGGACAGTTGTGAGGAACTCCAAAGGGATCTGTCAAGGATGGGCAAGTGGGCATCAATGTGGCAAACGGGGTTCAATGTGGCCAAGTGCAAAGTGATGCACATTGGGGCCAAAAATCCTAAATATAAATACACGTCGATGGGGTCTGAACTGGCAGAGACAGACCAAGAGAGAGATCTTGGAGTTGTAGTAGATAATTCACTGCAAATGTTGAGACTGTAATAAAAAAAGGCCAACACTATGCTGGGGATTATTAGGAAGGGAACTGAAAACGAAAAGTCAGTATCATAATACCCCTATATAAATCGATGGTGCAACTTCATTTGGAATACTGTGTACAGTTCTTATCTCCACTCCTCAAAAAGGATGTTATAGCATTGGAAGGAGTGCAGAAAAGGGCAACTAGAATGATAAAAGGGTTGGAACACTTTCCCTGTGAAGAAAGACTAAAGCACTTGGGGCTCTTTAGCTTGGAGAAATGGCGACTGAGGGGAGACATGATCGAGATTTACAAGATTATGCATGGGATAGAGCAGATAGAGAAAGAAGTACTTTCCTCCCTTTCTCACAATACAAGAGTTCGTGAGCACTCAATGAAATTGCTGAGTGGTTGGGTTAGAATGGATAAAAGGAAGTACTTCTTCACCCAAAGAGTGATTAACACATGGAATTCACTGCCACAGGAGGTGGTGGCAGCTAGAAGCATGGACGTCTTCAAGAGGGAATTGGATAAACATATGAAGCAGATGTCCATCAGTGGCTATTAGCCACAAGATATAGATAGGAACTCTCAGTCTGGGGCAAGTGATGCTCTGTATTCTTGGTGCTTGTGGGGGGGCAACAGTGGGAGGGCTTCTAGTCTCCTGCCCCCACTGCTGGACCTCCTGATGGCACCTGGTATGTTTGGCCACAGTGTGACAGTATGTTGGGTTCTTGATCCAACATTGGCTTCTCTTATGTTCTTATGCAAGTTTGGTGTCTGTGAATTCTTGGCAAGAGTTTCATAACAGACTAGGCATGAATGTGAATTAGTGCAAAAGAATGTGTTATTACTCTAATTTGCATATATTTTCTTCAAATACACACAATTTGCTTTTTATTTTGCAGGTCTACCAAGATGCTATGAAGATGCTAAATAGTTAGTAATGAAGACAGATCACTGAAACAATTTATATATTTATAAGAAGATTGCAAATGTTCTAGGTACAAGATATTCTATAAAATATCTTTGCATATTTATATCAGCTTTATATCTATTTTGCTTAATAAAAAGTTCATGGATGATATAATTGCAAAAATATATGTCTACATGTCTGAGAATGAGTTTGATCACCTACGTAGAGACAAATGTAGTACAATTTTAAAACAGAATTGAAATAAAATCATTTTCCAGAAAACAAGTTGTAAAGTACTGGGTTCTGTGCCTCATGACTTGAACGACGACATAAGAGAAGATGTGTTTATTCGTACTTCACAACAAAAGACAAACAGCAACGGCGGGAGGCCAACTATATACAGTTGGGGGAGGGACGCCCCACATTCTTATTGGTGGGTTTGAATTTCCCGCCAATGTTTCCATTGGCTCCTTTTTGGCAAATTCAGGAGCCTAGTCCCTATTGTTCTCAGGAACAGAGCTCAGCGCTTTCCTGCCTGCTCTCGTTCCTGGTCTAAGGACATAACACCCCTCCCCCCATAGTTTGTCCCCTCTTAGGTAACATAGTCTTTCAAGTAAGCCAGAGCCTTCCGTACTCTTAGCGATTGTCGGGGCACCGGCATCGGACTGGCGGCAGGCCCTTCTGGCTGTGCCGTTGTACTTGGCTCCAGGGCCGCTGACGGTGGCAATTGTGGGGAAGGCTCGTCCCCTTGTTCGGCCTCCGGGTTGGCAACCTGTGCTGGGCATGGCTCTCATTCAGCCATCGGCAATTGCAGTGTTTCAGGTGCTGGGGGGTTGGCTTCCCAGTCCACTGGCTGCAGTGCCATGATCCGCGTATCTGGGTCTTGTTTCCGTAGGACCCTGTCCCCGTCTGCCAGGACCTCATAGGAAACTGGCCCCGTTGGTCTCAGGATGCGGCCGGCCAGCCATTGGGGCCCCGCCCCAAAGTTCCTGAAATAGACGGGTTCCCCTGGCCGGAAAACTCTCCGGGCTTCCCAGGTTTTGCTCTGTGTCCGCGACTTGGGGGCCTGGTCGGGGTGGAGACAGTCTAGTAGGGTTGTGGGGCAGTGGCCCATCAGCAGCTCCGCAGGGCACCGCCCTGAGACTGGGTTCTGGGTTGTGCATTATGTGAGGAGGAACTGGGCCAGTCAGAACTCCCAGTCCCCATCTGTTATCCGGCTTAGGGCTTCCTTGGCCGTGTGCACTGCTCTCTCGGCCATGCCATTGGTTGCTGGGTGGAATGGCACCAAGCGAATGTGCCAGATTAGGTTCCTCTCGAGAAATTATTGGAACTCGGCAGAGGTAAAAGCGGCCCCATTATCTGACACAATTGTGTCTGGCAGGCCGTGGGTGGCAAATATTTTCCGGATGGCCCTGACCACTGATTTGGTTGAGGCAGTGGACACCGGGCTGATCTCGACCCATTTCGAGTATGCGTTCACCGTTATTAGGAACAGGAGACCCTGGAACGGCCCGGCAAAGTTAATATGTAGGCGGGACCAGGGCTTGTGCATGGACTCCCAGTTCTGTGTAGGCACGCTTGGGGGATTGGGGCGTACCTCCTGGCACCGTTGGCATCCTCGGACCCAGGTTTAGATCTCTGCATCAATCCCGGGCCACCACACATAGCTCCTGGCCAGAGCTTTCATTCATACTATGCCTGGGTGTGCCTCGTGTAGTGCTTCAAGGACCCCTTGTCTCAATGCTCCTGGGATTACCACCCTGTACCCCCATAATAAACAGCCCTTCAGCGCAGAGAGCTCGTCCTTGCGGGCCTTGTATGCTGTTAACTCTGGCCCCGCTGGCTCTGCCGGCCACCCCCTCACCACCCAGTTGAGGACCTGGGAGAGGACGGGATCCCGAGATGAGCGGGTGGCCATGTCCGCCACCTGAAGGGGGGGGGTTAGGAAGCCCTTCTAGCAGCAAGACCATGGGGATGGGATCTGGGTCCTCCCCTGTCTGTGGCAGTGGCAGGCAGCTCAGGGCATCGGCATGCCCCAACGCCTTGCCCGGACGATGCTCCAGCCGGTACTGATAGCCCGCTAAGAACAGGGACCAACGTAAAACCCGGCGGGACAGAATCTGCGGTGTTTGCTTGTCAGCCGCGAACAACCCCAGGAGCGGCTTATGAACTGTGACCAGCGCCAGCCCCTCCCGATCAATCTGCGCGTAGTTGCGCTCTGCCAGAGATAGCGTACGGGAGTAATAGGCTACTGGGACTTCCCGCCCATCCAACAGCCAGTGACCCAAGACCACCCTGACGCCATATGGCGACGCGTCACACGCAAGAATCATGGGGAGCGTTTCATCAAAATAGGCGAGCACAGCATTTGAAATCAACAGAGTCAACCCTGCGAAACGCTGCCTCCTCCCTTGACCCCCATGCCCAAGGGGTCGATTTGTCCAGCAATCTGTGGAGGGGCTCTGCCATGGCAGCCTTGTGCGGAAGAAAGGCATGGTAGAAGTTGATGAGGCCTAAGAATGCCTAGAGCTCTGCCTTGGACTTCAGAGCGGGAGCTTCCACGATGGCCTTCACCTTGTCCCACGCTGGGTGGAGGCCTGTCGCATCGACCTGGTAGCCCAAGAAGTCCACCTCTAGAACCCAAGAAGGCAATTTTCCCTTTTTACCTTCAGTCCCGCGGATTGGAAGGGTTCCAAGTCTGTGCGGAGGCAGTCACCGAAGCTCTCCGGAGTGGCTGCAGTGATGAGGACATCTTTGAAGAATGGCATCATGCCAGGGATCCCTTTTAACAAATCGTCCATTAGGTTCTGGAAGATCCCTGGGGCCACACTGACCCCGAACTGTAGCCGCTTAACTTTGAAGGCCCCCCGGTGCGTTTCAATGGTTTGATCCTCGGCTGTGGCCTCGTCCACGGGCAGTTGCTGGTACGCTTGTGCGAGATTCAGCTTTCTGAAAATACGTGCCCCCACTAACGTGGCTAATACATGACTCACCACTGGCACGGGGTATGAGTGCGCCTGCAGAGCCTGGTTAATGGTGCACTTGTAATCCATGCAGATGTGAATGTCCCCATTCGGATTAACCAGGGTCACAATTGGGGTTTCCCACCGTGCATTTGGGACAGGCTCGAGGACCCCCTGGGCTACCAGCCGGTCCAGTTCCGCTTCGATTTTTGGTCAGAGGGCCAGGGGCACTGTGCAGAAGTGCTGCCGGATCGGCATCATAGTAGGGTCTAAGTGTAGGGATACCAGGGGGCCCTTGTAACAACCCAGCTCCCTGTCAAAGGCCTCAGGGAACTCCCAACAGATCTCGCCCCAGTCCCGCAGCCCACACTTATTCACGCCCCCAATCATGATGCCCAGGGCCTCGAACCACGCCTGCCCCAGGAGGCTCACAAGGTTTCCTTCAACCACCACCAAGTCCAGGTTTCCCTGAAAGTGTTGGTATTGCACCCGGAAGGTGCCAACTCCCTGGTTGGGAATGGGGTTCTTCTGAAAGTCCACTAAGTTTAGCGGTGAGGGACACAGAGGGGTCCCCCCAACGGGCAAAGCTTCTTAAGGGTGTCCATGGAGATAATGGACGCCGCAGACCCCGAGTCCACTTCCATGCAGCAGGGGGCCCCCTCGATCCGCACGTGCATTTGGAACTTTGGGGTGGAGGAGAGGTCGGGGTTGGGAAGGCGCAGTACCTGCAGTGGCTGGTTCATCAGATGATAGCGATCGGTGACCTCCTCTGCCGTCTTGTGTGCGGTGGACTGTGTACGGTGAGTTAGGGCAGATGATCTCGCACTCCAGGGGACCCTGGACCCTGGACCTTGATGAGGTGCCCCTGTTTACCGCAGCCATGGCAGATCGTGTCCCGGAACCGACACATCTTCCTCCCGTGGCCTTCTCCACAGCTGGCGCAGGGGGCCCATGTGCCAGGGGGCTTTACCGCGTTGGCCCCGGACTGCTGACCCGGCACCTGCCGGTGGTGTTGTGGCTGGACAGTGTAGACGTCCTCCGTATTAGAGTCCCCCGGGCTGGGACCCGCTCCGACCAAATGGGCCGCCGAATCTGGACGCTCCTGCATTGAGGCCTCATGTGCAGTCGCCATCTGCATGGCCTCGTCCAGGTTTAGCTGCCAGTGGCCGATCAACTTGCGCCACAGCTTGTTGTCCGCTATTCCCCACACAAACTGGGTCAACAAGTTGTCTGCCACTTTTGAGAACATGCAGTCCACAGTGAACTCCCTCAGCACGGCCATAAAGGTGGCAGCGGATTCCCCTTGGGCCTAGATACGCCCCTGGAACTCCATTCTTTTGGCTAGGAAGGTTGGCCTGGGGCTGAAATAGGCGCTGAGGACATCCATGATTTCCCCGAATGAGCTCTCCAGGGCCGTGCGTGGCACCAAGAGACTCTTCGCGAGGCAGACGGTGTCGGTCCCACACAAGCTCAACAGGAGCAATCTTTTTTTGTCAGGATCGCGTATTTCGTTGAGCTCCATGTAGCAGATGAGCTGGTCGGCCCACGTGTCCCATGTTTCTGGCCGGGATGGATCGAAATGCTCAAGTCTTCCGTGCGTTGCAGCCATGGCTGCTCCGGAGGTGCGTGGTGGGCCAGATGCTTTGGTTGCGGTGAGCAGTGCAGTGCTGCTCTCGGGGTCAGCGATGCGATGCTCATGAGTGGCCTTGTTGTCCTCGTCGTTGCTCATGGAAGGCGGTCGGATCCCATCCTCGTCGTCACTGTAAAGTACTAGGTTCCATGCCTCATGAACGACAACATAAGAGAAGACGTGTTTATTCGTACTTCACAACAAAAGTCAAACAGCAACAGCTGGAGGCCAGCTATATACAGTTGAGGGGGGATGCCCCACATTCCTATTGGTGGGTTTGAATTTCCCGCCAATGTTTCCATTGGCTCCTTTTTGGCAAGTTCAGGAGCCTAGTCCCTATTGTTCTCAGGAATGGAGCTCAGCGCTTTCCTGCCTGCTCTCGTTCCTGGTCTAAGGACATAACACAAGTATTCATTTCTTTTTCTGTTCCAGAGAACATGAGAATAAGTTATATGAAAATGCAGACTGTATGCAGATGTAGAATTAATATCCTTACACAAAGGACACAACCCAAGGATCATAACATGAAGACTCTTTCTGTCCCATTGACTCCAATAGAAAAGTTAAGCTGGTGCTTAAACTTATGTTGTTGAAATTAATAGGGTTTAAATATGCCTGTTGGATGAATTGTGCCCGGTATATTTTATATATGCTTTATTTATTTATTTATTTTATTGATTTCTATCCCACCCATTCCGGCCTAGGTTGGCTCAGGGTGGCTCACAACAGCATAAAAATTTCCATAATACATAAAACACAGTTTGTCACATTAATAAATAACACAATGACATAAAACAGTATTAAAATCAACAATATTAAAGTAGTAACATTTCCGATGTTGCCTTATACTATTGGTCCACTTCAGTTGTAGAAGGAGGGGGAGGCTGGGCCAGCTGATAGTCACAGGGACCTATGGCTCAAGGCTTCCACCGATCAGTTGTTACTAATAGTACCACCAATAGTTGCAATTGTAATAGCAGTGATAGTAGGGGTGATGGTGGTAGTGGAGGTTGCAGCTCCAAAGACCTGGTGGAAGAATCATTATGAAACTATGCAAAATAAAAGAGAGACTCATGAGATTTTGTAGTTAAAATACAAAAGAAAAACAATCTTCATTCACAAATATAATACAAATTAATTGTCTGTCTTCTGAAAATCTAAAATATTCACCCCATAATCCAGGTAAGACTTCCAGTCTATGTCACTTCCAGGATCCAGAGTCACCACCAGTATTAATCAACACACATTGAATGGGCTTCCAAAAGTGGATGTTGTGTAACTTTCAACGAGATTTGCATTTGGTTGCCTGATTACCTGCCTCCTGGTTGATGACTGCCAAAATGCCTGTGTGGTATAGTGCTTAAGAGCATTGGACTAGTATCTGGAAGGTCCTGATTCGAATCCCCACTTGTGCCATGGAGGCTTGCAGGGTGATCTTGGTCCAGTCTCACAGCCTAACCTACTTCACAGGGTCATTGTGAAGATAAAATGGAGATGAGGAGAATTGTATAAGTCACTTTGGGGAGAAAGGTGGGGTATAAGTGAATTAAATAAATAAATACACATGCTGATGCGTGTCTTCCAAAAATAACATTTTACCAGGATAAATATTTTCAGATTATTCAAAAGAAAAGAAAAACACCAAGAAAGTGGTAGTAGAATACGTTGAGCCTCTACAATTAATTTTGTTTTTCATTTCATTTCATTTCAAATAATTTGTTTTCAGTAAATTGATTGCTAATGCTATCCATTTTTGTTGATACATTTTTGTTTCCATTTTGGTTCCATTCAATAAAAAATTCATTTCTGGCTGTTACTTTTCTGTTTTCAGTAATTTTGTTTAATTGTTTCCCTCACCCAGGCAAATTTCAGATATATAGGAGAAAGGATTCTAGTTTGACGGGCTGTTAAACCACACTTCTTCCAAAAAATAATCCCTGTCAGTTATTAGAGAGATAGGTGGAAACTAAAGGTTCCAGTTTTGTAGGCACTCATACCAGAAAAAATTAAAATATGTTTTTAATATGTAATATGTAAAATATGTTGAAAATATGTTTTTCATTATGTTATTGAATGGTTTCTGTGTGTCAGTTCCATCTCTCTTGATCTTTCTTGACTCTCTCCTCCTTCTGAAGATACAGCCAGAAATTCAGTATCTCTGATTTTAATGACTGATTGAAAATTCCCTGATTACTTTGATGTCAGATTAACTGCCTCCTGATTGATGACTGCTTAAATGCTTCCTTTTTATGCAAGAATCCCTTTCGATACAAATGCATTCTCACATTCCCTAATAACTGGGATAAGTAGCTTTTGAGATATTATCAGAATCCAGGGTTTTAAAAAAGTTTCATAAACCTTTGCTTCAATAGCTTGTGAGACTGGGTCTGTTTCTCCCATCTTTCTTTGCTGGGACTATCCCTTCAGAAAGCACTGCAATCCCTGATAATTTTATTCGAATTAATGGAAAACACAGACAATGTAGCTAGAAATATATTTCCTATTGAAAACAATGGAAATTGAAGCCAATGGAATTAGCTGATTCATTTTAATTTCCATTTGATTGTATTTCACAGTGAATGAAAATGAACAGGGCCATTTCAGTTCATTTCCCCCATTATTTCATTTTGATATGAATGAACATTCCTAAACATCCCTAAAATTTATGAAAGATGTCATCACTTAGTAGAAGAACATGATTTATAGGTTCCAGGTGCAATCCCTCACATTTTCAGTTAAAAGGACTTCAGATAGCACAGTTTTAGTTTAGCAGAGGTCTCTGCCCAAATCCTTGCAGAGACCCTACAAGACCCTTCTCAAACTGCCTTTGTATTCAGTTTTAGTAACTGGTTGCTAATGGATTTTTTCTATCATTTCAGACAGACCCATTTTAGTAACCAGCTGCCAGTGGAATTTATTTACCTGTTCATAAAAACCTACTTGTATCAGGTTAGCACAGGTTAGCATAGCATGGTTGAGCGGCTTTTGCGGGAAACCGTTTCTTTCCATTTTCAACCCCTTTGTTGCACTTCTGAATCTCTGTAGTGTGCTGTTTAAAATGTCCATAGTAGTTCCTACAATACTGCTGCCCCCCATGCGATCTTCCTCAGACTTTTTTAACAGCCTAAGGTGAGCCCTATAGTGCTAAACCAATATAGAATTTCAGTACTGTAGTGGTACCATTGAGATGCATTGACTCCTGAGTGAGCTATAGCATTCACCTTAGAACATTAACAAAATACTGAGGAAGATCGTGCAATGTAAAAGGGCAGCACTGTTTGAAATGACCATAGTATTTCAGAGACAACTCATTGATAGAAGGAAATTCACTGTATCGCTTTACTCGAAATTGGGCCAACAACGAATAACATCTGGTTTAAAACGGTAATGTGAAAAGGGCTCCAGTCTAAGTAGATAGTAAACGGACTCTGCTTCAGTATTTCAGGGGATGATAATATTAACCTACCATACAAGGCTGTTGTAAGGGTTTGTATGGCAACGTGTGAGAAGTGCTTTGTATGCTGGAAGTGCTATGTAAACTTAATATATTTATTCTACAGCTTTATATGTTTATAACTGGATTCTTTAAGGGGTGTTATTCTTATGAGAAAAATACTTGTTCTTTAGAATGGACAGATTTCTTGGCTATAGGGTTTTTTTAATTAAAATTTTATTAAATTTTCCATACATACATTCAACACACAGACATACATATTCAGGGGGAAATCTTCAAATAATTATAATGCTTATGCCTAATAACTAAACCATGTTGGTCAAATGTTCATCTAAAAAAAAAGTTTTACCAGTTGTTGGTAAAATGGCAAAGTAGCAGCTTGGCCTAAGCAGCGGGTCTTTGTAAGTAGCATGTCTTTGTAAATGGAAATAATATTGACGCTGCACAGAAGCTCTTTTCAAAGCTGGACACAGACAGCACCTGACAGTCCTAATATTTAGGAGGGCTCTCTCTCAAATATTTTTAATCACAAATCAAGCAGAAGCTCATCTCCCAAAGGTGATGTGCATCATGAAAATAGCACAGAGGGAAGGATTAAATCCCTACATCCCCAGTCCAAGTAATGCTCCCCTGCAGTGGCTTTTTACTTTTTAAGAACCATAGAAGGTACCCTCTCATCTTCTTGAGTTGTGCCTAAATCCCATGGATTTAAGCAGCACACACCTCCCCCAGGTACATGGGCACAGGACTGCAGCAAAGCTATAATACCTAAATCTTTGCCTCTTCTTAAAGAATAATGCAGACTTTGGAAAATCCCATTGTCTCTCCAAGCCTAGTTCATTACTTTGTCTCTGGGGGAGGAAACATCCAGTTGATTAATGCACATAGAAGCTGTCTACCATTGACCAAACTGTATATCAAATTATACATGATAAACAAGTGTTGGTTTCTTTATTCAAAAATAATAAAGTCTTCTGCTTCAGTAACTGGGTCTTGCAAACTTGTTATGTCTGCTTAATGAAGACACCGATAACAACAACAAACTGATTTAGTTGTTTGGGAGAGGTTGCTAATATCTTCCAATCCTAGTCCTACTGAATAGATTTCTGAAGATTCTTGCTGTCATATTTAAGTGTTTTTAAATTTTGTAATCCGCCTTGAGTCTTAGTGAGAAAGGCAGACTATAAATGAAGTAAATAAAAAATCCTCTTTTTTTAAAGGAAGACCATTGAACCATGAGATTTCACACCTGCGGCCTGAAATTATACTGGCACGTGTTTACTACCTGAGAAAGGATGAGAGCCAAGATTTCATATAATTTCTAGATAGTTCTGAAATGTGCGAAGAACCCAGAAAGTTCTTTTACTTTCCTTATATCTACAAAGCATTCAATTAAAAAAACCCCCCACAGGACAACATCCAGAAAAAAACAATTGGTACTCAACAGTTGGGAGAAGCATCATCTGGATTCTTAGGAACAAACAGGATCAATATCAGCAAGAAAGGCAAAGATGGAAATACCGATTGTTTCCATGTTTTTGTAGAAAATAATGTTATATCTGTGTAAAGTACTGGGTTCACAGCATGAAGACTCGGACTACGACATGCTGAACAACAAGTGTTTATTATACTTCACACAAAAGACACACATGGCCCGGCAAGGGCCACCTATATACACCCATCCCAGACACACCCACAGTTCCATTGGGGGGTTTGAATCTCCGACCAAAGGTCCTATTGGAGGACTAAGGGTGGTCTAGGATCCTTGTCCCCTATTGTGTTTGGAACCATGCTAAGGACTGCGGCTGCGGACCCCTGGTGGCGGTCCGCGGACACAACAATCTGTAGCTTATTTATTTATTTAAAATATTTCTATCCTATGCCCATGTATATTTGCTTCTGAGGCACCTTAAAGCACCAGTTATCAAAAATAATTGAAAACTTTGGTCAAGAGTGTATAAGTGGATACAAAAATGACTGAAAACTAAGATTTTCAAGATTATCAATTAATATAAGTGGACTATATGTATACTTTCTTTATATTATAGAAATAATCAAGCAATCAAATCAAAATAACAGTAATAAGATACAGATTCATACCTATTGTCCTATTCTGAATTCTGTCCCATTCATATATAAGGTTGTATCCAGCAATGGATGAGCATAAAGGAAGACATACTTACAGTCCTGCCTGTGGAAGAAGTAGCACGAGAGCTTCATGGACACACAGTCCTTTAATACAATTTTTAACATGTTTCATACATAACAGGCTGTGGAATGTTGAAGAGATTTCACATGATTCCATTTCAGAAGAAATAATTGGTCCTATTTCTTTCACACATAAAAAAGAGAGTGACGATCCACTTTCACAATCAGACAAGGAGGAGTAATTTTTAACATTTCCATTTGTCACAAGGACAGTTGCTCACACAGAACTCTTTCTTCAGATGCAACCATGGGATTCAGAAAAAATACAAATGATTAGAGGAAGCCCAAACAGCTGGGCAATCAATAATCAACTGGATTTTTAGAAATACCTTTAGGTGAAGCTGTATAGCATCTTTGACCATAGTAGATCAATTCAACATTCTCTGAGAAGCCTTCGCATCTGTGTCTTATGTTTACCCAACTCTGTCTAGCCTTTCCCTTTTTGTCCTGCAGAGTTCATGCCCCATCACTCAAACCTTGTGTAGTTGTCAACTACTATAGGATACTCTGGAGTTCTAGCTTGTGCTCCGCAGTTTATGTAAACCAATGTCTATGCATTTTAAGGACCCAAATCTAAAAAACACAAGCAGGAACCCATGAGAAACTCATGGGAATATTCCCTCACTAATTCTATGTTTGAGTCTGTGTCCCAGAAAAGGACTTGAAGCACAGTGAATGCTTGTCACGCATGATATAGCTGCTGCTTCTGTTTCCCTCCTTGGCTTGTAAGTGCATCTGTTGTGCACTCACTGTTGTCTTGCTCCTTAGTCACTAGCTCTTTGCCTCCTTGTCTATTGCTGAATTGTAAGTGTGTCATTAGCTCTTTGCCTCCTTGTCTATTGCTGAATTGTAAGTGTTGTGTAGTGAGAACTTCAAATGAACAGGCATTGTTAGAGAGGCTCCTAGCAGCTACATTCAGATTGGCTGCCCCTGCAGAACAGGCCAATCAGGTAACAGAAGTGTAAGCGATATCATGCAAATGGCACTGAGAAAATCAATATATTAGAGCACATATTATACTCTTCTAGCTGTGTGTCAGAAGACATCTATTGTAGACTTGTACACTTTCCCTTCCACCACTGTGATCACCACCATGGTTCTGGCTACCCAACCCCCAGTCACATACCCATTCCACTCATCCTCTCCTTTAATGTTCAAGGTTATTTAGGATAAATTGAAGCATGCTGTTCCTTTTTTCTGTATCTAGCTTTGGCCTAGCGAATAATCTCTCCTGAGGTCACTTAACTCTTCTAAATGTCACACAACTGTACAAGCACATGTGACTTGGGAGTGGTACAAGCTGCCTGCATGCCCAAATGATACACCAGTGACTCAGTCTCTAAATTGTGATAGTATCATAGTATCCTCATTCTCCTGTCACACATTTTCCCCTGCAAGTACTGTGTAGTCTAACACAATTTACCAGCATCAATGGAACTTTGCACAAATTTGGCCTTATATTCAGCAATGCAGTTGTGTTTCTTAACCAGTTAGAGGGTTCACGGGTAGCTTGAAAGTACCATGCACCACAACCTAGTAAACAAGCATTTATCATTTCTTTTCCTAAAACATATGATTCTTTGACTGTGATCACACACACTCAATAATCCACTTTCAACCCACTTTCAATGCACTTTTCAATTGGATTTTTACAGGGTGAACTGGCAAAATCCAGTTCGAAAGTACATTGAAAGTGGACTGAAAGTGGATTATTTAGTGTGTGTGATCTCAGCCTTTGAGACTTTTTGCAAGCTTTTGCATAGTTTGAGAAAGGATTTTATACTATCTGAAATACAAGAAAGACAGAAGAATGCCTGGTCAGCCCAAATGTTGGGATTAAGCAGCCACCTTCAGGTAATAAAGAATACAAAAATGTAAACAGGAGAAACTCAAGCAAGAGAACACAGGAAAATGGTTGTACTTCAGTTTCTCATGAACCTCATGCTAGGAGTACTACATGTAGAATGTTGTGAGAAACAAGTGACAGACTGAACCCCCATCGATCAGACAAGCTTTCTCTTTGTGGAAACTGTGAAATAAGTCTAGCAAATGAGATGCATCAAGATATTTCAGTCCACATGCATATGGTCTTGGGCCCAATGCTCCCTCTAAGCTGTGGAGTCTTGTGAGCAAAAATTCTACTTTGTGAGTTACTGGCATTAAAGTTGTGAGTGAGTGATTTGGCTACTGCATAAATTAGTTTGCTCTGGAGCCATCCTTCCTGAGCTAAGACAAAAATGTGAGCCAGAAGCTAAAAAATTGTGAGCTAGCTCACACTAACTCAGGTTAGAGGGAACTCCGATCTTGGCCCCTCTTATGTGCAGGACTGCCTCTTGCCCTCTGTTCTGCTATGACAACTTGAAACAAGTATTGTCTGATGTAGCTCCCACCTTGTGTAACAGCCTGCCTGAGGATATCAGGAGAGCTCCCACCCTCCTGGCCATCTGCAAATGATGCAAAACTGAATAATTCGGGAGGGCTTTTCTGTGCAGATAAAAGGGTTGCACGGTACAAATTGGTCCACAAACTAATCTGGATAAGTGATTAGGGACTGTGGTGTATCCTGCTGAGTGTAGCTTACTGTGAGTAGGATCCTCCTGTGTAATCTCTGTGCTGCCTAATGTGCCATGTTAATACTTATTCGTTCTGGTGGTTCCAGACTTCTGCAATCCTCATGCAGTGGTTATCGAATGTCCCATTTTGTTGATTGCACTGACTCACATGTGTACTCTGCCTTGAGTCCCTGTGGGAAAGGAGGACTATAAATAATCCAAATAAATAAATAAAAATAAATTATATTAATGTTTATTACTGGAGTTAAATGTTGGATTTTTTGCCATCAAGTCAAGCTGACTTCTGGTGATCCCCAGTGGGGCTTGAAGGCAAGGGACGTTCAGAGGTGCCTTGCCATCACCTGCGTTGGAATCACAACCCTGGATTTCCTCTGAGGTCTCCCACCCAAATATTAGTCAGGGCTGGCCCTGCTTAGCATCTGAGATCTGACAAGATGGGGCTTGCCAGGGCTATCCAGGTCAGGACTAGAGTTAAGTGTTGTATTGACTGTGCATTTCTTCCAGCTGTATGATGCATCTGTCTATTCATTTTTATCTCACCCTTCCTCCAGGGAGTCACCTTCATTTTGCAAAAGGGTTGCAAAGGCAGTATTCACCCAAATCTGAATGTGGTGGTTAGGGGAAACAGTTCAGAAAGGAACTTGGGACTCCCCCCCCCCTCTGATTTCATTCCCTCCTCATATTGAAAGGGGGAGAATCAATGTTCTGAACTATCAAAATATATTAGCAGAAAAGCTTGTGCAAGCATAATAGAAAACAGTTTGGAAACTTCACTTGCTTGGGACTAGCCAAGGTTATGGAGAACAAAGGAGTCACTAACAACCAAAGATAAAAACACACACACACACACACAAGAGAGGAGAAAGGGGGAGAGAAGGTGGGGGAGGGCCCTGCTTGGTCACCAGGTTTAGGGGAGGGTATTTGGTAGCTAGACTGTGAGGGGGAACCACCCCCTTTTTGGGTGGCCCAGCCAGAGAGGGGGGGCTTGTTTAAATTCTGCTGTACTGCGTCACAGACTTTGGAAGGTATTGAGGTGGACTGCCCGCCTGTGCCTCCCCGTATTTGCAACTACGCTTCAATAAACTAGCCTTAGACTGATCTTCCCGTGTGAAGTCTTTCCTGCTTGACATTTGTCCGGTCACTTCCACGTAACAATTTGGTGGCGGCGGTGGGGTGTTTTCTCTAACGGGGGAACTGCCTCGCTCCACGGACTGAGTCCTCTGGGGCCCCCGAGCGTTTTGCTCAAGAGCGGACTCTCCTCCGGCGGCGTTGGGCGGATATCCACCCGAGGGAATAAGAGCCGTCTGGAAGGTCAGTGCAATGCTGGTAACAAGACACCAACTGCTGAGACGATGGAAAGTCCGGTGAGTAGGCTTGTCAAATTAGAACATTATGGGGAACACAGGATTAAAGACAAAAGGGGCCAAGGGGGACGCCCTGTTACAAAGGCCACCTACAGGGGGAGGCACTGACGGAAAGGTGACCTCCTGGGCTACACAAAGGGAGCCCCCAGATCAAAAGGAGGGAATGACTATGGGATTAATTAGCTACCCCTCAGAATCACCTCTGGGGAGGGTTTTAAAACAGTGGGAACTATGATTTTCAGATTATGGGATAGGGAAGGGGGTGTTTGTAAATAAGTGTGTAGTTCAATGGCCAAAGATTTCTGATCTCCATATGCAACAGTATTGGTTATGACTGGACCCCCACCCCAAAGTTCCCCACAACCTTTTTTGTGTGAATGTACCTTTTTGTGTGGATGTTTGGTTAGACTTTACAAGAAAATCTCAGGTAATTCATATGGCTGCTGGTAGAACTTTAGATGAGGAAAAGGAGGAGCAGCGCTCCACCAAATGGGACCCGAATGATCACCCCCCTCCCTATAATCCTTGCCCCCTCCCCCATGACCATTTATCACAAGGCACGGGGGGGGGAGAACTACGGGAGACTGAGGAAGAATCACAAAAAGAGAAAGGGGGGGTGAGAGACAAACAACAAAGAAGGGCAGGACTCCAAATTTACAGGAGTCAGCTGTGGGAGAGAGATGATAGCTCAGAAGGGAACGGCCGCACTTGGCAGGAGAAAAAGAAATCATTGAGGGAGAAAGTGCCGTTACAAGACACTCCCTCTTCCCCCTCCCTCGCCCATTATGGAACCCCCCCCCTCCTTCCCTTTTCTCGATAAGGACACTTCCCTAAGCCCCCACCTGCCCTGCAAGGGCGAGGAGCCTCGTTTGGCACCCCTACGGCAAGTAGCAATGGGAGGTGGAGTGGGATCAGACAAAATAGAAAAAAATTCTACTTTCCAGTGTGGAATTGCGGGCAATGAAGAGACAGCTATCAGTACATGCTGGGATGGGTGGTTGGAAGTAAAGGGAGCAGGATGAAGGAGGTGTGGTGAGCATGTAGGCACCACAGGGGCGGTTGTTTTGCACTATGTTCAGGGGACTGATATTAGAGATTAGTAAGGAGGAAACTCCACTGGAGTTGGCAAGTAGACTGAAGGAGGAGATGAGTGCCTGTACAGGGTTAAACCCAGAGACAGACGAGGGAGAGATGGTTTGAAGGTCCAGTTTGTGGGAGGAAGTAACCCAGAGATAGAGAAAAGGTTGCAAAAGATAGACGGGCTGTTGCCTTTGCATGGAAGCCCAAAAGTAGTAAAGTTAATGGTGCAGACTGTGCGAGAAATGGGAAAGAATGAAAAAGGGATGGGGCAAGGAAGAGAGCTGCAAAGGAGGGCAAGGGCTGAGAAGAGGAGGAGGGAGGCTGCCGTTGGAAGGGGAGGGAGGAACCCACAGGAGGCCCCTCCCCAGGAATGTTTGCAAAATCTGTAAAGAAAAAGAGCATTGGGGGTGGGAATGTCCAAACCGAAGGCCAGAGGATCGTGATGTACAAAGAATGGCCACAATGTATGAGGATTATGAAGATTAGGGGAGTCAGGGTCTCCTGCATTTTGGCCCAGCTTCTGCAGAGCCCATGGTAACTTTAAAGTTGGGCTCAAATTTGGAATCTATGGATTTTCTTTATGATACTGGAGCTACAAAATCTTCCATAACTCAAATACCCAGAGATGCTGCACTCACACTAACAATAATCACCATGAGAGGGGTGGAGGGAAGAGCTATGGACACGCAGCTGACAGCCCCCCTTCTCGTAAAGCCCGGGGAGGGTGGTTCTCACTGTATGCACCGGTTCTTGCTGATACCACGAGTGGGAATAAATCTGTTGGGGAGGGATCTAGCAGCTAAATTAGACATACAAGTAATGCTCAAGGACGGTGCCTGCGCAGTCCGCTTTGCACCCATGAGGGAGACTTGGAGGAGGTGGATGAGCTTGTATGGGCCTCTCGTTTTAACCCAGGCCTGATGCCCGTTACCCCCATACACATCAACCTCCAGGACCCAAGACCTATTTATCAGAAGCAATATCCGGTGATAGAAGAACAATTTGAAGCCTTACAGGAGGTGATGAGGAATTTAGAACTCTCGACCTCTCAGTAGATGTGTTAGTTGCAGGGGAGAAGGGGGGTTAGGAAAATCTCAATAAAACTGTAAACTTCTTTGCTAAGCAAGGGTTGAGAGTGAGTAAAAAAAAAAGGGGGGGTTCAGTTCTCAAGAACGCGTTGGCCAAAGCCCCAGTACTCCATCTCATAGATTATAAAAAGGATTTACATCTAGCAACAGATTTATCAAGCTCACACATGAGGGCGGTAGCATACCAAAGGAGAGGGGGAGACAATGCCCATTGGGATACCTTTTGAGCCTCTTAGACCCGGTGGAACAAGGGTGGCTGGTTTGTTTATAGCATTGCACCGCAGATATTAAGGCCCTTAAGGTGGCGAGGAAAATGTACCAGATGGGTCACATTGTACTGCATTCTGTTCACAACTTGAGAGCCCTTTTGACACGGGCGGCCAGACCCTATATTTCAGATAACCGTCTCCTGGCCATAGAGGCTCTCTTGTTGGAACACTCAAATTTGACACTTGTAGTGGACCCAGTCCCATCTCCACTCCTGGCACTTGTAGGATGGGAAGCTTGTAAAGGGAACCATAATTCTCCCAGGCCAAATTGCAGTTGTGCACGTCCCAGCACATCAGTCAGGACACAGTCCTGAGGCGCAGGGAAACAATGCTGCAGATAGGGCCGCCCGGTCTGCAGCTACTGGACCACAAGCTCAAATTGCAGCCTTGGTTCCCTGGGGTTGTGTGTCACCCGAGCAAGGGAAGCTAACCTACACAGAGGAAGAAACAACAGTGGCTCTAGAAGCAGGAGCCAAGTGGGAGGCAGACAACTTGAGAATGCCAGATGGCCGACTGTGGCTGCCAGTCGGAGCCGCACGATGGGTTTTCAAGAGCATACATGAAGGGGGGCATTGGGGAGTAGAGGGTTTGATAGATTGCTTTCAACAGAAATACCTTACCACTAAGGCATGGACGGTGGCAAAACAAGTCCTTCAGGGATGCTATCAGTGCACACAGGTTAATAAGGGTAACAGACCACAGAAAGAGAAAGGGGGGAGACCTTTGCTGCTGCGCCCCTTCCAACACATTCAGATGGATTTCATTGAAATGCCCCGAGTGGGACGCCTGAAATATGTATTGGTCCTCACTGATCAACTGACTGGGTGGGTAATGGCCTTTCCCACAGCTTCGACCTCGGAAACTCATTTGCCCTGGGCAAAAGTCCTCCCTTTAGCTCTCTTTGGCATAAGGACCAAACCCCGGGCAGGGATCAAGTTATCTCCCTTTGAATTGCTTTATGGGATGCCTCTGTGGCAGCTTATGCCAGACGTAGCCACAGACAACCTACATTTGCTAAAAGATGCATTTATTAGAGAATATGTGCTGGCACTCTCTCTTCTCTTTTCTCGCAAAACAGAGAACAAGGGCAACTGCTGCTGACGCCTCCTCTGGAAACTGCCGTACATCACCACAAACCTGGAGACTGGGTATACGTTAAGCGGTGGAACCCGGACCCACTAGGCCCTACCTGGGACGGACCCTTCCAAGTGCTGTTAACCACAGAGACCTCCGTTTGCACAGCCGAGAAGGGGTGGACTATCACACCAGAACTAAGTCGGGGAAGCCACCCGCACACTGGGAAGCCACACCGGTCCTGGGGGAGCCACTCAAGGTTTGGGTAACTAATGTCCGATGACCCAGAATGGACTCTCAATGAAGAAGATAACCCTATGTGGACACAAGCCCAAAGGAGAGAGAGAGTGCGAAAGGCTTGGTACGACCCTTGGGTAATTCAGGAACACATACTGTGGGAGGGGAAATTCTGTAACCACCACACAGGGGTGATTTTGGGAGGCTTTGACGTTGAACCCTTAGTACCACGAGCAAAACACCTGTTGTGGGGAGCGGTGATAGTAGATGGTAGAGAAAAATGGAGATTTCAAAAGTACCAAAGTAAATTCAGGGCTTGGGAAACACAAGGGACAGGATTTGCTCTGGCTGTGATCATAGAGCCAGCACTCTTCCTGCTCCAAAATCCCTTGTATTGGAAAGACAAGATCTGCCCATGTGCTGAAGACCCAAGTGAGGACCCCAATCACGACCATAACCTATTGTGGGAAAGTAGTTCAGAGGACAGTAACGACAGTGAGGGGTGGGGTGCAGTGGTAAGGGCAGGGTATAGGCCATGGGAACCGAACGATCCTTATTTCTGTGCCTTCTTTTAGCCGGGCTACAACATGGAGAGAATGTCACCCTAGCTTATGAAAGTCCAGTGTCGGTTGCTTTCTCCAGCTTTGTGCCTGGATTAATCAATGACACTACTCTGATAGTTGCCTCTCTCCAAAGCATCAGCCGGCGACCCCAGGCAGAGTTCTTATTCAGCAAGGTCCCAAATAAGTTAAACCGCACAAAAATCCGATGGTTTAGATACTCCAGGGCTACAAGGGGAATGTGTTTTTGCTGCACACATAATGGGGTATGGAATAATAGAATACCAGGATTTAATAGAATGGAATCCCGTTTCAAGACACTGAAGAATTATTCACACTGTGAGCAGGAATTTTGACTATCCTGCACAGGGGGACATTTAAATAAGACAGGAATGGAAGGGATAGACATGGTCTCAACTTTAAGTGACATTTACCCAGAGATACCTTTACTTCAGGCAAACTATACCGATATGGGGGGGATATGTAGTGGAATGATGCTTAGAGATCGAAACCTATGGTTCTTTTGGGATAAGTGGGCATCCAATTATCATCCAGGGTTTATACAGGGAGCCTGTGTGGGCATTGGCTTCCTTACCTTTCCTGTCCAGATCATAACTCCACAACATTCACATTCACAAATGCGAAGGGAGGCCTCAAACATCAAAGGTGACTCTAATATGGGATCGTTAGGCCCGCAGTGTGAAGACACGGTTTATGTAGGGAAACAACTGTCAGGAAATGACACCTCTAGAGTAGGTGGGGGGGCAGAATCGGAAAAGTATTATGGGACTTACATGCCAGCTAGAGAAGGTGGTTAATGGCACAGCACAGATAATTAAGGAATTACAGCAGGCACAACATCAGATGGCAATAGATTATTTACTGGCTAAAGCTGGGAGAACCCTCCGAGGTATGAGAGTATTATTATCCAATTGGATAGTTCAGAATAGTGATAAAAAAAGAGATGAGGGATTGAAAGGGGGAGAATCAATGTTCTGAACTATCAAAATATATTAGCAGAAAAGCTTGTGCAAGCATAATAGAAAACAGTTTGGAAACTTCACTTGCTTGGGACTAGCCAAGGTTATGGAGAACAAAGGAGTCACTAACAACCAAAGATAAACACACACACACACACACAAGAGAGGAGAAAGGGGGAGAGAAGGTGGGGGAGGGCCCTGCTTGGTCACCAGGTTTAGGGGAGGGTATTTGGTAGCTAGACTGTGAGGGGGAACCACCCCCTTTTTGGGTGGCCCAGCCAGAGAGGGGGGCTTGTTTAAATTCTGCTGTACTGCGTCACAGACTTTGGAAGGTATTGAGGTGGACTGCCCACCCGTGCCTCCCCGTATTTACAACTATGCTTCAATAAACTAGCCTTAGACTGATCTTCCCGTGTGAAGTCTTTCCTGCTTGACATTTGTCCGGTCACTTCCACGTAACAATATGAATTCCTGTGCTTGTATACAGCTCATGAATCCTCTTGATCTGTCGTGACTTGCAGCAATTAGGTCCTTGATAACCCCAAAGCTCCCTACAGACAAGGCTCAATACTTTCTTTCCTCTTGCGTGCCTCTCAGCTATGGCACATAGCCTATAATAATAGGTTTGGGACACATGATCTGTTCAATCATTCAGTGACAGTTTTGCAAATACTGCCATTTGATTTAAGAAGGGAATTGTAGCAAACCAGAAATGGAGGCTTAAAGCCACTTGCAGGTGTTAATGCGTCTTTCCCCTTTATTAGAAGATGTAATTAGCCAGCTCTAGAGGACACCCTGCGGCACCTTTGTGATGCAGAGCTGTGTGGGAGAGGGCATTCTTTTTGGAAACCTTTCTTTAAAGTTTGATTTCAGCTAACTTAATAGCAGCCATTTATAATGAAATCAAAATGCAGTTCATTATGGCCCTAAGATTAGAGTTCACTCTCACAGTTGCAATTTTTATACAAACTAGTTGCAGGGAATGGAACTATTGTTTTTAATACAGGCCCAGGAGACTCTTCTGGCTAATGCCAAAAAAAAAAGAGGGAAAATATGGCTGTCATTCAATGTAATGTCAAGTTTGTTGTACTGATATATTTTAGGCAAAAATCATATGACCAAAGGAAAAATGGGGAATAAATTTCCCTGGGAAAATGTGTTGTGGGCTTTGTCTCCTCTAATCAAAGCAGTTGTTTGTGACATTTTTTGATTGTGAATAATACAGATTGTGGGTATCTGGGATCCCAGTGGAATCCTGTTATGGTTCCTTTTTGAGAACATTTCTTTGAGGGACTCCACATACATGTTCACATTCTCTGGGAGAGCTACCATTTCCTATTTCTGCAATAACACTCAATACAGGTGTACTAGAATGGCAGAAAAATTGACTTTTTTGCTGTCATGGTTATGGAGGAGCCAGGGCCACAATGGAACACACCACATAAAACATGCCTCAAACCAGGATGCCATCAGAGTTATGCCTTTCTCATCCCATTGATTTCAGTAGACTTAGAAGGATGCACTCTTGCTCAGGATGGCCCTGATGGTTACCTCCACATGGGCTTGTGGCCTGGGAATTAAGTGTGAATGAGTCTGTATAATATGACCTTGAGTATGCATCCCTAGAGAGCTGCCCTTCAATGTATCCAGGGTAAGTCTTCACCATAGCAAAATATGTGCCAACAAATTCCTTAAGTTGGGTGAGATCAGATGCAAATAGTTATGAAGAGAACAGGTGCAGAGCAGAACAGACAAGGTTCACCTGGGACACACAGTTTCCATGGCTCTGTTTGCCCTATTCAGCACCTTGTCCATAGAGGATAAAAGGCAAGACACTAATGTTAGGGGTGCCCACAAAATCTGTATTTTACACTGGTGGTAAATTTCTGCAAAAGAAAAATGACTCCCTTGTGCCTCTCTACTTTCACCCAGAACAACAACAAAATAGAATTCCAAAAAACAACAGTAGGAATAATAATGTTATCTTGGAAACACAGAGAACAACATATTTAGAAAACATTGCAAAATCCTCCAAAGCTGGTTTAGTGGGAGCACTGCTGCTTTTATATTCCACAGCTTCCACTGAAGAAGCTCAGTGCGAAATGCATAGGGGTCATTTAATACATTGGAATAAAAATTTCTTCCCATTGCACCATTGTTTTTTCTTTATCTCTTTCCAGGGTGCAAAGGTGCAGCCCTTTGTTTTCTTCTCATGAAAGATAGTCCACAAGGTTAGCAGCGTGTTTATATTTTGCCCCACTCAAGGAATAAAATGAGTTTATGGGGCTAACTGGTCTCATCTAATAAGTTTGCAAGTCACAGATTGAAGACTTATTCTCCTCTGTGGTGCTTAGCCCTGGATTTTCTTGGTGGTCTCCCATCCAAATACTAACTGGGACTGACCCTGCTTAGCAGCCAAAATCTGATGAGATCAGACTAGCTTGGGCCATCCAGATCAGGGTTATATTTTTACTATCAGCTCAGAAAACAGAAAACAGATCTTTCCTAACACCTTAAAGGCCCTGGGAGAATAGCCTCAGCTCAGACATAAGAGTACTTGCTTGACATGCAAAGTATTCTGGGTTCTGCCTCTTAACAAATCTGGCTAAAAGCTCTTAGCTTACAGGTTCTGGGAGAGACCTTTCTGTGCCCAGGACTCTGCCCAAGTACAATGAATACTGAGTTAGATAGACCCACGGTTTGACTCTGCTTTGAACTCCTCCTCCATCAAGGTACCACCCTGCCCTGAAATCCATACTTCAGACTGTTTTGTTTGCACAGGTACTGTGTTATATACATCATAAAATCAGATCATATTGTTAGCCTGATTGCGTGTTATTATGAATAATAACGAGGGGAATATGATTGATTATTAATAAGCAATCGGCTGCGAGAACGAACACCTGTGTATACAGAGGTCAGCCCCGCCGGGAGGTGTTGGTAACAGACCAGGAGACTTTTTATAGTTGAAAAATAAAGTCTTTTACTGAAGTTCTGCACAAGCAAACAATTACACAAGCTCACACACAATTATTCAGGGCCTAAGAAATACAGAGAGAGGCAATGCACATTTGCATTAGCAGGTAAATTGTTGGTGGGCAATACTTACTGGTCCCGTTGTGCAGAGTGTTCCTCAGGAAAAATGGAGGGGAAGGAAACTAAGAAAAATGGGGAACCATGCGGCCTGACCTGCAGGTAATCACATGGGAACTCTGGCTGCAGACCAGAGTTTAAAGATGGAGGCAGGGGGTGGGGATAGCAAGCTGGACATAAGAGGGTCAAAGATTCGATAGGGGTCGGAGAGCAGAGAGAGGGCTGGTGGTCTGGCGTCTCCTTATAAGCAGGAGGGTAGGGGCTGGTTCCAGCCTCTAGTTTCCACCTCTTGGTAAGTCCGTCCCTGAAAACACCCTATTGGTTGGAAGATGTAGGGGAGATGTGTGGAGGTGTGCCTGAGGGATGGTCAATACTGAGAGCTAGAAACTTGCTTGTGTCTGACACCAGGTAGCAGCCAGGATGAGTCACCCGGCCGATTCTATTGTCTTCTTGATGGCATTAGCCAGGCTGTTGATGGCCCTCAATCAGTTACTAGGCAACGATGAATAGACTCTGCCAGGGCTAGGTGAGGTCTTGCAGATGAGGGGGAGGGAAAGAGGCTGCCTGCCTGATGTAGAAGGATCTCTCAATGGCGTTTTTGGAGTTCCTAGTCCTTGTATTTTATTAAGGCATGGAGCTGTGCTTTAATGTATACTGGTTCTGTTCCATTTTTCTTCATGAGGAACAGGCTGGTAACCTATGCTGGGCACTGGAGCTGCTGGAAAGGTCAGGAGAAGCATCTCTTGCCTGGGTGCAGTTTCTGCTGGCATCTGGGTGGGTTACCATGTGGTTCAGTTCCTTATGTATACACTGGCACAGTTTATTATTTTATTACAGTCCATAAAGAGGCTCAAAAAGCCTTGCAGGGCAACAATATAGATTATGTGGCTGGGAAACCTGGCCCTTCTTCATTTGTAGTTTTGAACATCCTCATAAGATTAATGATTGACCTAAGCACCTTCTTTTTAAAAACAGAATTCTGGGGGGGGGGGAGGAATTGTGCAGCACTGTTATAACTTAACAATGTGTGCAAATCAAATATGCATGCTACGCTATTTATGGATGATTGTTCACTGAGTTTTCTGATCAAGACAACATCAAGTAAAGACACTACAGAAGTGCAGAGGGCCAGACCACACCAGAATTTTCTGTTTCCTAAGTCCACCTGTAACTTGGAGGGGTAAATGTAACAACTTTTAAAGGGAGAAAACTGGAAGTTAAATCTGAGCTCATTGGCAGAACATCTCCTCTAAAATGTTCTCAAGTGCACACAGAGAGAACACACACATAAGGTTGTCTGAATTGTGGCTCTCATGTCTCTGCCACCCTACGTGAAAAAAGGCTGATGAAGTTGATAAACCATAAGATATAATTAGTAAGAATGCAATCTGTCTGTTGGAAAACCACACAGAAACAGGAATCAAAACAATAAAAGTTTGCATATAGTTTATCAATACTATTTCTTTATAAAGAAAAGTCTAGAGGAAGATGATCCCTCAGCACACACAGGCAGGCGGGCGGCTTTTTGTTTGTGCCTGAGGTCATATTACACATCAGTGCCAGCATTTGGCACACTTTCGAAATGCTGCTGTATTACAAGCACAAAGAGTTTGCAGATGGCCCACAATAGTCCAACACAAATTCCCACAACAAAAGCCATGTTTTTTCATTTTTGTTGCTCCTAATAAGAGGTATTACATAGCATTTGTTTTTGTATTACAACAAGCCATCCTGTGACTATTCAGAAAGAATCATATTCCAATGATATACATATTAAACAACTTATTTCTCTATAGTATAAAAGGGAGATTCTAATATGGAATTCAGCACCTGCAGTTTAAAGTGGTACAGCCCTATCAACAGTTTTTCCACACAACTGGCATGAACATTTGTTTCTGCTCTGAGAAACAAAGTGCTCTGCAACTAATTTGTTTTGGTATACCATGATGGGCCACTATACAAGAAACAGATCGCATCAGAAAAACTTTGCACATTTTTTGGTACGTGATGAACATTTTATAATTTGGGGCACATTAAAATAAATATTTAAGACAAACTTTCTTGTATAATCAGCTGGGAAACTTGGTCAGCTGTCTAATAGTAGCATACAGAGAAAAATCTATCATATTTTTATCCTACCTATCCCTCAAGGTGCTCAGGATGACATAGATCATTTTTCCTTCCTGTGTTCTATCCTTACAACAACCCTGCAAAAATAGATTAGGCTGAAAGAGCGCAATTGGTCTAAAGTCACTTTATTACTTAGCAGGGATTTGAAGTTGGGTCTCCTCAGCTCAAAACTCTAACCACTTATAACACAAGTAAGTATAATGACCTTTTACTTGTACTGCTAACAAAAGTTGAAACTTACCAGCAAGACAGGAAGGGGACTCTCTTCAAATGTCTTTTGGCCTCTGAAAGAGAAGACAGCCCCAAGACTTCAGTAGCCTTGTCATCCACCCACTTTTTTTTTTTTTTTTTTACTAAAAATGAAAGTTGAAAAAAGGAGTATCAATCAATATCCATCAGTGCTCAGAAACAAATCATCAGCGTGTTCATATACATCTGGCTGCACTTGGCCCTTCAGGGAATTGGATATTCCAACTCCCAGATGGCAATTACTGAGAACCTCTCTTTACCTGTATTTAATTTAGCTCTATATGCTTTTCTATTCCAAATCCCTCTGTGATGGGCTATCCAAGGAAGTTTAAGCTTAACAGTTACTAACTTGGAACTCACTTATCAGGCCGCCGTGACACAACAAGCAGATCTCACTTTATATGACATAACTTGGAAGTTCTATTTTTGTCACCTCTCTTCAGAAATATGTTACCCTCATGATTTCCATCCAGGTCACTCAAAGTCACATACTTTGGCTCACACTCCTGGTAAAGCTACAACTTTGCCCTCCCCCACTCATGTCAGTTCAGCATTTGGGCAGCTATGACAAGGCAGCTAGTGTTTGCATTCTATTCTGGTCTCTGTGAGTTAATGTGATATCATATAAACCAAAGGGCTCCAAAATGCATGTCAAATTATACCGGTGACAAATCCTAGTCTTTTGCTAGTCTTTCTGCTTTCAGATTAAAGACCTGTGTGCTCAGGAAGTTTCTCCAGCTCTAATTTGTAGGTGCTGATATGATCTTCAGCCAAGACTTCCTAAAAGCAGTGATCTCCATATGTGGTTCGTTGGCCCTGGGGAAATAAGAGCTAAACTCGTCTAAGAGTGAAATACTGAGCTTGGGCTAAAGCTGCAGCAAAGTTCACCTCTCCTCCTTTCCTTTCGTGATGCACCGGCAGCCAGAGAGGATCTATTTAATCAGGTTAAGAGACAAAGAAAGGCCAAAAGAGAGAGCTGAGCGGATACAAAATGTCACTTAATGCCATCTCAGTCCCACATCTGTCACCTGATGCTGGCCAAGCAATAGCTCTCATCTCCTGTGGAGCATCTACTCTTAAGCAAGAAATGGAGGTGAGAGAAACAAGTGTCTGAAGATGTTACTAGATTCAGCTTTATGAATGAATGCATGAGTACCAGCATGGAGAGGGATGTGAAATCAGTAAGTGGGCTCTTTGTATCCAGCTGATGAAGCTGATGATTGTTCTTCTAAGGCTTCCTTCCAAAGTGTGCTTGTACAGTTTGACTGATGCCGTTGTGGTTTCTTTCCTTCTATTTTCAATTGAAAATGGTGCTTTAAAGTTTTCTGCTCTGCACAATGAGTTACTTCCTGTCCTACTGTAAAGGGCATTGCAGTGCTGTGCTGTCTCAGTACCAAACCCTCCGAGCAGAAGGTTTGCTGTGCGATATTTTGTTGAAGGTAAAAGAGAATGAGTTCCCCGCTCACAAGTCTTTGCTGGCCTGTTCCAGTGATTACTTCAGGGCCATGTTCAAGAGCTATACAAAAGAATCAAAGGATGCCATCATTCACCTGCAAGTCATCTCAGCCATTGGTCTGCAACATGTTCTGGATTTCATCTATACCTCCTGGTTGCCCTTGTCTTTTGATAGTTTGGAAGATACCTTGGAAGCTGCTACTTACTTGCAAGTGACTGAGGCAATTGGCTTGTGCAGCCAGTACCTGACTAATAATCTTACTCTGGAGAACTGCTGTTTTTCTGCCAATGTTGCTGCAAAATTCTATCTGCCAGATGCTTTATCAGCAACTGGAAAATATATAATTACTAACCTCTGGAAGTTGCTGGATCTGGATTTTGGTGGGCTGCTTGAGCTGAACTTCCAGACTCTGAAAGCAATAGTAGAATCACCCGATGTCCCCATGGTCAAAGAGCATGACTTTCTCGATCTAGTGCTGAAGTGGCTGAGGCATGATAAACTGAGGTTAACCCACACTACTAGCCTGTTGGAACATATACGATACGGACTTATTCCAGTGGAAGATCTGCGAAAGGTCTACACACAGACAGAAGTACTACTGACAGCTCCCATAAAATGCCTAGTCATAAATGCAATAAACTACCATTCACTTATCTTCAGACAACCAATCCTTCAGGATAAGTACACTACCTTGAGAAACCAGAAGACGCGGATTATCCTCCTTGGAGGTATGATTGCACATGAAGGACCTGTCAGTGATGTGGTGGCTTTTGACGTTTACAATCACAGATGGCAAACTTTAACACAACTGCAGAACAGAGTACAAAATCACTGTGTGTGTACAATTGGAAACTTTTTATATGTATTAGGTGGTGAAATAGAAGATTTGCAAAGCGATCCAAAAAGCCCCGCTTTGACAGTTACAAACAAAGTCCATCGCTATGATCCCAGGTTTAACAAGTGGATCCAAGCCACAGGGATGCTGGACAAGAGAAGTCAGTTTTCTTGTTGTGTCTTAGAAAATCACATCTTTGCAATTGGTGGGCAAGGTGAAAATGGATCACTGCATTCATCAGTGGAAGTCTACAATATTAGCCAAAACAGATGGGCAAAGGTTCAGAATTTGCCATGTAAAATGCATGGTCATGCAGGTGCTGTTTGCAAGAACATCATTTATATATCTGGTGGCAAACACATGGATCAAAATAACACAAGTAAAGATATGTATTCATTGAGTACTGTGGAAGGAGAATGGACAAAGCAAGCCCCAATGAGTATTGCTCGGTTTGGGCACCAGATGGCCACAATCAGAGATACAATTTTTACATTTTTAGGGCTTTATGAACCGTTCTCTGAAATTGAAATGTATGATCCTAGCCAGAATCAGTGGACACGTTTAAGGCCATTGGTCTACGATCGATTTAGTTATGGTTTGGCAGTAGTGGAGGAAACTGCACTTCTCATTGGGGGGAAGAAGTGGCAAGAATCTCAGGAGGTTCCAACTCAGGATGTAGTGGGCTATGATATAGACAATGACTGTTGGGAAGAAATCTGCAAAGCGTCCTTGCCTTGGTATGGATTGCAGTGTGCAGTACTACAGCTTCCTGAATTAGTTGAAGCTAAGGATGTTCAACAACAAAACAACAAACCATCTCATTGAGCAGGAGCATCTCTACAATGACACTTCAGCCAAATTATTAAACCTTCGAGATTTCTAAATGCTAAAACGTAGTCCGGTTCATAACAATGAAAGCTAATGTTGTAAGACTGCAAATGGCATTGAACTTTATACTGCAAAGCATTCTCAAACAAAATACAGAAAGACAAGGCACATGTAGCTAGAAAAAAATTATGGACTAGCAATGCATTTTCTTTGCATAGTGAATTGGACAAGAATGCCTTACCTGAGCTACATAAAATGACTGTATGAAGATATTATACAAGGTGCTGGTGATCTTGATATTTTAAAAAGATTGCTTGATGCAAAAACTCTGCCAGGGAGGAAAAGTGGCCTGCTAATTAGCTTTTGCACACCAACATGTATTTTTAAAGTTGTTTTAAGTGGTTAGGAAGACTGTGAAAAGTAGAGAAAATGTGTGAGGATGAGAGCAATGTCAACAGATACCCAAACCTTATATGGAATTGTCTTCAAGTCTATATAGAATGAGGGCACTGCTTCTTGTTCTTACTCTGATTTGTCTTTATTATTTCCTCACATAACCAAATCTGACAGATCGGTGTCACACTGGTATACAGCCAGATTCCCAGCTGAAACATGATTGGCTGGAATCATAACAAGAATATGACCATTTTTAGAAATGGTGCTAAAGCTGTACAGTCATTCTAAAAAAAACAGCTAAAAACAATCAGCAGTGTACAATTAAAAAATGAAACAAAAGGAAGTCTTGCAGAACTCTTCACCTCCTGAAACTGCCATTTCTTTGGATGAATTTAGAGTGTTGAAAATACAGCACAGAATTATGTCAAAACTATGTAAGTAAAAGAAAGGAATAGGAAGTAAAAGGTTGAGAAGAAAATGTAACAGTAGGGGCTTCTATCTAGCTGTTCAGGGAAGAACATATGGTATGCCATGCCCTGCTGGGTCATGGTAGCAGGAAAATTTATTTGTTGATGATTAATTTCTCCCCGACAATAAGCTGAACTAACTAACGCCATATATAGCAGAGTATATGTTTGTATGGGTTAAATTTTGTGTCATATCGTAAGGACAGTTTGCTGTTTTGATGCCATACATTTAAGAATTTGACTACTAAAAATACCAGTGTTCTCTTTCTGTACTACTGCCAGAGAGTGATGGTTACAAGCTTTGTAATTTTAAGCCACAGGGATGGACAGATTTTGCAGCAAAGGTTTTTGATTCCATTGTGTGAATCCTGTGTATATACTAATTTATGAACATGAACATTCATCTCAATATCCACTTCATTTACAGCACACCCCTTCTAGTTTGAAAGATAATGGAGTAAAGATGCATATTAGATCTTTAAGCATAGTGCTTAAAGCATTGTTTCAACTTGACACAATATAAGCTGAATTTGCTCCTTGAAAGTTGTAAATCTGTCTCCACCAAGATAATATGCAGGCTGAAGGGTCGTTGCATAGCAACAGGTTGCTGTCTTGTAAATGGCTTGACAAGACAGTCCTGAGAATTTGCTGGCATGAGGGTGCTATGTACTAGTGCTGCACAGCCAGATGGATGAAGGGAATATGCTCATTCCAAGGTCATTGGGTATGCTTTATTCCCCAGGCACCCACCCTCCCATAAGTCTAAAAGGCTTCTATAGTTCACTTTGTTATATACTTATCTTCCAGAACAGGAAATGCTTCTGTGTAAGAAAAAGTATTTAAACCCCTACATAGACCTGATGGGAGAAGCATAGCTAAATTCTTAAGGATTAAAAAAACAACCTGGTGGTAATAGGATGCTTTTATTCTGTTTTAACTGTTTCTGCTCTTGGCTTGCCTTTTTGTTGAGCATTATTTTTATTTTATTATGGCTTTATTCCTTAGTCTATTGTGTGAGCTGCTCTGAGTGTATAAATCCAAACGTTTTTTTAAAAAAGAATATATCATCATAGGGTGTAGGAATCACAGTGTTTTTCATTTTAGCCTATCCATATGTACTGAAAGACATGATTAGCCACCACTTGCAATAAAATGAAGTGGAAAGCCATGATGAATCACAGCTTCGTAATGTACATATACTAAAATACATGCATGAACAACTGGCACAAATGACTATCTACAGGAAACTTTCACGTTTCCCCCTACCTGGGGAACAGAAACATGTAAAGTGATAGCACTGGAATTAGTCTATTCTTTGCCTGAGACCCCCCCCCCTGGAATTTACTAGGTATGGGAGAAGACTTACTGATCTGCTTGGTGATTATGGAACAACACCCACAGGGATTAAGAAATCCTCTTATTATAGGGAATACAACAGGAGAGAATTCATGCAACATATGGGCACTCCTCTTACACTTGTGTAGCTTGGTTTTGACAATCAGGCTATAGTTGTGCCTTGAAATTTCCTATCTGATGTCCACTGGAGAAAAGAAAACTCAGCAAGTATCTAAACAATTGGAGCAAACATTGCAATTCATTTCAGGTCAAGCATTTTTATATGAGAATTATACAAAATATCACAAATTATAACAAACATGCAGTTGATAAATTATTTAATACAAACAGATTCTTTTAGATGATATAAATATTCCACTGTACCTGGAATTCTATACAAATCTTAATGTGCAATTTGTCATTTGGGTTCAAATGAATACAGATTTACTTAAAATGAGCTGTAGAAAGGCCACTCTCCTGTACAGTTGTGCAAAATTTGCAAGACACTTGCAATCAAAAATGCAGTTGAGGAGAAATAAACAATTCCTTGCTCATTTCTTTTAGTCTCAAGAGCAGAAACTGTTAGTGTGGTAAAAAGTTAAATAGTACATTCACTGAGTTATACAGACTATAGGTAAGAGTTCGGCTTCTTAGAAAGGGCTATAAAAGCTTTATAGACTTTTCTTAGGTGTTTACTGTTTACCAGTCTGTATCTCCATTCCTGAATCGTGCAGAAAAGCTTAAGGAAGTCACAGGGACATTTGTCATGCTCACTAAGGGTAAAAATGAAGGCGTAGATAAAGGGCAAAAATACATAATTTAGCATTTGCCTCTTACATCCCTTGCCAGGCACAGACAGGTTTCATCACAAATGCATCATTTTCTGTAGCATTTGGTTTTATTGGATATTTGGCCATATTAAATTGGATGTCTCAGGACTGATGTCCATAATGCATCCAACACTCTACTGCTCGTGTCCAGAGTGAACTTTATCTCCTAGAGTGGTTCTGGACAACAACAACAAAACCCGAGTTTTAATAGTGTTGGCCTGATTCATGGCTAATAGCAAAGGTATCTATTGTCTGTGCAGGGTAATAACTGTGCTGGGGAAACTCTACACATCCCTCTTGGTTTACATAGATTGCCCACTGCTACCATTATTGCTGCTCTAGAGAGGGAAGGGGAAAAGGAATTTGCCTGCCTATCCTTTTGCCTTTAGAACTGAAGGCTAAATGTACTGAAATTGACAACAGGTTTGTAATGTTCAGTTTCGTATTTTGGCCTTGAAACAATGGCAGGTGTCACTGCAGAAGGGAAGAGGTTATCAGTTTCCCTCTTTTCAATATAAAGAGCACCTGCATATCGATACTTGATTCTTACACTACATTGCTATTTTTCAGTGACACTGATAAGTTTTTCCATCTTCATCTCTGCAGCCCCACTACAGTTTCAAGGTACAAATCAGAAACTGTGAAACCACGTCTTAATTTCAACTCATTTTTTGTCTTGACATTGTTGTCTGACTTTGCTACTAATAATTAATGGCAAAAGGAGAGAAAGAAATTGAACACAGTCATGGTAATACACAATCATTAAGTACATTACAAGTTATTCCACCAAACTAAGTGAGGCAAGAAACCCCACTCCCCAATCTTCAAACCAGAACTTTAAAAACAAAACAAAATAGGATGGACACTAGGGATTAAACAGGAACCTCCTGGCCTGGGGTCTGAATTCTTAGGAATAAATGAGTGAATGGTTTCAGTAATGGAAGGACAGGCTACGGTGAAGCACCCCTCTGATTACAATTTTGCAGCCTGTATTTGTGTGGCATACAATTGGTCCTAAGTTAGTTTAGTTCTATTCAGCCCACCTATTATCAAAATCTAAGTGCAGTTTAAAATATTTAATGTGGACTCTGAAAGAGAGATTTCATTGTGCAAATGTATCTTCTGAGTCTGTCATTTTGAACCTGTGAATATTAATGGTAATTTCCCCTCCCCACCCAAAAAAGCTACTAGATGATTCCACTTCCTACATACCAGAATCTCCAAAACATCTCCAATTTCTTGAGCTACTGGAAGCATTTGAAATACGGACTTTATTTTTAACCTCTGCATGGACCCTTTGGCTAACAGTACCATTTTTGTGTAACAGTAAGAAGTGATCAAATAACACAGTCCAGTCATACATTTTAAAAAATTGGTGCCAAAATAACAACAAAAAGAATCCTTTACTCTCATATTAAATCTGAACTTTAGATTGTCTATTAACTGCCTTTTAAGAGACTAGAAAAATGATGCTTTAAACTTTTAACATAAGCTTATGGAAGTCCAATATTTTTCTTACTCCCTGACTATTAGTTAAAAAGCAACCCTTACCACGGCATTATACTTTCCTCATAATTTATGAAAATACCTAAAGTATTCCACCAAATATAAAAGTTTAATTTCCACACTGGCCAAAACAAAGGCCACACTTTGAAAATGTAACTAAATAATTTACAACAATTATATACTATTTAATAGGAAACTGATAGACCGTCAGTAGTAAAACACTATTTTTATGCCAGCTTTCCTCTTGATGAATCAGTGTAATCCTCAAAAATATACTCATTAAAATATTCTTTTTAACTGTTAAAGACACTGGACACAGTCCAAAGAAGAAGCATGCATGCTGCTTCAGCTTAAAATGTAACACTCTTTACTAGCGAGAAACCCTCTTTAAGCAGTGAGAATTGCTGTGGCACCAACTTCAAACAAAAAGCACACAGTTCCCAACCCCATATTGCTTCTTTGGATTGTGGCCAATATTTGTAAACATAAACATGAACTGAGCATCAGCGGCTTTAAAATTATATAATGTTATATTCACACAATGACTACAGAAATTGTACTTCACTCATCAGAAACATTAAAATAGATCTCCTGTACGTTAATATAAAAGCTACTCTGTGCACTTGAGCAAAGGTCTGGAGTGCCAGGAAGGAACAAAAAAAAGACTGAAAATTGTTTTTTATACATGTGTTTCAATGTAGGAATGAGTATGTGCTAAAGAGTCTAGGAGAGCATCAATTTCATCAGAGTCATTTACAGGGTCCTCTGTGGGATTGTTCTGAGAAATATCCAGGAAGAGGTCAAGATACATTTGTTTCCAGTCTTGAAAATCTTTAGATGTCAAGGCTGGATTATCCAGGACTTTATCTATGATGGCAACTTCTTCTTCTCTGGCCTAGAAGAAAACAAATATCTGATCAAAAATATGAAAGAGCATACCCATGGCAATTCAGAACACCTTTTGCCCCTAGCATTCAGTGGCTTGTGGATAATGGAGATACGGTATTATATACTATTTACAGTGCCTAATTTTGTATTAATATCCGGATAATTTCCTTGTAAAACAAGCAAGAAGTTTCCAGCTGTGTACTTTTTACTGGCTAAGAATTTGTTTGCTGTTTTGATAAACTGAAATCTTTGTTCTGTATTTATTTTTTACTTTGTAAAACTTTATTTTACAAAATTTATATACATTTAAAACCAAACAAAATAAATGTGTGCGCACACATACACACATCACTGAAATTATCAAAAACCAAAGCAAAAATACATACAAATACATAAAAACCTCAATTAAAACATTGGGTAGGAGGAGTGATCACTGACGGAATGGCAAACTAAACAAAAAAATCTTCACTCCAGGAGAAGATAGCAACAGAAGGGGACAAACAAATCTCCCGGTGGAGAGAATTCCAGAGTTTTGCTGTCACAAATGAGAAGGCCTTCTCCCAGGTTGCCTCCCACCTAATCTGAGAAGGTAGCAGCACCCAAAGCAGGGCTTTGAAAGATGACCATAGTGGTTGGGTAGGTTAATAAGGGAGTACACAGTCCTTCAGGTATGTTGGTCCTGAACCATATATGGTTTTAAAAGTCAATACCAGCACCTTGAATAGTGCCCAGAAACAGACTGGGGCCAGTGTAGGTGGCCAAGACTGGAGTTATATGGTCCTTATGACCCACGCTGTTCAGCACCCTAGCAGCAGCATTCTGCACCAACAGCAGTTTCCGAACACTCCATAAGGGCAGCCTGATGTAGCATGTATTGCAGTAATCTACTTTAGCTATAACCAGGGCATGCACCACAGTTGCCAGTAGGGGTGTGGATCTTTTTTTTTTTTACCAGTATTTTTCAGTTCAGGTCTATTGTACTCAGAAAAATTTTGGGATTCCTCAAAACTCTCAAATCCAAATACTGGTATGGTATTTGGATCTCGGTTTTTCCAGAAATTCCTAAAATTTTCAGGTCTAATAGACCAGAACTGAAAAATGCCAGTAAAAAAATACCAGCCTGATCCTGGGGCTGACTTGGCTTCTCCTGCAGCCCAGTTTAAACCGAGCTGCAGGAGAAGGCAGAACAAAGCTGTGCTGACGGGGATAGGCTTCCTGTGGGCACAGCCGATTCCAGCTGGGCTGCCCTCTCCTACTGCCCAGTTTAAAGCAGGCAAAGTAGAGGGCAGTGCAGAGCTGCACCTGCAGAGAGTGATAGGCTCCCAGCAGGCGCAGCGATCCCGGCTTGGCTGCCTTCTCCTGCCGCCTGGTTTAAACTGGGCAGCAGGAGAAGGCAGTGCAGAACTGTGCTGGCAAGGAGCTCCCAACTCTCCATTGACCCAGCTGATCTTGGGCTGGCTTCTCTTGCAGCTTTGTTTAAATCAGCCTACAAGAGAAGCCAGCCACAGCCAAGGTGGCAGGGAGCTCTCAGCTGATCCTCGGGCTGATTGCGCTTGTCTCTCTGCTGTTTTCAGATCTATCTGTGAAATCCCCAAATATAGCTGGGATTTTCTTGGGATCTCCCCCCCCCCCAGTTTTCCCAAGAAAACCCAGATACATTTGGGAAGCTGAAATATACCCAAAAAATTCTGATAAGGTAGATCCAGATGCACACCCCTAGTGGCCAGATCTTTTCTGCCCAGGAAAGGCCGCAGCTGGCTAACCAGTGGAAGCTGGTAAAAGGCCCTCCTGGCTACAGCTGCCACCTGTTTATCCAGCAGTAGGCCTGGGCACCACCAACTATGAACCTGTTCCTTCAAGGGGCATGCAACCCCATCCAGAATAGGTGACACCTTAAATCCCAAATCTGACCTTCTGCCCACCAGTAACACTTCTGCATTGTAGGGATTAAGCTTCATTTTATTAACTTGCATCCACTCCAAAACTGTCTCCAGGCACCAGTTCAGGATTTCCACAGTCTCCCTGGGATCAGCTGGAAGTGCTATATAGAACTGTCAGCTGCATACTGGGGACAGCACAGCCCAGATCTCCAGATGACCTCTCCCAGAGGTTTCATATAGAGCTTGATAAAATGGAACCTTTTGGGACCCCAAAGGCCAAGGGGCTGAACAGCAGTTCTCTGGCATCATTTTCTGAAACCTACTTTCCAGGTAGGGCTGGAACCACTGCAGAATGGTGCCTCTTAATCCCAGCCTGGAAAAGTGTTCAGAAGTATATTAAAGATAACTAACTCTTTAAGTTGGAGATGTCAAATGGAACACAGACAGCAGCATGCAGTGAGGCTCTGTGGGGTGGATTCCTAACACAGGCTAAGAATTTAATAGGGTGACGAGAACAACCACAAAATGGCCACCACATGCACATACACATGCATACACAGAAGAAGACCAAATGTAGGGGAGAAGAGGGGTAACTTTAAAAGTACACTGGGAAAGAAGAGCCATAGAACAAACTAATACTGTGGTGGCAGCTGCTGCTGAAACAAAATTATTTTAATTTGTACAGTGAATCAGATCTTCAGTGGCCAATCAGAAGCCCTGCTGGGCAACAACCCTATCTGGTCCAACCCACTTTCTAAAAACACTTGGCAGGCACCAGGAAAGGTCTTGGAGGGCATCAAGGTGCCCATAGGCATTATATTGGGGATTCCTGGTCTAGTACAATTTACCATGGGCCATTCACTATGAAAACATCTCACATCTCATCACTTTGGTTGATATGTACAGTTCAGAAAAACTGTGCATCCAAGATGGGCTGACATTTTTCCTAAAAGGCTGATCCAGGAATGTCATGAACCCTCAAAAGTTTTCTACATAAATGCATAAGAAAGGGCAATGCATTGAAACCCTGTAGGATGCTAGTAATATAGTGATATTACAAAGGAACAAATATAATGGACAAGGACATTAACTCCCATTGAAGGTTTCCTATGTGATTAAAAATATGCATGGGTATCTGGGAAATAATTCACATAGGAATGCACTTAGTTTCCATGTTCCAAAGTATAAAAGGAATGTCTCTGTATCAATGATATCCACAATCTGATGGATCAAGTCCTTGTTTACAGCTCAGTGGTTACAACCAAAGATGTTAAAGGTAAAGCAGAGGTGTTTGGTTTAACACCTTGACAAGCAAGCCTTTACTCTTTCTCTCTGAATCACTCATGGCATTTCCACTGTCAGTCTCTCTGAGATGTGTGGGAAACTGTACTCTACAGAGGATTCAACACTTTCAAGAGATTTGTCCATCCTTGCATTAATTTACCTTTAAAGTGCTTTTCAGAATTCGCAGCTGGTGCAATTTTTCATTAACTACTGGATCACTGCATCTTTTAATAAATGATTTCTTGTACTCCATCTTGGTAGAAATTTGCTGTTCTCCTAAAGGGGACAAGCTAGCTAGTTCCAAGGATCGGTACAAATCTTGCAGGGAATCTGCAGGTTTTTCTTCTATTGTTTCAGCTGTAAAACATAGATAAAATTAACTACATAGATTACAAAAGGAAGTCTAAAACAGAGATTTTCAACCTGTGCTATCAGCTATGCCTAAATGAAGAAAAATGCTTGCTTGAGCATACTCAAATTCAAATGATTCAAAAATTATTACAGAGAAAGCAATACACTATAGAAAACAAACTACATATGTGTTGATTTTTATGTGGGACAATAATCATACATGTATATATACAAATTGCATGTTCTCTCAGTATGTGTTCATATATAAAGATGCTCACATGGCAAAATGTATATAGTAAACAAACTAATATGTAATGCACACATGAAGCTGTATTATACTAAGCTACACCACAGGTGAATCAGTCTACTCTGACTGGCAGTAGCTTTCTAGGGTATTGTGGAACCCTTTCACACCATCTACCACCTAATCCCTTTAAAAGGAGATGCTAGAATTTGGACCTGGGACCTTCATGTGTCCAGAGCAGTTTTTCTACCACTGAGACACTCTCTCTCTGCATCGTAAAACTAAATTCGAGTCTCCAGATGGAAAACTGAGCAGTTTTTCAAAGTATGATTATATTGACTTGTACATACGATTTTGTTATGACATATGGTCAAGACAATAAATGGTAAACGCATTGGACACACTGGTCCTATTTGAAGGAGCTGTAAAGTCATATCCAAAGTAATACAAAATCATGGAGTTAAAGCAAAGCCATCTGAGTTGTTTAGTTCTTTGGAGACCATAGAGTTAACCTGCCTAATCATGAAAAACGAATGTTTATTCAGAAATAGGGATCATTCCAATTTCATACCCAGAAAGATATTATGCTACTTAATACCTTTAATTAAACATGTCTATGACTCTTTGAAATATTTCCTTTATGACACAATTTTTAAAATTATCACACCATTCAGGAAAATATACAGATTTTGAAAGAAATTTGTTTTGTGCTGTTACAATTTCTTTAGCAAAATCTTCCTCTTGTGCATTGTGTTTGTTTAGAAGGTATCATAATGAGGACTGCAGCCTATGAACATTGTGATGCAACTGTTGCATCACTTTGGTTTGACAGTTGTGGGTAGGAATGTCAGTGGAAGAGTCCTCCATTCAAATCTTCCTATTGCCTATTAGTTCCTGTGCTGGCCTTAGGCAAGCTGCTGTTCTCTCAGCCAAAACCCTCAAATTGTAATATGAGGATAGTATTACTGATCTACTTCATGGGGATATTGTGAAGGATTACTGAGATGTGATCTAAATGCTTGAAACACATCCTCTAAATGCAATGTCACCTTGTCAGGTGGTTTTTCAGTAAAGACCCAGGCCCTGGGATTACATTCCTATAGTTGATACCCTAGTTTGAGTGCATCTCCTTTAGCTTTTGGTTTGATTCCTAAAGACAAACTGCTTATATGACTTTTGTGGATTTAATCAGGTCTTGTTTGGGGCAGGCAGTTAGATAAAAGGAGTTTGAGTCTCTAGATCATACACTTCTTCAGTTCCTTCACTGGACGGCAGGAGTGCCTAGCTGTGATGCAGGAATTACTCTTAGAGCACAGTTTGTTCAGCACTCATTGGAGCCCAGGACTTGGATTGCTGCCTTTAATCTGAAATTGAAAATTCTTTTGTCAGTGCTCAGTATCCGGGGGGGGGCGCTTTTGCATTCTTTGAAGGAAGATAATTTTATAAGTGCTTGCGAGAGGTGTGTAGTTAATAGCCTTGAGTTTCTTGGCCTTTCCTTCAGTATGCTCAGGAATATGGACTATCAGGAAGCATTGTGGATGATCAGAACAAGGGTGATTGACCTTGATCATGCCAGTATACTAGCCCGGGCAAGGTGTGTATGCTCCATTTCTGCACTAGAGATTCCTCACTCTCTGACCTTCCCCTAATATTTGAAATTTCTTACAATCCCTAGTCATAGGTATGGTTTTATGCTTGCCAGACTGAATGTCCTGCCGACTGCAGAACTGAGAGGATGCTGTGCTAAAATTCCATTTTCAGAGCATTTTTGTGGTTGTGTATCCAGTACATTAGAGATGGTAGACCATCTTTTGCTATTTTGTGACCAATGGACTGTTCCCAGTGCTCTTTGGATTATCTCTTTTTTCTAGATATCAGTTTCCAGTTGAGCCCTGGGTAGTATCTCTATTGTTAGGAGATCTTGATCCAGAAATAACTCGATCTGTTGCAAAATATTTGACAACAGTGATCTCCTTAAAATGCTAAAATGAGTATTATCTTGTTGACCTTATGAGTATTTGTATAGGTCCACTGTTATAACTTATCCTATGTCTTTTATAAATTTTATAATTTTTAAAATAAATTTTAGACTTTTAATGAGAGAGATATATTTTATTGTTTTGGTATTTTACCTTCTTGTCTGTTCTGTTGTATTCTGTTATGTTATTCTGGCTTTGTCTGTTTTGCTGTGCTGTGATGTCTTGATTTTATGTTTAAGACCTTTGGTCAAATGAGCTTAATAATAAAAGAAAGGCATAAAAAGTGCTGATCACAGAGGGATTCAGGAAAAAAGACTAAAAATTGGCTCCAAACATTTAGTGGTATTATCACACTGGAACATTGTTATCCCTAAACTGCTGGTCTAAAGGATATTAGTATTAGAAAGAATAATAATAGGTTTTTATACCCCATTTTTCTCTACCTTAAGGAGTCTCGAAGTGGCTTATGTTCACATTTCCCTTCCTCTCCCCACCTCAGTCACCTTGTGTGAGATAGGTGGAGCTTAGAGAGTTCTGAGAGAACTGTGACTGGCCCAAGGTCACCCAGCAAGCTTCGTGTGGAGAAGTGAGGAATCAAACTGGTTCTCCAGATTAGAGTCCATCACTCTTAAGCAGTACACCGCCCTGGCTTCTAGAAGAAGAGACCAGCTTTGACACCAACAGCAGCAGAAGGCAGATTCTGTCAGTTCTAATAACCTCTGTCCCTTACCACTGCCAGAGAACAGAGCCAGAGAACTGAATCTGCTTCTAGCTGCATAGCTCTACCCCTTCATTCACAGAGTCCCATTTGGCTTCTAGTTCTTATGCATTTATGAATATGACAAATGTCATTTTGAAGCTAACTTTTCAATATATTCAATAAGTATCTGTAAAAAAAAATTACCTGGTGGCAAAGGCTATCTTGGGGAGAGCTGGTGTTACTGTTATCTTGAGAGAGAATGAGCAATGGCTTGAGTTTGAGATGGGCGAAGGTATCATTGGGTATTATTATTGGGTGAAGGTATTATTAGATACGATTGCTCAGAGGGACTAAGTTTGAACTGAAGAGAAAGTGACAGAGGCAAAATTAACTAAGCAAACTATTTCCCTAAACCCAAATATTTCCTAGATAGTTGTATACAAAAAGTTTGCAAGGGAAATTAAATTAATGTTATTTATGTGCACCTTTGTCCCATTAGTCAGGTTAAATAGAAAAACTGCATAACTGTATTCCTGGTGTGGACAATATATTACTCCAAGGGTCACTTTTTCATCATTATTAACTGTTGAGAGGCACAGCACTGTTAACTATATAAAAGCCAGAGAGGCCATAAACAGAAACAAACACATCAGCATCACATGCTTTATGCTTTTCAGTTGTTCTTTATGCTGCTGGAAGATTCACAAATTCACCACACTGGAGAAAAAACAGAGAGGTCCATGTACTCTTTTGACTGGATCTTGTTTTCATCTGTGCTCTAATGTAATGCAAATACCTCTGTCTTGGAATGCTGGCCTTTGTAATAACTCCCTTCACTTTGTCCCAATTTTGACTGTACCCTTGTGTCTACAAATGTGGTCTCTGAAGTGGTCTCTGGCTCACAAAAGACTGACATAACAAGTGTATTCAAGCAGCCCAAACAATTTGTCATTCTGTCTGCAGACAAGAAACTACCAGAACTTATCTCTCTTAAAATACCATGAACCAGATACATCCATGATTTCTGTGTAAACCCTTTTTATAAAATTCATAAGTATACCTGTTATTTGTAGACAGTTCTGTAATATTTGTCCCATTCTCCACAAATATTCTTAAGATATTACAGGTATTATAGAACTCTACACGAATAACAGGTATTATACTCTAGTATAGAATTCACTCTCAACCATTATCTTAATGTTTGGGATGCCACAGAGGTAAAGTTATCAGAACGGTCAAATGCATCCCTCAGTTTGTAGAATACAATCAGAAACGTGTACTGAGAGAAGCCTTCACACATCATTGCTGTCTACATACATCCATGCTCTTGCTCAAGACCCACTTCTTGAACAAAGCCTTTCTTAAACCATCCGAGCATCCACTTCCACATCATTCATGATTTATTGTCAGACTTGGTCTTCTCTCTCTCTCTCTCTGCAACTCACCTTTTCCAGGTATTGTCAACGGCTGGCCTTTGGGGAAATATCTATGGGCTGCTTTAGACATCCCAAGATTTCTGCACTTACATGTGAAAATAGCATGGACCCCTCAAGTTTATCTCCTCAGTCTGACAGTTACTGGTGCGATTGTTATACATAATGATCAACATGTATGTTTTTCACTTTTTTCCTATGTGGAAGTGTTGTTTATATAGAAAGAATCACATCTGCTATAGCCATGACTTCAGTGTGTTATTTGTGGTGCCTAGCACATAGGACTAAAATAGTATTTAGCAACAATCATATACAATATGAAAATTCTCTTTGAGTTGGAATGGTGGCCAGTTGGACAATTTATTTACATAAAGAAAGAAGTGTTGATTTATGCTTTGCTGGACAAATATACAACATAGAGTAAGAGTGCCAGTTTCCATACTTGTACCTGATGAAGGGAGCGTTGACTCATAAAAACTTATATCCCAAAATTCTTGTTGGTCTTTAAGGTGCTAGTGGACTCAAATCTAGTTCTTCTACTGCAATCCCCCCTCCCCCAGCTAACCTCTGAAATAATCTCTATACAGTTTCTCAGGAAAACCACCCCCCAACCTGGAGAGGGCTTAATGCTCTTCACATATATTGGGATATGGGATGTTTCCTAGGGATATTTACATAATCTTTCAAAACAACACGTGTTAAGCTATTACAAAGGCAAATTTTGTGCAGAAATTCTGCACAGATTTGCTGCTCAGTTATTTTATCATCTGGCAAACATCTTGCTTTCTTTTTTAAAGGAGTCTTCAGAGATTATTAGAATAATCGTCAAGTTCATTTTAAATTTCAGATTGGTGTATGCTTTAACTGTGAAACAAACAATATATAAGGTATTATTTTTTAACCAACCAACCCTCTCTCCCCAGAGTGGTAGACAGATTCTATAACTATATAAGCACCTATGTTATTCAGACTCCCAAGCACAGTTGGAAGCTTTCGTCTGGTGGTACCAATGGGGATCACAATCCTTGTAAACACTGGAGTGACACTCTGGTATTACTGACACAATCAAGTGGGGAAAAAAACTCTCCTCCTCTGGATTCCTAAGATGCTGACAAGGTGTGAACAAAGAAATGTCACAGCCACAAATACTATTAAATTAGTGCCTGCTACAAAGATATTAAAGTTTCATAATGAAATAACTAAAGGCAGGGTGCTATATGAAGTTGCAGCAGGATTCTGTCCAAAGCAAGTTTTTCCACAGGTGAAGATGGTAGGCAGTACAAAGTTTGTCTGTAGCTTAGTGCTTTCTCCCAGCTCATTTTTGCAAATACCTCTGCGGTTTGGATCATGTGGAATATTTCTGCAGATGGAAGGAATTTCAATAAGCCAAGCAGACTTTCCTCATCTCTCTCCCACTGCAGCCCAAAATTCCTCCCTGAAAAGTTGGGGAATGGGACTCCCGGGAACAGCATGAAAGGGGAATCAAAAATATGTAGCAGGAAGGAAGAACTGGCCAAATAAATCAATAAATCACCTGCCTATTCCATTTTCTGAAATTGTCTATGGGAGCCAACCCAGTGAAATTCCATGCAGAGTTACTGAAGTCTAACATCTTTGAGAAAAATGGATTTATACCAGACTAACTATGCACAGGATTGCACTGAAAATCGACCAGTTCGTGTGGGATGATACAACTCCCATCTCGATGTGATTAACCAGCACATGAATTACTTATATACTAAATCTACCAATTATAGTGGACCAGACAGCTTTGTATTAATGAACAAACAGAAATATTCTTTCGTTTGCAGTGCTGGTGGGGGAAGAGCTGGGCTTCAGGCAATGCAACTGTTACCTCAATAAAAATAATAAAAGATATAAGGCATTTTTTTACTAACCAAAATGCTTAAAATAACATTACTTAGTTGAAATCAGTGTGTATTAACTCAGCCTGTTCCACAATATGGATGTACCCTGAATGTCTATTTTTCTTGAACCATTCTGAATTATTATAATAAGCAATATTCTATAGTTTCAGCATTCATGAAGGAAATGAAGACTTTACTCCTAGTAACAACTTTTAGCTATCAGTATGTTACACTGTATTTAAGAGCAACTGTACCTTAATTGGGACTTTACAATGTAATTAATTCATTCGTTCAAGGTAATACAATGAATTTCTAGTTTATTGACAGCTCTTCTTTAAACTACATACATAAGAAGGTATTGGTATGTGCTGCTGATTTATACTACACATGTGTTTGATCATGTCAAAGGAGAGAAACATCCAAACAAGATTCTTACCTGGAGACCATAAGAGGTAGCTATTGACAAAAAGTGCAAAGAAAGAGAAAAATAATAAAAATAAAATCAACATAAAATTAGCAGAAAACTAATGAACTGCAAAATGATATGTGTGTAATGACAAACACATTATAAACCTATCCATTATCATTTTACTTCAGTACAAAATAGATCAGACTATTAATATTTTAGCATTATATAACAGACTTGTTACATTAGTCATATAAGTACTCAAGTAAAATAAAAATGGCCACTGGATTTTGGCTGCAGTTTAATTTTTTAATACTTCAGTTCATAGGTAATACCATAGTAATGTTATATTTATGTGTGATCCCGTCCTTAAGGAAATGTTTACTACAGATAACATTGTACAGTTATTCTTTTCTCACCCTATCCGTGATGTGACATAAATGGTTACAATGCATGAGGCTGTGCAAAAGGTTAAATGACAAATGGTTGGAGAGGCTGGACTTAGCTACATTAGTCACAAGTCAAATGTGAACAATACTTGGGGAACAGCAATGTCTGCCGAGTTTTATACGACAGGTATTCATGTTTTAATAGAGAACATATATTCCCAGGACACAGCCTTCACTAAGCTCAGGAATTCTATTTCATAGGTCACAGCTGGCATTTACACTTTATCTTTACTGTCATGGCAAACACAACAGATAAATTCCATCAAGAAAGCTTCATATGAGGGTAATAAATCTGCACTCCCAAATCCATATATTTTTATACTTTAACAGTCCAAATACTGCAAGACTGACTCCTTGATAATTTTGAATGCACAAGCATCAAATAATTGTTTTTAATAAATTCAATTCCACTGTATAGTTTGGAAATTTGGTTTTGTATAGTAGTTATGGGAGACAGTTCTCCTAAGTAGCACCTATGAAAACAATTATCAAACTGTGATGCTGGTTCCATGTAGTTTGAATTATGTATGTGCAGACATGGGGGATACTTTCACATATCTGCATAGTTACTGACAACAAACAGACTCAGTTTTAAAAACAAAAAAATGTGCTATGCTTTTGATTAACTGTTTCCATAGAGGTTCCTGGAGTAATATGTTAAGATGCTGCATGTAAACACCTTCCTCTGTTGCTTTCCATGTCGAATATAACCCCTGTTAAGTGGCAATGTACGTAAAAAGAAAGTTTGTGTTTGCAAAATTACTGTTCTTTCCTAGATCTGGTGTGAATAACTGCATCAAAGATGCCTGTTCAGAATTATAAGAATTCCTGGCTCACCCCAAGGAAAAATATTATATAAAGTAGTGAAGTGGCAACACAGGGACACCAGTCAATCTGCCTCTAAGTATAATATACTTAGAAAGCAGAAAACCTCTTACTTCCTTTGTAAAAACTGTTATCATTAAGAAAAACTACAGTAATTTCCCAATTTTATTTCAAGTAATACACAGAATTATGACAGATTCACCTGCTATTAATGTCACCTGCTTATCCCCCCCTTCCAATCATCACTATAAAGTGAATATGGGCATTCGATGACCCGTTTCAAAGAGGGGAAAAAATCTTCTCGAAAATCTGAATGCATGTTGGTGTCAATATACTAGGTCCTATCCTTCAGCAAACTGTAGCAAGTAAGTCATCACTAAAAACCCAAAATAGCAGTCAAGAGATTTTAAATTGTCTGATTCATTTCCAAAACATTTCATTTGTACCTAAATTCAAAATTTAATAGCAGACTATAAAGATCCTGGCCATTCAGGTTTTAGTGATAATTTTTTTGGGATGCACTCAGCAGTGATTTATTGACTATGAAGCAGGTACTTCACACAAAAAAATCTGCCAGTACATTTCTTAGAATATAGAATTAATTTTAAAAATGGTAACGTACATTTAGACAAGAAACAAAGATCTATGAGCAAACAATATAATCCAGCCAAAACGAGCATGTCTAAAATGTGTTCATTTTAACTGGAGAGATTTAGGCATGCACTTTTCTGCTGAAATCAATAAAACCTCAAACCTTTTAATTTCACTGACCATCTTTAAAAAAAAAAGCAAACAATCACTAATTAATTTTGGCAAAATAATTACATTAGATTTGAGCCGAAGAAAAATTAGTTGAAATTATAATGAAATGTTCAGACAGACCTACAGCAGGCCCAATAATCTAAAATGAAAATGACATGCATTTTAATGACTTGCTTGACTAAAGTATATAGGCTTTTATTTTTGTGAATAAAAATGAAAGCTTATAAAGTTTCTTTATTGGTCTTAGGCAGATGTTGCATATTATTCACTTGTGAAAAAATACATAACTCACTTTGCTTTAATAAGAGAAAAATATGCATTTGTATATAAATAATTATATATAATTTTATTGGTATTAACAGAATGCAATACCATACATTGACCTGACAGAAATAAAACATTTCAAAATACGTTTTAAAATTATCTCTTCATAGGATAGTATGAAATATCCAGAAATTAGCATTGACATTACAGTACACCCTCAGCTAAAAATAGAAAAGAAAATCCACATCCAGTCACAGAGATACAGGCAAATAATGATCCATAGGAGACTCAGTACATTATGATAGAATCTGAATAGAACCTGAATCTACTTTGAAAGACGTTCCAAGAAAATCTTGGCCTCAGAATCACCTCCTATGGACCCTGAATGATTTACAGAGAATACGTTATGCCTGTGCTGCAAAGCAACATCACTTACATTTAAATCCTAGAAAGGAGAAACTGAAGTTTTCTATCTCCAGCATCTGAAACATTCCAGTGTGATGCATCACTTCATTGTGATAGTCAGCATTTGTGCACCAGCTAATAAATCATTATAAACCAGTTAACAAAATCTGTCGCAATCCTATGCATATTTAATTGAACATAAGGTTCAAACTACACATGATAGGAACAGACCCATTTGCTTAAACCCAGATTTGCCCTAATCATGTACAAAGCAGGGACTGGGAGGTCTAATTTTTAAAGCAAAAGGGTCAGTCATGTGAGATGAGCTGAACCCTCAGAATGCTCAACTCGTATTTCCCCAGAGACTCTCTCCAAACACACTTCTTCTAACTAAACTCCCTTCTGATGTTAGAGCAGGTTCAGGGGAAGTAAACTGAGGTTGTGGGAAGGTTTAGCAGCTACATGTACAATCCCCTTTTGCTGTAAAATTTGGAACCTCATGCCCTATTTTGCACACGATTGGGGCAATCCCGGATCTAAATAAATACAATTTTGTGTAGTCAACAGGATAGTTTTCCAAGTTAACATGGTTAGGCTGTAAATCTTGCAATAATCTGTGCACACCTAGACTTGATAGAATACATTTAATTTAGTACTATACAGCAAGTTATTTTCCTTCACTAATGTAAAATACACCAAGAATGCTATTAGCTTTTTCCCACTTGGTCTGGATGGAAGTTACTGAAGTCCATTTCAAAAAATAGGATTTTATAGTTACCATAGCTGATCCCACTTTCATTCCTTGAAGACTGCAGAGCACACTTGAGAGTCATCATAGCCCTTCCCTGCAATGACCCTCTTCCCCTTCTGTTTTTCCCAAGTTGGTGGCAGTATTTTCTGCAACTGTATTCCATGTATCCATGTATTGCACCTAGTGCCTCTGTAGAAAGGATGCATTCTTCAAAATAAAAGCAATAGGTCTGGCAACAGGTTTGCCCTTTGTAAGACTTTCCTGGAGGCCCCTTAACCAGGCATTTGGTTGCCTACATTTTAAAGTCAGTTCTCACTTATAAACATCAAAGTTATTCAAGAAGAATTGATTGGCTTTCTGAATGCAGGACATTAGAGGTTGCTTGCAAGAGGCTGAAGATGAGTCTCCGTCGTGCCAATTCTCTCCGATCTAAATTCTCTAATCAATAGTTTATCAATCTTTGAGTCCAAACTGTTCAGTGCCAAGAGAAGTGGATCCGAGTTGGCATGGGGAGGTTCTATCAACTCTCGCAGTGCTTTAGCCTAATATGATAAAGCAGTGATACAATATGGTAAAAGAATTGTAATGGGCCATTATTTCCATATCACATCAGTACTGTATTAGAAACATGATCATGCAAGCTTGATAAATAGAGAAAGCATATATTGCAAGATTTTCTTGTGGTGTTAGTTGTATGGTGTACTTTTTATTTGCATGCACTTTCAAGAAATAAAGGTCATTGCTCTGTGCTTGAATGAGACTTCAGAAATTCCAGTTTCTGGTGGAAGAAAAGTAATTAACAGCAATTCTAGATTTTCAATTTGCATACAAGCCATAATATTTTTTAAAAATCAAACTAATAACATAAACATAAAGTTATATTTATTTCTCAATGTAATTTACACCTAGAATCTCCTATTTAGTATGCATTTCAAACGACAACTGAGGCAACAGAAGAGACTAAGTTGAATTAAGTGTCCAGCTTTATCAATGTGAAATTTGTGGTTTTGTTTTCAAAAGCAAAACAAACACAGACAACAACCTACTGTCTCATCTATTAAGCTGTCATAGAAAATGCTATTGAAAAGGAAATGTGGATCATTTTTACTTCAACTTGAAATTGTTAGGCTAAAAAATAATCCAAGGTAAGCAGCAAGCATGAATAAGGCCTGGGCTTCTGTGCATGCGTAAAAATAATAAGAAACAGTAAAGTACATTCTATAACTATATATACATAATTAATATCTGTTTTTCAGTACATAATGTTTACATTCTGAAACAACATCCCACTGTTCACTCAGTTCTTATGGTTTTGTTCAACTAAAAATGTAAAAGAACTGAACTCAAAGGATATGTAGACAAATATTCAGATAATTACAATGAAGAAGTATTCCTCTATAGCCATAAGAATTTAAGAAGAACTCTGCTTTATCAAATCAAGAATCTAATACCTGTCAAATACCTCTGAGAAAGTCCACAAACAGGGCACAACCACAGTTCTTCCCAAAATCAGATATTGAAGCACATTCCTTTGAACACTGAGATTCCAGTTAGTTATCATGTATTCCTTGTGAATTTGACTAATTTTTTAAGAAGTTATCTAAATCACTGTATCTTTTGGCAGTAAATTCCATAAACTAATGATGCATATTTCATCTGTTCTCAACCTACCACCGGTCAGTGTTCTGTAGCAGTTAAAAGTGTCAAACTAGGACCTAGAAGATCCAGGTTCAAATCCCCACTCGTGCCACAGAAGCTTGCTTGGTGACCTTGGCCCAGTCACACTCTCAGCCTAATGTACTTCAAAGATTGTTGTGATGATAACTTAAAGTGAAAAGGTATTAATTCAATCTATCCACACCACTAATGTTATAAACCTCCCTTATGGCCTCTATTATGGTGTTGTGGAGAAGGAAAAAAAGTAACAGAAACAGCACAAGGTAGCTAGAAGATGAAACTGATCAGCCAAGGTTTTTAGAAGATATGATAGTAAAAGAATGAAAAGTGGTGAACTGGCTTATATTAGTCATGGTGATATGCAGGTTTGTGATAAAATGACTCTCAAATGAATGCTAATCGTGCTACTAATGTTCCATGTTATTTTAGGATTCTGTGTTATTAGACTATTTTCACAATGCGGGCATTCCAGTTAAGGCCACAACCCAGACTGTGTCTTAACTCTCATTGAAATAAATGTAATTTAAGTTACTGTAAATGTCAACCCAAAGAATGTGACTGAAGGCCAATGCACATGTTACAAAATCTACACGGCAGATACATGGCTACTATGAGGAGTTTGGATTGGACATTTCTTACATATAAGGAGGCCTGATTCAGATTGGGAACATGGTACACAAAAAGGAGGATAAGATTTCCTTCCTTTGGGAGGGAGGGCCCTGAAGCAGTTCCAGGAAATGGTTACTTTGCCCACTGGAAAAACTTATATATAGCCATCAGTTTAGGTAAGTTTCCTCAATGGGCTGGCTAATATTTATTTATTTATTATTTAGATTTATATCCTGTCCTCCCCAAAGGCTCCAAAGGGCTATTTCTGGTCAAGAAAATGGCAAGAGAGGGAGATTTTAGCTTCTTTTACTCATGAACCCTGGTGCCAGTTTGATGTGGGTTCGGATGTGCCTACGATATAAGTTCATGGAGGGAACTCCTGGAACACATTGGGTGAAAGTTTGAATGAGGGTGATCCAGACTCTTTAATGTGTGAATCAACCTGAACCACTCAGGGAGGCAGCTGTGAGTTCATACTATAAGACAAAAAGAATTGAGAATGCATTTTAAATTGATAAATAAAATGAAACCAAAATTAAATATATAAATAAATTTTCTAACCATTATTCCCATTCCCATAAAGCAATTTTATAAATCAGACAATTAAATGGGAATCAAAGGCAGAGATTGTCCGCACGAAGAAGCTACAGCTGTTTGTGTCCCAAAGGGGTAAAGTGGCAACAAGTATAAGTACATAATGTTCAGGTTATGAAACAACATCCCACTGTTCATTCAGTTCTTATGGCCCTTTGATATTATTATTTTTCAACTATGAACATGATCAGTAACAGTTATGTGACAGAAATTAAACAGAAATTAAACCTGCCTCTCTTAGTTACCATCACCTGAAATACTAATTCAACGCAAGATTTTCAGGCCTTCCAGTTCCACTTTCTGAGTTCCCTTAGCTTGATCCATAACTCTGTTACTAAAATAATTCACCTATTTTCAGTATGGAGACCATTGGATACCCTCATCAAATCAAAACAGTGGAGTCCCCATCCCTTGCTGCATCCCGTAGAAATTCATCCAGTACGATCACTTCACTGTGGCTAGCTTGCTTTTTATTCTGGGTAACTGCCATGGTAGGGTTGCCAGTCCCCAGGTCCCAGTGGGGGCTCTCCCACTTTTGGGGGCTGCAATCTGCCACTGGCCATCTGGCTGGCAGGGGACACCCCACCTCCAAATAAGGACATTGTTGGGTGATGTCCCCGATGCGATGACATCATCCAGAAGTAACATCATATCAGCAATGTCATGCATAATGCTCTGGTTTTTGGGCAAACTCTATGGTTTTGAAGTAAAAAGCCCATAGAGTATTTGCCCAAAACCAGAGCACTATACATGATTATGTCACTTCCGGGTGACATCATCGTGTCAGGACATCACCCAATAATATCCCGCCCCCCCGAACACCTCCCAACCCCTCCGCCACAACAGCGAGGGGACCTGAAAACCCTATGTCATGGTGATGGTTTTACTTTCTTTTCTTTTCTTCCTGACTGTTGCACAAGTACTAGGCTAAGAGTGTGGAGGTTGCAGAGAAGGATGGGAGATGGTTTGCTAGAGAGGACAGGGCCTTTACTTCTACAACTGGCATGAGAAATGCACTAACCAAGGCTCACAACTTGCTTGGCCTCCAGTTCCTCTGGTGGCAGCTGTTTCAAGCTGCAAGCCACCTACTGACCATAAACCCCACCAGGCAGTGGCCTTGCCCACTGTCCTGAAACATGGGGTAGGTGCAATATTGGGAGACAGGACTCAGACGAGCCACAGGTGGCATGTAAAAGAGCCACCTGTTGCTCCTGAGATGCTTTTCTAGTGCTAGCTCTCCCTAGATCAATTTGTGTCCCAATATCAAGGGAGCTAACAATATCATTTGTGTCCCTGCTCCAACATTCACATCTTGTAATGTGATATATGCCATCTTGCTAATAATATCCTTCTGCCATTTACACAGGCCAAAGTCTCCATTAAAGAGGATAAATGGGTTCAAATGGGACAAGAAAAATTATAACATCTTGTGACAGAACATTTCAATCTTGCTATATATTATGAAGCAAGCCTGAAAATCAGTTACTCAAACAAAGAAAAGTCAGCAAAACTGATAAAGTAGAATTTAATCTAAAAAAGACACTGGGAATTATTACCTCTCTAAAACAAGTTTTCCATGTAATTTATTTTAAATGTATACCCCCATCTCTTAGACAATGACTTCAGAGGCAACTGTAGAATTAAAAAATCAATTAAAATCAATCAAAAAGGGCCAAAGCTAGAACAACAACAAATAGCAATTAAAATGAAGATAAATCACTAGCAGCAGTAAACAGTATATTAACTGAACCATAAGAACCATATAGTAACTATAAGAACAAAAAAAGGGCCAGTATCATTCATACCTAAACAATCATTAACCAAAAGCCTGAGTGAACTGATCCACTTAAGGCAGGAAAATACAATACGTGCCTCAGAAAAGATTTGTACTTCTATCTGAAGACGTAATAGTACTTTGGACTTGTGAACTTGCTATTTCAGGGAGACTACAACCACATGCAGAACAGCCTGACTCTATAAGCCCTTAATGGCAGCATTACTGGACAACAATATAACAGTACCGTCTTATTTTTATGCCAACATCCAGGCCATTACCATATACAAACATAGGTTAAGACTGTAGATTAACTCACCCGATTCTCATGAATAGGAGAAAAAGCATCAACATAATCAACATATTTATGATACCTAACTCCAAATTCTTGAACAATCTCTTCCATTGGTCTCACAGAATCTTGCAGGATCTCAGAACACAAGTGCCTACAGTTCAAGCAGCTGTATTTCAGCACCACCTCCTGAAGTCACTCCACCAGAGTGGACTTGAACCAGCAGAGCATGGTGCCTCCAAGTTGTAGTCTGGCCAACAAGACCACAGCGATTTTAATTTGAATGAATTCTGTACTCATTGAGTCTTGCCATAGTAGTGTAACAATGTCCTGTGATGTGGATTGAGGGATCCTCCTGAACAATATGCCACATGGGGGAGGGGGTTTGGTAGAGAGGAGGAATCAAGTCAAAAGCAGAGAATAACTGTTTCTGCAAGCCTGCTACTACTGATTCACAGCTATGTCCATGAAGCTTACTTTGTTTCCAGGCCAAGTAGTTTAGAAAAGAAAAAGTCATAAAATACAAGCAAAGTTAAAAAAAATATGTTGTCGAAGGCTTTCACGGCTGGAGTTCATTAGTTGTGTGGCCATGATCTTGGCATTTTCCGGGTTGTGTGGCCATGATCTTGGCATTGTAGGACCTGACATTTTGCCAGTAGCTGTGACTGGCATCCTCAGCAGTGTAACACAGAAAGATGGAGTATTCTCTGTGTCAAGGTGAGCAGCTGATTTTTTAACTGAAAGTTAAAAAATGATGCTAGGATTTTCAGTCTTGATTGCAGAAAAAAAATCCATTCATTTGAAAAAAATCAAATGAAGAAAAGAATAGCAAATAACATTCTGGATTGAGCAATACAATCTTCTTCTAACAGCTAATAAGATTAGAAACTTGATCTTAGAAAAAGGACAGATAAGATTTTGCAAATAATTTTGTAATATCATTTGCAAAATGTGAATAGCTGCTTCCTTTGCCATAAGGTCACTGAACAAAGTATGCATGCAGTAATACAAATGAAGCAGGGAATGTATTTTCTTCCCCTTTCTCAAAAGGATGAAGAATGGGTGCTGCAATTCATGTCATTTCTTCTGCCCAGCCAACAATGACTATAAAGGCAACTCCTCTGCCAATTGGCAGCTGCTAGAAGAACCTGATTAGGAATTTGTGGCTTCTTTGAATTGGCATTGTTTGGGAGTTTTTGTTTGTTTTTTATTTCTGCACAGTATTCTAAATGGTTGGGTTGATCAGAAGTTATTGACTTTCAAATAAGTCATACCATAAGTCATACTGTAAGTCATAAGTCTGGTAGGTAAGCAGGGGCTCAAGAACCAATTGGTAAACACCCTGCGGCCCCAAAAGGTTAGAGGAGGTTCTCATTGTTCCTGTTTAATGACTTGATAGGTATCTATGTTAAGGAATTCTAAAGTGAATGAACAATAGAACAATAAGTAATTGACAGATATCTGCCATATGAATGTTGCTTTCAGATTTTTATAAGAATTTCAGTTGTTCCAGTGCTCTTACATAAGAATTCATTAAACTTTCTCCAAGTATTCATTTCAGTCTTTTAGTACAGTCCAACTAAATCCTCTCATTTCATGCAAACAGAAAAACATCTGGACACTAAACACATAATATGCTGCACTCGCTAGTGTAATTAGAGAAAATCAGAATTGTACAGGGATTTAATTAGCTCTTTGGCTCTTATTACAGGAGTCAAGTAGTGAAAATGACACGAGCTCCCCAATGCATTACAGTGTCTCTTAAAGATAGAAACCAACAGCAGCTTTGCTATGGTTTAGTTTTTCCATATGCAAGTAAGCTGTTTTTTAATATGGAACTATTCTGCACTGGTTTATGCATTTGCATTAGCTTAACCAACAAAAATCTGTTAGTTATTCTTCAATGTATCTGATGAAGTGAACTATGACTCACAAAAGCTTATGTGGGAATGAATTGTTAAACATTTCTGGTGCTAGAGGCTCCTGTTTTATTTTACTCATCATTCTAGTTATGTAGTTCATACATCTGGTAACATTCCATCCTTTACTTCAGGCTTCTTCTTCTTGAATTACCTTCTCAAATTTAGTCTGCTCCCTTCCTACTCCTTTCATGTCACATCTTTAGACAGAAGATTCTATAATGGTTTTATTTTTGTACAGTGCTTAGCTGGTTGTTAGGTGCTCAACAGCACCACCACGTTAGAATCTTCAGTCGCTCATACTCTCTGTCTCCTCTCACCCCATCTACTTTTTGTGTTCTAAGTAATACCAGTTCTATGCCTTGATTCTTTTTTTCCAAGCAGCTGGCGGTTTGGCATTCAGTAACAGAATCCTCTCTGTTTTATGAATGGGCTGGGTTAATATCTATAGAATTTATCTATTGAGATTAAGTACATACCTTATTAGAATTTTAAGAATTAGGTTTTTAAAGTACCCTGTCCATAGATTATAAGAAAAGACAGTACAAATATTTATATTAAACTGGGCATTCTATTCTGCTAACCCAGTACCAAACACAGGTGATCTCCAAAATGAGTATGTTTTGTGAACATGAAACAGTATTTCCAAGTGATATATAGTATATCACTTGGTATATATAGTATATATATATAGTATATCACTTGGTATATATAGTATATCACTTGGTATAGTGTAAATGAGCCGATATAAAATCTTTGGGTAGGAGTACCAGTACCATACTGCTTAGATTTACACTGATAAATTCCCTTCCAATGGAACACTTCAGAACTTCACAACAGAAAACTGAAGCATACCAAATATACTGAGATGAGTCTTACATAATGTTGGTGGCCTGTGACTCGATACCTCTACTAAGATGTAATTTAGTCATGGAAAGCAGGAGCCTGGGGGAAGTTTACGCTTCCTCGACACTTTTTTCCTGATATAAACTGCTCCTCCACAACAGCTTTTGATCTAGTAAGGAACAATACCTTTTTTCTGGAATCTAGCCCTAAAGAACTATCATTTTTGCCCACTGAGTTCAAAGTAACCAAAGGGAAAATTGGAAAAATAGGGGGTTACCCTCCTATGACAGACCCCTTCCAATTTCCTCCCTCAGAGGCAAAATTTTCTGTCCATTTCTATTTGTCCCTTCGCTGACTGAGCAGCCCTGATAACGTGTTTTGTTTGGATCCTATTATTGTTAGGTGGATCTGTAACTGGTTGACAGATCACACCCAAAGAGTGCTTGTGAATGGTTCCTCATCCTTTTGAGGAGGACTAACAAGTGGAGGACCTCAGGGATCTCTCCTGGGACCTGTTCTGTTATCAATTATTTGGATGAAGGAATAGAGGGAATGCTTATTAAATCTGTGGATGATACTAAATTGGGAAGGGTAGCAAATACGGTAGAAGACAGAGACAGGATACAGGATGACCTTGACAGGCTGGAAAACTGGGCTAAAACTAATAAAATGAATTTTAATGGGGATAAATGTAAACTTCTGCATTTAGGTAGGGAAAATCAAATGCATAATTATAGGATGGAGGAGACTTGTTTTGGCAGTAGTACATGCGGAAAGGATCTAGAGGTCATAGTAGACCATACATTGAACATGAGTCAGCACTGTGATGCGGTAGCTAAAAAGGCAAATGCAATTTGGGGCTGTATCAACAGAAGTATAGCATCCAGATCACGTGACGTGATGGTATTGCTTTACTCTGGTTAGACCTCACCAAGGTATTATGTTCAGTTCTGGGCACCACGATTTAAGGATAGACAAGCTGGAACATGTCCAGAGGAGGGCAACAAAGATGGTGAGGGGTCTGTAGACCACGTCTTATGAGGAAAGGTTGAAGGAGCTGGGTATGTTGTCAATCAGACTAGTTTAACCTGGAAAGGAGACGACTGAGAGGTGATATGATAACCATCTTCAAGTACTTGAAGGACTGACCTATAGAGGATGGTGGGGAGTTGTTTTCTGTTGCCCCAGAACCAATGGGTTGAAATTAAATCAAAAGAGTTTTCAGCTAAACATTAGGAAGAACTTCTTGACAGAGTGGTTCCTCAATGGAACAGGCTTCCTCAGGAGGTGGTGGGCTCTCCTTCTTTGGAAGTTTTCAAGCAGAGGCTAGATGGCCATCTGATAACAATGTGGATTCTGTGAACTTAGGCAGATCACGAGAAGGGAGGGTAGGAAGGGTTGCATCAGTGTTTGGTTCTCATGGCCCTTTCTTACATGCCCAGGGAAATGCCAATCACCACTTTAGGGTCAGGAAGCAATTTTCTCCAGTCCAGTTTGACCAGGAATCCTGGAGGTTTTTTTGTTGTTGTTGCCATCTTCTGGGCCCATCACATCTTCTAATTCATGTCAGACTTTTTGCAACTGCTTATTTAAGCTAAATAACATTGGGAGATTGGAGCACCAATTAGATATACTCAAGCACTTGCCAGTTTGCCTTGAGCTGATAATTTACATCCCAATGAATTCAAATAGTCTGTTGCATGCTTAATTATTATTTCTTTATTTTTAAAAATTTAATATTATTTATTATTTATGTTAGTATTTGTTAGCTGCTTTGAGTGTTCTTTTTAAATAGAAAGGTGAACTATAGCTAAATAAATATATGAACTTTGCCAACAACCACTTTGGGTATCAGAAAAGAAGGCTGCCTTGCATGTGATTGTGGGAGTTGAATTCACCTGGTGATTATGTTCATATTGAAGTTATCTGTTGTTTGGCTCCAACCCCAAAACTACTCAGACCATTACAGCATACAGAACGGTACTTAACTGCCATTCCCTGCCATGCATAGTCAGAAACCTAGGCTAGCAGTGTGTGAAAGAGGGCACCTCAAATCATATTTAGGGGTGTACACTTGGATATATCCCATCTGAAAATAAACCCGAAATTATCTGTTCAGAAATTAGCTAAAATCCTTGGGAGTAATGAAAATTTATCTCTTGGAATTTCAGAAGTGTTTTGGGGTTGGGGCACCAGGAGCCAAGAGGGAGACAGAGGAAGCTGGTCTTCCCAAACAGGTGTTAGTCAGCATCTCCTTCCCTTTAAGTTTTAATGAACCATTATCTACTCCACAGAAAATAATAGCCCTTTAAAATGTAAGGCACAGGAGACACCAGATCTGCTAATCAGGTACACCTGGCTTCCCAGGCTAGGACTACAGCACACAGGAAAGAAGGACAACCCACAGGAAAGGATTGATCCATTATTTCCTACGGGCCATAGAGAAGACAAGTCTTCCCACAAAAAATAATGGCCCCATTATTTCTTATGGATAGACTGGGCAGCCAATTTTATCCTTAGGGCAGTAGACTTGGCCACTCTACTGTCAACAGGAATCAATGCCTCTATTATTATTACTTCCTATGTGCAGTACATCCAGCCTCCAAGAGCAGGACTACCTGACTAGTTCTCAGTCAGCATCTCAAATCCCTTTAGATTTTAAAGGACTACTGTTTCCAAACTGTTACCAGTTTGGTGTAGTGGTTAAGTGCACGGACTCTAATCTGGAAGAACTGGGTTTGATTCCCCACTCCTCCACTTGCACCTGCTGATGTGACCTTAGGTCAGTCACAAGCTCTGGCGCAGCTGTTCTTGAAAAAGAGCAGTTTCTGTCAGAAGTTCTCCCAGCCCCAGCTACCTCACAGGGTATCTGTTGTGGGGAGGGGAGGGGAGGGGAAGGGAAAGGAGTTTGTAAGCCGCTCTGAGATGCCTTTGGGCAGTGAAGGGTGGGGTATAAGTCCAATCTCTTCTTCTTCTTCTATCCCCAAATCCAGAACCCAAAATTAATCCAAAAACTGTTGGTTTACAGACCCCTACTCACACGTCCTCTTATCAATCTCTGTGTTAACATCTACATCAATTACTAAACCCAGAATTTTTTGAAAGGCCACTCATGCTGATTGGTTGCACCAGACTTTTATCATGCTGCTTAGAATCTTCCAGTATTTCTGTCTCTCCATTAAATTCATGAGATTAATTACCCTGTGTGCTGCTATTCATCCCCTGTTCTCTATCTTCCTTGCTTTTCATGCTGCCTTCATGGTTTATCATACACCAGCAGTGATCAGACAGACTGTGAACCCAGAGAGGCTTGTTTGTTTCACTTACCTAGATTACAACTGTGTAGACAATGAAGAAACCCTCATGGCATCTTCCTTCCCCATGAAGATAACAGCTGAGATTGGTCATAAGCAGGGAGTGGGTATAGATCCCTATCTACCAAAATGTTTGCAAAAATCCAAACACGTATTGAACAGCATCAGGAATCATGTTCTGAATACAAATCAAACTAGTGGAGTGCCGACTCTATTGATCTATCAAGGCTCCCCTCTGCACTGATTGCCACGGTACAGCTGCCCTGCATGCCCCAAAGAGGTACAGTTGTAGTGGTCAAACAACCATCTGTTTGCAATAGTGCAGGAGCTAGGTCAGACAGCTGGCAACCAGACAATGACGCATCTAGATGCACAGGGGTCAGAACAGCCATAGGTCATGTTGTAGGTTTCAAAGGTGATTGACAAGGCACTGTGAATGGGGTCCATCCTTGCATCTTCCCCTCTTGGTGGACTACCTGGAAAGAGCCAAAATGACACAGGACAGTAATAAATGACATTCCACTGTAGCAATAATCAGCATATGGACTCAAGCGCTCTCAACACATCCAAAAGGGGTAGAACCACTTAGATTCTCTTCCACTTTCTCTCTCTGTTCCCATTGGGGGCTTTCCCTATTAGGATTCACATCATGGGGCAAATAGTGTAGCTAGTGGGCTAATACTTACCCATCACTTGCAGAGATCTGCTTCAGAACTCCATCTGCATTTTTTGTTTGGGCTGCTCCACAGGGTTTCTGATCCTGTAAGGCAAAGGGGTCACAAGTGTTTAGCCAGCATTAGAAATGGCTGGCAAATTTCCAGAAATGTGGTGGTACTCCTGAGTCCTCCACCTGTACGCGGTGTTATGCTGGCATAACATTGTGCTAAGTGCAGTAATGTTCTGCCAGCATATCTCCAACACTCCCCTCCCTTCTGTACTGTGTCTCTGTGTGGGAGGCACTGCTAGCAATGGTTGAGGAAGGAACAATTGTTGAATTGAAACAATGTAGGTATATGTGTGCATGTGCGTTTGTGTATGTACGTGCATATGTGGAGTTGTTAGAGAAATTTAAACCATTCAAAGTGTGAGGCAGAGAATCCCCCTCCCTCGCTTACCTTTATGGGGTGCATTGTCCCTGAATTTCCAGATGGAGAAGTGCAGGATCCACATCAGTGTCCTGTAATTGTTCTAAGGAGAGTACTATTAATAATATATTGTGACAATATTTGTTCTCAAGCTTGGCTGGCTTTCCAAAGTGCTTCCTTTTATACAAGAGGCAAAATTCTCACCATCAAATTCCCTCCAGCTTAGAGCTAAACTACGTTACAACATACACAAGCCCACCATATTGCAGCTGCAGTTTCCCACTGGGAAATCTATTTCAAAGCACTGCTGGGACCCAGTGCTGTCTGGGACTATGTTGTGGGCAGAAGAGGGGCTCCTGCATTCCCCACACTGCAATAGTGGTCTGAAATGGGCCCCATCAATGCTTTTCCTCTCTCAGGTGCTACTGTGTCATTTTTTCCCCTTTTCTCTTGCATCACAGAAAATACATTTTCCATATGTTCAGGGGGTGGACTACCATGATGCTGATTCCTTTAGAGTTGTACTTGAACCCTCCATTAGAGCTTTCAGCATTTTGGATTGGACCTAAAAAGGTAAATGTTGTACTATTTTTCCCAGTTGACTACATACGCTTTTTTCTAAAATAATTAAGAGATTTTTAAATTTGCAAGTGCTTAATCACATGTTTTATATGTATTTTAGATCCATGGGCAAAGGAAATATTTTACATCTTGATGAGCTGCCAATGTTGTATCATAAGAAAATTTGATACCACTTACTCCACAGATGAACATCTTAGTGTAAGGTAGCTATCCTAGTTCCATGCATTTTAAAAATTTAAATTAATTTTGTTTCTTAACAGACATATAGATCATTATTTCTCATTTGTTCTTTCATTTCTGGTCCAGTCTGTGTATGATCAGTTTTATGTATGTTATCGTTAAATTAATGGCGTGCTCAATTTAAATTATACCACTGAGGAAGGCCAGATGCTGAAATGTGTTTGGTATTGGTTCTTGCATAGGGAGATAATGACTGTGATCAGATGACAGGTTTATAGCAGTCTGACACCACCTCTAATTTATCCAAGTTTCTTCATAGTGGAGAGTTTTGATCAGACATTCTTCCATTAACCCTATGGTTGATTGATCAGATGCGGTAGCCACGAAGTGGGGTGGGTGGGCAGCTTAAAAAAATTGTCTTCTGAGCATGCTAATACGCACTTATGGGAAGCAGTGCTTCCATCACCTGAAAGGATGGAGGTAGCTGCTGGCCAATGGGATTGATAGAGGAGACTGTTGGGATATGTAGTGCAGCATGGGGGATGTGTTTTTGAAACTGTTTTTGAAAAATTCAACATCTCAAAGCTGGGGGAGAGAACAGAGAAGCCTTACCTGTGTCCTGTGTGCTGCTGGCATTTTTATTTAAAAGCTTGGAGAGAAGCTGGAGTCACAGGCACCATTCTCAGACTGCCCCCTCCCCACCTCTGAAAAAACCTCATATTTTCAAGTAAACCCTTCCCTGCCCTGTGTGCCGCTGAAATACAGATGTGCCTTTCTTTGGAAGTTTTGGTGGGGTTTTTTTTAAACACAGTTCTGAGAAGCTCCTATGAGAGTGAGTGAGACAGAGTTGCAAATATGCAGTTATGCACACCTCACTAATTGCCTCAAAAATCACCCCAAACTAGAAGGGAACAGACTTCCCAAATGGCTTAAGAGTATGATGGATTGATCAGACTTCTGGAGATGCAAGGTGAGACTGCTGACACCAGGAAGGACCTGACTTTCCCCAGAGCGAAATAACTCTGGCTCAAAGACACATGAGAATGGGGTGCCCAAGACTGGGGAACAGAAGACAGATGTTGCTGTCTGGACATGCATTTTAAATTCAGAAGGGAACAGCCATGACACCAGATCAAGCAGCAGGTCTGATCGCAGCCAATATGTAGTTTTAAACCTGTATTTATGTGAATGGCTATTTTCTTGGGATTAGGTACTTATATACTGAACCACAGGATTGCTGTTTTAAATTATTTTAGCACTTTTGATTGTATTATTAAATTATCTATGATATTTTGTACATTTGTACTACAAGCGTAGCTATATTTTACTTTCTTTTTCTCTGTTGCATATGTTGTAACATATAGTTTCACCCTTAGCTGCCATCTTGCGCAATTTGCAGATTAGAATTTATTACAGAATAGCCAGTTTTGCACATCTCAGCAGTTTACAGTTTAAAAGGCATCTTTAGCTGTCCAGAACCTAATGCTCCTATATCAAATCTGGGCAAAGAAATTATTGTCAAAGAAATAAAAATTCAGATACAAATGTGAAAGTGTTCAGAAAAATGTACAGTGTATATACTCAGTTTTCCTAATTATTCTTCAGCAATGATAGATGTTTATCTAGGCTACAGGAATAGAGGTTTTTCTGCTTGATTTATTAATAAGTACAATAATAATAATAATATACTTTATTGTCATTGTACATAGTAAAACGAAATTAAACTGCAATCCTCTCTGTGATCTACAACAATAATCATACGCACTCAGACTTAAAATTCACATAACAACTGAACCACTGATGTCACCCAATCCGATTTCATACAGCATTTAAGGCAATGATGGCTCTCAAGTAGAAACTGTTTTTTAATCTGTTTGTCCTTGCTTTAATTGTCCTATATCTTCTGCCCGAAGGCAGCAATTCAAACAAGGAATGTTCAGGGTGTGATGAATCCTGCAAAATGTTCTTTGCTTTTTTCAAACATTGAGAACTGTACAATTCCTCCAGGAATGGGAGAGGGCAACCAATGATCTTCTGGGCTGTGGTAATAACTCTCTGGAGTGCTCTCCTGTCCACAATCATACAACTAGCAAACCAGGCACAGACACAGTATGTTAAAATGCTCTCTATTGAACAACGATAGAAAGACATCAATATTTTCTCACTCAAGTTATTTTTCTTCAAAAGTCTGAGAAAATAAAGCCTCTGCTGGGCCTTCTTCACCAGAGCAATGGTGTTAACACTCCAGGTCAGATTTTGCTCAATAGTCACTTCCAAAAACTTAAAAGTAGCCACCCTCTCCACACATTCTCCACCAATAAACAGTGGCTGGATGTCCGTTTTATTTCTCCTGTAGTCCACCACAATTTCCTTAGTCTTGGTGGTATTAAGAATCAGATTATTTTCCCCACACCAAACACAAAGCCATTCCACCTCATCCTGATAGGCAGACTCATCATTCCCAGAAATGAGCCCCACCACAGTGGTGTCGTCAGCAAACTTGATGATAGTGTTGCTGGGGTGGGTGGGAGTACAGTCCTGCGTATAGAGGGTATAGAGCAGGGGGCTCAGCACACAGCCTTGTGGGGTACCAGTATTCAGGATAAGGGCAGTGGACATATGAGACCCTACTCTAACCTTCTGAGGGCGGGTTGTCAGGAAATCCAAAATCCAGGAGCATATAGAACTGGAGAGTCCAAGGCCCTCCAATTTGGTCACTAATCTATGTGGGAAAATGGTGTTGAAGGCAGAACTAAAATCCACAAACAACAGCCTCACATAACTCCCTGGCTGCTCCAGGTGTGACAGAGCAATATGGAGAGTAGTGGTGATGGCATCCTCTGTGGATCTGTTTGCCTTATATGCAAACTGATGACTATCCAGTGTGGGTGGAAGGCATGAAACAATATGACTACGTACCAATTTCTCAAAACACTTCATCACAACTGGAGTGAGTGCAACTGGTCTATAATCCTTTAGGCTACTGATTGTGGATTTTTTGGGCAGGGGAACAATAATTGAGGACTTTAGACAAGATGGTACAATAGACTGATGTAAAGACCAGTTGAAGATCTTAGTAAGGACCCCTTGCCAACTGGTCTGCACATTCTTTCAACACCCATCCAGTAATGCCTTCAGGTCCAGCCGCCTTCCTCGGATTTACTGACCTCAGTGTGCGCCTCACCTCATGCTCTTCCACCCTGAAGGAGGGGCCACCATGGACCGATGGCTGTAATGTGGCTGTCCCCAGTGACTCCACATCAAAACAGGCAAAGAAGAGGTTAAGCTCCTCCGCCAATAGAGAGTCTCCATCCATGGCAGCAACAGTTCGTTTATAACATTTAAGTTATCAGCCTATAGACAGATTAATTCGTTTTCTTAAAAATAATGTAGCAAGGCTTCAAACACTGCTACTTTAAGCTGTTGTTGATCTCAAATCTCAATTATCTGGGCAGAAACATGATGAGAAATTCAGTGGAAAGGACAGGAAGAAGTACATTTCATAGTTCACTGCAAAAACTGGCATAAGGAAGCGTTGCCTCCACATTCAGCAACGATAAAGTCTGCAACCTATCAACCAATGCTACAAAATCATAATTTATCACAGCAACCTGCCTGGAAACAAGAGATGCTTTTTACAAGAAAATTAAAGTATAGCAACACTTAAACATAGGTATACATATAACAACAGAAGCCTTTCTTCTGCCACTCGCATCTTGCTTTCTCACACCTAGGTCAACTTAGAAATAATTGAGAAAATAGCTTTGTTGTGAGGGCAGAGTCGAACGGTACAACAGAAACAATTACATACCAGACTTTGGACCACAACTTTTGAAATGAAAGAGTATACTACTAGGTAATCATGAAAAACACAAAGTAGTACTATCGTGAATAAAATCTTTAAAAATAAGAAATCCCACTGAATGCTGTGGATGTATTCTGAATACCCTTCCCTCATCTCAAATGTTAAGGCCATAGCTAGACTTCAAAATTCATGTTTCATAGTTAATGAATAAGACTACTTTCTAATTAGAGAATAGCTAACCCAATGAAACTAAGTTCTATTTTAATAACAGAATGTTTTTAAACATAATTTTTGTCACTCATAGTGTGCACAGGATTCTGAAACAACCCACCAAAATTGAATAAAATGTATATGCTAACATTAGAAAATTTACTATTCACACAAAAAAAATTTTCATTAGCAGCATGAATTGTTCACATGCCATTTCTTATCAAGGAAACGGATAAATGTTCACAACAATTGTTGCTAGAAAAAAATTCAGTATGCAGACCGGTCTAGAAGTACAGCGCTTCTAAAGTTCACTTATTAGGGAACAATCCACTTTTGAAACAAGGGGGATTTATTTCTGAGTAAATAAGGTTAGCACCACACATTAACTAGGTAACTGTTTGGGTCGCTGTACTGGAAATCAACAAAACCACACAGCAAATATAGTCTAGCAGTGAAACATGTCTGGCTGCCTGAATCCTTTACCGGTAGGTGTCAAACAGTACACTCCTAAACAGAATCCTACTGAAGTCCACTCAGAATCCTACTGAAGGCCACCCAGTGGAACTTACCCAGGAAAGTGTTTGCAGGATTGTACTGCAAGTTTTAGAAAAGACAGATGATATGGGGGCTCAAGGAGTAAACAAGAATATAGGAAGGATGGGATTATGGGGAAGAGACCCCAAGGGAATTAAGAACAGAAAAAGGGTAGTTAAGTAGGAGGCCAGAATAGCAAATATGCCAGAGAGTGAGATAAAATTCAGCAAATAACTTCCTGCATCAACCCTGATTATTAATGGATAAAATAAAGTTTTCAAGTACCTTATTAATACATTTATTTATATTAAAATCTGTAATGTGTCTTTCTAGAAATTTTATTGAGAAAGTTCATAGAGAATGTTAAGTGTTATGTAAACAAGTGCAAGAATAATTTCAGAACAAGAAAAACCCAGTGGAAACACAGTTCTTAAAATCTGTCATCATCATCTTAAATCCAGACTATGATTAAAGTACTAACAACATTGTATTAATTGTACTTGGAAATATTCCTGCAAATCAGTGTTATTTATAAAAAGATATTTTATTTTACAGAATGTATACTCTGCTTTTGTGCTCACATTAGGGCCACCAAGGAGGTTAAAAATTAAAACATACACAATAAAATTACATCTTAAAAACCTCTAAAACCAACAAAAACACACATTAAAACAAAATCAGAGCTAAAATACACAAAAAATATAAAAATAATTAACACAAGACAGGAAGGAGTGATTTTTAATAAAATCAAAAACCCAAACAAAATTAAGCCCAAACAGAAGGGATTAAAATAACATCCTAAACTGAACACTAAAAATTCTTTATAAAACAGACAATTTAATACCCTTATGAGAAGTATTCCAGAAGATCAACAGGGCTAGCTCGGAATTGTTTTACCCTATTACACTAGAATGTCTGATGCAATATATTTCAGGTAGTTTCCATACTCAAGTGGGTATCAGCAACATTATTGTCATTTTATTTTGCTGCTGTTCTAGTTTCTTGATTAAAAAGGACCTCACCAAAGAATTCAAAAAAGAAAAGGAAAATTACGCAAACTCCGGAGCATGACGGAAGACAGGAGGGCCTGGTGTGATGTGGTCCATGGGGTCGCGAAGAGTCAGATTCAACTGTGCGACTGAACAACAACAACAAGAGAAAGAGTAACCTGATGCAAACGCAAACAATGTTTCTTTACTTTTAATTATTTTGTAAAAGCCTGGATTTCTTCGTGCAACTTTTCTTATACTTGCATGACAAATTGCATTTGGCCTAGTTCCCTATGCTATGCAACCAGTAAATATAAAGCAGCCCTATCTTCATTTACAGTTCGCCTACTTACAGAGAGGAGGAACAATCAACACTGGGTCTGGGGCTGCAAGCTGGGGTTCAAGATGCTTTTTAGAAGCTGAAGACTATTTGTCTCAATAAATATAATACAATCATAACTTTAATTGTACTTCTTTAAACTGCTTCCCATGTATTATTTCAATAATCCTTTCCTCAGCCTTCCACACAATAAATGAAGCAACAAAATTCCTAACCAGCTTGATCTAAGGACCAAGTTTTTCCACCTGTTCTGTTTTTAAAAAAAATAATATTAGTGGTAGAAATCAGAAAAAAATTACACACTAAGCATTTCCTTCAATTAGATTGTGCTATGACCATACATGTCTTGGTTACCAATAATTATAACTTGCTGCAAACAGAACATGTCTTGTAGACATTGTAAACATCATACTTGCCAACATAGGTTTCAGAATCTCTAAACTTGTCTGTTATCAATCCACTAAACCATATGATATTAAAAGCGAAATCAATGATTTAAAAATAGCCTTTTTTACTCTCAGTACTGTCACTGAAGATAAGTTTGGCTTTAGAACAAATTTCCTAGGACAGCTAAAGCTTAGAATATCAACAAAATGTATTCAACATGTTTCTAGTGATGTGAAAATCCCCTAGAGCTGAAGACAGAAATGGGTTGCCAATTACAAGCATCTGTGAAGGAAAATATTCTTGCTTTTTAAGTAAATATTATAAATTGGGTTGTAGCTTTGGCACACTTGTATTCTCTTGGGAACTGTAGACCAGGTGCAAAGGAAAGGTCATGAAAGCTGGGATTTTAAAAACATTTCTGGGGGTGTTTACTGGGGTGGAGTGCAAGATTCTTAACATTATTGTCTTGTTGGATGTAGGGACATGATTCTGAGCCCCAAGCAAAAGTCCTACAATCTGCCCACCACCCCCACTGGGGCTACTGGAATCAAGCAAGGGTTGGCCCTCAACCCAAGTGAAGTGGGCAGGAATCACTGGCAAAAAGCCATCCCAAGGCTTGGACAGGGTGGCAGTAAGCAGCTGTCACCTCAGAGCCATCTGACCAAGCCCCGGATAGATCAAAGGCACAAGGGGCTACTACAGCATACCCACTTCTGTTGAGGTTGGTGGGTGCAAATGGCTGCCATGGAGTCAGCCACCATGGGATCCTAGGCAGGACAGGCATGAGTAGCTACTGCTGTGAGGGAACAGCCTAAGCCCTGTGGCAGTGGGAGCCTACTTTTCTTCTTTAGCCAGAGGGAGGGTTGTGAGTGGCTCCCCTCTCAGCATGGGAACCAGGGAAGCTGCCTCAGTTGCCCATTGGTCAAGTCCACTCATGGTTGGATAACTTTTTATATTGAATAATTAACTTTTCAAGTGGAAAGTATTTCCTCTCAAACTGTTGGACTAGAAGGCCTTTTCTCCTACAAATCCTTGTACTATTGTTTCTGTAAAGATTTCATTCATATAAGTATGTATGGTGTAGTAGTTAAGAGTGCTGAACTAGGACTGGGAGAGACCTGGTTTCACTGTGCTATAAAATTCAGCAGGACATCTTGGGTCCGAGTCATTCATAGCCTAACCGACTCCATAAGGTTTTCCTTGTGATGATAAAATGGGGAGGGGAGAACCATGTAAACCATCTTAAAGATGGTGAGATAAAAATGTTTTTGACAGATGATATATGCCATGTCCTGTCCTTGATGATGATCTGATTGCTAGACTCATTTTGTTGTACTATAAATTACATTCACATTTACAAAAGCTCAAGTCCATTCTAGCAACTAGGACAGTCTCACCAAGACCAAAATAATCAAAGCATATGCCAGCACTGGCTATTGGCCTTGACTGCCAATTTGATGAACGGTGATCACAAAAGTGATGTATAAGCTAGAAATACATCTCATTTTTAGTTACATATAAGGCAGGACTCCCCAACCTTTTTGAGCCTGCAGACACTTTTGGAATTCTGAGACAGTGTAGTGGGCACCTCAGAATGGCTGGGAGTGGAGTCATGCATAACTCTAATAGTAAATTTTCAACATTTCAAGCAGAAGCGCTGTGTAACAGGATGTCTTTTAAAATAAATCTATTGTTTAAGAATATTTTCTTGCACGCACACAGCTTACTTTCAGTGACAAGGATCCTTGTTCTGTGGGGGGCAAATGCTACCTAAGTAACTTCGGCAGAGCCACTCAGAACTCCAGTGGCCGATCAGAAGTCCTCCTGGGCAAAAGCCCTGCTTGATCTTGTCCACATTCTATAAACACTTGGTGGGCACCAGAAAAGATTCTGATGAGCACCAGAGCACCCCCCGGCACAATGCAGGGGGCCCCCGACATAGGGTGTCAGTTTCTCAGTTTCCGGTATTAAAAAGTATTATGAGCTTGAGCAATTCATATTACTGTTACACTCAAACTTGGCATATGTATTTCCACTAGTAGTGAAGCCCATTGTAAAATCAATACAACACGCTCTAGAAAGATCTCAGCCTCACTCTCCTTTGTTGCCTTGTCCTCCATGGCGCCAGCCCCCGTCTGCTCACAGCCTGCCCGGCCACCCACACCCAGCCATGGCTGACGATAACCACTGCCATAGTTGGCCTCAGCCTTTTCGCTGTCCACCTGCTGAAGCATCTGGGCCGTCCATCAGCCCCAGCACATGGAGGCCAAGACACTGCTGGTTCTATGAGCTTGCAGCTTGCCTGGCTACCTGTACTCGACTGTGGCCCATGATGGCTGCTGCGGTGCCACTGTGGTTGGCCTCGGCACTGCCATCATGGTTGGCCTCGGCCTTCTCAGCTTCCACCCACTGTGTTGTCCATCCCGTCTGTCGCCTTGCACCACACTGAGCTTGAGATGCTGGCCACTGCTTCTGTGGGCGGGACTCAGGCAATGCAGCCAGTGCATTGGCACACCCTCAGAGTGACAGGTCACGGAGCCAACTGATTTGGGAGCGTATGGGACATTCAGCAAAGTACCACCCCAAAACAGAATTATATATAAGGAGAGATGAGCAACATACAACAATGGTTCCTCTAACACCATACAAGCCTAGTGAAAACATTTCACCGATATTTGGGCTTGATTTCTCAGTACCAAGGAAACAAGAAAATTATGCTTTATACACTTTACACATGTACTTGAAGTGCACTGCTAAACACAACACAACACTGTAAAGGCTGTATAATGTAGTCTTTATCTATGTATCATACTTAACTATCATTAGCCAAGGCCTGTGATTTTCATTCATTTGTGCTAAATGAGATACACAATAATTAAATTGCTTTCTTTGGGAGAAATCCTTCTGTCTTTGTGTTTGAGTGTGAGGTTGCTTGCTCATGTTGGCATTTGATTTCTATTAAGCAAGCACTCCCTCGGGATATGACCTGGCTTGTTACAATTACTTTTGTCTTTGGGGTTGGGCTTTCTGTGCTCAATTGGATTAGTTTCTGCCCCCCACTCTGATCTGGCCTCTCAGACCATGTAACTTGACTCATTCTTGCTTTTGTTCCGCTCATGATAGCCTTTTTGTTTACAGTACTTAGCTCTTATCAATCCCAGAACATCCGTCTACTTAGAATTTTTTCCATTAGATGTTGAAATGAACACAGAATAAGATTCAGGTAGGGAATTTAGATACAGCCCAATCTGTAAATCCTCATCTAGCTCTTTACCAGCAGTTGCTTATCAATTAGATTTAATAACATTTCTATATGGGTTTCTGCATTTCTACGCTCTTGTAGCTTAATTGAGAAAAGTTTTCTTAACAACGAAATCTTGCTAGCCTGGATTTGCTCTCCATAGATGTTTTTAAAGGTCTACATTTAATAAACAAGCCAGTCCCTACAACAAAGAATAAATGAATGTAAGTCTGACATCAGAAAGCACAACATTCAAAAACCAGTGGGGATATATTTTCACCTTCCAGGGCATTCAGCTGCTGACCTAAGAGTAGCAAGTTCTCTTACAAGAGAATTTCAGAGGGAGATTAGAAAGAGAGACTGCTGAATGACAACTGATAATGAAGCTCAAGACAATGTATCCTCCTGGACTGAATCAAGACCTAGGTTTCTTGTCTCATTTCCAATGTGAATTTCTCCACACCTACACCCCTCTGCATATCACACCTAATCCAATCACACCTGCTATTGTCATTTGCCTGCTGATGACATTTGGCATCTGAAATTACTTCAATCTCCAAAATGTAGGGCAGATGGACTGACACTCAAGCTGTATCTGAAGAAGTGAACAGTGACACACAAAAGCACACACCCTGTCACAAATTTTGTTAGACATTAAAGTGCTATTGGACTCTTGCTTTTTTCTACTACTCCAGACAAACACAGCTACCCATCTTGATCTTTCCTTTTATGTACACCAACTGGGAATTTGTCAGTGTACTAATAATCAGATTTTGTGTTTTACCATCTGCATTCTCCCTTCTCATGATCTCATTTTCAGACCTTGAAGGTCATGGAGCAGTTAGTGAAAAATTAGCTTTTTCTTCCTTGAACTGATATGCAATTCTAAAAAGCCAAATATTGAAATTATCTCCACTAAGTTTCTCTAGGATTGCATATTGTTTTGTCATGTTAGTAATGCAAAAGAAAGAGGGAGAGAGAAAAAGGTTCTTTCTGTACTCAGAGCTTAGGACCAGATGTTAAGCAAATTCCCAGCATCTTTTGTTCTTGCCAACAGGTGGTGAAGCCTTGCAATTGTTCAAGCAAGAGAAAAATAAACCAAGAAGAAAAATTGAGCACCCATAATCCTATTGGGACATCTGGTTAATTAATATAGCAGAGTTTGCCCAATCATAGAAATATAATACTGAGTGCAGTAAATCAACCTTCCAAGGAGTATATTGCAAAGAAGGTAGACTTACATTTATTCAAGTAGATCCAGTTCACATTCAGGATGCAGTCAAAAGGAGAGAAAGAAACCTCAGCTAAAGAGTACTTTCCCTATCACAAATGGCCAGCTAATCTGGTATCATGTGTATGCAAATATGAGGCACCTGTATCTACAGGAGAAACCTGCAGAGACATGTGTCTCCATGGAAAGCCATTCGCAGAATGAGAGGACAAAGCGAGTAAGAGAGGAGGAGTCAGAGAGCAACTCCCAGTTTAAGACAGGAGATAATATCTATACACACTTAAAGTGATGTATCCCCCCCCCCAATGTCCAGGCATGCTGAATTGCTTACTCCAACAGATAACCCTACTCGAATGGGAGGTGCCACCTCTGAAAACGCCCATGTCTGACTGCCACCCTCCTGACAACTGCAAGTGGGGCACAGGGAACAGGGCATGGGAAGAGTGCAGGAGGTGATGAAGTACCCTGGCCCCAAGGCATAAATAGTAAGAATTAGCACTTTGAATTGTGCCTGGACACAAAAAGAGAGCCTGTTCCTACCTTTCAATCAATCCCTGTACCTGTCCTTCAATGATAACTTCCTTGAGGAATTCTGGGCCATTAAGTTTCTGGACAATTTTTAAAGACAACCCCACATAAAATTAATTGCAATAAGCTAACCCAGATGTGATCCGAGTATAGATCACCATGCCTTTCAAGGATTGCTTGAAGATGGCATATCAGCTGGAAATGGTAAAAGGGATTATGTGCCCCGGAAAATATCTTAGTTTCCGACCATAAACCAACATCAAGCAGCACCTCCAAGCTATGAACCTGCTCCATCAGAAGGACTGCAATACTCTCCAAGACAGACACACTCGTCAATCAGCTTTCTGATTTACCATTACCATCTCAAAATCACCTGGACTGAGCATCATTTTAGTAGTCCTCAACCATCCTATTTCCTTTTCCAGGGATTTCTTCAGGACATCCAACTGATCCAACTGACTCAGCTGTTAGGAAGAAACAGAGCTGGGTGACATCCACATATTGGTGACACTTCACTCCAAATCCCCAGATGATCTCTCTTAGTGGTTTCATGCATATGTTAAAACAGCAGGGGACAAGATGCCACAGAGCTGAGCAGAAATCCTCTGAAACCAGCTGGGTAAGTAAGACTCTAAACAAAATAAAAAGGTGCCCCTCTCACGGTCTCATCATTTTCTTCACAAGGGCAGCAGGGATATACTGCCCCTGTCACTTTCCCAACAACAATAGTCAGAGTGACCAAGGCTCTTTCCTTCTCAAATTCAGGCCTCAATCCAGATTGAAATGCGTCTAGGTAATCCCCTCCACCAAGACTATCTGAAGCTTTGTATCCAACACCTGCTGGAGAATGTTGTTGAAAAAACGAATTTTGGCCACCAGTCAGTAATTATTTAGGCAATTTGGGTACAGGTAATTTGGGTACAGGTAGGTTAACATCATCAACTAAACATCAGTCAGACATTCTTGAAAATGATATCACTTAGTGTGGAGGAGTTCTGAACATACATTCCTTTTCTGCTTTTAAACAGAATAAACTACACAACATATTTACACTAAAAATCTATGCAGATGGAATAGGACTAACAATATGATAATAAATAGAAAGCTATCTGTCTTTTTAGCTGTAATTGATTAATAAGGAGGTTTCATGGCTTTCATTCCCACAAATCAAATTCAGATTAGTAAAATACTGAAGAAAATGGATTGAGGTGTGCATTCGGAGCTACCTGAGCTGAAAGTATATCTGAAAAATATTTTACCAGTATTTTTCAGGTATATTTCAGCTTCCCAAATGTATCTGGGTTTCCTTGGGAAAACCAAGGGGAAAAATCCCTAGAAAATCCTGGATATATTTGGGAATTTTGGGTAGATCTGAAAACAGCAGAGAGGCAGATTGCAGTGGAGAGAGACTGCAGAAGTCAGCCCAAGAATCAGACAGGGTGGTGGGGAGCATAGGGCTCCCTGACGCCTCAGCTGTGGTTGGCTTCTCTTGCAGCCCAGTTTAAACCAGGCTGCAAGAGAAGCCAGTCCAAGATCAGCAGGGTTAGTGCGAACTTGAGAGCTCCCTGCTGGCACAACCATGTGACAGGGAGAGGGCAGCCCAGCCAGGATCACTGCGTCTGCCTCCTGCAGGCGGAGCTCAGTGCTGCTTCTCCAGCAGCCTGGCAGCAGACAGAATATGCTTTGTGGGAAAGAAGTTTAAAGTTCTCATACATTAGGGATGGCTGGGTTCGTATCACCTCATGATCATCAATGTGGCTATGTCACTGATTTATTGATGATTGGTTTGACTAATCATTCAGAGAGGCTGAACTACATTTAGCACCTGCAACAGAACCAAAATAAGGAGTTATGAACCTAACCAGAACTGAAGCAAAACTGGTAGTAGTTACTGGGAAATCCAAAGTGGTAGTAATAACTGGGAAATGAATTTAAGCTAAAGCATTCTGATAATGGGTAGAAAACGGAAGTAGTAACATTAACAATAGTAGAGAATAAACTTTGGTGACTTGCTTTAAGAGAGATTATGCTGGGAATCTATAAGCAAAATCTGAAACACAATGAAGTATAAAATAAACATATACAACAGCCAGTTGTTTTTTCTAAATTCATTTTCAGATTTCTCAATGACTCTCTTAAGAACACAAAAGAGAATATTCTTTTCAAGTAACACTGCATTTTTTCAGAGATGAAGATAACTTTTAAAACATGCCCACTGTTACAGAACCAAAATTTTTGGTCCCAATGATAATGTACTTTAAACCACTCACCGGAACTTGATTAACAGGTATATTTCTAAAATGATACATTACCTGTCATTTTTTATAGCTTTGGACCTCCAAGATACCACAGGATAAATGAACATTTATTACACTGAAGAGTTCCAGTGGGATGCATACTTGGCAGTGAAGATTCAAAGAACTAACAAAGTAGCCAGAACATGAACCATATTGAATAAATTCTACCTAGGGCATAGCAGTCAAATGATCTATAGCTTCGAAGTCTATTTTATCCATCACATTTTGGAAACAAATTGATCGCTTTGATTTACACAGTATCAATCAAAGAATGCATAACACTTTGTACTTCCCAGGTAAAATGAAGAATCTGAACTGAAATAAATAGAATAATGTTGCTGTCATAACTATAATTGATACATAAATCAGTACAGAAAACCAAAGAGAACATATTTTGTATTTAAGGAACATCATCCAATGCTTAAATGCCCTATTAAGCTTAAATTTTAATATATTCAGGTACAACATATGAGTTATTTATTGCGGAATTTGTTCTAAATTCCTTTACAAGAGCCAATTCATAATTATGTGGTACAGCAGATATACTGACATTTACCACAATTAGAATATAAGGTGTAAAAGGGACATGCACATTTGCAAACATTAAGTAGACATGAGTCAAGAATCTGTAACCAACTGTAAATATCTGAGGTACTTCACAAGGAATGTGCATCTCCAATTCACATTTTATACTTTTCCTATGACAACACCATTGTATCTGTGGTACTATGTATCACTATACCTGACAGCAAAGGGTTTGCCCTGCGCGGATAGCTAAACCTATGTAATGGAATCAGCCAACAGGACTATTAAGGATCCTCCAAATAAATAAATCAAACATGATCACTATGCTTTCCCTATGACTTTAATACTGACGATCAGAAATTAAACAGATAAAAGTTTCCCCATTCTTTAATTTTCCTAGCCATAGCAACAAGAAATTCAGGTTTTAGCTTCTGTCCTTAGCACTTAATATATTTATATTTTAAATGTATTGTAACAAGTTCCTTTACGAGATCCGCAGTATGAACAAGTAATAGTTACATTACTTTTGATGTTTTAAAGTGGCATCTATCTATACTTCTCAGTTTGCAAGACTGAACAAAGCTGTTAAACAATAGGATGTTTTGGAGGACATTAATTCGTAGCTTTGCCATAAGTCAGAAGCGACTTGACAGCACTTAACATATATGCACATCTATTCTTCAATTTGCTAACTGCCCTAGGGCTAGCCTAACTTTACAAACAACCCACATGGCTGCTTGGGCAAGAAGATTTAGGGGTTAACTAAGCAGCATTTCTATGGAGTGCAAGACCCCCAACTGTTCTGATTATAGATTTGGATAGAAGCATTGTACTCAGAATGACTACAATACATGACCAAAATGCTTACAAAAGCCACAAGGAAGGTTTTCTTAATTTGGTCATTAGACTGCTATTTAATTGCACTTAGAAATATTTTATTTTGTTACAAAATATCTGCATTCTGAAAGTACCACAACTACACAAAAACACTTATCATAAAAGCAAGTAATTCTCAATTGTAAGAGAATAGTGACCAAGACATAAGCACAATAGTAGCAGGCAATAAATAAATAAATAAATGGGAAAAAGGGAACATGAAATAAATTTGAAATAACTAATCTGGATACTAACTGTGCTGCAAAATCTTTTAAGTTAAAATGCATACAAAGCTAATGTTTACATCAAAAGCTAAATAAATTATTTTCAGTACATAATAATATTTAATGCATATAGCAATTTCAAGAGTTCAAACCATTCATAAGTATTATTTTATTAACCTTTACAAACACACCTGGTAAAGAATTTAAGTATTAGTATCCTTGTAATGCAGACAGGAGGTTTGCCTAAGGCCTCCTACTATTTTCATGGCAGAGTTGAGATTGGTATCAGGGACTTCCTGATTCATAGATCAATCCCTTAAACACTACTTGATACTAGGGCTCAACACAAAGGCAAATTTGATGAAAAGCAGTATATTCAATTAAAACAATATCCCTTTTCTACATACAAGCTATTTCTACTTATTTTCAAAATCAGAATGCAATTAGTACTTACTTTCATGTTCTTGGTTTTCTGATGCTATTTCCCTGCCTTCTTCTTCTTCTTCTTCTTCTTCTTCTTCTCCTTCCTCCTCTTGCTCTTTCTGTGGCACTTCTTCTTGATGAGTGGAGGCACTGACTGAAAGGGTCTGGCAGCAATGGTTAAACCCACTATCCCGAGGCAAAGTATAACTGCGGGGCTTTCCCCCATTCCCATTTAGCACTTGCATTCTCTCACCCTCCACTAAAGGAAAAGGGCCGTAGTGATCCTGTAGGTGGCATTTTTGAGTTGGAAGAGTTGATTGCCGCCTATGTTCTGGAGAGATAACAGCCATGTCAGAGAAAACTGAATCTTCAAGGGGTAGAGTCTGAAGGTAGTGCAGCCCTGAGCTTGTCAGTGGTGTTTCTATTAAATCCTGCCAAGAACGTCTCTGGCTGGCTGTTTTGCGGATAGGAGATTCAGTAGTACTTCCTACTGTTTCCTGTCGGAACTCCTCGTGTGACGATTGTGATTGGGATGTTTCGGTGGATGACAGCCGGCTATGCTTTGGTTCTACATAAGGACTTGCGCAGCTCATCTGAAATATGAACATAGATCTAGTATAATAATAATAATGATGATGATGATGATAAAGTGTACATATATTTTCACAATTTATAGAAGTAATTGATTTCTATTCACTTTGTTTAAAAATGTATAGCCTACTTTCTAGTGCATTACATGAGCTTTCCAAGCCAAAAAAATAGTTATACAATCTGCAGTGACAACATAAAATGTTGCTAAATGAGCACCATAAAAATGCTTAACAAGCCTCCAGCTGCAAACAAAACTGCAAGTACACTGGTATGAAGTCTGTTGTAGTCAAATAATTCTACAAAGTTTAGGTTGGCTTTGACAGAGCTGCCTACTTAAACTCAGATGTTAGGGCCACATTAGGTGTGTATTTCTCAGAGCACAATCTGGCTTGGTCTCATTGTATTGCCCATCAGGGAGCTGCGGTGGCTCAAGTGGTTAAGATGTTGAACTGCAGGCTGGAAGGTTGGTAGTTCAGCAGTTCGAGACCCAAGTGTCGCATGATGGAGTGAGCTTCTGTCTCTGGTTCCAGCTCCTGCCAATTTAGCAGTTCGAAAGCAAGAAATTGCAAATAGATAAATAGGTACCACTTCAATGGGAAGGTAACAGCATTCCGTGCACCTTGGCATTTAGTCATGCCAGGCACATGACCACAGAAACATCTTTGGACAGCGCTGGCTCTTTGGCATGGAAATGGAGATGAGCACCGCAACCCTAGAGTCAGATTCGACTGGCTTTCGAGCAAGGGAAAACTTTTACCTTTTACTATTGCCCATCAGCCTTTATCTTAGGCACAAATGAATGTATTTAAAACTGTATCTTCGTTGTTCCTGCAACTTTGTTATGCAGTCCCACTGGGAAAGATCTTACCTTGCTTCTATCTAGCTATAGTCCTGTGATGGATTGCACTTTCTAAAAGCTTAGAAGTGCTGTACAAATAGCTGAGGGACTGTGAACAGTTAATTCTTCACAGAAACAGAGAGCCTTGAGTGACAGGCTGATCCAATCAATCTGATTGGTTAGCATCATCTAAGCAGAAACAGTCTGGAGAGAGCTGCATGCCGAGGAGAGATTCAGTCAGTTTTCTGCCTTGACTGAGTTGAGTACTGTCAGATTTCAGCCTTGACTGAGTCAAGTACTGATAGTTTCAGAATTCAGCCCTGACTGAGAGCTGTTTAACACAGACAGGAGAACTGGGAGAAAGTTGGCAAGGAAGCTTGGGCCAAGGAAAGGGGATAGATCTTCCAAAGAGAGAAGAAAATTCCCTACCCAGTTAAATTGGGAGTTAGCTCTGAAGAGTGCAGAGATCCCTAGTCTGGTGTGGTTAGAAACTGCCTTTAGAGAGCTTAACAGTTAGTTAAAAACTCAAGACAAGTACTGATGTTTCAAGTGAAGGGGTTTGGGTACTGGAAAGAGTATACCAGCCTTCTGGAAACCGAAAGAGTTAGAGAATACTCATAGTAAGTGTGCCGAAGTATATGGGGAAAACACTGAAACAAAAGCCTCTCAACCTAAAGATTTAAGTCACCGGGAAAAGCTTAAGAAACCCTCATTAGCCTGAAACATAAGGACTAAAGTCTGTGCATGTACTGGTTTTACCTCAGAAATTCCAACCCCTTATTTCACCTGACCTTTCCTGTAGATGTTAAATAAAATGTTTTGTTATTTTTGAATTTCAAAATGCCTCGAGTGCTATTTAAGTTAAAGTGGGCTCCTGATCCTTCCTTCAGGTTCCTGGACTGAACAAATAGCTAAAATAGTGTACTTTGACAGGGTGGGACAGCCAGAGTTCTTCAGGAAAGAATAAAACACATTACTAGGGTGGCTCCGTCAGTAAAAGGAAAAGAAAAACAGAAGGAAAATCTCGCCTCTAAGGGAGGGATGCAGACATGGTCATCATAACTCTGAATTCCAAATTCAAAACAATACACACACAGTGTATTCCACATTAGTGTGCAGATGCTTTTAGGGCAGATGTCATAGTACATTTGTGTGCAGTCAAGACAACACAGGACCTTTTTACTATGTCAGTTTTGTGTGGTGAATATGTTATGGTTGGAATGCTGCTTCATATAGAAAGGCATGTATTTAGTGACCCAGAACAAGGTTTGGAAAAGGCCAGCTATGCAAATAATCCTATTTAGATTTTCTGAGGTACTATGCATAAAATGTCAATAGGATAGAGATTGCACAAGAGATTAGCATCTACCACTCTTAACACAATACTATTTTCTACAGCCTCCCTAATGACTTCCAAAGCAGCAGCATCCTGTGTTGACAATTAATTATTAAATAAAAATATAACTTGGAATAACCAAGATGAACTTTGTGAAGATAAGACTGTAGGCACTGCAGAAAGACCATAGGCATGGTGGAAAGACATCATCCTTTCCTGGATGATGAGGCAATAATTTCTGTCCTGTAATCACTCACAGATTAAGTATGCCCTGCATACTTTTCTCCAGGAAGCTCTACAGGGCCTAGGAAGCTTGTAGCATGGACCACAATACCCTGATGCTATAATTTATGTCTTTATCCACCTCAGTATAGATATTATCAAAGCCTTCCTATTTATATTCACCCTGAAATAGTTAAGAAATAATGGACCTGTTCTGAACCTGAACTTCTCTTACATCTACTTTTTATTATAATTACTCTTATAGACAGCCAGTATGGTGTAATGGTTAAAAGCATCAGACTAGGATTGGAGAAACCCAGTCTTGAATCTCCACTTGTGCCACAGAAGTCTAAATAAGTTTTTATGGTGTATGGCCTATAGGCTTTTAAACCAATAAACTGAACTTCAGGTGGTCAGCATCAGGGGAAAAGGCAGGGTATAAAAGAATTAAATAAATAGATTAAGATAGACTGATACAAAACTTGGTCTTGAGAAAGACAAAACAGAACACCTTAGGCATCAAGGGATATCTTTTTGAGTTATGTGTTAATTAGGTTGGAGAAATAATATGCTTACATGAACATATAAAACTGTTTTATATTGACCCAGATCACTGGTCCATCTATTCCAGTATTATCTACTTAATTCACAGCAGCTGTTCAACATCCCAGGGATGATGCCTTCCCCACCCTTGCTTCATGAAATCCCTCAACACACTTCCTAGATAGTTTAACAGAAATGTAGAAGTCTACATTAAAATACAGGAAACAGTACAACTGAGCAAAGTGTCTCAAAATGTATTTTAATGAGAGCTTCTAGGACTACATCAAGATTTCACATGGAATCATTGTTCCATCAACCTATCAGTTCTGAACAGCTGAAAAGAATTTGGCTACAGCCAGAGAGACCTTGTGTTGTTTATTTCTCAGAAGCCATGTCATCCTAACAGGGAACAGATAGAATCCTGCAGACCATGGGAAGAATGGTCTGTGCTCACTCCTAAGAAGTATACTAAGTGATGATAAATGGGGGATTCCTCATGTTCACTGATGCAGCAAGACACCCAATAAGACAACCACTGGAGGACTGTTTAGGGACAAGAGTTAAGGCTATCAAGTTAAGAGACCCACAGGAATTTCACAAAAACACCATGGGATCAACTGCAGCATGCAAGGACTGCCATGGAGTGCAGTACATGTGCTACAAGTCATAGAACCGCCTTATCTTGTAATATGGGAAACAAACATCTGCAAAGATTGCTTTTTTTTCCTGCCACAATATTTTTGAGTAACAACAGTGGAACTGGCAGAGGAAGAAACATGGTCACTTTTGAGATAAGGAATCTGTTTCCTGAAAAATGTCTTGATATTTCCATTGTGACCAGAGATAAAGGTTTCCACTACTGGACCTCTGAAATCATGGTTCATGAGATTGAAAGGTGTTATCATTTATGACCTCATGGATCCTGTTTGATATCCTGAGTTGGTTTGTTGTATCTGGAACAAATCACCATGTTTCTTTCTGGTTAAACATTTGTTTTTCAATTAAATCAATTGGCTAACAATGGGTAGATATATTAACACATGCCATGGATCCTTAAAGACTGCAGACCTCTTGGATCCTGAATGATCTTTTAATTTGGCTGCAGTTGAATGATTGTTTGAACTGTTTGTGCATCACTGAATACAGGAGCACCTCCAGATGTGAATTGGACCAGGTGCAGAGAACTATCCTTCTAATTGGCCAGTGAGCTCTGTCAAGACTAGTAGAGCTATCACTGCCCTGTGTGCTACTTGTTTGCTCTGCTAAAGATATTTTATTGGAACTTGCTACTTTCAGAAGTTTGTACATTGTAAATTTACTGCTTTGTAATTTTTTTTAAAAAAAACTATTTGTTTCTCTACATTGGAAACTGCATGGGAAATCTCTCAGAGAATTCAGCACACGTGTTATAACTAAATAAAGGAAGTAAATATTTTACAGATTAGGTATACTATAAAATTATCACATTTCATCTTAGTCATTGTTGAGGTGAAGGCATTTATGGAGAAAGAGCCTTACAAGCTCTAGAGTCTTAAAAATTGTTATTTACATCTCACCTAACAGGTCTCTTCTTCTACAGGAGATTCAGAAGAGAACAAATTTAATTTTCCAAAGCCCATGCAGGGACTCTTGTGCTTCTGTCAAGGGCTTACCCCTGATATGAAAAGGGCTTTTAGAAAGTAGGGATATTTCAAAAGAGGTAACTGCCCTCTTTTATACAGTGATCTTTCTCCAAATGCTCTTCTGTTCCTATCACTGAGATGATCTGAAAAGTCTGTTTCTGTACCCTTAAAAGTTTTGATTCACAGTTATGGTTGCTAGCTCCACATTGGGAAATACCTGGAGTTCTGGGGGGTGGAATCTGGAGAGGGCAGGATTTAGGGAGGGGAGGAATTTCAATGGGGAATGATGCCATATAGTCCACCTTTGAAAGTAGACATTTTCTCCAAGGGAACCAATCTCTGTCGTCTGGAGATCAGTTGTAATCCCAGGAGATCCAGCCATCACCTGGAGGTTGGCAAAGAATATCCCTTTTCACATATATACTTGAGGGGGGCTAGCCCTGCCCTTGTGTCTATGTGCTTGACATGATTGAAAGAGCTGCTGCTGGCATGGTTAAAGGGGAGTATCTGAGTGAAAGCATGTGTCATACAACTGATGTCGTATTCAATAGTTTGCATAGTTCATGTTCTGATTCCTCTGCAGCTAGAACTGGTTTATTTGATGTGACCCTGGATGTTGAGCCTTTATGGCCTAAGGTTTAAAACCCTAAGAAAAGGCAACAGACTAAAGAACAGGAGATAGTGCAAGTATTTCTGTGGCCCTACTCACAAGTCAGCCATCAGTGTACCACACAGAGATCAAAATCACTTGTCTGAACATGACGGAGGGAAGAGCTGGTAGCAGCTGGTAGCATATAATAGTTTACTTCAGCTTTCCAGGATTGTTCCAAGGAACTGTTGGCAGTGTGCAAAATGCAATTAAGAAAGGGCAGCGGTGGGGATCTTGTGCAGTATAGTCTTCCTGTTTAAGAACAGATAAGCACTGGTTTAGCAGAGTGGGAATAACTCTTTCTGAGTGATCTGAATGAATTACCTCTGTTTTTAGCTGCTGGACTGAGGCTAAGCATAGAATTCTGTGGAAAGACCCTCACTAAGGTGGCTGCAGGAAAGGTCATCATGATCTTACAGCCAATCCCCAATAACTTTTACAGTCTGCCTTCTACTGGTCCTGAGAGAAACTGGAGAAATATGTTTGTCATACCATGGAAAATGCTATTTTCACCAAAAGGAAGATGGTTTCCTGGGAAGTTTAGTCCATATTCATTCGGGAATGCTGTCTGTTTTATCTTGGGGTTGACCTCAATTTTAATTGCAATGTGCACATTATTTATTTATTTATTTAATTAGGCTTCTATATTTCTCTCCCTGCAAGCAGGCTCAGGGCGGTACACAACAAAATTAATCAAAATACATATAAATACACAATCTAAAATCCCAATCCATAAAACCGAATATCTGCATGGCACCATAATATATATTCCTAACTCCCTCAATATACATCAGCATGGGGAAAAGGAGGTGAAAAGCACTTAAAAGCCAGCTAGATGCTAAAACCACTAAGAGTCATTAAAGACCATTAAACACCCCCCCTCCCATTGCTGTCCTCAACTGAATGCCTGGTGGAACATCTCTGCCTAACAGGCCTTGCAGAACTGTAACAGATCCCATAGGGCCCTGATATTAGTAGGCAGAGAGTTCCACCGAGTGATGGGTGATGACAGCCAGACACTCTTTGGGCCATGTACTTCCAGTAGGTGTTGATCTCTTGAGGGACATATCAGGAGAGCAGTACTGTCTTAAATTAAAATTTGTTGTTTCTAGGCTATCCTAGAGAACACTTCAATATTAAGCAAATGTTTTAATAAAGCAGCTTTTAAATATTTGATAGGAAATTATATGCTTAAAAATTTAACAGGAATACGAAACCATTTCTTTTTATATAAGATCAAATAAGAGGCACTGGTTTGGGAAATTCAGTGCATACAGTTTGTGCAGAACCAATGCAAACATCACTCTTCCAATAACAGGTATCTACAGAGGATTTTGTGGGTATAATCCACCAAAAAGTGCTCCCATACAAACTCCATTGAAATGAATGGTGACTGCACAGCCTGAACTTCTAAAAGAATGTAATCTGGAGAGCTTTGAGCAAACAACCACAGAAATCTTACCGAAGGAGGTCGTGGATATGTGTCATATGGTGGAGGTGGGCTGTCTTGTTTGGGTGTTGATGGTGTGTCTGCTTCTTCTTTATCACTCTCACTCCAGTAATCTAAATAATACATGGATTCCAGATTTTATTTTCAAAAAATAAACACCACTACTAGATCACATGCATAGAAAAGAAACATGTAAAAAGTGCCAACACCTCTAAATACCTATATGGAATCATTTTCTAAACAATCAGAATATAAAGTAACAGTTTATTATGGTACTCAAACCTTTTAAATTACACTGAAATAATGAGATTTGAACATACTTAAATTTTGTTGGACCGTTCTCTTATTGGTGTCTAATCGAAACATTACAGCATATGATAAACCTATCTATGAAAACTGTGGAAATCAGAACTTTCTACAACATTGTTTCAAAAACTACTTACAACAAACAAACAAATGGAGTAGTGGAAAGTCTGTGTTATTATTAATTTTAAATACCCAGTAACATGTGCTGAATTCTATGCATTGCCAGAGTATGGTATTATTGGAACTGGATTCTCCATGTCCCCCTTCTCACAGATGCCACCTACGAACCTTGAAAAGGTGATGCTAAGGACTGGCACACCTGTGTGGCTGTTAAACCAGACAACATGAATGTTTACATAAAGAAGGGGAAAGTGAGTGCTGCTGTTAACAGAAGGGATCCAACCTTATATAATTGAGCCAGTTTGGTGTAGTGGTTAAGTGTGCGGACTCTTATCTGGGAGAACCGGGTTTGATTCCCCACTCCTCCACTTGCAGCTGCTGATGTGACCTTGGGTCAGTCACAAGCTCTGGCACAGCTGTTCTCTCAAGGACAGTTTCTGTCAGAAGCTCTCTCAGCCCCACCTACCTCACAGGGTGTCTGTTGTGGGGAGGGGAAGGGAAAGGAGTTTGTAAGCCGCTCTGAGACGCCTTTGGGCAGTGAAGGGCGGGGTATAAATCCAAACTCTTCTTCTTCTTCATAAGTAAATAAAAATTATTTTCTATTTTAAAGAAGGGCCAGTGAAACAGCCAAGTTTCCATATGCAGCATTGCATTACATATGAAATGTACCAGAACAAAGTAATCCTTGACAAATTCTCATGATTATGTGAGTTATGAAATGGAAGAAAAACTATTCCTCATAGTTGTTACAAAATTAGTGCACAAGGTACAAGAATAAAGGAAGTTACAAAAATACCTTTTCTTGAACCATAATAAATTATCTTTATAATTACAGTAAAAACCTTTTATCCAGCATTCATGGGGAATGGGGGGTTGATGAATACTCAAAGTTTATTACTCTGCCTCATTGCCTACTTGGAAAAATCCACAGCAACCAAATCCCACCCCACTGTGAATGTCGTGGTGACAGCTACACCTTGTGGGATCCTTCCCCTTTCTCCTCAGCCCCGTCCTACTCAGCAGGCAGAAAAGCAGGCCAGTTAGCTGGGAGCCCTCCAGCAGAGATCACTCTCAACAGCTCAAGGGAGGCTGGATTGGTGGAGGCGTCTGGGGATCATGTCACCTGGCAGCACTGGCCAGACACATCAAGAGTAGGAGTGGGGCACATACGTGACCAAAGATGTGGGGGTCTGGTTGGGGAGAAGGACCTTGCTCTAGAAGTGATGCCAATTAACTGTATGATCTGCATAATCAAGCTTCAGTTAACAATTTTTTTACTGCATTTAGTTTCAGCATTAATTTCTAACATTCTTTAAATCCAGCTTCTATTAGAACTTAATTCGTGGCAACTAATAAGCTTATTAGAACAGAAAACCTTTCATTCCCATTCTGTACAGGTTGGGAGAAATTATTCCTGTTTTTCTATCAAGTGCTGGAACCACTTTTAGCCAGGAGAGGGAGTGCCTAGCACTTGCTTCAGAAGCATAAATCTCAAAGTGCCATGCTTACATATACTTAGGAGCTATTGCACCATTGTGGCTGAAAGGCATGCTTCATGAGATCCATATTTAGGAATAGTATAGTATATTATAGAGGAAAGTAAGAAATGTATTATATAAGACTGATCTTTCTTTATTACTCCGCCTGCCATTTGATACCAATTGCCATGGATTTCTTGCATAAATAAAAATAATACACTGAATAGTTAAAAATGCCACTTCTTAATACATTAATGTAAAATAGTACAAAAACTAAAATAACTCTGTTCTATTATATCTCCTAATAAAATTTATTGAATGTATTTCCACCCACTATAAGAGTCAGAAAATTTTAAATACAAAATAAATCCTTAGATTAGCTAACACGTGTTTTAGAAAAAATATTTTTACTCATCTTCCTTTTCTCATTGTGAAGTCAAATATGCACTGAATTTCTTATGTTTGTATACCTTTTAATAAATAAATAAATAAAAACAGCAGCTGCATCTGAAGAAATGCACTGAAATGACAGAGTGCTCGGAAATGCAGAATACAGGGCAATGGGTTAGTTTAAGGGGCAAGTAAAAAGAAATCGAGTAGTCATACTATACCTTGTTCTTGTTTGATCCTTTCTCTTTCTGCATAACCAGCAGCTAGCATATTAATTCTGTTTAACCACCTGAAATAACATTTTTAAAATATGAGACATACTTTTAGCAATTTATGGGTCTGTGTTAACCTGAACACATGACACATGTAGTGCCAGATAGTGTACATAGAGGGGGTGTAAAACTGAGTATGTTGACCCCCTTATACACCTATGTGTCTGCTGCAAGATGGCCACAGACTGGTTTGTATACAAACTACTTTCCTAACATTTCTGAACACAGAAATGGATCCTACACACATAGGGTCTGTGGCCATGCTGTGGTAAATATATTTAGTGGGGGCAGGCCATGCATATTCTCTATATGTGCATTTCTTATATATGTTACATGTATATTATGTACACGTATATGTTTTTGGAAAATACTGCATTTGGTTGTTTTATTCATCAGGACCTCAGTTCTCTAGAATTCCCCTGTAAAAATATTTTGACATGACTGCTTTAAATGGAAAATTCTGAAGGATACTAAAGTCCTAATAATGGAACATTTTGAGATATTCAAGACTTCATTGAATCTACTGATGACATATATGTGATTATAAATGATATATTTCTGCTGTTCTAGTTTCCCAAGAACAAGTCCTGTCTGACAGAGATTCAGCCAATAGATTTCAAAACCTTATTTTTCATACTGCAAAGCAAAGACCAAGTTAGTTCATTACACAATATGGCCTTTTTAGTCTAAAGCCAAGGTATCATTTATTGTAACAAAGGGACAGCAGAAAGTCTGTGTGTAGAAAGGAGGCAAAGGAAAATTTATTTATTTATTTTGATATCTATCCCACCCCCCTCCCCACATGTGGGCTCAGGGCAGGTCACAACATACCAATTCTTTCTTAGGTTAAAGGCTCTAACTTTTGTAAGCAGTGTGAACTAGAGCTATTCCTTTTTAAAAAATCACTACACTGTCAATGCAGGAATGAATTTTCCTTCTAACCTATTACACCAGTTTGGTGTAGTGGTTAAGTGTGCGGACTCTAATCTGGGAGAACTGGGTTTGATTCCCCAGTCCTCCACTTGCAGCTGCTGGATGACCATGGGCAAGCCACAGTTCTGTCAGAGCTGTTCTTGAAAGAGCAGTTCTTGAAAGAGCTCTCTCAGCCCCACCTACTTCACAAGGTGTCTGTTGTGGGGAGGGGAAGGGAAAGGAGTTTGTAAGCCGCTCTGAGACTCTGAGTGAAGGGCAGGGTATAAATCCAATCTCTTCTTCTTCTATTATGCTGTAACTTGTAACCATATTCATTATCCAAAAATTCATACTAAATCAGATTCTCCATTATGTACACTTCTGCTACCTTGGTAGAGGTGGACCTTTTTTCTTAGTGTAAGTGAACCACCAGAATTACAGAACTGGTATTTCCCAAGCTACCTATTAGAAGGAGAAATGGGTAGTAACCTTGTCCCAACAATGAATGCACACAGGCAACACTAACAATGCTGGGGGGGAAAGCCTGGCATTGTCTTCTGAAAGCTGAACTCACATATGTGATCCATGAACTACTTTACTATGGCAATGGTGTAGCTGTAGCACTATTATTCTTAATGTGACTAACTTTATCTTCAGGAGTAGAAGTAAATAACAAAGGAAAATAAATCCAGTGTTTATAGTGGCTGAGAACAGCCATTAATTTGTGCAGCTGCTGAACAAACCCTTTTTACTTCTTTTCTGTCAAGAAAGGACCAAACTTTAAACCATTGGTGCCAGCATTGAGGGTGAAGACTCTGGAGGTGTTCCTGGATGCCCCCCTCTCTATAGAGGCCCAGGTCACCACCACTGCCAGGTCTGCCTTTTTCCATGTGAGGCAGATCAGGTAGCTGGCTCCATATCTCACCCTTCAAGACTTAGCTACAGTGACCCATGCAATGGTCACTTCCAGGTTGGATTATTTAACTCTCTCTGCGTGGGGCTACCCTTGACTCTGCTCTGGAAGTTGCAGCTAGTGCAGAATACAGCAGCGTGGGTATTGACGGCAACACCTGTGCGGGCTCACATCCACCCAGTGCTGTGTGAACTGCACTGGCTGCCTATAGAATTCCAGATCCGTTTCAAGGTGCTGGTACTTACCTTTAAAGCCCCATATGGCCAGAGGCCAGCATACCTTCAGGACCACTTCTCCCCATATGAGCCCCATAGAGCACTGAGATCTACCAATCAATGACTTTTGGGGCTCCAGGGATGTTCAACTTGCTCTGGCCCCTACCTGGTTAAATGATCTCTCATATGAGATCAGGGTTCTGTGGGATTTATTACAATTCTGCAGGGCCTGCAAAATGGAGCTATTCCACCAGGCTTTCAGTTGAGGCAGTGGGTGTCCCCCCTTCTGACTGGCCTCCCAACAGTGTTCTGAATTTGGACAACCATCTGTGCACTATACCATCAGTTTCAGCTACTGTGTTACTAATTAGATTCTGCATGGTATTTTATGATTGTATGACTATTGTATTGTTTTAATCTTATTTTAAATTGGTTTTGTTATTGTATACTGTTTTAACATTGATGGAAACCACCCTGAGCTTGTTTGCAGGAAGGAGGGGATACAAGTTTAATAAAAATAAAATAAAATAAAATAAATCCTTTGTTTAATCTAGGGGTCTATATCTTCATGCAACTAAATCAAAATGAGGCTTAAGCAGTGTGAACATTAAACACTGAGGTGAAGCTTTCTTGTGAACAGCATGATTACTACATCATAGTGAAATATTTTTGCAAGCCCTTTGTGATTCTAATATTTAGACAGAAGGACAACAAATATACCACAATTTATTATGATCAAATGTTATCATTAGGGATTATGTAAAAAAACTCTGAATTTGACCATATGTAAACTACCTGTATCAACAATGATACTATAATATGGACAAAAGAACCCATGAAATCATAAAATCAGCCAATACTGCTGCAGTTTGCTATTCCAGTCAGTCCTGTCAACATCTTCATCCACTGCTATCTACGGATTTAGACTGGGGTAACTCTGCAGAAGATTATGGTATCAGTTCAATTCTGTGCAAAGTTACCCCAGTCTTAATGAGAGCAAGTGGTGCTTCAGCCTGCCTGCAAGCTTGATTTGAAAGACTTTCTGCCTCAACTCAAAAATATTGGGGCTTGATGTTATTTCTGGCATGTGTTGACAACACGTTCTGATTTATAAGTATTTCACATGTTTCATAGCCAGGCAGTGGCATGGAAAACAGGTGCTGTTATGGAGTTCTGGCTCAAGTTTTTCAGAATCCTGTCTTATCTTCCATCATTATTTTCATACCACAAGGTACGGTTATGCATTTTTCCATATTAGACTTCAAAAATGGCAAAAATAAAAGAAGGAAGGCTATCCAGTAAATGAAATTTAATTCCTTTCTAAACTTTAGAGGCATCTTTGAGGGATGAGTTTAAATTAACATTTATCATGGTAATTTGCAGTAATTAGTTAGTTACCCCTTTGACAAACACTGATTCAAAAGGCATACAAGTTCTTTTTATTTAAGGCTTATTTTGTTGCCATATCACTTTGCAAGTTTAAAGTTTCTTATTTCTTGAAAAGTAGAATATGAGAACTGCTTGGGAAATGTGCATATTGGAAGACAGTACGTTGGCTCATTGCTCTGACTGCACTGGAACATATTGTACTAGCCATTCAAAACAAGCTCTGTAGAGTTCTGATGCATAATGTCATCTTTTTCAATTCTAGGAAATGTTCTATACACCAGTCTTCATTATGCACTTGCAGAATCCTCCAGTGTTGAAGAAAATAGGGCAGTTACTGCTCTAGCAGAACCTTCCATGTTATGACTGCTTACAAATTTTATTTGCCCAAATTTCTCCAAGATTTTAGTGTTCTTACTATAACTTTTTACCAGAGCAGGATTGGTATGGTTAGAATCTCAAGTTCACCTATTATATGCTTCCAGAAACTGCATTGTAAGTAATCATGAACTGACTCAAGAACGCAAGTTACTGCATTAACAGGAAAAAAGACAGAAAAAAGTGCAAGATTTTTTTTTAGTTTTAACAATTTTTTAATTTTTAGTTTGTTTAGTTTTAATGATTTTAAAATATTTTTTAATTTGTGCTGACTGCTAGTGAAAATTATAAAACAAAAAAGACAGCTTTTTTTCACTGGGAAGAGGATTTCTATTCTTTTTTAAATAATATACAACTGTGCTGGAACACTGGTACGGAAAAATATACATAGGAGAAATTGTTACACTGGACCTCATCCTCTACGATCTTAGGTCCTGAGCAAATAGGGTTTAGTCAGAGGAAATCACCACTAGATCATTGTATTCTTCTCCTTCACCTGATAAATATATAAAAAGAAGAAAGGCTAAGCTTTATGCTGCCTTTCTGGACCTTAAAGTGGCCTTCAATTCCATTTCGAGGAACTTGCTTTTGAGGAAACTTGATCACTTGCTCCCTGATAAGAGATTATTATTCCTTATCAGAAGATTATACATGGCTACATCTTGTCATATTAGATGCCCACCCTCTGGAAGACTTACCCCAATGATTACTATAAATAAAGGGGTCAAGCAGGGCTGTATTCTGGCCTCTTTCCTCTTCAATCTTTTCTTAAATAACTTTGCTCCTTTTTTGTCTGCAGTTGATGGCCACAGCCCCAGACTTGGCTCTGGTGCATATTCCTTTACTTCTGTACGCTGATGAAGTGGTTCTTTTGTCATCTACTCGTTTGGGGCTAAAGCGTCTACTTAATCACTGCTATGAATACTGTGCCACCAACTATCTGGAGCTAAACTATGAGAAGTCTAAAGTACAGGTCTTTTCCAACTCCTGGAAGGTCTATGACTGGAAAATTAACGGTCATTCCTTGGAACAGGTTAAGAACTTTAAATAACTTGGTGTGCGTTTTCAATATAATGCCTCTTGGATTTGCCACTGAAAAATGGCAATCAACACGGCCAAAGTAAACACAGCAACAATTTATAAATTTTACTTTTCAGGAAGAGGCAATCAGGATATACCTGTTGCTTTAAAAGCCTTTAATACCAAAATAGGGGGTGCCCATTTGGATCAATTCAGCTGAAAATTTAATAGAACAGCCTGCCTCAGTCCCATTTCCTGAGGACAATCTTTGGGGTTCCAATGTGTGTTCCCTATGCAGCTTGATGTCTGGAATGTGGCCAGAGCATGCTGATAACTAAAGCATGGCTTACTACTATTAAGCGTTGGCTTCACCTCCTTTTTAATTCGAACCCCTTTAGTTACACCTATCAACTGCTACTAGAATCGAATGACTCAAATTGGATTACCTATATAGAATCAAAAATTAAATATCTGGATATTACCTTAGATTCCTTACTTCTTACTTCTGAATCTGAGGCTTTCTCAATTATAAGAGCCAATTTACTTCGCTTTGAGCTACATTCATTATATAATGCTGCTAATAAAACCTGTTCACCTCTGTATTTTGGAATATCTCCTAAAGTTGGCCAAACTGCCACTTATCTTTATCAGCTTCACATCCCCCAAACCCTCTCCTTCGGCCTTATTATCCTTATTATCTGGCTGCTTCCAGGGTGTGCCTTTCACTGATAGATGTTGTCCATGTACAAATGAATACATTGAAACCATCTCCCATGTTTTGTTCCAGTGCCCCTTCTACCATGCACTACATTTGAAATTTTAAAACTCTATTTTGACTAAATTAGAAGAATAGTCTGATGGTCTAAAGATTCTTACTCTTCTTGATAACCCAAATCTTGAGATAGCAGAAACTGTTGCTCAATTTCTTTCTGGTGCCATTTCTATTCACTCTTTATTTAATTAATTGGTTTTCTTTCCTGGTACATTTACATGGAAACCCTTCTCATACCTGTTTTTTTTGCAAGTAATATTTTCTGTTGTTGTATATGTCTATAAGTGTTACATGCCAATAAAAGTAATTGAATTGGATTAAAAATTGTTACTTCTGAGAAAGGCAATTTTAATTTTTAAAACTAAATCTTTAATCCCCCCCCCTTTAGGAATGCAGGTGCTTTAATAGAAAAAGGGACACAATTATTTTATTTTATTTATTAAACTTCTATCCTGCCCTCCCGGCCGAAGCCGGCTCAGGGCAGCTTACATAAATAATTATTAGTTTTTGCCTTCTTGCATGAATACAGAATTTAAAAAATTAAAAGAAAAATTAAAAAAAAACTCATTTTTCCCAGGACAATTTTTCTTCCTTTGTACATATTTTTGCTTGCACCAGTTTTTCTGTAATGAAAAATGTTTTAAAAGCATATACATAGGAAGCAGGCTGTTTTATTCACTTAGTTATTTATCCACTCTGCAAAAAGGCCCATGCCGGAACAGCTGCAACTATTACCCCATGCCCACAACATGTATCTATTCTGTGCATGATCTCAATAATCCTGACTCTCACAACAGTATCTGTGGACATTGGTGAAAGGGGAGAGATACACTGTGGTATCTTCAGTACCATGCTGCCAGTGTGATGGCATGCTGTTGCAGGGGATGCAGGGGTTAGAAGTGCAAACAAAGACTGGCAGTGAGCCACCCCACTGCAATTTGTATTGCTGTGGTCTGAACACCCATGATAAAAAATTCAAACTAAGGCATACTTTTGGGAACTATATTTCCCAGGATTCCTGGCAGTAGCATACCTAGCCTATTTGGTGCCCAGGGCAGTTAATTTTTTAACCCCCACCCCTTTTTTTGCTGTCAAGTCACAGCTGACTTATGGTGACTCCCTACTGTTTTCAAGGCAAGAGACGTTTGGAGATGGTTTGCCATTGCCTGCCTCTGTGTTGGCCCTGCTGAGCTTCTGAGATCTGACGAGATCAAGCAAGGCTGGGGCTATCCAGGTCAAGGCCCCTCCTCTATATAACAACATTATTTTTGGTGATAATCATTACATAAAACAAATGATAATAATGGCCAGAAAATAGATTCAGGTGGGTAGCCATGTTGGTCTGAAGCAGCAGGACAAAGTTTGGTCTTAAAAGTGCCACTGGACTCAAACTTGTTTTAATGGCTAGATAAGAAATGCAGACAATGAATTTTTTAAAAAATTAACTTCATATCATGCCAAATTCTAACACACTATTCCATCATGAAAGTGGGTAATCAAAGTTCAAATCCCCACCTGTGCCATGGAAGATTGATGGGTGACCTTGGGCCAGCCACATTACTTCAGCCTAGCCCTTACCTGGATAGCCCCAGGATAGCTTAATCACATTAGATCTCAGAAGCTAAGCAGAGCCAACATGGAGGCAGGTGATGGCAAACCACCTCTGAACGTCTCTTGCCTTGAAAACCCTACAGGGTTGCTGTAAGTCAGCTGTGACTTGACAGCAAAAAAAAAAAAAAAATCCATCACACCAATCGTGCTCTGAGCAGGCACTTGGGAGGGCTTCCGTCTGCTGTTTTGAAGCACAAGGGCTGACCATTCCAAACATCTAGATGGCATTTTTGAGAGCTAGGAGCAATTGTACTAACTTTTACTAACTAACACTAGTCAAAGTAACACAAAATAGTGATCACAAACTCCACAAGATTGGATGTTATGAAACACACTGCCCCTCAAACAAGGTGCCCCCATCCTCCATTGTTTCCAAAGGACTAAAGTCAAGCCAGAGAATCTCTGCAGCAGAAACTGAAGGGGGGCATTCTTGTAAGCCCAGCAGAACCAGTGCAATGTACAGTGCCCAGTAAACCCAGTGCCTTCTATCCATGACATTAACAAAGGTTTGCTACTACGCTACTCTTAAATATATTCTATCACCAAACAGGATAGGGATGAGAAGGTCTTGAGATCAAGAAGTGAAAATAAATTGGTGGGGGGCACAGAAAAATTAGGTGGAGACAGAAATGAATGAGAAACATGTGGAAAAGATGGAGAGAAATTGAGAGGGAAGAGTTGTTTTATCTTGCTGCAACACCCTAACTACCGCTTTGCAAGTTGTGGCTGAGCTGGGTGGAAGGAAAGGAAGCGAGAAAGGCTAGTATATTAGAAAAATTGACTTGCAGGCTGGCGATTACTGTAGCAGCGATCAGCATGCTAGCTTGGCTGTACAATCTGTTAAGCAAGTTTGCTTCAGTCTTGGAGAAAGTGAAATCTACCCGATCCTAGAGTGCTTTTTGCTATGCTCAAACTAGTGGCTGCAACCAGAACTGCATTTTAAAAATAAAAGGAAAAATGTTCAGCTGAACACAGCATGATGCTAGCTTCAAGGGCCTTCCTTCAAGAGCCTTCCTCAAGCTGCACCTGAGGTGGAGTACACCCTTCACCCAACCCTTGGTACACCACTGGTCCCTCAGATGCTACAGTCCCAGTATTCAATATGTGAAGGAGAATTTGTAGAGAGATCTCCAGTTAACCCTCCACATTGCTGTTATCAATTAAGCTGGACTACAAAAGAGAAACTGCAGTGGAAAGGATCCTGATTTTGGTTCTGGTAAAGCAACTGTAAACTGAATCCAATTTTTTTCTGATATCTAGGATCAATTAGTAATCAGGTTGCTATTGAAAGCCTGATTTCTGAACTTCAACAATGTTAATTTAAAATAATGTCACAATATTATAAGTTCAGAAATGTTTGAAATGAATCTGAAATGTTTCACTGAGTTTGGGTTTTTAAAACTGCACTGAATTTACAAACCATATTTCAGTAATCATAGTTACTTCTAACAGTGCTAAAAAATTCCAAAAATATTTCTTTCACTCACTCATAGATTTTTCTGCCCCTTTGATAACATTCAGCTGTGGTTTCTTTAATATGTGCCTTTTAAAAACCCACTCTGCTAAGCAGGTAATTAGTGTGATTGGGACAATTTTCCTAGCCATTCCTTTCTCTTTTCTAAATCAGATGATTTAGGCTCTGGATTCAGTACAGGCTTAGCAGAAGTAAAAACAATTCTTTTACAGCCATGTATTTTGTTCTCTCCCCACTGCTCTCACTCATTCACACAGACGTATACACATGACCATCTATAAGGCATGATCAGAGTTTATATGAGTGTATTTGCACATGCCTGTCATGTGAGATGAAACTGTGATGAAATGGAAAAATATCTCATATATTTTCTTTGGCTTCTGAGTCATCTCTTTAACTGAGTTTTATATTCAAGGATGATGGTTTACACAGATTAAGTTTCACTACCTGTTCATGTCATCTAGATGTTCAGCAGCAAAATAAAAGCTTTTGATTTTAGGATGACAGGCCTTGAATGCACTGTGGAAGAAAAATAGCACAAAACACAGTGAATAAAATATTAAAGCATGCAGTTTTTTATATTAAAGTCATCATTTCATTTTATATACTTATATTCCGTATTGACACAAGTCTAAAAGCAAGAATATTTGCATTTTAATAACCTTTTGGAATATAATCAAAATGTACTTTTTCAAAAGCACATTAATAACATTAACCATATCTAACTAAATAACAGTTATATTGTACCTTGAACCCAGAGACAGTTCAAATTGTAGCTTGATTCACTGAATGTTTGCTGTAAGAACATGGTAGTTTAAGCATCTGGGAAATTGTGTTCGGTAGGTAAAGGTGTCATAACAGTTTCTGAACAGAACACTATTTGCACAAACTTGATTTAGCAGAGAAGTCCCTATGAGTTTCATAACACTCTGCGTCAGGCATTACTTTCAGTTACAAACTCAGTAGCTAAATATAAAAAACAAAATGTGTTGACCAATTTTGACAAGATTGAATTTACAGTCATGAAGTCAGTCACACTAATGAGCAATTGCACAGGTCCTTTCCATTTCAACCAAATGCCCAAATAATTTTCTCAACCTCTGGAGCATCAAATTTTATTATTTATTTATTATTTGCATTTATATCCCACCAGTGGGCTTAGGGCGGGTAACATCATTATAATAAATATAATTTCAATTTAAAACATGATAAAACATAACAATTAAAACAACGGATATAGCTTGAAACTGTCAGTTGGCTATAAAGTTCTGGCCCGATGGTGCCAGTTGTTGTTGGTCAATAAATGGATGGATGACAGCAACCTCAGGGAGGCCATATATGGGTGCCCGTTGCCTCAACCAAAGGCCTGGCAGAACAGCTCCATCTTGCAGGCCCTGCAGAATTGAAGATCCTGCAGGGCCCTGGTCTCAATAGGGAGCATGTTCCACCAGGCCGGGGCCAGGACAAAGAAAGCCCTGGCCCTGGTTGAGGCAAGATGGGAGTCTTTCAGGCCAGGGACCACCAGGAGGTGTTGATCTTTACAGCGTAATGCTCTTTGAGGCAAATTTGGGAAGAGGCAGGCCCATAGATATGTTGGTCCCAGGCTATATAAGGCTTTAAAGGTCAAAACCAGCACCTTGAAGTGAATCTGGAACTCAACTGGCAACCAATGCAGTTGGTGAACCACATGCCTAATGTGAGCCTGCACAGGCGTTGATGTCAGGAGACGTGCCACTACATTCTGCACCAGTTGTAATTTCTGGACCAGCTTCAAGGCTAAGCCTGTGTAGAGTGAGTTGCAGTAATCAAGTCTGGAAGTGACCATTGCATGGGTCACCATTGCTAGGTCTTGGGGGGAAAGACAGGACTTCAGTAGCCTGATCTGCCTAAGATGGAAAAATGCAGATCTGGCAACTGCAGCAACCTGGGCCTCCATGGAAAGAAAGGCATCCAGTGTCATTCCCAGACTCCTCACTGTCTGGGCTGGCACCAAAGGTGCCCCTTCCAGTGTGGGGAGCCTGGCACCCACATCCAACCACCCTTGACCTGGGTACAGGACCTCTGTCTTCAATGGATTTAACTTCAACGGACTCTGCCGCAACCATCCAGCCACAGCATCCAAAGTCTCAGCCAAATTCGTAAGAATGGAAGATGGATGGCTGTCCATTAACAGATAGAGCTGGGTGTCATCAGCATACTGATGACAACCCAACCCATAACTCTGGACTAACTGGGTGAGGGGGTGCATATAGATGTTAAATAACATTGGTGAGAGGATCTCCCCCTGTGATACTCCAAATTCCAGTGGGTATCATGGAGAGACCCTCTTGCCAAGCACCACCCTCTGCCCCCGACCATGGAGGAAGGAGGAAAACCATTTCAAGGCAGTCCCCTGAACTCCTACATCAGCGAGGCAGTGGGTCAATAGATCATACCTGACTATATCAAACGCCGCCATTAGATCTAATAGTAACAGCAGTGCCGATCCGCCCTGATCCAGATGTCTACAGAGGTCATCTATAAGGGTGACCAGAGCCATCTCCATCCCATAACCAGGGTGGAAGCCGGACTGGAAGGAATCAAGGATGGAAGTGTCATCCAGGAAAGCCTGGAGTTGTTCAGCCACCGCTCTCTCAACCACCTTACCCAGGAATGGTAAGTTTAACACTGGGCAGTAGTTGCTTAGGACCATAGGGCTGTGTCTTCCTGTGTGAGAACACATTCAGCCTGCCCTAAAAGCACTGCACTGGCTGCCTATAGCATACCGGATTTGGTTCAAGGTGCTTGTTATTACCTTTAAAGCCCTTTATGGCCAGGGACCTGCATACCTGAAGGACTGCCTTTCCCCATATGTCCCCCAGAGAGCGCTGCAATTGGGGACCCAGAATTGGCTGGTCCTCCTGAATATCAAGGAGGCCAGGCTAGCGACAATGAGGGCCAGGGCTTTCTCAGAGGTGGCTCCACTCTGGTGGCATGAACTCATGGAGGAGATCAGGGCCAGTGGGACCTGCTACAGTTCTGCGGGGCATGTAAAACGGAGCTCTTCTGTCACACCTTTGGAGCTGCCACCACCACTACCACCACTGACATCTGACAGTTTATGAAAAGTGAGCCCTACCCCCTGGGTCCCCCCCCCATTAAAGCCCAACCCGAGCACCTGGATATCTGAAGGAGACCAAGAAGCTGACCGTACGCTGAGGAATCAAATGCTAGCACTTTAATATGTTGTTATAGTTATAGTTTTAAATTTGTATTTTATTGAATTTTATATTGTATATTGTATTATTATATTGTATTTTTATATTGTTGAGCTGGCCTTGCTGGGACGGCAGGGTAAAAATCTAAAAAATAAATAATGATGATTTTTTCAAGAGCAGACAAACTAGTGCCTCCTTCAAAGCCTCTGGGAAAGTCACAGTAGAAAGGGACAAGTTGAGAGTCGATTGAAGTGGTCCAATACTGGACCAGAAGATGGACAAGGGGCTACCAGTTCTCTTACTGTCTCAATTATGGTTGGAAGGTCTTGGCAGAGTGTCACAATCTTATTTGTGAAATTGTTCGCAAATGCCTTGTGGTCAATGGCCAATTCCCTACTATTTCTGCTGCCCTGTGGCACAGCCATAATAGACTGAATAATTCTAAATAATTGGGCCAGGAGTGAGCTCACAGACACAATGGAGGCCGCGTACAAATCCTTCTTTATGGCCTTCACAGCCATCTCATAGGCTTTCATAAGTGTCCTATAAGATGTTTGTGACACTTAGTCACAAGCATGCTGTAACCTCCACACTAGCCATCTTAGCTCCTGCTTCATCCTCCACAGCTCCGTGGTATATCATGGTGCTGCTTTGATGCGAGGGCGTAGAGGGCACCCTTAGGGTGTTACACTGGCACAAGATTCCACTAATTTAAGCAGGCATTGAGCTCAGGATACTGACTACATTATATCCTGTGAGACATTTGCCTGGATGCTCAACTGAAAATACCTTTCTCCTAATTGTAGATCAAGGTTTGCAAAAATATAATGTATCACAGATTAATAATTGAAAAGTATTCTAGTAATGCAATCCATTAAAAGAAAACAGAAAAAAAATCTAATCCTCAAAATCAACAGTCAAGACCATCAACCAAAATGCTTTCAATCCGACCTCTAAGTACCAGGAACAGTGTGTTTCTGTAGTAATATCTAATAGCAATAAATAATTTATTTAATAATGGAATACATAAAGAATAAGTAACAAGTAACTTTTTCTCAAAACAGAAGAAGCATTTCAGCATTTATAATTCATCTATTCTTAAATGTTACTTCTAATATACTTACTATTTCTTGCGACATTCACTAGCTCTATCAATTTTAAACTCTGGTAGGCTGATGAATCCCTCTGCTTTTTCATCCTGTGGACATGAAAAGATGAAAGAAAAATTAACAGAGCAGCAAACTAAATCACAAGGCCACCGGATAAGAGTCCTGTATTTATTATCTTATCAAAACATCCACAAGTATACATGGATTCATATTACTGGAAGGCTGTTTCAAATATGTACTGGTGATGTAAGTTTCCTCCACCAGGCAAACAGTGGCATCCTAGGGCCATTTCTGGTAAGAAAACGGTGGCGGGGGAAGGAAGGCTTAAGCCCTTGTCCAGGTCCTTGAATGTCATGATCCTTGTGAAAATCAGACTTGTGCATATCTGGGAATTAAGTTCTGAGTACATTTGTTTACCTTCCACAGGGAGAACACAAAGGCATTTTTAACAGGTGAACTGGCCTTCAAAGAAGCTATTCTGTAGATTCAGCATTAAATTTGGTAATACTGTTCTAGCTGCTTGCCTCTAACCAAACATAAGCTACTTTCACAAATAGACAATTATGAGTGCATCTCTCATTGCTGCTGTGAATGCAGCCTCTTCATTTTTCCTTGTAACAAAAAGGACCAGAGTCTTACTTTTTTTAAAAAAATGACACTTACTATCTTGTTGCAAAAGACTGTTATAATGCTATAATGATCTAGCAATTCCAAGTTTTTTTAAAGCCCTCCAGTATATGAGTTTGGGGGGAATGGTTACCTGCACTGGCCAAGGCAAGGAAAATGGTACTCATGTGAGTGGGATCTAGAAAGATGCACATCTTGCCCTCCAGTGTCCAAAAAAGCTTTGATTGCAATTTTTCCAAAATGGCCATACCAAACCAGATATGGGAAAGACCACATAGGGAAAAACTTGCCAACCTCCAGGTGGGGCCTGGAGATCTCCCAGAATTACAAATGATTTCCAGATACAGAGATCAGTTTCCCTGGAGAAAATAGCAACTTTGGAGGATGGACTCTATGGCATTATATCCCACTAAGGTCCCTTCATTCCCCAAACCTCACACTCAAATCTTCAGGAATCTACCAACCCAGAGCTGGTAACACTAGGGAAAACACAGAAACAGGATAGGTAGAAGACAGTGATATGTATATGCTGCCAAAAGCACAGCTGCCATACAGAAGCCAAGGCTTTAGGTTCCTGCTTCTCACTTTGCCTCAGACATTTAACTACCTTGTCTCTTTACCAGCTTCCTAATACTCTTCTCTCATCCTCCCCATAACTCATGGGTTCTTCTTGTAAAACATCATTGATTCCTGTGTCCTTTTCTCCCAAGCCTCTTTCGCCACCTATGCTTCCTTCAGGTTCCTTTTTTCAGATCATTGGCCTTCTTGCAATTTCCATGCTTCTGAGCTTTTCCTCTTTGGCTTGTCAGTTTCTTGAGATCTCTTCCTCATGCCCATTATGTCCCTGGTTGAGTTTTAAATTTCTGCCAAACAACATTCCACTCTGTTACAGAAAGTGGACTACAAAAGTATTCCTTGAGCAAGTGAACATTCTGAACCATCACAGCATTCAGCCAACCAGTGCCAGAGGCTAAGGCAACACAATACAGATACTGAATCAGTTGTGTACAGGATTTACAAACTTTTCTATGGGAAACAGTTGACGCCTACAATGGGAAATGCATGCTAATGCATGAAGCATTTTATGCTCATGAAAGAGAATTGGAAAATTCCTTAAAAGTGTGGCTCTGAGTTGTTACTAGAGCATCTAATACTATCACCCAATAGGATAGTGCATGGTGATCAGTAACTTAATATATAGAAGCTGCTTTTCGGCCAAACAAGAGATGGTACAGATTGAAATGACCCATCTTCAGCACACCTTGGAGGCATTAATTTGATATATGAGTAGGAAAGAATTGTGCATACTGTCATAGCTTTATTTACTGTTTCCAGTGTAGTAGCCTCTCACTGCCACAGAACAAAGCTGCTCATTTTAAAAGGCACTTTACATCTGCCTCAGAATTATCTGCCACAGAGGTATGTCACCTTTGGATAATGACTGAAGTATGTAGGCTCAATCACAACTGCCCTGGGATTTGGTGCTGCTCTCTCCCCTTACCACCTATATATCTCTGGGTAGTTTCTTCATACCTTCCATGCATCTGATGAAGAGAGATGTGTTTCTTGAAAGCTTATGCTACTATAAAGTTTGTTCGTCTTAAAGGTGCTAATGAGCTTTTTACCCCTGGGATTTGGACTTCCCTCACCAAAGGCTCCTGAGTAAAATTTAGCAGTCATGGGATAAGAGTATAGGTCATCTTCTGCATTAGAAACTGGTTAAACAACAGGAAGCAGAAAGTAGGAAGGTCTTGTGCTGGAGTTCCAAAGAGATCAGTACTGGGACTGGAACTATTTTATTTGTTCCAAAGGGATACTATAGCATTGGGGAGAAAGTGCAGAAAAGGGGCAACTGAGATCACAGGCTGGAGCATTTTCTACATGAAGAGAGGAAAGGACTCTGTGATGTTCAGTGTAGAGAAGAGATAATTAATGGAGACATAATAAAGCTTATGTACAGTAAACTCTCACCATTTGTCAATTTCACATATTCATGGTCTGATCATATGATGCAATCTTCAGCCTGTTTTTACTCCTACTGCACCATCATTGTAATCTTTAGAGCATTAAATTTTGCTACTGGGAAGAAACCCCTAATTCCCAGTATTCACAGATTTCTCCATTCACAGTGATCCCTAGTAAATGGCAAGAGTCCACCATATGGGGAAAGTGGATAGAGAGAACTTTTTCTCTGTAATTTTAAAACTCATGGGAACCTATTTAGTTATTAATTAAAATATTTGCAGCTTGCCTTTCCTCTTGGCTTAATGAAGCTGAGTGGCAGCAGATTCAAGTGTGAAAAAAGGAAGTACTGCTTCACTCACACACACGTTATATTATGAAATTACCTGCCAGAGAATGTGGTCATGGCTGCTAGTTTAGTTCACTTTCCAAGGACAGGTCCATCAGCTACTATAGTGTAGTGGTTAAGGTGTTGGACTGGAATCTGGGAGAGTCAGGTTCAAATCCCCAATCTGCCATGGAAGCTTGCTGGGTGTGTTCAGATCAGCCATTCATTCATTCATTCATTCATTCATTCATTCATTCATTCATTCTCTTTTCTCTCCCTCTTTCTCTCTCAGCCTAAATTACCTCACAATCTCACAAATGGTTATAAGCCACTTTGGATATCCACTGGAGACAAAAACATGGTAGAAATGCAGTAAATAAATACATAAATTGCAATCAGCTATGAAGACTAAATGGAACCTCCATGTTTAGAGACACTAACCCGCTGAAAACAGTTTTAGGGGAAGCAAAAGGGAGATTCTTTGGCCTCCTTGCTCTGCTTCTAGGCCTTCCAAAGGCATGTAGTTAGGCACTGTGTAAACAGGATGATGGATTAGATGCTCTTATGCTCTGTGCAAGAGTAACATATATGTCAGTTTCTTACCTCCTCATTGATATACCAGTACAGAGAAGTATCCTTCAGAACAAACCAGTATTTTTTCCATTTTTGTGAAAAATAACTCTTGGCATCCTTCTTTTTCCAAAGCCAGCCTTCACAATCTCCACGACCAAGATCTTTACAAGAAATTCGCCTTTTACTCTTACTTTGAGCAGTGGCTGGGAACAACAAGGAAATTCATGTTAATCACACAACAAGGAAATTCATGTTAATCACACAATTCTTTTCCCCCGATCTGGAACCCACCATCTAGCCTATACTTTAATGAAGGTGGAACTCTGTGCTGTCCCTCATAACAAGCAGTAGAGATAGAGACATAGTTTACTACTAGATGGCAAGTGTAGTGAAAGTCTTAAAACTCAAGCTCAAGGTCTTAAACTCCCACAGCCTTCACTATCTTTGCTATTTGATAGTAAACATGGACTTTCAAAATAAATCTAAGATTCAAATGTGTATCCATAGTTTTCTTAATAAATGATGTCTTTAAAGAGTGCCTTTACTTTTATTTATTATTATTTATTAAATTCAACTTTCAGGCTGCCCTCCTCCTGAAAAGCAGGGCTCAAGGCTGCATACAACAGTGATAAAATTGCAATTTTACAAAAGATTTCAAAATTAAATTAATACATACAACACAATTTACAGGAGACTAAGCCAATTTGATGGTTATAATTTCATTGCCTCATAGAGGAGGGAGGTAAGGAAGAAGAAGAGGAAGAGATTGGATTTATACCCTGCTCTTCACTTGGAGGTTCAGAGTAGCTTACAAACTCCTTTCCCTTCCCCTCCCCACAACAGGTGGGTCTGAGAGAGCTCTTTGGAGAACTGCTCTGTCAAGAACAGCTCTGACAGAACTATGGCTTGCCCAAGGTCATCCAGCAGCTGCAAGTGGAAGAGTGGGGAATCAAACCCGGTTCTCCCAGATTAGAGTCCATGCACTTAACCACTACACTGTACACTTAACCACTACACTAAAAGAAAGAGGAGAAAGAGTGCCAGACTAGATGGAAGACCATCACTGTCCTTAACCAAACACCTGGCAGAATGTCTCTGCCTTACATGTTCTTGCAGAATGGCAACAAGTCCTACAGGGCATGGATGTTATTCAGCAGCAATTTCCACCAGGTAGGGGCCAGGGCAGAGAATGCCCTGGCCCTAGTTGATGACAGCTGGATGTCTCTCAGGCCAGGGACTACCAGGAAGTTCTTATCTAGGAAGCGTAAAGCTCTTCTGGGGGTGTACCAGAAGAGGCGGTCCCGAAGGTATGTGGGTCCCAGGCTTTAAAGGCTAACACCAGAACTTTGAATCTGATCCAGTACTCCATGGGAAGCCAGTGCAACTCACGCAATACAAGTTGAATATGTGTCATACAAGGGGTCCCATGTGGCCGCATTCTGGATCAGCTGGAGTTTCCAGGTCAGCCTCAAAGGCAGCCCTATGTAGAACGAGTTACAGTAGTCTAGCCTGGAGGTGACTGTTGCATGGATTTAGGGAACATGGAAGAATGTGGAGGCTAAGGCACTCTTTTAAAGACATCAAACACTGAGAAAACTATGAATACAAGGTTGAAGTTTAGGTTTATTTTAGAATGTCTATGTTTAAAATATATGCAAACACAATGTCTAAACCAGGGGTACCAAACTCATTTGTTATGAGGGCGAGATCTGACACAAATGTTACTTTGCTGGGCTGGGTTGTATATTCCATAAAATGTAATGCCAGATACTGAAGCTATAAACTTTATGAAGGACACAGGCGCAGTCAATTAATTATTACTCCAAATACAAAAAAAGCTATTGATTCCTAACAGTGAAAGCAATTGATTTACTGGGGAACAAAAGCCCCAATAAATGTTTTAAATCATATGCAGGATGAGATTTTTTCACAAGGGATACTATAAAAGGAAGGGTATCTTTCACTTCCATATGAATTAGCTACTTTTCTGGAGATGAGTCTTTGTCCTTGTGAGTAAATAAGGTAGTTTTTCAGCACCTCCCTATATGCCCAGCCTCAGCAGCCAAGCACAGCTACAATCCATCTATCGCGTTTTGCTTCCTCTCTTCCCCCATCCTGCCTCTGAGGATCTTGAGGATTTTTCCTTCTATCACCCCATCCCCACCACCAGCACCAACCGTGTGAGGTGGGCCAAACTGAGCAACTGGCCCCAGGTAACCCAGATGACAGGATCCTGGCATCAGGAGGAGAGACGTCTGAACCAGGCTTTTCCAGATCCCCTCACCTCCAGTTCTCATCCCTCCTGCATTTCCTACAGAAGCAGTGGGGTTGAGGGATGGCCTGACAGAGAGGCTGTTTCCAAAACATTCAGAGAGCACTTTTCCCCCTGAGACCCCCTTTCCCTCACAGGCTGAGAGAACATGTGGCAAGAGAAGGGAGGTCACCATCCCCCACCTGCCCCAACACTCACTTTGCTTCCTGGCTCTGTGACTGTACAGATGTGTGGTGGCAACATCAGCACCCCTATTTCCCTTTGCTTCTCCACTCGCTTCCAAGGCCAGGAAGTCTTTCCCTCACAGAGCAGCATACACAAGACAGCCTAGTTGCCTCACAATCCACATGCCAGCCCTCCTCCTCCTCTCTTCCCCACTGGCCCTGTCCCTTCATCAGCTAACTGCCTCTCCATGTGCCCACTCCCCTCATGGTTGCTATCTGAAGAACCACTAAGCCATCTGGTACAGTGGTGGCAGGATCGGCCATTCAGCTTCGACCCATATGTAGTAGTTTCTTCAATCCTCACTGAGCTGCAGTCAGAGGAGGCAGAAGGGAAACAAACCCACAACTCCTCTTTCTCCGCCTTTACTGCCATTCCCCTCACACTATGTAAACTTAAGTCTCTTAGCCCCACCCTTTAGGCATTACCTTTCTATTTCTTGACAGCTTCAACCATACACACAACACCTCACCATATGTGCCTACTCGCCCCCCACAAGCAGCCTACTGCTTCCCTCCCCCACACCAGTGGCTTGTGGGCTGGATAAGAGCCCTATATGGGCTCAAATCTAGCCCCCAGGCCTTATGCTTCACACCCCTGGTTTAAACAGTACAAAAATTAAATACAACTTTACATAAGACCTACAGGAAGCTATTTATCATATTTACCTTTGTTCTTCTTTTTAGACTTGTGTTGTAGAGAGGATTGCTGAAATGTCTATGAAAGAATCCAATAAACATACCACTTAATTAGTGTATGCCAAAAACAATGAAGTAATTACTATACAACAATTAAAAAGTACAGACACTTGACAATTATTGAAAGTTCTCCTGTGCAAGCTAACTCAAAGGAATTTATTTATTTAATTAGATTTTTAGGCCGCCCTTCCCTGCAAGCAGGGCTCAGGGTGGCTTACAACAAAGGCAATCACGTGCAGCCTTGATCCGTGCCCTTCATGGCTTATAAAAGCTGGCCATGAGGGGTTTCGAGGTGCCCTCAGGGATATTATCAACTGTTCTCGGAAGTATTGGTCCGCCCTCTCTTGCAAAAAATCATCTTTAGACCTGACAGAATTGGCGAACTACTGGCCGGTCTCAATAGGGCAAATTACTTGAGAGAGCGGTGGCGATTCAGTTGCAGAGCTTTATGGACAACACTTCCATGCTAGACCCTTTCCAGTCTGGCTTCCGTCCGGGCCATGGGATGGAGATGGCACTGGTTGCCCTCACAGATGACCTCCGGAGGCACCTAGATCAGGGCGGCATGGCGGTACTGTTGTTGTTAGACCTGTCAGTGGCGTTCGACACGGTCGACCATCAATTACTGATCCACTGCCTCGCCAACACGGGGATTCAAGGGCTCGCCTTGCAATGCCTTGTTTCCTTTCTCCAAGGTTGGGGACAGAGGGTGGTGCTAGGGGAGCAGCTGTCCCAGAGGCACCTGCTGACTTGTGAGGTTCTTCAAGGGGCAGTGCTATCCCTAATGTTATTTAACATCTGCATGCGCCCCTTGCCCAGATTGCCTGGAGGCATAGGCTAGGCTGTCACCAATATGCGGATGACACCCAGCTTTATCTCCTGTTGGGTGGCCAGTCCGACTCTACCCCAGAGGACCTGGACCGGGCACTTCAGGATGTGGCAGGCTGGCTGAGACTGAGCTGACTGAAATTGAATCCAACAAAGACGGGGGTCCTGTGCCTCGGTTGGAGCGGTTCAGGGGTAGGGATCCCATTACCAACCTTCGATGTGGCACCACTGGTGCCAGCGCCGACAGTCAGGAGTTTGGGAGTGCTCCTGGACACCACCTTAACAATGGAGGCCCAGGTAGCAGCCACTGCCAAGGCAGCCTTTTACCATCTATGGCTGATTAGGCAGTTGGTTCCCTTCCTCAAATGCAATGACCTGGCAATGGTGATCCACGCAATGGTCACCTTGAGACTGGACTACTGCAACGCTCTCTATATGGGGCTGCCCTTGTCCCAAATCCAGAAGCTGCAGCTGGTGCAAAATGCGGCAGCCAGGCTGCTGATGGATCTCTCTATACGAGAGCACATCATGCCTGTGCTGAAGGCGCTGCACTGGCTGCCAATAGGATACCGGATTTGCCTCAAGGTGCTGTTTTTGACCTTTAAAGCCCTATATAATCCGGGGCCTGCCTACCTGAGGGACCGCCTTTCCCCACATGTTCCCCAGAGAGCACTGAGGTCGGGGACTCAAAATCGCCTGCCTGTCCCAGGGCCAAAAGACACCAGACTGGCAGTCATGAGAGCCAGGGCCTTCTCAGTGGCAGCTCCATACTGGTGGAATGAGCTCCCGGAAGACATCAGGGCCCTGCAGGACTTTCTACAGTTCCACAGGGCCTGTAAAATGGAGCTCTTCCACCAGGCTTTCGATTAGGGACTGCCACTGAGGAATGAGTGCTGGAAATTGCACCATTAAGGTCCTATGCTACACTACAGAGAGCCAGTTTGGTGTACTGGTTAAGTGTGTGAACTCTAATCTGGGAGAACCGGGTTCGATTCCCCACTCCTCCACATGCACCTGCTGGATGACCTTGGGCAAGCCATAGTTCTGATAAGAGCTGTCCTTGAAAAAGACCAGTTTCTGTCAGAGCTCTCTCAGCCCACCTACTTCACAGGGTGTCTGTTGTGGGGAGGGGAAGGGAAAGGAGTTTTTAAGCTGCTCTGAGACTCCAAGTGAAGGGCAGGGTATAAATCCAATCTCTTCTTCTTCTTCTACTGACATCAAGTCAACTGGACACTGGCCCACCTATATCGGCCCACTTTAGTAATCGCCATCTGATTCAACTTGCACTTTATGTATATTACAGTTTGAAATTTTATTGTTATGTATCTATGTATTTATATTTTATGATATTTTAGTCTATGTACACCACCTTGAGCCTGCACCTGCAGGCAAGGCGGGATATAAATCTAAATAAATAAATAAATGTAAATACAACAAATAAAGTTAATCTAAAACCAGCTGTAAAATACAGAATATGCATATCAACAAATAAAACAATCCATTCCAAGATGATGGAAAAATTTCAGCTTCCACAAGCCTCCTAGGGGGGTTGCGGAGAATGGAGGGTGTGATAGTGCCAGACTACATGTTGTCCCATTGCTGTCCTCAACCAAATGGGAGTGATGCAGTTGTTGACTGGTATACTGGACTGGGCCCAGTGTTCATTATCCAGAGAATAATGTGCCTCAGTAGTATGTTTTTAGCACTTAGCTTCCCATGTGGAAACAAAGCTATTTGCCATTGATAGTCCCTACAGATAGGAAAATATAGTGCCTGTGGGTGTGCTTCACTGCAATTTAAGGCATATTGTAAAGTATGCAAAAAAAGGAAAGACTAATCATATTGTAAAATATGTATAAAAAGAAAGACAAAAAAATTACTGGCAAGAAACCACCTTTTTGATTTGTTTCTTAATGTGATGACTGCTTTTACTGTTTTCCTTTTCAGATATGCTGCTTTACTGTTTTAATTCTTTGCTGCTGCTTTTACAGATCTTGGATGGTTTGCAGGTTTTAATGCATTTTTATATGAATATTAATTTTTGTATATCACCTTGGGAGCTATTAGTGGCCTGAAAGGTAGGGATATAAACAAAATTAATAGTTTTATGCTGTTTTTATGTTGTTTTATGCTTTGGCACATGGTGCCCTATAGTAAGCCGCCCTGAGCCTGTTTGTAGGGAAGGCAGGGTAAAAATGTAATTAATAATAATAATAATAATAATAATAATATAAAGTCAAGTTTACACAGGATAGGAGAAGCATTTGGGCTTCTATTTATGTCACCCGGCAGAAAGTATAAATGAGTTCCAATCTGGAACTGAGCTTTAAAAAAAGCCCAATTTTCTGGATGCAAATCTTTCCTCAATTGTGCAAGCAAATGAACTGAATCAAAAGGAAGGGAGATTTGAGACTAAAAAACCTGGATGTTAAAAAGTAGCTCCTGGGAGCAGTAGAAGATATGCACAGCTTCTCATTTTTTCTGCCACAAAACGAAAGCTAATGAAAACCCAGTGCCATTCACAACTGAAAGAAAATTTTCTGGGACTGCAAGGTCATGTAATTAGGTGCACTCCTCTGGGAAGAACATATTGAGTATCTTGGGACCTAGTGTCACAGAGACCTTCCAGGGTACTAGGTTGGTAACCGTGTGAAACAGAATGGTGGACAGATGGGCCACTGGTCTTATACCCACCTACAAATGAGTCTGTAGAGATTATTTGGTGTAAGAAGTTGCGACTATGACTTACTGCTATAGACATTTTTTCAGTATTTTATTCATGCAAATATGCCTCCATAGCAACCAACAGTTTTATGAAAACACCATGTAACAAGCACAATAATTGTAAAGAATTACATTTAAAATGAGAAGAGGGGGAAAACAGCCAGGGTGTTTGGACAGTACTGTTTTCAATTTATTAAGAAGCTAAGAAACTTGAAAATATTCTAAGCAACATATGCTGCAATGGGATAATGAGAACCTTCAAGAACTTCCTGTATTACTCTAAACACAGCTAAAGCCTTCCAAAGCCACTGCTTAATCCATGGTATAACTTTGCTTAGGATAGAACTGCTGAACTCCTATTTAAAAACTGCTTTAATTAATTTTAATGATTCTATAATTATTAATTTTGTTCATTATTATAAGACCGTGTTGCCCCACATTAAAGCAATATGTTGACCTTCATTGTTCAATATTTCAGCAGATGCTTTTCACTAACAAGTCAACAAAGCAGTTCTAGACAAAAGCACATCACTCTTTTTAAAATATGCATTGCTACACATACACAGAGATGCACTAAACTTCTAAGACTCATTAACTGCTTCCATGCACATTACAAAAAATGGCATTTGAAACACTCCCCATTCACAACTGACATGACATGCATGTAATTTTCATTTGGACACCAAAACTATTCCAAGAGGAAGCCCCTCTAAGGTATTACAATACTTTTTGTTGCTGTACATAGGTTCTTTCATAAAAATTGCTATTGATATAGGAAAAAAACCTTTCACTGGTTCAAAAGCTTGTGTCTTCTGGTGTTTTATCTGTTTTGCATCTCTTAATGTTGGATACCAACATGACCATAACTGCTTTTCTCTCATACTGCATCTATGGGATGTTTCAAGATAGTTGTAGATAAAACTTCAGACTCTAAATAGAATTTATTTCCTTTTACTTAAATGTATAATATTAATGCTATTTTATTAACATAAAATATTTTTATGAAGTAGTAATCTTGTTGAAGATTATTTAGTATGATTCATAAGATACAGCATTACATTCATAGTTCTGAAACCTGTGGAATTTTTGAAGAGATACAAAATTTCAAATATTGCTTCACTTGCTGTTCATGAAAGATGCAACATTTTAAACATTGCTTTGTTTTGTATTACAGACAAACAGCATTCACAAATAAAATGCAGTTTTTGTTCATATATCATGGATTACTTTGATGGCAAATTATGAATTTACTTTGTATTACACTAAGTGACAATACATTTATTGCATGAGTAAGGTGAAATTTCCCACAGCTGTATACAAATTAATGTATCATAAGGATGAAAGAAAACATTTCTAAGTTCTGGGGATTTCATTTATTAACATGCAGTGTGAACAGGTCTATCATAAAATTTTATTAAATTCACACAGTCTTTATTAGATCCACCCAGCAGTACCAAAGGAAGTCATGAAATGAGTTTGTTAAAATAAAAGCATCGCATTTGTTTCCAGTTAAGCACAGTGGAGAACCATCTGCTTTAAAAACATTTGACTACTGTAAAATCTGGGAGACAGCCAGAAACTCAAGATCCTACAAATACTGACTTCCTTAATTGTCCATTTGTTAGGTTACTGAAAAAACAATTTATGTTACTTTTGAGCACACTGCTGAAAAATTTATTAGCATCCTTACACTTTGAAGAATTTTAATGGTCTAGATTTTTTTTAGTGCTTATCCAATTTTAGTAACATACTGTTTCTTGTTCAAAATGAAAAACCATTATCATTCTTAAAGCATTGAATTTAGTCCATCACATAGCAGGTATGTCAAGGACTTCTTAAATCAGTGGGACATATACGTACGTAACTTCTGGCAGAATTCAAGCAATGGGTAATGGTCTACCAACTTTATGGGAGCATTGCATTACTTTGAAGAATTTTAATGGTCTAGATTTTTTTTTAGTGCTTATCCAATTTTAGTAACATACGATTTCCTGTTCAAAATAAAAAAACACATCATTCTTAAAGCATTGAGTTCAGTCCATCACATAGCAGGTATGTCAAGGACTTCTTAAATCAATTGGACATATACGTACGTAACTTCTGGCAGAATTCAAGCAATGGGGAATGGTCTATGAAAGTCTATACAATAGCAATTTATTATCATAATGGAATATTACAGGTGAGTAAAACACCATATACCAAACTGCTTCATTTGTTATAAAATAATATTTTTAAACTCTTGTAAATAAAGTCATACTGATTCCTGAAAGAAATGTTGTGAGATAAAAGGTTTTAAAGGCATCAGACACATGCCACACCACTCAGCTTTGGTTTAGAATTAAATATTTTCCCATTTTACTTACATGATACATGGAGGTTTCAGGACCAGGAGTGGTCATGCTGTCTTGCCTTAATGAGTCCATCTGTAAACTGGGCAGTAGGGAGTAATGACTTGGACTGTTGCTTTTGTCTCCCTTCTTTTTGGATTTTTTGCCTGTGTCCTTTTTGCTGTTTCTCTGAAACATGTAATCTTCCTGAGCTATTTTCTCATTGCTCATATATCGAAGTAGTGAATTTTCTAGACAGAAATTGAAAAGGTTACTTAGCAAATCAGCAATGTCTGCTGTGCAATGCAACTCTTGCCAAGGTTAGTAGAATAACTCTCACAGATTTAGAACAGTTAAATAACTGACTGGAACATTGTGCCTTGATGACATTTAATAAAGGTATACCCACTTGTTTCATAGCTGTACCACAATATAATAGATCATTCTGGCCGATTTCTCACAAGCGCTGCTCCACGCTCACTCTTCCCTTTGCCCTGATGGTATGTGTCAATTTCACACTAAGTGCTGCGCGACCGTATTTTGCCCTGCAGCTTTGTGCAATTTTCCCTGCATCTGCTCAATCCTGTTTTTTGAGGATTGAGTAGATGCGGGGGAAATCGCGTGAAGCTGAGGGGCAAAATGCGGCCATGCAGCACTTAGTGTGAAATTGACACGTACCATCAGGCCATAAGGGAAGAGTGAGCACAGAGCAGCGCTTGTGGGAAATCGGCTTTTTTGAAATATCAGCCTGAGCTTATCAAAGGCAGTTGAGTGCTCTAATATTTTAGATGTCTTCTATTTAATGCCACCAGCTGATTCTCCTCATTGGCTCCTGCTGACCTTGGTTATCTATGAATATGTTGCCTTCTAGCATTTACTGGACAGCAGATTAGCTTTATTCTTGTGGTTCTTGATTCCTATTACTGTACTGTCTCCTTGATTTCCTGCTTGCTTCTTTCTTTTGCTTCAACTCTTTTAGCACCTACTAAATCCTCATCCAAGACAAAGTCTGATTCCATAACCACATCTGCTGTATTATTTGAAATCAACCTCAAAATAGCTATCTACAGAAACTGGATTAAGTGATATAGATATTGCCTGTAACATGAACTTTATTATGCCACTTTTGGATATAATGTCTTAACTTGAATATGCATATGCACTATGCATTGTACATGGAACTTCCACATGTCGTAAGTTCTCCAGGACTTTCCATACATACTGCTGATTTGAAAATCCAAAGGAATGGGCACACCGATATCTTTCCTGTTGAAATAAATGGGGCAGATCTTCCAGTTGTTGGAGCTCCCACGCTAATAAGAAATCTATGGATAAGGGCCTAAGATATGTGGAACGGACATGATAATCACCCAGATTTTATCATAAAACAGAACAAGTTGGTCTTATTTTCAAGGCAATCTCATTCAGAATTCTCTTGAGTCTCAATTAAATTCCTCTTCTTTAGGGTAATTTAACTTTAGAACTCAAATGACATGATATGTTTGGCCACAAATTGGGTCAACCCTCCCCCATCCCGTGCTGTTTTCCTGAGCCAAAACAGCCATGGGGGAGGCACTTTTTGCCTTCTGGTGGGGGCTGCATGTGCAATACTCAGTGCACTTGCAGCCTCTAGGGAGGCAAATAATATGCCCCAGTGCAGCCATGGTTTGGGGAAAATGGCACAGAGAGAGGCTGGAGCCCCTCCTTCCCCAGCACCACAGCCCTGACCTGAATTGGAATCTGAATTATGGCTGTGGGGAAAATGAGTCAAGTGTATTTTGTAGATGGGCTCTATAAAGAGTGCAGTTAACTATTATATTAACATAATAAATAATAACACCATCATAAAGATATTTTGTAATGAGTCATACACCAAAAGACTAAAAGTGAAAGTGATATCTGGCTGAAAAAGTTACATCTGCTTGAATTTTAGAGTGTCTCACTTCAGATTTATTAACAGAGATAATGGGAAAACAAAAAAAGAATCAAAGGTAGGGCTGAATGCAAATTAATTCCCTGCTGCTGTACTCTGAGCATCAAACTGCAACAGTTTTATGTATGATCAAATTATATTGAGAAGAGGCTGGCAATTAGTTTTCAATTCCAGCTTAGGACACTACTAATAATAAGCATGCAACTAGAATCCTTGAATATTAAAAGCATGATCTGCTTTTCAAATTTGTGTTTTGTAGGTAACAATGTGGAATAGTTAAGGAACGTTTGCATGTAATGATTCAGTCAAAGGTATATAAACAAAAAGCAAATTCTGTTTGAGGTCACTTACCTCTTCTGCTATCTCTTTTTGTCTTGCTAGGCTCTTCATAGTCTCCTACCCAATTATATTCTACTGGCATAGATATCGGCCTTAGTTTGCCTGCATTGAAAAAACCCTGACCATTAAATTACATTGTCTTCAAAATACTTATTACAAGAGCATAGAATTAAATTCACAAGAATTCTCCATATTAATAGATTCAGGTGGGTAGCTGTGTTGGTCTGAAGCTGCAGAACAAAGTTTGAGGCCAGTGGCACCTTTAAGACCAACAAAATTTTAATTAAAGTATAAGCTTTCATGTGCAAGCACACTTCTTCAGATAAAGAGATTTGTGTTACATGCAAAAGATTATACCTTAAATAAAACTTTGTTGGTTTTAAAGGTGCCACTGGACTCAGACTTTGGTCTCCAGATTAAGTTACTCTTGCAAACAATTCAAGGTGAGCAGACTAATGTGACTTAATACTTCTATCCAGAGAATGGTTTTTGTTTTTTTTAAAAAAAATTCTTGGATGTATACAAATAACAATGCTTGTTTTTCAGTGAAGTATTTTCCTAATTAACCTAATTAGATAATTACAACTGGGGGACCTGCAAGAACTTGCAGGAGGCATTTCATTACTCCCTCCCCATTATTTCCTCTTTCCCTCCCAGCTTCTCCTCTTTTCATTCTCTCCTTCCCACCTACTTCTATCTACCTCCCTATCTTCAGATTTTGCTTCAGATTTTCTGGAGTAATGCCAGACAAACATGGAAGATGTGAACCATGCGGCTGCTTTAAAGACATTATCTAGTGAGAGCTGGGACAGGAATGCTGCCAATTAAGCTTGAGTCCTGGTGGAATGGGCTCTCAGAGTGATGGGGCAAAGTAAGCTTGCTTTGCTGTATGCTGTTTTGATAATGGACACCACCCACTTAGACACTGACTGAGATACTGCTGCTTTCCCTCTGTTTGGGCCTTCCAAACAAACAGGTTCCTACCCTTTCTAAATTCTAAATATGTAGTATTTCATTAAAATCTGCCTCCATTCCTGAGGACTGGAAGGTAGCTAATGTCACTCCCATCTTTAAAAAGGGTTCCAGAGGAGATCCAGGAAATTATAGGCCAGTCAGCCTGATGTCGATTCCGGGTAAATTGGTGGAAACTGTTATTAAGAATTAGTAGGCACACAGATGAACAAAAACTATTGAGGCTGACTCAGCATGGGTTCTGTAAGGGAAGATCTTGTCTCACTAACCTGTTAGTGTTCTTTGAGGGGGTGAACAAACATGTGGACAAGGGGGACCCAATAGATATTGTTTACCTTGACTTCAAGAAAGCTTTCGATAAAGTTCCTCATCAAAGGCTCCTAAGTAAGCTCAAAAATCAATGGATGAAAGGACAAATCCTTTTGTGGATCAAAAACTGGCTAATTAATAGGAAACAGAGAGTGAGTATAAATGGGCAATTTTCTCAGTGGAGGGTGGTAAGCAGTGGGGTACTGCAGGGATCAGTATTCGGTCCAATGCTTTTTAACTTCTTCATTAATGATTTGGAGTTGGGAGTAAGCAGTGAAGTGGCTAAATTTGTGGATGATACGAAGTTGTTCAGGGTGGTGAAAACCAGGGAGGATTGTGAGGCACTCCAAAGGGATCTGTTGAGGATGGACAAGTGGACATCAGTGTGGCAAATGGGGTTCAATGTGGCCAAGTGCAAGATGATGCACATTGGAGCCAAAAATCCTAACAACAAATACACGTTGATGGGGTCCAAATTGGCAGAGACTGACCAAGAGAGAGATCTTGGAATTGTAGTAGATAATTTACTGAAGATGTCGAGAAAGTGTGTGACTGCAATAAAAAAGGCCAATGCTATGCTGGGGATTATTAGGAAGGGTACTGAAAACAGATCAGCCAATATCATAATGGCGCTATATAAATCAATAATACAACCTCATTTGGAATACTGTGTACAGTTCTGGTCACCACACCTTAGAAAGGATATTATAGCTTTGGAAAAAGTACAGAAGAGGGCAACTAGAATGATAAAAGGATTGGAACACTTTTCCTATGAAGAAAGGTTAAAGCATTTGGGGCTCTTTAGCTTAGAGAAACGATGGCTGAGAGGTGAAATGATCGAGGTTTATAAGATTATGCATGGGACAGAGCAGGTAGAGAAAGAGGAACTTTTCTCCCTTTCTCACAGTACAAGAACTTGTGGGCACTCAATGAAATTGCTGAGCAGTCAGGTTAGAATGGATAAAAGGAAGTACTTCTTCACCCAAAAAGTGATGAACATATGGAATTCACTGACACAGGAGGTGGTGGCAGCTACAAGCATAGACGGCTTCAAGAGGGAATTAGATAAACATATGGAACAGAGGTCCATCAGTGGCTATTAGCCACAAGGTATAGATAGGGACTCTGGGGCAAGTCATGCTCTGTATTCTTGGTGCTTGGGAGGGTCAACAGTGGGAGGGCTTCTAGTGTCCTGGCCCCACTGGTGAACCTCCTGATGGCACCTGGTATTTTTGGCCACTGTGTGACAGTGTTGGAGTGGATGGGCCATTGGCCTAATCCAACACTGACTTCTCTTATGTTCTTAAATTTATCTGTCCATTTCAAATGAAAAAGGAGTGCTCATCTGACACCTATTGTATGCAGTGTTTGTTCAGAGCCAGAGGTCAGGGAAAGAAAAAATACAGGGAAGACGATATTCTCCTGATTCAGGTGAAGTTTGGAGACCTCCTTGGCCAAAAAATCCAGCCTGGGTCTTGGCACCACCTTGTCTGCATGGAATCTGGTAAAGGGCAGGTCACATCTTAGTGCATTCAGTTTCCCCACCCTGTATACAGAAGCGATTGCTACCAGGAAGGCTGTTTTATAAGAGAGAAATGACAGCTCAGACCTTGCCATTGGTTTAAACAGTTCATGAAACTATTTGGCTAACACAAGGTGCAAACTCCACTATGGAATAGGATGAGCAACAGAGGAGTACAAATTATGCAAACTTTTAAGGAATATCTGAGATACAGGTGCTGAGAACACGAAGGAACTATTGCTTCCCTTATGAAAATATACTTTAATGGACAAGGAGGCTAAGCCTCCATCCTTTAACTATAGTAAATAGCTGAAAATCTTGGGCAAAGTGCAGATGACTGGACTGATACCCTGACCCTTTGCCCAAATTGCAAACCTATTCCACTTAGAAACACAGGATTTTTGTGTGGAAGGTCTATGACGAGCAGTAATGACCTCTATTGCCCTTTGAGATAACCTGTCTAAGGCAGTATCAACCACACTGTCAGATTCAGAGAATGCACCTCGGGGTGTAGAATGGGGCCCATAAGCAGGAGATTGTGTGCCGGAGGCAGGATTCTGTGAACTCCCTTCGACAATTTCCACAAGGTTGGGAGCTACACTCTTTGAGGCCAACAGGAGGCAAGAAGAATGCAGGCAGTTCTTTTGGCCTTCAGTTTGGCCACGAACTTGTGTAAAATTCCAAAAGGAGGGAGCCCATAAAAATGCAACTGAAAGGCATCCCCAAGAGATTCTTCGTCCACAGCTGCCCTTGAACAGAATAAGTAGCATTTCGTGTTGGCTTTGGAAGTGAAAAGGTCCACGTTCAGGAATGCCCACTCTCTGAACACGGGGTGAAAGTAGTGCTTGGTGATGGATCACACCTGGTTTATGTCGGTGTCTCTGCTTAGTGTGTCTGCCAAGGTATTGTCTTATCCTGCAATGTGAATGGCTGTTATTTGCACCCTGTGCTCTATTGCCCATTTCCAGATCAGGGACGCTTCCCCGCACAGACAAATGGAACCTGTGCCTCCGTGCTTGTTTATATAAAATGTGGCTATCTGTTGCTAGGAGAACACAATGTCTGTCCAAGAGTGGTGTAAAAGGAGTAGGAGCATGCCTAACAGCCCTTTTTTAAAAAAAACCCTGATGTGAAGCTTTATATTCAGACTGGGATCAAACCCCCTGTACTGTATAGATACCACAGTGTGCCCCCCAAACCATCAGGAAGGCATCTATAATGACCTGTATATCATGGGGTTTAGTTCCAAAGGGTACTCCTTCAACTAGGTTTGGTAACTGGGACCATCAGTTCAAGCTCCTTTAAATTGCCCTGGGGACTGAAAACTTCTTCCAACGAGATAGATTCAGGTGGGTAGCCATGTTGGGTCTGAAGCAGCAGAACGAACTCTGAGTTCCAGTGGCACTAAGACCAACAAAGTTTTATTCATGGTATAACCTTTCATTTGCATGCACACTTCTTCAGATACAATGAAATGGAAATTACCAGTCCATACACATACGTAGAGGGTGAGCAATAAATTAGCAAACATTATGCTGTATGCTAATTTACTGCTCAACCTCTAATTTCCATTTCATTGTATCTGAGGAAGTGAGCGTGAATAGGGTTGCCAACCCCCCCAGTTTGGCAGGGGCCCCCTGCTTGGGGAGGTTCTAGCTGCTGCTGGCCAGATGGCCGGCGGGGGAAGCCCCATACCCAAGCCCCAACATTCACAGCCACCCCTCTCCCTTCTGTCTTGAAGGGCTCCCTTTCAGTGCAGAGAGCTGACATTTCCCCACTCACCCAAACGCCAGCTCCGTTTAAGTACAGGCAGCTTTCCCCGCACACTCGATCTCAAGCAGAGATCAGGCATGCTGGGAAACGCCAGCTTCCTGCACTTAAAGGGGCAGTGCAGGAAGCTGGCATTTCCCCACGAGCCCGATCTCCGCTCAAGATCGAGCACGTGGGGAAGGCTGCCTGCACTTAAAGGGGGCTGGCGTTTGGGTGAGAAGGGAAATGCCAGCTCTCTGCACATAAAGGACACCCTTTAAGTGCAAGGAGCCAGCATTTCCCCATGCGCTGGGGAGGCCGGACGTCCCCAATGTGATGTCATCTCATCGGGGATGCCCCACCCCCTCCAGGAACACCCCCCAAAGTCCCCTGCTGGGGGTGAAGATGGACTTGGCAACCCTACCCTTGAACAACAGGCAGGAGACCTCCTGAAAGAGGAAGGTGGATGGTAACAAGGGGGGTACTATGGGGTGTATGTGAAGTGAAGGCAGAGAGTCAAATTCTATGAAATAACGGTTATTTATTATTGCCAAAACCCAAGCACACCATGCCAGAAGAATAAAAAGCTGTATTGGAACAAAAGCAGGGCCTTTCCTGGCCTCTGCTTGAACAATAACAAACAAACCAGAAGAGGAAGTGAAAACCAAAAGTACAGGCTTTTTGGCCCTAAGGGATCAGGGGAAAATAACTGAACAGTACAAAAATGGAGCAAATTTAGAGTCCAGGGGCACCTTTAAGACCAACAAAGGTTCATTCAAGGTATGAGCTTTCGAAAGCACATACTTTGAATAAACCTTTGTTGGTCTTAAAGGTGCCCCTGGACTCTAAATTTGTTCTGCTGCTCCAGATCAACATGGCTGACTACCTGGATCTAAGTTCAATAAGGGCACATCACCAAATTCACTAAGAACACCAAGAATCATTTTAACCAGAAATCAAGAAAACTGGATAGCCAGTCCAAAAAGAAAACATCCCACACTAGTCAAGATGCTGAGTGTCTAGGGTGTTGCTCCCTGGGGGACTGAGGGGGTGTTTCCTCCTTGGTTTAGATTTTTTCCTTCCCCGAGGCTACAGCAAATAGACAGATCAGTAGGACTGCTTGTGGGGCCTGAAACCTATAATCTGAATATCTGTAAGGCCTAGACATTTCTGGATGTGCCTCGAGAATACCTGTTTGTAAGATTGAGGAGTGCTGGAGTAATCCCTAGAGACTTGGCCGTTATTTTATTTTTGTGTATGCGATCTAAGATGTCATCCATCTGGTTGCTGAACAGTTCTGGACCTTCAAATGGAATGTCCTCTATTTTGACTCTAGTGTCTTGGAGGAATGCAGAAGAGCTCAGCCAGGAATGCCTTCTGACGACGATACCAGAAGCCATGGCCCTGCTGTGGCAGTTGGCCACATGTATGGCTGCATATAACTGTTGCTTCCCCAACTTTTGACCTTCTAGGAGCAACACCTTAGCAATAGGTTTTTTTTGTCATCCAGGAGTAGGTCAACAAACTGAACCATGTAGTCCCATAACAACATTTGGTACCAACCCATGATGGCGGTAAAATTTGCAACCCAGAGTCCCATTGGACCTGATGAGTAGACCTTGTGGCCTAAACAGTCCAATCTGCGGCTCTCCTTATCAATTGGTGACAAGTGGATTCCTGCTCTACCTTTAGCTGGCAGGACTTCTGAGATGAGGGAGTTTGCTTGGGGGTGTTTAAAAAGTTATGCACATCCTTCTTCTTCGACTTTATATAAGTTCTTGAGCTTCTTGGCAGAAGCTTCAATAGGCCGGTTTGGACTATATGCCCATTGCAATATCCTGTATGCCCTGAAGCATGGGCAAGGCAACAGGATCAGAGTAAGAATACAGAACCTTCATAATTGGGTTGCTAGGATGGGGTTCCAAGGACAGGTATTCGAGATCCAATGCTTGGTCAGCTAAATCAACTGTCCGGAACATAATTTTAAGCCCTCTGTTGCGAATGGGGCTGAAGGCTCTCTACCACTGTATTGCTGGGTGAAGGCATGGAGGTGTCCTTTGACTCAGTCTCTGATCCTGGATCCATCCCCTCTTCAGAATCCAACACAAGGTATGAAGCTGCGTTGGTGAGACCATGATGTTTCTTTGGATGGCCTTTTTTCCCTTCTCCTGATCCTTAGGAGCAGGTTGTGTGGTGGGCCAAGGAAAAGGTGTATTGCTGTTGCAGACCCCTAAGGTCCCCACTGGGGTGGGAATATCACTGGGAATGGAAACCAGATTTGTTGAGGGGGCCATTGAGTAGAAGGCAACTGGGTGGTTGCTGCTTGTGGCCCAGAGGAGGCTCAACCAGTTGAGGTGGGACGTCATACACCTCATCTTTGGAAAATGCAGGAGATCAGTGCTGATGACCCGATGATGACAGATTTCTTGGAAGTGGTGAGAGCTGCACAACATGGATGTGGAAAGGTCAGTGTCAAAGCAATACTGAGCATTGGTCGGTGTCAAAACTTGACTTTGAGATGAGCCAATGGGTCGGTGCCTAGAAGGAGACTTCTGATGAACTTGAGGCAAATGTGGGCTCTGGTGTTGAGTTGATGGTGGGTTGAAGTCAAGTCAAGGGTAAATGACGTTGGACATGTTTAGACTTCTTCTTCGACTTTTTTTTTGATGGCAGTTCTGATGCCAAGCAGGCAAAGGCCAATGGTTCCATTGGTGCTGATGCTGACAGTGTTGGTGCCGAGGCTATGGAGGGAGCTCTTGGTTGTTTCTTGGAGTGCACCCATTTTTCTGCATGGGGGTCCAGGGCACCCAAAGCCTTTTCCTACAAGGCAGCTGTGAGCCTAGCTGGGCTTTTGAGGTCAAACAGTAGCAGGCAGGGCACGTAATTGTATTGTGCCATTCACCCAGGTATAATAACATGACTTACGGTTGTTCTGAGCCATTTTGGCTCCGCATTGCTCGAATTTCTTAAACAATGTCATTCTAACCTTTAGCTGGTTGACAGAGATAGTGAAGGCTCTGAAAGACTGCAAATCACAAAAACTCTTGTTCTCCTTATGGTGGCAAGAAGAGAACTGAGAGTACTCTCCCCACCTGTGTGGTATAGTGGTTCAAAGCAGCAGACTTAATCTGGAGAACCAAGTTTGATTTCCCACTACTCTGCATGAAGCCTGCTGCGTGACTTTGGGCCATTCACAGTTTTCTCAGAACTCTTTCAGCCCCACCTACCTCAGAAGGCAATTGTAAGCTGCTTTGAGACTCCTTAAGGTAGAGAAAAGTGGGGTATAAAAATTAACTCTTCTTCTTTTTCTTTGTCACGTGATCCTTCAGGTGGGAAAGGCTACCCTGAAGATGGAGGGGAGGGGAAGCACTCAGGCTCTAGAAACTTCTTTATAAAAGCTTGGAAGCTTTTCCTGTGGCTGGCCTGTGACTACACAGTCCCCACCTGAGACTGCACAGAAGCCACGACAATGAACTGCTGTAGCAGTTAAGAGTGGCGGACTCTAATCCGGAGAACTGGGTTTGATTCCCCACTCCTCTACGTACAGCCAGCTGGGTGACCTTGAGTCAGTCACAGTTCTCTCAGAGCTCTCTCAGCCCCACCTACCTCACAGGGTGTCTGTTGTGGGGAGACTGAAGGGCAGGGTATAAATCCAACTCTTTTTCTTCCAGAGCATATCCTGCAACTCTAACCATTATACTGGCTTTTGTGGGGTTGCAACTGTTGAACAGTAGGAAGCAGCTGAGCTTGAGTGAATCATGTAAGTCATGTGGTGGCAAGTGGCTCAGTGGTTGCTGCCAGGCCTGGACCTCAAAGACCAAAACAGTCCTGAAAAAGGACCTGTACCCTCCCCCACCATTTTTCCTGACAAAAGCCAAGGCTTGTATACTGTTCTGGTTGCTAACAATCGACAGTAAGGCCATCCATTTGTTAAAGCCACAGGCACTTTTTTATCATTCTGGTAGGGTTTAACCTCCTCCTCATGTTTGTTTGTTACATTTCAGACTTTTCTGCAAACCTGGGGCTTTTCTCAGGTTTTGTAGTGAAATCTTTCTTGTCTGTCCATGGCCCCAATCTCTGGATTCAAGTATCTATAGATGGAGCTATGCTGAGAACTAGCCATATTGATAATTCACGGGTCATTTTGAAATAACTTGCATGGATGAAAAGCTGTTACAGCAAAACAACAATAAAGTCTGTCAGTACCTTAAAGAATAATATATGTATTATGGCAAAAGCATTTGTGCAGGGGCCATGGCTCAGTGGTTCAGCATCTGTTTGGTGGGCAAGAGGTCCCAAGGTTCAAACCCTGGCACCACAAGCTAAAAGGATCAGATAATAGGTGATGTGAAAGACTTTACCCAAAACTCTAGAGAGCCAGTGCCCATTAGAGTAAACAATACTGAACTTCAGAGACCAATGATCTGACTCGGTACATGGTAGCCTAAAGTGATCAAGCAGTCAAGGACCAGGGTCCACTGATGGACTGATGATGAACTTGATACTATAATAAAACAGTTAATCTTTAGGGCAGGGGTTCTCAACCATTCTGAGCCTGCGGATACCTTTTGAATTTCGAGAGGGGGTAATATGCACTACCCCAAAACAATTGCCACGGGAGGCAGACCCGAGCCTAATACCTCCCTCCTCACTTTGCAAAAGAATCATGGAAGGGGAATGAAAAGAAATGACAAAAAGACCAAGGGAGAGGGGGAAGGGACTGTGGAATAAAAAGAAGGGAAGTCTGAAGAGGGAAGGGAACCACAAACCTGGTTGCTTACTACTCCTCTTGATCCTCCAGTATCTGTGATGGCTATTACAACCATGGAAAACCCTTTCATATAAATGAGCAGGGCTTTTTTTGTAGAAAAAGCCTAGCAGGAACTCATTAGCATAATAGGCTACACCCAACAACAGAAACTCATTAGCATATTAGGCCATACCCCTGACAACACAGCTCATTAGCATATTAGGCCACACCCCGATGTTACCAGAAGTTTGGTCATCCAGCCACACCCACCTTTTGCTTCTTATTCTGTTTACCTTGTTTGTTGTCAAAATCCAGGGCTTTTTTTTTGTAACAGGAACTCCTTTGCATGTTAGGTCACACACCCCTAATGTAGCCAATCCTAATGAGTTTCTGCTGTTGGGTGTGGCCTGTTATGCTAATGAGTTCCTGCTGGGCGTGGCCTACTTGGGAGCCAGCCAGAACTCCGTTCCTGTGTGTTCCTGCCGAAAAATAGCCCTGTAAATGAGGCTAGCCAATAAAAAGCTCTGCATTACATTGACCCTGCCCACTTCATGAAAAGCTTGGTCAGTGCTTGCATATGCCATGGTGCCCAAAGGAGTTTCTTGAAGCATAAGAATCTATAAGTGCTTAAAGGTCACTATATGCAAAAACCTGTAGGAATTACTTCATAAAAGGATGTAAAAGATTGTGTCATCTTGACTCTGGAACGCAAACCTTAAATGTAATGTTCTTGGATAGTATCTTAAACATTGACATTATAGCCACAGGCTTTTTATTTTATAGCACCTTGGATTTAGACATCATCTGAAACTCCAGTTTTAGAAATAACATATGATTGCTACTGTTCCCCCACTGCAAAACAACAACAACACACACACACACACACAAACAACCCTCCCCCCAAAAACTATCCAAGCTATTGTGGAAATGAAAGAGCCAAGTAGTATAATTTTATTACCAAAATAAACTATAAACATTTAGATGGCAAAATTCTACAGCACAAATATTTCAATTTAGTTATTGTAAAATTTAGTCATTTAAAAATAACAAAATGAGTTAACTCATAACAATTTGTATATAGTTCTGATACATTCTGGCATTTTTTACTCCATTTCTTTTAAATAAGACAGTAGGTCACACTATGATTATTCCAAAGGAAAGCAATAAAATGATTTTGCAGTTTGCTCATTAAAAAAACTTACTAACTTTAAAGGAAAATGTTGACTTTTAAGTATGTTGAACTTGTCCATCATACCCTTCAGGTACTTCTATTAAAAGAAGACCAGTGATTGCTTTACGCATATGAGAATATTTCATAAAGAAAATCAATAGCTAAGGAATTCAGATCTGACTTATCTGAGATCATACAACTAGTTTTTATATCCCACAGCTACTCAGTTGAATTCCTTCACAAGGTTTCATTCTACCTTTCTGCTATCTCAAACTGATCAATGAGATACTGCAAAAACTAGAATCTATCATTAGACCAATGCAGACAGAGTGGAACAGCAACTAGGACCTATCAAGGGGGTGTAATACAGTACTCTTGAGAGTCCCTTGGACTGCAAGGAGATCAAATCAGTCAATCCTAAAAGAAATCAACCCTGACTGTTCCCTGGAAGGCCAAATCCTGAAGCTGAAGCTCAAATACTTTGGCCACCAAATGAGAAGGGAGCATTCACTGGAGAAGACCCTGATGCTGGGAAAGATTGAAGGTCAAAGAAGAAGGGGACGGCAAAGAATGAGATGGTTAGACAGTGTCATCGATGCAACGAACATGAAATTGAGCAAACTTCAGCGGACAGCGGAAGACAGGAGGGCCTGGCGTAATCTGGTCCATGGGGTCGCGAAGAGTCGGACTCGACTGTGCGACTGAACAAATACAGTACACAATATAAAGCCCAATGGTAACTAGAAAAACTCCTGGGAATATAGGCAAATATAGGAATACATAAACTGGAGCAAACTAGAAAGGATTTGATCTTTAGTAAATGAGTATCATACCATATGTTGGAGTGCTCTCTCTTCTCCCAGAGCTAGTTGTTCTTCCTTTCTCATATTCATAACAGTACAAAACAGCATCTTCTTCAACCACATTAAAACGCTTTCGATACTCTTGGTCAAGAAATGAATTTGGCGATTCAGATCCCTTATGAACTGGCTTTCCTACAAGGTGTCTTCCAATATCGTCACATGGGAGGTTTCCCTTTTCATCCCTTTTGTTTATAAAGATGTATTTTGATAGTCATGTAAAGAAGAAGAAAGATAACACAGTGAATCTTGTACTGCATTACGGAACTGGATTTGCATTAGTGAGCCAGCCTACCAGCACCATTGAGACCTTAGATTGGTTTGTAGAGATCACAATTTGTTGCACAAACCCTAAGTAGTCTACCAGATAACTATTACCATATTTTGTTTGTAAATTTCAGGAAGTTTGCTACTTGCATCCTCCCCACCTTAGAGCAGAATCCTTGGATGATAACCTAAGCATCCTTGTATTTCCAGGCTGCTGGCAAAGCCTTATTAGGTATAGGCAAATAGCTATGAATGGGAAAGAAATAGGGGGAGGGGGAGGAGCAGAAGACTAGATAAGCCAAGTTCTGCCTTGTTCTTGGCTAAGATGTTGATAGGTAATAGATTTAGAACCAACAAAACAAAATAATGAGTAATTAAGTTGTGGACTTCACCGCCAATTGACATAAGTAATGGCCATAAGCATAGATGGCTTAAAATAGAATTGGACAGATTAATGGAGGATAAGAACATAAATGGCTCCACAGTCAGAAAGGAATTAGTTGGGCATTTTGTGTAAAACAGGATGCTGGACTAGATGTGCCATTGGTGCGATTCTTATGTTCTTATGATCATTAGCTATCGTTTCCCCTTCCATCCAGCTCCTAAACTGTACTCTGAAATGAAACATGGTTTTTACACTCTCCTGCTTTATCTGTTACAAGTCCACAGTCTTTTAAATTTCTCCTCAGGTGAAACTGAAATATCTGAACTGCATTTCTGCTTGGTGAACCATCACTATCACCAGTAAGGTGTGGAGAGACAGTAGAAGGAGGCAGTATTATTTAGAAAGCATTATTGATTTAATACAATTGGAACAGTGAAGTTTTCAACAGGCAAGAGGTTGCTACTAAACAAATGGGAATTTCTACATTCAGAAGTCACATAGATAGCTAACATGCCAGTTATAAACCATGGTTTAGAATCCCAGCAGAGTCTGATTATTTTCACATCTGAATGTAACATAATGCTTTTTTATTCCACTAAGTAATCATATGACTATAATATATTTGGTTTGGAGATAAAGTTGCAAGTTTAAAGATCTACTTGAAATGCAGAAGTTTTGTTTAGTTTTCTTCTTCAACTTATTCTTTTTTTGTTTCTGTTAAGGAAATATGAATTACTTTGTCGAAAAGTGCTTTCAGTTTAATTTAGCAACTGTTTGCAAGTGGATTTTGCCATTTCACATGGTAAAATCCAATCACAAAGTGCATTGAAATTGGATTGAAAATGCATTATTCTCTGTGTGTCAAAGCAACCCCCCCCCCCGCTTTGCATAAGAAGGTAAACTGCAGGGATCCAAGAGTATCATTACATAATTATAAAAGGGTTCTTGCCTTACTTGTTAATGCACGATTCCCCTGAAGCATCTGATATCAGAGACTTCCCCGTAGGGGCAGGTTTGTATGGTTTCCCCACTGCTGTAGCACAGTGGCACTAATTGGCTGTATGTCAGGTTTCCTCGCAGTTTCCCTGCCTGGCAGATGCCACCCCTCCTTACCCCATGAATTTCCGGCTTTCATTTTAAAAAAGCCCCTAGCCCTTATTGTTGTGGGTATATAAGGGAAAAGGGATGTGGTTTATTTATTTAATTTCATTAGATTTTTTTACCCTGCCCTCCCAGCAAAGCCAGCTCATGGTTTATGGACTTTGAACTATTTGAATTATCAATTGTACTTTTATTGCCATTTTTGTTCATAATCCTAGGACTATAAACTTACTCTCTTATGATGCAGACTTAAGTGACAACATTTTCAAATGTAAATGAAAGCAGTTATGATAGTTCACCTGGGTATGTATGGTTCTGCTGGAGGAGGAGGTATGTAGAGGTCCTGAAGGGCTGAACTGTCTCTTTTGGTGGGTGTGCTGATAGTACTAGATGGTGTTGCCACACTGCTTGTAGGACTTCTAGGTACAAGAGGCTGGTTAAAATAAAATTTAAAAAAATTAAATACCTGCCTTTTTGCCACTGAATTGCTCCTTCATTTTGTGTATTATTTCATTGAATGAATCATAAATGTTATATGCCCTGGGATATTTGTTTATTGAGATATTTATACCCAGCTTTTCTTCCCAGTGTAGCTTAACAGCATTCTCCCCTCCTCCGTTTTATCCCTCAGAGCAACTTTGAGAAGTAGGTTAAGTTGGGAGACAGTGTCACCAAGCAAGTTTCCATGGAAGAATGGGGACTTGGATCAGGTCCTAATCCAGTACTTTAACCACTATGCTAAACAAGCTGAATAATAATTCAACTATAACTGAGGGCCAAACCAGACACAATGCTGGAAGTTCCATTAATGCCTTTCCATCATCTGAATTCCAACATAAAACTAGAAATAATGCAATGGTTCAGCAAAAATAGCTTATTTAAAATACTAAAGATTCTTTGTCACTAGGGTAGATTCTAGTGATTCACATATGAATACCATACAATTTTCTAACACCTCCTCAGTACTTAAGCATTTATGTATGTTGCAGATATCCCACATTAAAAGCTATTAATTTATTTCATTTCTATTCTGCCTTTCCTCCATTAGGCACAGTAGAATATATGCATTTCACCCTTTAAAATAAGGTGCAACATAGAACAAGCTGGAAAATATACTTTTTTCTACATAATTGTCAAACATGGTTCCTAGATGAAGAGAAGTTGCATGTAAACTAGGTTCTATTAACACTTGTTTGAAGTCTGTCCAGAATGATTTTCTTCAAATCTTACACTGAAATTATCACTTTATTTTACATTTTAAATTAAGGCTCAGCTAGGGGCTTTTCCACATTCTCATTTTGTTCACTGGTAAGTTCCAGTTTCTTTATTTTTTTCCTGTTCTGCATGTGTTTCTGCCCTCCAGCTCCTGCTAACCTAGCAGCTCAAAAGCAAGAAATTGCAAGAAGATAAATGGGTACTACTTCGGTGGGAAGGTAACAGCGTTCCGTGTGCCTCAGCATTTAGTCATGCTGGCCACATGACTTCTTCAGATAGCACTGGCTTTTCGGCTTGGAAACAGAGATGAGCACTGCCCCCTATTGGATTTGAATGGCTTTTGAACAAGGGAAACCTTTACCTTTTAAGTTTCTCATTCTGCATGTGGTTTTGCCCTCTAGTGGTCCATTCACTATCGCATCCAGAATATATCCCAGCAGATTTAACTACAGGTTTTTATACTAGGCATAAATCTGTGTGGCATTGTATTGACCACTAGAGGGTGCAAAACAGGTGCAGAACAGGAAAAAAACCCCAAAGAAGCAGAAATTTACCAGTGACTAAAATGAGAATGTGGAAAAGACCTAGTTTAATTGCTAACACAGAAATATGAATCAGCAGAAATTAGGGATGGCCACGAACCAGGAATATAGTGGTTCATGGTTCGTTTGATTACATGAATCACAAACTTTCATTAATTTTTCCCATTTCCCGAACCAGTTCATGGTTTGTTCAGTTCATTAGTTCAGGAGGTGATAGAACAGCCCCCTTGTGAGTTAGAGATATTAAACTCACAGGGTGTCTTCAGCAGGCTTTCCTCCACCCACCCTCCAAGTTTGGCAAAGATTGGATTTCGAATGTCTGAGTTACAGCCCCCTGGAAAGCTCAGCTCTAGCCTCCCCTTAAATCAGCCATGCAGCAAGCAATTCTTCCTAATTCGCTCTCACACAACAGTTAACTTCTCTCTCTTCCTGCTGCAAAATGAAAGCAGCTGAGTCAGGCTGTGGTATATATACAATCTGCTCCCATAGAGCAGAATGGGAGCTCCGTGGTTGGCTATGGACAACTGCTATGGGTGTTTCTAGGGCTCTACCGAAGTCCACCACTGGTGTTGCCTAGTAACTGAATCAGCGCCAGGCTGTCTGGAGAATGAACCACTATAATGAACCAAGCAAACCTCTACAGAAAAAAGGCAGTTCGTTTTTGGATTTGGGAATAATGTGACCAAATGAACTGGTTCAAAATGAACCACAAAGCAGCCTGGTTCCTGCTCGGACCGCAGTTCATTTCTTAGTCTGTGCCCATCACTAGCAGAAATGATCATTCCACTAATATATCTGTGTTTTTTGTTTTGTTCCATGCAAGAAAAGGAATGATTTCTGATAATTCCTCCTCCTTATTGCGCTCTACATCCCATGGAATTCCAAAAGGTACTCAATCCTCAGGAGCTATGGGGGGATTGATAAAAGAAGCTGCTATGGAAACAGTAAGGTGGCTAAAATCCCCTCTGTTCACTTTATATAGGATCCAACCCAAAAGATAAGTTTTCAGGGATTGCTATTATAATTTGCACATTAGAAAATAGGTACACTTTATTATTCCTTTTGAGATTTTTCTGGCCAGTAGAAGCCATTAGAGGTATTTTGTGTTTGCTAAGTTGTACTGGTACAACAGAATACAAGTATTTCATGTTGTAGATTTCAATAGAAAAATCACGAACCCATGCTTCAGGGACAATCAATACAGAAGAATCATCCATAGAAATTAAAGCAAATAAATACTGACAGGCCATTAACATTTTTCTGTAAAGAATTGGGTTTTTCTTCATATATTAATCATGACACCCTTGCAGTGTAAGGCAACTTTATACCAGAGGTATAAAAATATGAGGTCTGCATAATCTTGCATGATTTTCTTGCGTACAGTGAGATGAAATGTAATGAACAGACAACAACAAAATGTTACACATAAACATGAATGTTAAAATGAACATCAGTTCATCTGAAGGAATAATTAGAGCTCTCTCCCAAATCTGGAATTCTGACCTAAGAAGAGAAATAATGAATATATACTGAAGTATATTATTTTGTATCCAAAACAATGCACATATGGAATATTATGAGTCCAATTCTGATGAGTGAAAGGAGAAAAAAATATCCCACTGCAAGCACCAAAGCTTCCCTGGAATTCCATCCTAATTGCAAGGCAAAGAATTAACAAAAGAGCTTCTGAGGCAAAGATAACAGTCCCCCCCCCCGGCATAAGTCCTTTTCAATAAACACAGAAAGGCAGTTATGGTTGTTCTGCATTGACCCAGGTTTCTAATATCACCAAAAATGGATAGGAAAAGTACAAATTTGATTTACCAAATGATAATTTTAACACCTTTTATAAATTCTCTTTATCTTAAAACTCTCATTAATAAGGTTTCTCTTTCATCATATGAAGACTTAGGAATGCCTAATAACAAAGCTACTAAAATACAGTTTTCCAAGGAGATACTGGAGATCAGGGGAGTCTAAAGATATGTAGAACAGAGCAATAGCTTGGGTAGCCTTTTTATGAAGACTGGAAATTTTTATTTGGGGTGTGTGTGTGTGTCTCACACTGCCTGTGGATCAGAACACTAATATCCCAAAGCAGTGGCATGCTAATGGAAAATTAATGAAGGCTCCAACAAAACACTGTTTCAAAACAACTTGTCAATACATGAAATTCTCAAAACATATTCTACTGATATGATCTTCAAAATGCTAATTTTAGTAGGCTTAAAATAATTGCAATCAGATTCTCCTTTTCATAATGATTATAGTTGTATCCTTTAGTCAGAATTAACAACTAATTCACCCTTGAGTACTTATCAGTTATGAAGGCAACTTTAAGAGTATGAACAGCAGTGATCATCCTACATTAAATAAGAGTTCTAAGTTGAATGAGTTGCTGTATTCTAGCAAGCTGTTACCTTGAAGCTGAGGGATAACAATTTAAGAGATGGTCTTTTTTTTTTTTTAAAGAGAAATTAAATTTTCAAGACCCATAATCCAGTAACTGACAGGTCTGTCAGTAGCATGGCAGAATAGTTAAAAAAAAAGAGAGACTACAATTTCTAGAGCAACACCTTCTTCATTTTAACTGTACCATTCATTTCCTGAAAACTGCAAGGTACTTAATAAATATTTCACATATTGTGAACTGTTATTCAAATAATGAAAAACATACATTTCATATTAAGAACATAAGAAAAGCCAATGTTGGATCAGGCCAATGGCCCATCCAGTCCAACACTCTGTCACACAGTGGCCAAAAATACCAGGAACCATCAGGAGGTCCAGCAGTGGGGCCAGGATACTAGAAGCTCTCCCACTGTTGCCTCCCCAGCACCAAGAATACAGTGAATCACTTGCCCCATACTAAGAGTTCCTATCTATACCTTGTGGCCACTGATGGACCTCTGCTCCATATGTTTATCTAATTCCCTCCTGAAGCCATCCATGCTTGTAGCCACCACCGCCTCCTGTGGCAGTGAATTCCATGTTTGAATTAATATTTTATAACCCAAAATGGCTTTCTGATTTCATAAGGAACATTTACATTGCTTTAAAAATAAGTACCTGATATAGACTTTTAAGACTACAGAAATCAGTTTTATGTCTAGGATATATTTAGTATAGATGATACAAAAATACCCTGAAATATTGTCTGTCATATGTTACATTGTATCTTGTAAAAATTATGTTGTTCGTGAATGTCTGTGTCGTGAGAACAATGACAATAGTGATCTTGGATCCAAGGAACATGAATTCTGTCACTGCTTCCATGACTTCCCCCTCTATTTGCCAAGGAGTAATGGGGCTGGATGCCATGATCTTAGTTTTTTTGATATTGAGTTTCAAGCCAACTGTTGCGCTCTCCTCTTTCACCCTCAGCAAGAGGCTCAGATACAACTCTGCAGAAAACTCTCTTGCAGCAATGGCAGGACTCTCCAGATATCCTGCTCTTTGTCTTTGGCAATCTCTGGCATCCACACAGTTCCTCTTCAGATTATCTGGTGGCTGGGCAGAGGTACGTGTCAAAGCCTTTCTTGGAGAAAGGGCAGGAAAAAGATCTGTTTCCTCCAACTGAATATTAGTAGATCGATCCTGGTAAACAATGTGTTTGAATATAGCTCACACTTTCCTAATTCAGCTTAAAGCTAAAAGTATCCTGGTTAATCAGTTACCTCCCTGGTACAGATAGAAACATCATTTCCTGAGTAAAAAATGTTCCATTATGAGCTGTGCCTGAGAGCTTTTCCTCATCCTCAGTTTCCTTCCTGTTGCTTCGGGGGGAGGGGGGGGTCCCTGTTCTGCATGTGTTTTGCTCTCTCTAGTGGTAGTCTTATATCTGGCATATCTCCCTGCAGACTTAAACCACCATTAGAGGGAGCCAAACAGATGTGGAACATAATGCACTGCAAAGCAACAGGAATATATGTGTGAGGAAAATGAGAATGCAGAAAAGCCCTGCGTTGAGGCCAGCATGTAGCTTGTTATCTATGCTTCTAGGTCTTCATGCAGAGGAAAATGATTGTGTCTACTGTCATTGACAACAATGGATTTCAAACAGTTAGACATGGAAGTTTCACACTTGCTTGTTCCCAAAATAGCACACAGCACACTGCTGGAAGTAAGTAAATGCTAAATGTCCTAATGATCCAGGATTATATGACACAGGAGTTCTGGACTGTGTTAGGTAAACATACAATTCTTAAGAGATGCAGTATCCAAACTGGAGGTGATGAAAGAACAAATATTCAAATGAGCACTTATCGGTGGATCCCCTTACTAAAGTAAGTTAAATTCTATATTACAGTTCTATAGGAATAATACATGCATATTTCTACCCACATGAACCAATAGATAACCTAAACCTCTTTGAAGTCTTATTGGACTTCAAAAAAAATTACAGAGCCATGCCATGGGGAATTTCACATTACCCTTTTAAAACCGTTTTTAAGCCGTTATTGTACTGTCTTGGAGTAAACCAGTACAGGGCTGCCATTTCACACAGCCTTTCCCCTACTGGTAAGGAGCTGTCTCTGAAATTGTTTGGCATTTCAGACTGCACCGCTTTGTTTTCCCACCCTTTTTCGCCCATGTGGGCAATCTCCATCCTTTTTTTTAATGTTCCCTTTAGAGCACTATAGAGCTATAACACAACACCAAAACAGTGCAATAGCAACTCCATTAGAATTCCTGGACTCCACTGGGATACATGAGATTGCTACATCTGCCACCTGGAAACAAGTACCTCATTGGATACAGGCTTCAAGCGGGAAATCAGGGCATCAGTGATTGGTGTGACAGATGTTGCTAACCCTTCCATGCCCACTGTGAGTCAGGGGAAGGTGATGGGTTGTCAGGTTGCCTGACATAGCCTGATGTGCATCCATCCATGCCAAGAGGCGATTGTCTGGGAAGTGACTGGCACAAAGCTGGATCAGGTATAAAGGACAGGGAGGCAAACCCCTTATCTTTGTGGGCTGAAGTTGGTGAGTGGTAGGCTTGTCTGGTTAGAGTAGTTTTGCTGATCAACTAGAAGGAGGATGAGTGGGACAAGGGGGGTAGCCTGGAAGGAGCAGGAGGTTCTTGACCTCCTTGCAAAGTCAAAGTCAAATACCTTTAATGGTATAGCAGTAAGATAGATAGATGTACAATAACATGGTATGGATATAAAAACATAATAAACAATATGAATCAATCCTTTGCTAGCATACATCTAACTTTGACTACTTCAGCAAGAAACTTGGCCACTATAGCTGTAATATTAGGATTATCATCCTTTAGTAGATATTGACTAGCTTTTTCCCTATTAGAACTATAATTAGGAGGAAATAAAGATGACAACAATTCTTTGCATAAGACTGAGTGAAATCGACAGTCAAAAATAATATGATGTATTGAGTCCACGGATTTTAAAGGACAAGAACATAACCTTTCATGAAAGGGAATTTTATTAAACCGACCTGATAGTTCTTTTGAAGGAACACATTTAGTCGGGCTAGTGTAAAAGCTCTATGGTGTGAAGGCTGGACTAAGTTGTGAAGATAGTGGGCCATCTGGCCATATTGAATTGGGAGATCCAACTGAGCCTGAGAAAATATGTGAAATTGTACAGGACGTAAGATTTGAAGTTCCAGGTCAAGCAGTCTTCATTTAATAATCTGGAAAATAGAGACTTCATCCAGTGAATAGAAAGACTCTAAGGAAAATCCAATTTGACTAATTTTCTTCTCAATATATGCCAACCCGTTAGGGAACAGTTCCTGAATCAGAATATATTGGCAGTCTGAAATTCCCCATGGTCTTCAAGGACTGAAGCAATGATTTCTTAAGAAAGAGTGAGACCAACAGACAGGTTTATAGGAAAAGCACATGACTGCACACTTTCACAATTTAATTTTGGTATAGACTCTTACTGGATTCGCTAGATGAAGGGACCCTGAATTATTTACTCTTTATCACCGGATATGTTTCATTGAAATCTTGAGTCATTTTGCCAAGTGGACTTACTCCTCTTCATTACTTGGGAGCCCATGGAATAGAGTGGCATGTAGATGAATAATTCTGTTTTGTCTCACCACACACTGAAAACTTCTTTGATTTCCATAACATTAATTACATGTAAATAAGCTTTTTTCTTAGTTAAGTAGGCTAGCTAAATGAATATTTTAGCTTACTTGATTGCACTACAATTGATTGTTGGATAAATGATAAATCAATACAGGGGTATTGATGTCACTGCCTGTGTGAGTCCATATCCACCCAGTGCTGCAAGAACTGCACTGGCTGCCCATTGAATACCAGATCCGTTTCAAGGTGCTGGTTATTACTTTTAAAGCCCTATACAGCCAGAGGCCCGAATATTTTCAAGATCGCCTTTCCCCATATGAGCCCCAGAGGGCATTGCACTCTACAAATCAACATCTGCTGATGGTCCCTGGCCCTAGGGATATCTGACTTGCCTCAACTGGGGCGTGGTGGAATGAGCTCCTGTCAGAAATTAGGGCCCTGTGAGAGCTTTTACAGTTCCGAAGAGCCTGCAAGACAGAGTTCTTCTGCCAGGCCTTCAGCTGAGGCACTGGGTATCCAATTCAATCTGGCCTCCCCCTCCTCCCCCCAGTGAGTTGCTCTTATGTGTCTGTTGACTTATTTTATTGTATTTACTCTATTATTTTGTTAGCCTGTTTTTATGATGTAAATCTGCCCTCAGCAGATTATTATAGGTTGGAACCCACCCTGAGCTTGCTTTGCAGGGAGGGCAGGATATAAATTGAAGTAGATAGATCGATAGATTTAAATAAGCCCAGTACAAGCAAAGAAGCAAAAATCATTTTAGCTAATTATATATCAAGTGCAATGTTTTCATTTCTAACCAATTATTTCCTCTTGATACTAAACATTAAAAGATGTCACATGTACTGTATTGAACCAAATATGCTTCTACATTTGCTTGTGGATTGATGTCATCATTCTAATTTGCAAATGAGAAACAGAAAAGAAAGTATTCATTAATAAGGCTGTTTACAAAAACTTGTAAGAAACTATTCAGACAGAAATGTGCAGCTTCTGTGTAATTAGAACCACGAAAAGCCAATTGTGATTACAGAGCAATGGTCATTATGCTAATTGAGCAGGGCTAGAATGGTTTCCAAATCCTCCTATATTTGTGAAATGCAGTGCTATAGTGCTGGAAAAAATGTGTGCCAGCATAATAATATTCTTATGCTGCAGAACACTTACTGTAAATATCAAAAAGTTGGCAGAGTGGAGGGTGGCATGTGAGAAAGGAATGGAGCTTTGGAGTGATCATACATTCATTAGGATTTGTTCCTACCCCCAGTACTGGAGCAACATTATGCCTGCAAACACTCTCACTGAAGTCAATTGTCTAATGTAGATTAATTTATTTTACCTCTCAACCCAAGATTCCACCTGTTGTTTCCATATAAATCCAGTGATTAAAACAAGTAACAAGAGCAAACGGCCTGAAACATACAGAGTATATAACCAGATTAACCAAATGAATTAAAAGGTCTTACTTTAGTACCTATATCTAAGTCTAGGTTCTGTAGATGGCTGTGGGAAGGGAATCTCGCAATTGTGGTGCCACTGTGGAGAATGCCCTATTTCTAGTAGCAAACCACTTCACTTCTGCAGTTGTAAACTCTGCCCCCAATACCCTCTGCAGAAAATCTTAATTCTTAGGCTGTTATAATAGGATAAAAGAAGTCAGGTCACATAAAATTTAGGACTTTAACAGTTACACCCCTCTAAATCATAGATGTCAATGGCACTGACAAGGTATAACTCTACTTACAAATGCACTGTAAAAGTTATAACCAGCATTTTAAATTGTACCTTGAATCTGATAGGACATCACTGTTGTTGTTGTTTTAAACTGGTGTGAAATAGATCACTGCAGTTCTTTTAAAACTGGTGAGAAATACTGTCCTGACTCCTTACTAATGCCTAGATCTAATAGTCTTGCTACTAACATTTCACATTAACTGAAACAACAGAGTCTTCAGATAAAGCTCCAAACAGTCTGTTGCACTAGTGAAGTCTAAATATGGACAGAGGATGGTTAACTGTGGCCACATTCCACCTCTTAAGGAAAAGTCCATAACTGGCACTCCAATGATACTACATGTCACTACACAGATAAGCTGTCCATCACTGTCTAACTCCTTAACTCCTGACTGGCAATATTATTGACCAGGAACACTACTGTCTTCTTTGCATTGTACTTCAATTTATTGAACCTCAAGACCATTTCCACTTCCAAACTCTAGATAACTCTACCTTCCTTCTCCTCTGCTCCCCTATCATATTAACTCTGTAGGCTGTCATGGCAAGCCCATCCAGCAACATATAGGTGCCAAATAAGGAACACAGATCTTACATACCAGGGTCCATGGCATGAAGCCATAGAACTTTGGTGATAGGTGCATGGTTGAAAAGGCACTTTGTGTGAACAAACGCATACAAGGCATATCAACAAGGTAAACAAGGGGAACATAGCCACTGAATGAGGTTTTCAGATATCTCTTATTCCTCTCCCCCAGTACCCCAATGCAGATGATTTAAATTCATAATGTCATAGCATACCTTCCCCCCTCCTTTCTGGCTGTGATCTAGAAGAAGAAGAAGAAGAGGAGGAGGAGATTGGATTTATACCCCACCCTTCATTTGGAGTCTCAAAATGGCTTACAAACTCCTTTTCCTTCCCCTCCCCACAACAGACAACCTGTGAGGTAGGTGGGACTGAGAGAGCTCTTTAATAACTGCTCTTGAGAGAACAGCTCTGACAGAACTGTGGCTTGCCCAAAGTCATCCAGCAGCTGCAAGTGGAGGAGTGGGGAATCAAACCCAGTTCTCCCAGATTAGAGTCCGTGCACTTAATCACTACACCAAACTGGCTATGAAAGTATGCATGGATTTACAAACTCCACTTGGCTTAAAATATAACAATAGTATCTCTCCACCTGGGTACACTAATACAGGTACACTTCTAAAACAGGTACACATCTACTATACAATGGTAAAATGAACAAAGCTACTTTTGGGAATGAATGTCAGGCACTTTGTTCATTCATTAGCACTGCTGCCCCTATGCTCATGACTCATTCTATCTTACATGATCAGAACATGAGCACAAAAACAGAATCAATGACTACTGTGCACAGAACACCAATGTAATGACTACATTATATATACCAAATAATTATAAATATCACGTGACATAAAATCAAATGAAGCGCTATAAAAGTATCAAAAGGTTGCAGCAGGGGTCTCCAAAAGTGGTGAAGCATAAGACCAGCAAATCATGAAACGTAGACTGGCAGAATAGGTATGATGTCACCTGATCTGTAAAACTAGGAAGTCTTAGTGCTAGGCAAACAGCTAAGGGGACAGTGATCTGAACATAAATAGCTACAGACAAATCTTGTTTCTCAACTTCCTATGATTTTCTTAGCTAAAGTTGCTAGACAGGCAATTTAGGAACTATTTTTTTAAAAATCAGTATTTTTACCTTTCAATTTTATGAATCCTCAATAATCCAAAGAATAACAATGGATTAACAAGGGTATAAGAGTCCCACTTAGCCACACTGTAGTTCTGACAATAGAGGCATATGAAGAAGGGTCTCTAAGGAATATTTCAATGTGTGGTTAACTTGGTATTAAACTAGATTAAAACTATCCTTAAGGTTTAAAACAAGCACTTTCATTCAGAAATACTTTGGAAATAAACTAACAGTAAATTAAAATGTATAATACACTCTCAGAAACAATATGGATACTGCATTTTGAACCAGTTGTGGTTTTTGGACAATCTTGGAATTCATGTCAGTCTGGATGCAACTATGGCATGAATATGTGGCTTGGTCATTCTTTTCCAGGAAAGGATGATGCTTGAGAATGATCCTAAACTGAATACCACTGCAAACACTCAACAGCAAGCATGAGTCTTATAGGGGAGGGGTGCAATCTACGAGGCCCCTATTGTGCTTTTATGAACTCATAAGTTATGAAAACCTGGACTTTGCTAGCTATGTGCAACAGGGACTGAACTGCAAGGTGCTTTCAAGTGATGCCAGTTACAGCACACATCCAGGAGAAGAAAGCCTTCCTGTGAAAGAGTGTGTATGATACCTGTATGTCACCATTTCCACTTTCCTGTAACAAGATGGACCAGCTCCCTAGCCATACAAAGCAGTGAGAAATCAGGCACTGGCCATGCCACGCCAGAAGACAGGGGAATCAAACTTCATACAGAGTCTCCTTCCCCATACGTAGACAACCTGTTCTCTCCCAACCTAATACATCATTAAGTCGAAACTGCAGTCAGAAGACAGCGAGAGAACAATGACTGTGGCCAGCCTAGGACATAATCCCATCAGGTGCCATTGTCCAACCTAGTTTGCTATTAGGTCTAACATTGCCCACTCCCCAGACCTTCGACCCCAGCACCAGTCAGCATATTTTTTGGGGGACAGACTAACCAGAGAGGTGGCCAAGCTTAGCCAACCCCTCAACTTCTTAATAAAAGAGAGGGTTCAATACCAGCTCTCTCTCTCTTACTTGCACTCTTGCTCTTTTACTTGACCCTCTCCTACCCTAAGCTTCTGACTCATGGACCCACAACCAAGAGTCTCATTGTGTGCCTGCGGGCTCAGGGCACAACCCTCTTCCCAGCATCCCATAGTCCCCTCATTTTCCAGAGATTCGCTCCATCTAACTATGGAACAGGCACAGCATTGCCAATCAACTAAACATCCTGCTAATGCGAATATGTTATTTTCTTCTATCTATATTTCCTAGAACTTGTATAATTGTGTGTATGCTTGTGTTACTGTATGCTTGAAATAGTTTTCAGTAAACAAAATCATCTTACACTGATGACAGTCTCTTTGATGGGTCTGGAGGGAACTGTTCCCCTGTATACATAGATGCTTAGCCCCGTATTGCCTATTGCCTTATGTAAGATCATAACTCCCCATTTTGAGTAACAATTTAAGACAATTTGGCTAACTGTATCACTAACTGGATACTCCCAATCAACAGCTTCCACAATCTCTGGGTTAAGTTTGTTCACTCTCATCCAGTTGATCACTAATCCAGAACCTCTGCTGCTTCTCTAATAGAAAAGAGCAGAGTGTCATCACTATACCATATCCCAAATGCACAGACAACCTTCTCAAGCACAGGAGTCAAGATGGAATCCAGTGGAATTCCACATACTAAATACCAAACTAAATCCCCAAATCAAACTTCTTTAAAACAGTGGCCTCTCTTTTAATAGCGTCAGTGTTGCTGGCAAAACACCAGAACTGTAAGCTCTTCCTCATGGACAATGAACATCTAATGGAGGACTTCAAATTCCCATTTCTTTTTTCCATTATAATAATGGAACTACTCCTGGTGTTGGTTTCTGGCTTTTCTGTTGTGGTTTCCATTCTTCTTATGCATGGTTAAGGAAAGGATTACAACAATGTTATGCACCAACTTTAGCCCGTGTGTAGCAGCCACTCAGCACAGCAAGACCATAGGATTGCTTAGGTTTTAGGTAACAACACTTACAGCATTATCATAAGTATACTTACTAACAAAACCAAACAACATTGACAAGCAGTGTATACAGGGAGCACTGCTAAAATACATAGGGAATACTGAATGGCTGAAATAGATGTTTCCTCTTCACAATCTAGGGTAAGGAAATACTTTAAATACTTAAAAAAACTTTTTAAATAACATTGGATACCTATTCATTTGAGTTACTCAGACTGCTCATGTGATTTAACAATAGTACCTCAGAAAAATGTAAGAATCTCAAATGCAACTATTGAAACATAAAACATACCAAGCCTTAGCTTTAGGAACATTAGAATCAAAACAATAAAGTAAGGATATACACTGAAAAATCTGTTTAGAACTACACCAATGATCAGTGATATCAGTAGAGATTTTATACAGAGAGCTAATATTCAGGACTTTGTACCTTTTCTCAAACTTCACAGTCTGTTGAAAGAATATTACATAGATTACAAAATTAGTGAGGTCTGTACATAGGTAGACAGAGTATTTTCCAGAAAGCAAGGCCATCAGTTTGAAATCATGCCATCTGCTACTTTCTTTCATTAGCAGAATGTAAAAGATTCTTTTTACAATTTAAGGAAACTGTCACAGTGAAGTCCACCTTCCCTATTCCTTAAAAAAAAGAAATGAAGAAATTGTGAGGAAAGAGGCAGATATGTTATTAAAAAGATGGAAAGCAAAAATATTAGATTTAAAGCAAAACTTTATTCCTTCCCTATTCCTTAAAAAAAAAAGAAATGAAGAAATGGTGAGGAAAGAGGCAGATATGTTATTAAAAAGATGGAAAGCAAAAATATTAGATTTAAAGCAAAACGTTAAATATTTTCAGAAAGGAGAGGTAGTCTTATGGCTGTACTTCTGAGGGAAAAATGCTCATCATAATTTTATATGACAAACAGAAAACAGATTTTAAGAAGTTATAGTTCCTAGGGCAATACATCACAACCAGGAATTATTCATTAATATGGTCAAATTTATGTCACTGGAAAGATGAAAAATAATAATCCATTCTAAGACCAATCACGCATAAACCCTGAAATTTCAATAATTTTTTTTAAACATTATCGATTAGGTTTACATCTAAAAGCAAGAACTCCCCAGCATCAACAAGCAAAGGAGTCAAATGTATTCTGTGAACCTTAGCTAATTTACAGCACAAGCTTAATGATTTGTACTTCAAAGTAATTCCCATGGATGTTACTGGAACTTGCATCAATTAATTCTGTCTAGGACTCCACCACCTACACTGAAATGAATGCAAACTTTGTAAGAGCACTTATCAGTAGATAGTGCCACTGGCATACACGTTATAGTGTGCTGCAGGGAATGCAAAGCATAACCGAAATCAGCTGGCTTAATGAACCACCATGTATTTCAGCAATAATAACACTAATGACTTTCTCGTATTTCAACCTCCTCATAAATAGTTAGGAGAATTAAAGAGTTTTCTTTTTTTTACTTTGCCTGCAAGTTGAAAATGCTTAAAAGCATCAAGACTTGCCCTAGCCCTGCTTGCACATGGTGTGAAGAGGAGCTTCCCATGCTTTCCACTGTGCCCAAAGCTGTGTGCACTCCAGAAGCTCCCAGGGAAGACCCTATGCCTCCTCTCTAAAAGCAGATTCCTGTTCAAGTTCCCTTAGGACCAGCAGATGAGGAAACCTGAGTGGACCTGTCCACCTCCTGCACCTCCAAAATCTCCCCTGGGAACCGGAGAATTCAAAAGGCAGAGGGCCAGAGCTGAAGCCTTGACTGGGCAGAAGTACACATTTGGTATCTTGAACCCTCTAACACTCTAGCCTCTCTCAGGAGAAAGAGACATCTCTATAGCTCTTTGCAAGACCAGGAACCTAGGGGGGAACTCTCAGTTCCCTAAATAATTCTTCAGATTGCTGGTTCAACATTTCATTTCTCCTTTTAGCCTAGAAATTAGCTGATTGATAAACTCAAGCTTTGTAGGGCCTGCCGGCCTCTTGTGGAATCCTAGTCTCCAGCTGAAGCTCTTGTCTTGACCCTTGAATCCTGCTCTACTTGTTTCTTGCGTACCAGTTTACCTGTCATCCTTGTATTTTTCTGCCAACTTGCCAGAACAGGATAAAAAACAAAGTGAGCACAATTAATTTTAAAACAGAATAAATCACTGGGTGAGTTACAGTTGTTGACTAGTCACTTGTTAATTAGTAAGGTGCATCCTAATTATTTAAGGGTGAGACCCTCATAACAGTGCCACCAGAAGCAGAGTTATACCAGTCTAAGATCATTAGGCTTAGAAAGATGCAAGTCTGTTTAGAACTGAGCTGTTAGTGTACACCCTGAGAATGCAGTGAAATATCTAGAGCTGTTAGTGTACACCCTGAGAATGCAGTGAAATATCTAGTGATGCAGGGCTTAATTTGTTTGAAATGTGGAACTTTCCACAGTCTGTCCTAGGAATGAGAAGGGCATATTCAAGTGTTTTCTTCTGATAGTCAAGTAGTTAAACAATTAATTCAAAAATTGTTTTCTTTTTACTCTGCCTTAAGCAGGTCTGCTTTTAAATGATATCATGTTGGCCTTTAATAATTAAAATTATCACTGATTGTACAAACATCATTATATTCTACTAATGGGAAAGTTTCCCATTATCTGAAATCTGGCTGAGAAAAATGCAGCACCACCATTATTAATAGTCCCACTGGCCAAACTGTATGGTCACCTCAAGAATCAGGAACATGTTTGGGATCGTTTTGAAAAATTAAGTTCTATATTTTTACAAGCAATACATACATTCTACTTTATATTGGGAGACATTTTATGGCTATATTGGGTAATATATACTTCCAGCTCAACTCACACTATTATATTCATTACAATACTGTGAAACAAGTATTACCTACTTCAGACATATATTAAACCTTTACTTATTTAAATAATTAAATAATTGATATCCCATCTTTTTCTACATAGATTGAAGATAGCATGTGTGTGTATCCATTTTTTAAAAAGATACATCACATATTTCATTCATGCATGACTGTACATGGACACAGTTCACAGAAGAACAAAGTTCCATTCTAGTGGCACCTTTAAGACCAACAAAGTTTTATTCAAGGTATAAGGTTTCATGTGCATGGACTTGAACTTTGTTCTGCTGCATTGGATCAACACATCTACTCACCTGGATCTATAGTTCACAGAAATAACATTAATAAGTTTTGCCTCCCTGCTTATTCTGTCAAGGACAAGTTTTAAATATTAGATTTTTTAAAGCAGCAGATTTTTATCCCTCTAAAAATTGTACATGACATACAAGGTAGTTTTTTCTCATATCCTCATCACCACCATCTCGTTTTTTTCCTTTTCATATAATTATACTTCAGTTTTTCTCACTGATTGCCTGCATTAGTTCCTGATACTCAGTTGTGGTAATGTTCTATCACATGCAAATAGGAGTCTAATGGAATTAATGCAACTCTTTTTGATGCAAGATCAGAACCTAAGAAGCAGACTGACAGCAAAGCTAAAGAAGCAGGAATAATATTCTAATTGGTTGCCATTTTAGCCATGGATACTATCATTAAACTACTAAGTTTTGAATGGGTATCTAATTTACGAAACAGCAAACAATCATCTTGTTTCTATTTCTAAAATTTCTCTTCTAAAATTAACTGCACTGTAATTCTCACCCCTCCCATTCTCCAAACAAATTCTAAACTTGAACCTTTACAGTAAGGGTATTTATTCCCACATCAATATTTTCAATATTTTCTAAGATTAATGAAACAATTGAATACTGAATCCCCATTACCCCTGACTTTATAGAGAAATTCTGAATTCATTCTAAATTGCATCCAAAGAAAGTTATGTTGACTAACGCCATCTGAAAACACCCTTTTTTTCATTTCAGATAAACTGTTTTTATTATATAGTTTAATCTACCTGAACATAGCTCCATTCTCTAGTAATTATTTACAGAACCCTATTGTAGCAGTTTATCATAACAAATTTTCAAAGTGAAAAATTGTAAAAATGGGTTTTTGTTGCAGAACATGAGAAAGGGGGAAATTTAGATACTGTTTATGAACAGTCACTGTAAAAAATTATTTTACCTGAGAAAAAAATATGCAGATATGCCTTGTATATGTAAAAAAATAATAATGCTCAGCTGAAAATGAGCTTGTCTTTGATCTTTGACCCCTCCCCCATGTATTCCAAGTCTTCACTATGCTCTGCTAACAATCTGTTCAGCAGGTGGGCAAAAACTGTTTCTTCTACAGATTTATTGCCCGGGATCAATAATATTAAAAGAATATTTCAGTCTTTCTCTTAGCTACATCATTCTGCATTTCAATGAGTCCAGCACTAGATCATATACAGACAGGAATCCAATATATCAACTCTTATTATAATAAAAATTAACTTTAAATGAGTCGGGGAACCGAGGTAGAACTCAAAAGCAGCTGCTTATACAGATTAAAGCATAGTAAGAACTGAACAGAATTCACAGAGATGACATGAATAAGGACCACCTACTTTTCACTTGCTGTGTTTAGTAGGATACAGAGAGGGAGATAATGGCTGGGAAGTTATAAGTAATAAGGAGAAGGACTATTGCTATCTGCTTCCTGAAGCTGCTTTGTCTGGTCATGGAGCTGATGTTCCAGGGTTGAGAGGGTAAAATAAAAGGCTGCAATAAAAAACAATGTGCAAGCACTTGAATATCAACACTAGCTACCGCTTCTCTTGAGTCAGAGGTGAATCTCTCCAGGAGCCCTATTCTCTTTCCCTGTAGGTTATTGCTCCATAACTCCAGGAAGTCCACTCTACAGATGGAAAAAAGCAGGGTTTAATCATGTGGTTAGGCTGTAGAATATTAAATATTTTTAATGACCACTTTCTTCCCTGTTTAACTTTATATATGTAACTTCTTATTCTCTGCATGTCAGAAATGATACACCATTAGATCTATCATGATAGGAATTGTATACATGGGAGTAAGGCTAATTTTCCTTTGTTTTACAACTTGGAAAGTAAGTGAACTCTGAAAAACCATCTCACCAACTATGTCATAAACTATTTTCCAAAGTACACAAGATTAAATCCGTATATGCTGCTGAGATGAAAAGAAAGCAGCAGATCATCTACAGCTAAAATGATGGCGTATGATTTATGATTAAGCATCATTACCTGCAGAGCAAGGGGCTTCCATCTCATATTTTTCAGTAAAGCTGGTGCTGAGGTAAGCATGCTCTGAGGTCGCTTTTTCAAAGTTAAGATAACACCACTCGGATCCTCTCGTAGTGCATTCACCAAATTTTTCAACTGCCACCCCACCTGGTAACCAGCAAAATTGTAACAATAAAATTGAGGCACAATATTCACAATGTAATCTTTCCCCTTTTATTAAGAATAGTAAAAAACTAAATTTTAGAAGATTAATTTTAAAAATGTCACAATTTACTTAATCATGCCATCTTAAAAATCAGTATTATCTGGATGCATTAAAATGGGTTATATGACATTTAAACTTGAATAATAAATACATTGATACTGCTAATCTATTGAGGCATTTGTTTTAATTTTTATGTGACCTTTTAAGAACTTGTTTGAAACTAGTTACTGCTGAGCACTGGAACATCAAAATGACCAAATATGAAAATAGCTGTCTGTTCTACAGTTTGACAGGTACTGTACCATTGTGTTACCTGCATGTCTTTTACCTTATTATTTTCTATAATTAAGCATGCTACCATCCCTCCCCTCACACATTCTATGCATGTTAACACTGTAAAATACTCCTTCAGAATGGTTAAAAATAAAATTATGTGAGGTCTTCTATCCTTAAAGGTATTAAAAACAAACTATTATAATAAAGTATATTTTAACTAAATAGACAAGTTTTTGCAATCCAATTCAAAATGGCTCCCAAAGTTTTATTGTTCAGAAATAAACACATCCAAGATCAAGTTAAGAAAGTGTACATGTATTATATACAGTAGTGAAGCATGCAAGTGCAGTGACAGAAACTCAGACAATATCTCAGGTATATAGATCAAATATTTTCAGCTGGAGGATATTACTGCCTAAATTGGCTAATCATTCTGTCAACCATCCACATGGCATTCTGAAAGAGGCCGATACATACCACTGACCCCTACAATGCACATATACTAATTACCCTGTATTCCTTGATTCTCACAATATATAGCAGGCACAACGGCAACTGCTGGATCAGCACAGCTTCAGCTTGACTTTAAACCTTTTATGACTACAGTGCAATCCTAAACAGAGTTACACATTTCTATGAACAATGACTTAAATGGATTTCGGATTTAGCCTCTTTCTATTAAGGAACTAACTAGATTTACAGTGTCAACCTAGGCACAGCTAATGGACTTAGAAGATCTGACACTGCTTAGGATAACACTGTTAGAATTCTTCAAGATACTTCCATAACCTTGGAGTTAACATCTATCTTAAAAGAGGAGGAGAACCAGATTCCTGTAATATGGTATCTGCATTAATATGTGTTGGGTATTTTAGTAGAAATTCTTCATTATTTGTAAAAGTCTTGCATAATTTTTGAACATATTTTAAACAATTCTCAAATTAAAATGTTGAAAGTTTCTCATATGTACACACACACATATACATACATACACACTTCTAATTTAAATGTATTAGATTTAAATGTATTTGTGCAGTAATGCATTTTGGCATTTGTGGTTCTACAGTTTTACACACTGCTGGTGTTTGATCTGGTCAATGATCTGGATTGACCCCAATGACTATTATGCTATTAAAAAGAAGGCTCTAAATTTTTATACATATACTATATTCCTGATGACAGTTCACTCATGACAGCAACATGAAAATTTAGAATAAATTATGGCTTCTTGCTAACCTGGTCTTCATATTAAAGCTAATCTGGGAAGTGTGGCTGTGATGGACTGTCAAGGGTTAATGCCTCACAGAGTCTGAGAACCCCCAAGTGACAGGCTGTTCAAATGGAATTCTGTGGAAAGTGTCAGTTAAGAAATGACAGTTGGGAACTGACAGCTGAAGAAGAATCAGTTTAGCACTGACTGTGGACTGGGAAAGTGGCAGAAGGAGTTGGTAGATAACAAGGATGCCCATTCAAGCCAAAAAGGGAAATTGCTTTTAGTTAAGAGAAGTAATTCCTGCCCAGTACAAAGGGACAGAGTTCTTGAAAGAGGAGTGATCCCTGGCAATGCTCCCTCTAAGCTGTGGAGTCCTGTGAGCAAAAATTCTACTTTCTGAGCTACCGGCATTAAAGTTGCGAGCAGGTGATTTGACTACTGTATAATTTAGTTTGCTCTGGAGCCATCCTTCCTGAGCTAAGACAAAAATATGCGAGCCAGATGCTAAAAAACTGTGAGCTAGCTCATACTGACTCAGCTTAGAAGGAACACTGATCCCTGGTCTGTGTACAGAAAAGGATTTGGGGAACTTTGTTGTACATTCCTGCCTTCTAAATCTGACATGTCAGTGAAACCCAGAAACCTAGACTTGCGAGTTAAAGCAGAAACTGAAAAGAAAGCCTCTCTCCTCAAAGTTTCAAAGACCTAGTGAAAAAGCAAAAACACTTAGCTGTTGGCAACATATTATCTGGAGTTAGTGTGATTACAAAGTTACCTCAGTTTTTATTATCGGTTCACCTCATACATCCTACCGCTAGTAAAAATTATTATCGTATGGCATTGTGTGTAATATAGCCAGGAGATCCTAAGATTGTCTGGCAGCCTACGGTTCTAGCTACCTATCCCTGAGTCCACCTGACCGTTTCCCCCCAAGTTAAATAAAATATTTTGGTTATTTTTATAACCTTTCTAAAGACTCTTGTGTATCATTATTGAAGTAAAATATAAGCAGGTGATAAATCCCTGGACTGGGCCAACATTAAAATATATAATAACATGACAGGGTAGGACAGCCATAAACCAACAAAGAAGAAGAAGAAGATAGACTTAGGGGCTGCTCAGCAAGCAAGCAAGAAGAAACAAATGGAAAATCCTGCACATGAGGGAAGGAAGAGGGTGAGATCACCATAGTGGCAAACAAGGCAGTGAACTTTCAGCTGTTTTTGTATGTCCCAGGGGAGAAAAAAATTATTATGCTTTCAGATCTGGGATTCAGGGAAGACACCCTTACCAGTTATTCCTGATTTTTGGGTAGGACGGTACTGGTTTGGAATTCGAATCAGTAGGTATTTGAGAGGGGGGTGATTGGTACGTCAGGACCATTATTTTTAATAGGGGAAAAATTTGATGGTGTGATCCAGCTATTTTTAAAGATAATGGCACCATAGTCCTTCCTCTAATCTAAATACTCCCTAAATTTCAGCAGAATGGATACAGGGGTTTGATTTAAAGACACTCCCCAAGTAAGGGAGTATTTGTCTTTACCATTCTAAAAATCATGGTAATGAACTGTAAACTGTTTTCATGTATATATTCAGTTTGGGAATTTTTGGATACACATCCCCTACTGGGTCCCTAAATTGGCCACCAGGAACATGAAGTGTGGGAGACAGCATAGGCTGATGCTCTACGTGTTATTGCCAAATTGAAGGGTGCTGCCAGAAATACATATTCACACTCTTATTGGAAGGTGTTCTTATACAACAGTTTTTTCTAATTTTGCAATCATCTTAAGCCCCAAAACTAACTTTGTATAATTAACATATGAAGAAGAACAAACAATGATGACAGTTCCTATAGTGGAAATGAAATATGAAAAGCTTTTTAAAAATTTAAACTAAAATAAAGGAAAGCACACACACACAGATTCATAGAATCACAGATTATATGTATGTGTGTGTGTATATATGTATATATATATATATATGTGTGTGTGTGTGTGTGTGTGTATAAAATCACACCCCAACATATTTAACTGCAGAACATTTATTTCAGTTAAACTATGACTGGAGCACTAACAATCAAACCAAGTCAGAGTAACAGAGGAATATCTTGAGATTTATGCCCCTACGTAATATTTTCTATCTCAGACAGGGCTTTGATTATTTTTACTAAAATCTAACACACATTTCCTAGGATTTATTATAATTTGTATTGCTATTTTTTCTGCCTCTTGTTTGGATTATTACAAAGGAACTATTGTATTAACATTAGACAAGGAGTTAGAGATTTAGGCAGATCAAAAACTGATCTACTTAGAAGTTTCATTTTATTCAACAGGACTTACTCTCAGGAAAGTGTTCTTAATTTGTACCCTGCATGTATACTTGAAAAACATAAAATTTTGTGTCAAGAAGAACTTAGTTATGTTACGTGTATAAATTATGCAAATTAAAAAGATTTTCATATATATATGCCTGTTTTGCATAATGAGTCCTGTTTTGCTTAATTGTACTACAAGGCCCTTAATTGTGCTATGTAAGGCTTTAAAACTCTCCTGGCCACAGGAAGTCCTTCTCAAATTTTCTTCAGGTTTCCAATACTTGAATGGGCACTGCCTATATAATTCCAAACCTACCTTTCCAGCTTTAAGAACTGAAAATCCCTTCCACCTTCACATCAATAATCATCCAAGCTACTTTGGAGACAAGAATTACTTTTTCTGCATACTAGCCAAAAAGGAGGTTACATTTCTGCTGTAAGCAGATGATACCGTTTCTCTTTCTCAAATGGAAATGGCTTACACTGGCTCTAAGGTCTTTTTCAAAATTCTGTAAAGATGATGAATAATCAATTATGATAAATTAAAGAAAATGATTTTTACTCATCATGCATACCTCAAGTTAATTGGTCATCAGATGGTCAGGCTATGGAGCAGGTACAACAATTTACATACCTACAGATCCTTTTTAGGTATACCTTAAAATGAAAACACCATTGGACATTAGCACCAAAAAAGCCCAGATCAATATCTAATGCTATATCAATTTTGCTACCGGGGGGGGGAGACGGATACTATGGCCTATCTGCACTGGCTATATTTCAGAGTAAAGTAAGTCCACAAGTAATTTATGGTGCGGAGATATGGATTGAGAAAGTGAATGAAAAAACTGATCAATCTTTAACCCACTTTGTGAAAAAGATCTTGGGGGGTTCCTGTGTTTCTGGTACTGCTCTGAGGGAAGAACTTGCCTTGAGATTTATTTATTTATTTATTTATTTGTAGTATTTTTATCCCTCCCTCCCTGCAAGCAGAAATAAGGTTCTCGTTTCTATGGATGGCTTTGGGCTATTAGCAAGAGTAAAGCAAGACCATTATGGGAGTGGATGGTTCCAACTTATTGATGAAAAATATAAAGATGCTAGAAATAGAAATGGAAACCCTGCAGGAGTTGGGTACAATTGAAGTAATTTCTCTTTTGAAAAAAAGAATATTAGAGTTAGATAGGAAAGTACTTCTTTTAGAGCATGCAGTGTTTGCTCATTATTTTCGGTTGGCCTCCAACACCCCCCCCTTGCCCTGCTAAACTATTTGAAATTTCTAACAATTCCAACCTATAGATGAGCCTTTTTTTCTAGCCAGGATGAATGTGCTCCCACCCGCAGTTCTGAGGAGTTGTTATATAAAGACCACATTCCAGGACAGATATTGTGGATGTGGGAAGCTTGAAACATTGGAACACATGATTTTGTTTTACCCATGATATGATTTATATAGAACAAAATGACTGGATCCAGTCCTGAGGATTTTAGTGTCTATTGATAGAAATAAGATTTCACCATTTTTATTAAAGGATGAGGATCCAAGAATTGTTTTAGCCATTGCTAAATATATTAGTGTGGCCAGACTAAGAAAGGTAAAAACTTGTGCTTTTAAAAAAAATCCAAGTGGAGATTCTCACAGGATGTTCAATAATGTTCTCAGGACAAAACAGAATGTTCAATAATGTGCTCGGGACTGTACAGTGCAATCTGGAATACCAGTATACATAAAGACCTCAATATAGGCTTCTTTACATACAATAGAAGAACTATAATGAATTCAGTTGTTCATAATGAAATCTTTTGAAGCAATATTTATTAATGAAAACATTTATATCTTATGTTTCCTTGTGGTTCAAGGCAGTTTATAATACCTGAACAATGTGTATATGTTTTGATGTGGTAATACGGTTGCTAGCCAATTTTATGTATTTGTATTATTATTAAAATATACTTTATATACCTAGAGGCCATGATATAATACTTGCAATGACAGACATTTTCAAGCACTTCTGTGAAAGAAATACTGTATTGCACACACAATAACTTCTCATTATATTAGTACTGCATCCCTTCACTCTTGCCTTATTCTTGGCTTTTGCTCACCTTTTACAGCTTTGTACTACAGCATCATGCTACTGTAATTCTCCCTCCCCAATATTTGCCCTGCTTCTTTTAACGTTTATATTAAATTCCCAAAACTTATTCTTTCTCGTGTCTTCCCAGCTATTTTCTTCTCCTTTGTTTAAATACTACAGCCACAAAGTCTGTTTTAGAAGCTTTGGTTTGAAAATTCTATTTTTCAGTTATCCTGAATAGACAACTGGGAGTGAAGAAAAATTGAGCACTTGACAATCTGTTCAAAAGGATCAAAAATAAGCAGCATTACTAAATATTGAGGAGTCTAAATAATTGTTTTGATAGTTTACATGATTGTGTCTTATCAGATTCAGAGAGCCAACAGGCCCATCTCAGAGGGGCATATGGGAACATCCATGTTACCCATGAACATCTTTATTACGGCAACCAGGAATTAGGTCCCATCCCTATAGCAAAACAGGCACCACATAAAGGCTCTCTCTTCTAGACTTCCATGGCTGTCCTTTAGCTAACCCAGGCAGGTTAAGGTAAGGGGGCAGGTCTGAGATGCACCAAAGTGCCCATTTGCAGCTTGAAACTTTCTTTTTAAGAAACCTGACATTCCCTGCAAACTCTGGCTTCCCAAAACTGATGCTGCTCTTAACCATAATCATACCAAGTGCAGTCTGGAGTCATTTAAATCAAATTGTTGTTCCAACAGTATTTCTACACCAGCCTGCAGAATTCCTGCAAAGCAGTTTTTTGGTGTCCCTCACCCAGGGTACCCTGCTGTTCTGCACCAGACCTTTACTCTGTGTACTCTTACTGCCTGCCAAGTGTTTAGATCAGCAGTGTCAAACACATTCATTATGAGGGCCAGATTTGACACAAATATCACTTTGTCAGGTCAGGCCAGGCCAGGTCAGGCCAGGCCAGGCCAGGCCAGGCCATGTGTGCCATAAAACATAATGCCAGCTACTGGAGATATAAAGTGTATACAGGACAGCAGGTGGTAAGCTCTGAGTTGTTATATTCTCACTGCAAGGCCTCATAGGCTGGAAGGGGGATGCTAAGGAAAACCCATACGGGCAGACTGGACAGCCAGCAGTGCATCACTGGGCAGACGCTCCCATGCTGCTTGACTGCTGCAGATGAGGTTGTTTCACCATGCTGAAGCCACAAAGAGTGATTCTGCTCACTCCCCTGAGCAATCTCCTGTTTCCCTCCCTTGCACTAGTTGCTCACAGGCCTCATAACAGTCCTGGACAGGCCAGTTCTGGCCCCCAGGCCTTATGTTTGACATCTGTAGTTTAGGTCAACATACAGATAAGAACCAGCCAAAACTGTCTTCTTGAGAAAACTAAGACAATCCTGTTCTGGAAGGCCTTTGGGTTAATAAATTGAAGGTCTGGCAGCATCATGTCCTCTTTTATTTGTATCATATAGAAGATTTTTATTAGTATATTTTAAATTATGTTTTTTTATTCTTGTGACCTGCCTTGAGGCCCTATATGGAGATGTATGTCAGCATAAAAATGAACTATACAAACTGATCAATAAATAAAAATATAAATAAATCTTAGATCAAAGTGGGTAGCCATGATAATCTGTCTGTAGCAGTAGAAAAGAGCAAGAGTTCAGTAGCACCTTAAAGACTAGCAAAATTTGTGGCAGGGCATGGGTTTCATGACTCACTGCTCACTTCTTCAGGTGAGCAGTGATTCACAAAAGCTCATACCCTGCCACATATGTTGTTAGTCTTTAAGGTGCTACAGGACGCTTGTTCTTTTCTACAAATAAATCTTAGGCATTATTGAAACAAATTTGACATTAATTATAGACACTAAACAAATTTCTTCCAATTATTATAATTATGCAACATACCACTGAAATCCCCACAACACAAGCGGTATTCTACAATATTAGCTTTATAGTGACTGTGGCAGATACTAAATATTTTAATCAAAGAGAATTTTTTTAAAAAATATTTTCCATAAGAATGATCACTGAATACATAAACAATATGAACACCATATTTCTAAAAAGGTATATGAATCTCAGTTATGAGCCAAGCATAATCACTAATATGTAAAAATAAGACTGCACAGAACCAAGTCTGTACTTTCTGGCGGCAATTTGCCTTTTGCTTAACTGAATCCTGAACACATGAAGCTAACATATAGTGAGCATCCACAAGTCCTGCACGTTCATGTGAACATCGGTTTTATCTGAAAGAGGCAATGAACATACACTTCACAAGTGAAAACGGGAATATGTACCTGGATAAACGTGGGGTTTAAAACACATGTTCTGCTGAATTTGCATTAAATGAAACATGAGAATTGCTATAAAGTAATTCTGATGTTACACAGAATTTACATGTGTTCGCTGTAACTTGTGAACAGGGCTACTGAATCAGAGCATTGCTCCATCAAGGACAATATTGTCTACAGCGGCTCTCCAAGGACTCAGGTAGGGATCTACTGCCTGATCCTTTTAACTGTAGATGCCAGGGATTGAATTTGGGAATTTCTCCATGCCAAGCAGATGCTCTACTACTAAGCCCTGGCTTCTCATTAGTTACTAGGCCAGATCTTCATTCAGTCCTAAATTGTAACTACATTCTTTTTAGTTATATAGTATTGATACATTATTATTAAACACAACTGAATGTATTAAGACAAACATTGGTGGCTGTTTTCCAGGGGAATATAATATTTAGGTTACAATTTAACCAATCTACATTTAATATAGGGAAAAATGAATTTCTATCAATACATTGTTTATCATAAAAATACACTGTACTGCATTCATAAAGTTTCAAGAATTAAACTATAACGTACACTACAAAATTTAGCATGTCATATGTCTAGAACAGTAAAACAACAAAAGTAAAAAAAAAAATTGGAATGAACTTTAAAATGCATTTGGTATGGTTTATTTTAATGTTATGCTGACTATTTAATGTAAAAGTGACCCAAAACAAAGCTTTGTAAATAGCTTCCAAGTTTTGAAACCAGCATCCTTATATACTTTTCTTCCATTAAATGAGCCAGATCCTCCACAGCATTGGTAAGGGATATATGACGGAAGTAACTAGGATTTCTCTTATTCAGCCTTTAAATATATTTCCTAAAGACTTCATATAACTAAACCTTTCACTTTATAGGTCTTGGACATTTGAATTTTATCTAACTTTCCTTGGCAAGCAAAGGCATTGCTTAGCAGGCTACTGTCTGATTTTAAAAGTGAAAGGGATCATAGTAAGTTATAGTTAAATTTACAACATTTATAAGGCAATTTTAAGAATATACTCTAATAGCAAAAGGTCTTTTTAAGCTAGAAGCTTTACTGACCCAAATATTTGACTCTGCCAAGTAGTACGTGGGTGTTACCTCTGACTCAGGATGCATTACTCACGTTACAGTTGAAAGAGGCAGAGCCTGGAATGACAGAGACACAGAAGTTTAGGGTGAAGAGAACCACAGATTTCAAGTCCTCCTCTTAGGCATAATTGTGAAAATGCTTGGAGTAGGCAGAGCCTTACAAATGTATCATTATAATTTGAAATTTATCAGTAACTTAATTCTAAACCTCTTAAATATTTTATTAGCTATAAAAATGTTTTTTAGTACAAAACCACTATGATTTATGCAATTGACATTACTTGGATATATCCTAAATGGTTTTTACTTCTAAGTAATCTTCATTCAGTATGCTGAAATCATTTATGAGTTTACCTAAAACATAATGACACCATTCTGGATTAGACACTCCAATCATAAGCTTCATGGAAGGAGGTCTAAAGAGCAGCAACATGTTTTATAAATGCTACAGCCACACTGCAGAGAACCATGAAGTTAGTCCTATGCACCCATGGGAGTTTAAGTGTTATTTTTCTCAAGTAACCATCCTCTCTGAGCCACAGCAAATTGCTTTTGGAACTGAGGGAAGATTAAAAAGCTATTTGTGCTGCAAAACAGGGGTGAGCTGTTCCATGAAAAAGTCAAACATTCTGACATAATGCATGTCAAAGGACCTTTTTGGATCTTTGCCAATATAAGTTCTTTCCAATGCCTTATATGTATTGGCAAGACTTCTACTCCTTTTTTCTTGAAAGATTTTGGAAGAGCAGAACCGTATGGCTATATCACAAACTGCTGAAACCAAAATCTTGCCCAGTTTCAAAAATGGTTTACAGTGGAAGGCTGCTGGTTCAAAACACACAAGCCCAAAGTTTCACTGGACATCTGGAACTAATTACATGATTGTCTTCAGTGTGGTCTGTAGAGTTAATTCCTGGCCTCAACTGAGGTAGTCCTTGGGTGCAAAGTTCTGCAGAAATATTTATGTGAACTCAGATTACAACTTGCCCTTATAGGAGAGGTTGCTTTATTCTATTTATACAAGAGTTGATTATTATAAACTAATTGGTGTGTAATGTTTTAGCACTAGTCAGTTTGAAGTAGTTCCTGGATCTGTAGGGAGAATGGGACATCAGGATTCTTTACTATTATTCCTTTCCCCTCTTATTATATATGGGTGTCACTAAAGTTCAACCTGCGTTGGACAGTGTACTGGAAAATACTATTCACTTTCTCCCTTCCTCATAGATTTCTGAACTGGATTTTAAGTTAGGCCACAGAGAATTCTATACATTTTTCTTTAACATGGCTGACAATGTGGGCCTCATAGAAAGAACAAGATTGATTTCTTTAACAGGGAAAACTATTTGATATTCTTCAAATATTTAAAACAGACAATAGTTTTACCATAATAAACAGAGCATTCTAAATCTCCACCTTTTCTTTTTTACATTACTGATGACCTGGGGCTCATGGAAATGTTAATTTCATTAACTGGATAAACTGATATTGTTCTTTTGAATATTTAAAATAAACAAAATAGATTTAGCATAACAAACAGACCATTCGATATTCTGCACTTAAGAGAATTTATCTAATTTCTGAGAGAGATAAGAGAAAGCAGTGGTCTCTTCCCCGCCTCACAGATTATCTGTGAATGCCTACCTTTTTCTGGCTTAACAAGGACTCATCATATTCTGCAAATAGCTGTCCCAGCTCTTGAGATTTCTTATAATTTTGATATACCATATTAAAATTATATGCAGTCATGTACACAGCCAGAATCTTTGTGTAATGGTTCGGATATAACAATGAAATTAATTGGAACATCCCCACAAAGGTTGATGATTCTTCTCCACTTGGCAAACATAGAATGATGCTTTAAATGAAATCGCACAAGCCATTAACACTGTCATTGTCTGAATTGCTTCATAGGACTGGACTGCAGATCAAAAATTAGAACCAGGCTTAGAATTTGTTTCACGAGAGGGGGAAAAAAGGCTTTTGGAAAGTCTACTCAAAGTCTACATAAGGAATCAGACTAAAGTAGCCACTTTAGTATGACAGAGAAACATCAAACATTTTGCATTAATATACACAAAACAAGCCAGGATGGAATGGGAACAAAGAGTCTCTGCTTCAGGAGAAGGGGACAGAAGTCACTTGCCTCTCTTTCAAAGGGTGGGACTTTATAAGAGCTGCTGTGTGCCTACAGTCACCTAGTATCTAGATCACCTCAAAACACTAGCCAGAAAACATGCTGATTGGTTGTGGGACCCATATTCAGCCCTAGGAACTCAAACTGGTTGAGTAAAGTCCAAACATGGTAATCATAATCACTTGATATAAAATCAAACTATGATCACTCTATTTTCCAGTGCAACGGATAGAAAATAATAATCAATTGCAGTTATCAACTGTATATTGAATTTCAGGTTTTGGATAATACTGATCTTTTTACTTCTATAAGCAGCTCTGAAAATGTTTCCAGAACTCTTCTTACCCTTGTTCAGCTATATGTTGTTAGAACCTTCCATCCTCTCATGTTCTCAAAATAGGTTTGGTTTTCTTTAGCATGCCTTAAATCTCTGGGTCACAAAAGTGTGCAACCCCTCAGTACTTAAAAAATTTAAAATATATCACATTAGATAAACTTACAGAAGAGATTCTCTAACATGGTCTAGAGAATCTGAATCAATCACCGGATGCGCTCTTCCAGAGATTCCTGTTCTCAAAAATGTACAACCAGCAGTCATACTAATTTTTCCCCGGTTCCCATGCTCAGTAGACACCAGGAAAGCCATGGGGCACATTTCATGTGATCCCTAATGTTGTGGAATCGCTTTACCAGAACATAATAATAATAATAATAATAATAATAATAATAATAATAATAATAATAATAATAATAATAATAATTTACCATGGTCACCATCAGCACTCCCTCTAAGCTTTGGAGTCTTGTGAGCAAAAATTCTACTTTGTGAGCTACTGGCATTAAAGTTGTGAGTGATTTGGCTGTTGTATAAATTAGTTTGCTCTGGAGCCATCCTTCCTGAGCTAAGACAAAAACGTGTGAGCTGGAGGCTAAAAAACTGTGAGCTAGCTCAGACTAACTCAGCTTAGAGGGAACACTGGTCACCATGGACACCAGGGGAAACCTTAAATTGTTAAAAGTTGGTGAGAGCAAGGTCCTGGCAAGCCCTTTTCACCAGAACTAGCAGATGAAGCAGACACAACTGCAGTATAATTCCATGCAGGGAATAAATGTAGGCTGGATGGCTATGCTGTTCAATAGTCTGGAGTGCTTAACAATTGTGTTCCTTTGTCATTGGTGTTGCACAGATGAAGCTTGTTCTCCATCCCCTTACAACTCACATCCTCTGCTGCCTGCTGGCTGGCATGTGTGGTCCAAGGGGAATGTGTATGCTCTTGCATGAGGTAACTGGGTTTCATATTCCAACACAGACCTGCTGGCCTCTGATAAGCCACAGAAGGCAGGAATGCTTGGGATGGAGGTGGTGCTAGGGGCACAAGGGAGCTAAGAGAACCTCCTATGAGTACAGGAAGGAGATGGTATGATGGGACATGGCAACCAAAACTATGGGTATGTGGGGCAGCCCATCAGCACAGCCCCATCCTCTGTAATGCAGTTTGCAATGGTCTTAAGGGTGGAAGGTGCAGGTTCAGGCTTGGTATTGTCTTTTGCTGCTGATCAGCCCACTCCCTGGCAAAAAGTGGACGTTGCTTTTGGCCACCTTCCCCTCCCTGGGGATGAAACACTGAGCCATGGGGCAGATGGAAAAGCCTTTGTTAGAGGTGCTGCTGTGTGCAGACATCAGGGTAGAAAGCAGGTAACAGTCACACTGCCTAGCAAGAGAGAGCTCTGCAATTTCTGAGACTCAAACACACATCGGTAGTGCGGCCCAAAGTACATTCTCTCCAGGGCTCCTGCTGCTTGAGCCATGGAACTCCACTGGAGTTGCAGTTTTGACAGGTCTTTTCTCCCTATCTTGAGGTACTCCACCTGTGGGGAAAGGGGTAATATTGGGAGGGGTATGGCCTAATCAGTGGATGGCTGCGCCTGTCTGTGTCACTCATAGGGAAGAAGAAGAAGAAGGAGGAGGAGGAGGAGGAGGAGGAGGAGGAGTTTGGATTTATACCCCGCCCTTCACTGCCCAAAGGCGTCTCAGAGTGGTTTACAAACTCCTTTCTCTTCCCCTCCCCACAACAGACACCCTGTGAGGTAGGTGGGGCTGAGAGAACTTCTGACAGAAACCGTCCTTGAGAGAACAGCTGTGCCAGAGCTTGTGACTGACCCAGGGTCACATCAGCAGGTGCAAGTGGAGGAGTGGGGAATCAAACCCGGTTCTCCCAGATAAGAGTCTGCGCACTTAACCACTACACCAAGTCACTGGGGCACCATTGCTGTGGTTGCTAGGAAGTCAGGCACACTCACTATGCCATTTAGGCTGTGCTGAGAGGAGCTAGTTTCTTCTCCCTTTGTGAAATGTCCACAGCAGCACCTATGCCATGGCAGAGCCCCACCAGCAGCTCCTCAGGATTGCACTGATGGTCATTGCTACTGAGTATCTCTAGGGTGAAGGTTTTCATGGTTTTGCTGATAACTGTCTTCTGGAATTTACTGAAGCACCTGTGAAGACACACCAAAAATGTCATAGTGGAATTTAAAAAAAAAAAAGTGTGGAAGGTATAGCACTCACTCATGACTTTTTTGTTTCATAGGGGTAGGTATTGTGATCCTTATGGATTCTCAGTCATGATTAAAACATATACTGAAATAATCAGACAGCAAGTCAAGGATATTTTTTCCCATATGAAGGATTTTACCAAGAATGAATACTGGTGGTAGACTATCATTTTCATCAAGTAGAGTACTACCAGAAGATCTGTCTTCTTCCTCATTTGTAATTGACACCTCATGTTATAAGTAAACTTTGATAACCTGTATGGAATACTTATGTGTTCCATATACAGGAAACATCTATCACAAACTGGTCCACAGCTATCTAAAGATCAACCTGTACAAAATAGCATATGGAGATGGAACATCTTACTTACATATTAATAGAAAAACGTTTGTGTTTCAAATGTATCACTGGAGAGTACTCATTAAAAATCTTTATGCTTCTGCATGTTTGTTGTAAATTGTTAGTTTTGTGATTAGCATATTCATAATTTCTTCTCATGCAGCTCTGGTGGTGGGAGGTGGTGCACTGCCTAGGCAACTGCATGACATCCTCCCTCCTTGTCTGAATAGTTCTTCATCATCATGGTTGTTAGTGTTGTGATAGCCAAAACAAAGGAATAGTGCCCCTCCTACCCCACTACTACTACCTCTTCCAGCATCTTGCTTGTTTTATCAGTGACTTACTGTGAAATTCTAAGCAGAGTTACATCTTCTAAACTCATTTCCATTCTACATTTAAGATAACTTAAGTGACTTAAATAAACATGTTTCATCAGATTACATTATTTATGACAAAAGAAGAGTTTCCAGTTCAATTTTTTTCTGCAAAGACTTGCATCATTGATCCAGTCATGCAGTTCCTAAGACTAACAGTCATTTAAGTTACCTTAAGGGTGGGGAGATTTCCATCAATTTTTCCCTTCTGCTGTAGCCCACTGAGCCAACCAAAATGCTGTTCCTGGGATCAGCTGACCATTAGGAAGAGCACAGGGGCAAAGTGGAGACCTGCAGTGGGAAGGAAAAATCAGTGGAAATCACTTCACCATCTTAAGTGCCCATAAACCTTTGGAATGCGTGGCCACATATAGTCTATTGTGCATGACCCTTAAAACATGCAGAGAAAACTCTACAAGTTGACATATTATTCCAGTAAGGAATTGTATTAATCTTTATCATTTGAAGTCTAAACTTATTTAGATTACTGCCCATACAAGAGAAAGAAGAAAATATAAACAATGTACTATGGGAAGAAACTCACTGGTTTTATAGCAAGCAATATTTAAGTTCTTAGTTCAAAATTAAAAGATCTCCTCTATAACTATTATATGCCAAGTAAAATACTTGCTGAAATGTGAGTATACCCATACAATTATTAAAATGTTTCTAAATAAGTATTTCTATAACCATGCCAGAAAAGTGCATCCCAGTTCTGAACCACCTCAGATATCATTATCCAATCCCCATAGTTAAGTCAGAACTGCCATACTTTATTGCTACTTTTTCAAAGCAGACTTCTCCTGGTTGCTATGTCAGTTTCCTTCTAATCTGAATCCAAAATGCAGCTTTTGCTTGTAACTTTTGTGTTTTGTTTGTCACATTTTAAATGTGGCAGCCTTACTAACAACAACCCTTCAAGATTTAGCAGTGCTATGGTTTAAAAATACTGCTCTTCCTGATGCAACATGGAATCAAATATTGTATATTATTTTAATTTGAACAAAAATGATGCTTATTATAAGCATCTGGTTCTTTTTAAAATACATATATGGGATTCAGTAATATTCTCTAAAGAGATCATTCAATATAATAATTAACACTGAATTTGCAGTGTTAAAATATATTAAGTAGAACATAAATTATGAAGCTCTGACAAGCAGCTGACTTGAATCCAAAGATCTCTATGTGGGAGTAGAAGCCACTTCCACATTACCTGCCTCCCTATCACAGCCATGTATATTCATGAAAAACTGCTCCTGAGTTGCAGAGTACCATCTGGAATCACATGCAATGTGGTACAGGAGATGCAGCCAGAGACAGAAGGTATTTCACAAACATATAGACAGTATAATGTGTGATAACAGCTCCTCACACATGTAAAATTTCACACTAGTGCCAGCCATGACCCTTCACACAAAGTATAATCCATTCTGCTCACTGGTACATATAAAAGTATTTTGTTGGTTCAGTTTAGAGCCCTTAGAAGTCTATGTAAAACTAGCTTAAACAAATCAAAATTAAACATAGACACCACTTCTACAATAGGGTGTGCAAAAACAAAACAAAACCATAAAGTGGGGAAAAGGACTGAGTCAGCTTCTTAATTCTGGGATTAAGCTAATCATATTAGGAATTCAATCCAATAGTCAGCACAATTCATTTCAACAAGAAAAAACATTTTCAGTTGAATTTCCCTCCTCCACTTCACCCAAAAGGGATGAACTTAGAACTACTCACTTAAGAGATTGTACCTGCCAAACTTTAGGCAGGAATAAGTATCACCATTCTGTTCTTGAAGAGCTGGCACAGGAAGGTATGCATTGGCATGATATTTCTCAGTGTTCTCACACAGATTCTACATTTAAACACAATTATACAAGGTAAACACTTTCCCTTCCCATCCCTTACCGCCGTTCAAATATGCTTTCAACAGCAGAGTGCAGTAAGGTAAAGGGCAGAGGATGAGCAGCATTAGAGTTCCTCCCCCAAACATGCTCTTTTTCTTTTATACTAAACTCATTCATGTTAGGCATTTCTATGCTATTTTCAAATACCTATGCTACTTTTAAAGATGTCTGGAAGATCTCACAGATAAAATCAGTGTTTCCCTCACATAGAGAAGATGGCTATCATTACTGATCTTTGTCATGTCTCCACCATAAATGTATATATGTGTCTGTAGTCTGCATTTAGCTATTACTGGGAGTTTAAGGGAAGCCCATATGTCTATTCCATCCCCATTTTGCAGGGCACACAGGATTCCTATTACAATGAAGCAAAGCCTGGGCTTCTGCCACTTCCCCAGCAGTGTCTGTAGCCTCAGCTACCAGTATGGGCAAGCAAAGGGTTTTTTTGCCATTTTCTTCTGCAGACTGGCTTCCTAGTATAGCTGAAAGCCTTATATTTTGCCTCTTAATCCAACCTGACTGGCTTCCCAGCATAGCTGAAAGCCTTATAATTTTGCCTCTTAATCCAACCTGAATAGCCTTATATTTTGTCTCTTAATCCAACCCAATAGTTATAGAGAATCATAAAGCCATCCTGAAATCTGAGTGAGGAATGGCTGGAAAAAAATGGAAATGCCGGGTGTAGAAATGCAAGCTGGAACAGTCCCATTAGGTGGGTTATAAAAGAACACAAAACAGAATTTAAAAGTAGTTATGCTGGATCAGGCCAGCATTCTGTTTCACAAAGTGGCCAACCAGATGTCCATGGAGGCCTACAAGTAGGGCACAGAGGTCACCCCCAAAGACAGAACTTTACTGAATCTGACGATCAAGTTTCCATTCCTACTCTTATGCCTATTTAATGAGGATATTATGTTGGATTCAAACCATGAGCATAGTGAAAATAATTCCACAAGTGCTGCCATATATATTTATGGCAAAAATATAAAGTTTTTGTCTAAAAGTCTGCAAACCTAGAAAATTATCTGTATTAGCTTTCCGCTGTCCATATTATCTAGCTTTTTGAAAAAAGGAGTGGCAGCTTCAGATATCTGGCCAGAGACTACCTATGGAATAGTAGCAGTACATGTTAAGTGAAGGGTGGCTTGACAATGGTGAACATGGATACAGGATATACCTGGAAGCATTCCCAGAATCCATCCCATTCTCAAACTAGGTTTTGGGAGAAACCACATAATGTAAAGAAATTCCTCTTCCCCTTTATCTTTCCATGTGAACAAAGCAGGGGGAAAAGTAAAACCTTCCCAGATCACTCATCCTATGACTACGAATAAGGCTCATTGTGAAATAAATGCAACAAGCTCTAGAAAGAGACTCTGGGTAGGTGCTCCAGCCTTGGGCACTCAGTGTCAATCTGCTGTGGTGACCTCAGCAGGGTATAATGATGCAGAGTCCACTGTTTCTCCAAGGGAACTGCCATCAGAAGAGCACTTGTAATTCTGAGTGAACTCCAGCCCTCACATGAAGATTGGCAACAATGGTTGCCCAGGAGGAAATGGCTGGTTTGGAGGGTGGTGTCTATGGCATTGTACTTGTCTGAGGTCCCACCCCTCCTCAAACCCCACCTTTTCCAGGCTTCACCCCTCAAATCTCCAGGGATTTCCAAACCTGGAGTTGGCAACCCTATCTCCCTAGCCAACCATCATGGTACCATTATCTGCCCCTCTGATTTCAGATTTTAAAAAAATAAATCTGCCCCTCTGATTTCAGACTTCCATTTCCTTCCCACTCCCTGCAGCCTCTACCTGGGAAAAGTACAGTCTATCTTCACATTGGGGACCAAAGCAGCTCACATCATTCTCCTCTCTCTCTCTTTTGATTTGCACAACAGTCCTGTGAGGTAGGTTAGCCTGTAAGTCTGTGAGAGGCCTGAAATCATCCAGTCAGCTTCCACAGCAAGAACCTGGGTCTGGCAGACACTGCTCTAAAGCACTAACTGCTACGTCACACTGGCTGTCATAGAGGGCCCACCTCAACAGAGTATAATGACCCAGAGTCCACCATTTTCTCCAGGGGAACTGATCTCTGCCATCTAGAAAGCAGTTGTAATTCTTAGTGATCTTCAGCCCTCAACTGGAGCTTGGCAACAAATGGTTCCCCAGGAGGAAAAGTACAGTCTTTCTCCGCAGTGGCGACCAAAGCAGCTTACATAATTCTCCTCACCCCCTTTTGATCTGTGCAACAGCTCTGTGAAATAGGTTAGGCTGAAAGTCTGTGACTGGTCCAAAATCACCCACTCAGCTTCCACAGCAAGAACCTAGGTCTCCCCCCGGAGAAAATAACTACTTTGGAGGATGGACTCTATGGCATTCTATTCAGCTGAGGCCTCCCATTCCCAAACTCTGGTTTCTGTAGACTCCACCACAAAATCTCTAAGGATTTCCCAACCTGGAGCTCGCAACCCTAGTAAGGACTAGCCCCAATGAGTTCCCCACAAAGACCAAAGTAGGCCTGGAAAGGGCCTCCTGCCTTTGTCTTTTTACTGACAGAGCCAAGCTTGGTTGCCTAGCAACAGCCACTGAGGTGAAAGTGAGCCACCCAGCAGTTTATTCAGACAGGGAATGGCAGTGGGCAGGAGAGAGGAACAGAACAAGCACCCAGGCAAATGGCTGATGGAGTGCATAGCACAGCCAATGGGGGAGCCGGAAAGTGCCAATATGTTGGGCTTTTTTATATATACATATATGATGCTTCTAAATATGCACTACCTAAGTAGCAATTCCTATTCATGTTGTTTTACCCCACAACTTCATTATTTTTCCATATCATTCATTGATTCAAGAAAGTCTACAAAGCACATAGGCTTTTAGACACAATAATATAACAATAATTAAAATACATGAGAAAAGGGAATATTCAGCACTTTGGGAAACAGTAAACAGTGGCTCAGAGGTTAAGACGCTGAGCTGCAGACTGGAAGGTCTGTACTTCAGTAGCTCAAGACCTGAGTGCCATGTGATGGAGTGAGCTCCCGTCTCTGGTCCCAGCTCCTGACAACCTAGCAGTTCGAAAGCAAGAAACTGCAAGTAGATAAATAGGCACTGCTTCAGTGGGAAGGTAACAGTGTTCTGTGTGCCTTGGCATTTTGTGCTGCTGGCCACATGACCATGGAAATGTCTTCGAACAGCACTGGCTCTTTGGCTTGGAAACAGAGATGAGCACTGCCCCACAGAGTTGGATTCGACTGGCTTTCGAGCAAGGGAAACCTTTGCCTTTACTAAATATTGAATATATAATTTTTAATATATCGAATTAAAATTAAAATATTCACAGAAACACTGCATATTTTACTAGGCACCAAACTAATGGCAATAGCTTGATTTTTTTTTTTTGGTAACACTGACTATATAATCCTCAGCAGAGTTATATCCTTTAAACCCACTCACTGAAAGTGACTTAGAAGGGCATAATTCTCCTTAGGACTACACTGTAAGTTTTCCAGACAAGTGTATGCCACAAAACTGGGTTGTGAGTTACCAAGAAAAGTAAAATTTAGTTTATATTAGCCACAAGCCTACAAAAGAACCTGATAGCTACTATGTGTACTAGTCCTACACTGTTAAAATACAAGAATATCTAAGCTTCATTTGGTACTGCAGAGAATGACTGGAAGACACAGCTTCATAAATACACAGTGTTCTCTGCCTTTTTTTTTTTTGGAAAGTCTCTCTGGATCATGGAAATTAATTAATTATATTGCCAGTTTTACATAGTCCTTGCTAGTCTTTCATAGTTTCTTTATTTTAGCATAAAAATGACAAAATGAGTAATTTTTAAAATCTCTTTAGCTGCTAAAGATTATAAGAGAGTACATTTTAATATATGCTAATGATTAGCTTGCACGCCTCTATCTTCAAGTGATACAGAATTCAATTATACATACCACAGTTTGGTGGTTAACTTGAATCACTTCATCTCCAGCATGGATTTTCTTACACCGATCTGCAGGTGACTGAATTTAAAATAAAAGAGATGATAAAGAATACAGTCCTTATTGGCTATCATCTCTCCTTTAGCAGAAGCAAGATCATTAGGCTATGCAAACTGTGTTAGTTCTATATTTTCAAGTAGGCAAAATGTGTCTTTAATATTTTGAAATTTAAATATACAATATAGAACTACTAGGGCATATTCACAGTGAATCATTTAATAAGATTCAAACCAGAATGAATATAGACACAGATATAAAAATCCAGAGAAAACATATAGCCTTATAAGAAATTGAAAAGGCTATATCACATAGAAGTGGTGAGGATTTGTAACAGTTCCAAAACACCCAAAACATTAATATAAGTCATGACTATAATCATTCTTTTACAGAACATTAATTTTGCCCAAAAGTAAATATTTTTCCTCATGAATATATATCATCTAGTCCACAGATGAAAAATGTAAAATAGCAAATATTTATGATAATTCTCTTTTGCTGGAATATAGAAGAAAAAAAAGAATACAGGACTCTGAAAATGCACAAAAGACCAAGTCAAAAAGGTGGTTATTCTTAGCTCCCCAACACCTTTCATAATCTTCCCCAGGGGAATGTGTTGAAACAGTTAGACACAATATAATTATTTTTAATAAGACATATAAGAGCTGTGGTAACACCACTCTTAGAGAAACCGTCTTTGGATCCATCAGATCCTGTCAATTACCATTCAATCTGGAACCTTTTGTTTCTTGGCAAGGTAATTGAGAGAGCAGCGGTGGAGCAGCTCCAGAATTTCCTGGAAGACATGTCAGCCCTGGACCCATTCCAGTCCTGCTTGTGTTCTGGTCCTGGGATGGAGATGGCGCTGGTTGCCTTCACAGTTTATTTCCAGAGGCGAGTTGGTGCTGCTGTTACTGCTAGCATTTGACATGATTGACCATTACCTATTGACCTACCGCCTCGCCAGCATAGGAGTCCATGGGGTGGCCTTACAGTGGAACAGGAACAGAGGGTGGTACTAGGAGAGAGGGTGTCACCTTGATACCCTTGGTATGTGGGGTCCCTCAGGGGGCTATCCTCTCCCTAATGTCATTTAACATCTATATGCTGGCACAGAATTTCGGGCTGGGTTGTCATCAGTATGCCGATGACACCCAGCTATATCTGCTGACAGACAGCTGGCTGGATGCTGCCCTATCTATCTTAGCTGAAGGGCTGGAGGCCATGGTTAGATGGCTGAAGCCAGCTGAAACTGAATCCATTGAAGACAGAGGTACTGTGGCTGGGTAGGGGGTTCCAGGTGATAACTCCTGGCTTTTGATGATTACCTTTAACACTTGTGCCGAATGCTCCCTCTAAGCTATGGAGTCTTGTGAGCAAAATTCTACTTCGTGAGCTACTGGCATTAAAGTTGAGAGTGAGTGATATCCTTCCTGAGCTAAGACAAAAATGTGTGAGCCAGAGGCTAAAAAACTGTGAGCTAGTTCACACTAATTCAGTTTAGAGGGAACACTGGCTGACCGCCAAGAGCCTAGGTATGCATCTGGATACCTCCTTATCAGTGGAGGCCCAGATGGATTAGGAAACTGGCTCCTTTCCAGTCTCTCCCTGACCTAGGCACAGTAATCCATGCAACAGTCACCTCCATACTGGACTACTGTAACTCACTCTATGCAGGGCTACCTTTGAGACTGACCTGGAAGTTACAACTGGTCCAGAATACAGCAGGCCGGGTCCTTGCTGGGACCCCACTGACAGCGCACATTCAACCTGTGCTTTGACAGCTGCACTGGCTCCAGATTGAGTATTGGATAAGGTTCAAGGTTCTGTTACTAGCCTTCAAGGTTCTAAATGGTCTGGGTTCAATGAACCTACAGGACCACCTTTTCATTTGCCCCAACGAGCATTATGCTCTGAAGAGAAGAACCTCCTGGTGATCCCTGGCCCAAAAGATGTCTGGCTGCCCTCAACTAGAGCCAGGGCCCTTTTGGGCCTGGCACCAACCTGGTGGAATTCACTGTCTAATGACATTTGGGCCCTGTGGGACTTAGTGCCGTTCCGCAGGGCCTGTAAGACAGAAATGTTCCACCAGGCCTATGGTTGAGGACAGCAACAGTTACCAACAAGCCTCCATCTCTCCTCTCCCTCATGGAAAAAAGACATAAGATGTCAATGCCATTTTAATATACCTGAGTTTTACTGTTCAATTGTTTTAATGGTTTGATTCGATTTTATGGTGATATATAAATGTATTTGTGACATAATATACACCACCCTGAGAGCCCTGTCCACAGGGGGAGGCAGTCTAAAAATTAAATACATAAATAAATAAAAATATAAAAGAGCTGCTTTCCTAATGTGGGATGACAGCTACTTTACACCTCTACTCCATAAATGTTGAACTGATTTTCTTGATGAAGTTTATGAAAACCTCTGAAACTGAGGATTTTCTATTACGCAGCTGTACATTTTTGGATTTGCCTGTTGTGTTTTTGTATTCTCTACTACAGAACCTTTGTCAACCTTTGTTTACTTAAATTTTAAGGTAATATTCTGCTTGTATATGAATTAAGGATTCATCAACCATTATATTAGTTTTTTCATTTAATATACTGTATAAGCTTTTCAGACAGCTGCTCTGAAATTACTGATGTTCCATTGCATCCACAGGGAAAGTGCCCACCATCAGTTGATATTTAATAAAAGGTGCAATGGACCTCATTGGCACATTATGCACATAATCACTGCCTTAGAATATCCATGTGAATCTTACATGGTCTACAAGGATTCCACAGGAAACAGAGAAGTAGTCCTCAGGATGCAAATCAATATAAAAATGGTTCCGAGTGTGGAAAACATTTATCAGAATATCCTGTCCCTGACTGCAATCCTGTGCAGAGGTTTTCCAGTCTAAACATGCTAAAATCAATTGATATTGGAGTAACTATACATAAGACTTATCTGTTAAACTTCCTTCATTGTCATATCTTTTAGAATGCCCTGTCTGAAAAATCAAATTTAATTACTTTCCAAAACGACCCAAAATACAACTGACCAGAAGGTCAACAAATAATTCTCCCAGTCCAAGCACTCATCACCATAATATATCTGGGAAACCCTGGAACATCAAAGCTGAAATGCTGTGAACTGTGACAGCATTCATGGACAGAATTCATGGAAGGTAGTTTTGCCAACTGTTTTTCCATTGGAACCCCCCATCCTCCCCCTTCTCAACTGGTCCTGAGGGTCAGGGAATCCATAGGAATGCAGATGGTTGAGAGAGCTGCAAAAACCACTCTTACCCTTTGCATAAGCAAATACTCTATGGGATGTGAATGCATGGTTTCCCCTTCTCCAGGTATATCTGTTTGCATAGCTCATGCCATCCTGATGAATCCCAATCTTCAGGGATGGCTTTTTGAGGAATGTAGTAGCTTCAGTAGGATGGGTAAGGTGGCAAAGATCCCATTCCAGTTAATATGCTATATACCACTGAGTCAAAGTATCAGAAAGTATTTCTCAAAATGTATTAGAAAGCATTTCTCTCAACTCCTTGCTAAGATTGTCGTCTGGAGCCCAGAAGAATTATTTTAAAAATGTACTGGTAATGCAGCAACTAAGGACTCAATCCAGTAAAATCCAATTCAGCACATATAGCACCACTGATTTAGTTTATTAATTGATTAATCTGCCTAAATACAAATGAAACCAACATTTCTAAAGGAAACATACTTTCTAAAATAATACATGAATGTGTTGCCCTATTTCAGAATAGTCTTTCCCTCCAGGACAATACCTGCCACTCACTGTTTTTGTAAATAGTAGTGGTACGGCTCCTTAGAGCACTAAGTTTTCCCTGAGGTGGCTCAGCCCAATTAGGAACAGACGGAGCAGTCTCCTTATGGTCAGACACAGGTGAAGTATCTGTCGGCCAGCTAGAGCTAGCATCAGTAGCATCATGCAAATTACTTAGTAAAGTTTTTTCAGAAGGTTTAGAAATTTTGGCTCTTGTGGGATGGTCATCAGGGAACAGAGGTTTCATTATAGGGTCACAGAAGACCCTTGTGAGAAAGATTTTAAAATGAGCCAAATGAGATGCTTTACTCCCTAAAACTTTAGGAATAAAATCACTTTTAAAAGTTAACCAAAGTCTGTTAGCCAAGCTGCATATTTGTAAAAGGATGATAAGATCAATGGATGATTGTCTAATCTTAGTTAGTGCTGCCAAAGAAACTAAAGTACATATTGCGAGAAGACCATCTGCTTCTGTTCCTCAGATCAGGAAAAATTGATAAGGCAATTTGACATCTATTCAATTGGCAGACATGCACAGGATAAATGCCAGTAGAAGCCTGTCTTTGCACATCCTAACCAATGGGGGAGCAATTTGTAGGCTAGTTCTCAGGGAGCCCAAATTCTTTCCCAGCTCTTGCAAAGAGTGAACTATCTGGATGGAATCCCTCACTAATACACTAAAATTGATCAGGAGGTTCCAAAAATCATTTGAGACAAGTCCAGTTAAAGGGGTAGGTCATCAAGACTTCTCTTGAACACAATTAGAACAATGAAAAGAGGGAATATCAGCATTCAGATTCTCTTGACACTCAGAGGGGCCCTCTTAGGAGACACTAGGGTTGCTAAGTCTTACCTTCCAGCTGGCGAGGAAGCCATGGGCCTCATCCGGGAGTCCCTGTGCGCTTTGCATGCGTGCCATGATGACGTCACCCGGAAGTGACATCATCACATTGGGCACATTGCTGGCTGATGCTCTAGCAATCAGCCTGGAAACTCTATGGTACCATGGGCACCAAACTGGGCACTTTGGGGGCAGTGTTCTCCCCACTGGCCTTTTCCGGACTGACGGATTGGGGACCTTTTAGCGGGGAAACCTCTGCCCTCCCGGGGGACCTGGCAGCCCTAGGAGACACCATGAGTATTTCACTTGCTGAAGTTCCCGAATAGTCATTTAGATCATCAGACAAACCACCCCTTCTTTCCAAAACCTCTTTTAAGGTAGGATGCAAGAAATTTCCATTATTAATATCCAAAAGCTGGGGGTCGGCATTTTTTCAAAAACCCTCAATAGGTGGGTGCTTTGCTAGATTATTTGAGGGGCTCAAGTCTCTAATATGTTTCTTCTTCTTTCCCATTGAGGAGTAGCTAGGAAAAGGGAGTTAATTAGCAGACCAACTCAAATAATGCTGTCTCCTTAGTCAAAAGGAGTTGCCCGTCAAGATATTCAATGGGAGTAACTTCAAGTCTTCTTACAACAGCAACAGCAAAAGCAAGTGCACTCACAGTTTGCTAATTGTTAACAGAAGAACAAAGGCAGGAAAAGCCGACAGAAGGCAATCCAAGGGAACTAAAACAGAACTACTCCACATCCACGGCAGCCCAACGCTATCTTAGCCATTCCAATTTGGATTTTGACAGTCAATCTTGAAGTGGATTGCATTGTGGCTATTTTCTTATGCTGTATTCTGAGTATATCAAATATGATTGGACTTTCTACTATTTCTAGTGAACTTGGCCTCCACCTGCCATCAACTATTGCCTGGATGAGTACTATTAACTACTGGCTGCATGTTCAATTCTGGGCTTGTCCTAACACTCTGCTATATGATTTATTAAGGGACTCTTATATCTCTAAATGGTATCAGTATATCAGGCCCAAGATTGATTCTATTGGCATCAACTTGGAGCCCCTAAGTAACTGTGAAGAGAACCAATTATTTCACATCATCTGTCAGAATTTGGGATATAGAGAGTCAGACCATTGCTGTGGGAACTAACCTGACTTGCTCTCCTTGTTTTCATGGCCTGCTGTCCACCCCAGGGCTAGGAGCTGATTACCTGCAAAATCTTACTAATCCTCGACAGCGTTGGGCATTCATGCTTGCTTACTTGAATATTTTCTCTTCAGGTAGATATCATAATATACCTTTTAAGAACAGACTATGTAAATACTGTCTACTAGAACATGACTCAGTTTCCCATATTTTACTTTGCTGTCCCACACATTGTATGGTTTGTCAACAACTGCTTGATCCTATGATTTCTAACCTCTCTGGTCCCCCAGAGAGAGCCAGTTTGGTGTAGTGGTTAAGTGCGCGGACTCTTATCTGGGAGAACCGGGTTTGATTCCCCACTCCTCCACTTGCACCTGCTGATGTGACCCTGGGTCAGTCACAAGCTCTGGCACAGCTGTTCTCTCAAGGACAGTTTGTGTTAGAGTTCTCTCAGCCCCACCTACCTCACAGGGTCTCTGTTGTGAAGGGAGGGGAAGGGAAAGGAGTTTGTAAACCGCTCTGAGATGCCTTTGGGCAGTGAAGGGCGGGGTATAAATACAAACTCTTCTTCTTCTTCATTATTCAGTATTTACTTGCTGATAAATCCATCAAACTAACTGAACTTGTGGCTGAGTATTTGGTTATTGTGTTGAATAAGGGTAATCATGTTTCTAAGGCTACGGCAGAGAATACTTGATTAATTTTGCTGTTATGTGTTGCTATTCTTTGATACTGTTTTATGGTCTTACCTGGACTGTATTTGTCCCATCTTTTTTCTATTTATGTAAGATGATTTCTGCATTTTATTACACTTTATGCCATTAAAGGTTTCTGAAACTGAAACTGGACTTTTTATAAATAATTGTTTAAAAATAATTTAAAATCTGTTGCCTGCTTATTCATGAACAACTTTTTAAACAAGCCAAGGCTTTTAATCACTTAATCTATCCTACTAATCAATAACTAAATATACATGTGCCTATATGGCATAATGTTACAACTAAAAATTGACGCATACTATTTGCAATGCTCAAGTAATTTGCTGAACATGACTGGATACTTTGAAAACTTCACAGGATTACAATAAATGCTTTTATATGAGAGTAACACATAATAGGTTGGATCCAGTGCAAAGCTGCTGCTTCGACAATAGATCTTGTACAAGTGGAAGCACAAGAAAAATTGTGGTAGCAACTTGCATGAAGTCAAAGTTATTCTATCTCCATTTGCATCTCTCCACTTGTGCAAAACATTGTGTATCAATTTATGGGTACTATAGTATAGAAGAAGGGAAATGCTAGGTGTTGCACAAGATCTTGAGTAAGTGTAAGTTTATGTTCCTGCTTCCACAGTACTGGATCTAAGGCATAGGTTACCTTCTGACTGTACCTAATATTACACATTTGCTGCAATCTCTACATTCCATCCACTTTTATCCCTAACTTCTCAGTAAAAAGCAAAATAATTAAAATGTGAACAAAGTTTGTTTTGCCAGCTAAAGAAATTTTATAGCAACAATTCAGTAGTCTACACATACAACATATAGAAAAGAAAGAGGAAACATGCAAGGCTACTCATGGGAAAATCTGGACTCCATAACATGGTTCTTTGGTATTATCTTTGGGTGTTTCTCCATGGGTTATTTGCCCCAAGTTTGATGCTGTTGGAAGTCAGTTTTTTTTCCTTCCTACCCACAGCATCATGGTACATTTGTGCACCTCCTAAGGTTTCCCCGGCTTTTCTCTGATCTTTCTCAAACTGCTGCACTCTGAAATTTTGGGAAAGATAGCAGCAAAGCCTGAGAGGCTGCTATGCGAAAGGAAAGTTGAGGTTTTCCTGGACCCGCCTATTCAGCAGCCATTTCCCCCATGGTGGCCATTTCCTCTCCCCTACTATAGAGGGGTTTTCTTTTTTCTTTATTCAGTGATTTCAAAACATTATATCAATATATGATTATACTAAAAATGCATCCAGTTCTCTGAATTCCCAGCTTTCTCTCGTCCTTCTCCTTGAAAAAATATATGGAAAAAAGCTTATCTTCATAACAAAATTGGCTAGAGGATTTCCGGGTTGCAGGGCAGCAGGTGCTAGGACTTGCTCCTAAGCATCACCGACTCTCCGTGGCTTTTAACCGAACTCTGGGGCTCCAGAGTTCTGCCAGGTCTCCTGGAGAGAGGTCTGGAGCAGGGGATGAAATCTGAGCCTCCCACTCTAAAAAAGGATATGTAATGAATTTGTTGTTAAATATGAAACATGTTACTATATCCTGTTAATAAATTTTCTTTTTTAAAAAAATCTGAGCCTCCCGCGAGTGGCAGTGAGCAGGTAGAAGCCAGATCATCACAAGGCAAAAGCACAGAGTAGTGCAGTCATGGTCCGCCATGACTGCACAAAGTGTGAACTCCTGACTAAGAGAGTCTGAAGCCTCACCTCCAACACCAGTGAAGATATTGTGAGTACTTGTAAAAAACAACATATAAAAGCAACGTTAAAGAATCTGGAAATCTTTTGATTAATCCCCCTGCGAGCATTCATAAAGATGAGGAAAGGAGGAGTGACACACACCCGATGTAAACAGCTAGCAAAAGTTGTGGACACAAAATTCTTTAAAGAATTATAAGCGGGGGGGGAAGGGATACAAATATTGCTATCTGATCATCAAGCTAGCAATTAAAGAATTCCATTAAGCTAGCAATTAAAGAAACCTGTGCTGAAGTATATGATGAAGCTTAACCACTCCAACAAAATCTACATAGCACCAAACTTTGAGAGACACAGAACAAAATTGTAAACAAGAGGATGTCCCTTCAAGGCAGAGGAAGACAACTACAATAAGAAAGGATGTTAAACCTTTATGGAAGCATGTCTCATAGAAACCTTTGAAACAAAAGTCATTTCAGAAAGAAAAGAAGACAGAAAACATGCAACCAAGCTACACACTGCCAACTTTAAAACAAACCTATTCATTTTACAAGGGGAAAAGACACAGAGACAAGATCCTATGGAGGAGAAGATACCAGACAAAAAGGAAAAAAAAAGTTTTATGTATAAAATGTTATTAAGAAATCTTACCCTCTCTCCATATAAGAGTGGCCTAGGGAGCTCTTATTAAAGTGTAACCAAACATAATAGCTTGTATTTTTAAGAAATCAACTGAGAGAGGTGACAGTGTAAGGACTTTTAGTAAAATATTAGATAAGATAGATTAATATGTGAACTCAAACCATAAAGAAGGATCTTTCATCTTTATTTTTTTAATCAAAAATAAGGCAGAGATTTAGAATAAGAAATAGTTAAGTATATGTGTTTTGCAGAGAAAATTGAACTTACAAGGAAAATTAGAAGGGAAATTACTTTATTAAAGATAAGAATAGGTTGGGAAAATATGAAATGTTATAGTAAGAGCCCTTGAATTTATATTACCAAAGAAAATAACAGTAGAATGTTTAGATAATTATTAAATGAAATCATTTATGTACTGTTTGACACTTGTAGTTGCAAATATCATTAGGTTACTAGATAAATTCTCTGTTTCAAGCTATATAGGAGAGATTTAAACTGAATGTATTACAAGGTACTACTTCTCATGTTTTGTTCTGTAATTTTTCTTTCTTTTTTTTGGAAAAGCAATAAAAACCTATTACAAAAACACAAAATGGGCTAGAGACTGACTCTAAAAAAAAGAAAGCAAGCAAGCTGGGAATTCAGAGAATCAGATGTATTTTTTAGTATATCGATAGATAGGGATCCCAGCTCCCAATTTACAGTGGGCTTCCCCACTGCTGGTCAGCTGGCCCAAAATGAATTGCTGACCCCAATGCAGCCAATTTGAAGGCTAGTTTCATTCCTCCCTGCTTCTAATGGGGGGGGAGTGAGAGTGATAGCTGAAAAGGCTCTTAGCCACTCGTGGCTGTTAGCCTGAACTTGCTGCAAAGCCTTCTTAGCAATCAAGTAAGGTTCCCTGATAGCTGAAGGCTTGCAGCCATTTGGGTGGTTCCTTTTGATCCCCCCTAGGGAAGTGAAAGGGGCCACGCAAATGGCTGCAAGCCATTTCAAGGCCAGCTTCACTCCTCCCCACTTCTAATCAGGGGAGGAGCAAAACTTGTCTCTGAAAAGGCTTGCAGCCGGTTACAAGCCTTTTCAGTGATCAGTTTCACTCCCCCCCAATCAGAAGCAGGGAGGAGCAAAACTGGCTGTGAAATGGCTGCATTGGGGCAGAACTCCTGATTTTTGGCCACTTCCGGTTTTACCAAAACTGGCCCAGAACATCATTGGGTTGGGACATCCCTGCCCACCCCAGAACACTCTCCCAAAGGCCCCCGCCAGGAAGGTAAGGGGACCTGGCAACCCTATAGATACAACACTATTAAACTGCAGTATTTAAAAAAGCCTACCAGGGAAGCCTGCTGTGTGTAAGCCCTGTCATCACTGTTTTGTATTATCAGCTGCAATGGTATCAAGGAACCTCTGCAAGCCTGTCCCCATGTGGAAAACACTGATATGTCTGTACAAGATGCAAAACAAAGTCATTCTGGCAAAAGCGAGTCTGGTTTTGCTTGTGCAAGGCCAATTTGGATTTTGGAAAATGGATTTTTTTTTAGCAATTTTTTAGTAACTGCATCTGAAGTTGTTAGATTCCAGAGACTGCATGAAGTTTGCTCTAGCTAAGTGGCACCTATTACAAGCAAACTAAAAAAGACATATACATCTTTTTCCAAACAGGATAGTTTACAATATATACCAATACATTTGCTTTTATTTTGTCTAGCTTTGAGGAGTTAATAAACCCCAAATATAGAACACCAATATAAAATCCGTAGAGTAATTTATAATTTTTATTTTCTGTGCTTTGTTACAATTCCATGCAGATGTCTTTGGAATCAGGTAAATAATGATGCTCACACACACACACACACACACACACACACACTTTTTCTTGAAGACAACATTTACAACAATCTTATAATATGTGCAATAATACTGTAGTGATACACTTCTTAATCCAAAGAAGCTATGTGAGTGTTCAAACATCTATTGAACTGTTTGGTAGTAGAAACTGTTTCAGCAAGAAAAAACAAAGCTATAGTAGTTTATCAGTTCTCTTTCACATACTCCTACAGTCCATTCACTGCCTCCATATACTTTCCTTAGACTCGCACTTATCTATGTGATATGTCATTAAGGGGTATGCACACAAAAGAACCAATATTTTTCAATATTTTTATCGAACCCAAAAAATAACCGTATTTCCCAATATTCCTGAATCCCATTATTGGTATGGTATTGGGATTTAGGAAATATTTGGGATTGCCAATTTTTTTCAGTTCCATTATATCCTATAGGGACCATTATAGTCAGTGGTCCCCATAGACTATAATGGAGAATCAATCTTGGGGGTATCTTGGGCTCTGCTATTTATTTATTTATGTTGGATTTATATCATGCCCTCCCCACTGAAGCAGGCTCAGGGTGGCTTACATAGAAGAAGAAGAAGAAGAAGAAGAAGAAGAAGAAGAAGAAGAAGAAGAAGAAGAAGAAGAAGAAGAAGAAGAAGAAGAAGAAGAAGAAGAAGAAGAAGAAGAAGAAGAAGAAGAAGAAGAAGAAGAAGAAGAAGAAGAAGAAGAAGAAGAAGAAGAAGAGATTGGATTTATACCCCGCCCTTCACTGCCCAAAGGCGTCTCAGAGTGGCTTACAAACTCCTTTCCCTTCCCCTCCCCACAACAGACACCCTGTGAGGTAGGTGGGGCTGAGAGAACTTCTGACAGAAACTGTCCTTGAGAGAACAGTTGTGCCAGAGCTTGTGACTGACCCAAGGTCACATCAGCAGGTGCAAGTGGAGGAGTGGGGAATCAAACCCGGTTCTCCCAGATAAGAGTCTGCACACTTAACCACTACAACAAACTGGCACAAAATTTAAAATAGTTTAAAAACATATAGAATCTAAAGTGCAAGGGGCACCAAATTGTAGCATAGCTGTTGGTGCCTCTCCTCAATGTCCCCCAAAGTTTGAAAAAGGGGTCCAATTTGATGAGCCCCAGAAGAAGTTGCCCCCATCCTCCACTGTTTCCAATGGAGGGGGGGAAGACGTTGAAAGGGATGTGGTCCCTTTAAATGTCTTCTCCATGCCACAGTGTGACTCTGCCACATGAACTCTAAAGGCATTTAAAGGAACTGTAGACCATTTAAATGCCTGAGAGTTCACTCGGAAGGCATTTAAATGGATTGAGAGCCCTCTAAATGCCCTGTAACTGCAACTATTTGTCTTAGCTCAGGAAGGATGGCTCCAGAGCAAACTCATTTATGCAGTAACCAAATTGCTCTCTCACAACTTTAATGCCAGTAGCTCATAAAGTAGAATTTTTGCTCACAAGACTCCACAGATGAAATAACTTAGTTCAAGGGGGCTGCTCAGTGATTATGAAATTCCACCTTTGCCTTCCAACTAAGAGCTGTGTCAGTGAAGGTGCTTTGGGGAAGGTCAAACGTGTATGAGCAAATGAATGACAGACAGGTAGGGATGAGGGTGCTACTAGGGAAAGAGTGCATATGCGGGGGGGGGGTTCTGGGGGAATGCACCAGAATGGAGTTCCAGAACCCCTTTGACAAAATTCTTTTAAAAATGTTTAGAAGTTCATGAATTTTCAGTATTCAGATTGAAAACTTCATTTCCCTCTTGAGAGTTCTGATACCTCTTTTTCAAAAAGAAGGAAAAGGAAGGAGCCCTGCATACGTGTATTCTTGAGTTACTCTATGGAACAATTTAAATTAACAAAGCATTAAATTAATAAAGCAACCTCATATGCTCCAGATGTCTTTTTTTTAGCCCAGGGACAGTCCCTATTTTGCCCCTCTCATTTTAGGCAAAGAACTAGCACCCATGTTTTTCTTCTGGGGATGCTTTAGCAGATTTTTATTAGTGCGAAATGCTGAAGTTGATAATCTTCATTGCTCAGCCCCTGCTTCCAACCTATCTAGCTGATAAATCCCTCTATGGGGGGAAATGCACACACACACAAACACACTCATATGAACTCACAGATTAAACAAAGGCACCATATAGTGCACACCCTGACAGTTCACACAGTGCAGCTGCTGATGTATATTTTAACAGTAGATAACAGACTAAGGCTATTATATTTCCCACTATATGTTTAATTCAAAGAACAAACACTTCCCTTTCTTGTAAATCAATGCAGGTAGATTATCACAAATTAAATTATTCTAACAGAGGCAACAGTGCTTTCCAAAAGGTGTATAATAGAGTGGTGCAAGGCTGTGGCCAGTGACCTTATGAGCATTTCAAGAGTGTCCCCATTTTTATCTGTGAGATGCTCAGCAATAGGCATCCTCATTAGGAAGCCTTCATTCTGGATTCAAATTTCAAGGAGAAATTAAATTTCAGACCCCTAATAAGATCGACAATTCTAAACAAAGCTCACAGAAGATGTGTGTGTGCAGAGGGGGAGGGGAGCCAGTATAAGGTAGTGGCTAGAATGTCATAGAAAGATCTGGATGCAAATCTCTTCTGAGCCATGAAGCTCACTGGGTGAATTTAGGCCAGGTACTCTGTCAGTGTAACATACTTCACAAAAGTAAAATTTGGTTAAGATGGAAGTGCTTTTGTACCATGTAAAGTACCAGCAGAAAATTCTATGCATATTAAAAACATGCACCTCTATTTCACAACAAAATGTGAAAGCAAGCCATTTTTCCTCCTTGAAAATGTTGATTATTTATGTATGTTACAAGAATTAACTAAACCTAAGCTGTTTCAAATTATTCTGTCCCCCGTGCACCCCCCCTTCCCCTGAACATGCTTTAAATCATCTGCAGTCAACACACACAGGTTTGCAAGCAAGGAGGAGGGGGGTTAGCATAATGAAAATTCAGGGCAAAGGTGTTTGACCTCAGTGAATTTTATTAATGATACTTACATTTTCTGTTGTTCCAGTAATTACATGGAGACCATCATATGTTGATTTAATGTACATACCCTAAGAAAAAGACATCATGGAAGAATTTGTAAAGTTTTTGCAGACTATTGCCATCCAATATACACTTCTCAGCTATCTAAAAATCTCCCTTCTTTTAAAAATTATTTGGGTGATACATTGAAGTATGCCGCTAGAATACCACTCTGAATTTTTAAAAGTTCTTAATGAGAATAAAAAATTCAGAGCTATCACATCTGTTACTTTCAATTGTGGCAACTGTCTCCAGATACACCCCCTTCACGTGCAGTGGCTGCTCACTGGGTTTGGACTTTGTTCGCGGCACTGAAAATTTCTCAGAAGAAAAGTGTTTGGGAACAGGAAAAATATCCCCTATCTATAGAGAGAAATTAATGTGACCAATGTCTCTGTGGAGCTATTTAAAATGTCTTCTATATGTCAACAGTTTTATGTGCATGGGCTTTTATAATATGTATATAACAAAAGAGCTCATCTTAAAATACTTTTAGCAATGATACTCCAAAAGAAAATCTAAACAGTAAACACAATCCACTTGAAACAATCAAACAGAGGGTTGCATTGATTTAAGGCACGCATGTTTCTCAACTATATTGAACATACTGAACCACAAATTCTTAGCTACAAGCACATGATTTAAGATGACACCATAAGTTCCACAACTTTAACAATGCAAAATCTTCACAAAAGCTGTTATAACCTAACCAAGTTCTATAATGTATAAGATACAACCAGGGCTCTTTTGTAGCAGGAACTCCTTTGCATATTAGGCGACACACCTCTAATGTAGCCAATCCTCCAAGAGCTTACAGAGCTCTTCTTACAGGGGCTACTGTAAGCTCTAGGAGGATTGGCTACATTAGGGGTGTGTCACCTAATATGCAAAGGAGTTCCTGCTACAAAAAGAGCCCTGGATACAACTACTAAATATCCTATCAAGTACAATACATATAAAATCTCACTTTAATATAGGCATAGAGAAGAAGAAAGGACAATTACACTGTGGAAAACTATAAATATCACCAGCAGCACACAGCAAGACTTCAGAATTTTTAAGTTTCCTACTTGCTGACTTGAGAAAACCATTTCTAATATACTGGTTTGCAACCCATGGGAGAACCCTCAGGTGGACTGCAGAATTCCTCTTGCCAAAAGCCTCTAGAATGGCCTTTGTTTTTGGCTGCCTTTCAGAAGGTCCTGCTGCACAATGAGAAAAGGTACTATGCTTTCTACCTTTCTTTGTATGCATGGATAAAGGAATGACAGAACAACGAGGTATGGTCACTCAAAGGTAAAGAAGATTCCTCTATCACGCTGACTCTTGGCTTGCTCCTCATTGTGGTATACCTGGTACATGCCTTGAGTTCCCTGTGCTCAGCTCTGTTGGCCTGCAGCCCATGGTCCTGACCCTGACACAGGCAAGGTAATAACCTTGCTTCCCCTTCTTTCTGCAATGTGACTCTAATGCCACATGACTTCCTATCATGTAATTATAGCTCAGTGTCTCATGCTTAGTAGTTCCCAGAGTGAAAACAAGTATTCTAATACAGAAAAAACTGATTATTTTACCAACAGAAATGTGAACAGTTGATCTGAGAACCATGGACAAAATGTGTATACATTCGGTTTGCCCCCTGTGTTGAAGTTTAATTAATAAATTGCACAAATAAATTATGCTTAACTTGTATAGGACTTGAAGTCCAAGGTTGCTACGGAGAAGCAGGCAATGGCAAACCACTTCTAATTGTTTCTTGTCTTGAAAACTCTACAGGGTCACCAGAAGTCAGCTGCAACTTGACAGCATTCCACCCACCCACCCACACACCTTATATTACCTTTAAAGATATGCACAGTTTATTTTCAACTGACTTTTTAAGCACCTGAGCTGCAATTTTATGACAGCCTCTGTGAATACATGCATGTTCAGTACGACCAACTGAGAAAAACTGTCTTCTCAAATAATGATGTCATCACATCCCAAAATGTTCAAATAACGAACCATATCCTTACCAGGAATGACTATTCTTTAACTACAGTTCTTTTTCAAATCACATCACACCAAATGTAGTCTTTCTCCAGGCACTCAAAACGGCTGTTAAAACAGATTATACTTAGTCCCCACCCCTTCAGAAATTTGACATTACGTAGCTATATAATGGACCACAGTGGCTCAGAGGTTAAGACGCTGAGTTGCAGACCAGAAGGTCTGTAGCTCAGCAGTTCGAGACCCTAGTGCCATGTGACTGAGTAAGCACTATTATGCTTAACAACAAAACACAGACTGGAAATGGCAAACAAGGAAAATATAGTGTCAGATGCAGTATACATACTAGAACTCTTACTGATTTCATAATAGAGACAGTCTTTTCCACATGATGGGAATAGGTTTATTGCTGGTACTGATATCTTTCTAAAATCAGGTCAAACAGTACAAGACTTGAAATGAGAAAAGCAAGGTATTTGTCTGTGGCAGCAGTTTGCTGAAGAAGAAACAAACTACCACATACATTATTTTTAAAGAGGAAGGAGAAGGAAATAGCAATTGTTTTGACCCAGCTATTAAACTCCAGAAAATGCCTCTTCTTCAAGCTATTTTCAGCTGATGACACTTGTTCATCTTGTCCTTTTTGTTCCATTTTCTCTTCAAGTCACTGCACATTGACTGACTTCTGGTGGTTTGAGTGGAGGTAAAAAGGCCATGGTAATCTACATGGAGGGCCACAGTGGCTCAGAGGTTAAGATCCTGAACTGCAGACCAGAAGGTCTGTAGTTCGGCAGTTCGGGACCCTAGTGCCGCATGACGGAGTGAGCAAGAAATTGCAAGTAGATAAATAGGTACCGCATTGGTGGGAAGGTAACAGTGTTCTATGCACCTCAGCATTTATACATGCTGGCCACATGACCATGGAAACGTCTTTGGACAGCGCTGGCTCTTTGGCTTGGAAACAGAGATGAGCACCATCCCCTAGAGTCGGATTCAACTAGCTTTCAAGCAAGGTAAACCTTTACCTTTTAGTCTACATGGAGTTTTAAACAAGTGAGCAGTGACTCACAAAAGCTCATACCCTACCACAAATTTTGTTAGTCTATAAGGCGCTACTGGACTCTTTCTCTTTTCTGCTGCTATGAAGTTTTAAAGTTTGTGTTTTGGACATGAGGTAGCACAAAGATATATCCAAATAGATCAGTAATAAACTATTATTCCTTTGATGTTACCAACATTTTAAACAATAAATAGCTGCCATCTTTGCACATTACAGAAGAATATTTCTTATTTTACCCAAGTTATAAATACAAAAGACAACAAAACACTTGTTAGAATTAGAGGACTAGTTGCTACTGACTGTTCTCTGAAACAGTACACATAAAAAAGGCAAATATAGAACGCAACATAACAATATCTGAAAATCAACACAATATAATACAGGTATTAATGTTGGAAGTAATGACATAAAATGCATATTGATTTTCACGTAAATGGCATGAATGTAAATGTTTTCCCACTGTGTTATTTTATTTCACATTTATTGCATTGTTACAAAAGTAAATATCCAAAATAAAAACTATCAAACAAGGTCAACGGGGGGGACCCATTCTCTTCAGAAGAAGTGCATGGGACGGAAAATGAGCTGTGGAAGATACTCAGTTAAATTTATGTATTTATAGAAAAGAGCAGAAGAAGAGACAGAACTGTAAGACAGATTAAATTTATTTCATAAATGTGTCATACTCTTAATAAAGTTACAGAATCACATACAATTGTGTGAATATTACTTTGTTTCTAAATGAAAAATATTTCCTCATAACTTCAAAAGATTATAGTTCTTTCTTCCAATTAGGGGATTAATGATATTTGTTGACTTGCATGATGGCACATGTTCCACATAATACAAACACTGATTTTTTAAGGCATACATTTGAGCATGTGGTCTCTGCACAACTGAAAAAAAGCTATGAAGGTTTTCTTACATAATGGAAAAAACCCCATTCAGTATAGGAGTAAATAATGTTAATTCGCAATTTTCGTTAATATCAATCTGCCATAGTCTGAAGCAGTTAATGAAGTTTTAAAAAGCTGAAGAATCAGAAGCCATCTAGATCACCTGTATCTATTATACTTTAAATAATATTTATGAAGAAAACATACAACTTATATGTTTTAGCTTCCGGAAGTGGATTTTTAATAGATTCTATAGGATCTATAACAGGAAGCCACTGCATAAAAGTCTGAGTACAATTTTATGAATTCCAATGTTTCTCAACAACATATTCTATAAACAATAAAGCTTCTCAAATTACAGTAACACACATTTGTTATTTGCACTTTTTTATACCACTGTTAAGTCTTCTAGAAATCCATTAGGAAAGAAGGCATCACATTTACTATTGTGAATCCAAATATTTCATTCTGTCTTCAGAAACACTGAATGGGAAAGAAATCAGTGAAATTATGCCTAATGTGAGGGCACTAAAGTAAAAATTAAACAAAATAATCAATGTTTATGCCACACTTTTTAACACTTTCAAAGAACACCTCAAAATATTTTCAAAAAAAGCAAGGATTAAGAGTTATATTTGTGACTGTCTACTCAGACTGGCAGCAGCTCTCCAGGGTCTCGGGTAAAGAAGCCTTTCACATCACCTGCTACCTGATCCTTAACTGTAGTTTCTGGGGATTGAAACTATGGGCTTCTGCATGCCAAGTAGAAGCTTACCACTAAGCCACAGCTCCTCCCCAAGGATGGACCGCATGCTTATTTTTACCCAGATCTACCCTAGGGATCTGTTCTTGCACATTTTTTGCAATCAACTTCTAGCCTGAGAACTGTTATGAGGATCTTTTAGATTGCTAGATTTTAAAAAACTCTCTTTTATTGTCTGGCTCTTATACTTTTATGATTTTACCTACTTGAGGCAGGTCAAAATATTTAAATTAAATATTTAAATAAATTAGTAAGTTATACAAACAATAAAAAATAACACATCAACAGTTCATCTACTAACAATAATTACACTGGTGCTGCAGCAATCAGATATAAAAATGATTTCTATTTTAATACTAGCAGGAACTGAAATTGCTAAGAAAACCCCCCACAAATATATGACAGTGTTAGAAGACTTGATGTTGAGAATTGCTAAAGTATATTAAACTGATGAACCTGGTAAGATATAGAGTTTATAAGGACTTCTAATTGAATATTTATAAAATTTTGAAATAATGCTTAGAGACAAAAGTGATATTGCAGACATTCTGCTTTTATTATAAATATTGGGACTGTTGTATTGATGATTTCTTGTATGGAATGTAACATCTAGATATGGATTTTTTCTTTTTTTTAAGATATGTGTTATAATTTATTTTTATTTAGAATAAAAATACATTTATAAGTCTAGATCAAGATGGGTAGCCATGTTATTCTGTCTGTAGCAGCAGAATAGAGCAAGAGTCCAGTAGTACCTTAAAGACTAACAAAATTTGTGGCAGGGTATGAGCTTTCATGAGTCACTGCTCACTTCTGAAGGCAGTACTGAACTTGCTCTATTTATTGGTCCAGGAATGATGTCCGTCTCAGACTCAACCTGGGTCCAGCCTGCCCCCTGTCACAGTCAGATTCCAATAGGAACCCCTGCTGGCCCAGCAGGGACAACCAAGAGGACAGGCCTGTGCCAGGAAGAACTGGGGTGGGGCTGGTAAAGGACTACCAGCCCTAACTCGCCCACAGAGGAAGCCAATAGGATGAGGGTCAGAGGAGAGGCAGCAGGTGGTTGCCAGCCATGGAGAAGTCCCGGCCTGGCCGCCTGTCTGATTGGGTCAGGAGGCCTAAAGGGGGGATGGGACTGGGGATTAGGGGTGGGCTAGAGGATCTTTAAAAAGGAGGCTCCAGTAGTAGGCCAGGGTGGAAAAGGCAACATTGCTCTGAGGTCTGGGAGAGCAATGGTACTGGGCAGAGGGAGGAACAAGGTGGCACTACCCCCATTCTCTGCCCATTCTGAGGCCTGGGGGAGCCCCACATCATGTGACAGGATGGCCAAATGTCAGCAGGTGGGGCTAGAGAGAAGGAGCTTCACATTAACAAACATTTATCAAATATGAATTAGACTTTCATGAACTGTCATAAGTGGTGGATGGCTAAGAAATGCTGACTACACTATAGGACAGATAATAGACTACAGCAAACTTCAATATAACCAGCACTTAAGAAGCTAAGTCTTGACTCTATGTTCAACCATTGTTTCGGTGAAATTTTACCCTATTGATCCTTTTAGGTCAAATTAATTTCATGATGTGCAGGGTCTTATTGAGAACTCGTCAGCACATTGATAAAGTTCTGTTTGTCTTTCTCATCTGAAGGTAGCCATATGGCTGACAATGAAAACTAAACTATGCTGATGACACCCAGCTATATCTACTACTGGACAGCCACCTGAATCCTGCCCCGCATCATCTAGCCAAGGGTCTGGAGGCTGTAGTGTGATGGTTAAAACAGAGCAAGCTGAGGCTGAATCCAATGAAGATGGAGGTTCTGTGGCTGAGGTAGGGTTCCCAAATACTTACCGCCTGGGAGCGGGGAATGCATGCTCCCCGGCCGAACCAGTCCTCCTGGTAAAGCATCATGCCGTCGCCAGGAAGTGACACCAGGCGATGCTCTGGCAATGGGGCTGAAAACTCGATGGTACCATCAAGTTTCCAGCCACATTGCCAGAGCATCGCCTAGCATCCCTTCCTGGCGACGGCATGGTGCTCCGTGCCTGTCTTTCCCCTGGGGATGGTCCTGCGAGGACATATCCATCCCCCGCCAGCACACGGTAAGTTCTTGGCAAGCCTAGCCTGAGGGGAGGTGTGTTATGGCTGGGGCACAGATTTCCAACCCTTGACAGGGTGCCACTAGCATTGGTTCAATCTTTGAAGAGTTTGGTCATGGTCCTGACATTTTTCCATCTATGCCAAGCGTGGCAATTAGCCCCTTTCCTGTCATGCCCTGGCCTAGCCAAAGTAATCCATGTGACGGTCACCTCCAGACTAGACTACTGTAACTCATTCTGCACTGGCCTTTCCTTGAGACTGACCCAGAAACTCCAGCTGATCCAGAATGCAGTGGCGCGAATCCTGACAGGAACACCATGGATGGCACATATACAACTTGTGCTGTGCCAGCTACACTGACTTCCAGTGGAGTACCAAGTCAGATTCAAGGTGTTGGTATTGACCTTTAAAGCCTTGAGCAGTCTGGGACCAGCTTATTTTCAGGATTGTCTCCTCTGGTATGTCCCTGGGAGAGCATTACACTCTGCAGTGAGTAATCTCCTGGTGATCCCTGGCCCCAAAGACATCCAGCTATCCTCAACCAGAGCCACGGCTTTCTCAGCCCTGGCTCCGACTTGGTGGAACTCTCTGCCAACTTCCATTAGGGTGCTGCGGGACTTAATGCAATTCCAAAAGTGCCTGTAAGGCAGAGATGTTCCACCAGGCTTTTGGTTGAGGTCAGCAGTGGTTTTCATTATAGCTGGCACCCTCTTCTTTTCTTCCACTTTGTCTGCTTCAGCCTCCTCCTTAACCTGCCCATGAAATGGAAGTCCAGAGCAGGTTTTAGATTATAGACACCATCTGAAGACTGTGAAGTTCGGGATTAACTGATTGTTGATTTTAAACTGTAATTTTGTATGTTTCAATTTATTGTAAATCACCCAGAGCCCTGTGTACTCGGGAATGGGCCAATTCAGAAAATACTACTACTATTACTAATAATAATAATAATAATAATGTTGCCAATTAAAGATGAATCCAGACAAAACTGACACAAAGATGCTTGGCAGAATCTATGATCTAAAGAGAGTAGAAATGTGAAACTGATAATGATCAGGTCCTCACAAATGTTTATGGACCTATGCTATACAACAGCAATGGTAAAATAGAGACGAGTTGAATTGCTATAATAAATTTATATCTATTTGCAAATGTACTGCTATCCATTCATGACACTGGGAAGGCAAGAAGCTGATATCATTAAGGGAACAAATTTCAACCACATCAGTCAAATTCAAAGCTCTATAATCTAAGTGATGGGGAAAAATACAAAATTAAACCAATGATTAAGAATCTACCCCCGCAAAAAAAAAGAACACAAAACTATCACATCTCTACCCAACTATACAAGTTGCCCACATTTAATTATTTAAATAGTCAGAACGTTTTTCTGTTTTTTTTAAATTTTGTATATTACATCTTTGAGTTTTTGCATTATAGCCAAACAAACATTAGCCAATGATTACATCACATCTCTGCAAGTGCAAGTATAGTTATCTAAGAGGAAGTCTGGCTCTTTTAAATATTAAAAATAATGTACTAAATTAAAGCCTAATTTCTCACCAATGTTTGTAGCATTTAAAAAGACAGAGAGCTGAATTGCATCTGTTAAAAAATTAGCAACCTGCTAATTTCCTCCAATCTCTTCTTCTCTTAATTGTCCAAACTTGAATAATGCAATTTCCAACACAAACTTACCATAAAAAAATCGTAATGTTAATTTTCTTTCATTCTTCATTTTTCTTCTTGTAACCATACTGCCTAAACTTATAATTTTCATCTTCATGTTAAGTGTATCTTTCAAAAATTATTTCTCATTTGCTGTCATGATTTATGCTTTGTTGAAGTACAGCACATAGCTTTTAGATAAATCAGAAATGCTACGGTAAATTAGCTTAAACAATCCCTTTGCTCAGATTTCCTATACAGAAATAGACTCTTTAAAAACCATTTAATAGTTATAGAAGAAAAAACAAGAATTGAAGAAATATTCATTTGTTTTTATAATAATAACTATCATAGACATCAAGCAAATGTACATGAATATAGGCTGTGAAACTTTTTTCAGTGAATCTCATAAAATAGTTTGTATAATCTGTCTCATTAAAACTCACTATTGTACAGAATCAAAAATACTGAGAATACAAAATGCATAAGACAGGGTCCAGTCCTAAAGAGCTTACAATGTACAATTTATGAGAAGGCAAATCCAAAGGAGTTGGTTTAAATACTTCATTTTTAAAGTAATTCAAATTAATAACATCTAAAGAGATTCATAAGCTCGCTGTGCTATATTAAGTACAAACGCATAATAAATAGGTAACTCCATGCACCAAGAACTTCACCAGCTAAAAATTCCATAATAGACAAGATTTGAAACAATGTACAACAAAGGAAAATTATTTAACCACTGATTAAGGGTATTTCTGAAAGGAGAGAACTTTAAAAGGAGAGATGAATTAGGAAAGGGTTATAAATAGTCAGTGCAACCATAAACAGAACAATATTTACAGCTATATTATGGAATGATTTGTGAGATGAAATAGACAATGGTACAGAAAATGTCCTTCACTTGCAATGGTGGCATTGCAACAAATACAAGATCAGGAATGAAAGCAAATTTGCAGTAGAGCAAAGTGGAAGAGTTGGGTCCAATCATAGGAAAATTTAGAGGGCAATATTTAAACTGTGTTAAGTATTAAAAGAAACCTTATAAATGACATAGGAAGACATGGATTAAAAATAAAATGTTAAAAATAATGTATTCAGATTTTAAATATTGATAGGGGTTTGTATCACCAATCGTTTGAGAAAGCAAATAATTAACAGTATTATAAATATAGCCAAGGGAGATAAGTAATATTGTTTCTATTACAATCATTGGGTTGGATCCAAACTTCTGCAAAACCAAGTAGTACAGAGAATTCGCTTTCTCCTGCTTTCCCCTTCTATCAGTAGCCATGTGTATCCCCAAAAGCTGTTTCAAAGGTTAGGGACCCTTCAAGACAATATGCCATGCAGCAGAGGGTTGGTGGCGAGAGTGCGGAAACCATTAGGGGGAAATTGACTGACCCCTCACTAAGAACAAAAAAAAAAAAAAATGCAAGCAAGAATGAGAGGAGGCGATATTTGCTGGCCCTCTGCATTCTTGCTGCACCCCCAATACTGTTATGACATATTATTCTGGAGATTCCCCCAAACCTCAGCAGAGGCTTTTTGATGGAATACAGGAGACAGCTGAAATAATGTGGATAAAAATCTGTTTACATGAACTCACTCCATTTATTGTAGCTTGGATCCAATCCACTGTTTACATCATAAAAGCAAAAATTTTCATAATTACCTAGAACACTTTCAACAATCAGAGGTCTGCTATACTATTCCTTTATAGTCAAATAAAGCGTGCAAGAGTTACGCAAGGTTATAATCCGAATTCTGAATTTGGAAACAAGTTCTAGATATTCTGCAAGTTCTAGATTTTCTGTTTAAATAACATCCCGGTTAACAGATTTATGCACATATAATGCAGTATGGCCTTGAAAATTTACTTCAAGAATGCTCTGGGTCATGACACAAATGAATTAACCTCTTCATTAGATTTTACTGAAGGAAATAATACAATTATTTTATCTGTCATGGGTACCATGAAGCAGACTCTAGAATTCAAACCTAAGAACCAGTTCCAGTATACAAGATATTACAGTACCCATGAGCTGATTTTTAATTAGAATCATTTCCCTCCCCTTACTGTTTCCTTAAGAATTTTATAGAATGATTCTTGATAAGCAATACATTGTATCTGGCGGTCTGAAAAATCACATCTACATTTGATATTAGATATATCAAATTAAAGTCTTATTTAGTGAATTTCTCTCTTTCAACTTGGGTGACAGTTTTGATTAACTGTGTACATCTTACCAGCCCTTCACTTGGTTTGATGTTTGCTAGCTGGATCACTTCCAGGTGAGCAGACTGAGAAACGAGGGGATCAGATGACAGTGAGATTATGTGGTCACAGACACTAGAGAGAGTCTTGCACTAGACACAAAAAAAGAAAAATCATTTGTTAAAAATCAAGAAAAGTGAAAATTACATAAAATATCCAATAATATCCATAACTTGTAATGCCAAAAAAAAATCCTGATTTCTTATATAAATGTGCATATTATAAGCTGACACCTAATAGTGCTATGGGTTTTCATTATCTGGGCAGGAGTCTCAGGAAGGAATAGCCTTTTATTACTATCTGACTACAGAGGTACCAGTTTTTATTTCCTTATTTTAGAAAGACCAGACTTAGGGTCTCTTTTAAAATCTGACATCTTGTTGCTGGAATGTCTGTGATTACGCAAAAAGACTCTACCATTATCAGTAGTTCGAATTGGTAGTTGCTGTCTCCCTGCTTACATAGGTCGCAAAGTTCTTTATATTACACGACACCAACTATGTAATAAAAAGGGGCCTCAAGGCCTTTCAGTCTTCCAGGGTTTTTTCCGCCTCCCTGTTCATTTTGAAAAATCACCAATGTTCCCTACCCCCATGCAATGTACTACCCACAAATATTTACAGTTTTATGCCACAATTTCTTATATCACCCCAACCACATCCTTCTGATGAAAAGGTTATGAAGATCCAGAGTTATTTTCTGGGGTGTACAAGATGCTGTATTGTAGCCCTAATGTTGATTCATTATTCACTTGGGTGTGTTCACCCAAGAATTATTATAAAAGAACATAAATAAACCACATTTATATTCCCACTAAGTCAAGAAATCCTCCAGAAAGCCTCTGATGAACTATACTATCTTACAGCCCTATCTACCTCACAGGTTTCATTTTCAGCTATTTAGAAACAGAGTGAGAAACAAATATATAAAAATTAAAATCCAGTGTTCTGGTGTTTAAGTGGGTACTAGTAGAAAGAAAGAGTTATGTGGAAGGAGTTGGGAGCTCTAACTATGCTCACAATATCCACAAAATCTACAGTGTTGTCAGAACTGTAGCATAGTGCTATCAACAAATCTAAGTTTTTTCACAATACTCTTACACACATAAAGCTACAGGATGCAAATAAAGCAAGGAAATGTCATCTATAATCCTGAAAGGGTGGGATTAGTCTCTTGTGCCATCACAAAAAACCCTTATGATTATGTTTTTCCAATGTTTATATACATTTTTAAATTTGTAAAAAGAAACAGCTAGTAGTAGTTAAATCCTCACCTAAGATACTGCAAGCATTGCTAGAATAAGTACATTAAGCATGCAAAAACCAAAGGGCTAAAGGACATTTTCTGAGACAGAAATCTTGGTTCAGTTCAGGCAATTTTGAAAACCATGTAGTTATAGGTTCACCTGCAGCCCGTCCCTGACAGCAGGTCACCTTTCAACTTCTTTTTATTGCTAAGCTTAGGGTCCAACTAGACTGGAGTGTGTCTACTGGTCCAACAACATGCAGTAATGGTCTGATCCTGGGGGGGTGGGGGCAAAGAGCAATGGACTAAGGCAGTGTTGTAATGACACCTTGTCAGGAACTGAAACAGCTGGTGGGGATGCAGCCAATTTGGCACTTGAAAAGGTGCACAGTGGGAGACAAGAAGGCTTCAGCCCACCATGCTGTGGGCCCAATCACGATCAAACCCTTGTGTCATTTTTAAATCACCTTAAAATGGTGGTGACAGCCATATTTAGTTCATCCCAACGTTTGTCACAACGTCAGAAGTACTTTATCTCCAAACCAGGCTGAAATATATTTCAAATGGAGGGTGGGGTGGCTTTTTTTTTATTTCTGGTTTGAAAGAAAAACCAAATTTCTTCAGTTTGGTCACCACAGAAATCTATAACGAGCAATAAAAAGAAAACTGAGGGAAAAATCCATTATCAGGTATAAAATCTGCAAAAATGTCTTACATCCTTTAGTTGTCAAGAACAGTGTATAAAAAAATGAACCCATTTGCATAATGGCCCAAAGTAGAATCCAATCATGAATACTGTACTTTTATGCATCCTAAGCAACTCTTAATTGAACTGCCCATTTAAAAATATTTTTATGCTTCAACCAATATTCAGCACCATCTCTAAATAGCCATACAACTTTTGTTCCACTTTTTAAATAATTTTTATCCTGTAGTAAGAGGATGATTTTATTATTTTTAATACATAACTGACCTTTATCAGAAATTCCATTCTAAAAGGTAGCCAGTGGTACACTTTGCAATGACTCTTACATTATGAAATAGGAAAACTCTGAAACACTTAATGCAGGGCCATATTTACATACCAACTTGCAATTGTAAATATTGCTATTCAACAGAAGTTGACAAGTGATATCTAGACCTAGCCCAGATCTAGATCTAGCCCAGCCCAGCCTGACATCATCAGCTCTTGGAAGCTAAGCAAAATTCAGCCTGATTAGTACTTGAATGGAAGACCACTCAGGAAGTCCGGGGTCACTATGCAGAGGTAAGCAGTGGCAAACCACCTCTGAATGTCTCTTGCCTTGAAAACCCTAGGGGGTCGCCATAAGTCAACTGCGACTTGATGACACTTTGCATTCACACATGCATTTCTAAACTTTGGCTGAGAAAATGACACAAAACCCATCATCATAGTCTGCCAACTGGTCCAATGTAAAAATCCTCCTATCAGTCCAAACAAAAGGGAGAACTGCTTTACAATGATAAATGTTTGCACCTCCCATCTTGGAGATGATTAAAGATGAGAACACATTGTTAGTTTTGCAGAGCAGGTACAGCACATTTCATCCATCTGCGGTGGATCTGTGGAAGGACAAAATGGTTCTGGACCTTGGTATACAGAACTATTGTTATATAAAACTATTGGATACATAGAAATATTCGATTTGTTTCCTTTGCTTCTGGAAACTCTAAGTGAATCAATGCAGAAAACAAAGACTACAATATTTGTATATAATTATTTGATGTTGATCAATAAATATGATGTGCTGACTTCCAGTTTCAGCAGCTTGCTGGTGGGTGCGCTCCATCAAAGCTCTGATGAGAGCGGCCCGGAATTGCCCCAGTTGGGAGGGCTCCAGGTTGATCTTGGACCCCCCCAGAGCCCTCGGAGGGGGCTCACAGCCTGGGGCATGAGAGGTGCCTCTCCTGAAGCACTGGCCGAAGGATTGAGGCTCCTCTTTGCCCCGATAGGTCCCACCAGAGCGAGATCAGCTATGGCATCAAAGACACACACCAGAGAAAGAGTGCAAGTGATCTGGCGATGGATGACGTTCCCTACCTTTTGAAGTGAAGCAAGAAGTAAAGCGTGAGTTGATATCCATTTATCCAAAACAAGCATCCATTTATCCAAAACAAGCATCCATTTATCCAAAACAAGCATCTGTAAAGCTGCCCCAAAGCCCTAAATGTAGCGGGGGGGAACCTCCCCTACCCTGGGAAGATTAGCTTGTTAAAAGAGAAAAGCGAGGAGCAAAAGGGCAGCTTGAAAGGGAGACTGATAATTTAGCCAAGTGGCGTGCAGATTAGTAATAAGAGTGTAATTCAACAGACTTTCAGAGACTTAAAGAACTTTTTCTTTAATGTAAACAATATCGCATCGAACTCAAAAAATGGCAACCAGGGTGAAAACTTCTTCAGGAACTGCCAGCTTATCGACTCCAACTTCTAAACCCGAAGTAAATACAGACTTCCCTAAGATGATCGTTGCAGCACTATGCCCTCTGCTGGACCAGATGACTAATTTCAACAATAACTTTGATGTGCTTCAAAAGGAACTGAAAGAAATGACTGCAAGAACAGAGAAGACAGCCCAAAAGCTGAAAAAGGTTGATGCTAAGACAAATAGGCTAAATCAAAGACTGGAGGCAGCGGAAAAAGTGAAGACTTCCAAGAAAGAACAGCTCCTACAACTACAGATGGAAAAGTCAACTTATGTCCCGAGATTTCAAGGTATCCCGGAGCAAAAAGGAGAGAACCTGAAAGAGATCTTAAGTGAAATTTTAGCTCCACTGGCAGGCTTTAAAGCAGAAACTCTACAAAGTGACATAGACATGGTATATTGTACCTATCCAGAGTTTATTAAGAAAAATAAGCTGCCTGGTGAAGTGTTCGTGAAATTCTCTAAAAGAGAACCGTTACAACAGCTAACATCATACTTACTCATGGCGGCACAAACCACCATCTCAGCTTCCTGGAAGTCACCCAAGTCTCCAAGTTTAGAGGCCTGGAGAAACAAAGTATGGGAACAATTCCTGATGGACAAAATAAGTGACACTTTAAATACAACTGAAACAAATTTCCATCCAACACAATCCTCCTTTGTGCGCACCTGGTCTTCCTACCTACAATACATGACAGAGAACGAGTTATTTCCAAACAACTCAGCTTATGCTTCCTGGTTACACTTATGAACATAAAACAGTATAATGTACCCTATCACTACAACTGTTGCACTGTACTCAGTCAATATATAGTAATATAGTCCCCATTGGTATCCTCTTAACACTAGTCTTCAGCCAATACATGTTTATTCCAAACAAACTCAGTAATAATGATTTTGTTCAATAGTGCTCTTAGGCTTAAGCCTTAATGTAGTTACAGTCTTTTAAAGCAAATCGCTTAAATTTATTCACCAGTTTTTTTATATTGCTTGGTATTATACTCAGCTTAGCACTGTGTATTTTGGATGTAGCATGTCATTATTTTAATACATTTATTTTTAAAAAAATTCTCTAAAAGGTCGACAAGAGATGCAATATTGACAGCAACCAATGGGATTACCCTAAAAATCAAAGGAGAAGAAGCTAAAGTTTTAAAAGATGTTCCATTTGAGATCAGAAAGAGGAGGAAGCAATATAGAAACTTGATACTATTTTTACAGAAAAACTCCACTTCCTACAGATGGATGGTACCGGAAAGACTTATCTTGAACTTCAGAGAGAGAAAAGAAAAGATTGACTCTGTTATAAAAGCCAAAATATTTCTGGAGCAGCAACAGAGACCAGTGAAAGAAACTGAGAAAGTAGAGGACAAAAATGTTGCAGATGGAAATGGCGGCAATAGCTCGGGAAGTTCTGACAGCAAAGGAGACCTTCAGAAGAAGGGTCTGACTCTGAATCAGAATTAGGAGCAGCTGCTCCTAAACCTCTTAAAGTTAAATTGACCTTCGATAAAAATAAGCTTAGAGGAAAGAAAGCTATAAACTAGCTCAACTCTGAAAATCTGATGCACTTCTTTTTTTAATAATTTAGCACTGAAAACGGATACATATCTGTTAAATATGATTCCGAATGAATACAATTCCCAAGAGGTGTATTTGTTATCTTATATAATTACAGCTGCGCGACTATTATTGGCCTATAATTGGAAATCGGATGTAATACCCTCAAGAGAAGATTTAATAGTTAAGATATTAGAGGTAGTGCAAATGGATGGTTTAAGTTTAATATTGTCAAATACAAATGAAAAGGTGCATGTTAAAAGCTGGGTAAAGGTGGGAAGGTAACAGCGTTCCGTGCACCTTGGTGTTTAGTCATGCCGGCCACATGACCACAGAAACGTCTTCGGACAGCGCTGGCTCTTCGGCTTTGAAACGGAGATGAGCACCGCAACCCTAGAGTCGGATTCGACTGGCTTTCGAGCAAGGGAACCTTTACCTTTACCTAAAGGTGTATACATGGATAGAGAATCTTAAGAATGTATAAGACTCGAAAATATGTGTAAGAGTTAAAATTGGAGTGTAATATTTGTATAAAATGGAAAATAAATTTATATAAAAAATAATAATTGAAATACTAAGCTACACTTACTAGAGCTAAATATGATTTGCTTGTTTGATGTAGCCACATTAGCAGCTAACTTGCACACATTTTTGTTCAAATAATATGGAAACCAAGAATGTGATGTTTTAACTGACTTATGATCCTTGCTACTCTGTATTTCGAGTATCCCGTATCCCTATCCCTGCAGTGAGTAGTGATAAAATGCAATAAAAATCATTGAAAAAATAAATATGATGTGCAGAGTGTCAGAAATTAATGGAATAAGATCACCCTGTTTTGCCAAATAAATTGGATATGGCCTTATAATTTATACCTGTTCTCTCTATGGTTCTTAAGTTGCGATTTGTTCAGCAAAAAAAATATGTTTAGTATATACTGGACACCACAGTGACTTTTTAGCACAGAACAGAATAAGCTGTCTAACTGCTGGCATTACAGCTAACAGGGAACATCCCTTAAACATATGCTTTGGACATGTCCAGTCATTCAGTTTTTCTAGGAAGAAGTTATTATCCATATCAATTTTGAATTAGAATGTTCACTGATTTTTTTTTTTTAGGATGCTTATATACTGTGAGCCATTTGGTGTAGTGCAGAGGTTCCCAAACTTATTTGGCCTACCGCCCCCTTTTCAGAAAAAATGTTACTCAGTGCCCCCCTGGAAATCTACCTTCAAGATGTGGACAAAAAGATACAGTGACAAATTTGTACATAGTAAAAAAAGATGTTGTTGTAAATAAGACACTTTGAATCTCAAAATCATAAAAGTATTTTATAAAATCAACCACAGTAACATTTGTATACACACAGAAAATTAAGTTAATGAAGGCTGTGATTGGCTGTCAAGACCCCTCTCCATCTCTACCTCCCTCCCTGACTCCAGGGAAGACCAAGAGAAGGCAGGAAAAGGCTGCTTTAAATAGGTCATGGACTCTTCTTTCTTTATGCTTCCATCACCCCTTTTTATTCAGCGCTCCTACCGCCCACCTGGATCATTCCAGTGCCCCCCAGGGGGCAGTATTGCCCACTTTGGGAACCAGTGGTGTGGTGGGTAAGTGCGTGGACTCTAATCTGGGAGAACCGGGTTTGATTCCCCACTCCTCCACTTGCAGCTGCTGGATGACCTTGGGCAAGCCATACCTCTTTCGGAGCTGTTCTCTCAAGAACAGTTCTGGAAAGAACTCTCTCAGCCCTGCCTACCTCACAGGGTATCTGTTTTGGGAAGGGGGAGGGAAAGGAGTTTGTAAGCTGTTCTGAGGCTCTGAGTGAAGGGTGGGGTATAAATCTAATCTCTTCTTCCTCCTCCTCCTCCTTCTTCACCATCTGCCCTTCTGTTGGAGGCTAACTGATAGTCAACAATAATGGACCCTATGTGCCCTTACCACAGGTAAAAAGCTTGTATTACAACACTTGAGAGATAAATGCCCACCTTCAGTAAATCAATGGAATGAGGTCCATAGATCTATATCAGTATTTGAAGGGATGGCATACAATTGCATATGCACTTATTTTTAGATACTTGGAAACCTTTTGTAGAATTTTATGAATAGCTCAACACAACTGTTATACTTTTGTCTCTCTGTATACTTTTTCTTTTTTTATTTAGTTGCTGGATTTTGAATTTTCACTCCTGTTGTATCCTGTTGTGTATATAAAATGACATATATCATTGCTTAACTCATATGCTACACTACATATTTTCAATCATTCACATCAATTCAATCAACACATGATCAGTTTTATAAAATAGCTCTTTCATCTGAGTTATTACCAGAACAATACATTGCTTATTGGATGTCCCATCCGAACGACTGCACTGAAAATTCAGTTTAAACTCCGTTTACATTTTTATAAGGAATCACTATGTCAGCCCTAATCATAAATCTGTATATTTGACAGATCCTATTACATGCCAGTTTTTGACTGGTTGCTTAAGTAGCCCTTCTTTATTTCTAATGGCCAAAACAAATGGAGAAATGGTTGGAGAGAGTTTATTGCTAATTCTGTTACATGCTCTCAATATATCATTTCTAATACAGTTGTCATCCTCATAAAATTTCTTTCTTTCAATTTTCTTTAACTAAAGAAATGCACAGAACAGTATTCCTACAAATTCCTGCTCCGCTGAGTGGTCTTCTGGTATTGCCATCTGTTCTACTATCCATACCGTTCTAACAGCAGTATAACTATACATTACATTAGGAAGACCACATCCTCCATTTTCCTGTTTACTTTGTACAATTCCTGACTTTATTCTAGTTTTCCTTCCCTTTGGTATAAATCTGCTAATCATTTTTGGACTTTCATTTAAAATTTTATTTGAAATACAAGTCAACACAATAATTTTTGACCTGATTATGGATTATAAATGTTTAACATGGAACATCAAGGGAGCAAATGCCCCCCAAAAAAGGAAAGAAACCCTCATTATTTGAAAAAAATTAAAACAAGATATTATCTGTTTATAAGACACATATCATTAAAAAAGATTTAAAATACTTGGTTTATAAAACTTTGGGCAACAAATTTATCTCAGCAGACATTAAAAGAGAAATGGAGTTGTTTTGTATATTAAATCTCATCTAAAACTAGAATTCGTATTTGAGTGTTTATCATGGCAGATTTGTGGGTGTAGAAGTTTTATATGGGGTTAAGACTATGGTGGTGGTAATTTATGCCTCAAATGAAGGTAAAGTGTCATTTTACAAAAGACTTACAGAGAGCATAATAGATTTACCTTATGAAAGTTGGTGTTTAATGGGGGGTTGGGAATGGAGTGATATCTCCACAAATGAACAGGATTTCTGAGAAAAATATTGATGACTTCAGGTTAAACTACCCAAAGTCCCTTTTTTTTTTAATTTGATGGACTACTTGGGCTTGACTTACGGAGACAGAAAAATAGTAGTTCAAGAGAATATACATATTTTTCAGAAAGACATAGATCTTTTTCAAGAACAGACATGATTTCGACAACAAGAAATTAAGCTACCAAGATCTCTAAAGCAGAGATCTTACCAAAGACTTTTTCAAATCATAACTCTGATACGATGGTTTATAAAAGAAAATCTAGTACTTTTAGGAGGTGATTAAATGAAGCACTGTTACCAAAGGAATCAACAGTCAAAGACTGGAAAAAGAAATTAATTTTTGTTTAAATTAACAAATAAGAGCACTGATGAGAACAGTTTGGGATGAAAATAAAGCCTTTATCAGAGGATACCTAATACCTAATTAGGTAACACCTAATACAACATAATGCCCAACTTAAGAGAAAGAGTCAAGAGAAAACACAATAAGATAAAAAGAAGAATCAAAGAATTCCTCAGGGAATATAAATATCTCTCAACAAAAAATTCTATAGCACCAGTTAACTATGTTAACAATAAGAGAAATGGAAATAAAATTGCATTATGCAGAACAAAGAAGCTTTGAATTTGCAAATAAACCAAGGAAATAGTTGGCTTATAAGTTGTGAAAAGAAAGAAAAAAGAAAATGATATTGAAAATACAAGAGGGAGATATTGTATTAATAGATACTGTGGCTATACCAAAACATTTTACCAATATTATTGTAAGTTATATAAGGGATATACTATCCCATTGGGAAAAAAGATGAATATATTCGAAAACAAAATTTACCCCAAATTACAGAACAACAAAGACAAATCATGAATAGACCTATAATAAGAGAAGTGGTAGAAGCCATTAAAAAGATTAACCAGGAAAGGCCCCTGGACCTGATAGCCTTCCAGGTATATACTAGAAATGCTTTGAGAACCTTTACAAAATACCATGACCTCTATCCTACAGGGAGAAAAGATGCCAAAGACATGGAAAGAGGCTAATATAACATTAATACCCAAAAATGGACAAGACTTGATTTTTGTTTAAAGTCTTAGAGGATATGGATTTCGGAGATAATTTTATAAAATAGGTAAAATCGATTTATACCTCTCAGCACAAATAATTATCAATGGAGACCTGACTTAACCATGTGGGACACAAAGTGGAACAAGTTGTTCACTGCCACCTCTTTTTTCTGGTTCTTGAAATATTGAACAGATGAAAGAATTGGAGGTGTAAAGATTAAAAAAGAGTCTTACAAGTTAAGAGCCTTTGCAGATGATTTGGTGTTCGTCTTGGGAGATCCTCTAAAGGGAATTGAAACTTTAATTGCCAAACTGAAAGAATTTGTTGCAGAAGTGGTCAAAAATACTAGACCAAACACAACTGATAAACAAAACAGGTTTTAAAATTTAAAAGAAGGTAAAATATTTGGGTATCACCTTGACAAATATGGATTGTATGTTATTTCAAAATAATTATGTTAAGACTTGGAATGAAATTTTAAAAGATTTCTTAAGATGGCACCGTCATGGTCTGTGTAGGCCTTGGAGACCTGTGTGGGAGTCGAAAGCAGGCAACTTACAATCCCCACAATGCTTAGCGATGGTTGTAGCCAATTAGTGTCCAGGGATTGTGTGAGGAGAGGGAACTTAAGCTCTGTGGGCCATGAAAATGGGTTCTTGTCTCTTCTGCGGTCTTGCATCACACAGAGTAAAACTGAGGGGACTGGTCTGAGAGAAAGATCCCTCACTTGGGACAGAGTGAGTACAGGCAAGAGGACTGGTATAAGAGGGCTGTGGGCCTTGAAATAGTAACCAGTTAAGTCAACTTGGTAGTCATGTTAGATTTGGTTATTTTTGCCTTTAAACACTGTTATATATTTTAAAGTACCTTGTCTGGTTTTCCTTGCCCTATTACTATGTTAATAAACCATTTGTTTAATTGTTCTCTGCCTGGTCATCACACCTATGTTCCTGATTTAAAAAGGGGCATTTTGGTTGGGCTTGGGAGGGTACTCTGGGCCTTCCCAAGGGACCTGAAGTCCAGAGTGGTGGCAGCTGAAGGTGGCAACCCGCTGGGGTCATGATAGGGACAAAGTTAAATTGTCACTTCTGTGAAGAATTATTTGTGATTAAAATTAATGTTTTACCTAGAATGTTATTTCTGTTTCAGGCAATTCCTGTTTTGGCAACACAGGTGCCATTTAAACAATGATAGAAAGATATATCTAGATTTGTATGGCAAGGGAAAAATATAAGATATTAAATATAAATATAAGATATTACAGGATGCAAAGAAAAGAGGAGGATTGGGTTTATCTGATTTGAAATTATATTTTACTGGTTGTTTAGTGTGGATGAAGGAATGGGTGTTGCTAAAAATTAGAAGATTATTGGAGTCAGAAGGATATCTGTGGTATGACAAAGCTAAGGTTAATGTGGCATTTAATAACCACTATGTTAGATGTGCCATTTAGAGAATATGTAATAAATATAAATCTATGGAATAAATATAAACCTAGGATCTGTCTGAAAATACCTTTGTGATTATCATCACAAGAAGCGCACTATAGAAGAGAAATGACAAGTTTGCATAAATGGTTAACATATCAGGATATGCTAGAATTTTTTCAAGGTGAATATAAAATAAAATCAAGAAAAGATCTGATAACAGGAGGATATACTTGCCAATGGTTCTCTTATTTACAAATCATAGAGACGTTTATAAATTAGAAAAGACTTTATGATTTTGAGCAAACTAAGACTGAATTTGAAAAAAGAATTATGTACAAATGATGAACATGTTATTGCTAAAAAGTACAAACTCTTGTTGAAATTTGAGACAGAGGAAGAACAAGTGAAAGAATCTATATAAAATGGGCTAAAAAATTGGATATGATATACAAATGGAATAATGGGGAAATGTGTGGTTAAAAGGGTTGAAATTTACACTAAGTTCTTGTCTTAAAGAGAACTTTTATAAGATGATGTATAGCTGGTATATGTCTCCAAAGAAATTGGCTAAAATGTATAAAGGTACTTTGAGTTTATGTTGGAAATGTGAACAATGTGAAGGAATGTTTTACTGTATGTGGTGGACATGTAAGAAAGCCAAAAAATTCTGAGTACAGTTATTAATTCAAAAGATTTTAAAGTTTAATAAACATCAGAAATCAGAGTCTTTTCTTTTGGGATTAGTGGATACTCAGGTGGAAAGAAGTCATGGAACTTTGTTTTATATATGACAATGGCAGCAAGATTATTATATGCAAAACAGTGGAGGAGTCCGACACTGCCTACAACAGAGGAATGGTGGGTGAAGATGCTGGAACTGGCAGAGATGACTAAACTTACTTCATTGAGTAGAAAAAGGACAATAAGTACCTCTATTGCTGACTGAAAACCCCTTATAGACTTTTTGCATGAAACAGATAAAATTGACTTGATGATTTGTGGCTTTGATGAATAAAGGAAAATTTAAACAATAGAAAAAGAGAGAGCTTTTCCTTTGTAACCATAGAGTAAGAGACAATTTTGTAATCATAGTTATATTTGTCACAGAGAAAATTGGAAGGCTCCTTTATTTTATACTAGGAAGAAGGCCCGTTGCAGCCATAAAGGCAATGGGCGCTAGCTTGTCCGGGTGGCAGCAGGCCCTGCCCCCCCTGCTGCTTGAGTGTCCCACCCATGAAGACGGCCGCCCCCCCGCCAGGTGTGCATGGAGGGCGAGGCAGCCGGGCATGACAGGGCTGGGAGGCGGTGAAAACTGCCTGTCGGCCTTCCCACGGAATTTTTTTTAAAATTTGCGACCTAGTGGTCTTTGCCCCTGGCCAAATTATTTACTTTAATTGACCGATATGGAACAATTCCTGAAGCTTGGCTCAATTCTATATTAGTTCCTATTTACAAAAAAAGTAATCCAAATCTCCCTGAAAATTTTCGACCTATTAGTTTACTGTCTGTTCTGGGGAAAGTATATGCCAAGCACTTAGAACATCGATTGATAAACTGGTTACATCAAAATAAGATTATTGGTTCAGAATGGATAGGTTTCTCCAAAAAGAAATCTGCCATCAATCACTGTGCTACACTGACTTCCTTAGCTGACAAATATATGAACACAGGAAAGAAGAAACTTTATGTAGCTTTCATCCATCTGAAAGGTGCCTTCAATTCAGTGGATAGAAATAAGCTTTGGAGCAAATTAACTGACCAAAAGGTAGATCCCCGTTTGTTAATCTTATTAAAGAAATTACACACTGATACAACTTGTCAGGTAAAATATTCCTCAAAAGGCCATTTAACTAGGGAAATTTCTGTTTTTAAAGGAGTTAGACAAGGGTGTGTACTGGCACCATATCTTTTTAATCTATTCCTAAATGATTTACCACAATTTTTTAAATCTATAAATGGGCATCCACCCAAGCTAAATGAACTCCCAGTTCCACTATTATTGTATGCTGATGATACAACCATTCTTTCCCACACAAGAGTGGGATTACAGAGATATCTGAGAGCCTTGGATAGCTACTGCCATCTAAATTCACTCTTTATTAACTATTCTAAATCGAAGGTTGTAGTTTTCTCTAAAAGCTGGCGACCACAAAAATGGTATACTGGTAATCAAGAAATTGAACAAACCAAATGTTATAACTATCTAGGCCTAACGTTCAATTACAATCTCAAATGGGTAGTTCATCGTAACAGAATAATTAATACAGCTAATTTCTCTTCCTCTCAGATTAAACATTTCTACTATCATAAAGGCAATCGATATTTCCCCGCAGCAAGCAAAGTTTTTCAGGCTAAAACTCTATCTCAAATACTTTATGGTATCCCTGTGTGGATTAATGCCCTAAATCAGAAAATAGGAAATATTCAGGCCATATTCTTGCGTCAGCTTCTTGGAGTGCCTAAATGTGTATCTTACACTGCAATTTGTGCAGAAACAGGTTTGCACCTAATAGAAACCAAAGCATGGATACTAACCTTTAAATATTGGCTTCAAATTTATTATAGGGCAGAATCGGATAGTTTGCTTAACTATCTCAAAAAAGACTCTTATAATGTTGTATGGTTGGGCAGGATTACAGATAAACTTAAACACATAGGCATTGCAATGGGAGACCTCTTCCTACCTGAGGAATCCTATAATTTTAGACTAATTAAACAGAGGCTCCTTGATTTAGAATTTACTAAATTATGTCCTGTTCAATATTATATATGCTCGCCTGTGGCACTTGGTCTTGCTCAACCCATTGGGAAAATGGCCAACTATTTGTGTGATCTTGAAAGCCCCCAACAAAGGAGAGCATTTATGTTGGCTAGGATGAATTCCTTTCCTTCAAACGTTATGTATGGTAGATTCCTCCAAATTCCATACAATGAGAGAGTTTGTCCTTGTGGGGCAAACGTTCCAGATTCCATCCACCTTATATTGCTGGACTGCCAGCTATATTCTAATCCCCGGAGGGAACTGTTTGGTAATCTCTCCCTCCCTCCCTGTAATCTGGTAAATGGGATCGACCATTGTTGCTTATTAAAAATAACGAAATAGAAATCACAAGGGCTGTTAGTAAAATATTGGAGGAGTCTATCAAAATTTATGAAGGGCATATCGCACCATGAATTTTATATAGATTAGTTCCTAATCATGAACTGTATATCTTGTTTGTTTCTATTTTTGTATGCCAATAAAAGGTATGACTTGGACTTGGAAAACTGCCTGTTGCCCCATGGGCTCACTTGGCTTCCCACAGGGAGGGCAAGCAAGCCGGCTCTGAGAGGGAAGGGGAGGGGGGCTTAAACTGCCTCTCCCTCCAGTGGCTTGCTCGGGTTCCCTCGGGTTCCAACCGCCTCACCTCACATGGGCTTGGTCAGCCTCCCCATGGGCATCTCCCCCCAGCTCATTCTGGGGGCGGCACCAGTCCAGCAAGGGTGGGGGTGGTGCAGGGAAGGGTGCCAGAGGCTGAACCCTCCAAGGGCTCACAGCCTCCCGGGGCAGGCTGCAGCGGCCCAGGGAAGCGTGGTGCGGCCCTCTGCCCCATCAGTGATTTAACAGCTCAACAGTTGCTCGGATTGAGGTAAAGGGAATGTTGGGATTGTTCGCTCTGTGGCAGGACCCAGGCACAGCTTCTGATGGGCAGTTCATGTGGCCAACCTATTTTGGCGCACATAGAACACTGTGCAACGAAAATTCAATTATATATAAGGACAGGATAGTTTTTTCTTTTCTTTGTTATTTTCTGTTATTTACTATTCTTTCTTTTAATAAAAAATTTAAAGCAAAAAAAATCTGGTTACTGCGTATATTAAGCGCAGCAACCACCTTTAAAAAACTGTAGGTGTTGTGAGCTACACTTGTTGCTAAAAGACTTATACTTCAGTCTTGAAAATCAGATACTTCACCTAGTATAGTGATGTGAATGGAAGATCTTTTGGACTTTGCTGCAAAAGAAGCAGCAGCATTTGCCCACCCACCAAGCAGCAGAAGACAAATTCCAGAGTATACAGAGACCCTTTCTAGAACTTTATGAATACGAAAGCAGCTGAAAACTTTTTCCATAATTCTGTTTTCTAAAGACTTTTTTAATCCAATGCTTGAAAACAACTGAGTACTGGATCCAGTTCAAGTTGTTGGTGCTAACCTTTAAAGCCGTAGGTGGCCAGGGATTCACATATCTATGGGACCATTAGGGGTGTGTGGCCTAACATGCAAAGGAGTTCCTGCTACAAAAAGAGCCCTGAAGATCACCATAGACTAAAACAATAACGTGCCTCAGCAGATAATATTGTGGTCCTATGTGGTTCTGGGAACTGCAGTCACAGGAGGGGAGGCCAGATCAAATGGATGCCCACTGCCTCAACCTCCATCTTGCAGGCCCTGAAGAACTGTAACAGGTCCCAAAGCTCTGGCCCTAGTTGTGGCAAGTCGAACATACTTTGGGCCAGGGACTGCCAAGTAGGTGTCGGTTCATAGAATGTAATATTCTATGGGGCTCATATGGGGACAGGTGGTCTCAAAGATATGCAGGCTCCTAGCTGTATAGGGCTTTCAAGTTAAGCACCATCATCTTGAAACAGATCTGGAATTCAACAGGCAGCCAGTGCAGGTCATGCAGCACCAGGCAGATATGTGCCTGCAAAGGCAGTGATATCAACATCCACACCGCTGCATTCTGCACTAGCTGTAACTTCTGGAGCATCTAGTCAGGATACACTATTTGCAATTTCAGCAAAAGAAAATTCGGGCAAGGTATGTTGAAGGAAAGCAGAGGACTAAAAATTATTTATTTATTTGTTTTTTATCCTTCCCTATCCTGTAAGTGTGCTCAGGGCAACACATGATAAAACAATAAAAATTAATAAAACATCAAATCATTTCCTCTGAATAAATATTTCAGTACTTAAGTTAGAACCTGGCGGCAGCACAGCAAACCAGTTGATTTCTCAGGAGCTCCTGAGTTTTCACTGACTCTCGGTGCTTTTTAGGGGACTGTCTGGGTTTCCCAAGGTCCCACCAGCATTTCTGGAGGAGAGCTGGTTGCAGAGGACTTGATCTGAGCCCCCTGTGAGCTGCAACGAACGGGAGAGGAGTTGGATTGTCCTGAAGCAGAAGAACCGAGCTGAGCGGCTGTGATTAGTCATGGCTGCCAAGCTGTGAACCCCCTCATAAGAGAGCTTTGAACCTCGCCATAACGCTGGCGATTAAAAAACTGATAAGTAAATACTTCTCTTCCTTTTGCAACTTTTAAGCTTAAAAAAGAACTTTCAACTCGCCCCCTTAGATCTTCCCCAAAAGCTAAGGAATGCGGGGTGGAATTTCCACCCTCCCTTTGGCTATGAAATGACTGGGAAGCTTAGGCACTAAAAATATATACAGGGGCTAGAGATCTTACCGAAATGTTTTCTCTGTTCTTTCTGCTCTTGAAAAAAGTTATTATTAAAGGAATTATAATCTTAAAGAACTGAGGACTATCTGGTTCACAGAAAAAGAAAAGGACTTTGGGAAGTAAAATGGCTACTGTGCTTTCTTAACTGTACAACCCCTTTGAGAGCCTAGATTAAAAGGCTGTGGATTTTGCGATTTGGAACTAAAAGATAACATGATGACTCTTCTATCCACATTAAAAGAAAAGGAGTATCTGGGAAATTGTGATTTTTCACAACCTTTACAATCCCTTTATGACCAAGTTAAACAACAACTGGCAGAATCGCTGACAGAAGCCATTAATCAAGCCTTTGAAAAAATCCTGTGTAGCCATGATAAACAGATCATGTTACCGGATGCAGCAACAGACCAGGAAGAAGAAATTCTACAACAGCAGACATCTTCTATAAAGCAAATCTCTGAACAAGACGCTTTTTCTGAGGATTGGATTCCCGCAATGAGAGAAACATTAAGCTGTTATATAAGCCAAGGAAATAATATAACGGAAAGATCCCCAAATCTCCAAGGCTTAGAGATGACGAAAGAGAATATAATTTTTCCAGAGGTTGAAACAGAAGCAATGGGCTTTTTGATCTTTTATATAAGTAAATATAGAGGCGGGGGGAAGATCTGTAAAGGGGAAAGGCACAAGACTATGGTGGTCGTTAAAAGAAATGTCCAGAGAAAGCAGGAAAAAATGAAACATTATAAGTAAACTTTATAAACAAGGATTGTTCAGCCTGATGTAATATACTTTGAGCATGCGTATTGGTTAAATTGATTTCTGTTAAGATTACAATATAATAAGATGAAAGATATATTGTAAAGTGATTTTAAGACTTGGAATTGTGAACATCTTATTTGGATTTATGTATGTTATATATGCTAAATCACACTACAATACAGAATATTAGTATAAATTTAAAGAGGTGATAAACTCATATTATAGTGATCTAAAATTACATTATTGGTAGCATGAAAATCAACAGTGTGAAAAATATGAAGTTAACTATATAAGCAGGTGTACTGGTCAAATGGAAAAACATAATTCATATTGAATATGCTTACTGGTTAATTTTGATTTATGGTAAAATATGAAACTACAATTTAATTTCAAAAGATGAAAGATTTACAGTAATGAGATTTTAAAAATTGTAACTGACTTTGATTTAGATATGTCGAGTATATTGAATAACAGTATAATATAGATTGAAAAAAATTGAAAGAATACTTTAAAGGTGATATAGTGACAATTTACATAAAAACTCAGTCCAACACATAGCTATAACCTATTAAGATATAGCATAAACTTATCTCTGTACCTGTCTTTTTTCTAAGAATAGTACAATATAAAGTGAAGCATACAAGACAGGATAGGATAGATAGGATATAGTATAATTAGTTATGCAACTGGAATAGATTGATAAGCTGGTATACTAATTGTAATTAGAACTTGTAAGTTTTGTTTATATGATTTTAGTTGCTAGATATTATAGCCCATGCAGAAAAAAGTATTACATAAGCAAATATGGTGTTACGAGTGAGATACTTGACTGAAACTTTCCAAAAAATGTAATGCTCTCATTTCTTTTACTTTTCTTCTTGAAAAACCCAATGAAAGTTATATAAAATAATAATATCTGACTGCAATACATGCTGCCACAATGGGGGGGGGGCATATTTCTCTGGTGCCAAGTTGGTATAGGCAGTACAATTGAGGCAGATTCAGCAGATTAAGCAGGGGGAGCCAGTTTCCTGTGGACATCTGCCACCTTATCCTAAAACCTGCAGAACAGATCCATTTTTCAGGCCTTGCAGAATTGTAATAAATACCACAGAGCCCTGATCTTAATAAATACCACAGGCCCTGCTCAAGGCAAGGTGGACGTCCTTTGGGATGGGAACTATCAAGCAATGCTGCTCAGAGTTCTTATTGTCACGTAAGTGATGTCTCTGATTAATGTGGACATATGTGCATAATTTTTAATTTAAATTCTTGATTTTTATCTGGTTTGCAAGGATCTTTGGCTATTACCACGAAGTTTGATTGAACAATTACCTCCTACAATGCTGCTGCTGGAGTTTGTGGGAGAAGGCAATGGGAAAGACTGCACACAGTAGTGCTGACTAGAACCTTGAATAACTGGGTTCAAATCCTTGTTCTGCCATGAAGAATCACCAGGCGAACTTGGACCCATCATAATCTCTCAGCCTAATTGCCCCCTCCAGGGTTGTTGTTGTGAGGATAGAGTGGAGGAAGGGAGAACAACATGATAAGCCACTTTGGGACCTCACACGGTGAAAAGTGAGATATAAATAAACAAAAAAAATACATTAAAAGTGAGTCAGTGCATTTTGTTAGTGCCTCTGAGGTGAGTATCCCCACAAGTCTGGTTCGTAAAACCATGGGAACTACTCATCAGCTTGTGCCAGGGTCACTCACACTTCTTAGTCCATTGCTGCTAAGAGCTTTTAACTGGGATCCCAACTGAATTAAGCAATAGAAATGTACTCATATAGATAATGTACTGAGTGTTCATATGTGAACACATACATTTCCCAGAACTTTCACTCTGCCAGAAAAGGCTGAACAATAAAAGCCTCTTACACTGTTTCAGTTTTTTAACAAATCATTTTCTGCTTTGTTGCTTAGGCTCACATGCACACACAAACTGTCACAGTTGGCCAACTTAAATTATTTGGTCTGACATAATCCACTACTCTATTAACAAGACTACCCAAGTGGTTTTACAGCTTCAGCCCATATTTTGTTCCTATATTGTTGCATGGGTTTAGCTGCAGAAATCTGGCCTGTAATACAAGGAAACTGTTCTAATTAGCCTAAAGGTAATCATCTAACATCCCAAAGATCTGCTGCACTTTAGTTAGGGATTGAATGGATTATGCATTTTATTTTTGTTACACAACTACAACCATATACTTTGATTTGGACCTGTGTGACAAACTGTAAAGGGATAATGGCTAACCAAGTATGAGAATCTTTGTGTGACAAGTTGTTTGAACAGAATTCTGTGGAGAGAGTCAGTTAAGCATTCCTACACCCACCCACCTCTTGCTTCATTGCCCAAGAAAGACTGCAATCAAAGTTCTTAAGAGGTATCTTAAGGTTTCCAGATGCATGCCTATTGCCTGGATAAGACCTGAAACAGATATTATAATATTTGAAGGTACGGTACATATTCTATTTACCTGTGGTTGAAGGGACATCTTAATCCCCAAGGCCTATTCCCTTTGATAATCTATGATAACTATCAATCTAATTGTTTAAGGATACACAAAATTACATAAATAAAATTGGTTTTCCTGTTATGAGCTTCTATCCTGTGGATTCAAATAGGCAAAAAGGCTAGACAGAGAATTCAAGATATAGAACGACAATTGGACACTTCCAGTTTACAAAGCCTTAATATAATTTTGAATGTTAAAAACATTGACAAACGCACAACCTACCTGACATTGCTGGAAGTAAATAATTCCACAAGGGCATACACTTTGGCAAGGAATTCTACCCTTGCTTTCTCAGTATTGGAAGGTAAGTAGAAGAAGAAGAAGAAAAGAGATTGGATTTATACCATGCTCTTCACTTGGAGTCAGAGCAGCTTACAAACTCCTTTCCCTTCCCCTCCCCACAATAGACACCCTGTGAGGTAGGTGGGGCTGAGATAGCTCTTTCCAGAACTGCTCTTTTCAGAACAGCTCTGACAGAACTATGGCTTGCCCAAGGTCATCCAGCTGCTGCAGGTGGAGGAGTGGGGAATCAAACCCGGTTCTCCCAGATTAGAGTCCAGGCACTTAACCACTACACCAGACTGGCTCTCTGGTATAAGATGATTCCCTATTCTGAAAGACTGTGCAAATGTTCATTAAAAGAGATTGAGTCCAATGCTCCCACTAAGCTGTGGAGTCTTGTGAGCAGATATTCTACTTTGTGAGCTACTGGCATTAAAGCTGTGAGTGAGCAATTTGGCTATTGCATAAATTAGGCTGCTCCGGAGCCATCGTTCTTGAGCCAAGACAGAAATGTGTGAGCCTGAGGCTAAAAAGCTGTTAGCTAGCTCACACTAACTCAGTTTAGAAGGGACACTGCTAAGTCCATAGAGTTTTTTAGCTGCCCATATTATAAGGCAGCTTGTGAGGAGATTATTACTCCATTATTAGATAAGAATCTCAGTTTTACTGAAAAAGCTAAGCTTGATTATTTTTTATGTGATGAGAACCCTAGGATTATGTACCAAGTAGCCAAACTCTGTGTGTTGATATTTAGGCTATGGAAATTGTATTGTAACCAGGTTTAAGTTTTATTAGATCATGTTTATTGTGTAAACTGTAAAACTGATTATATGCTTGGTCAAATGACCATAACAATAAAGAGCTGGACTGAACTGAACTAAGTCAGTTAAGAAATAACAGTTGGGAACTGCCAGATGAAGAAGAGACAGTTAAGCATTGACTGTAGAAGGGGAAGGAAACAAAAGGAGTGAGAGGATCAGAGAAGATCCCCATTCAAGCTGAGAAGGGAAATTGCTTCTACTTAAGAGAACTAATCCCTGCCCAGTGAAAAGGGAGATAGCTCTTAAAAGAGGTATAATCCCTGGTTTGTGTATATAAAAGGATTCTGGGAATTTGGTTGTATGTTCCTGCCATTTAGACGTTAAGAGTCAGTGAAACTTAGAAACCTACACAGAAAATGAAAAGAAAGCCTCTCTCCTCAAAGTTTTAAAAGACCTTTTTGAACAACAGAAACACTTTCTTGTTGGCAACAAATCATCTGGAGTTAGTGTGATTACAAAGTTATCTCAGTTTTATTATCACTTCACCTCATACATCTTACCCGATTTCATCTGAACTTTTCTCCTCTAAGTTAAATAAAATATTTTATGAAGGACTTTCAAAAGCCTCTCATGTGCCATTTCAGAAGCTGAATATAAGAGGGTAATTCTTCCCTCAGTTCCCTGGGCTGAGCCAGGATCTATACGTGTGTGTGTGTGTGTGTGTGTGTGTGTGTGTGTGTGTAAAATCATGCATGTATGTCTATATGCGACAGGGTGGGACAGCCATAAACAAACAAATAAGAACAAAATACGTATAGGAGCTGCTCAGCAAGAAATAAGAAGAAAAAAGGGAAAATCCTGTTCATGAGGGAGAGAAGAGCATGAGATTGCCATAATCTGTTTGCACAGCAGTGTGTAAACAAGTGTACCAGCTAGATTCTAATTTTATGCAAGGATTCTTACCTTGGGCAACATGGATCTTTAGACTATTTTATGTCCTGTGTTTCTCAGTAGCTCATTCCTACTGCCCAATGCAGCATACTATGTTATGAGGATAGTTTGTTGTAGTTTCTTGCAGTCTGTTAGCAATATACTAGTGTCCAATGAACTTCAAAGTAATGCTCTTTCACAAAGCAGGATAGCATTGGGGGGTGGGGGGGTTTAATGTAAACAGTGAAGAATTATCCCTTAAGACTGGTCATTTCCCTTCACTGATAACATCACTGCTGCCAAATCACAGAAAGCAAATACAATTTGAAAATAACTCATAGTTTTAAAAATAAAGATATCCATAACCTGTTAGAATACAAAATTAAAGTAGAATAATAGTTACCTAGAAATTTGATGATTAGAAATTAGAAAGTAATATTCCCTTTTCTGCAGCCCTAATACCCTAAAAATTTCATGCTGTCCTAGAGATTTTCAAATTTGGAAGGAGGTTGAGCTCATTTTTACTAATATTTCACAGGAAAACATTTTAATGCAGTTAGAATCTGGTGAGTAGCTGTGCTGGTCTGAAGTGACAGAACAAAGTTTGAGTCCAATGGCACCTTTGAGACCAACAAAGTTTAATTCTGGGTATAAGGTTTCGTTTGCCTTCATGCTCCATCAGATTGTTTGCCTGCACATGAAAGCTTATACCCAGAATTAAACTTTGTTGATCTTAAAGGTGCTATTGGACTCAAATTTTGTTCTAACACCATTACAGTTAGTCATATATGCATAGGAGAACAATTTTAGAAATGTGGTCACTGCTAACTCATAATACGTTAAGTTTCACCATTACTACTGTATCTAACAATTACCCTTTTGACACAGACAGATTTTTACTGCTGGAATGTTCTTCAAACAGTAAGATTTTCTAAAGAACTCTCATAAAATCACTAAGTTCCTCATACCTCATGTTCCCTCAAAAAAAATTCTGAAGTTAAGGTTTGGCAGCATATCCAATGATTTATAAAGTACACAGAAACAGTTGTGCTCAGTTGTTATATATATTGATGCTAACAAGAATTACAACAATAAAATTCTGCATTCCTATAAAGATGAAAATTTGGAGCATCACAGGAGCATCTTAGCAAGAAAAGCATAACTTTTAGCACATTTATGTGGCCAAAATATAGTGTTCCTGCCATTTTCCCCCCAGCTAAAAGCCACAGTATTTAGACAGCAGATGCAAATGTGATTAGGAAGCTTTACAGTGTAATACACTTGTAAGACAACTGACTGTAACTGCATTGTTAGATAAGTTTTTTTAAATTAAATACTAGTAGTTTCTCAATCTTTTCCAAATTTGATCTATTATGTCCAAATTAAGCAATATTACCAAAGCAGCATTGGAATATTAATAGAACAAGCCAGTGCTACTTACCACATGAAGTATTTTGTTTTCTGTTTCATATACTGTGCAGTCCTGAAAATAAAAAGTAATGATTAATTTAAATAAATCAAATGCTATGAGAAAAATTGCTTGCTTTTCGATGTATCAAACACAATTATATTTAGCAACAACAGAATGATCTGTTTTGATTCCATATTTCCTGAAGGCATTTCATTTGAATTCTGTTGCCAGCCTTTCCATAAAGACATCATCTGATATTGATAAGCCTTCAAGCCTACAAATACTTACCTGAAAGAAAAACACACTGGAAAATGTTGACAGCTGGACATAAAAAGGTCTTATCTCTTTAATAGAGATTTGAGTAGAAATGGGCAGTTGAAGCTTCTCATGGCATGAAGTTAAATAACATCATCTGATAACTGCTTGCAGATCAAACTACTGATAAAGGGACACCTTGGGGATATTAGTTTAAACACTGACATTTCTACAAATAGTTTCTGATAGGATTGGACTCTAATGAGATTCAGCTTGAGGGTTAATTGTTTCATGTTCACTTTAATTTAAGATTACCAGGACTTATCTATTCGGATGCAAAATGGGATATCAGGAATTTCAACCTGAGAGTCCCGCATGTTCCATGAAGCTTCTCCAATTCCTAGACAGAAACTTATCAAAAACAACATGCGTCATTTTAGGGGTAGCCCTCTGACTCTGACCTTCTAAATCAGAGGTGTCGAACTCATTTGTTGCAAGGGCTAGATCTGACATAAATGTCACTTTGTCAGACTAGGCCATGTGTGCCATAAAGTGTAACTTGAGGTACTAGAGATATAAACTTTATAAAGATGATTTCAGACGCCAAATGGCAATAGCAAGCTTGACTGGATTAGGTTTGATATGCAGAGGGGATGGTAGATGTGGAGATGTCAGCATTGGCAATGAGACAGAAAACCTAGGTCTCAGTTTGGTGCAGGAGGATTCAGTCCATAAGGATGCAAAAATTAAATGGAAATAAGTCTAAAGAAGTGAGCAATGACTCACGAAACCTCATACCCTACCACAAATTTTATTAGTCTTTAATGTGCTAATGGACTCTTACTCTTTCTACGGCTCTTTCTACCACTATTAGAAACCACAAAATTCAAAAACCAGTGGAGGAACATTTTAACCTTCCAGGACATTCAGTTGCTGACCTAAGAGAAGCAATTCTCTTAAAAAGGAATTTCAAAGGGATATTAGAAAGAAAGACTGTTGAATTGCAACTGATAATGAAGCTCAAGACAATGCATCCTCATGGACTGAATTGAGACTTCACTTTCTGAGATATAAGGATGGACTCACATTCTAGCTGTAACTGAAGAAGTGAGCAGTGACTCATGGAAGTGTTAAGGTGCTACTGGACTCTTGTTCCCTTCCACTAATAAAGATTGCAAGCTGTGCTGTTAGATTCCCCCCACTCCATCTGTTAGAACTGGAAAGGAGGAATCTCTCTCTTTCGCTCTGGCTCTTTCACTCCCCCTCCCTCCCTCTGAAGAAGTGTGCACGTAAACCTGGAATAAAACTTTGTTGGTCTTAAAGGTGCCACAGGACTCTCCCTCTCTCTCCCTCCCTCCTGGACTCTTGCTCCATTCCACTAATAAAGTTTGCATGCTGTACTGTTAGGTTTCTTCCCTCCCCCATCTGTTATCTGTTAGAATTGGAAAGAGGATCTCTCTCTCTCTCTCTCTCTCTCTCTCTCTCTCTCTCTCTCTCTCTCTCTCTCTCTCTCTCTCTGGCTCTTTCACTCCTCCCCCCAAGAAGTGTGCTTGCACATGAAAGCTTATACCCAGAATAAAACTTCACTGGTCTTAAAGATGCCATGGGACACTCACTCACCCTCACTCTCTTTCTCTCTCCTTTCCCTCACCCACCCTTCCTCCCCAAAGCAGCAGAACCAGGGGCATATTTGCAAGACCAGCAGCAGAACCAGGGCAATGTTCTAGTGTTAGCAGCCAGCGTCAACCTACCTATCAACAGAACCCAGTGCCAACCTACTATCTGAACCCAGTGCCATTGTGGCAATGCCAGCCCAGCTCAACTTATGTCAACTTCAGCACAGAATCACACAACAAATACAGAGAAGCGCTGCCCAGTAATGCCTCAGAAAGTGAGAGGGAGGGCTAGTGGTCTGTCCATTGCTAAACCGCTAAACCACAAAACAGAAGAACCAAAAACAGAGAACCTAGGTCCCAGACAGAAGGCCTAGTTAGTAAAAAAAAAAAAAAAAACCACCAACAAGCCAAGAAGTATCAAGCACAGTAAAAAAGTTAAAACTTTTAAACTGCAAGCAACAGGCTGGCAACAAACCACAAAGTAGAAGAACCCTTCCAAAAAAACAACAACCAGGAAGGGGCCTGAGAGGCCTTGGGGCCCAGAGGCCTACCCACCACCACCCCCAGGCCCCAAACCCACCAGCCCACAAAAAATTAGAAAAGTATTTTAAAAGCAGCCCTAATAATTCAAGCTAGTGACGTCTTCAGTCTTCTGTTGTCCAGCAAGCAGGATGGATCTTGATCCAAAGCAGTCCAATAGTCAGCAGCAGGAAAGCAGGCTCAGAGCAGTGTCTGAAGCAGAAGCCAGCCACACAATCTCCAACCCAGGCTCTCTCAGCAGCAGGAATTGAGTCAGCCAGCCAGAGACCCCTGCTTTTATGCTCTCTGGCCATGCACAGAAGAATTTCAAAAAGAATAAACTTCTGTGATTGGCCAAAAAGCAGTATGCCACCCTTACCTGTAATCCCACTGGCCAGTGCTCCTCCCCTTGAGAAGGCAGCAAACTAGTAGCTGGACTTCAACAAGTAAAGTCATCAGCAACAACAGCCTTGCAAGCTGCAATGGCATTTGCTAATGCACTGCGGTGATTGGCTGTATGTAAGGTCCCTCTTCCCCCTCCTTCCTGGAAAGCAGAGCAAAGGACAGGAAAGAGACGAAAATGGCGGGGGAAAGAAGATAAATGGAGACCTTTAAAGTTTAAACCCCTGCTGCACTTGTATTCAGTAATGCTGAAAAAAGCATTCTACCTTCGGCAGCCGAATCAGGGAATCTGATTTGATATGCTGAATACCTGGAAAATGCTGAAAAGACATTTTTCAGGTTTTTTATCAGTTCGGCTTTACTGAATGCACACCCCTATTTTTGAGGCAGAAGAAGAAGAAGAAGAGAAGAGATTGGATTTATACCCCGCCCTCCACTGCCCAAGGGAATCTCAGAGCAACTTACAAACTCCTTTCCCTTCCCCTCCCCACAACAAACACCCTCTGAGGTAGGTGGGACTGAGAGAGCTATGACAGAAACTGCTCTTTTTCAAGAACAGCTGTGCCAGAACTATGGTTTGCCCAAGGTCATCCAGCAGGCGTAAGTGGAGGAGTGGGGAATCAAACCCAGTTCTCCCAGATTAGAGTCCGCACACTTAACCACTACTCAAACAGACCCAGAGACAGCAGCCAGGCTCCTACTTTACCAGTAAAAGCCAAGTTTGCCCAGAATGACTTCACAGCCATACACTGCAAAGAAAATTTGGGTGGGTGGAGTTGGGAAGATGCTAGAACCTGAGAATCATTTGATCTGAAGTTTTAAGTGGACACCAGAAGAGATAGCAGAGCACTGCTATCGAATACTGGCTGCCTCAAATGCACAGAGTGCATGTTAAGCACATGTTAAATGAGCAGCCTGTATCCTTTCACACATGCACATTTTTGCACACACTGTATAGCTTTTTTAAAAAAAAAAACTTAACATTTGTTGTTTGCCTAGATCTATATATTAGTAATGTAAATGGGTGCTAATAACTAGTTTGTTTGGATAGGCAACATATTATGCATGTGTGTTTTTGCAAAGCCCAATGGGAGATGCAGTTTTCAATTCCTTTGCCTACAGACCAGTCACTGCTGCCTGCCATTCAGCAACCAATTGTTTAAAGAAACAAGAAGTTAGCAACTGCAGGTATTGTGTAGCTCAAGTTGGACAGTGGAAAGGTAAAGAGACCCAAAGTTTGGTTGACACATGGACACAGGAAGCTGCCTTCCAGTGAATCAGAGCCTTGGTCATTCAAAGTTAGTACTGTGTACTCAGACTAGCAACACCTCTTCAGGGTCTCATGCAGAGATCTTTCACGTCGCTTATCAACTGATCCTTTAACTAGAGATGTTGGGGACTGAGCCTGGGACTTTCTAAATGTGAAACAGATGTCCTATCACTGAACCACATATGACATATGAGCATGAGGGTCAAAAAAAGTGCCAAACATTTTTTTTTTTACACAGAACATCCTAGTTACATTTGTTTTATTTTTTATTTTATTTTATTGGTCTTGTATCCCACCATCCCCACAAGCAGGCTCAGGGCGGGTTCCATCAGTCTCAATACACTTCACAATACAATTTAAAAACAATTTAAACAACAGTATAAAACAACATAGCTCATAAAGTGCCGTGTATAATTTAGACATGTCTCAGCAGTAAATGGAAGATCAACCCGGGGGGGGGGGGGCATCCGCTGCCTCAATCTACTTGTACACTCTTTACAGTGATCACAGAATTTAATACTTCAGCCACTGAATTCAAGGATTATCCTAGTTAAACATATCCAATAAAAAGACATGCCTTGATGAGCAACTAGTATTATGTATTAAATGGGTACTATAAATATTCTCCTTTTCAATAAATTGTTGGATTTACCAGCCTTCAATCCAGCTACAAATGTTTTAGATATTCCAGTGCAGTATTTAAAGCTTTATTAAAATATTTTTATTTCTTCCTATATCTAGATTTAAATGCAGCATAATGCAACTGAAGAGACCTTCCTGTTCAAATTGAAATGCAGCTGCCTTGGTTTCAGCAATTTCAGATACTCTGGTACACGTTACCAAGACAACTAAATACTTCCAGTGAAAAATTAAGTATCTCAGTTACATAAATCACTCAGAATGGACAGTATTGTATGCTCAAAAGCAAAAAAAATATTATCAGAACAAAGGGAAGAAGTGTGTATTATGTTTTTACAGTATTATTCTTTTTTAAATCTGGGGTAGAATCAGGAAATTCCGGTACTGTGACAAGTGTGCCACTATCTTATACTGATATAACAACTCCTCCCAAAAATTTAAAACAAAGTTTCAGGGGATTTATTCTGTAAAAGAGAATTTTTACTCATTACTAATTTTATTTATTGAATTGTCATCAAATTACATTTACATTCAGATGTCACACTGTAGTACAGTTTGATTAATGAGTACTGTGATGTCTGAATGCTTGCCACCCCCTTAACTCTGTTTAATAGGAGGACCATAAATTTCAATTATTAAACACAGTTATTACATTTGTAGTTAATGTCATAATATCTTAATTCAGAAATCCTAGCTTGTTCAATAACAATGCCTGAGGAAACAGAGTCACTGCTGCAAAGTGGCAAAATAACCTGATGAAGTCTAGTCTCATTGGCAGCAGACAAACCAGGATTTCTTAGCAGACTCTAATTAGTTTTGATCATAAGAACATAAGAGAAGCCAATGTTGGATCAGGCGAACGGCCCATCCAGTCCAACACTCCGTCACACAGTGGCCAAAAAATACCAGGTGCCATCAGGAGGTTCACCAGTGGGGCCAGGACACTAGAAGCCCTCACACTGTTGACCCCCCCAGCACCAAGAATACAGAGCATCACTTGCCCCAGAGTCCCTATCTATACCTTATGGCTAATAGCCACTGATGGACCTCTGCTCCATATGCTTATCTAATTCCCACTTGAAGCCGTCCATGATTGTAGCCACCACTAACCCCTGTGGCACTGAATTCCATGTGTTAATCACTCTTTGGGTGAAGAAGTACTTCCTTTTATCCATTCTAACCCGACCACTCAGCAATTTCTTTGAGTGCCCACGAGTTCTTGTATTGTGAGAAAGGGAGAAAAGTACTTCTTTCTCTACCTGCTCTATCCCATGCATAATCTTATAAATCTTGATCATGCCACCCCTCAGCCATCATTTCTCCAAGCTAAAGACTCCCAAGCACTTTAACCTTTCTTCATAGGGAAAATGTTCCAATCCTTTTATCAATTTAGTTACCTTTTTCTGCACTTTTTCCAAAGCTATAATATCCTTTTTAAGGTGTGGTGACCAGAACTATACACAGTACTCCAAATGAGGTTGCACCATTGATTTATATAGGGGCATCATGATATTGGCTAGTTTGTTTTCAATACTCTTCCTAATAATCCCCAGCATAGCATTGGCCTTTTTTATTGCAGTTGCACAGTGTCTCGACATTTTCAGTGAGTTATCTACTATGACTCCAAGATCTCTCTTGTCAGTCTCTGCCAGTTCGGACCCCATCAACTTGTACTTATAGTTAGGATTTTTGGCTCCAATGTGATCATCTGCTGCACTAACCACAGTTAATCACGATGTCTGAAAGCAGCCTAAGTACACTGGTACTACATTTGAGGGCAGAGGTACACCATGAGCTAGGGGTGTGCAATTACATATTGTCAACCCAATAAAATGCTTGGTATTTCAGCTATCAGTTTGAGTCAGCAATACCCGACACCTCTCCATGATATGATTCCCAATTCCAACAATGCTACTCCTAATAATGTCAGAACACAGAATCCTGTTGGGGAGGCAGGAGTGGCTAGGGAGGAGGGAGTACTTTGCAGTTGATCAGCGATACCTTTAAAGGGCCATTGTTTTCTCTATGCAGACCTGACCTCCAAAGTTTTCACATAAACTTACTAAAGGTAATACTAAAGGTAAAGGCTATACTATAATGGAATCATTCAGAAAGGCACTTTTATAAAGGGGACGACATTATGGACTGTGTATGGTATGTATTATCTGTTTGTGATATGTATTTATCCTGCTCTAGCTACAGTTTTCTACCAATTTCTGCATTGTTTAATATATTGTGTTACTTCCTGCTTGCTTCAGATTTCTATAATCCTAGCCCTATTATAATGCTAATCAACTGTCTCAGTTTACAGACTGCACTGATTTGTACTGTGTAATCCTCGTTGAGTCTCAGTGGGAAAGGTAGATTATAAAGTATATAAAGTAAATAAAAATTGTTATGCAACAAAAGTAACTATTTTAAACTGGTGGATTGGTAAACTAGGCTATCAGACTTGATGAGCTCACAATTTTGGTATTCACCAGTTTAAAATAGTTCATTTTTGCATTACAAACTGGGAGACTACGAAAAAATGAAGAAATTAGGAATGGAGGAGTAACTCATCAAATTGCCAGTATCACTGTTAATTAGGGAGAGAATGGACCTTTGTGACAGCACTGTAAATCTGATTTAACAATGTAAGTGCTGCTTAAATAAACTTGTCAACAGCCAAAGTGGCATGTTTATCATTTTCAGATAAAAGTATATGATATCCATAGGAATGGGCAGGAATAATATCTGCATGACAAAGGAAAATGTGCTAGTTTCAGGCACCTGGAGCCTACAAGGTAAACCCTTTGAACCTATGGGATATTAGTAAATCTGCCAAATAAGTCAATGACTGGTAACACATTAAAATGAGAGTACAACAGGTCTGTAAAAAGTGTATATACCTATTACTTGGAGGGAAAGTAATGAAGGCAAAAAGAGCTGTTGCCAGTTCACTTCAAATAGGGATTTTTTAAATCCCAATGTGCACCACTTTACATTTACCAACACTGAACTTCATTTGCCATATTGTTGCCCACTCACCCAATTTGTGGAGATTCTCTCGGAGCTCTTCACAGTCAACCTTGATTTTCACCATCCTGAATAATTTGTTGTCATCTACAAACTTGGCCACTACAGTACTCACCCCTAGTTCCAGATCATCTATGAACAAATTAAATAGTACCAGCCTCAGTACCAACACTTGTGGGACCCCACTGCTTACTTTCCTCCATTGTGAGAACTGTCCATTGATTCCTACTCTTTGTTTCCTATCATTTAACCAATTTTTAATCCATAAGAGAGAACCTGTTCTTTTATCCCATAACTTCTAAGTTTGCTCAGGAGTCTGTGGTGTGGTACCTCGTCAAAAGCCTTTTGAAAGTCCAGGTATGTAATACCTACTGGGTCACCGTTGTCTACATGCTTGTTTACTTTCTCAAATAATTCCAAAAGATTGGTGAGGTGGGACTTCCCTTTGCAGAAGCCATGCTGATTTTCCCTCTGCAGGCTTTGTTCTTTTATGTGCCTAATAATTCTATCTTTGATTACAGTTTCTACTAATTTGCCTGGGACAGATGTTAGGCCAACTGGACTGTAGTTTACTGGTTCCCCTCTGGATCCCTTTTTTAAAATTGGTGTAACATATGCCACTTTCCAGTCTTCTGGTACAGCAACTGAATGTAGTGATAAATTACATGTACAGGTTAGTAGATCAACTGTCTCACATTTGAATTCCCTAAGAACTCTTGGGTGTATGTCATCAGGACCTGGAGAGTTATCAGTTTTTAATTTCCTCAACAAGTCTAGAATATCATCTCTCATCATCTCAATTTGACTCAGTTCTTCAGACTCCCTTCCTGATAATAGTGGCTGTGGCATGGGTACATACTCCCCACTTTCCACAGTGATGACAGAAGCAAAAAATTCATTGAGCTTCTCAGCCATCGCCCCATTTTCCTTTAGCAAATGATGAAAGCAATTGATTGGAGACCTCAACAGTCAGCATAACCAGTTGCCAATGGCTTGGCAATATCACATCTCATATTTGAAATCATTTTAATCCTAGCCATGCACCTAGCTGGGTCTTCCCTCTGTCTATATCAGTTTTAGCCATTGATACCAAATAATGTGGCACCTGAGGACTGCTTTAATTTACTCCATTATAAACTACATTACTATAATATTTGAAATAAAATTTTCTGTTCTAACTCAACATTTATTAGTATAAAACATACAACTTAGAAGAAGAAGAGATTGGATTTATACCCCACCCTTCACGTGGAGTCTCAGAGTGGCTTACAAACTCCTTTCCCTTCTCCTCCCCACAACAGACACTCTGTGAGATAAGTGGGGCTGAGAGAACTCTAACACAAACTGCTCTTTCAGGAACAGCTGTGCCAGAGCTTGTGACTGACCCAAGGTCACATCAGCAGGTGCAAGTGGAGGAGTGGGGAATCAAACCCAGTTATCCCAGATTAGAGTCCGCACACTTAACCACTACACCAAACTAGCCCAGGCAAATTAGGACACATGTTACACAATACATGTGCAAAAAAATCTTACAGGCACTTTCTGGACAGTTTAAAGTTAAGAAGCCAAAGCATGAGACAGTTACCTTTCTCCACTATAAACCATCTGATCCAAAACTGCTTTTTATATAGGAAAAGCAGTGACTGGGCTGTTGTTACATGCCTTTACCAACCAATTCCCATATGTAGTGTAAAACTCCACATACTATGTCAATTGCAACTCTTTATTTACTTCCAATAAAATCACACTGCTGTCTACATTTGCTTCTATTATATCTTGTTGAACCTTTGAAAAAAAACCCTAAAGACATCTTTCTATCTAGCTGTCTCAGTGCTTGCCCACTTCCTTCTCCACAACTTTTTCCCTGCTTCCCCATATGTCACTACCACTACTACAGTACTCTTTAAATTGTAATAAATTCATGGAGAATCATACAGGAATTCATTGCAATTATCATACATCATTTTCTTAATTAGCATGAGGTGGTCATGTCAAAAAGAACTAAAGGCGATAACATCTACACTAAATGAAATGATAGAAACCTAAACTACAGAAATGTGTTACCTGAAACTTCTAGCAAGGAGGTAAAGATGCCCACACGGCTGTCCCCTGGGGCAATATGCTTTATTCCACTGAAGTATAAGAAGGCTCTAATAAACACTGTAAGCTAAAAAAAAATGCATCCTATAAAGCACAGAAAAAACTACTGCAGGCCTTAACTTCTATACAAACGGCATTAAACCATTCTAGTCTCTTAAGTGATGAAAAGACCTTAACGGTATACATAATTTATTATATAACCTGTGGAAATTCATTATGTAACCTGTTGCCAAGTAGACAGTCTTAGAACAAACAGTTCTATGCACAATGTCTATAGCAAAGTCGAAACCAATCAGATTTTGATACATTCTGCTTTTCAAGAATACAAATAGAAATAGCGAACACAAAGCCCGTTGCCTTTCACAGAAGAAATAAGTGGTTTAGGGAAGAAGTAAAAATTAAAAAGGAGAAACCTTATTCTAGTGGCCCCAAACCCCAGTGGCACAAAATGGAAATGAGGCTTTTACCATCCATCATCAATACAGCAATACACACTATCTGTTGCTGTATGTCAGTGGTCCCCAACCTTTTTGAGGCTGTCAGCACCTTTGGAATTCTGACATAGGATGGAGGGCACAACTATAAAATGGCCAATATGTGAGGTGAAACCGTACACGCGCGCACACACACAGGAAGCCCAAGTACAGGGGACAATTTTTAAAAATACACTGGGAAAAAGGAGTGAGAAGAATGGCTACTGAAATAATGTTACTGTAATCTGCACAGCCAATCAGATCTCCAGAGGACAATCAAAAGCCCTTCTGGGCTGGAGCCCCACCTGGCCCAACCTACTTTCTCAAAACACTTGGTAGGCACCGCATTGGAAACCCCTGCTGTACATGTTGTCCTACTATGTAATTTCTGCATGGTTCAACATGTCATATTTAAACTTATGCTTTGTTTCAGCTTTGTCCACGTATTTCTGCAATCCTAATCTTATTACATTGTTTACTGGATGTCCCATCCCTGTTGACTGTATCAACTTTCACTGCATAATCCAACTTCAGTATCTGTGAGAAAGATGGACTATAAACAACATAAATAAAATTTAAAATAATTTATGCTACAGCAAATCTGTTGTACTTCAGAGTTCTGTGTGACATTTTTTTTTCCCTGTAGAGGAATTTTCTACAGTCCAAAGCTCACAGTCAGAGAGGAGGACTACAAAAAAATGCACGGCCTACACAAAATATATTTTGTCCATTATTCCCGCACACAAATTATATACATTAGCTTTATTTGGTCCTAGAAAAAAAACAGCACAGACTGTGCATACAAATACCAGCAACACTTGCACACACTATACATAAAATGTGGATCGTGGAATGTAACTGGAGATATATGTGACATCTTACATGTTTTATATTAGTTGAACTAGTTTGTAAGCAACCACTGTTATCAGCTAGTTCACAACTATCCCAATTGTTTAACATATCGACATCTGCTGACTCCCAAAACTGGACTTTTACTGTCTCAGGAACAGGCAATTAGCTATGATACTTTTGCAAAGTTTTTTTTCCTGATAAATAACACAAATAAATCCTGATCTGAATGCCAGCTGTAATACAGGCTAGTCAGAAGAAATGTGTAATGGATCATTTTGACCATAATGGATATTGACAAGATCCTGAAATCTGTGAAGGCCACAGCTTATGCACTGAACCCTTGCCCATCCTGTCTCCTAAAATCATGCAAGAACCATATAAATCAGTCACAAACTCAGGGTACCTTCCCTTAGTTATTCAAAGAGGAGATTATCCACTCACTACTTAAAAAAAACATCCCTATACAAAAATGATGTGATCAATTATCGCCCAATCTCTAACCTGCCCTTTCTGGACAAAATGATTGAGAGAACAGTAGCAGACTAACTCCAGGTCTTCTGAATAACTTATCTCCTCTGGACACATTTCAGTCTGGTTTCAGGCCAGGTTACAGGACAGATAGCTCTGGTGGCTTCAGCTGATGAATTCCACCTGAATGTAGACAAAGGTCATGCTCCTTTCTTGCTCCTACTGGATGTCTCTGCAGCATTTGATACAGAAGATTGTGCCACCCTGCTGGGGTGTCTGGAAGCAAAAGTAGGTATCAGGATGTGCTTTGGACTGGTTTAAATTGTTCCTCATAGATTGAATTCAAAGTGTTGCCATTGGAGACCAGCTATCTTTGATGTGGGCGTTGTGGAAATCTAGACGTTGTCCTGAAAGATTCCACAGGGTGCAATCTTATCCACCACAGATATTATTCAACCTCTATGTAAAGCTTTTAGGAGAAATCATTCATTGCTTTTGAATTAGATTTTGTCAATAATTTATGATATTCAGCTCTATATCTCTCTAGCCAAATCCCCTGATAACACAGTCCTAAAGCCACTGCCTGACTGGTGTGGCCAAATGGCTAAAAGTGAACTAACTGAAACTGAAATCAGACAAGATGGAAATTATGCTCTTTGGAAAGGCAGAAAACTTAACGACAAAGTCCTTCCCACTTTTGATGGGATTCAGCTGTCCCTTGCTGACTAAGTTAAGAGTCTAGGGATTATACTGGATCCAGGTTTGCTGCTGGAGAAGTTAATGCAGCTGCAAAAACACCTTTCCCCCACTCAGTCTTTCCTGCAAAATGGCCCCTACATCTTGACATGGCTGACCTGGCCACCTAGATACTACTGTGTATACTATGTTATTTTTTGCCCTGACCTTGATTGCCAAGGCTAGCCCAATCTTGTCAGATCTTGGGAACTAAGAAGGGTCAGCCTTGCTTAGTACTTGAAAGGGAGACCACAAAGAAAGCCAGGGTTCCTACCCACAGGCAGGCAATAGCAAACCATCCCTGTTCCTCTCTTATACTGGAAACCTTACAAGATTGCCATGCCAGGTATGCCTTGACAGCACTTTCCACTACAGCCATAGTATATATTGTCTGTTGCTCTAAGAAAGCTCCTGCTATGTAATTTCTGCATTGTTTAATGTGTCATGTTTAAATGCTTATGCTTAGTTTCAGCTGTTTTTAGATTTCTGCTTGTTTTTGGATTACCTGTTAATCATATTGCCTTTCACTGTGTAATCCACCTGAATCTCAGTGAAAAAGGTTGTCAAGATGGCCTGTATGGCACCTTCTAACTCTATGATTCTGTAATTCCATGATTCTATGAACAGCATAAATAACATTTTTAAAATGATGAATCCAAAATTTAAGTACAGGGCTTATTTTTTCAGTACATAGCTACAAAGTGAACAAGGCCAAGAACCATACTAATGCACTCAGTAAAGCAGAAAGATGAGGTAGGTGGGGCTGAGAGAGTTCTGAGAGAACTGTGACTGACCCAAGGTCACCTAGCTGTCTGTCTGTGGAGGAGTGGGGAATCAAACCCAGTTCTCCAGATTAGAGTCTGCCACTCTTAACCACTACACCAAACTGGCTGCAACAACTACCACGTACAAATGTCAACCTTTTCCTAATTGTCTAATCTCCCAGTCAATACTTACATGAGGAGCATCTACTGCTTTCTCTCTGTGTTTTGGAGTCCCTCAGGAATCTGAGCTTTGCTCATCTTTTCTCTCTCTACATGTTGTCCCTGAATATCCTCAGCAAATTCCAAGGCTTTTGTTGCAATTTATATGCTGCTGAGACTTGCAACTCCAATTACCTGTCAAATATTTTCACTTGGGTATCTTATTCTACAAGGCTGAAGTCCGTATATTCCCTCTCAGCTTCCTCTTCTTCTCTGTTAACAACACTACTATTCACCTTGTATAACAAAAGCAAAGCCTTAACTTCATCTTTAAATACTGCTCCTCATTTTCAGTAAGTAATTTGATTTGCCCAAATAGATATAGAATTCCAGTAATCCATTGATGTCAACTTTACAGTGTTCTAATATGCTGCCAAAAAAGCATCAGTTCTAGATACTTCAAGCCTGGAACCCTAAGAAGTATTTTTAGAGTTTCCTGGGGTAAGCTCTATTTAATAAAATTACAACAGAAAGTTTAAGACAGAGAATTACAATTATTTTAAACTGTAGCCTTATCCTTTCTCCATACCCCACTCAGTTCAATTGATCCTAATCTGTTTACAAGTATCCATGCATATCTTTGGGGGCCCAGAGTTAGGCAGAAAAGTGGCATAGAAACGTCTTTAATAAACAGAAGAAAGAAAAGAAGTGGCTGGATGATGGGTTTTTTTGTTTTTGTGTTGCTTATGTACACTAACACCTAAGAACAATTTAGAGTACAACATTTCAAATGTAGCTGTCAAATGAAATATAAAAAAGAAAAAAAATACGTTCATAGCACTCCAAGTTTTTTTAATATGTATTTGTGAAAGTAGCATACCAGTGATATGAACTTTGGTATATGGTCCAGGCTGGCTCAATCCCATCAGATCGCAGAAGCTAAGCAGGCCTTAATTGGTACTTGGATGGGAGACCACCAATGACGTCCAGGGCTGCTACACAGAGGCAGGCAATGGTAAACTACCTCTGAACACTTCTTGCCTCGAAAATCCTACAGAGTCACCATAAATCAGCTGTGACTTGACATCACTTTCCACCACTACATGATCTTACCTTTCCCAATTGGCCCATTATTCAGCTTTCTGCCATAATCTTTTTCTCCTTACCTCCTCTTGTTAAAAAAACAAAATTCCATTGCATCTGCATACTGGAGACAGGAAGGGATTTCACTGTTTCCACCTCAGACATTCTGTTCTAGGGAGCTTTCTTTCACAGCAGAAGGAAGAAGAGGCTATGGCACTAGCAGTGAGGAGTAAACGAACAATGGGAAATAAAGTGCCCCAGAGCAGAGGGTCTGAGATGCAAGTCCCTTCCCTTCTCAAGCTAGTAACCATCCACATCAGGCAACCAGCAGCAGATCATTTAGTTCCCAAACAGAAGGAAGAAACAGCAAGAGGAAGCAATGGAATGGGCAATCTATGGAGAAGAGGATATTCAAGCTTTCAGTTCACTGGTATGCTGCAGTAACATATCCTGATGTGCTGAATGTGTTCAGGGCATGCACGCTATTTACAGAAGATTTAGTAATCATAGAATTATAGAATCACAGAGTTGGACAGGGCCATACAGACCATCTAGTCCAACCCCCTGCCCAATGCAGAACCAGCCTAAAGCATCTCTGACAAATAATCATCCAGCCTCTTCTTGAAAGCTGTCAGTGAAGGGGAGCTACCCACTTCTCTAGGCAGCTGATTCCACCTTTGAACCACTCTGACTGTTAAAAAGGTTTTCCTGGGATGGGATGTAATTTTTTAAATTGTATTGGTAACGATGTTTAACAATGTTGAATGTACTCCAATAAAATTTTGTTTCAAAAAAATAAAGATTTTCCTAATATCCAGCCGATACTCTTCTGCATGTAATTTAAAACCATTGCTTCAGGTCCTATCCTCTGCGCCAACTGGAATGGCTCCTTGCCTTCCTCCAAATGACAGCCTTTCAAATATTTAAAGAGAGCAATCATGTCGCCCCTCAATCTCCTCTTCTCCAAACTAAACTTTCCCAAGGCCCTTAGCCTTTCCTCATAGGGCTCAGTCTCCAGACCCCTGATTATCCTCCTCGCTCTTCTGCACCCTCTCTATTTTGTCCACATCCTTTTTGAAGAGTGACCTCCAGAACTGCACATAGTACTCAAGGTGCGGCCTGACCAAGGCAGTATACAGAGGAGCTATGACCTCCTGAGATTTCGATGCTATGGCCCTTTTAATATGACCCAAGACTGAATTTGCCTTTAATAATATCCACAGAAGATTTAATCATAAATCTAAGATTATGGAGAAGATTTTTTTAAACAACAATTTTATTAATTTTTAACAGAGAATGACAAAGAACAAAACATTATCACAAACTAGAACAAAACTTCAAACAGTAATTGGTAAGCTACAAGAGCATTGTAAAACCATAAGAACCATAAGTACCTCAACAGCAGAACAGGAAGCCCATAAAACAATTTTATAAAGCGAAGAATTCAGCTAACCATCAAAATCAGCTTAATAACACAATTGAAAAGATTGTCTTTGAGGCAAACTTATATCAAATTTTTCCCAAAAAACAGACCATTATGGAGAAGAATGAGATGAGTTACAAGGCAATATAAAGTCTTCCTTGCCATCCCTCAAAATTGAAAAAATGTAAAATAAATTTACAAAATAAGAACCTCATTGCCCAAATTACATGCCTCCAGGATCTCTCAGGTTAGTAAGCAGAATACAATGAAATAAATAAAATAAGCAGGATTTTAAATATAGCAAATACTTGTCTTTGAAATCTTTGAACATGGTACTCTAAAAACTGTAAAACAGGAAATGTAGATGATATCATACCTGCTGTACGATTGTTGTTAATTCAAGACAGAGCTGTATGATATTATTTCTTGTAACAGAATAATCTGTCACAGCAGCAAAAGGTGATCTGCAATAAAGGAAAAAACTATATTAAACTGAAACTGTCTTTTTATTATAGCACTAAGTTTACATAAACAGCTTTAACAGCCTACAAGAGAAACAAATATGCCACAGATATATGAAATACACTGTACTGCAGGCAACTGCAGTATTAGACGACTCCAATGGTAGTTTCTGCTGAAATGTGAATCTTCTTGCTCAGCATGTAGGAATCTTTTGTATTTGCACTTTTGTATTCTATCCAGAGATAAGAAAAGTATACATCAGTTAATCCCATGTTTCCTTGAGAGAGGATTTTGTACAAGTTTTGTTTTTCTGAAGACAGTAAAGTTGTGGAGTTTTAACTTACCACAAAATAAATGCATAAAAAGAGAAGAGTCCCTCTTGAATCAATTCTACAATGATAAACTCACTCGTTTCTGAGTAAGCATGCACGAGATCAGGCAACAAATATTAATTCCAGTATTTTTTTTTTTATTTAAAAAATTGTTACAATCAGTTTATTAACACATCCAGCTCCTAAAACTAGAACAGGCTGTTGCAATTAAGTACAGCACACAACAAGCACAGAACAGTCTTCAGAAATATGTTGAGAAGAAGGCAGAGCCTGAGAAAGGAATATTACATGTACAGAATAATGTTTCTTTTTCCACCTGCAAAATCATGGAAGGTATGCATCATTCTATCAAATAGCTATTTGATACCAGCCAAAGCAGTTTGCGCACCCTATGTTAGGGTGGCTAAACTGCACCACCCAACCACAAGAAGGTGGCGCCCTTCCTCCTTGCCCCTACCCTCCACCAGACCACAGGAAAAGTGCTCCCTCTCTCCTCCCTCACCCCGGACCTCGGGGAGGCAAGAAGCTGCTACCCACTCTTCTCATCCTCCGGGGGATGGCCAAGAAGCTACTGTCCATTCTTCTCATCCCTGAGAGCAGCCAGCCAGGTTGGCTAGCACCTAGGGCTGTCTAGTAGATGAGCAACCTTCATATATACACATATCGTGTGCCTACATGAGACAAACACAAGGAACAGATACAGGACAACTACAGGTTCTTTATGTGACCAGAGCAACATATGTTTTATTTGTGATTAGGGATGGGCACAAACTGCATGACAAGCCAAAATTTGAACCAAATTTTGGAGGATTGGGATTCAGGACTAGGGTGTGCATTCGGCTTTGCCGAATTGAAAAAATATCCGAAAAATACAGATAAGGTATTTTTTGAGTATTTGTTAAGCCAAATCAGATTCTCTAATCTGATTCGGCTGGCCAATAACTTCCTCCTGAATAAAAGATGATCTTATTCGGCTTTTATTTGGTGGAGTCAGGCAGGGATTAAGGAAGCCGTCGGTTTCAGTGAAACTGGGCAGCTCTGCCTTCCATTTGTAGGACAGAAGTATGCCCCTGGCTTGTGTTTGCCCAACCAATTGAGAAAACGCACAACTCAGTCCTGTAGAGAAGAAAAAAACTAAGAGATTTTATTAATTAATAAAAGGGTGAAGCACAGGTACCACAAGGTTTTGGACCCTAGAATACCCACCAGCTCCTCTGACCTTACAATACGTGACATACGATTATATACTCAATATGACACAATATAAGCAAAATAGAATCATTTGTTCCATTAATCTTCATCACACTGTCACCTATTCCTCATTGGGCTAAGGTCTAGGGGTTGGATTTTCCCAAGCAAAATTACTCTTCTTTTGGCTAAACAATAGGCACTTCTTCTAAAACTATGTAGCTCCAAAAAAGTATCTTTCTAACTGTTATGGTCACAGAGTATTATTGTTCTGCATGTAGCTAGGCTAACTGGTGTCAGAGACATATGCAGCTGTGGCTAAGCAGCCAAGGCCATGAGGCCTCAGTAAAATAATTGCATGTTAGCATTTCTCATTCTCCCAGCAAGTATTTAGGCAATGTACCAAAGTTAATATCTAAATATATGTTCATGATTGATTTCTGTTTATGTAGTTAAAATCATAAGTAGCACTTAACACACATATATATACACACACATGTCTATGTGTGTCAGTGAAGTGCTAAGTATGCCTACTAATGTTAACCTGCTAGGCAGTGGCAGAATACAAGAGTGTATAACTGTTTCATAAACTGTGTGTACAACACTTTCCTTCTCTTGGCTTGTCCCGGTGCCCCGCACCATGGGGACCCTGGGTAACCTGACCCTTGGAGGGAAGGCAGTTCAAACTGCCATCCCTTGGCTTGAACAGGCACCTCAAGCCTTGGGGGGAAGGCAGTTTAAACTGCCTTCCCTGGGCTTGCCCTGGCACCTGGCAGCTGCAGAGCACCTGGGGAAGCTGATCTGAGGAGGCAGGCAGGTTGGGGAAGGGATGGCATTTAAACATGCCTCCTCCCCACCCTATCTTTCCTTCCTCAGACCCTTAGCTGCTTATACTGGTCAATTTCACTCCCCAGATCAGTGGGGAGTGAAACTGACCAGAAGTTGAGCCTAGGGACGGAAAGGCATCATTGCCATTATACTCTATGGGGACTTTTGCCATAGGGTGTAATGGTGTTGAATAAAGTACCGATTTTTCCCGAACCCCAGTATCTTACTGATATTGGGATTTGGGAATATCAGTATATACTGATATTTTGGAGGTTTGGTTCACCCAAACCCAAAAAATACTGATATTTTCTTGTGTGTGCACACCCCTACTGAGGGCACAATGTTCGGCACACATGTGGTCTCTAGATATATCTCCAAGCTTTGGGACATGGATCAGGTGGCTTGGAAAAATGAAACCATCCCAGATTAAACCTGCTGCAGAACTGCTAGACAACAGTGGAGGTGGTGTTTCCCAGCCTTGGAAGCACCGACAGGGACCCTCAAAAGCTTGACGGGCACTGCTGCCTGCCCATAAAAGAGCTCCCATTTGTTGCAATGGAATTCAGATGCTATATATGTCCAAGAGAAGCTTACGTGTCCTTTCTTGGGTGTCGGTCAGAGTTGGAGATGCAGAGGGAGAGCGTAGTTGAATGAAGAGTTTTGCTTTGCATGGGGGGATTGTACTCAGTCAGGGGCCAGGGGGCTTTGCTTTGCCCTGGGTTCCTTAGCCATTTGTTTTTTGTTTGTTTGCTGTGAAAGGGAAGGGAATCCAGATTGTTCTCTCTTTTTCACATGGCTTACAATTTGTTCTTTCCATTTCATTTCACATCAGAATTAATTAATTAGGCCTATCTTTCCTTAGCTCTCTGAATTCCAACTTCTCCAGTGTTTCTTCAGGACCAAAGCTCACCACTTCCCATGGAGAGCCATCCTTGTACCATTAAAGGAGGGAGCTGCATTTGCGTATCCTTGAAGGAAGAGATTTGCCTACAACTTCCACAAAGTCAAAACTGACAGTGACTAAAGTTGCCACCATCTGAACCAGTGGTAAATAAGAACACAGGCAGGAGAGGGTGGGGGCAGCCGGGCCTGGTGGGACAGTATCCCATTTGCCCTAATGGGCCAATGTTCTCTGATCATTTCAAAGAAATCTGTGTTTCCAGTTTTTAGCTCCTGAGTGTTCTTCGGGGTGGGGGGATAGGCACTGCAAAAGACAATGCAGAAAGACTAATCTGGAGCAAAATTCTAAACCTGAGTATTTTTAATTCTGTTATATGTGAATGCTGTTCTGTAAAGAAGCCTGTATTTAGTTTGCTCAAAACTTTCCAGCTGAAAGGTTTTTGAAAATATGTTCTCTTCATAGAATAATGCAAATTCAGAATGGCAAACCTTCAGTTTTTAAGGCTACCTTCTTGCTCCTTAAATTCCTTTCAGACAAATACTGTTAAACAAAAAAAAAGAGATTTACATTTGTCCCTCTCATTTGCATTCAGTAGCAGAATCCTGCTGAACTGCCAAATAATGGAAATCTCAGAGGAAACCAATAGGTTGACATAAGGGAGGAAGGGTAAAAAGTCATGCTGTTCTACAATGGAGTAGCTCAAGTACTAGGGGAAACAGAAGGGACTCAAGAGCAAGTGAGTTTAAATCCTTCCTCACAAGGGTTATCCCATTATTATCATACTCCACAAAACATTAGCTCTGCAAACTGGGGCAAGGATGCAAACAAAGTACAATCTTGCAAAGCCATAAAAAGCCATACTTCCTTACATGCTTTGCAAGAGAACCTAACAAGTAGCTAGAAATATAATATTTTAAAATAATAAGGTTATGTTATGGTTCATCAAACCAGAGTAGAGATATCAAATTTCTGGAAATTTTGAAGCCACGGCGGGGAAAGCTTTCCCCCCCAGGGAAAAACAGAAATTTGGGAAAAAACTGAAATATATACAATACTTACTGTCCTATCAAATTGATAAGTACGAGACAGCACACTGAAGGTCAGTTCAAAAGTGATTTCAGCTTTATTTCAGCTCCAAGTTAGACCAGCTAAGGACTAGACCAGCTAGACAAAAGTCTACAAAACACAGAGGTTTATATACATATTCGGCTGTAGTAGCCACACCCACAGTATCCAAAACGCGCCAATAACATCCATACGAATTAACCAATCAGAGTATAGGCATAAGGACCAATCATTGTGTACCTTAAGACCAATCATAGTTGTTCCCACTACAAGCCCTATGATTGGGCAAAACTATACAGTTTCTGAATCCGCATAATGAGGCTAGCTCACTATGCTTGTCCATTATGTCTCTGAGGACATAACACAAATCTAAACTAATTTTACTGCTTTAACATTATAAAAAGCATTATTCATAACTTAGCATATGAAGTTGCAATTTTTGACATATTTATGGAATGTAAAAGTCATCAATGTTTTCATTTTGTACACGGAAAACTACAAATATACCCAGTACTTGAGAGAAAACTTCAAGCTAATGCACCCTATGCTATCCTAGCATGTGTATCTTAATTTTTGCTATCTGGTTAGGGAGAGCTACCTTGTCAATGACACTTGAAATTTTCCTCTGAGTCTTTGGTGCAGTTTCTGCTCTACCTCCTTCAGATCTTCTTTCCCACTCGTGCAAGGCAGGGCGGTAAGATATTTTTAATCCAGTTGGTGGGTAAATGTGGAAGGGGTGACAAGGTAAGCAAGCCAAGTCAAAAGGCGAACAGAAGGCATGCAACTGTTGAGAAACAATGACACCCTTGCATAAGAAAATAAAAAGAGCCTGCTGGATCAGACCAATGGTCTATCTCAGGGGTGTCAAACATAAGGCCCGGGGCAGAACCAGCCCATCCAGGGCTGTTATGTGGCTCATGGGCAACTAGTGCAAGGGAGGGAACAGGAGACTGCTCAGGAGGGAGTGGGCAGAGCCACTCTGGTTGTGGTTTCAGCATGGTGGAACAACCTTATGTACAGCAGTCAAGCAGTGTGGGAGCATCTGCCCAGAGCTGCGCTGCTGGCTCTCCGGTCTGCCCACATGGGTTTTCCTTTGCACCCCCTCCCAGCCCATGGAGCCTTTCAGTGAGGATACAACAGTGTGGTGCTTACCAACTGCTGTCCTTTATACAGTTTACAGTACCTGGCATTTCATTTCATGGCACACATGGCACTGCCTGACAAAGTGATGTCAGATCCAACACTCGTAACAAATGAGTTCGACACCTTTGTTCTATCTAGTCCAGCATCCTGTCTCACACAGTGCCCAACTAGTTCCTCTGGAAGGCCAACAACAGGGCACAGAGGCTAAGGCCTTCCCCTGATGTCGCCTCCTGGCTCTGGGATTCAGAGGCTTAGTGCCACCTTAAGTGGCTCTGAATGTGGAGGTTCCCCTCAGTCATCATGCCTAGTATCCTTTGATAGAATTACCCTCCATTAATCTATCTAATCCCCTGCTAAAGTTGTTTATTCCTGTGGCCATCACTGCATCCTCTGGTAGCGAGTTCCACATTCTAATCCCTCTCTGTGTAAAATAGTATTTCCTTCACTCCATCCTGAACCTACTTCCCTTCAGTCTCATTGGATGCTCTCAAGTTCTAGTATTTTGGGAGAGGGATTTCTCTTTGTCAACTCTCTCCACTCTGTGTATCATTTTGTTAACCTCCATCATGTCTTAGTTGTCTGTTTTCTAAAACTCATAGAAAAGTGCTCCAACCCCTGAATCATCTTGATTGCCCTCCTCTGCACTTTTTCCAGCTCTGTAATGTCCCTTTTGAGATACAGAGACCAGAACTGTACACAGTATTCCAAATGAGGCCACACCATAGATCTATACAGGGGCATTACGATATCAACCATTTTATTCTCAATCCCTTTCCAATTAATCCCTAATATAGAGTTTGCCTTTTTCACTGCTGCAGCACACTGGGCTGACACTTCCATTGAGTTATCCACTTCAACCTCAAGATATTTTTCCTTCTCAGTCTCAGCAAGTTCAGGCCCTATTAGCCTATACTTGAAGTTGGGATTTTTGTCCCAATATGTATCACTTTATACTTTCCAACACTGAACTTCATTTGCCACATTGTTGCCCACTCACCCAGTTTGTGGAGGTCCTCCTGGAGCTTTTCAAGTCAGCCTTGGTTTTCATCATCCTGAATAATTTAGTGTCATCTGCAAACTTGGCCACTACACTACTTACCCCCAGTTCCAGATCATTAATGAATAATTTAAATACTACTGGCCCTAATACTGATCCTTTTGGACCCCACTGCTGACTTCCCTCCATTGTGAGAACTGTCCATTGATTCCTGCTCTTTGCTTCCTGTCATTTAATCAGTTTTTAATCCATAAGAGAACCTATCCTCTTATCCTGTGACTGCTAAATTTACTCAGGAGTCTTTGGTAAGATACCTCATCAAAAGCCTTTTGAAAGACCAAGTGTATAATGCCTACTGGGTCACTGTTGTCTACGTGTTCACTTTCTCAAAGAACTCCAAAAGGTTGGTGAGGCAGGACTTCCCTTTGCAGAAGCCATGCTGATTTTCCCTCAGCAAGCTTTGTCCCTCTATGTGCCTAACAATTCTATCTTTGATTAGAGTTTCTGCTAATTTGCCTGGGATAGACGTTAGGCTGACTGGGCTGTAATTTCCCAGTTCTCCTTTGGATCCCTTTCTAAAAATTGGTATCGTATTTGCTACTCTCCAGTCTTCTGGTACAGCAGCTGAATTTAGTAATAGGTTATGTATATTTACAGGTTAGTAGATCAACAATCTCACATCTGAGTTCCTTAAGAACTCTTGGGTGCAGGCCATTAGGGCCTGTAGACTTATCGGTTTTTAATTTCCCCAGGAGGACTAGAATTTCATCTCTGGTGACCTCAATCTGACTCAGTTCTTCAGACTCCCTTCCTGAAAATAGGGGCTGTGGCATGGGTATGTGCCCCACACTTTCCATAGTGAACACAGAAGCAAAAAAGTAATTGAGCTTCTCTGCCATCTTCCCATCTTCCTTCAGCAATCCCTTTATCCTTTGGTCATCCAAAGACCCCACTGGCTGGTTTCTTGCTCTCTCTCTCTATATATATATATATATTTATTTTTTTTAATTTATTTTTTTGTCTTGATGCTTTTAGCAACCCACTTCTCAAAACCCTTTTTTTGCCTAATTATTAACTTACATTTCTTTGGCCAGAGACTGTGGTCTCTGCTGTTCAATTCATTATGATAGATCTTCCACTTTTTAAAATACACCTCAGCTGCAGTCACACACACTAAATAATCTACTTTCAATCCACTTTCAATGCACTTTCCAACTGGATTTTTATCATATGAACTGGCAAAATCCCCTTTGAAAGTGGATTATTTAGTGTGTGTGACCGCAACCCTCTTTACTTTTATAGCTTCCTTGACTTGCATTGTTTACAATGCAGGCCTTCTTTTAGACTTGGCAGTGCCTTTCCACACCTCTGGAATGCATTCTATTTGGACTTCAATTAGTATGGTTTTAAATAGTTTCCAAGTATCCTGACCCTCTTATGCTTCCCCCCCTTCAGTTTCCTTTTTACTATTCCCCTCATTTTTGTAAAGTTCCCTCTTTTGAAATCAAACGTTACCGTTTTGGACTTCAGGGGTAATTTTCCATTCATCTGAATGCTGAACTTTGTAGCATTGTGGTCACTGTTCCCAATTGGTTTAACAACCTCTACATAACTCTCAAGGCTCAGAATCAAGTCCAAGATCACTACCCCTCTGGTTGGCTCTGTGACCAACTGTTCCAATGCACAGTATAATGTCTAGGAATCTCATTTCTACTGCATGACTCGAGCACATGTTTACTCAGTCAATGTGAGGGTAGTTGAGTCTCCTAGTATAATAAGATTATCTGCTTTAGTCACCTCCCTTATTTCTTTCTCCATCTCAAGATCAGTCTCAAGTACATTCCTACTTTTAAGCAACCCTTAGGGTCCAGCATTTCCACCCATATTGCTTCTGTTGGGAATGTTTTCTAACATTTGATTCTATGCCCTTTTTGATGTACAACACAATACCAACAACAACCCATCCCTCCTGTCCTGCCTATAAAGCTTATACCTAGGAATGACTGTATCCTATAGATTTCCCCCATTCTACCATGTTTCTAAGATACCTAATATATCTAAATTGTCATTGAACACCAAACACTCCAACTCCCCCAACTTGGCTCAGAGACTTCTAGCACTGGCATACAGACACTATCATGTGTTTCTCTCTCCAGTAATCTCCCTGCTCACCACACATGGCCCTCAGTCACCATTGTGCCCTCACTCCCAAGTTCTATTGCACTCCTATCAATATTACCCTGAGTGTTTGTACAATCTTCTCTTTGGACTGACTTATCCCAAACTGAAGGCTCCCTAGCTCCTATTGGCTTTTCCTCCAGGATTAGTTTAAAAGCTGCTCTGACATCTTTTTGATATTAGTTGCCAGCAGCCTGGTTCCCTTTCGGCTCAAGTCAAGCCTGTCTCTTTTGTACAGGTATGGCTTGTCCCAGAAAGTTCCCAGTGCCTAACAAATCTCAACCCTTTCTTCTGGCACCATTTTCTCATCCACACACTGAGATCCCTGATCTGTGCCTGTCTAGCTGGCTCTGTGCGTGGAACTGACAGCACCTCTGAGAATGCTGCCTTTGAGGTTCTGGCCTTTAACTTTCTGCCTAGTAATCTAAATTTTTCCTTCAGGATCATACAACTACATTTTCCAGTGTCATTGGTACAACATGCACCCTGACTGCTGACTCCTCCCCGGCACCATCTATCAACCTATCTAGACAACATATAATGTTTGCAACCTTCGCACCAGGCAGGCAAGTCACCATGCAGTCAAAATGCCCAAAGAGCCCACTCTCTATATTCCTAATGATTGAACCACCTACTACCAGAAGCCCACCTCCCCCCAGCGCCCCAGGGGTGTCCTCAGTACAAGAGGATATTGGTCTGTAACCCAAGGAAGGAGGTCCCTTCTAAGAGATCACATCCCTCCTCCTCAGACTGATACTCTCCAACCTTATGACTCCTATTCTCCTTAACAGCAGAAAAGCTGTCAGCACAGGAGTGGGGCTGTTCTGGTAAGTCCCTGAAAGTTTCTCCCTCAAACCTCTCTCTCTGCCTCAGCTTCTCCACATTGGCAACCTCAAGGGAACAAACCTGCTCCTTGAAAGCCATGAGTTCAATGGAGCGAAAACACACCCATGATTTCCAAAAAGTGGGTAGATAATCATATATGTGGCACTCTCTGCAAAACACTGGACAGCCCCTACTCCCCTGCTGGCCTTCTACCTTCATAACTGGTTGCATGCTCCTCTCATGAAGATTAGGTATCCTTCTAGGCACAGAAATGCATCTTGGGTTTAAGAGCTGTATGTATCTATAGCACTCCTACCTTGTCTTTAAAAACCTAGTGGGGATCTGCAGAGGGAGGGGGGAACTGGTGGAAATCTGCACAACTATTCTGGCACCTTAAAAAAAAAGGCACTGATTTAAGATAATCTTCACCTAATTCAGCTAAATGTTGCTGGAGGTGACCCAGCATAACCCTTTCAAGAGCCTTGCTTTTTAAAAAAGGCGGATTTGAAACTGGTCTGTAATTGGTTGGTTCAGACAGGCCCAATGAAAGTATTTACAGTAGTGGACCGACCACCAATTATTGCCCACCAAAGAGCGGTCAAAAAACTCTGTAGTAGGATGCATGCATTTAATGAAGCTGGCATAGGTTAACACAGGGATCCCCAGTGTGATGTCCATGGGCACCATGGTGCTCACTAACACATTTCCTGGCACCCACCAAATGCCTTTAAGAGCAGTCAGGGCCCGGTGAAGCTTTTGCCCAACAAGGCTTCTGATTGGTCACTGGAGATTTGATTAACTACAGGTTAGCAGCTGCCACTATAACACAAGGACCTTCACTGTGTCACTGAAAGTGAGCCACGACAGCCATTTTGTGGCTGGCTCCACCTCCTGCAGCAGCTGTTTTGTGGTTGCACCCACCACAATGTGTCAGAATTACAAAGGTCCCCACAGGCTCAAAAAGGCCAGAGACCTCTGGGATAACATATGATGCCCACTCCCTTTGGAGCCTCTGCTCTTGTGCAAAAGTGCTACCATCTGAGGGATTAACTATTTGTGGCCCTGACTGACTGACCTCTAACAGACCTGAATTTTAATAGCTAAAGTATGAGAATGTTCCTTCACTACCTAGGAATGATTAATTGGACAAGTTCCTTGTCTCCAGCCAGGCAACTGTCTCTCACTTCTCAACTTTTTTATGCATTAAGTAGCATGAGCTGAGCTCCTCTCCCCCAACTCCACGGAAGAAATTCAATCTAAAAGAAGTATCTCAAGGCAAGGGCATAGACTTTTCAGTTTCCCAAGGGATGCCGGGACTGGGCCAGAGGCGTTGCTATGCTAGGTCCTTAAAAGAACTGGGGTCCAGTGACCATAGGGAGGGGCCTCCATAGCCACTATCTATGGAGGCAGGATCATGGGGATTTAGGGAGGGGCTCCCCAGAATTTTAGGGTGGCCTGGAAACCCCCCTAACAACACCTCTGGGCTGGGACAAACCTAGGAAAAGGTAGTTGACTGGTGGTTATAGTGGTATCTCAGCGATCTCCTGTTGTGTCCTAGCAGACAGGAAGCCCCATGGAAATTGTAATATGATACAACAGGAAGGGTGGGCAGTCCTGTGCTTCAGCTGCCATCCATTGTGCCTGAGTCCCTCATGTGAGTTTGTCAATATTGCCTGGCATTGGTTGACCAGGGGAGGCTCAGCAGCCCCCAGCCAAATCCGGGGAGTGCTTGAGCCACTCAGCACCCCCAAAGTTTACACCTATGTCTCAAGATTAGGATCCAATATTTAAAAGTTTATCCTAAGCACACACCAAGACAAGCAATAGCAATGGGAAAGGGAAATACAGAAATCAGAAAACAGAACAGTTTCTAAGTAACTCATAATTTACAAGAGTTTTATGGTCTTCACTATTCCTGTGAGACAGTCTATGTGTTCTAAGGTTTGTCACTGGAAGCTGACTAGCCTTAATTTAGTGCTTCTGTGTTTGATTAAGACACAGAATTATGTGGATTTTGCATACAGCACCTTTTGTGTTATGTCTGGTTGCAGACTCTAAGGATGGACTGTAAAGGTCTCCCAGGATGGAGACAGTGGGGCTCTCTTTTCCACAGGTAATTGGTAGACTACATAAAAGCAATCTCGATGCCAAATCATTTAGACTTATGTGGACTCCACTAGCTAGCTGAAGTTATAGATTTGGGCCTTGCTTCTTGGTGGACCTGCTTAGGATTGCTTCCCGGTTCTGCTGAAGTCCCATGCCCGGCTACCTCCAATCAACTCAAGCAGGGATCAGGAAGGAAAGCATTGGAACCAACCTATGTTGGCATCCTTAAGTAAAGTCAAGTAAGATCCATTAAGTAATTACAACTGCCGGGGCGTTCAGAACTTCCAGCAAATGTGGCATTGAAATCAAAGTGGACCCAAGTAATTTTATCCGCAAAATACTTTGCAAATATGACACAGAGGGCTGAAGACGATCCTACTGGGTTGGAAGAAGGAATCTGCACTGTACACATACATACATACATACTAGGGAGCAAAGCCCGTTGTGGTGGAAGACAATGGGCCCTAGAAAGGAAGGGAGGGAAGTGGAAGGGAGAGAGGGTTGGAGAAAGGAAGGAAGGAAGAGGGGGAAGAGTGAAAGAAAGGAGAGAGGAAGAAAGGAAAGGGGAGACAGGAAGGAAAGAGGGGCAGAAAAGGGCTTCTCTGGGCCCAGAGAAGGCCTTTTCTGTCCCCCACATACCATCCCCTGGGCCTTCTATGGGGGCAGTAGGCAGTGTGTGGGGAAAAGGGCTTCTCTGGGCCTACTGCCCCCATAGAAGGCCCAGGGGATGGTGTGTGGGGGACAGAAAATGGCTTCTCAGGGTCTACTGCCCCCATAGAAGGCCCAGGGGATGGCATGTGGGGGACGGAAAAGGCTTTCTCTGGGCCTACTGCCCCCATAGAAGGCCCAGGGGATGGCGTGTGGGGGACGGAAAAGGCCTTCTCTGGGCCTACTGCCCCCATAGAAGGCCCAGGGGATGGTGTGTGGGGGACGGAAAAGGCCTTCTCTGGGCCTACTGCCCCATAGAAGGCTCAGGGAATGGCGTGTGGGGGCGGAAAAGGCCTTCTCTGGGCCTAGTGCCCCATAGAAGGCTCAGGGGATGACTTACTTTTTTCCCACCATAGAGAACAATGGAAGGAATAGGGGCAACCTGTTTGGGGGCCCATAGAATTGGACCCCCTGATCCAAAGTTCTTGAAACTTGGTGGGTATCTTGGAGAGAGGCTCCATCAGCTACCCTGTGAGTTTGGAGCCTCTCCCTCAAACCCCCTCCCCTCCAGCCACCAGAATATACCCTATGTTTTCACCATTGACTTCAATGGCCCATAGGATATAATAGAGCTGAAATTGACATTCGGCTGCCTGAAAGACTCCCCGGGACGCCGGCTGGGGGCGGGGCTTGGCTCCTGAACTCCCGGAGCTGTGCTCCGGTGCGCTCCCCCCCAAAAGACCCCTGTATATATATATATATATATATAGTAGATCAAGATGTGTAGCTGTGTTTGTCTGTAGCGGTAAGAAAAGCAAGAGTCGAGTAGATGCCTTAAGGACTAACAAAATTTGTGGCAGCTTTCCTGAGTCACTGCTCGTTTCTTCAAATGCGTGATCAAACTCATTTGAGCAAACTTTCATTGCATTCAGAGGTGTTAATTTTTACAGAAGAAAATGCACATTTAAAGAACTTCCAACATATTAGAATTTTTGGCTACCTTTATCCATTGTGGGTTCCAGACAAAGATTACGACATTTCATTTAAAAAACAGATTAATTCCTCTTAGTTACTTGTTTATTTACATTATTTATAGTCTGCCTTTCTCACTTGGACTCAAGACAGGTTACATAGAGTCATTCAATACAATCAACAGGATGGAATATTCAATAAACAGTGCAATGGGAGCTTCAGAAATCTAAAAATAAAACAAAAGCAAAACCTAAGTATTAATATGATACATTAAATGATTTTTAATATTTTTAATATTATATTGTAAGATCCTACTTACAGGAAGCTACACATAGTCGTATAGACCACAGTCCTCAATAATTTATCCAATAATATTTTTGCACAGTGCAATACCACTACTGAGTAGAAAAGCCCTCTTGAATTACTCTGTTTTGCATGGATCCTTTGGACATTTATCTGCTATTTTGACATATTTATTGCTTTATAACTGTTGACCTTATAACTTTAACTTGCTATTTAATTGAACAAAACTAAATTGTTGCTTAGTTTTCACTTTGCGTATCTTGAACATCATCATGTTACATGTTAATTTGCTGTTCATTCTCTAGCTATAAATTTGAACCTTACCTGCCATTCCAATGTATTTGAAAAAGTGTGCATGCACACAAAAGCTCATACCTTGAATAAACCTTTGTTGGTCTTAAAGGTGCCACTGGACTCTAAATTTTTTCTTCTGTTTTGCATGGGTTGTGAAAAGCCAGGAGAGTGGAGCCTTCCTTACCTCCTCAGACAATCCATTCCATAAGGTGGGTGCCACAATGGAGAAGCAGGCCTGTAGCCAGGATTTTTAAATTCAGGGGGCCTTTAAATAAGTCAGGGGCACCCTGTGCAGACACTCCCCCAAGGAAGCACCACAAATAAACAGGAGGCCCTAGGCTGGATGGAAAGTTGGGGGGGCATTGGCACTAAATCAAAGGGCTGGACCCTGAGATGCCCCACTGTAGCTATGGGCCTGTGGAGAAGGCATGTATACAGGCAATTTTGATATTACCCATTTGCTCAGATGAACAAAGATGTCATGGTGGAGTACAGGAGGAAGAGGCAGTCTCACAGATATGAGGGTCCAAGGCCATGAAGAGCTTTGTATGTGATAGCCAATATTTTAAATTATGCTCTTAACTGATGGGCAGCCAGTGAAGTGTAATATGCATGTTCCTTCTAGCTCCTGATAATAGCTGAGCCATGGCATTCTGCAGCAACCTGAGTTTCTGAATTGATTTTGAGAGGAGACCAATCTACAGTGCATTATAGTAGTCTAGTCTTGATATTAATGTGGCATGGATCCAGGTGGCCAGATCAGCTCTATCAAAGTCAGGGTTAGGGTTATAGGCTAGGCTGAGTTGGAAGAAAGCCTTTTATGCAGTTGCATTAACTTGTTTCTTCACCAATATTATTGGGTCTAGTACAACCCCGAGGCTCCTAACTGAATCAGCTGAACTCCATCAAAAGTGGGGAACACAGTGGCCTTCAAGATCTCTGCCTTCCCAAACAGCATTAGCTCTGTCTTTTCAGTATTTAGTTTCAATTCATTCACTCTCAACCAATTTACCACAGACAATTATTCAGGATCTCTACTGCATCACCAGGCGATTTGGATAAGGATATATACAGCTGGGTGTCATCCACATATTGATGACAACCAACTTCAAAGTTATGAAAAAAGTATCAAACAAGGCTTCCATGTGTGCATATGTGTGAATATTCATTACTAAATTGGTTCCCAATGAAACATATGAAATTTTTTACCTGTCCAGCCAAGCTAAGAGGCTTTTTGCAGCTCCAATCAAATCCACCACTGAAGTAAGGAAGTCATTTGGTAATTTTCTGCTGGTCCTACCATCATAATGACCACTCCTCCTCCTGCCTGTGATAAAGTTCTGAAGATTTTTGGCAGATGCATTTAGCTTGTGAGAAAGTGTTTTTAGATTTTCAGTTTCCAGTCCATAGTTCTGTACATAAGAAAAAACAAACAAAAAATTAGCTCTCTTTGATACAAAGTACAAAAAAGGGTATGCTTTACAATTAACAATTCCTGGCAACGAATGTAGGACTACACTAACTTTCAAAGAACAAGTTTTATTTCCAAAATATATCTACACAGAGGCCAAAGCAAATTTCTATGATATTTGACTAAGATTTATATACAAATATGAATGGCACTGCTGCCTCACCAAGCTGCTTTGGAAGGGAGAAGGGGCTGGCAGCTGACTGGATAACCTTTAAGGACCGACCCAAAGTCTGGCCAGCTGATGGATAGCCCGGGAGATAGGCAGGTAAGTATGGGAGTCATCGAGCTCCTCAGGCACCAGCCCAGCACCCACCTGAACAGTCATGAATGAATCTGGATCCTTCAGAGTGTGTAGTGAGTTACATGGGTTGAAGATAGCACAGGTCACGTATAGCAAAACACATATGTTTATTTAGTTTGTAAGTATGATCTGTAATGTTCTCTCACTCTAGTCCGATAGCTGATGTCTACTCTTGAGTTCTGTCAGGGGTCATACCAGAGCTGCAAAGTGTGTTAAACTTAATGGTAGCAGTGCTGGATTTTTCTGTGTGTCAAACTTAAGGACAATAACTAGAAGCTTTATCAATTCACTATTTCCTATTCCTTCTCCCTTTAAACCCCAATTCCCCCTTTTTATCTGTTGGTTGTTGACTGTTAAACTTCTCAAACTTTTTTCACTTCAGCATTCCATTCATTCTTTTTAATCTGATTGGTCCATGCTAAATGGGAAGAAAGGAGGGTACAGCATACTCCTGTCCATCACAGACCCATTTATAATCAACAGATTCATACTGCACAATCTTAATTGCGTCACGTTGCTTTAGTCTGAATCTTACTTCCCCTGATGTCTTGTACAACTTTGAGAATGTTTACACAGAAAAAACAACCCAAGTTTATTCTTATTACTACACTATACATCTAAGCAGTCAGGGAAACCTACCCTAGCCCAGATGTTCACTTAGATATATGGCTAGTTCTTTCATTTCAATAAATGAGCAGTTCGGTGCACACAAAACATGTTCAATCTAAAGTTGGTATTTCTAGAATTGGAGTACCCAATGGGGAGAAAAGTGGGATTGAAATACTCTGTTAAATACATTTGCTTGCAACAGTCATCTAGGTTGGAGCACAGCCAAGCTCTGTAGTATAGCTCTTTGATAGAAGCATCCCCTAATATACAAACAATTCATTTTATAAGAAAGGCAGGCAAGTGGGACTGTTGAATTCATTATAATATGTTTAAAATACACTAACTAATCAACAGATTTTTATCAGTACGTATCTTTCATTTACAAGTTTAACCATGCTGCCCAGTTAATTGACTGGAAATCTCCTGTTGGGCCAATGCTATGGACGGGTACTATTACCACCAGAACTGTAATATCACCATCACTAGGGAGCAAAGCCCGTTGTGGTGGAAGACAACGGGCCCTAGGAAGGAAGGAAGGGAGGGAGGGAGGGTGGAAGGAAGGAAGGAAGGAAGGAAGGAAGGAAGGAAGGGAAGGGGGAAGAGTGAAAGAAAGGAGAGAGGAAGAAAGGAAAGGGGGAAAGGAAGGGAAGAGGAGTGGAAAAGGGCTTCTCTGGGCCTACTGCCCCCACAGAAGGCCCAGGGGATGGTGGGGACGGTGGAAAAGGGCTTTTCTGGGCCTGCTGCCCCCATAGAAGAAGAAGAAGAGAAGAAGAGATTGGATTTATACCCTGCCCTTCACTGCCCAAAGGCGTCTCAGAGCGGCTTACAAACTCCTTTTCCTTCCCCTCCCCACAACGGCCCCCTGTTAGGCAGGTGGGGCTGAGAGAACTTCTGACAGAAACTGTCTTTGAGAGAACAGCTGTGTCAGAGCTGGCCCAGGGGATGGGATGTGGGGGACAGAAAAGGCCTTCTCTGGGCCTAGTCCCCTCATAGGAGGCCCAGGGGATGGTGTAGGGGGCCGGAAAAGGGCTTCTCTCACTTGCCTCAGCCTTGAGGGCCTGTCCCTGCGCTCACACTCCAGACGGTCCTCTCCTGTCAGAGGACTGGAGCAGACTGAGCCGAACACACTGACTGGGGCTGACGTGGGCGGGACTTCGCCAAGCAGCCAGTCAGCCCTGGCCAGTGTCCTCTGACTGCCAGTTCTTGTGCTGAATCAATTATGGCAAGCATAGAATGTGGTGGAACCAAAATTCAAATATTAATAAGGACAGGATATCTTACTGAAGTCCTGGCCCCTATGTGGATAATAAAGCTGCACACAAGGGCCAGCAATGGAAGGAAAGAGGAGGTTCTGTACATTATTGGGAACCCCAGAATTGCAGGAAAATGCTATCTGACTTGCCCGACCACCTTCTGGGCAAAAACAACCCCAAAAAAGGAATTATTTCTATCTGAGCATATGTATGATACACGTCACAGAACAATGAAGTTGCTCAAGCAACCAAAATGGGGGCCAAACTCTAAAGAGAATTTGGGTTCTATTTCATATGCCTGAGCGGCCTTGAGTTTTGTCACAGGGTCATAGCAAAAAAGGGAACTGACCTCTGTACCAAAGCCAATGTTTTAATATCTGATGAGGTCACTGAGGTAACTGAAATCATGTCCAGATTCTTCCAAGAGCACTTTGAAAGGAAGAAAAGACAATGGGCAGTTTGGAGGCAAGGTCTAAGGAAAGGATTGAAGGAGTCAAGCAGGTACTACGGAAGCACTCAAAAAGATGATGGGAGGCGAAAGATTTATGCGATCTGAAGAGAAACCAGAGTATCCCCTTGGAAGTCAGGAAGCGGAGGAGGCTCTACAGGGAACTTACTCTCTCTTTACAAAAAAAAAGGAGTGCCTTACAGATGGTTATTTCCTGAAGGACTGAGTTTTAAATATTGTTAGCCCAATTGCTCTATTTTAAATATAGCAATTGGTTTATTATTATTATTGGATTCTCGCCTGTATATACAGAGAATGCTGCTAGTCTGTAATGGTTCCCAGTAAAAGACACAGAGTCCAGGTATAATTAATAAAATATTATTTTACTGAATATAATCCTTATTTATTCATTCACAAACACACAAACAGTATTCAAGCATTCACACACATAAAATAGAACTAAGAAAGCAGAGGGGATTGATGGCTTATGGAGAGGTGATACTACCTGTCAGATGTGCAGAAGTCCATGAAGAAGGATTGTGGCCTAAACCCAGAGGGTTCAGGGTGGGCTGCCATTTGGCTCATGGCAGAGACACACACTCCAAGGCCATCTGTGAGTTCTGGGATATACCCACTGTAAGACAATGCGGCCCAAGTCTCCCACCTTTTGTTTACCTGGCCAGCAAGTCCTATAATCCATTCAACTAGCCACCCAACACCAGACCCTGCCTCTCTGGAACCTGATTGGCCATATCTAAGGTCTGCCTCTACTGATATCATACACCCCTGGGACTCATCATTGGTCCAGGAAATCTTTTGTTCTCACCTGAGACCAGCCCCCAGGGTCACCCATTGGGCTGCATTGTCTTACAGTGGGTATATCCCAGCACACAGATGGCCTTAGGGTGTGTGTCTCTGCCATGAGCCAAAATGGCAGCCCACCCCTGAACCCCCTGGGTTTAGGCCACAATCCTTCTTCATGGACTTCTGCACATCTGACAGGTAGTATCACCTCTCCATAAGCCATCAATCCCCTCTGCTTTCTTAGTTCTATTTTATGTGTGTGAATGTTTGAATACTGTTTGTGTGTTTGTGAATGGATAAATAAGGATTATATTCAGTAAAATAATATTTTATTAATTATACCTGGTCTCTGTGTCTTTTACTGGGAACCATTACAGACTAGCAGCATTCTCTGTATATACAGGCGAGAATCCAATAATAATAATAATAATAAACCAATTGCTATATTTAAAATAGAGCAATTTGGCTAACAGAAAGTCTCTCTGGAAGATGTGCAGAAGGTCCCTGCAAACACATACACAGAGGCACTCACCCTTCCTTATTTTAAAACATTTTTTTTTTTTTTTTAAATTTTGGTTCCCAGAAAGATATATTTTTATAGCCGGTATGCCTGACTCCCTCACCGAGCCTTCCCCTGTAAATTCTCTCTCTAACCTTGTTCGGCTGTCCTTTCTTTTCTGGTCATATGGAACTCCAACGGCAGCAAAACATCATTTGAAGTGAAGCCATCTTGGCTCACGCCTAAAGACGGCTTCAAGGGGGGAATTGTTACCAGAGGCACTGCCTTTTATTCTTGGGTAGCCCCAAAACAGGGGTGCCCTACTTTCTAACCTGAACCAAAGTCCCCAAAAGCCAGGCACTCTCAGCTTGACCACAGAGTTGGGCTGCAAGTGGTCTGCAAAAGGGATTTCATATTCAGGTTTCATAAGGTGACCTCAGAGCAAGTCTTCCCCCTCCACCCAGCAGAGATTATGCTCATGGAATAACAATGAGTTCCAGAGGTAAGTCTTTAGAAGCCACCTGGCACTCTTCAGCACCTTACCCAGCCTTTTGTGTTTCTTTGTCTTTCTTGCCTCTGTCCCTCAAGATACCGGGAAGTCTCCATCGAAGTGTGTATGTGCAGACGATGTCATCTGACGCTGCCACGTCTGCAAGGGGGGGATATGTTAGCCCCGACGCCATTATGGGGCTTTGCTATGGACTGTTTGCTGTTGCCACATGGTCTGTCTAGACTGTAAAATGGATGCCAAGGTAGAAGCCCATAGAGAAAGGAAAAAGCTGTCTTTTTACTCTGAGGGACTCCATTACATACCTGCTGCATGTCACATACACGGATTAAGGGCCATACAGCAGACAAAGGACTTTTCCTCTGCCAGTGCATGAAGGGATTACCCAGTCAAGCATTCAAATTGTTAACGACCCTTCCTGATGCTAATCAGGGACAATCAGGGAAGTCTCCCACCTTTTGTTTACCTGGCTAGCAAGTCCTATAATACATTCAACTAGCCACCCAACACCAGACCCTGCCTCTCTGGAACCTGATTGGTCATACCTAAGGTCCGCCTCTACTGACATCACACACCCCTGGGACTCATCATTGGTCCAGGTAATCTTTTGTTCTCACCTGAGACCAGCCCCCAGGGTCACCCATTGGGCCGCATTGTCTTACAGTGGGTATATCCCAGAACTCACAGATGGCCTTGGAGTGTGTGTCTCTGCCATGAGCCAAAATGGCAGCCCACCCCTGAACCCTCTGGGTTTAGGCCACAATCCTTCTTCATGGACTTCTGCACATCTGACAGGTAGTATCACCTCTCCATAAGCCATCAATCCCCTCTGCTTTCTTAGTTCTATTTTATGTGTGTGAATGTTTGAATACTGTTTGTGTGTTTGTGAATGAATAAATAAGGATTATATTCAGTAAAATAATATTTTATTAATTATACCTGGTCTCTGTGTCTTTTACTGGGAACCATTACAAACTAGCAGCATTCTCTGTATATACAGGCGAGAATCCAATAATAATAATAATAATAATAAACCAATTGCTATATTTAAAATAGAGCAATTGGGCTAACAATATGAAGATAAAAAAATTAACATCGACACTGTTCCTAAGGCAAAAAAGTTTGTGGACTAATACTTAAATCCAACGCAAGGCAAAAAAGACAAGAAATCCAAAACTGAGGAGGAGGAGGAGGAAGATGAAGAATCCTACTCACAGGATTAATCAAGCGATAGCCCCAAACTTTATAGTTCTTCAGACACTTCAGAATCAGAGAAAGGAGCAGCTGCTCCAAAACCCCGAGAAAAAAAGAAACACAAGAAGAAAAGACTCTAAAACCAAGATAACAGTTGATAATGCAGTTTTTGCCAACCAGCTAGCTAATGCAAATTTTTATTACTCTTTGTTAAATTTTTATAAGCAACAACATCTCTGTACTACTAGGTGACAAGGATATATACCCATGTAACCAGATCGTGTCACCCTGTTAGTCTACCCTCCCCTATATCCATTAGTATGCTTAGTGGTAGGGTTTTCGTTTCCCTTCCCACTCCAGTGGGATGTATTTGTGATGTATTAGTCTCCCTTTCCTGTTTCCTGTAGAATTTAGAGGTAGGGATTTAGTGCCCTCTCCCCTTACCCCATAGTACTGCAAAACCAATAAAATACTTATAAAAAAAAAGATGATGGGAGGGAAAGATGAAAGCAGGATTTAAAGGTAACAGGAAGGAACAGCTTAAGCTAGATGGGACAGCATGAAAGGGAGGTGGAAGAAAGGAAGGGATCCAAGGGGATAAGTGTATAGTTTGTAGAATGGATTACTGGGGGCAGGGAATGGGATGCTGTGAAGAAATGATAAAGGAGTGGATAGGGAACAAGCAGCACTGAAGATGAGAAAGGGCATAGAAAAAGAAAATGCAGCGGGGATAGTAAAGTGACCCTGCAGAGGGGGGAGACAGAACTAAAGGGACAGGGAGGGAAAGCAGAAGAGTAGTCACATGTTTTCCCCCCCTTATTCGGCATCTCAGTTGAGTTGTATTACTTTGAACTTGTTTTTATTTATTTTTTAACAAGGCTTGAGAAATTATTGCGGGAAAGTAAATAAAAACTAATCCAAGTTTATTTTATTGATTCAAAACAAAATGCGGAAAAATATTATTTTTATTATAAGCACCCTACTAATCCATGAAATCTTATGGAGGCAATGCCTCAGAGAATATAGAAACTTCTAATGATCAGGGCCATGCACCAGGACTTTGTGTAGTTATGTATCCTTTCACCTTCAAGGCTCAGCTAGTCAACCTAATCAGAAGCTTATGAGCACCTCTGATTTTCCCCTCCACCAAAAGGCTGTTTTAACTTCCCAGAACATCACAATTTTAGCAATACTTGAGTCCTCTAGTTTATGCAGAAGGCTCAAGGAAAAGCAAGGGATTGCTTTAATATGTCACCTGGCATAGTTTCATCAGCAGCCCAGGTAAAATCAGCCCTGGAAAGCAGATTTGGGAATACCAGTTTATATGACTTGGTCAAGGTACTACAAATACTTAAATTATCTATATTAACAGTGTGCACAAGTTATCTGTTCATGCCACAATACATGTCAGACATTCACTTCCGATGTCACAGGACATTTATCTCTGTATCGGGGCAACTGTGTTTTAAAACAATAAACTAGCTTTAGTAATTAAACTATTTAGCTGTGTAGTGAGTTCAGAATCTAACTATCATGCATTCAAAAACATTTTATTTTACTTGAAGCTAAAGTAGTTAATATCATCACAAGATGCTGAGCCAAAAGGAAAAGTGCATAAATAATGGGGAAAAATTTACTTGAGTGACAAAGGCCAAATATGATCAAGAACCCTATGAACAATTCCTTTATTTGACTTCCATCCTACATAGTATGGTGGAACATGCACACTCTGGCCTAAAGGTCCCATTCCACGTTGCCTTCCTTGGGGCTCCCAACCCCCTGGAAGGGCTTCTCCTTTTTACTCTCCAGTAGCTGCTACTGGAGAGTAAAATACTGGAGAGTAAAATATTTTCCATATTAAAAGTGTGCACAAGTTATCTGTTCATGCCACAATACATGTCAAACATTCACTTCTGATGTCACTGGATGCTGTATCTCTGTATCAGGACAACTATGCTTTAAAACAGTAAACTAGCTTTAGTAATTAAGCTATATAGCTGTGTAGTGAGTTCAAAATCTAACTGTCACGCATCCAACTACATTTATTTTACTTATAGCTACAATAGTTAAAATCATGACAATATGTTGAGCCAAGAGGAAAAGTGTATAAATAGCAACAAAAAAATTTACTTGAGCGACAAAGACCAAATATGATCAAGAATCCTATCAAAAATTCCTTTATCTGCCTTCCATTCTACATAGTACAAGACATGACACCAACACTGCTTTTTCCCAGTTTGCACAGGACATAGACAATTTCTGCATAGGAAAATGAATATGAATTGGAACATTAAAACAGCAACACAGAGAATCCAAGGAATGAGCATTTCACTGTGTAATGACATTTCACGTCAGAGAAAGATTTCAAGAGTTGGACAAAGCTAGGACATATAAGGTTGTATGTTCTGGTCTTTATAATAATTGGGAGAGTAGTTAATTTTCTATAAACCATGATTCATACTTTTTGGTCTTTATGACACTGAGGCTGTGTAGAGCTTTGAGTCAGAACATTTTAGAACTCAGTTTTAGGCACAAAAGTCCTTTAACTTGAGACAGTTCAGACTGCACAGGCTTAAGGGGAGGAGTTACATCTGCCTGTTCAGTTTTCTTTTGTCTGCCACAGCAGTACCAAAGTTAGGGAACCTCTCTCCAGCATTCTCTTTTCTGAGGGCTAGTGGTTTTTTTCCCTTTTCAACCTAAAAAAAGTTTATTTTTGCTTTCTCCCTTTTATTCTTATCTTCCTTTTCATCACTTTTCTACTTGGTGTCACCCAGGCAGAGGAAAATTGCTTTCATCTGACAGCCACAATCAGTGTCACTGGTGCTTGGAAGAAAAGCATAATTTACAGATCAGCATCTACTGGCTGCTAGGCACAACCAATCCACTAGGTTCTGGGCCACCCTTTGGGAGAGAGTTTTCTCTGCCTCTAAATCAAAGGCATACAGATGGGGATTGACTGTGCAAAATGCCCATGTCTTGGCCTCAGCACCTCTGACATCAGCTCTGAGGTCTTTCAGGGAAAAGGTCCTCAGTACCAAGCCAAAACAAGAATGCCACCAACTCATTCCACCAATGCATACAGGCAATGCCCCAGGAAGGTACTACACCCTGTGGGAGAACGCTTTGCCATCTTTGCCCACCCATCAATACCACTGGTTAGAGTATCCTGCCTACTGGCCAATCATGCTGCACCTGCTCTTCTATCCATGGCTTCCTGTCTCCAAGACCAGTAACACCAATGGTGACAAGACTCCACAAGTTGTTTCTAAGGATTCTGCATCAACTAAGCTGCTTCCTACCAACTTAACCTCCCCTAGGCACCAATGTGAAATCTCATTATCCTCTTTGTATTCTTAGGCAGTGGACACAGCTAATCTCTTGGATGCCAACAATACTGGTAAAGCCTTCAGACTCTTCCCTGTGATCATCACTGCCTGATTCTTTGGTGCTATCCCCTACAGGGGATCTCAGAATGTAATCAGAACAGAAGACCTGTCTTTGTTTAGCAACAAAGACAGATGACATGTTGAAACTCAGGTCAACTGCAGACTCCTGTGGCCAGTGTGATAGAATCTGGGAGAACAAGTGCAAAATCCCCACTCCACCATGGAAGCTTGCTGGGTGACTTTGGGCCAGTCACATACTCTCAGCTGAACCTAACTCACAGGGTTGTTGTGAGGATAAAATGGAGGAGGAAAGAATGCTTAAGCCACTCTGAGTCCCTATTGGAGAAAAAAAGTGGTATAACTGAAGTAAGCTGTAACTCATTTAACCACCTAAAAGACCCAGATGCCCTTAGGGGTGGTCTGGCTTCTAGCCTCAAAGCAGAGTATCCCACCCCTCTTCAGATGGCTCATCATGCCTCGTGTCCTTCTCAATCTCTTCATAATGATCTTCATTCTATTTCAGTTAAGGGTGTTAATTGCCTTGAAAAAAATGTCTGGCCCCTCTAGTAGAGGCTGCATCAGGTTGGGATACACCTGCCCTGTTTTGCATCCCCCTGTCCAGGGTATTCAAGTGTACTCCTCCTCAAGATAAACTCCCTCTTGCACAAAGAGGAGATCAAACCAATACTACTTCCCAAAGGGCCCTAGGGTTCTGCTCTATTTACTTAATACTTTACTATTTACTTGACAGTTCCTAAAAAGGATAAAGGACTTTGCCAACAACAACATGAAATACAAAGTTCAAAAACTGATTATCTCATGCTATTCCTTCTGACAAATGATTGAATAACTGTGGAGCACTTTACGACGTTTTAGAATGTTTTAGTGATTTTATATGTTTTAAGCGGTCTGTTTCTGGCACTTGGTTGCCTCATTGTAAGCCGCCCTGAGCCTGCTTGTGGGGAGGGCGGGGTACAAATGGAATAAATAAATAAATAAATCTCCACCCTATTGTGAGGACCACCAGCTACAACAGTACTTGAATCCGGGACTGTCTGAGGGCTGAACTGGAATGTTCTTCCCGGAGCTACAGAGCCTCCATTAAAAACCTTGGACCCTTCTGGTTCAATTCCTCTTTACCAAAGCTATTCCTTGCTCCAACTTTCTACAAGGTTTCTGCCTGCTGTGAAAACAATTTTATTCACCAAATACCTCTTGTATGCAGCTCAGGTTAAATAATTGTCTTTAAATTAGTAGAAGCTTGTTGAAATTTAATAAAAGCTTATCCCAAATGTTAAACTACATTCAGAACAGAATTTCACATAATTGTGAAATAAACTGTCATGTTTAAGATCCTAAATATTCTGGCCCTGGCTGAAAAATAAGAGTTATAAACTGTTCCCCTACATAGGTATACATACATGTGGTCTGTCTCTCTTCTTGCCAAACAGAGCACTAAAGCAGATCCCAAAACACACTTTTATATTTTTTCAAAAAAATGTATCAATCATACCAAAATTCAAGACAGGACATTAAAATAATTGCTCATAAAAGTTTCAGTAATGTCAAAATGCAAGCAGTTGATGTAACTGAACTTTTTATATATACAAATTAAATATATATGATTTTATAAACAGTAAACAACTAAACATATACTTTTAAAATTACTTTGAGACTTCATTCCTTCAGCAGTGACAATGAACTGCTCAGTTTCAGAACACAAACTATTTTTCATTGTGAATTAACTGAACTTGATCTGGAAGCAACTACTGTTTACTTTCAAACCAAAACGGAAGGAAAGAATTGCAGCATATGAGAGGCGGAATGAATGGGAGTAAGACGAGGGAGTATGTGAGCCTGAGGTTTATTCCCTTAGCATCAACCAATGGTTTGGCATTGTGAGGCCACTGTAGTCAAGGTGATTGTGAGGCCACTGTGAATCAAGGTGATAATGTTATGAATACACCAAGTAAAAAGAATATCCTCCAAAGTTAACGTTGTAGAATTTTAGTGACCACAGCTGCAATCCTCACTGTGTTACTTGCAGATTTCTTGACGGATGATGGATACAGCTTCTAGGCACTGTATCTCCCCAAGCAAGGACAGCAGCAGGAGAAGAAGAGGAGGAGGAGTTGGGATTTATACCCCACCCTTCACTCGGAGTTGCAGAGTGTATTACAGACTCCTTTCCCTTCCCCTCCCCACAACAGACACTCTGTGAGGTAGGTGGGACTGAAAGAGCTCTTTCGAGGACTGCGCTTTCAAGAACAGCTCTGACAGAACTACGGCTTGCCCAAGGTCATCCAGCAGCTGCAAGTAGAGGAGTCAGGAATCAAATCCAGTTCTCCCAGATTAGAGTCTGCATACGTAACCAGTATACCAAACTGGCTCTCAAGCTACCCATGAGTTCAAGGTCTGGGTGCCTTCTAAAATTAATTAAAACAGAGAGGTGTCTGTATGGCCACTTTATTTCTTTTCACTACACCTTCAATATTTTATGTACGGAATGATCTAAAATAGTCACTCCCTTGACTTTTGTAGATGCTTCCTAATCTGTATAATATCAGCATTTTTAAATTTAGTTTTCAAGCAACCATAGAACTATTGTCGAAATCAGAACACTGACTTCCTTTTTTAATAGATAAATGTTAAAAGACCAATGCAAAAAAAATGAGAAAGGTTTTGAGCAACCTGACATAAACCTGACATTAACGTACAAAAGACAGAAATATCTGGAACAAAGCAGAATAGCTTATTATACAGATTTCTGATGCAAAGGCAACCAGAGAGAATGGTACTAAGGCACCACCAATAAAATATTTGCAGAAGCAATTAGCTGAGAGCCCCAGCTACTGCTTCTATATTAGAAACAGAAGATAAACATCCAAACTGGACATGAGGAGCACAGACTAATTTTTGAATACAAGTTTTATTTTTTGCTGCATTCAGGTAGCATTGACCCATTTCACTGTTCATATGATAACAAACTGAACTGGTCTTGTTTACCTCTGATTTTGAATCCTAGCTTGTAGGCAAGAAACCCATCAAAGCTTGTTGTTTTATCTGGTTCAGACATCACAACAAACCACAGCTTTATCAGATCAGGATGGAGGTCTTTAATCTACATACAAACACCCCAAGCACAGGAGCCCAAGGACTTTAGGCTCATTCCAACCATGACTGAGTCATCTTAAAATAGATGGAAATAGCTCTGAAGAGCACTTTGAATTTTAAATTGGCAAAAGTATTACAGTCTAAAATACAGGTTGCAAGTTAACAGTTTAGATATTTAAGAATTAACCTATTACTCAATATCTTGTGCAAGTTCTGTACTTCTTGCACCCACAAGAAAAAAAGATGGGAGGAGGAGGCACCTGTGTGGTTTCCTGTCAGAACAAAACAGAAAGTTGGGATGATCTACATTTAGGAAAGTGACTGATTAAGAATGATTACAAGAATGTACCCATGCTACAGCACCAAAGTTGAGCCTCCACTACAAGCAGAAGATTAAAAAATGTGACAGAAGATCCAACCAGAGATTTTTCTTCCTCTTTTCTCTTCTGCACACATGGCAAATTGCATGATTTAAATGTAAAGTCTTAAGCATCTTTGGTTACATATATACTAAAACCTTCTAACCTAAAATAACCCTCTAAAACTATTCAGTGATTCTAAAACTATTCAGCCTTCGACAACATATTCAGTGATTCAGTGGATCAAAAACTGGCTTATAAATAGGAAACAGAGAGTGAGTATAAATGGGAAATTTTCTCAGTGGAGGATGGTAAGCAGTGGGGTACCATAGAGATCAGTACTCAGTCCGATGCTTTTTAACTTGTTTATTAACAATTTGGAATTGGGAGTAAGCAGTGAAGTGGCTAAATTTGCAGATGACACAAAGTTGTTCAGGGTGGTGACAACCAGGGAGAATTGTGAGGCACTCCAAAGGGATCTGTTGAGGATGGGTGAGTGGGCGGCAATGTGGCAAATGGGGTTCAATGTGGCCAAGAGCAAAGTGATGCAGATTGGAGCCAGAAATCCTAAATATAAATACATGTTGATGGGGTCCGAACTGGCAGAGACTGACAAGAGAGAGATCTTGGAGTCATAGTAGATAACTCAATGAAAATGTCTAGACAGTGTGTAACTGCAATAAAGAAGGCCAACGCTATGCTGGGGATTATTAGGAAGGGAATTGAAAACAAATCAGCCAGTATCATAATGCCCCTGTATAAATCATTGGTGCAACCTCATTTGGAATACTGTGCACAGTTCTGGTCACCACACCTCAAAAAGGATATTATAGCATTGGAAAAAGTGCAGAGAAGGGCAACTAGAATGATAAAAGGGTTGGAACACCTTCCCTATGAAGAAAGGTTAAAACGCTTGGGGCTCTTTAGCTTGGAGAAACGACGGCTGAAGGGTGACATGATCAAGGTTTATAAGATTATGCATGGGATAGAGCAGGTTGAGAAAGAAGTACTTTTCTCCCTTTCTCACAATACAAGAACCCGTGGGCACTCCATGAAATTGCTGAGCAGTCAGGTTAGAACACATAAAAGGAAGTACTTCTTCACCCAAAGAGTGATTAACATATGGAATTCACTGCCACAGGAGGTGGTGGCAGCTACAAGCATAGACAGTTTCAAGAGGGAATTAGATAAACATATGAAGCAGAGGTCCATCAGTGGCTATTAGCCACAAGGTATAGATAGGAACTCTCAGTCTGGGGCAGGTGATGCACTCTATTCTTGGTGCTGGAGGGGGCAGCAGTGGGAGGGCTTCTAGTGTCCTGGCCCCACTGCTGGACCTCCTGATGGCACCTGGTATTTTTGGCCACTGTGTGACAGAGTGTTGGACTAGATGGGCCATTGGCCTGATTCAACATTGGCTTCTCTTATGTTCTTATGATTGCTATGTTGTATTTCTTAATATAGAACAAAGGAATACAAGTAAGGACATATCTGTAATTGGAATAGTGCCCATCTTAAGGAAAGTTCAGCAATGCACATCCATCATTTGATGAATACAGCAGCAAGTGAAACAACTACCATAGACCAAACACTACAGAGGAAGTTTTTGTGTCACTTACCAAAACCCCGTTCACGGGGAGGACGGGAAAGAAATCGAACTAAATTAATAAATCTCAAACTATCAACAGAAGCAGATGATATGCTGAGCTGTTTGGGGTGTGAGGACCCCACCCTCTCCTCTGACCAAGAATCTCTTGATTAGTGGGGTCTCCCTCTTATTTTGGACTTAGTTGTTTTACTACGCACCCCCTTTTACAGCCTGTGCCACGGGGATCTGATAATTGGAGAGTCTCATAAAGGCACCTGGGTACAGCCATGACACTGGAAAATCCCAGAAAATAAGAGGAAAAAAGTGTTGGAATTAGAAACTGATTAAATGCAATCTTCCCCAGCTCAGTGGCATATTGTTCTCAAGAACAAAACAAAACAAAAAAACCTTTCAGTACTAAGACTACCACCTGACACACCCTGGAGATGTCTGCCCAGTTCCAAGGCATGCCTAATACAAGCATATCCCTTGCTCCAAGTGATACTTCTTCAAGTCAATGTGAACCATTTTCAGCTATGGACAGTTGGGCAACGCTTAAGTATCCAATCCACCCAGGATTGGCCGTCAAGAGGACATTTAAAACCATCACGTCCGTCAGATTCTTTGTCAATATTCTAAAACTGTTCAATGATCAGCCCACCTTGGAATATCAGGTATTTCCCTACTAATCTTCCTGCCAGATTTTGACAGCAGTCGCCAAATTCAAACTTCATACCTTGAACTAATCATGTTTGATGGTTAGGAGCACAGACTCTAATCTGGGAGAGCTGGGTTTGAGTCCCCACTTCTCCACATGCAGCTGCTGGTTTGACCCTGGGTCAGTTACAGGTTGTTCAGAGCGGTTCTCTCAGGAGCTGTGCTCAAAAGAGCTCTCTCAGCCCCAGCTACTTCGCAGGCTGTCTGTTGTGGGGAGGGGAAGGGAAAGGAGATTGTAAGTCGCTCTGAGACTCCTTTGGGTAGTGAAGGGCAGAGTATAAATCCCATCCTGGGTCAGTGAAAGCTATGTGCCAGGTTCTCCCACGACCTGAACACCCCTGCAACTGCTTTGCAGGCTTCTTTTTTTCTTCTTGATGCTCTGCTTCTTGGGCCTCAGATGCATCTACCCCTGGACCTCTCCAGAGCTCAATCCCTGGATTCAAAGTTGCATCTTCCTTCTTTAAAACTTCTCTTCTACCTTTAATAAATGTGCCCTCTTGTTGGTTGGTCTGTGTGTGTGTGTGTACTCATGCGATTGCTTAGAGAATTAGTTATCAGCTGCCTAGTGTAGGTTCTTTACATTTTAATTCTTTATATTTTATTTTGTATACAATAAAGTTGTTTGTTTGTGTTTACAGTGACTCTCACACTCTTTCTACAAAATTTTATTTTGGTGTATTCCTGAGATCCATCCAGATATACAGAGGCTACAAGGTCTCGTGTTATTCCTTTCTGGAACCCTTCTTAAAACTAATTTCCACTTCTGTGGGTCCAGTTTCAGTGACAGGGGTGATATGGGCTATTCCAGGACAATATCAGCTGTGAATAAACAACCCCAAATTTACAGTACAATCCTAAAGACACTTTCCTGGAAATAATCCCTATTTAATAGACCTGATAAGGATTCTGAACAAACTTCCTTGGGATGGCAGGATAATTTCACTAGACCTAATACAGTTTGTCCATGTAGTATTCAATTATAATCAGTATATCTAAATATGAATGTAGCCAAGTACCCAGATCAATACAACAAAATAATGGGGGCATATACAGACAATGAGATTTTTTTACAGATCTAGCAGTCTACCCAGGCTTTCAGAAAAACATGCACAAAAATTACGGGAGTTGAAATTTTCTTCAAAAAAATGCCAAATGAGATCATGTGAAATGACTGTGGAGTTGCCTAGCAACCGAGGCACTATACCCTCAGTCTAGGCAATCCTGGCAGAAGCAGGAAGAAGAACACAGTGTGGCGAGTGCTGTTAAAGTACAGAAAAGGCTAGGAAGAAAGAGAGCATGGTAAATGGTGGAGGCAGAAAACCTGGAAGAGAGATAGGGAAGGGAGCCTGGGAAAAAGGGGAGAAGGCAGGGGGAGAAAGAGAGTGCGAAAATGAACTAGAGTCTGTGGGGAAAAGCCTGAGAACAGAGGAGGGAATGGGGGGACCAGTGTTCCCTCTAAGATGAGTTAGTATGAGCTGGCTCACAGTTTTTTAGCCACTGACTCACACATTTTTGTCTTAGCTCAGTAGCCAAATTGCTCACTCACAACTTTAATGCTAGTAGCTCACAAAATAGAATTTTTGATCACAAGGCTCCACAGCTTAGAGGGAGCATTGGGGGGAGACCTGAAAGGAGAGAAAGAATAGTATATGAGAGATGCTAATACAGCTATACCATGTATTATACGACCCTGAAAATTTAATCAAGGTCAGTTCCACAGTTTCTCTCTTGTAGGTTTTTTTAACCCACAACATGAAATTTTGCCTTTACACAACCAATTCTATCAATTGACAAGGTACTGGCTGGAAAGGTGTTCTTTCGTATGCAGACATATCTTTTGTTCACGAGACTCAGAAAAAGATTGGTAAGCTATTTTACAAAAAGCAGAATCACTACCCTGCTGTAACATTGTTTAAACTCTAGTGCCAGCATTTGCAGAACACTAGCAGCTATTTTCCTTTCACTGCTGTTTCTTTTAATCTATCCCATGGAAATAAAATCTATTTATCCTTTTGTGCTGCTTTGCTTAGCACAAATTGCTAGTGATCTTATAATCTTGCGTACCACAAGGAAACACAAGCCCACCACTTAGAATCATTACATTGTTTGAGATTTCACTGGGATTTGTGTACTCTTCCCAAGTTTTGGGGAAATTATCTGCATATCATCTAACTTCTTATGTTTAAGTTTCATAACATGAAATTAAAGCAGCAGTGTTTCAATGTTACAATATTTATGTATTACCTTTCTCAGATTTGAGACAGCTTACATAAAAATGAAAAACTATAGTGAATACCATATGAACAGCAACACACACAACCAATTCAGGAATTTCAGCAACCAAAAAGTAGTGATTTAAAGCACACCAAGTCAGCCTCCAAAAACCACCTGAGAAAGCCAGGTCTTGGACCCTTTAGAAAAGCCATAAGAGAGAAGATATTCCAGACTTCCATATAACAGTCATTCAAAAGCCATGGTGCAATGGCAGTGAAGGCCCTGTTACCTGATAATTATTTCATTAAAACAGATTAAACAAAGCAGAGTCCTATCAGAAGATCATTAACTATATCAGGCTCTCTCTATGGTATACTAGTCCTAGGCTGTTAAGGAACTTTAAAAGTAAGCAGCAGTTTCTTGAAATGGGCTTGAAAGAACAGAGACAACTATTGCACTTGTCACAAAAATGGCTCCCCACATTCTTCAGAGCATAGTACTGTTGCTTATTTGGGTCCAGCTACAGCTTCTGAGTTATTTTTCTATGGCAGCCCCACTTAAAAATAGCACAGCAGTCAATCATTAAGATTACAAATGCATGACAATACCTCTCTTCTCCAAAAATGGTCAAACCCTTTGCATCAGGTATAGCACTGGTAAATAGGGTTGCCAGGTCAAGTTATCCGGCAGGTAGGAGGTGGGAGGGAGTTTTCCAGAAGTGGGGAGGGCAGGGTGACATTGCTGTATGCACCATCATCAGCGCGATGACATCACGTGGAAGTGGTGTCATCATGCCAGGCACATCACCTGGTGATGGTCTAGCATTTTGGTCAAAACTTTATGGTGACCATAAAGTTTTGGCCAAAATGCTAGAGTGTCACTACACAGCATGCCCAATGTGATGATGTCATTTCCGTGTGACATCATTGTGCCAACAAAGTCGATGTGGGAGGGAGATGTTTGGGGGTGGCCGGCAGTGGATCGGAGCCCCTGCCCCGACCAGGGGACTGCCAACCCTAGTGGTAAAACTACTTTGTCTCACAGGGGAGGGCGGTTTAAAAATCTAACTTAATAAATCAATAAAATGAGTCCTCCAAAATTATGAGCTCTCGAAAATATTTATGAACTTACTTGCATATATGAGCTTGATAACCCATGCTATAATTAGTAGCAGAATAAAGATAAATCAGCTATACAAATAAATTCACAAAAATTATGAAAAGTTAACTAGCCTGTCATATGTGAATTTTTAACCACATAAGTTAGAAAATATAGGATTCAAAAGATCTGAGTTGTAAAAAATTATAAAATCCAAAAGGGAAAAATATTTGGGTTTGGTATAACTTCAAAGAAGCATAAAAGAGCATATCAAATCAGCACCGTTAATTATTACTTCACCTTCACCCTAACCAAAACTAAGCAAAAATTCTTTTGCCTATACTGGCACTTATTTTTAATAATAATATTCTTAATTAATTTTATGAATAATATTAACACAGAACAATTATAAAGAGATTTGCATGTGAACTTCCGTATGTCCACTCTTGTCCCACATCCCTTTAATTTGAGCTGGATTTCTTAGATTTCTTCAAGTCTCAGTAAAAAAAAATCATGTGATGCAATATATTATCTCAGGCCAGAGTTAACTATAAGCAATATTACACTGCCCTGAAATAATCTGAGGAAAATCTACTTCCTCCCAAGGCAACTGCAGGTTCTTTGCTGCAGCTTTTGAAATTGCGAACACCTCATTAGAGTTCACGACAAAGCTCTTTGCAGAAGGAACATATGGAGGTTTCTTGTGCTTAAGCACTGACATGGTTTAGTAATTGGCAAGAATTCAATCAGTGATCAACTGGCCATGTTAACTGGGTCAGAATTATGCTGCTGAAGAATGTGCTACAAATTGGACTCTGAGTCATCACCTGGTCACCAGGAGAAAATTCTAGTTGACAATGGCCTCAAGGTTCCCTGTTACTGGAAAAAAATGGTATAAGACACTCCCAAACATTACTGCCACCTGTTTATATGGAAAACAGGAATATACACTACCATCATCTCTTTCATGCCTAGATTCAATTTCTGTTTATATTAACTATTTAAACATGGCACCTGAGCACCTGTTTGGGATCTAGATGATTATTGGATGCTTGCAGAATAAAATCTAGAACTGGGTGCTATTATAGTAACGATAACATCCAACTTCAAAGTTCTGGATTATCTCTCCCCGTGGCTTCAAACAGAGTTTAAGTGCCATCAAAGCTAACACTGTGTCTTGTAGGAGGCCACAGCCTAATTCCCATGGTGCTCAACTAGCCTCTCCAATAAGCATGCAATTTTAGAAAACTACGAATACCTGGATAACCCAAGCTAACCTGATCTCATCAGATCTCAGAAGCTAAGCAGGGTTGGTCCTGGCTGGTATTTGGATGGGAGATCTCCAAGGAATATCTGACATGAATCCAAGGATCGTGACATGGAGACAGGCAATGGCAAACCACCTCTAAACATCTCTTGCCTTGAAAACCCCACCAGGGGTCGCCATAAGTCAGCTGTGACTTGACAGCAAAAAAAAGAATGGGTATTTACAAATGATGAAATATTTTATGAGATTGATTTCAAGATACCCAGATCACTTTAGTTGCATCACCACCTTACACAACCATCTCATAAAATTTTATGTTTTAATATCTTAAAAAGCATTAACCATATGTAAAAGCAGATGGCTAGAATCAGTCTGAAAGTTCAAAGGGGCTATCTCATCAGTGCTCCCTATTAATTTATTTGAGAAAGTTAATGGTCATAAAAATATTTATGAAGCTCTGACAGACTGCACTTTTAAAAAGCTTAGAAGTGCTGTACAAACAAGTGAAGGACTGTGAAGGGTTAATTCCTCACAGAGCCAGAGAGCCTTGAGTGACAGGCTGCTCCAAGGAATCTGATTGGTTAGCATCAGCTGAACAGAGAAAGACTTCTGAACTGGATTCTGAGGAGAATTCAGTCAGATTTCAGCCTTAGCTGAGAGCAGTTTAACACAGAGAACGGGGGGAAAGTTGGCAAGGAAGTCTGGGAAGTAGGCAAAGACTCCCGTTTGGGCCAAGGAAAGGGAATACATCTTCGAGAGAGAGAGAGAGAAATTCCCTACCCAGTCAAACAGGGAGTTTGCTCTGAAGAGTGCAGAGATCCCTGGTCTGGTGTGGTTAGAAACTGCCTTTAGAAACCAAAAAGTTACTGGAAAGAGTGTACCAGCCTTCTGGAAACCAAAAGGGTCAGAGAATACTCAAAGAAAGTGTACTAGAGTGTTTGGGTAAACACTGGAACAAAAGCCTCTCAGCATATAAGATTTAAGTAACTGTGAATAGCTTAAGGAACTCTCATTAGCCTGAAACATAAGAACTAAAGTCTATGCATACAATCCGATGACAGAATGATATACTGTCTACTGGCTTCACAAAATATAGAGGTTACTGAAGCGGTTGCTAAGTTTTGTAACTGCCTCATAATGAGGAAGATGTGTGTTGATCCCATGAATTGAATGGTGACTGTTTGTGCTTCTGTTCTATGCCAATAAAGGTTCTGAATTGAATTGAAGTCTATGCATATACTGATTTTACCTCAGAAATTTTACCCCTGATTTCACCTGACATTTCCCCTCTATGTTGAATAAAAGATTTTGTTAATTTGGAATATAAAAACTTCTCAAGTGCCATTTAAGTTGTATAAGTTAAAGTGAGCTTCTGATCCTTCCCTCAGGTTCCTGGGCTGAGCCAACAGCCAAAATATCATACTGTGACTGGGTGGGACAGCCAGAAATCTTCAGGAAAGAAGAAAACAGACAACTAGGGTGGTTCAGTCACAAAAGGGAAAGAAAAACAGAGAGAAAATCATGCCTCTGAGGGAGGGAAGGGGATGGGGTGCCATAGAAACAAATTGTCATTCCTAGCTTGAGAAAAGCTACATCTGCAAAACAGTCATTTTCGGTTTGGGAATAACTATTTCTGTTTGGGAAAATACAAAATAAAGGTATATGTATTATGGTTAAAAACAGTTACCTTTCTAGTGCTGATGCTCATATTGCAATGCATTTTACCAGCTACATTTCATATGATTATGCAGTTCCCAAGTTTTATCATTTCAGAACATCCCATCTGCTTCCTCCCATCTATCCCATAGGAGCTTACCAAAGCACAGAGCAAATCAACTGCTTCCAAGATAAGTTCTTGATGCCCAATTCGAGTAACTCCCAGATCCTCCAGTTCCTGGTGAGTGATACGTAGTAATTGATCCCCACCAATCTTCTCTCTTTCAAAATTCTTGATATACTGCTGCAGGCAGTCATCAAGCCCTAAACAAAAACACAAAAAGAAGCAAATGTTACTGATCTGCATTTAGCAAAAAGTTGTGATTTCTTTCACATACAGAATAACCAAAACAAAATTTTCAAGCATTAAATAAAGGATAGGGGGCAAGAGGCACAGAACACAGGACAGGAGACTGGATGAATATTTATCAGAGATGCTTTAAGGCTGGTCCTGCACTGGGCAGGGGGTTGAACTAGATGGTCCATATGGCCCCTTCCAACTCTATGATTCTAAGATAGGACTTAGGCCAGAGACAAAAGCTATGCCTTTTTACACCCTCACAATGCTGAACTTGGTTTGAAAATAGGGCTGCTTGCTCAGGCTTGGGAAACTCCTGAAGATTTAAGGGTGGCACCTGGGGAGGACAGAGTTGGGAGAAGGGATGCGATGACATGGATTCTGCCTTCTAAAGCTACCTTTTCCTCCAGGGAAATGGTGATCATTTGTAATTCCCAGAGAATTCCAGGCCCCACCAGTAGGCTGGTATCCCTAGATGGGGAAAAAATTCCTTGAGATCACCTCAAAACCATATCCCTCTAAACCCTGAACAACAGCTAAATTTGGTTAATACTAACCATAGCTATCATCAGTATAAACAAAACATCATACTATTCTTAGTGCAGATAAGAGAAAGGAAGGAAAAATGTGTGCCAGAGTAGGGAGGAATGGCACAAATCCATGGCCTGTTTCCAGTCCATTAATCATGGTTAAGAGATCAGCAAGGTAATTATCATCCCCATCCTATGCCAGAAAAAGCTTAAGATTTTCCTGTTGACTTCAATGGGATTAAAACTGCTTTGGTTCAGCTAAATTGAGCCCTACATACTTTAAGCTTGCTATTTAAACTGTGAATGTTATTTTATCTATGCAGTTCTAAATACCAAACAATATATGCATTTATACAGCTAACAATGAAATAAATCAAATGCTTGCTATTTAGAATTAATTCATACCATGCCTTTAAAAAGATTTTAAAAGCTAAAACATATTTAAGAACTAAAGGCCAGTAAAACATATTTAATATTTCTAGATTTTCCTTAATTTAGGTACAGGGGGAAAAACTCCTACAAAATCTCATTCATACTACAAATGCATTTATTTTTCCTCCATCTTCCTGTTTGCCTTTAAAGAGTATAAACAGGATGATCATGGAGAAACATGTACCATGTAAAAAGAGTAGACTACATAAAACTTTTTATTTCATCCGGCATACACCCAATGACGGTTACTGGTCTGCCTTCTAAAGTTGTTCATTTGTTTCAAATTAAATCAGTTTATAATTTTAACTGTATTTTAGTTGCTCAAATGTATTAATGTTTTTATGTTCGCCACCCTGTGCAACTTGATCAGATGGAAAGATGGCATAAAAACGTTTTAAATAAATAAAAGGTATTGCTAAGCCTGACTTTTTTCCTAAAGATTATCAGCTCGTTACCTAAACTAATGAAACTTCTAAAACAGTGGTCATTTAGGATATTGAAAATTTGGCAGTGAATCAGAGAGAGGCATATTGGGCATTTAAAGCAATGTATACTTTTATGTCATCCTGCTAATTTATTGGTTTGTTGTTATATTTTCTTTTATTATAAAAATATTTAAAAACTAATACAGATTGCTGTTGATATTAAACATTTTCTAATAGTTATTTATTTTACTGTGAATTTGGTAGTTGTTATGTTCTAACTGTAACTGAGCCTATTCCTTTCCATTCTAAGCTTGATGCAAGGAATGGATTGTAAGCTGTAACATTTCTATTGGTCATTCCTATGGAACTGTTTAAAGGAACCAATCACCACTGTAAATATGTTTGTGGAGGGAACAAACCTCATTGGTCTTTATCTCTGTTATTCTATTGGTTCTTAACTTGTCTATGGGCGTGGCTTTGACAGCCTGGATTATTTAAAAAGGGAGCTGTGCTCCACTTGTTGTGGTGTATTGTTGTTGTTGTCTGATTGTCTTGTTGCCGTTACAAATAAAGCTGACTCACTTGCTGAAATCACTGCCTCTTGTTGAGTTGCATACTTAATAGTAAATATTAAACTGTGAAGAAAGCTCCAAAATTAATAGGAAGACTAGCTACATTCAAAGGAACTGATTTTATAATGGAATTAAAAGCTTCACTTTGTTAAACTTTATTGTTTTAATCTAGTCACAAGTGCTATATTATTCAACTTAAAGCTATGGCTTTTTGTACTAAAAATGTCAACATGCCCCAAAATGATTAGTACTGTAAGCAAATAGACTTGGTACTACACTGTAAATAATTAAATGCAAAGAGCCACACTATCAAAAGTTCTCAACCTTTGGAATGAAACTATTAAAGAACTAAAATACAAGAGAGGAGGAGGAGATTGGATTTATACCCCGCCCTTCAATCGGAGTCTCAGAGTGGCTTACAATCTCCTTTCCCGTCCCCTCCCCACAACAGACATCCTGTGAGGTAGGTGGGGCTGAGAGAGCTCTTTCAAGATCTGCCCTTTTCAAGGACAGCTCTTGTCAGAACTATGGTTTGCCCAAGGTCATCCAGCAGGTGCAAGTGGAGGAGTGAGGAATCAAACCCGGTTCTTCCAGATTACAGTCCACACATTTAACCACTACACCAAACTGGCTCTCAATATTACATAATATTAGTAAATATTACATAATGAATGACCACAAGAAAAGAAAATACGGCCATGCTTTTATCATACCAGTCCCTGTAAGTGAGAGGTGTAAAACTCATTTGTTACGAGGGCCAGATTTGACATAAATGTCACTTTGTTGGGCTGGACCATGTATGCCATAAAACTTTATAAGGGACACAGGCAAACCCAATGAATTATATTATTTTTTACTCAAAATACAAACACGCTTAAAACATTAACATTATCTTACAGTATTTTCTTAAAGTATCTCTCTGATGCCCATCCTCTCACTTCCACCACCCATTACTGGGACAGTATATAGGGACAAAATGCACAGCCTCTATCATCTGGCAATAAAGGTAATGACCAGTTGCTGGTGGGCCAGATAAGAGCCCTAGAGGAGTTCTGGCCCACAGGCCATATGCTTGACACCTCTGCTATAAGTTCTTCTAGGATGTCATCCAAGGAAGTTTCACCGATCTTTCTTAGAAATTATTTGATAGAAATCAAATTCTGAATCTAAATGGAGGATCTAATTATGCTACTGCAAAGCAAATCCAAAGACAAAACCCATATAATTGGGCTTAATCAAAAGTATGGCATAGTTCAAGATTTCTTAAATATCATGTGCTGTGATTTGGCAAGAGGAATGGATTATGTTCACAAACAAAAAACACAACAAGCACCAATAATGTTTATTGGGGGTATGAAAGACAAAACAAAAAAGTCTTCACCCACTGGCAGAAGACACCAATAGAGAGAAGCAGACTAATCTTCCTGGGGAGGGAGTTGCAAAGTTTTGACGCCACAACCAAGAAGGATATTTCGTGGTTCACCACCCATATAGCTTCAGATGGTGGGGAAACCAAAGCAGGGCCTTCAAAGATGACTGGAGTGAGTAGGTTCATCTGAGAGAAGGTGGTATGTTAGTCCCAGATGGGTACAGGGCTTTGAAATTCGATACCAACAACTGGTAGCAAATTGGAAGTGAAGCCAGCAGAGGTGAAACTAGACCGTAGTGATATGGTTCCTACACCCCACCCAATCAACACTCTGGCCACAGCATTCTGTACCAGCTGCACTTTCCAGGCAGTCTTCAAGGGCAGCCCCTAATGTATTGCAGTAATCTAATCTAGATGTTACCAAGAAAGCCCCTTTACACAGCTAAGTTGTGGGAGCAGTTTGCTCCAAGTGGCTCAACTATTTAAAGGGGCTTTCTTGGGAAGTGCTGTTTATAGGGGCTTTCAACTGTTTAAAGGGGCTTTCTTTAAACAGCCGAGTCACACAGAGTTCCTCACAGCTCTACAGTTTAAAAGGGCTTTCTTAGGCAGGCAGCCCCTTTAAACAGTTGAGCCAGGAGTTTTCCACTGGTGGTGGCAGCAGCAAAGCCAGGCCCTGCAGGAAGCAAGCCAGCCACAGGGGATGCCCAACGCACATGGTCTCCAGGCTGGAGTGAACTCCTTCCCTGCCGGCACAACCTCCCCCACCCCAGGCTCCTTGGGTAAGCCTGGCCACTGTACTGCCGCCGTGGCCCATGGCTGCAGCCCTGCTGCCACTGTGCAACTTGCCATGGTGATCCCTACCAACCGCCTCAGCTGGCTGCCCTTCTTGACCACCAGCCTACTCCTCTACCATCCTCCAGGGTAAGTTTCAAATGGGAGGTCCAGGGCCATCATCAGGCAACAAGGGGAGGCTGGGTGAGCGTCCAGGTTCTCCCAGATTGCTGGATGATGGATGAGGGCTTCCCATGTTGAAGCAATGCCTAACCCCCGACAGGCTGCTTTCCATTTCCTGATTTTCTTGTGTCATCCCTTTAAACTTTAAAGGGATAGCACATGAAGGTCCAAAAGAGCTGATTGGCTGGGAGAGCTCCCGCCACTCAGCTGTTTTTGCTGCTTTCTGAAAAACCCATTTAAAGGAACTGTGGCCCTTTAAAGCAAGGTTTGCTGGGCCCACAAACTAAACCAGTTTAGTTTGGTTTGTAGCTGGTCATGAACCAAACCTCATTTTTGCAGTTTGTGCCCATCCCTAATGTATATACTACCTACACTTTAATATGTTACATTTATGTTGCCATGAGTTTTGCTTTGTTCATGAAACAGTTATTTTGTCAGTTAATGAAAATAAAGTATAAATTATTTCTGAACATAATGGGGATATAAGGAAAAAACATCTGACACAGCAAATGCAATGACTTTGCAACAGGCCAAGCACTGTCTAGTAAATTCAGTAATGCAGCTAACAAGTGTCTCTATTCATTTTCGCCAACTACTGATTCATGGTTCGGTCATTTCCAAGATGCAGCTGTGCAAACAATCTTTCAATGTCTAGCTAGCCATCAGTGGCACTTGGCCCTTGCTGTTCCTGTCTCTCTAACAGTGCCAACCTAAGCAGGTCTACTCAGAATCCTACTCAAGTCTATTAAATGGTGATTACTTCCCTAGCAAGACTGCACTGCATGTAACTTCACAAGGGAAAATCTGAAACAATCATCTCATTTTTATTTAGAATTGTTGTACAAAACAGAAAACAGAACAGCCGTATTAACTGTAGCATCAGAGAAGCCAAGTGCTCACCTACAAGAGTTCAAGCCATAATATACCAGTTAGCTTCCAGATTTTAATGAAGCAACAGTACTAATCCTATCCTAATAATCCAGAATTATATAAACCACTTTAACAGATTCATATAAATGAACACAAATAACTATTTCCAAAGGTTGTTTTTTTTAAAAAAATGCATAAGACAAAGCAAATGAGGTGAAAATTTCAACCACCTAGGGAGAAACTCTTTAATTCTTTCAGTATATCAGTAATTCACTTATCACAGTGATCTTACACAGCAGGAAACTCTACTTATGGTCTCTTCTACAGAGCAATACAAGAGTCTTCTCTAGCACATTTTAAAACTCAGAAAACCCACTCCAAGAAAAAAGTACACAAGCCAGCTTACTATCTTATGGCACAATGTGTGTAGACTTATTCTGTCCTTTCAATACCATATCCAAAATTGCCTGGAAAATTCATAAAGAACTGCAAAGGAAAAATGAAACTTTCACACTGTGGGAAGTTCTCTTGCATGTATAGCTAAGTGAAATGTACATACTGTAAATTTTAATGTATCTATAGAAAGATGTTCCATTCTTACATACAAAGATATAGAGTTAGTAGTAAATTTATTAACGCCATCAAGATTGGCTATTGTAGTACTGATTCTACCTGAGGTCATGGATGCTTAGATGAGATCATTAAATGACATGAAGGAGAACCTACGCCTACTATAAGGCTGAGTATAAATGCGCATATTTACAGACTTGAATTGTTCATGAATAGTAAACTAGACGTTGGACAATCAGCTCCCTGTTCCTGACCGGAGAACAGCTGGTGAGCCAAACCAGTGGGTGTTTGAAAATCTCTAATACTATGTTAATTTAATATTATTGTTGTAAATATGGCTTGTAAAAAATATTTCTTGTAAAAAAAAAATAATCAAAAAATGTGCAAAGCAGCTCTCAAACACAGATACCTTTCAACATCTCTATCCCTCAAGCTTATCTTAACATTGGTGAAAAAGATCGCACAGGATTTTTCCACAGATGCAAGACACAGAGAAGATTCAAGAAATAATAAGGAAAATATTGTTTGTGAATGATGGGGAGTCAGGGACCATTCATAGACACTTTTAAAGAATCCGTATACAGACATTCTGAACTTACCCTTATCAGCCATTCAGCAGTTCAGAACACAGGGTTGGGGAGGTTAAAGTAGTCCTGTCCCCTTTAACAAGAAATGTCTAGGGTTCAACATGGAATCTCAAGCATACAAGGTGTATGCTACACCAAATACTCATGGAGTCTCTCACAATGGGAACACGGTCTGAGATCCAGGATGTTCCCACATGGAGCTGAAAAATGTAGAAGACAATGAAAGACTCCCTGTGGAGAATGCTATACAATTGGTATTATCCTGCGTGATCAAATTTGTGATTGTGAGATAGTTTTTAAGAGACCAAGATCCTAGTACCAACACCTAAACTGATTTCTCTGCCTTTGTTTTTAAGAGACCAAGATTCTAGTCCCAACACCTAAATTGACTTCTCTGCCTTTGTACTATATTATTCAAAAGTACTATTTACTGAACACTAATAAATATAATTCCATAGTCTTACATGTTTGCAACACATCTATTACAACCAGGAATGGAACAGAGGAAAAGGCATAGCACCTTCCGTCAGGAGCAGAATCAGCAATTTGCAGCTATGGTTAGAAAATAGGAAACGTTATGCCTATGCCAAAACATCAACTACTTACATACATGAAGGTTTCACTGGCACAGTTAACATCAACAGCATAGTCTCTTATCAGGGAAACTTATTGGCCTAGATCATTTTCTTAGAATTTATGTCTAGAAACATTCAACAAGTTCATCCATACCTGAACCAGCATTTTTGCTCATTATCAAACTGGCAGAGAACAAGTAAAAAGAAGTATTGCTGTTTGCTCTTAGGCCTATTGTGCTCAGGTATTTTCCCTTGCTTTAACTGTGCATGTCCATCAGGCTTTCTTTGTCATTCTGCACTGATTTTCCTCCCTTCAACACTCAGTTCGCTTTCTGGTTGCTGTTTCCCCAGGTTTTCTAAGAGTGTTTTTGTGCCGACTTTCCCCTTGTTTCACTTCCAAGCCAAAGGTAATTAAAAAGCGTACAGATTCCTTCAGATTCCCCCCCCGCCGCCCTTTGGCCGCCACTTAAAGGTCACAATTTTTTTTTGACAAGCGGCATGAGTCTTGCAATATGAGACTATCACTAGTCTCAGATCACTGAATAAAAAAATTAAAATGGGGGGAAGTTTAAAAGGAGCTGTATAAGGTTTAGTTCCCTTCTGGTACTGATCTGAAAGGGGAATCAGAGAAGGCAAACAGCAGCATTCCCAATGCAAAAAAAAGAAAAGAATTTCAGTGCTGTAAACAAAATAAAGGGGAGGGATCATCAGCGTGGAATGAAATTGACAGGAGAGTAAAGACAGAGAGAGACAGACTGGGATGGGAAGCCTAAAGCTTTGAAAATATTTTTACCTTGAATGCTTTAGTGAGCAAAGCTGGGGGGAGAGCAAAGTTTGACCATCTATGAAAGCCTGACATTAAAATGACAGCTAAGCCCCATGGACCTTTTGCAAACCACTGAACTTAAGAATCACTTGTAACTGATCCATTTGGAGGATAGAGTGCAATCTGCATAGGATGGGTTTTTAAAACTGCCAAGATCACAACCAGTGTACAGGATCAAATTAGAGAATCACAAAGAGAAAACCATACGAATTTGCAAGGAAGGGCAGGAAATTAGCATTACTATGCAGCTCCACTAGAGCATCAGTGAAAATACCCCCCCCCTTTTTTTTCCAATTTAGTGGCACAAGACTAAAAAAGCTCTCCAGGGCTTCTGCCAGAGGACTCCTCCCCTATACAAACTGCACCCCTGTGCAAAGCATGGTGGAACTGCAGGAGGCTTTGCACAGGCGCCCATGCACACGCACATCTGGCAAATGAATACAGCTTGCAATGCCAGTGTCAGTGGGTTCTACCATGAATTCTGTACATTCAGTATGTTCTCCCACATTATGAGACTGTGTGACTATTTCCCATTTTTCACAGTGGCCAGTAACACAGCAGAGAATCCCCCTAGTGCTCAGCAATATGGAAAAGGGGGCTTCACAGCTGCTTGTCAGTTTCAAAAAAAGTCTGGTCAGTTTCAGCATCAGGTTTTCCCCATTTGCCTGGGTTCCTTTCTGTTCCCTTTCATACAAAAAACTAATGCTAAAATGAATGCACAACACCTGAACCAGGAGGATATAAATGGAAAGCACTTACTGGACACCACTACGCAGCTGCAATAGAGCAATTGTGTATTTATTTATTTATTTATTTATGTGATTTTTATTCCACCCTACCCCGCAAACTTTGGACACCCCCCCAAGTGTCACAAGTGACGTTCTACCCCAATTTAGAAAAGTGTGGGTTTTTTATTGTAATGGCAGAATAAAATACACCAGAGGAAAAAGAATAGTGTGTAATGCGGGCACAGAATCCAAAATCAAGATTAAAGGCTTATTGCTCTGAAAATCTGCAGTAAGATGTGCATGCGTAATGGGCCTTAGATATTTAAAATAATATCTAAGTGCCCCAAGCGTTTTAACCTTTCTTCATAGGGAAAGTTTTCCGACCCTTTTATCATTCTAGTTGCCCTTTTATGCACTTTTCCCAAAACCATAATATCCTTTTTAAGGTGTGGTGACCAGCACTGTACACAGTATTCCAAATGAGGTCACACCATCGATTTATACAGGGGCATTATAATACTGGCTGATCTGTTTTCAATACCCTTCCTAATAATCCCCAGTGCAGCATTGGCCTTTTTATTGCAGTTGCACACTGTCTCGACATTTTCAGTGAGTTATCTACTACAAGATCTCTCTCTTGGTCAGTCTCTGCCATTCAGACCTCATCAATGTGTATTTATAGTTAGGATTTTTGTCTCCAATGTGCATCACGTTGCACTTGGTCACACTGAACCCCATTTGCCATGTTGATGCCCACTCGCCCATCCTCGACAGATCCCTTTGGAGTGTCTCACAATCCTCCCTGGTTTTCACTACTCTGAACAACTTCATATCATCCACAAATTTAGCCACTTCACTGCTTACTCCCAACTCCAAATCATTAATGAACAAGTTAAAAAGCATCAGACCGAGTACTGATCCCTGCGGTACCCCACTGCTTACCACACTCCACTGAGGAAATTGCCCATTTATACTCACTCTCTGTTTCCTATTAATTAGCCAGTTTTTGGTCCACAAAAGGATTTGTCCTTTTATCCCAAGATTTTTGAGCTTACTTAGGAGCCTTTGATGAGGAACTTTATCAAAAGCTTTCTGGAAGTCAAGGTAAACAATATCTATTGGGTCCCCCTTGTCCACATGTTTGTTCACCCCCTCAAAGAACCCTAACAGGTTAGTAAGACAAGATCTTTCCTTACATAACCCATGCTGAGTCAGCCTCATTTCTTTTTTTCATCAATGTGCTTACTAATTCTTTCCTTAATAGCAGTTTCCACCAATTTACCTGGTATCGACGTCAGACTGACTGGACTGTAATTTCCTGGATCTCCTCTGGAACCCTTTTTTAAAGATGGGAATGACATTAGCTACCTTCCAGTCCTCAGGAATAGAAGCAGATTTTAATGAAAGATTACATATTTTTGTCAGGAGATCCACAAGTTCACATTTGAGTTCCTTCAGAACTCTTGGATGTATGCCATCTCGGCCTGGTGATTTATCTGTTTTTAAGTTGTCTATCAGTAGCAGGACCTCCTCTCTCGTCACTTCAATCTGACTCAGGTCTTTCAACACCCCTCCCAAAATCAGCAGTTCTGGAGTGGGCAAGCACTTCTCATCTTCCCTTTCTACTTTTCCTTTCAGTTTCCTCCTCACATGTCCCCTCATATCAGAGAAGTTTCGCCTTTTAAAGTCAAAAGTGGCCAATTCCCTATTTATACAAACGTTGAACTCAATAACATTATGGTCACTGTTCCCAAGTGGTGCAATCACTTTTACATCTCTCACCAGGTCTTGGCCATTATTTAGGACCAAATTTAGGATCACCTCTCCCCTGGTAGGTTCTGTGACCATCTGCTCCATAGTACAGTCATTGAGAGTGTCTAGAAACTCAGTCTCTTTTTCCTGACTTGAACACATATGGACCCAATCAATGTGTGGGTAGTTAAAAATCACCTATTATGACATAGTTTTTTTGTCTAGCTGCTATCTTTAATTCATTCATCATTTTATAATCTTTCTCTATGTTTTGATCTGGTGGGCGATAACAAACTCCCAGTGTTAGGTTTCCTTTTGGGCCCACTATTTCAACCCATAGCATTTCCAGAAGTGAATCCAATTCTCTTACTCTCGCAATCTTACTGGACTATATACCCTCTCTGACATACAGAGCCACCCCACCTCCAACCCTTCCCCTCATCCTTCCGATATAATATATAACCGGGAATCACCATATCCCACTGATTTTCCTCATCCCACCAAGTTTCTGATATACCCACAATGTCTATTTTATCTCCAAACACCAAGCACTCCAACTCCCTGATTTTACCTCGGACACTTCTAGCATTTGTATAGAAACACCTATAATTTCCCATACATGTTAAACCTGCAACCTGCCTCTTGCTGCCTCAAGACCCTGTCAGGCAGTCCATATCACTAGCCATAGTCTCAGAGGACAATTCCAATCCTCCTCCCTGTAGAGAAGCAACAGCTACCCTGTCATCTCTATGAGATGAGCCATCACGAACCAGAGACTTTTCATCTCCTGTCTGCTTTCCCCCAATATTCAGTTTAAAAACTGCTCTGCCACCTTTTTGATTTTAAGCGCCAGCAGCCTGGTTCTTTCTTGAGACAAGTGGAGACCGTCCCTTTTGTACAGCTCCCTCTTGTTCCAAAAAGCATCCCAGTGCCTAACAAATGTGAACCCTTCCCCCCTACACCATCGTCTCATCCACGCATTGAGACTCCTAATCTGTGCCTGTCTCTCTGACCCTGCGCATGGAACAGGTAGCACTTCTGAGAAGTCTACCTTGGAGGTCCTGGCCTTGAGTTTCCTGCCCAGCAGCCTAAATTTCTCCTCCAGGACCTCACAACTGCATTTCCCCACATCATTGGTGCTGACATGCACCACAACCAGCACTATCTACCAGCCTATCTAAAACATGCGTAATGTCCGCTACCTTTGCACCAGGCAGGCAAGTCACAATACAGTCAGTATGCTGGTTTGCCACCCAGCTGTCTAATTGCCTAAGGATCGAATCACCAACTACCAAGAGCCCCCTCCCACCCTGCCCAGGGATGGTTCCTTGATGCAAAATGATAGCCTTTCACCAGCTGAAGAAGAGGTCCCTTCTGAGGGCACATTCCCCTTATACTCAGCACAGTGCCCTGTTTCCCCTTGAACCTCATTCTCCCTGACAGCAGCGGGGCTGCCAGATCCAGAGTGGGACATACCTAACAAGTACCTGAGAGTCTTCTCCGTGTGCCTAATTGACTGTCTCTGCTTCTTCAGGTCAGTCACCTTGGCCTCAAGGGAGCAAACTCATTCCCTGAGAATCAGGAGCTCCTTGCACCAAGCACACACCCAAGATTTCTGTTCAGACTTCTGTCTGCGATATGGTCAGTTCGTTTCTTGTACAATCTCTCTAGTCATCTCTCTATATTCTTCATATTCTCAGTTCCCTATACCAGCATCCATCTGGTCTCATATGATTATTTACTGGGATGTTATATTTTCCCAGCTTGCAAGACTACTGTTTTTACCATACCCACATGCACCACCATGACAGCTTCACTCATCTGAGGAAAGTCTTCTGCAGATGCCAACCTGCAAATAGGCAAAACCAACAGCTGCACAAGCCTTCTCCAATGTGGCCTCCACCTTATGGAATGGCTTGTCTCAGGAGATCAGGAAGTCTCCCAACTCTCCCAGCTTGCCACAAACTCTGCAAAATTGAGGGCTTTTTTACACAGGTAACAGAGGTGCACTATACTAAATGATTCACAGAGTTATTTAGATAAATACTACTATGTTAAGCTTGCTGAAACTAGGATCTGACTATGTAATTTTTTCATCATTTCATGTGTCACGTTAATAGCTATGCTTTGCTTCAGTTCTGTTTTTAGAGTTCTGATTGGTTCTACAGCCTTATTCCTATTGTATTGTTTATTGAATGTTCCATCCTCTCCATTTTGTGGAATGAAGGAAGTGCAGCAGCCTTACTGACTTTCTCAGGCAGGCCATTCCACAAGGTGGAAGCCACCACTGAGAATGCTTGGCAGCCATCTGGGGGTTGTTAGATAACCACAAAGGCATGTGGGGGGAGCTGAAAAGGGTAAAGGATGGAAAGGAGAAAAAGAAGCAGAGGAAGGGAGAGAGGAAGAAGAAGCTGAAGAGGAAGAACAGAAAAACTTAGGCCAAGTGGGTTGGACAGAGGAAAATGGACAAGGCTCCTAGGGGAGGAAAGACTGCGAAGGGAGGCAGGTTTGCTGGTGGATAAGAATGAGAAAAGGAAGCTGGGAAAGGGGACGGGCTATGGAACTGCCATAAGAGCATAAAAAGAGTCTGCTGGATATTTGTCTTTCTAGTCCAGCATCATGTCTCACACAGTGCCCAATCAGTTGCCCTAAAGTATCAAACAAACAGAGCACGGAGGCTGAGTCTCTCCCCTGCTGCTGCCTCTCAGCACTGGTATTCAGAGGTCTGCTACCTCTGTAGACAGAGGCTCTCTACAGTCACCATGGCTAAAAGCCATTGATGGACTTCTCCTCTGTAAATCTGCCTAATCACCTTTTAATGCTATCTATGCTTGTGGCAAGACAACAATTTGTTCATTGTGGACATGTTTCATGCAACTAAACAGACAATTGCATCTACAGACATCACCACATGGCCAATATAGAAATCAAATAGATTACATAATCGGAAGCAGATGCTGCTCTGTTCTCTCTGCTAAAACAAGACCAGAACCTGATTGTGAATAAAGCTGAAGAAAAATACCAAAACATTCATAGTGCCAAAATACAATCTAAACAACTTTCCTGAAGCGTTTAAAGATCACATAAACACACACACATTTCAAGTTAGATAAGGAATTACACATATTAACAAGTGCCACACACACAGTTTACAACAGTAAACATCCATGAGCGTAGCCCTTTCTAAAAGGTGGAATTCTGCCAGTAAGGTATTCAGGAGGAGGAGTGGGCATAAATTCAATCAGTCTCACCCACTATTATTCCAAACAATTCCAGTTTTAGTATCTTTTAGTTTTAAAAATGTTATATGCATATTGTCCTGGCTATAGTACATAAGATCTAGAGCCCCAATGTAGCCAACTAAATGTTCACATGGAACTAATGATATCAATCAGTTTGGTGTAGTGGTTAAGTGTGTGGACTCTAATCTGGGAGAACCGGGTTTGATTCCCCACTCCTGCACTTGCACCTGCTGGATGACCTTGGGCAAGCCATAGCTCTGGCACAGCTGTTCTTGAAAAAGAGCAGTTTCTGTCAGAGCTTTCTCAGCCCCACCTACCTCAGAGGGTGTCTGCTGTGGGGAGGGGAAGGGAAAGGAGTTTGTAAGCTGCTCTGGGACTCCTTTGGGTAGTGAAGGGTGAGGTATAAATCCAATCTCTTATTCTCCTTCTTCATCTAACAAATATGGGAAAATACTAATGTCCCTATTTTCTAATGTACAGAATATCTGATGCCTTATTTCTTTTGAATATATCAAACTTGCTTCAAAGGACCCTGTAACAGACTTAAAAATCTGGGACCAGCAGAAAGTAAACACAGAACACTGCTGAGTCACATGACGGAGTGAGGAGGGTTCCGAGCTCCTTCAGTTCTTTGACAGACTCCCTGTTAGCTCTCCGTCCAACAACTAACTGCTGCTTCTGAACTGCCAATTCCAAACTGACTGTTTGTGTTATGTCCTGAAGCTGAATCCATCTTATTCTTTTGTAAAGCTTCAGGCAGAAAGAGGATTGTAATCTGTCACATTACTATTGGCTGGTTTCTGTGAAACCTCTGTATATAACCAATCACAATGTAAATATGTATCTTGGAGGGAACAGACCTCATTGGTCTTTATCCTGAGTTAATGATTGGATGTTAACTTATTTATGGGTGTGGCTTTGACAGCCCGGACGATTTAAAAAGGGAGCTACACTTCACTATTTTGTGGTGTGTTCTTGAGTTGAAGTTTGCTGTTATAATAAAGCAGAATCACTTTGCTGAAATCAAATTGTGTTAAGTTGCATACTTAACAGTTTGGTCTGTTAAACACCAACCACTGAGGGTTCCAAGCTAAATGGCCTCCTCCACACTCCATCATGTGACTCAGCAGTGTTCTGTGTTTACTTTCTGCTGGTCCCAGATCTATAAGTCCGTCACAGACCCCTATTAAACTCCCACTTAAAATAAATAAATCTTCTAAGGAGAATACTTTTGCATTTTAAATAAGATACGCCTCAAGTTCTAAATTTTTCTAGTTAGCTTCTGTAGATAGTGAAAAACTTAAAATTAAATAGGCCTTTCTATGCTTTCATTATAGGTTCATTTCTTAACACTGAATCATCACAGGTAAACAAAGTCATTCTAAGAGATAGCAGAGACTGCTAGTGGAATTCCTTGGGGATCTTGTGTAGTCCATTTTATTCAATACTTTCATTGGTTTCCAAAGGAAGGAAGCGGGTATTATATCTGCCGTTGCAAACTTTTGCAAAGTGACACCACATAAGACTGATGCATGGAACAGACAAACTTTACGTAACCCTGTGCAACTCTTATGACTGGTCTCATAATTGGTGCTGCTCTAGATTTCTGTCTGTGCTGATATGCTTGACAATGGCTTAATTCCCATGTACCCATTCTCAGAACAGCTTTATGTCTATCTTCACTGTAGCTGGAATATTTTAAATTTGCACACAATTGCCAAGATGTAAAACATAGTCAAGATCAAGAAGGACCACAGTGAACTAGATAACCTCATAAAACTGAACAGAATAAGAATAAAATTTAATAATAAGACTACATTCGGGGACAGAAACTTTCAATGATACATTGTTCTGAAGACTAATTATAAAGCATATATGAAATCCAGTTCATTTTATACTCAGTTTTAAAAAATATATATTTTTGCAAAACTTCACTACAGTAATGCTAAAAAGCATATATGGGAGCAAAACTAAGCAGGTCTATGCAAAAGTGATTCACTTTATTCAGTGAGGCTCACTCCCACAGAAGGTTCCCCAGGTGTGCAGCCTTTTCATCTATAGCTCAGTAAGTACTGCCTAATAAGTGACTACAACCATTATAAACCCCCTGCAGTTTCCCAGTGCATGAAATAAATACACATGCATCTATAATATATAATCATTTATCTATCTTTTTCATGCTTTTTCCAAAACAGAAGGGCTTCCAGAAGAAAAATATAGCATTTGAAACAGCACTGTTTCCATGACATTTGACCCTCAGGTTTTACAGATTCAAGTTCAACACTGTAACAAGATATTTAAACTGCCTCTTACATGGATTTTAGAAGATGATATCACACAGAACCTGGAGGCAAACAAGAATTTTTCTTCTTTTGTGCATAAAATGCATGGGTTATTTTAAGCTTTTATATGAAGTGAATGGGATGGAGACATAGGACACTTTCAATTCTTTGACATATTAAACATTGCAACCCTAGTAAAAACAAAGGCTTGCACAAAACAAACTCAAGGCCACCTCTGGAATAATGGATCAGATACAAATATGCCTTTCAACATGTGGAAACTGTCATCTATTGACACCTTGTTGCTTATATATTTCGTGAGAAAAGTAAAACTCTGTCAAAAAGATTTCTTGCACACAACTATGCTATAGAGCATACTGATTATAACATTGTGGAAAATCTTGTGGAAGCACTTGCAAAACAGAGGTGCAGTTATTTCCCTCCTGCTCACATATATTAGTTTTGAACTCATTATGTTGTTCAGTTTAGGTCATCTGAACTGTATCAAATAAACAGAACCTGGTTCACTGTTAATGTAAATAGAATAAGAAGAAAATTCAAAATAATGCCATTAATACATTAATAACTTAGCTCTAAGTAACTTAATAACTTAGCTCTAAGAAAATATACTAATATCCTTTATTACTAATAAAAATGTGAAGCATCATAGTAAATGTAAAGCCTCTTCAACAATACATACTAAAAACATCACCACTCAACCATCCATATAATGTCCCAAACACAGGAAAAAATGCTTATGCTCTCATGTATGAAGCATACAGCCCACAATACTATGAAAAGGATTATTTATTCAAAACTCACAATTTCATATCTGACAGAGGCATCATCTACATTTGTACTGTAACTTGCAATCATCATCATCCAAACTGTCCTCCCTGCAGTCACATCATGTTAACGCTCCTTCATGTTATCATGCATCTGCAAACTACATGCTGGGTAGCAAGGCAACCACTTTGCAGGAGCATACTGACAATCAGGTAATTTGCATAATACAAGCCATCAGCTGCAAAGACCTCCCAGTATTCTGGGAAAACATTAATTCTTCCTCCTCCTTGCCCAACAAACAACCACATCAGGTCTAGAGTCAGGCACAATTGTTGGGTCTCTTACACCACAAAACAACCTAACACAAGCCTTCACAGGAAAAGAGAGAAGGGAATTTCTCTTGAGTCCTCACCCTCCTGACTGCATTCCCCTGTTCTATGGTACTATTGGACTATCCATTATGCCAACTGTTAAGTATGGAACACAACAACGTTTTGATTTCAGCAAGTGATTTCAGCTTTATTCGTAACAGCAAACACCAACTCAGAACACACCAACAAACAAGTGGAGCACAGCTCCCTTTTTAAACTCTCCCGCGCTTTCAAAACCACTCCCAGAACATGTTAAAGACCAATCATAACACAGGGATAAAGACCAATCAGGACTGTTCCCTCTTTGATACATTTACACACAGTGATTGGGTATTTACAGAGATTTCTCAGAAACCAACCAATGGTAATGCGACAGATGAAGAGCCACATTTAGAATCAAGCTTAACATAGCAAGTAATAGGATGGATTCATACTTGAAGACATAACTCCTCCCCCCTAACATGGCGCATTACCCTGCCATACATAGTCTTTCAGGTAGGGAGGGGCACAATGGCTTCTGCTTGACCGGCGCAGCGGTCTCTGCTCCAATGGTGGTGGAGGGGCACACACTTTGGGGATCCTGGTCACTTCTCTCGCAGGAGAAGGGGGAGCAACAACAGGGGTTTCAGGTTCTGGAGTTGGGGTCTGCCCAGACTCCGATTCCCATTCTGCAGCACTCACCTCCTCGGCGGGAGGCCCCTCCTGCTTGGGGACCAGCTCAGATTCAGGCACCGACTCGGCGTTGAGTCTGCCCAGCGCTCTCTGAGCTGGTCTACGTGGTGGCGTTATCTCCTGTCCGCTTGGAAGCCGGACCACGTACAGCCTGGACCCTGCGACCTTGGTGACTACGGCCGGTAGCCACCGATGACCCTCCGCATAGTTGCAGGCAAATACCTTATCCCCTACAACACAAATTTTCCCCTGCGCAAGGGTCTCTGACCGCTGCTTTGACTGGTCAAGGTCAGGATGCAAACGGTCGAACAGACAACTTTCGGCCCATGAGAAGTTCAGCTGGGCTCCTCCCCATTGCAGAGCAGGGCTTGATGTGCTGGCGCAGAAGAAAAGAGGTGATCTTCTGGCCCCAGTCCCCGCACGTCAGACGCCCAAGTGACTCCTTTGCCGTCCGAACCATCTGTTCGGCCTGGCCGTTTGAGGCCAGATGGAATGGGGCCAAAGTCACATGACAGATCAAATTGTCTTTGAGGAACCGCTCAAACTCAGCTGACACAAACTGTGGCCCGTTGTGGGAGACCAAACAGTCTGGCAGCCCGTGGATCGCAAACAGCTTGTGCAGGGCGTTGATCACTGCCCCAGACCCAGTTGAATGCAAATTAACAACTTCCAACCATTTGTAAAATGAGTCAACATAAATCAAAAACATTTGTCCCTGGTAGGGACCCACAAGATCAACATGGAGGCGGGGCCACGGCCTCCGAGACTTCTCCCACAGTTGGATGGGAGCCTGTGGTGGTTCTGGGCGTGACTGTTGGCAGGACGTGCAATTTTTTACCCATACCTCAATGTCCGCATCGAGGTTGGGCCACCACACGTACCCTCTGGCAAGGGCCTTCATATGTACCATTCCTGGATGGCCAGTGTACAAGGCCTCCAGGACTCTCTCCTGCAGCCTAGAGGGAATCACTACCCAACTCCCCCATAACAGACAACCTTTTGTCACGGACAACTCATTTTGGTGGTAAATGAAGGGTTTGAAATCCGCCTCCACTTTTCCCACCGGCCACCCCCTCCATGCCCAATTGAGAACCCGGGCAAATACAATGTCTTTTGCTGTCTCAGCAGCAATGTCTGCAGAGGTAACGGGAGTCTTGGGAAGCTCATCCAGGGCCAGAATGTCCAAGTCCTCAGAGTTGTCTGAGTCTGTGGGCGGTGCAGGGCAGTGGCTGAGGGCATCCGCATGCCCGATGGCCTTTCCAGGCCGATGTTCGAGTTCAAAGTCATAGGCAGACAGGAAGACTGCCCACCTCAGCATCCTCGGGGAGAAGATAATTGGAGTCTGGCGGTCCGGAGAAAATATGCCCAGAAGCAGCTTGTGGTCTGTCACAAGGAGGAACTGTCACCCATATACAAAGTCGTGGAGTTTTTTAACTCCGGCAATTAGGGCGAGGCCCTCCCTGTCAATTTGGGCATAGTTTTTCTCCGCTGCGGTGAGGGACCATGAGTAAAAGGCGATGGGCGCCTCGGTGCCATCTGGCATAAGATGACTCAAAACAGTGCCCACCCTGTAAGGGGACGTGTTAGTGGCCAACACAAGGAGTTTGTCCTGATCAAAGTGCGTGAGCACTGCGTTAGACAAAAGGAGGTCCTTGACCGCTGCAAATGCTTGCTTCTGCCGCTCGCCCCACTCCCACTTAGCATTTTTGTGGAGCAGCATGTGCAGAGGCTCTGCCACTAAAGCCTTGTGTGGCAGGAACGAGTGATAAAAATTCACTATGCCCAAGAATGACTGGAGGTCCTTCTTGGACTTGGGCAGGGGTGCGCTTTTGATGGCGTAGAGTGGACCCCATCCGCATCGATGAGGAACCCCAAGAACTCAACCCTATCCACACCGACAACACATTTGGACCTCTTTACCCTCAGCCCAGCACCTTTAAAATGGTTCAACACTGCTCTCAGTCGAGCCATCAGTTCACATTCATCAGTGCCAGCTATCAAGACATCATCGAAGTAGGGCACAACACTGGGTAGCCCACACAGGAGCCCCTCCATTAGCCCTTGAAAAATGCCCGGGATGACATTTACCCCAAATTGTAAGCATTTCACCTTAAAAGCCCCTTTGTGGGTCACGATCGTCTGGGCTTCAGCAGTTGCATCATCCATGGGCAACTGCTGATAGGCTTGAGCTAGGTCAAGCTTGACTAAAATTTTTCCTCCTCCCAGTGAAGCCAGCACGTGACTGATCACAGGCACCAGGTAGGAGTGTTGCTGCAGGGCTTTGTTAACAGTACATTTATAGTCGGCGCAGATACAAATCGAGCCATTGGCCTTGACAGGCGTCACAATGGGGGCCTCCCATTTACCATAGGGCACCGGTTCGAGGATACCCTGCTTAACCAGTTTGTCTAATTCGGACTTAATTTTTGCTTTTAAGGCAAGCGGTACCTTCCTATACTTCAGCCATATGGGACGTACTGAAGGGTCTAAATCAAAAGAAACCGGTGGGCCGGTGTACATGCCAAGCCCTTTCCCAAACACCTCAGGAAACTCTCTATACAATGAGTCCCATTTATTCTCATATGTATAGTTTACACCCGTAATAGCAATACCCAATGGCCCAAACCAGTCGAGCCCCAACAGGCTGACTCTCTCACCCTCTGCAACCAGGAGAGACAGCTCCGCCTTCCGTTCTTTGAACTCGACTTGGAAGGTTGCCTTTCCCACCAGCGGAATGCGTCGTCCTTGGAAGTCGGTCAGGTGGGTTGACACTGGTGACAGGCGGCAGCAGCTCCATCTTGGGAACAAGCGCTGCCACGTCTGTGTGGAGATGATGGTGACGGATGATCCGGAGTCCACCTCCATCGTGCAGGGCACGCCATCTAGCCGAAGCGTGACGTGGATCTTGCGGCTGGGCTTGTCACTGGTTGCCAGGACCATCGATGGACAGCAGCAGGAGTCAGTCTGATGACACTTGGATGTCTTGTTGCCGTCTCGGTCACGTCGCGAAGACGATGGCAATTTCTTGGTTGCCCGACACACTCGGGCCAGATGACCTCTCTTTCCACAGGATTGGCAAATTAGGTTTTTTGCCCAACAGAGGTCTCTTTCATGCTTACCACCATGGCCGGCACAGGGACGCGTCGCTGTAGTTCTCGGCTTGGTCCACGATGGGCATGTCTCCCAAGTTCTACACACGCTGTCGGCGTCACTATCAGACTCACTGGCGGACTGCTGGTGCACTGCAGGCTCCTTGCTGACCGGGGGCTGCCGCTGCCGAACCTCACGAGTCGACCTGTCAGCTACTTCCACAGCAACAGCGTAGGCTACTGCATACCTGAGCTCGGTGCAGGCAAAAGGCCCTGCTGAAGGTGCTCGTCCCATAGGCCACACACCAGGTGGTCGAGAAGAACCTCCTCCAGGTTGGAGAAACTGCACGGTCGGGCCGCCTTCCACAAGGCGGTGATGAACTCTGCTATCAATTCCGATGGCCCCTGGCACCATTTGTAGAAAGCGTTCCCGCATGCAATTTTCAACGGTTGTGGCAAAAAATGGGCCTTGAGCTTGGCCATGATGTCAGCCCACATAGCTGCGCTTAGCTTGGTGGGAGTGACCAGGGAACGGGCGACGTAAAAAATGGCCTTGCTACAGGAACTCAGGAGCATTGCCTTCTTCCTCACCTTGTCAGTAATTTGGTTCACCTGGAGGTGAAACTCAAACCGTGACAGGTAAGAGTCCCAGTCCTCCGTCGCTGGGTCGAATGCCTCGAACATTGGATTGACGGCCATTTCGCCTGGCGGTACTGCCACTACTGCTTGTGGAGCTTCAGTCAGCTCGGCCAGGTGAGTGTTCACGTCTGCTGTTACTGCGTCGGTTCAGCGGGGCTGCCTACCCGCACTAGTATCCCACCTTCGTTGCCAATTGTTAAGTATGGAGCTCAACAACGTTTTGATTTCAGCAAGTGATTTCAGCTTTATTCCTAACAGCAAACACCAACTCAGAACACACCAACAAACAAGTAGAGTACAGTTCCCTTTTTAAACTCTCCCGGGCTTTCAAAACCACTCCCAGAACATGTTAAAGACCAATCATAACACAGGGATTAAGGCCAATCAGGACCGTTTCCTCTTTGATACATTTACACACAGTGATTGGATATTTACAGAGGTTTCTCAGAAACCAACCAACGGTAATGTGACAGATGAAGGGCCACATTTAGAATCAAGCTTAACATAGCAAGTAATAGGATGGATTCACACTTGAAGACATAACACCAACTCCTTATGCAAGCTTTATTGCTGAATCCAAACCATAAAGGTTTTGTTTTAATTTATGAAGATGCTGTACCATTCAAGTTCAGGTCTAAATGAGCAAGTACTCACTCACCCAGGCCTCAAACCTCAGTAGTTAACACCACTGGGCAACTGTGCTACACTACAAGTTCAGGGTTAAGTAAGCAGAAACTACACACACAAATACTGCAAAACAGTTGATTTCTTTTTGTTGGCTCATTTGTTCTCAAATATTTATTTATTTATTTATTTGATTTATATCCCGCCCTTCCAACAAGGGCTCAGGGCGGCGATCATAAAGGCACATGCCATACATAAACAATGAACAGTAACAATCATTACAATAAACAGTTAAAAGTCATTACAAGTCGGTGCTCAACAAGCCGGATCAATTCGTAATAAAATACCAATAACAAAAACACACTCCGAGTAAACACAATTGTCTCTGCTCGGCTGATGATTACACTATAACTATCAACCCCATCCCAGCGCCAGCGCATCTCTTGATGTTCATACAGTGGTATATTTGGAAAGATTTCATATCTTCATGGACTGTTTGTAATCTACTCTGTGGATATATTTAGTAAAAAATCAGGCTATAAATATCATTTGGGAATTTTAACAAATTAAAACGCTACACATTCATTACATTAGCATCTATCAAGGCTGAAATCTGTGATTTGGGGGATATTTGCTATGACTTCTACAATACAGAAGTCTTAAGGAATTTAAGGAAGAAATTTCTCCCACCATCTAATTTTGCTCTTCTATAACTATCCACTGAACTGCATCCAGAAGCCTAACAGAATAAAAACGTTCAAGCTCATATACTATCTTGGTTAAATCACTTTGACTTGAGGAACCATCCCACACTTATTTTTCAGCCTCCCCGCATATGCAATTTTTGAGTCATACAATAAAACTTATTATGATGGGAAATGATAAATAATCTTTGTCTTTCTACTGAGGATTACCAAGAAACAGTGTAATAAAATAATTCCTGAAAATACTAGACGCCACAATGAAATTTCTAGTTGCCATGGCAACCTGGTGCCTGGGATTTGTCAGGCTCTGGGCTAAACCACTGGGCTATGCTACAAAGCTGAGCAGATTCATTTACTACATTTGGAAAGGCCAGACTTCTCCAGTCTTTTTGTTTAACCATCATGGTCTAATTTGTGAGATTCTGAAAGGCAAAATAAATTTATTTACTTCCCTTATACCCTGCCTTTTTTCCCAAAAGGAGCCCACAGTAAACTTACATCTTTCTGCTCTCCTCCATGATAAGTAAGTAAAAGAAATACTAAAGAAATCCTCATTTTTCACAGTATTCTAAAACTTACCAGACTGTGGCTAACCTATACATCACTGCCATTGCATCATACAATGCAAACATCAAACACAAATCGAGCTATCCCACAATAACAGAAACATTCATTTTGGCCACTTAGATGAAAGAGGGGGAAACTGTGTATTCTTGATAATGTTCCATTTCTGTTTTAAGTTCATTATCTTTTGCAAAGAATAACTAAGATATACAAACATTGTTTTCACAAATATGAAGTACAAAGTAATTACCCTAGGTTATCTATCTTTCAAAGTAAGAAATGCCTTGACCTGGATAGCCCAGGTGTTGTACATATTTGATTTCATGTCAAAAATGAAGTCAAATGAGGAGGAAGTTCTATGTTTTTATTTCAATTAACAGGAAAACAGTTGGACCAAAGAGTCCATCCAAAATTGACTACTTTCTTCTCAGCATATTTGGGAGATAGGCTTCAATTAACAGGAAAACAATTAGACCAAATAACTCATCAAAAAAATGACTACTTTCTTCTTTTTCTTCTTCATCTTCCTCTTGTTCTTCTTCTTGAACATATTCTGAGCATATTCAGGAAATACATGATATTTTATACATGGACTGACATAAAAAAAAACAATATTCAAAAAGCATAACTGGTTACAAAAGACAGTGGTCATTTGAATAATAAGCCTCTGATTTGTCAGATGTAAAGAAACATATTTACATCAAATCTACGTAAAACCTAACAGTTTACTTAACCTAACCTAAATGATAATGGGCAAGGATTCTTCATATCCTAAACAAAAGTGTTTATTGTTCTTGATATGAAACCAAAATCTTATCTGACCCAGACACTGCAAAGTGTTGCCCTTAAGAACTACAGAATCATGAACTTTGTATCTATTATGTTGTCTGCTGACAATATCAGGCCTTCTATATAATAGGTATTTCTTATATCCTAATAAAATATTACTTAAAAGAGGAATCCAGAAAACCAAGAAAAATATGAATATGAACAATCAAGAAGAAAAAACCTATATAAAAAATCTTTATATTCCCACTCGTACTACACAGGCTAGCCAAATCTCATCAGATCTCAAAAGCTAACCAGGGTAGGCCTTGGTTTATACTTGGGTGGCAGTCCACCAAGGAAGTCCAGGGTCACAGTGCAGTGACAAGTAATGGCAAACCACCTCTGAACATCCCTTGCCTTGAAAACCCCATAGGGTTGGGGTTTTGACTTTGACGGCAAAAAAAAAAGCTAAGAAAAACCAGAATACTTTTCTTGCTCTCCCTTGATCTGTCTTCATTCTTGCTTTGGTTGCTCCATGCAGTGGATTCACAATGTAACCTACTTTTACTTAATAATCACAGGTTTTCCTATGCTGCTTGCTTTGTCTTTTTTAAGCTTGCAGAAAGCATTTGCTCATTGCTCTCAATCCACCATTCTCTTTAGCCTCTGAGAACCCTGGATCACACAACCCAGCCTGAGACAGAAGGGAATTACAAGATTGTTACATGGGATCATGCAAACAGACCTTTAGTATCAAAATACAAAACATAAATACAAACCACCAGAACTACACTGAACTGAACTGTTAATGATGTCTCCTGGGAAAACATGTTCCTACTGCATATGTGCACCAACAACGAATTTAGAAACAATACAATATGGACCAAAACAAAAAGCTGAACAAGTATTTAACACATTACAAATTGCCCATTTAACAGAAGACCTACTCAAGTAGCAAAGCCTTTTTTCTTGAAAAAATAAACAGCCTCATTCAAAAAATATTAGCTTAGAAATAAGTCTCTGTGATGTACTGCCAAGCATTATCAGGTTGCAACTCAAAATTCCTATATGCAACGCATGCAGTTTTTAATTTGGCTTTTCGGATTATCTGACAAAAGGCTAAATGTGCAGTATCACTTTTGCTAAGGCAACCCTGCTCAGAATGATTAAGCATAGTCTAACATTTGATATTAAAATCAGATATTTGATTTCAGTTTTTCAAAAAAAGGCACTAAATATCTGTTGACAGGTGTGCCCCAGCTATCACAAATTACATTTTAGTGATGTATTATTAAAACTCTAAGTCACAAGGATATGATGAAAGAATTTACTTATGCCTACAGAAAAGAAATCCCTGCATACTAATATAAGCAGCATTGAGGGAAATACAAAAATCCAGTCCTCAGGTAAATTCCATCCCTGAAATTCTAAAACCTGTGTAACATGTTTCCACTGAATGCTCTAGATGAGATTCTTGTACCTCTAAAATCCTAAATATAATCAGAAAAGAAAAACCTCTAAAGGTGGGAGAATATTTAATATTCAAAGATGCTTTCCACATAGAGAATGGTACAGCCATATTTAGAATTAGAACCTCAGACTTCCCAGCCCCCCACCATTTACCACCAGTAGATGAGCTATGTAGACAGCTTAATAGCCCTAAACTTGTCTGGAAAATTATTACAATTTCATTTTTTATTTACTAAAAATGTAAAGGTAAATGTTTCCCTTGCTTGAAAGCTAGTCAAATCTGACTCTAGGGATGTGGTGCTCATCTCTGTTTCCAAGCCAAAGAGCCAGCGCTGTCCAAAGACGTTTCTGTGGTCATGTGGCCAGCATGACTAGACGCCAAGGTGCACAGAACGCTGTTACCTTCCCATCGAAGCAGTACCTATTTATCTACTTGCAATTTCTTGCTTTTGAACTGCTAGGTTGGCAGGAGCTGAAACCAGGGACCTTTGTAATATAAGTTAACTAATTTTATAAAAACCTTGTAGACAAGGTAGAAATTTCAAACCTTCACATGAATAATTTATATACAGGAAGGAGGAGAAAAGGAAGATGAAATCTGAAATTTTATAACTCAACCAAATGGGAATCAAAAACCTTTCATTTCAAAACTTTTTTCCCAATAGATATTCAGTTTGGTTGCTTGTAAAAGCAAGCTAGACATTGTCTGGATTCATTTACAAAAATTATTTCCTATCTTTTTAATATTGCCATTCTATCTACAATAGATTCAGTTTTCTAACAGAAGAAGTTCAATTAGAATTGTAATGGAAGGATACTATTGTCTAAGTGGCCAAATGCATTGAAGAGATCAAAGAACTGAGACAAGAGAATAAGAATTGAAAATATCTGAAAGCCATTGAAAAAACTGGAGTGGGGGGAGTGAGTGATGTACTCAGAATGATTCATGTGGTAAAGGTAACAGCCACTTAATTTTCTTCTTTGTTCCACTCTTAAAAACAATCTTACCCTGGTGCAGGAGTGGAATCCTAAACCCTGTTTCTGAAGGCCTTATTAATTCCAATTAAGAACTGTACCAATGCAACAACAAAGATACATAATACAAGTGAAGATAAGGTGCGTTGCTGCTATATTGGTACCAGTGTAGAAGTAGGATGCTCATAACTCAGATAAACCCACAACTAATTTGTTCTCCCCACTTATAACACACATGGCAGATTTATCTGTTGTAGCATCACTGCTGTCCTCAGAACCTTCACAAGACCCAAGCATTAAACTGCAGCCATGCCTCATGCTTGGACAGCTGCAACTGTTTTTCAATGTCCCCCATATCTGTGAATTGCCTCAACAACCAACCCTCTCTCCCACAATAGCTGGTAGTGATAACACACGCCGTGGAAAGAAGACCCTTTTCTCCGCTCCATACAGATATGCTGGCAATAAATCAACACACTACTATTGGAATATCATGGTGGTATAACTCTCCCAGTAAGTGGGGCAACAGAGGAAGCACAACCACAATCCTCAACAACTACCAGCCACTCCATTGTAACCTTTGGTATTGCTTGGCAAATACTGATGTGCCAAGAGCACCACGTGCCAAGTTTGGGAACCTACTTGTTGTTTGCTGCTCCTGTAACACATCAGTCATTATTGCCCATCCATCTGGACTCTTTACAGACAGCCACACAAGAGAAAGAAGTCAAATCTACCATATATTTGAGTATATTTCAAGATTAAGATAACAGCTAATTCTAAAGTACTACACTGTTTCTTTCATCATGCACTCCAAATATGAAACAGGTGAATTAATGATTTATCTCACAATGAAATTTTTAGAGGAGAAGATCTATTAATTGTAACTAAGGGCCAGGGATCTGACTCTCTACAGTCAGTCAGTCAGTCAGTCAGTCAGTCAACCTTTATTGGCATAGATAAAATGCAGCATGGATCACATTTTGAAATGCATGTCAAAAATATATAAAACAGTCAACCTGTCAGAACTTTGACCTTATATTCTCTTACCCTCATAGCGATAGAGAGAAATCACACTACTGAGAAAGTAATGCGAGGGCTCTCTACAGTCTTTTGTACCATTGGGCCTTGGTACATAGTGCTAGAGATATGACAGTGCTAGAGATACATACCAGTACATAGTGCAAGAGATATGACAGTATTATAGTAAAGGTAAAGGTTTCCCTTGCTCAAAAGCCAGTCGAATCAAACTCTAGGGGGCAGTGCTCATCTCTGTTTCCAAGCTGAAGAGCCAGTGTTGTCCGAAGACTTCTCCATGGTCATGTAGCTGGCATGGAATGCTGTTACATTCCCACCGAAGCGGTACCTGTTTATCTACTTGCAATTTCTTGCTTTCAAACTGCTAGGTTGGCAGGAGCTGGGGCCAGAGACAGGAGCTCACTCCATCACGTGGCACTAGGGTCTCTAACTGCTGATCTACAGACCTTCCAGTCTGCAACTCAGCATCTTTACCTCTGAGCCACCACGGCCCCTATACAATATTATACACTATTACAAATTCCTGAACTAACATGTAAGAGCAGGTTTTCATTAGTCCATTTAATAACTAGTAAGGCTTTAGGCATAAATGTAATTTTAATAAACCCCCTTACCAACAACGTAGCATAAATGTATATCCATTTTAAAAAGAAATCAGTCCAGATGCAAGCCATGCAGGGTTGCATTTCATACCTTTTATACAGAATCTATGTGCTATGCTTTAGATACAGGCATTAAGTCTGAAGCCTATCTTCTAAAACAAAATACAAAGTGGGGTTTGTTTCATTAAGAACTGGAATCTAAGGACCTTATACTGTTTATACTGTTAATACTAATTTTATTTTTTCCCCTTGACTTTTCTTATAGACAACTCAACAGATACAAGCCAGATAACTGACCTTCACTCATTGTTGAGCTTATCCATATCTTCACCCTGCACAGGATGCTGAAGGACTATTCAATTCAGTATGTTATCACTGGAATGGGAAATTACATAAAGATGGCTATTTCAATACCAGTGAACTGCTTGATGTGCTCCAACCGGTGAAATTCAGCTCATTTTGCATGTGTCACATACTGATGTGCAAGTATCCTTGGTAAGTCTTCTTTGCCCATAACCCAAATTGATTCATCCCTAAAGCTGATTGGTAGCATTCCTGAAGGAAATTGTCATGGGCTTGGAAGCTTTTTTCCTTCAGTCCAGTACATCTGAAATGAAAATAGCTTCAGCAAGCTGTAAGCAGTCTGGTTTCCATCACCAAGTTAGAAGGGAATCCAGGCAGGGAATGTAGATGGACCAACAACAGAATGGTCCATTGGTCACTTACTGCGAAAGGTCCTTCTCTTCTGAAGAAAGGAAGACATCTTGTGGGTGATTTCCACCATCTTTTCAGGGAGACGGGAACTACTTTTTCCCACTTCCTGTTAGTTGTGTTGTGGGAGTCACCTGCCCTCTCAGTTTACGTAACTCCAAAAAGCAGTTGAAATTATCTATATCTCATTCTATATTTTACACCTAAACAAAAATATTAACTGTAACAGGTAAGTAGAAGGAACAAATAAGTAGACAATAAAGGCACAAAAAGAAAAAAGGAAGTAGCTTGATTAGACAGTGAATTTGAGAGGGGGAAGATGTCCTCCTTTCCTCAGAAAAGAAGAACTTTTCACAGTGTCCAATGGCCTGATCTACTTCCGAGGTGGAGGACATCTTGTGGGACCTCCCAAAGCAGTGTCCTCAGAATATGGGTGGGTCATTGCCTAGGTGTCTATGATATGCTGCAGAACTCTCCAGCCAAAGGCAGCATCTGCTGAGTCATAAGTATTCAATTTATAATGTCAGATGAAGGTAGAAATGGACAACCACATGGCTGCTCTACACACTTCTTCCACCAATGTGCAGTTGGCAAAAGCGGTGTTGGTAGTCACACTCCTTACTGTGCTGAAATCCCTTCTAGAACATCCAATTTTTAAAGTCTATAGGCTTCTGTAATGCATGATTTGAGAGTACTATTTATGGCAGACTTAGACATCTTCCCCAAGTTGGGCAGAGAAATATTGATAAATAATTATTCTGATTTCCTAAAGCTCTCTGTCCTAAGTAAGAAGACCTTGAACACTCTTTGCATATCGAGCATGAGCCATAATCTTTCTTTAGAATGTTTAGGATCCAGACCGAACGTTGGCAAGTAAATTTCTTGGGATCTGTGAAAGGACAAGGAGACGTCAGATTGGAAGGTCAGGTCCATCCATAAGATCACTTTATCTTTGTGAAAGATGCACAACTCAGCTTTAACAGATAACACCCACAATTCCAAGACTCTTCTTGCTGATATAACTACTGTGAGGAAAAGCGTCTTCATCCTCACCCATTATATGGATACATCCCTTAACGGTTCAAAAGGAGCCTTGGTGAGCACAGATGACACTGTATGCAACTTCTAGGTTGGGAACCTGTGCATCTGAGGAGAAATGACCTTTGTGCCCTGAAGAAAGTGGCAAACATGTGGAATATTTGACAAGTTACATCCCTCGAACTGTGGTAAGACTCTAGTGAACGCTGCTACCTGTCTCTTTAATGTGGAATCCAGAAGCCAGACCTTCTTGTAAGAAGGCTAGAACAGATTAAAGAGAAGGGTTGAGTTGTTCCACCCATTTCCTTCGACACCAGCTAATGAAGGCTTTCCATGAGCTGTTATAAATTCTAATCACAGAGTGTCTCTTAGAGGTCAATAAAGTGTCTGTCACCCTGGTAGGATATCCTAACTAGACGAACTTGTTCCCCTGAGTCTCTTGCTGGTTATGCATAGCCATTCTGGATGGGGATGCCAGACCAGGCCCTGTTGGAGCATGTTGGGAAATGTTTGTAGGGTTTGGGAAGGAACCATCACCATCTCCTGGAGAGCAAAAAAGCATGGGCAATGAGGCCAAAATGGTGCCACCAGTATTATCGCTGCCTTCTGTTTCCTGATTCTTCATATCACCTTGGGTATGATTGGGATTGGCAGAAAGGCATAGAGGAGCCCTTCTGGCCATGGTGGTGTCAGAGTGCCTGTTGCTTTGGCCTTGTGATGAAAATACCTGGTGAAGTAGCAAGGGGGTCTAGTGATTGGACGGTGATGGAAAGAGGTCCACTAGCAGGATGCTTGGCTGAGCTGTAAATAGACAGAACACATCTCTTGAGAGACCACTCCCCTTGTTGCACAGTCTCTCGACTGAGCCAGTCTGCCTGTTCGTTTATAGTACCCTTAATGTGTTCCATTCTTGTGGACACTAAATTCTCCTCTGAACAAGTCAGAATCTTCATCGCTTCCTTGTGGAACTGTGATGATCTGGGACCCCCCACCCAATTGTTAAGGTATGCCTTGGCAGATATGTTTGTCCTTATAAGCACCTGGTAACCCATTACCTGGGCTCCAGAATATAGGATGGCAAGGTGGATCGCTCTGAATTCCAATCGGTTGATGGGAAGACTTTTCTCACTGTTGGACCAGCGTCCTTGTATCAGAGTGTTGTCTAGGGTCACTCCCCATCCTACAAGACTGGCATGTTAGAAGTTCTGTCTCATTTCTGGGATGTAAAACTGTTTTCCTTGCAGAAGGTTGGATGTTCTTATCCACCACACTAAGCTGATCTTTACTGATAGTAGAACCCTTATGGAGAGATCTTGTCTTTGCATTATCTGGAATTGAAGGAGCCTGAGAAGGGCTTGCAAAGGTCTTGTATGCAAATGAAGCCACTGAATCCCATCAGTGCTGGATATGAGCAGACCCATCAATTATCTAAGTAAGGGTGAATGTGAATGTCTTGTTTTCATAAATGGATGACAGGGTTTATCAACATCTCCGGAGTGAGAGCTTGCAGCAGGGAGCTTGTTTTGGAAACTGAAGAGAGCGGCAGCAACCTTCAAGAACTGAAGCTGTTCCGACGCAGGAGGCAGGGAAGATGCTCAGCGTTGTGCTTACCAATGCTGGGTGAAAGCCAAAGACCAGCAAACCTGCACAGAGTCTTCCAGAGATGAGATAAAACACTGTGAGCATATTGAAACCAGTTTGTGATCTGACTATGGATATGATCTGTTCCCTTTAATTAATATGAAGAAGAGGAATCACCATTAGGAGACCCATATGCGCTAAAACGGAAGGTGGTGGCATTTAAAGGGGGAAAGTGGTGGAGAAAAGTCCACAGCCTACCCAGAGATGGTTTCCTTTTGTCCTTTTTCTTTTTTTTCCTGAAAGAACACTTAAGGTGGAACTATTTAAGGTGGTTTGTGACTACTGAGGAATGGCAGGTACTCTGGGCAACTAGTGTGTTTGTTTGGACAACCCCAATTACTATACTGCTTGATGGAACAAAGCTTAGAAAGATTAACAAGGGTTAATGACGGCTCTCTTTTGGCAGTATCTGTGCTTTCCTGTCTATCCCATTTTACATGGCTTTGGCGAAAAGGAGAGCAGCAAGGCTGATATGAGCCATATTTCCTGTTATGGACTCAAACTTGACTTGCTTACTTAGTGGATAAAGCTATGAACACAACCCTTGGGAACACTTTAATACAAATATCACTTAAGAGATGGTTAGACTGTAAGGAAGAAAGAGAAACAGAGAGACAGAAGAAAGAAGAAACAGGATTTGGGGGAGTGGAAGGACTGAAAATTGTTTATTTCTTTTTTCCTTTTTTTTGAGGGTGTGTGGATTAATAAGCTTTTGAAGCAGAGTTAAGGCTGGATAATTAAGAAACAAGAAAGCATAGGATAATATAAGTGTCATAGTATAAGGGTAAAGGTTTATAAAGATATTAGCTATAGAGTATAGAATAGACATAGCAGTTTCTTCAGTTAGACAATATAGGTATAGATAGTATTAGTAGCAAATAGTTTAGGTAGATAGTTAAGATAGTATTAATAGGAAACCCTAAGATAAGTAAATTAAAATGTAAAGGAAATGAATAAAACTAGTTGAGTTAGAATATCATTGATTCCACCACCCTTAATGAACCTAACACAAATGAATATGGAAGACTTACAAATGCTGATACATGAATTGGTAACAGCTGCAGTGAGTGTGGTGGTAGAAGTAGCTATGGCTAAAGCAATAGAACCAATACAAATAAAACTAGAGGCACTAGCAAACCAACTGACCACTCAAACAGATGAAATTAAAAAACAAATCTCTGGAAATAAACAAGAGATCACAATCTCAGCAACTTTGACTAATAAAATGGAAATTAAAATTGAAGAAATAGAGCAATTACAAAATAAGATGGAATCTAAAATTGAGGAAATGGAATAGTAATCACAAAATGGGAAAGAAAAACAAGATTTAATGGAGATTACAATAACAAAACTGGAGATGGAAAAAATTTCATATACTTTAAGAAGCCAAAATATCCAGAAAAAGAAAGTTAATATAGAACTAGATCAGTCATCTAAGGTGTGAGGAAAAATATAAATCTAACCAGAGCTACAGTGTACAAAGGGAATGCACTTGGAATGTTTTACAGAGGGCACGTGTCATTAGATCAAATAGATAAATGCTATAAGAATGTGAACAGGTAATTGTTGAAAATTTAGACAGGGTGTTGTCACCTATTTTTATGTGTGGTGGTTAGGTACCAAGTTTAAAAAGTAGAGGAAATAATAATAATGAGGAAATAATAGAAGAAAACAGATTGTTGAGACCAGGGCTCTTTTTTGTTGAACATGGTTGTTCACGTTAATGTTTATGTGGTAACATCTCCAAGGATATTGTTTACCAGGATGGGGAATGTTGAGGAGATCCCATCGAGAGGGAGATCATGTTTAAGTTATTAGAAGTGGCAAAAATGGAGTAGTAAATTTTTGTGTTATAAGGCAAAATGAAGAAGTATTCAATAATTGCTGGTCATGAGTTATATAAACGGATAAAAAAATGCTGCAAAGGGCAAAATATTAATCTGCAATTTATATTGAAATTTTAATCGGAATGTTGGTTTTAGTGTATATATCAGACTTTTAATGTTTCTATTTATACCTATGTTGTTAGCCGACCTGAGCCCGCCAAAAGTGGGGAGGGTGGGATATAAATATAATAAAATACATAAATAAATGGTGTAATAATATAATTTAGTAGAAAATGGAAGAATCTCTGTATTAAGATTCATCAAGTGAATGTTCTATTATATTGGTTGAAAATCAATAAAAATAGCATTAAAAAAAAGAAGATGGAGTACACCCAGCAGCCACTTTCACCTTGTGGTGCTGGCTCTATTGTTTGAATGTTCAGAAGATGTTGGATGGCGGCAACTGTTATTTGATGTTTTGTCTGGCTTCTGTGAATGGAAGAAGGCAAAAATCTTTCTGGTTGGGTTTTAAATGGAGTATCCCTGGGACACTATTTCTATTGTGCAAGCATCTGTTTGAGAGGTTACCCAGGCATCTAGAAAATGGCTGAGGCAACTCCATCCACTGGGATTTGTGAGAAGTCATGCTTTAGAGGACTTGCTCTCCCGCTCTGGCCATTCACACCTGTTGTTGGGTTGTCTATTGAATCTGCCACCAATGGATCCCCTATGAAACTGATGTCTGGGAGGTCCCCAATTTGTTCTTTTTGCCTCCTGACGGTATCTAGCCAAAGTGTGTTGTAAACAAAAGAGGTAATTATTGAAAGGCCTTGTATCAGTATGTCTAAGCATCTTTTGAAAGACAACTCAAGGCAAAATGGGCTAAACAAAGGACAAACAAACAGTTCCGAAATTTTGTGGGAAAGTTGTATGCCTTACCAAATTTTGCTAGTGAGCTTTTACAGGTCCCCTGGTGGATGCTCCAATTACAGCACTACAGTCCTTTGGTTTACTATCTGACAATGAACAAGGCTCTATCCCTGACTCTCTGGATAAGAAAGCTGAGACTGCCCTAAAGAAGGCTCATGAAGCCACAGCTAAGGCAATTAAAGCATCTGGTAGAGCCTTGATTCTGTTCAGAGCTGTCATCGGCTGGACCAGAAAGATGATTCAGTCATTACCAGAGAACAATCGCTGACTGATAGAAGGGGCTAATAGAATCCTTAAAGCTAGAGCTTTTACAGCAGACACAACATTAGGTGCCCTAATCTTTTCTTCCAAGCCATGGCATCCACAGCAGTGGCCAGGAGGGTACTATGGTTACGCACATGGCAGGCAGACCTTCAATCTAAATCCATAGTGGCAATTTATCCTTTTCAGGGCAATACACAGTTCTGAGAGTTTCTTGATAAAATCCTAAGAGACCAAAATTCAGGAAAGGGAAACATCTGTTCAGAAGTACTGAATCTGGGGGGGAACTCCTCATTTTCCTCATGTCTTTTCTGAGAAGCATAGCCTGAGGCAGAAGCTTCATCTCCAGCCAGAGATTACCACAGCTGTAATACTGACAGTGTTTTGGCCAATAATTGATAACCCTCCATCTTAAAGCATTGGACAGATGGTTCTGGAATATTAATTTCCTCATCATCAGAAAGGAATTCTTCTTCCTCCATTTCTTCCTTCTCACTATCTGAGGAAGGTTCACCCGCCCATTGGGCATCCCTGCTTTGCTCTGAACTTTAAGGAGCTTTCTGAACTGCCTTGGTTGGCCATTGGAATCCCTTAGGGGAGGGGGAGAGGAGGACTCAGACGGAAATCTGCTGGACCTGAAATCCTCACTGTTGCAAAAATTGGAAATTTCCTCCCTCACAGTCTGCCTAAGCATTTCCATAACACAGTTGGGAAAGACAGGATCCCGCTCTGAGGTACATTACCCATCAGAAGATCAGGTCTCAGCCACAGTAAAGGTGGGGAGGCCAGAGTCCCTTCACCTGTAGAAACCTCAATTTCTGGTTCTGTGGACTCAAATCACTCACCAGGGATCTGAAAAGAACCTCTGTGGCTTAAATCAGCTCCCTCAATAAGGCTGCCACTTGTAATTGCTGGGTTTGAGATGGTGGTGAGGTCAGGGGCAGGCTGAGAGTAGAGGCTCTTTTGGGGGTGTTTTTTATTCGCTGCCACATTAAGCCCCATTGGGGTAGCATGAGGAAGCTGAGGCATGGCAGCTCCGCTGACAATCTGCTCTATAGCACTGGCTGAGAGCAGAACTTCTGTGTCTCCATCATAGAGTAATCCATCCAATTGCAATTTAGTCGCCAAGGGATGGTTAGCAGGGACCGAAGATCAAACCGTCTTCAGAAATAGCTGCCATGGTTCTTTTACTCTCCCACCCAAAGGAGAGGGGAGATCCAGACTTCAAATTTAGAAAAACAGAATGGTAAATAGAATTTAGAAAATAAAATTAAAATGAGATTAGAATACAGAAGAAAGAGATTAAATAAATTTGCAATAGAAGAGAAAGGACAAAGCCTATTCTAGTGTTGCTCTCCCTGTTAAGACAGGAATAGAACTGAGAGGGCCAGTGACTTCCATGACACTAACAGGAATTGGGAAAAAGTAGTTTCTGCCTCCCTGAAAGGATGGTGGGAATCATCCACAGGATGTCCTCCACCTCAGAAGGAGAACTCCTCTTTCACTGATTGTTTGGGAGGGCTGGCTTAGTTTGTCTTGGTGCTATAAAACTTCAGTGGCCAGTTTGCTGCACTAAAAAGTCATTTCTCTGGCCTCCCTGTGATGCTTTGTTATCTCCACAGCTCTTGTATACATGCTTTCATTTCCATTTAAATCAAATCATTAAGAAAGAACACCAACTTAAATTACTGACTGAAATCAAATTCCCAAGTAATAATTGTTATATTTCCTAAATAGCAAAAACTTGACCATAAAAACATTTGAGAATAGAATTTAAATAGAATATTTTTATATTTGCTATTTTAGATAATATTTTTAATAATTTTAGAAAGTGCTAAATTAACACACTGCTTATTTAATGGACATCACTTATTGCCTGTGCATAGTAATGTTAACTAGACACACACAAAACGGTACATGCACTTTTTGTTGAGACAGAACTAAAGGCCCACAATTATCCAGAAGATAAAGAAGATAGTTACTGGGAACAGCAGTTTATTTTCCATGAAATAAAAAGGCAATGTCCAAATATGTGTTTGGTAAGTAAAGGGTAAATAATTATAACCTTACAATTGAGCAAACTAGTTATCATCAAACTCAATTTTAATTTTAACAAATCAGATTTAAGTTAAAAAAATCTGTTTTGTTTTTTAATCTGAGTTTTTTAACCATTATGCAACACAATGAGAGAAGAAAAAGAAACTCTGCCCTTCACTACCCGAAAGAATCTCAGAGCAGTTTATAATCTCCTTTCTCTTCCTTTCCCCACAACAGACACCTTGTGAGGTAGGTGGGACTGAGACAGCTCTTTGAGAAAACAGCTCTGAAAGAACTTATGACTGACCCAAGGTCACACTAGCAAGGTTCACAATATCACAGTTCCATTACAGTGAGGGGGAAACTAGAACTAAAGCCATAGGTCCTTTTTACAGTACAAGCATATGCATCTTTATTTTTAGGAGGCAAATATCCACAATCAGTAGCATCACATAAGCAGGACAAGCAACATTAACATGAACAGTGAGCTTATGGCCTAGTCCCTCCTCCAGCCAGCAGGGTGTAGCAGTTAAGTGCTGGCCTAGGATCCGGGAGATCCATGTTATAATCCCACCCCCACCCCCCGATAGTGGAAGCTTTCAGTGACCCTGCTCCAGCTAGTCTCTCTCAGCCTAACCTATCTCACAATGCCATGTTTATGCAGAAGGGAAATGATGTTGTATGCTGCCTTGTGTCCCATTCTGAGAGAAAAACAGGGTAGAAGCATCTTAAATAAATAAATAAAAGCAGTACGAGAGTCCAAGCCTAGTAACCTGATCCTGCTGCTTTATCCTCATTAGTTATTATCTCTCTAAGCCACCTGTTGACTAGTGGAGATACTAGAGCAAACTTCTAAATTCTATACAAAATGATACACAAAACATAATATACCAGGAATAAGGCCCATTGTGGAAATAAATACAACGAGCTCTAGAAAGAGGCTCTGAGCAGGTGCCCCAGCCTTGGGCATGCAGCATCTATTTGCTATCAGGGTATAATGACACAGAGTTCACCATTTTCTCCAGGAGAAGTGATCTCTGCCACCTGAAGAGACTGGTCCAAATCTCTCACTCAGCTTCCACAGCAAGAACCTGGGTCTGGAAGACCCTGAAGCGCTAATTGCTACATCACGCTGGTTGTCATTGGGTGGCCACCTCAGGAGGTATAATGACACAGAGTCCACCATTTTCTCCAGGGGAACTGATCTCTGCCATCTGGAGAGCAGTTGTAATTCTGAGTGATCTCCAGCCCGCACCTGGAGATTAGCAACAGTGGTTTCCCAGGAGGAAAAGTACAGTATTTCTTCACAGTGGGGACCAAAGCAGTTTACATCATTCTCCTCTCCCCTTTTTGATCTGCACAACAACCCTGTGAAGTAGGTTAGACTGGTCCGAAATCACCCATTCAGCTTCCACAGCAAGAACCTGGCTCTGGCAGACCCTGCTCTGAAGTACTAATTGCTACACCACACTAGCTATGGTATCACCTGGTATCATAACTGAACGCCAGACAACAGATCTCGCTCTCCTCCTGGAGAAAATAACTGCTTTGGAGGATGGCCTGTATGGCATTCTATTCAGCCAAGGCCTCTCCCCATCCAAACTCTGTCTTCCATAAACTCCACCACAAAATATCCAGGAATTTCCCAACCTGGAGCTGGCAACCCTAGTCAGGACTGGCCCAAATGAGTTGCCCACAAACGCCAAAGTAGGCCTGAAAAGTGCCTCCTGCCTTTGTCTTTTTCCTGAAAGAACCAAGCTTGGTTGCCTAGCAACAGCGACTGAGGGAAAAGTTAGCCCCACAGCAAGAGGAAAAGAGAATGGTTTGACAGCCACTGGCCCACCTCAGTAGCCAGCCACAGAGGAGCCAAGCAGCAGGAGAAGTGTCTTCGTCAGGAGAGACAGCCATTTTGACAGTTTATCCTGTCAGGAAACAGTGGCCAGGCTGGCAGTGGGTGGGAGAGAGGAGCGGACACAGCACCCAGCCAACGGCAAGTACTATTGAGTGGCAGCTGATGGGGCAATGGTTGATGGAGCGCACACAACAGCCAATGGGAGAGCCGGAATGTGCCAATACACTGGGCTTTTATGTGTGAGAGAGTGTGTGTGTGTGTGTGTGTGTGTGTGTAGGATACCTCACAAAATCTCCCAAAAGGTGTAACATCTAAAACTCTGGGCCTCTATTGTCCAAGTTAAATATGCTTAAATCCCAATTACTTCAATGGACAAACATTAAGCACCTAGTCAAGGATGTAATTCTAATCACACATTATTAGGAACAAACCCTACTGAAAAAAGTGGGACTTCAAATAAAATATGGGACTTTAATACGACTGACTGTGTCTGGAGCACATCTTCTCTTCCAAGCCATTACCAAAATCCACAAGGAAATAAAGACAAGAACCTGCTGGTTTCAAGAGCGCTGTCAATTGAAACAGGGTCTCCTTAGAAAGAGGGGAAATAAACCCTTCCCAGACAAAACTGAAAGAAGAATAAGGGGTGGGGGGACCAAGGTAAGTAAAACATGTTAGTCTCCACTGCTTGGCCTGCACACCATACTGACAGCATATTCACTCTTTTAAACAAATAAAGGTAAGATATGCTCAACATGTGATTGTTGTTACGGGTCCCTTTAGGTGTTTTGTTTTGTTTTTAGTTAATCAATTTCTAGGTGCGGAAGAGAAGTTGTGACAATGTCATTCATTTGACTGCATGGGCTCTACTCAAAAGATTATGCCACAATGTGGTAACTGATTAGACAGGTTTGAATCTGTACTCTGCTATGAAAGTTTGCGGGGTGACCTTAGGCCAGTCACACACTTTCAGCCTAACCTACCTTGTATAGTTGTTGTGAGGATAAAATGGACAAGAAAACAACGTAAGTTAGTTCGGGTCACCATTGTAGAGAAAGACCCCGTACAAATTATTTGTGGAGGAGCCATTTGAGCTGTTGCAGACTAATGTGGCCACAGCTATAGAATTTATATCACCAAGAAACATAAACACATACACAGCTCCCTTCAAAAATGCCCATCTTCTATACTGTTGTCCCTCCATACTAATAAAGGAAACAGTGAACTGGACTGATAGCTTAAAATCTGTCATCAGCCAAACTCTCCAGGTCTGTTGGACTTAATAAAGGAGGAGGAGGAGGAAGAGGAGGAAGAAGGGCTGATGTGTCAACTGTGTCCATTTGTAGGTCAGTCAGTTCTAACCACAGTGATCCATGCCTTTGTTATATCTAGACTGGACTACTGCAATGCACTGTAATATGGCTACACTTGAAGGATATTCAAAGCCACAGCTAGTGCCGAATGCTGTGGCTAAACTACCAGTTGGGGGCAGCTACCAGGAGCATTTCCCCAGTGCTATAGCAATTACACTGGCTACTGATCCACTCCTCAGCCCTATTCACAGTGTTGGTTTTGTCCTTTAAAGCCCTATATGGTTTGGGACTGGGGTCTTTTCCCATACATTCCTGCCCATGAATTAAGATGGAGATACAGAGCTGCAGTGGCTCAAGTGGATAAGACGCTGAACTGCAGGCTGTCAAAGGCCAGTAGTTCAGCAGTTCAAGACCTGGGTGCCCGGGTGCCAAGTTCCAGCTCCTGCCAACCTATCAGTTCGAAAGCAAGAAATTGCAAGTAGATAAATAGGTGTCACTTCGGTGGGAAGGTAACAGCGTTCCGTGCACCTTGGTGTTTAGTCATGCCAGCCACATGACCATGGAAACATCTTCGGACAGCACTGGCTCTTCGGCTTTGAAATGGAGATGAGCACCTCAACCCTAGAGTCAGATTCGACTGGCTTTCGAGCAAGGGAACCTTTACCTTTACCCTTCTGACTGTCCTTCCAATTAAAGCCTCTCCTTTGTACATGAGAGATGGCCTTTTCTGTGGCAGCTCCACAAATATGGAGCAAACACTCCAGGAAAGAGTGCCTAGCCCCCTCAATGTCAGTGTTCAGGAGGCAGTTGAAGACAATTTTATTTAGGACCGCATTTTGATTGACTTAGAGTTTTTTTCTAATTGGAGTTTTTAATCTGTGATTTTTATGAGTTTTATCATTGTTGTTTGTAATTATGTTTTATTTAAGCTATAAACCGCCTTGAGTTCTGCAAGGGACAAAGGTCACTAATAAATGCTTCAAATAAATAACATAAAAATAGTATGAAAATAGCAAATGCTATAGATGAAAGGTAAAGAAAGCTGACAGGAACAGATATTAAAAGAAATAGCATGCCAGCCAGAAGATAAATGCAAGACATGCCAATGGGGCTAAAAGAGCTACATGGGAATGACAAAAAAGACAGCTGCTGAGAGTGGGTGCCATAGCAGCTCAGCTGCTGTTATAGAGCTGTCTGAAATGACATTCTGACACCCGCTGTGAGCACAGCAGCACTAAAGGTGTAACTGGAAAACAAGTGGAACATCCAAGGGTTGTAATACAAATCATTGCATGTTCCATCCTAAAGGATACCAGAGTGTTGTTCCATGGCCGCCCACACACAAACAGCTATTATTTCAAGCTCATTATGGTATGCTCGATCATTTTAAAACACATTTCCCCAGCCAATTCTGTTGCCCCGCCACTAATAGCAAACATGCTTTTAGCGTGCACATGCATCCCATCCCAAGATGAGAAGCTACTATTCCAGCCCCTCATCCATGTTCTGCCTTGAATATTGTCACCAGCTGCTCCCACCCCTTAGATCAAGTTGACACCACCTCCCCAAAGGTGTCATTTCAGTCCCTCTCCTCAAGAGGCACTGCTGCATCTTGGCACCTGCTCTTCATTCACTATCCTGTCACTTTTCCCACACACACACAGCAAGGCTTGTCACAGCACTCTTTTACAGTTATATTTGCCCTATTGGCCTTCATGGGGTTGCCCTCTACCTTCCAACTGGCTTGCATTTTACCTCCTGCTAAAAACATAATGAAAGTTATAATATTACAACACTTGCATTTTTTTAAGAATTCCCCTTTACATCCCATTGTTTTCAACTGCTACTGGTTTGGCGGCATTCTATTTTAGCTTATATCTGATAAAAGTTCAGAGAGCCAAAGCAGCTGTACGGGGGGGGGGGCAAGGACTCATCAGTGTTGCTATGAAAAAATAAAACAAATGGCAAGGCAAAACGACCGGAAAGATGTGGGTAAAGCGCTCAGTCCCTTGCGTTCCTCAGATATGGTCGGAACTGGCCACCCCTACAAGACGCTACTGCACTGAAGACCATCTGGGGTAGTAGTCAGCAGTGACCTGCGAAGTCCTTCGAAGGATCACGAAAGTGTCAAAGAAGAGCAAGGAGGCGGCAGATTCCTTCTCCTCTCCCGCCACCCCTTCTCATGGCGACAGCAGGAGCACCTGCCGATGTGCCGGCGGAGCCCAGGGCTGCTGAGCAATTAACACCTCCGCGCACACGCGAGTCAGCTGAAGGCCGGCTCCCGCCTGTGGTCTAACCTAAGGAAGCCGAGGGAAGAAGCGGGGGGGATCGCCTTACTCTTCAGCCCCTCTTTTCCAGCGTCCAGTTCTCCCACCGTCACATGAAACGACACAAACATGCACAGCGTTCGGGAAAACACTTATCCCCCGCACGTTCCCTCAGCAACCGCCAAGACACCACCTTCGGGGGGCTCGCTGTTTACCTTTCATCCAATCCACCACTTGGCTCGGGGTCCACTTACTCACAGGTTCCATAATGAGCGCCATGAAGAAAACTTTGCGAAGTGCCCCTGAATAAATGCAAAAGGCGAGGCGCGGCGGCGAGCGCGAGGGTCTTCGAGCCGCGGCAGGATCCCCTTCCCTCCCCCTCACGAAACAGCTTTCCTGGACCTTCCAACCCGGGCGACGCGATAAGCCTCGGCGAGCGGAGGAAGATGCTCTAAAAATCCTCGCCTTCGTCTCCCGGCTCCTCTTCTGTGCCTGCCGTAGGCGATTGAAAGCACGCGCGCGCGCGCGCGCCCCTTTTCCCCTTCGTTCCTTTCTGGGGCTTTCAGTTCATGTTGCAGCCTCAGTGGGGAGCGGGAGGAGAGGGATGCACGTTCCGACGCCTCCTACCTACCGCTCCCGTGACCCACGGGCTCCAGGATGCTCGGAAGGTTCCCCGGTACTGAACCCAAGTCCGAGGGCGCCCAAGGTTCGCGGCTTTAATCAAACGGCAAGGAGAGGCGCTACCAGCCTTGCCTCGCCTCCGGCCGGCGTCTCTTCTTTCAAGCTGCTCCCTCGCCAGCCTTCCCTCCCGGAGCCGGCACGCTTGTCGCGCTCTTTTCTCTCTCTCCCCCTCCGTCCCTCCCTTCTCGCGCTCGCTCAAGAGAGCCTGGCGGAAATGACGAGAGTTCTCAAGCCGAAAATATCTGAGGTAAAGCAGCTCCTCCGCGCCCTGGCGATGGGGCTGCGCATGTGATTTGCAAGCAGGGATTCAGACGCGGGTGCACACGGCGAGAAACTGAATGCCTTCTCGTGGTGCCTCTGAATCACACAGCTCAAGAACGCTTGTTCGCTCGCTTGCTTGCCCCCCCTGGTCGTGATGATGATGGGGGGTGCTGTGAAGACTCTTGGGTAGCTGCGGTAGGTAGGGCAACAATTTCGCTGCTTTTGAAAGGACGAGGCGCCTACTTACTTCAGCTTTTCCTGACTTCAAAGCTGTTCCCAGGGGAAAGGAGGAGGAATTACCCTCCGACGATGATGCACATTTATTGAAGAGGAGGAAATGGAGCGGGCCGGGGGGTGATGATAGTTCTTTTTTATGCGTTTCTAAGGAGGTAATTTCTGTGTGCTAAGGAGATAATTTCTGAGAAAAGCCCTTGTTCACAGAGGGGGGGAAATCAATAATTTTCATTTTATTCCACGTACATTTTAGATCAACATTGGGAAGCTGTCAGAATAAATGGAACTTCAAAGGGCTGTTTGTTTTAGTGTTGGCTGCTGCATGCTCAATATGTGATGGGCTGCGGAGAACAATTATCTCAGTCTGTTTTGAGAAATCCTTTTCGGATAAGCAGCAGACCTAAAGGATAATACTTTTCTTGATAAGGTCTCATGCTGTTATTCAGCACTAATGCTGGGAGCTCTACAGACCATCCAGCGAATGTCATTGCCCATTAGAAGTCTAAGGATTTAATTACAGTCTAAATTGCCAGTACTGGCTGAGGGTGTCACACCAACACCAAAGCTCCTGGTCATAAATACATTTTCACTAAACTCTAGTAGAATTATTTTTTTTTCTGTAAGCATTCTAGAGATCAAAGGTAAAGAGTGCAGATAAAGTGTGATCAGGAGTAAAATACTGGAGGGCTGAGGGGGGGCTTGTTAATTTGTTTGGGTAGCACACTAAGAAAATGAAATAGAACAAAGTTTGAGTCCACTGGCACACTTAAGAATGCTTATAACAAACTTTGTTGGTCTTAAAGTTGGACTCAAACTTTGTTCTATTGCTTCAGACCAACATGGCTCGCCTGAAGAAAATGCAAGAAAAAGTTGCAGAAGTAAATTGCAACGGCCTAAGAAGGTAGAATGGGGAGAGCTACAATAGATAGATGGATTTCAAGGAAGGCTGCTTTGGAAAACAATCTTAAGCAGGTCTACTCAATGAGACTTACTCCCAAGAAAGTGCTCTGAGGATTGCAATGTTGAATGATGTGCTAAAACAGAAGGTAAAAGTTTCCTTCAGAAAATAGCTATGCTACCTATTCTACTCCCTTCTCTTCTATAAAAAATAACAACATGTAATGTGTTCTTTATGGAAAAAACAGGAACAACTTGAGAACATATTGGGAAGCAGCCAAATTCAACTTAAGCTAAAATAAATTCTTGATGAAATTACCACGGCAACTAGTAGAGAATGCATGCCTGACTGCAACAGTGCCAGTTAACAAAAAAATCCCAAATTTATGATAATGAGGAAAAGAACATTGCTGGGACCTCAACAGCCTCTCAAACAGTTGTGCAATTGTTTCTACCTCTGTGATGAGATTTGCATTGGAAAAACAGGAAGAGAGCAGAACATCTGACAGAACATGTGATATGGACCACATCTCTCCTCCTTGCCTATGGGCTGCATGATGAAAAAGTGCCGGCCCGGAATCTCTTTTGCAATCAAACTGTCACGGTGGTTTTGGTGCCACTGGATTCTATTTCCAGGATAATTCCAAAAAGCTCATAAATAAATAAATAAAAATCCAAGATACATGCATGATATATTCCTTCATAAACCATAGCACTTTATAATAGAAATAAGCCATCTCATGTTTGAATGATTCCCCCATATGAAGATAGATCAAGATTTCCCCCATATGAAAATCTCCCAGAATGCAGAAACTTAAGAGGGGATAATACTGTCTGTGATGAAAGAACAGAGAGAAAGAGCCTGGAGGGGAGAGAAAGATTAACAGACCTGGTGAAATCCATCTAGCAATCAGAAGGCCTCTAGTTGGACTGAAGAAGGAATTTCCTATAGCTTGCAACACAAACTCCAATGTAAATAGGGAGTTAAGAGAATTATGGTTTGCCTTCACAGATGGAACAGTAATAATGGCAATATTACTGTGTCCTGGTGTGCCCTGCCTTCGACAAAATTTCCATCTCTATTTTATCTTTAGCTATGAGTATGGTGGGATGTTACCAAGGACTCTTTCCTAGATGTGTGCTGTCTGCCCTACCTCCATCCTGGCTAAATTGGCCTTGGCAGCCATTATAGGAGCTATCAGTGCTTTACATTGGAGAAGATAAGGTCAACAATCTCCTTAGGCTATGCTAATGAGCAGCCAAAACTTTGGGCAGGAGGTTGATTCACTGACAGGACATCCCTATGCCTTCTGGTCACCACAGGCTGCTTTACCAGCCAAAACTGTGCAGTCTCATCTTCTACACTTGTGCAGACACTTTCTACCCTGCTTTTCTTTCTCCTTTTCTCTGCTTATTCCTTTTCTTAAAAACTCTCCTCTCCCCTTCTTTAAATCCCTCTGTCTTCCACTCTTCCTGGCTCTTTCCTGGCACAGAATTCTCATTCAGCCAGAGGCTTGACTCACTTTCACTCCTAACTCTTCATACACACATCCTTCTGAACACAGCAGTTTCATAGTTCTTATGCTTGAGTACCTTTTCAATTCTTGTACCCCTTTATTTCGCTAAATAAACTCTAAACCCAGGGGTGTCAAATATGCAGTCCTCAGGCCAGATCCGGCCCCCACAGGGCTTGTATGCAGCCCACGAGCTGTCATCTGCTTCCTTCTTCCTCTCTCTTGCTTCCTTCTGTGTCACTGCTTGCTCTCCCAGGCTATCTCCATCACACAGGACCTATGGAGCAAAGCCTCTCTTCCCTCCATTGACTAAGGCTCCTCCTTCCTTCGGGAGGAAGAGAACAAGAGCTTGCTTTGGCTGATGCTCCTCCCCTCCTCATCCCCTGGTAGGGAGGGAAGGAGGGAAAGAGTAAGAGCTTACTTTGCCCAGTTCCCTCAATCACATGGGAGAGATACATGGTTTAAGACCAACAAAGTTTTATTCAAGGTACAAGCTTTTGCCTTGCTACACAGATATAAAGAGTGTGTGTGTATGTTTTGTTGGGCTCATTATGCCAGGGCTCTCCTGGATGCAACTGGGTTCCTCTCCCCTTTTTCACTGTATTCATGTCCTCATGATCCGGTCTTTCTCAATAGGAAAGCATTGTAAACTATTTAGATGAGGAATAACAACAAGCCAGTGAGGTGGATTAGGCTGAGAGTGTATGTCCAGACCAAATTCACCCAGCAGATTTCCTTTGTAGTCTGGGAATTCTGAACCTAAGACTTCCCAGATAATAGGCTGATACTGACCACTATGCACTGCTGTCTCCCTATTCTTGCACTGCTTCATAGGAGCTGTAGTTATTCTCTGAGGAAGACTATAGTTTTGTAGATAAACAGCCCTCAGTCTGTGTCGTGGTGCCTTCACATTTTCTTGACCAGCACACGAAGCAAAATCTTGCAGTGCCCAGCCATTTCATGTTTTCCTCTGGAAAGCATTGCCCATAAGACGCCTGTAATGAATGTCAATAAATCAAAAGTAGGTTTGCAACTTACACCTGAACAACACCTGAGTAGCATACTCAAGATTGTTACACACAGACATTGTCTCCAGATTTTGATGCAATGATTCAGAGCAACAGGTGTCAGTTATCAGAAATTATTATCAGTTATCAGAGACTATTATTTAAATATTGCAAGAGTGCTAATGTTTTAAGCATGTTTTGTTTTAAGTTTTAAAAAATCTTTAGTTGTGTTTGTGTTCTTAATAAAGTTTTTATCTCCGCTACCTGCATTACATTTTATGACACACATGGCCCAGCCCAACAAGGTCTCATTTATGTCAGATCCAGCCCTAATAACAAATGAGTTTGACACCCCAGGTTAGACTGTTGTTGCACTAGGATTTATAGACATCCTCGTCATGAAATGTATCAATTGACTTGAGCCAGACATTCTTGCTCAGACTAACCTACCTCACGGGGTTGGTGTTAGCATAAATTTGAGGAGGGGACAATTATTTATGCCACACTGTTGTGTGGGAAGGGAAAGGAAAGGAGTTTGTAAGCTGCTCTGAGACTCCAAGTGAAGGGTGGGGTATAAATCCATTATTATTATTATTATTATTATTATTATTATTATTATTATTATTATTATTATTATTATTATTATTATTATTATTGTTATTATAGGAAAGGTGGGAAAAATATTCTGTATTACCCAGCTTCCCCATTAAGATCTGCCTATCAAGCCCTGCTCTCAGTGCCCAGCTTTCAGAGGTGAGATTGGTGGCCACAAGAGACAGGACACTTCCTCTGAAATGCCTCCGCCTCAAGGCTCATCTGGTACCTGCTTTACTTCCTTTTAGGTGCAAGCCAAAACACATATTTTTGTCCAGGCTTTTAAGTAGGGGTCTTACTAGCTTTTTTATTTAGTGAGAGGCAAGACAGAGCAAAGAAGAAGCTGAAGGCTACTCGTGGCTCAGTTCCAGAGAGAGAGCTGAGGTAACTACGTTGTATCTGCTCATGGTGTTGCTGGAGTGAGAGGCTGGGATGTTTGCAGGAGGCATTCCAAGCATCTTTCTAGAAGGCTCGTCAGACCAGATGGACAGTGTCTTTGCTACAAGGCCATTAAGCCAGAAAGAGGACTGCTACTCCCTGGCATCAGCCTAATTTCTCCAATTGCTGCTGCTTTGAGCTAATTGCTTAGGATAAGTATATTTAGCCAGTTATATAGATTTCTGTTTCTTTGTGTTTGTTCCTCGTACACTTCCTTTTCCCTTACTTGTTTGGTTTTATTTGTTTATAGTTTTGTAATAAAATACCTATTTTAATTGGCTTGAGTCACTGACCCATGAATTTGCTGTTGGTACTAACTGGGCTTTGAGAGTAATAAACAGTAAATCTCTCTTCTTCATCCCTATTTGTGCTGGTTGAAAATGACCCTGAGTAGAGAACACAACCCTGTAGTCTCTGAGGTTACCCGGATAGGGGGTGATAATGCAGAGGCAGAAGGGCGGTGTCATGACAGTATCAAATATGGATAAATAAAACTGGACCTCTCTTCACACAAATTAAAGGCAGGAAACAGGAAGGGGAATTGGGAGGGTCCACTTTAATCTCAAAATGGACAAAGTCTGATTTTTAGTATGTCAGGTGGAGGTGGATAAACTCTTTCAGCTCTAGCTGGAGCTGGATCATAGAAAGTACTTGCTTGTTTCACCTCCCTCATGTTTTTGATCTTTCACTCTTGATGAACTTTTCCATCACTCATACATCTACAAAGAACTCCCATTAGCTCTCAAAGTATTTTCTTTGTTGCAGAGTAAACCATGTAGAAGTAGAACTATTGTATAAATGGTGAAATCATGTTTCAGACAAATGGCACAACTGGGGAAGAAATATCAATGGCACTATACATGGACAGGAAAGTCAATGGGTAGCTAAATGGAAGGCAGGATTCATGTCAGAATGAATGCCTTACAGTTTGCTTGTAAAAGCAGACTTAATTCAGTGGGCTTAGATGCATTTAACTCTATATGGAATCAGGCTGCATAACAGTTTATGAGTTTTATTGTACATTCTAATATCTGTGAAACTGCATTTAATAGTGAAACTAAAATAATTGTGGCTAAGAATATTGGCTTTCTAACTTTTAAAAAAAGATTGTCACAGATCTTGCATACAGTTCAATTACATTCCATTCAGCATAGAGTGTGACTGAAGCCAGTGTTTGTTATACTGGAGCCATAAGAACACTAAAGAGCTTTTCAGACGATCAGTTTACAGAACAGCCCATGTGCAGCTGTTGTTCATTTGTTGGATGGGAATTAATGACCTTCCTTCAAGGAAGTGCTTCTGTTTTGAGGATACTGCATATTTTCAGCACTCGAAGAGCAATGGCTTTCCCTCTCTTTTTTGGCTCAGAAAATACATTTCTTTCCACAGAGACTAGGACTGTCTGGTTCAGAGTGGTTTCTGACATGGTATTCTGAGTGCATCACAAACACATATTGCATAGTGCCTATTAAATCACTGATGACATGTAACATCTCCTACAGCTCCTGCAATTTTATCATTAAGAAAAAAAGTAGGTTGCAGACTCTTAACCTAAAGCTTGCACATAGCTTGCAACTGTGACACTCCTATAGACACTGAAACAGATGCTTTCAAGGCAAGCTGAGAAGCCTTTGAAACTTGGCTTTGATACTGATCATTCCGGCACCTCCTATTCAGTACGGTACATGAATTTGCATGAATTTCATCCAGCCTTTAAAAAAAAAGTATATAAATGTTGGGGCAGGGGGACATGAGTATTTCTTATTCCCATAGTGTTGTGTACCAAGGGAGACTGCGCACATGGTTGGGCTCACACATGGCCATGCAGACAGGCTAAGCTTTGTATCCTAAGACAATAGAAGCGGAAAATCCAAGAACTAGCCAATTGGCCAGCCCGGATCCTAAAAGGAATCAATGGTGGAAGCTGTATGTAAATAAACCTGTCACAGGTATGTGTGTGTGTGTGTGGGGGGGTGTGTGGTTAAGAATGAGAATATAAGCGGGCCATGGGCCCTGCTAGTTATCTCAAGTTCTCCTATGCATTAATAAAGTATGAGCTGAAATCACTACGCTATGCCTCAGTCTCAGTACTTTATACATAGAAAGTCTTCTTTCATTACTACAATATATCTTATAAATTACATGCAGATTGGGTTGATATCTGCAATTCATATTTGGAAACATTCAGAGTCACAGAATAACACCACATCCAGAACAGTTACAAATCTTCCAAATCAGAATTTTATAGTTCCAAACGGTGGTGGTGGAAAGTGCTGTTAAATTGAAGGCAACTTATGGCAACCCCGTGGGGTTTTCAAGGCAAGAGATGTTCAGAGGTGTTCTGTTGTTACCTGCCTCTGCATAGCAACCCTGACTGTTGTGTACAGATGGGGCCAACCCTGCTTAGCTTCCAAAATCTGGCAAGATTGGGCTAGCCTGAGCTATCTACATAGGGCTTCCAAATACTCAGAATAATTCCTAATATCCAGAGTTCCACTGGTTCCTATAGAAAGCAGGCTAGACTGCTTGCAAGAGGAGGAAAGTGAAACCTATTTCTCAAGACTGCGTCAGACCGAGGGTTGGGAGGACACAGAGCTCAGTGTCCCCTGATCAATGTTGCCATGGTTTGGCCAAAGAGGAAGTAGTGGAGGTGTGGATGCAGGGACTCTACAAGCTGATAGAGACTAACTCTGGCTTACTGGGCTGAGAACGGGTATATTTGGGGAGGTCTGGCCAATGTGGCAGTGATGTCTTACCTACTAACCAGTATGCCCAGGGAGTGGATGCTGTGTCAGGCAGGGGAAATTTTCAGTCTACACTACTCGTGCTTGGAACCTGAATTTGTGGGAAACCTGTTTTTCCCTACCATTCTTGGGCTTCCCTGAGATACCCTTTAATATAACAGAAGGGCACACTCTAGCCCACAGTACAGGTTACGCCATGTTTCAGTCTGCTTCCTCCTCCTGTTGCCTCCTTCCCTTCTGCCAAGTGCTGCTCTACTCAATTGGTCTTTGTCTGATGCTCCTTTCTGCTGCTCCAGTATTCCTTCCAGTGCTGCCCAGGGTATTTGTCCTCTTCCCAGCACCAGTTTCGTTTGCTCCACATGCTGTGCCCAGTGCTACCCTGGTGGCATTTGCGCTGTTCAGGGTTCATGCCCTTTCCTAATGCCTGGTACTGCTGTCTGGCAATAGCAGCTCTTGCTGTGTGCACCTCGTCTTAATTCTTTGGGTTGACACAAGCACTGGAAAGGGGCCAGAGGGCTGGAGAAAACCTTTTAAAAGTGGTTTGCCTTTTGTGTTTTATTTTTAATGGAAAATGGCCATTCCTACTAATTTTAATGAAATTCCAGATATTTGGAAATTCCAGATTTCCTAAATTCCAAATTCTGAATCTGAATTTTGGTGCTTGTACAGATTCCTAGACATCATGCTATTGACTTTAAATGCGTAGATGCAGAATTGCATCACAAAGGCTAAAATGTAGCACCAGGCAGAGATGGACCAAGATAGTATATTATTTGACACAGTAATCCCATCCTTCTACCAAAATTGCAACACTAAACAACTGAAAGTTTCTACACTTTAAAGATTACTAAAGACGCCCTGTTGAGGAATTTGCCATGCTCTTTGTAGTGACAGGACCCTAAGGGGCACTCTTGACTGGTGATATTTATATTTCCCAAAACCACCTACCATCAACAATTAATGATATGGTTTTAAATACATCTTTATATCTGTATTTTACTCTGTATTACTCTGTATATTGAAGCAGCCAAGATCTAAAATAAAAATCAGATGGTTTTGTTACATCAAAACAAATTCATTATTACAAGTAACCAGAAGGAGCACTGAAGAGCACCTAACTACACAGAGAACCAATGAGAAGAAATACATTCAGCTTACGCACTGCTAGAACTCTGCTACACCTAATGTTGTTGTTCTTCCTGACTGGCGCTGCCTGGGTGAACTTATCAACAATAATTTCAAGAATAATCTCCTGAGTTATTTTTCACTTGTTTTACTAAAAATCTTCCCATACTGGCTGCAATAGTTTGGATTTCAGTCAAAGAAAGATGAGTCGTCATTGTTGTCCTGTGCAGTCTTACATGGTTTCTGCGCAACCGTAGGCCAGCCGCCAGAAGATTTCTTCTCTAGCTTAGCAACAGAGTGGGAGAAGCCCCTCCTAACAGGAGACTTGTGAGCCATTTCCCACCTAAACAGTCACATGACCATAAGAACATAAGAGAAGCCAATGTTGAATCAGGCCAATGGCCCATCTAGTCCAACACTCTGTCACACACAGTGGCCAAAAATACCAGGTACCATCAGGAGGTCCAACAGTGGGGCCAACATGTTCTTGGGAGGGGCTCCACACTCTCTCTCAGTTCTCCTGAGCCAACCACTGAGCTACAAGCACCTCAAAAATAGTAATCTTTTTTTTTTTTTTTGCTCACATGGGGCAGGAGGGAGGGATGTGTGCCTGCACAGAGACAACCTGATGAACAGCAGTTACAGGGAAGTGCAACACTGCTCTCATCATTGTAGTCCTGTGCAGTATCACATGGGAGACTACCAAGCAAAAATAACTTGGTGGTAGGGTGAGCAAAGTCATTGACAGACAGATTGCAGAACTGCCATCCCCACTGACATCTCCATGGTACTGTTTGCATCCACAGTATAATGTCTAATAAACGTGCCACTGTAAGTCCATGTAGCAGCCCTGCAGATGTCAAGCAATGGGTCTCTGAAAGACAAAGCTGTAGAGGCCGAGACCGACCTTATCGAATATTGCTGTAACTCGGGGGGACAGGGAGTAGCTGTCACTTCATAAGCCCTTCGAACAGTTGCTAGAACCCATTTGGAAATTGTCTGCAAGAAAGCAGCTCTACCTTTGGAGTGTCCCACAAAGCATAAAAATAGACTAGAGGTTTGCCTTATATGATTTATTGCCTTTTCCAATAAAACAGTATCACATCTTACATCAAGTGTATGTAATTTCTTCTCCTCTGTAGACAGGTTTGGAAAAAACGCCAATAATGATAAGCCCTGGTTCAAATGAAATTTTGACACTACTTTTGGTAAATACTTCACACTGGGCCTAAGAGTCACTCTAGTGTCATAGAACTGCACAGAGGGATAGTCCGCTCTAAGGGTGGCAAAGTCACTAACTCTCCTTGCAGATGTCACAGCAACCAATAATGCTGTCTTAAGCGTGAGGAGCAGTAAGGAACAGGTTGCCATGGGCTCAAAAGGAATCTCATTAGCTGTGTCAACACTAAAGTCAGAGAGCACTGGGGGTCAATCAAAGTAGTGGGTGGGTACAAATTATTCAGTCCTTTCAAAAAAGCTTTTGAAGTAGGATGTGAAAAAATAGAGTTGCCATCAACTGGAACATGAAAAGCTGATATAGCAGCTAAGTAAACTTTTATTGAAGAGTTAGCCAAATCGGTTGCTTTCAGTGTCGATAAAAACTCTAATATCACAGGTAAGGGACACATAAGCTTCTGGTGGCTGGCCTGCAGCTGTGCAGAACCCATATGTTGCCTGCCCAGAGACAACTCGATGAACAACAGTTACAGGTAAGTGCAACTGTTTTCTGTAAGATGAGAGGAATGATGTCATGAACTTCACTGAGATAATTAGAGTAAATATTTCATTTGTGTACAAAAGGGAATACTTCCCCTCTCTCTTTTCCTCACAACTGCCCTATAAAATAGGTTAGGCTGCATATGTGCCTGGCCAGAGGTCACATAGTGAGTTTCATGGCTAAGTGGAAATCTGAACTCTGTCCACCCCAATCTTTGACCAACACTCTAAACAACTACCCCACTCGTGTACTGGGTACTCAATATGAATTTCCATATGAATCTCGGAATCCAGAGTAAATATCAGGTACTCAGGATGAATTTCCATATAAGTCTCAGAATTCGAAGTAAATAGTGGCCTGAAAATATAGGAGCATTTGTTTGGCTAAAGTAGGATTCTGTTTCCTCTAGGCTGAGTTCATGTGAGCTAGCTCACAGCTTTTTAGCCTTCGGCTCACACATTTTTGTCTTAGCTCAGGAAAGATGGCTCCAGAGCAAACTAATTTATGCAGTAGCCAAATCACTCGCTCACAACTTTAATGCCAGTAGCTCACAAAGTAGAATTTTTTGCACACAAAACTCCACACCTTAGAGAGAGCATTGTTCAGAACAGCAGAATTACCTCACTTTTCATATTTGGGGAATCAGCTTTATATCTCCCCCCACCATGTATAGACATACAGAGACAAATAAAAATGGCTAAAGACAGAAATATTCCCATCGACACAATTTCTTTTTCTCTAAAGCTGCAAGCTCCAGGATACCAAAATTAACTTCCACCATTTGGGCTACAGGTTTCTGCTCAGACCCTCAACACACAACTTACAGTGTTTTGGGAACAGGCTTTTGGACCTCCGCCCCTACACACCAGTCTAAATATGAAATGGAGATGGAATTGAAATATTTATTTAAGGGATGTCTGAGATGGTAGAACACCCTTACCACCTTTAGAAAACCAGTTTTTCTCTTCTTACCACATATGATTACTTTCTCATATATCCTCAGTCGTGTGTGGACTCTCCAGGTTGAGTTTAAGCCCAGAAAGCCAACTTGTGGGAATTAAACCTCTTCCCACTAGCTTGGCTAGCTTGAAAACTGACACAGTTGCCAATTTCTTTGGGGGGAGGGAGCAGAATGTGTGGTTTAGGGATCTTTATGTAGATAGCTAGATTCAAGTCACCTAGCACTTTACAGACCAACAAGCTTTCAAGAGTCAAAACTTCCTTCATCAGATACCTGGACAGTTTCAGAGGGTAGTGTGCAGCTCAAAGGGCCTCTAACAGGCTACTACAACCAGACCTTTTCCAAAACAAGGTTTAGAGCAGGGGTGTCGAACTCATTTGTTATGAGGGCTGGATCTGACATAAATGAGACCTAATTGGGCCATGTGTGTCATAAAATATAATGCAGGTAGCAGAGATAAAAACTTTATAAAGGACACAGACAAACACAACTAAAGATTTTTTAAAACTTAAAACGTGCTTAAAACATTAGCACTCTTGCAATATTTATATAAATGTCTCTGATAATAGTCTATGATAACTGACACCTCTTGATCTGAATCATTGCATCAAAATCTGGAGACAATGTCTGTGTGTAACAATCTTGAGTATGCTGCTCAGGTGTTGTTCAGGTATGTATCTGTAAGTTGCAATCCTACTTTTGATTTATTGACATTCATTACAGAAATCTCACGGTCAGTACTTTGAGCCTAAGACCCAAAGGAAAACATGAAATGGCTGGGCATTGCAAGATTTTGTACAAAAGTTGCTTTGTGTGCTGGTCAAGAAAATGTGAAGGCACCATGACACAGACTGAGGGCTGTTTGTCTACAAAACTATAGTCTTCCTCAGAGAAATAACTACAGCTCCTATGAGGCAGTGCAAGAATAGGGAGACAGCAATGCATAGTGGTCAGTATCAGCCTACTGTCTGGGAAGTCTTAAGTTCAGAATCCCTGGTCTACAAAGGAAATCTGCTGGATGAATTTGGTCTGAACACACACTCTCAGCCTAATCCACCTCACTGGCTTGTTGTTATTCCTCATCTAAATAGTTCACAATGCTTTCCTATTGAGAATGGATCATGAGGACATGAATGCAGTGAAAAGGGGGAGGGGAACCCAGTTGCATCCAGGAGAGCCCTGACATAATGAGACCAACAAAATATACACACACACTGTGTAGCAAGGCAAAAAGTTTGTACCTTGAATAAAACTTTGTTGGTCTTAAAGGTACTTTGTAACTCTCCCGTGCGATTGAGGGAATTGGGCAAAGTAAGCTCTTACTCTTTCCCTCCTTCCCTCCCCACCAGGGGATGAGAAGGGGAGGAGCATCAGCCAAAGCAAGCTCTCACTTCCTCTCCAAGGAAGGAGAAGCCTTAGTCAATGGAGGGAAGAGAGGCTTTGCTCTATAGGTCCTGTGTGATGGAGATAGCCTGGAAGAGCAAGCAGTGACACAGAAGGAAGCAAGAGAGAGGAAGAGGAAGAAGGAAGCAGATGACAGCCAGTTGTTCATGGGCCACATCCAAGGCCTGTGGGGGCTGGATCCAGCCCTCAGGCTGCATGTTTGACACCCTTAGTCTAACAAATACACTACATCAGTGTAGTTTGAGAAGTGTCATGGAAAATAGGGGAGGATTAAGAGAAAGACTATCAATGAAACCCTAATTGGAGAGGTTTTAAGAATTAAAGGATAGGTTTGTTTGAGTAGGGGCTGCCTAGGATTAGGGATAATAGAATGTGTGAGAGAACATCATAGGGATTCTCTTCTCATCAGGAAAGGATGAACATACTGTCTTTGGAAGAGGCAGATACACAAAATTCAGTTAGTAGAAAATGTTATGACTAAAAAAAAGAATGGGAGTGTTATGTTTGGAATTCAGTTTGATCAAATCAATGGGTTTAGAAGGATATCCTCGATCCCTTCCTGTCCGGCTTTCGCCCGGGTCATGGGACGGAGACAGTGCTGGTCGCCTTGACTGACAATCTCTGTAGGCATCTGGATCGGGGTGGTGTGGCTGCTCTGGTGTTGTTAGACCTGTCGGCGGCATTCGACATGGTCAACCACCAGTTGCTGGCCCACCGCCTCGCCGACATGGGGATTCAGGGGCTCGCACTTCAATGGCTGGCCTCTTTCCTTCAAGGTCGGGGACAGAGGGTGGTGATAGGGGAGCAGCGGTCCTGGAGACACCCCATTGAGTGTGGGGTGCCTCAAGGGGCTGTGCTGTCCCCGATGTTGTTTAACATCTACATGCGCCCCCTCGCCCAGATTGCCCAGAGTTGCGGGCTTGGGTGTCATCAATATGCAGATGACACCCAGCTCTATCTGATGCTGGGCGGCCAGTCGAACTCTACCCCGGATGACCTTCATCGGGCATTACAGGCTGTGGCTGGATGGCTCAGACTGAGTCGGCTGAACCTAAACCCAGCAAAGACAGAGGTCCTGGGCCTGAGTTGGATCGGTTCAGGGTTGGGGTTCCCTCTCCCGACCTTTGACGGGGTGCTGCTGGTGCCGGCATCGGAGGTTAGGAGTCTGGGTGTGCTCCTGGACTCCTCTTTAACAATGGAGGCCCAGGTAGCAGCCACTGCCAAGTCAGCCTTTTACCACCTTCGGCTGGCTCGGCAGCTGGTCCCCCTCCTTGACCGCAATGACCTGGCCACTGTGATCCATGCAACGGTCACCTCAAGGCTAGACTACTGTAATGCTCTCTACTTGGGGCTGCCTTTGTCGCAAATCCGGAAGCTGCAGCTGGTGCAGAATGCTGCAGCCAGGCTGTTGATGGGTCTCTCTAGGAGGGATCATATTCAGCCTGTGCTGAAAGCGCTGCACTGGCTGCCAATAGCATACCGGATTTGCTTCAAAGTGCTGGTCTTGACCTTTAAAGGCCTGTATGGCCAGGGTCCTCCTACTTGAGGGACCGCCTTTCCCCATATGTTCCCCCAAGGGCACTTCAGTCAGGGAGTCAACAGCTCCTGGAAATTCCAGGCCCCAGGGAAGTAAAATTTGCTGCCACCAGAGCCAGGGCTTTCTCGGTGGCAGCTCCTACCTGGTGGAGGGAGCTCCCGGAGGAGATCCGGGCCCTGCGGGACCTTGCTCAGTTCCGCAGGGCCTGTAAGACGGAGCTATTCCGCCGAGCCTATGATTAGGAGCCGCCGCCATGGTTAGCCATCTGCCATCGCACTATCGTCATCATTGAGTGTGGGGCGGCCCTGGCAGGAGAGGGGGTGATGAGCTACTGTTTGGCTGCTGTTTGGCTACTGGGGGTTAATGTCTGCCGGGGGCTATAATCTGCCCCATCTTGTTTTATTGCCTGGATGTTGTTTATATGTTTTCTGGTTTTATATTGTTGAACTTGTTTTAAAGTCGGCATGTGTGCCTTGTTGTTAGCCGCCCTGAGCCTTCGGGGAGGGCGGGATACAAATCCAAATAAATAAAAATAAATAAAATAAATATCACTCTACTTCATATGGCACTATTAGTGTACTGAGTAAAAGAATGAGCTATCACACAGGATATCGGCTGTTCAGCTCTCATCTCAGCTTTGGCAAGACATCCACAAATTCATCTCATATTGGAGATAATACTGGACTGCTATACAGGGGTGTTTTAAAGATCACTTTGTTAATATTGGTAAATCACCTTGAACAGCATGGAGAGCCACTGTGGTGTAGTGGTTAGAATATCAGACTAGGATGTGGAAGACCCAAGTTCAAACAGCCACTCTCCTATGAAAGCTTACTAACCGTTGGCCAATAATGCAATCATGCTCTCAGCCTAACCTACATCACAGGGTTCTTGTGAAGAGAAAATGGAGGAGAGGAGGTTTATGTAAGTCGCTTTGGGGCCCCATTGGGAAGAAAGGCAGAGTATAAAAGAAGTGAATAAACACTGAAATCATTGTACAAGTACTAAATATTATTATTGGCATAAAGAAAAATAGTCATGACAAGGGAAGGCAACAGTTCAGAAACCTGTAGTTCTGCCTGAGGTTACACTGTAAATGTTCCTGTTTACTTTTGAGTGGGAGAAAAACGTTTTCTCATTACAGACACTTGAGACTTTGACCAGTCATATATTTTCCCAGGTAAATTAGGAAGATCTGCAAAGCCAATGTTACCACAGATCTCTTCCTTCCACACCCTAATTTGAAGTTTAGAATCTCAGGTTACAGAGAAAACAACAAACCATAGTTTGTGATTTGTGGCCAAGTATGGTTAGCTGTGCAAGCAGACTTTTCACCCTTTGATCTGTCTGAAAGGGGAGGATGGAGGAGAAAGGGAGAGCACCTACCTGACAATTCCCTGGCCAAGTTACCATTACAGCAAGCCACCACTTGTCATTATGCAAGTTGTTCTACAAGGACTTGAGAGTTTGAGGGTGACTGATGGTGTATCTTTGCACCTGAACTTCTGAATAATAAAAAACCTTAATAACTACCAGTAGTTGTGAACAGCAGAAAATTTTGGTGAGTAACAGAGCTTTAAAGGGATTTACTGGTTAGATGAGCCAAGGCTGAATGGCTATGTCACGCTGAGAATGATTCTTTAGCTGCAGGAGTGCATACTTTGAAGTATTTCATTGATCGAAGCCCTGTGGTTTTTTAGATATGGCATAGTCTTTCAAAGGTGAGAGTTTCCTTACATACCAAATTCTTTTCCATGACCAATTTCTTTAACAAATGATCTTTCTTTGACACGTGCTCTTTTGACAGATTATCTTCCTTTGCTATTCCCTAAATCCAAGATAACTCAATAAATATGTAAGCAATTTAAATCATTTAATCTTGATAAAACTTTAATAGTACTCCTGTTGTGTAATCTGAGATACAAATCATTACATCCATGGATTTGTTAATAATTGAAAGAGCATAGGATTTTATTAAGCCTATTAAGTGATTAGTAGCAATATACTATGCAGTTGGAACAGTTAAGCCTACTGTCTTCACTGAGTTTAGGCAAACCCAAGGTTTCATACAATTGGATATGACAGACAGAGCAAAGTACATCCCCTTCTTCATATCTGCCAATCTCCTTTGTACCCTGCTGGCCCTTGAAAAATTCAGAGGAAAGGGAGGAGAAGAGAAGTGGACAAAGAAAAAAAAGAAACCTTTTAACTGTTTTTTTGTTTAGATAGGGTTTAGAAATCTGTTAGTCAGTTTAGGGGGTTGGTGCTCTATCTCCAGTCACAGGGGGTGGGAGAGGAACTGTTTAGTATAGTAGCCTGGAGCAGCCCACACTGCTTTAAAGTTCTCCTATGTAGTCTTTCTGGTATATTTGAAAGCTATGGGACAAAAAAACTAAGCATTTAAAAGGCTCTAAAAGATTAGGAAACCTATGGAAAAACTAAATACCTCTTACAGTCAGGAGTTTCTGTTCTGAAACATATATTATCAGTAAATGTATAAATACACACACATATATATAAGTAAAGAAACTATATCTCTATTTGTTACCTTTTATAAGTTACATTAGTATAAAGTTGATCTTAAACATCCATAGTTTTCTTTGCCTTCCCAGTATAATAAACTCGTTTATTGTTTTAAAATTTGTTTTCTTTCATGGTAAATCTAAGGGCTTTACCAAGGAAGGATTGCTTGTCCTCCAGTGACAGTGGATGACTCTTAGAATTCTACTCTTTATCATTACAGACACACATGCATGCACAACAAACCTGATAACCTACTCTTTACATTCCCGTAATTTTGCACAGAGACCACTAAGTTATCCTAAGTAGTGGAGAAGCCAGGCTTTGACATTTACACACAAGCTTGGATGAAATCCACGTCTGGCAATAATTCCAATCATATCTACCCACCCAAGTGTCCTTTTATCAATTTTTCATCATTCCCCCCCTTTCATAAGCCTATAGGAGCAAGAGTCATCTTACAGTGAATTTCTGGGTTCCATTCAATTAAATGCAATGTTTGTTCCAGCTGACTTCATACTGAGCTATAGTTTAATATTCTGGTGAGGTAGATTTGTTGAGGAAAACCCACATAAATATAGTACATGGAACTCTACTTACTTGCTGGTGAGAAAAAAGGAGTGGGTGTGGATGCTTGTACATTATGCATGTACATTTTTAATAAGGCTACATTATTTACAAATATCACGAATTTTTAAAAACCAAGAGAGCTCTTAGAAATTCTTGTTCTGTGTTAAGGTAGCCAAAGAGAACATTTTTTAAAAAACTTGCTGTTGTTGTTCAGTCACACAGTCGAGTCCAACTCTTTGCGACCCCATGGACCACATCACACCAGGCCCTACTGTCTTCCATCGTGCTCCAGAGTTTGCTTAATTTCATGTTTGTTGTCTCGATAACACTGCCTAACCATCTCATCCTTTGCAGGGTCTTCTCCAATGAGTGCTACCTTCTCATTTGGTGGGCAAAGTATTTGAGCTTCAGCTTCAGTATCTGGCCTTCCAGGGAACAGTCAGGATTCTTTTAGGATTGACTGATCTGATTTCCTTGCAGTCCAGGGGACTCTCAAGAGTCTTCTCCAGCACCATAACTCAAAAGAATCTATTCTTCGATGCTCGGCCTTCCTTATAGTCCAACTCTCGCAGCCATACAGTACTACTGGGAATATTATTGTTTTGACCATATGGACTTTTGTTGGCAGGGTGATGTCTCTACTTTTTAATATGCTGTCTAAGTTTGCCATTGCTTTCCTCCCAAGGAGCAGGCATCTTTTAATTTCATGGCTGCAGTCACCGTCTACACAAGCTACTAATTATGAATTATGAGTTGCCTTCTCAGAATCTCAAGATGCAAAATTGATGCTGCTAAGCTTAAGCACAGAAATATAAAATGTAATTAAAAATAAGAACTTAACAAAAATACCAACATTGCAGCAGGGCCAGTTGGAGGAGAAGAGAGAAGAACCATTGGGTGTGAGCTGCAAGATCAAGCAGTGGGGGGTTACTCAGATTTTTTTCCATTTGATGTTGTACAATCTGATTTTATACCATCCCTTTCAAACTTAAAAAAATTTTTTTATAGCTAACAGCCTCAAAACCTGGAAGTGGCCCAGGTCTCTCTGTACTTCTAAGAGGGATTGTACCATGGCTATAAGTTTATTGTAATCTTTTGAATATTCATATTGCATGGCAAAATACAGCAGGGGACATTCCCCTTTACAATATATATTGGAGTAGATAAATGATGTTATGACGATTTCACTCTCCCTCACAGGATTTCCTTTCATATTGTTCTTAGCTGAGCAGCCCGGTTTTCTTTCTTCTTTGTTTTTCTCTGGCTGTCCCACCCAGTTATTTGAATGTATATGGTAAATGCTGACTCAGCCTAGGGAACTGAGAGGAAAGACTAAAATCCTTCTTTTGTCCTTGTTTTATAATGGCATATGAGAGGCTGATGGTAAATCAAAACTAGCAAACTGTTGTTTTTTTTAACTTTGAGAGGAAATAGTAAGGTAGTAATCAGATTTCAGACTTATGAGGTAAGCAGGCAATAGGAGTGAGGTAACTTTGTATAAAAATAAACACCAGATAATTTGTCACAAACAAACAAGTAACTGTTTCTGTTATTCAGCCAGGTCCTTAAAACTTGAGATTTCTTGGCAGATTCTGCTTGCATAAACAAGTATAGGCTTCTTGATCTCTCAGACACTAAAGTTGGTAAAGGCAGGAACATTCACACAAGTTCCAGTTTCCTTTCTTATCCACAGGCTAGGGATCACTCCCATCTTCTAGGAGCTATTTCCCTCAGACTTGATAGGGATGAGCTATGGGTCCTATTTCCATAACTCAGTCATTCTTGATCCTCTCATGGTCTGCTTTGCTCTCTCACCATTAACTGTCAACTGCCAACTCTTAACTGACACTCTCAACTGAAGAATTCAATTTGAATCCCCTGTCACTAAGGGTTCTCAGACTGGGTTACAGTATTAACCATTTACTGTCTTTCACAGATGTGTACTGAATTCTGTTTCAGAATGGGTTGACTAATTCAAGAACATGCTAAAAAATAAATGCTTTAAAGTATATTCATTTGAATTACATGCAGCAGAAGTAAGGTCCCAAACTCTAGGTGGACTGGGATATTCTTGGGGATTTGGGGGCAGCATCTGGAGAGAGCAGTACTGCGGAACTGCTGGATCCAACTAGCGACAAACAAAAGCAAGCATTTAGCGGGTTAAGTGAGTACTGTGGAAACGGTCTCTCTGTATTTATTCTTTGTCAAACATAAATTGATCCATATTTGATGGAAGACTGGAAGTTATGTCATACAAGCAGCGCACATTGCTGCAAGAAAATTCATTTAAGGTCTATAGATCTTTTAGTAATTATTATGTTTTCAGGATTATTTTTTTAGTATATTTTTATTCAGTTTTTCTCTTCAATGGGGACACAAAGCTGGCTTTAAAGCGGAGGCTGGACAACCATTTTCGGGCTATCTTTTGGCTATGCAGAGTGCAGGGGGTTGGACTAGATGACCTGCAAGGTCCCTTCCAACTCTAAAAGTTATAATTCTATGAAGTTTAAATATGATACAGTATTTTAAAAAATCCTGAGTTGAGATCCACCAGGTTAATCCATCTAGCCAAGGGCTGTGATCCATGCCCAGTCTAGAAATATGTACAACAGGAAAAAGAAAAAAGCCTAGGTGTTTCAAGCTAACAGCCATCTTCTTTGCAAATTTCTGTTGGGCAATCTAAGAGATACAAGAATGTTACAGCATCACATTTAGCACTATACTGGTTCTTCAGAGAGCCCTACTTACACAGGTGCTTTGAGACTGGCTATTCAGAAAGGACTGGTACTCTAATTGCAATGTGTTATATTAGATCCTATGCTGCTGCATGCCATCTTGTGAACACACTTTTGATATTAAGGGTTTTATAGTAGCTGCTGGCATCCAAGTTTCTATGAGATCAAAATTAAACCATTAGATTTAATCGTACTTGATTAAATTTGAAAGAGCTGAAAAACCTGAATGCAATAAAAGAAACATATTTTTTTCTATTGTGTGTTTGCTGCATCAGATCCAAAATTTCCAAGCACCAATTCTCATCTCTGCATCCGGACTGTCAAGGCTGCACAGGCAGAGCTTTCTATTAGGCCATTAGACTGAGTACAAGTGACATATCCATTTTATGTACATTCATAAATTGCTTGCAAAAAAAATAGAAAGCACATATTTCTGCAACTCCTAACTCAGGAGTCATAATACTATTGTTGTATAACGTCCATCATTTATTGAAGACTAGTCTGATACTCATGCTTTGCTACGGTATTTAAGTTCTGTAAATCCAGTTATAATACTGATGATGTGAACTTTGAAATGTAACATTTGTTGTAGGAATTCTAATGGAGAAGATTGTAGCGTAAAAAAAATGATTTTTTTCCCCCTCTACTGAAGGACATCTCTGTAGACCACAGGATGTTTGGTGAGCTCACTCTGGAGCAGGCCACATAGGACTGTCCCTGTGAGAAGCAATGCCATGTTGGCTGTTATGAGAAATGTCTATTCATGAGTCTTGAACTGCTGATTTCTGTAACCGTCCTTAACTGTCTTCAGTCTCTTTTAACTGTGTTTTTACCTCAGAACATTGGGGTACACAGTTGAGCAATCAGAGGGAGGTGGGTGCAAGCAGGCAGGTTTTACCTCTGAGCTACAGAGTGGACCGGAGGCTGGGCACTGAATTTTTTTTAGGGGAAGGGCATACCCCTCTTTTCTTTTTCTTTTTTTTATAAAAATGTATCTCATTTATGTTATATTAAGAAGTAGGACATAACGACATATTCAAAACAGCATCCAAGCAATCAAATATTAAGCAAGTTCATCTGAACCAATTTTCTAGAATCCACATTGTGAGAAGTTAAATAACCTAATACAGGAAATCACTTTTCTACAAATTTGGGGTACATTTTCCATAGTGGGTGGAGTGGGCTAAAGCCATTGGGGAGGCTGGGCCAGCAGCATTGCTAAGGTGATATGACTGGGGTGGCCTTCCTGATGAATTAAAGTATCCTGGCCCTGCTCCTACACTTGACAAACAGTTGTCTGTCAGGTGTGGGAGGGGTAGCATGCCTGAAGGCATTGGGGTGGCATGACTGAAGCCATCGGGGAGGCTGGGCCAGCAGCATTGTTGCACCTCACAGGTGGTTGGCCATTCCTGATTTCCTCAACTGTCATTAGTTTTCTGCAGTCTCCTGTAACTTTTTTTTTAACCTCAGAACCTCTGCAGCTGACCAGAGAGTGGGGGGTACAAGGAGGCAGCAGGCTGGCAGCCACATAGGAAGCAAAGGGGGGAGCACATTTTACCCCTTTTGACCCCCTTAGGGGTCGAATTTCTAAAAATCCCTTCTGAGTAAGCATCTATGCCATGGTAGGAGCGCTGTCTCCGAATTTGTGTTTCTAGGTCCAGGGGTTTGGCCTGGGCATTGATTTTACAGTGAGGGGACTTTCTTTTATATAAATATAGATGGAAGCCTCTAGTAGGGCACTAGACAAAATACAAGGGACTCAACCATTCATAAAATGTTTCAATGGATTTAGAACTCTGCTTATGATTGCACTGTATTTCTGTACAATATCATAATACTGTTGCAGATTATTTAATACTTTTCATGCTACCGTATCTGACACAATATGTAGCATTTTTAAAAAATTAAGCTTGAACAGAGAGTGAAATTTTTAAGTCTGTTGTAGTTTCCATGAACTTTTATTTCACATAGGCAAAACATATGACAGTGTGCTAGAAACTGAAATGAGTTGCAGAATTTTGTCCTTGGAAATAACAGATACTGTGATTTGATTTATATTTGATCTCAATAAATTGCCCAGACATAACAAAAGCATAAGATTCAGAATAATCATTATTAACACATTCTTTGCAAAAAGAACAACAGCTACCATTTCCTTTTGAGGGTACTGGGTACCTCATTTTAACTTTGGTTAATCACAGTTAGACTTTGTCATCTCTAAACTTGGCCAGCATTACAAGCTGGCATAGCTGGATAGCTAAGCTGGGTCCTTGAGCCAGTAATAGAATGATCTTGTGCTTCCTTGTTCAGAGGTTTTAGAGGCCCAGATTGGTAACCGTAACAAGCTGACTTCAGCTGGGAGGGCAGGGTATAAATCTGATAAATAAATATAGATGATTGAACAAAGCAGGCTTGACAATGACTGCAAAACATCTGTTTGGTCTGTTTCAGCAGTATTCTTTCTGTTCCATCCTTGAGAAAAATGACTGCAAGCTGAAAACTAAATCTTACAATATGAAGAACAAAAATAACACAGGTTTACCATAGTTATTTAAATGGGAAATTTATTTTAAGGTCAGAGGTATTTATATCATGCTTTCAGAGGGAACAAATTCAATAGTTTTGATGGAGTTAAATGAGTTTTCCGTGGTCCTGTGGTGGGGCAGGCTGAACTTCTGGGAGAAGCTCCTCCCTGTAGGCAAGCAGGGTCACCTTATTGATTTTGCAGTTCTTTTAGGGGGCGGGGCTTCTCCCTTGCTCTCCATTTTTATGGCCCTGCCTCAAGGCAGACAGAAGCCATTCTTAGTGCTCTGCTCAGAGTGTCAAAATTCTCAGGTTTTTATTATTTTATCTTATTGTTTTTCTCCTAGCTAGCCTTCTAGGGTGGCTACGCTGTGGGCTCGTCCTGGTTCAGGTTGGTTTCCAAGTGCCTTGGAGATCTGATTGGGAGTGGGAAGGGCTTCGTCCCTACCCCCTTCCCCCCAGCACCACATCAAACCATCAAACATTCCCATATAGCCTGTGGCAGGTGTTAAGATTCATTGCTGAGTTTCAGGAAGAAATGCTGCATTCTTTAAAGTACTGACAAATTATACACTTGGACAGGAAACAGCTAGACAATCTAATCTTGCATATAAAAAATATTTGACTCTAATTTTGCAAGAAGTTACTTTCAAAGGTACATTTACAGGCATGGTGACACAATGATTGTGTAATTATGCAAACACACAATCAGTGAAGATTGACAAAGAGTTTCAACATGCAAGACATCTGGGTTTCTGTACTACTGGGGACAGAAGGTTCTAACATCTTTTGTTTAAAGAATTTCAATCACTGAATGATGTTGGGGGTAAGCACTTTTTTACTCATATAAACAAGCAATGCTTATCACCAGTTTGCACAATTAAAACTCTTTTTAATTAAATTATTAAGAGAATTCATAGCACAACAGAAAATATAAAATCTGGAATGAGGCTTAATACTCACCACATAATCTTTCCTTTGAGATTTTTTAAAAGACTAGGCATATAATTATCATAATCATTTACCAAAAAAGGGTCTCATTATAGCTTTGATTCCATCAAAGTTTATCTAAAGAGACTTCTTGAAATGAGATCTGAACAGAAAAGCCATACTTTTGATCATATTCAGAGGCAATGACCTAATTATGTACCCTTAAATATTACAAAAGATGTCTTGAAGTTTTCTATATTATCCAAAGGAATCTTTTGTAATATTTTTGAACTGCATGTTTAGAATGGATAAGAGTAATAATATAAGTAAGTGGTATGGTAGCTGGACACAATCTGGAATTTATTCTCCACTGTTCTTTCTCCTTGGGGGTAGAGAAGAGGAATGAAATGTACTACATCACCAGTGATAAATATACAAGACCATTTGCCAAAGGATAACTTACAATAATATGCATGTAACCTCTTGGTAAGCTTGTTATTGTCAAAGGTTCCCAATCCAGCCTGGGCAAAGGACCTTTGGGCAGCAGCACCACAAAATTACAAAAAAACCCAACCAGTGGCCCAGGACAGACTGGCAATTTGCCCCGGTATCGAGTCGCGGCAAAAAAACCCCGGAGTAAACGATACTGGGTTTTCCCGTTCACACAGCGGGGCCCTCTGCCGGAAGATACTGGACGGAGGCGCGCGGGAGCGTTCAGACTGCCGCGCCGGAGGCGTGCTATATTCGCTGTTTCCCCATTATTTCGGCTGTGGGCGTATGTGCGCATGAGTGCATTTTGGCGATTTTTTTTTTTTTTGCCCTGCAACGCCGGCACCGCATTGGGCAGTGGAGCGGAGCGCAGCCAATCACACCGCTGCTGCCTCATGCCCAACGCGGGTTGCTCCTGGCTTTTCGGCTGCGCGTTCAGACTCCCCGGAAGCGGAGAAACGCGCGACAAACGCAGGCTTTCAAGATTTGCGTCGGCTTTTATCAGGTGTTTTTTTAATCCGGCAGTGAAGCGCGAGAGCACCGGTAGGCTACGGGTGGGGGACGCCAGGCAGATGTGCCTGTGTGAACATTCCATTTAATACGATATTGAGTCGTTGTCAGCCCGGGTCCCATCCCGCGGCAAATTGCCAGTCTGTCCTCGGCCAGTGTGTGGGTACCACACACTAGTCTAGTAGGCTACCACCAGCCCTTTATATCTATCCCAACAGCTTAGGAGCAAAAGGGGAAGCTTCCCAGCCTTTCAAGGAAATTAACAAGAAAGTCAGCCCTGCAGGGCTGGCCTGCAGAACAAGTTTCCCAAACAAAAGACAAATTACCTGGTAGGATCTAAAACACTGGAATTAGGCTGAAGTCATTTGAAGACAAAAACCACACACAAGTAAAATTTAATTATTTGATTAAGGTGCAGAAAATATTTTAAAAAGGACACACAATTGCAGCAACTGTATGGTGTGTACTACACAGTCACTAATAACAGCCACAGCTAAATGAAAACTAACATTCCTATGGGTAAGGATCCAACATGGTTCCAAGCCTGAAGAACCAATGAAAACCCTTAGAGGTGATGTAACTTCCTGTTACTGGGCAAATAACTTATAGGGTGACTTGACCAGGATGGAAGGAAATGAAACTTACTGCAGATTTGTCTTGGCCCCTTTCCCACAGGTGACCTCAATTGGTTGGAATGTTAATTGGAAGCTGGTACTAGGTTCTCCCTGCTCTGCAGGGCTGCATGTCATCTTAAAATAACAAGGGCAGCTCACTTTGCTTAGCTGTGTCTCTTCTATCTCTGGGAACTCTTTCTAGGCTGCATTTTGAGGTCTGAACCAAATATTTTAAAATGACCAAAGTTTTTTACGGAACCATTTTCTTCAGTTATCTGTATTATCTTGCCATTAAAAAAAAAATCTGACCATCCTTTTACAAGATCAGAAATTCAAGGAGACAGGTAAGATTTTTCTTTGTGCTTGGCAGGACAATTTTAGATTGCTGTTGTTTTTGCCGCCAAGTCACAGTTGGCTTATGGCGACCCTGTAGGGTGTTCAAGGCAAGAGACGTTTGGAGGTGATTTGCCATTGCCTGCGTCCATGTCATGATTCTGGACTTCTTTGGGGGTCTCCCATCCAAATACTGGCAAGGTCCAATTCTGTTTAGCTTCTGAGATCTAACAAGATCAGGCTACCCTGGGCTATCCATGTCAGGATGAATATTAGGTACTGAATTTCAAAATCACTGAGACAGCCTAGCTTTAGCCACTGGAAATAATGTGGTCACGTGGCTCTTGCCTCCCAATATAGCCCCCACTATCCTGCTATACCACCAGCCATGGGAGCCTCCATATTCTAAATAAAGATACAGATGTGCCTTCTAGGACATTGCTTTCTGCCTGTGACTTAAGTAAACACTACAGAGTTTGCAGGGAAAAATCCAACAACCACTTTGTACGCAGACATGGAATATTGCTGGGTCAATGATACCCCTTTCTGTCTACTGGGGATTAAGAAGGGAATATGACATGCATGTCTATTGCTCTTTCTGTGAAAGACTGGGCAGCCTAAACTCTTTTAATTTTTCTTAGTCAATTAGGTAATATAGACTGAAGCATTTAAAGTGGAAGGTGTTCAGGTTTTTTGTCATACAAAAGAAGTAATATGCAACTTTTACTTGTCCACTTATTGGAAGCCTTCTATGTCATTCACTTCCATGTCTGACACATAAATCTTTTTGTTACCAGTATCTTTTCCAAAAGTTCTGGACAATGTGAGCAATTAATAAAGGGATTCCTAGGGGAAAGTATTCATTTAACCAGCTGCTATTGACTCTGAAGCATGTTCAGCACCAGTACAATCTTTATTTAATCATGATGACAATTTTTCAGTAAATACCACTATGACCAGTTTCACACATGTTGCTTGAAGGACTTTTGACACTCACTCCCATTGTTAGTGTGAATGTGTGAATGACAGGAATGCAATTTTAAAGCCATTTGTACAAAATTTTAAAGCAACTGTTGACTCCGCAGGAACATGGGTTTCAAGCCTCCTGTATTTGTTGGGTCTCTTCTGAATGGCCGCACTATTTCTGAAGGGCATTGTTCATCCTCTATCCAACCACCTGATGAACAGGCATGCCTCTCATACTACTTTTCCTTATTTCTGGCCCCCAGAGAAAGTGTTTTCCAATTCCATCATTGCCTTATTAGTACTTTTTAAAATTGCATCATTGGTATAGGCACATCACATATATACAGTTTTTGGAAGGAAAAACCCCACAGAATTGACAAGGTTCTCCCCTTTCCACCAGAGTTGGGTCAGCTGCTAGAGTCTATTGCATTTTTAATTAATTTAATCGATTATAGATTCAGGTGGGTAGCTGTGTTGCTCTGAAGTAGTAAAACGAAGTGTGAGTCCAGGGGCACCTTTAAGACCAATAAAGTTTTATTCAAGGTATAAGCTATTGTGTGCATGCACACTTCTCCAGATACAGATACACTGTATCTGAAGAAGTGTGCAGGCACATAGAAGTTTATACCTTGAATAAACCTTTGCTGTCCTTTAATCAATCGCATTTGCTATTTTTAAGATCACCTATGTAACATTTTTATGCAACCATTTCTGGTACTATATCTATTTTTGTGCTGGTCTTTGACTGTAATAAATAATGCATTCATTCATCAGAGATGAGTAAAAGTGATATGGCATTTCTCTAGCTTGGTTTCATCTGAGCCCAAATGCAGAAAGAAACAATCGGATTGTCACCAGCCATCAGGAAAGAATTACATCTAAATCTAATAACTGCACTGTATGGGCCACCATCCTAGAAGACAAAAGTGGAGAATGTCTTCTCCTGCAACAGATGCACCTGGTGTGATGAAGTGTAAAGCAGAAAACTCATAACTGGTGGACAGTGGTCAGGAGCATTAACTGAAGCTGTGGGGGGGACAGATTCCTGAGTTATATTTAGTGTTTGAAAATGCATATGTGGTTTTGCCACAGCTCTTTGAAAGAAACAAAATGTGAGGTTGGGGAAAGAAGTTCCTTAAGCCAGCAAAACCTGGGGGCAGACTTTTATGCAAGTGTGTGAACGTGGAACATGTGGATCATGGTGAAGCACCTAATTACTCTGAACTGAAAGTGCCCTGGAGTAGTATGCATCCATGAATGAAAATAGGATTTTACAAGTGGTGAACTGTGATACTTGCAGGGGGGGAGGAATCCCTTCATCAGCCTGGCTGGCATCCTTCTTTGCCATGGCTGAGCCTGGCACAGCTGCTGGTGTCCTCAGCTGTGGCCAGCCCAGAGCTGCTGCCAGTGTCCTTCTCCACTGCAGCTGAGTATAGTTGGTATCATACTAGTGAAAATATCAGCAGTTGTTATCTTTTCATGGCTTGCATCTTTCAGGCATAGATGTGATTCTGAACCTTCTGTAGTTGGCATTGTAAGTTCAAATACAACTTTTCACTGCTCACAGGATTCATGATGTCTGCTTGATCTGCTTGAGACTACAAAATTATGTATGAATAAGTATTGAAGTTCAAGAGGGATACTGCCTCAACAGTGTTGCCGTTTAAAGAAAAAGAGACAGAAAAAAGGCTGAAGGGACTGTATTACAAAGTCAGGACTAGGTAACAAAGGAGGGAAGGAGGATGAAAAGGGAATGAGGCAAATGCTTTTTCTTACTATTCCTCTGATGTGAAGAATTTCTGATGTCTTGTAAAAAGCATTCTGATGCTCCAACAGGATGTTTTGCTTCAAGAGAGCTGCATACCATATTTCTATACCATATGAATTAGACAAGCTTATTAAATATTTTAAAATTACCCTCCTAAGGACATACCAGACTTGTTGATCTCTTGGCTTAGAGGAAAGAAAGTCTTGTCCCCTTCAAGGCCAATATAATGGGGATGCAGGGAATTGACTGTCAGAGACAGCTAGAGGTAACTTGCATGCTTTCCCCAGGAGACTGAAAAGTGTCATCTCTGCAGTTCTCCATCTGTCAGAGAAGAAATCTGAATGTTACTTGTTCCTAAATGCAATTTTGCTGACCTTAGTTGCTCCTCACATTTGCTGCCTGTGGTTATATTGGGCTTGCACAACTGCTGTATTCAAGATTTTGAAATAGTTTTAATAATGCTTTTAAATTATCAGAATGGTCTTACATCTAGTGACTTACAGTGTAGTCATATAAATAGTTACTCCAGTTAAATCTCATTGAAATGACCAATACAAATTCACAACCATATGGTAATCATGCGCACAAAGGTGTGTTTAAAATTCTCACTTTTCATGATTGACCTTAAACAGTACTAAAATCTGTCCTGACCATCTCTTGCTGTCAGCACCTCTGTAAAGGTGCCATATTGTCAGATACAAAAATACACAGATTGAACCGAATCCTACAAATTCAAGAAGAACTAAATCCTACAAATTCAAAAAACTACTAAAAGAAAACTCTAGAGTGGTGATTTTACAAAATTACCTGTCCTGAGAGCCAATTTGGTCTAGTGGTTTAGTGTGCGGACTCTAATCTGGGAGAACCAGGTTTGATACCCCACTCCTCCACTTGCAGCTGCTGGATGACCTTGGGCAAGCCATAGTTCTGTCAGAGCTTTTCTTGAAAGAGTAGTTCTCAAAAGAGCTCTCTCAGCCTCACCTACCTCAGAGGGTGTCTGTTGTGGGGAGGGGACGGGAAAGGAGATTTGCAAGCTGCTCTGGGACTCCTTTGGGTAGTGAAGGGTGGGGTATAAATCCAATCTCTTCTTCTTCTCACTATTCCCCACCCCCATGTGCCACATGGTCCTGGCAATGCCTTTCGGGAGGAGAAACTGATAAAGTTTTGTTTCTGCAAGAGGCTTGTGCTCACAGTTTGTAGGATCCAAGCTATTCTGTATTGGGTATGGAGCACACATATGCATGCCAACTATTTCTCCTTTAAAACTGGGAACAGGTAAGGAACAGGTCCTTAGTTCAAGTCCCTTAACTTGGATTTCTAGTTTGTGTGTGTGTGTGTCTAAACTGCTACGATCATGAGATAAAAAGGGCAGTAACTCTACGTAATACATGTAAAAATGATGAATGCATAGTTTGTTATTTTACACATATGTTGATGTGCTGCCCTTTTCATCTTATGATCTTAGCACTCCAGTTCATTTTATTCAACATGCTTTTCATCATGGTTGGCTGCAAAGCTGTTTCTTAATCAGAGCTATGCACAATTTAGCAGTCCTTTCTCGTTCTTGGTACTGCTCATTCATTTGTACTCTGGGCTGCAGCATGAGTGATCTATTGTATTTTTTACCTCATTCTAGATCATGAAATCCCCATGTGCCACAGCTCAAGCTTTAAAGTATGTACAACATTGTTATTTGCATGCTGAATGATATTTTCTTAAGTTGTTTCATAGCAGACCTTCAAGCAAATGAAGTAACAGACCTTCAAGCAAATGTGTATGTGGCCTACTATATCAATTGGACTTCCAGCTCGGTCATGAACCATGTGCCAGTGGAGGACCTTCTCAGCCCCCTGCTCTTCTGAAATTAGTTCTTCAACAAGGCACCACTCAATAAGGCACCAGCACCACTTTGAGTGTAAAATCTGATATTGTGCAGAAATCTGGAGAAGCTCCACTGTATTCACTGAAATACTTGAGTTTGCCAGATACAATCAAAAGAATTTGTTGACTCATTTTAACTTTGGCCAGTTATCTGACTCTGCATAACTTTAGGAAAATATAAAACACACGCACAACACTAAATTCTTGAGGAGCAAAATTTGAGTCCGGCAGTAACTGTATTAAATTCTAGAATCCCAAAGACAAAGGATGCATTGACCAACATGTTTCATTCAATCTCATGGGCTCCTTATTACAGCCCCCATCACACATGGTTTTTTTCCATGCAAGTCTTATGACGCCAGGTTTTTTGGACCATTAACCCTTTTCACCAGCAAAGAAGTTTGTTGGAATCAGTTATTCATCCCAGACTGAAGGGTAGAAGGACTATCTTAACCTTCACCTCCTCTAGCATCTCAAAGCACTCTGACTATTTGTCTTTAGGGCACCCAAGAGTTTTGTACCAGGCACCCTGCAAAGGCATCCTATTCTGTACCTGGCAAGATGGGCAGTCAGGCTCAAAGACTGCAGGTAAGCAGGAGCAGATATGTAGACAAAAACAATAAATAGGATCCAGTGATTAAGGTAGGAATTTTCACAGGAGGCAGGGTTTGGAGAGCCAGCCTCTCTTTAGCAATAAACTCTAAAACAGACCAAGCACAAACTGGTTGAATGGAAACATTGAACCAGCAAATGTTGCACCTTAAGTGCATGATTATATTGGGAGCTAAGAGTCCCACCTTTTCCTGTAGTCATGGGCCATACTGCAAAGATCTAGTATTAGGTCCTGGATCTTGCCAATATCTAAAATGCATCTTCCTCCTAAAAGAACTGCAGTGAGAGAGATTCTAAGCTGCTGTGTGTACTTCTCAACCTGTTCCAAGCTGTGGTTCTGGCCCTTTTCTGTTCACAGGGTCCTGGGGTAGCCTCTAGAAATACAGGACATAAGACTAGTCAGTTCAGGGGTTTCCTGGTCTGCTGGTTCCAAGGGAACTTGAATGGGAGACTGCTGTTAGGGCTCAGAAAACTGGACTGTCCCTGGAGCTTCTGGCATGCATGAAGCTTCATACACAGTGGGGACCAAGGGGAGCTCTTCTTCAATCTGTTTATTACAGTCAGAGACCCATCAGATAGCAGAATATCATAACAAATTTGTGATACAACCAAATATAACCAAATGTAGCCAAATAACAAAATATACAATTCAAAACAGACACAGCCTAAAACCTGGGTATACAAATTCCAATACCGATTCTAAAATTTTACACTTATTTGATTGATTGATTGATTGATTGATTGATTGATTGATTGATTTGATTTTTACCCTTCCCTCCCTGCCGAGGCAGGCTCAGGGTGGCTCTCATAAAACTAATAAAACAATATACATCTTATAAAATTACAGGTGCATTAATTAAAAACATTAGAATCGATGGCGCTACAAAACAGTAAAGTGCAATTAATATCAATGGCAATACAAACAGTAAAGTGCAATTTGAGACGCATTCAGTGGTGCCACCGTGCTATGTCACCCCGCGCTGGGCCTGAGTCCACACAGGGCGCAGCTGGTAAGGTGCCGCTCCTACTGGAATGCCTGTCTAAAAAGCTCCATTTTCACGGCAATGCGGAACTGTGGCAGGTCCCGCAGGGCCCTGATTTCACTAGGGAGCTGATTGCAATAGGACAGAACTGCCAGAGAGAATGCCCTGGTCCTTGTCAATGTCAGCCTAATGGCCTTCGGACCAGGGAGGGCCAGGTGGTTTTGAAATGATGATCGCAGTGCTCTCTGGGGAACATGTGGGGAGAGGCAGTCCCTCAGGTAGGCCGGTCCCTGACCATAAAGGGCTTTAAATGTCAAAACCAGGACCTTGAAGTGGATCTGATATGCTATTGGCAGCCAAGGGTAGCCCCATGTAGAGAGCATTATAGTAGTCCAACCTCGAAGTGACCATTGCATGGATCACTGCAGCCAGATCATTGCGTTTGAGGAAGGGAACCAACTGCCTAATCAGCCGAAGGTGGTATAAGGCTGCCTTGGCAGCGGCTGCTACCTGGGCCTCCATTGTTAGGGAAGCAATCTGTACTTAAAATTGGTAAAAGATTAAATATTTTGTTTAGTAACTTTTCCTGGTGTTTTATAGCTTGAATAATAAATGTCACCACTTTTAGAGAAATTTCCTGATCCCTATCAGCTAAAAGCTTACCTAAGTAAAATCTGGTATCCCTCCCTGGGAACTGGCTACAGATTTTATTTATTTATTTATTTATTTATTTATTTATTTATTTATAGTCAAATTTATACCCCGCCTTCCCCACAAAGCAGGCTCAGGGCGGCTTCCAACAACAGACACAACAATACAAGATAAAAGCATAAACAGTACAGAGTTAAAACACAGCCTTTAAAATACACATTACGACCGTTAGAATATTCTGAGTAAGTTTACACTCAAAAAGTACATGTTCCCTTGTCTCTCTCTTACTCACCCTGCAGATGCAGCCTTTCATCGTATGGACGCTTTTTATATCTGCCCTCTGTAACTGCTGAGGGCAGCATACCCACTCTCATAAGAGTAAATGCTCTTCTGTAGTCAGGTTTGTTGAGATTCTGTAGGTATGGCATCATTACAATTTGGTTTAATTTCTTCTTGCCTGGAAGACAGCCTGTAACTGTGAGAGATCATGCTGTCTCTCAATAGCCAATATTCTTTGTTTTAAAAATGGTTTAACAGCTATAGTCCATCTGCATCAAGAACTGTTTAGAGAGACCATAAAAGCCTAATTTGATCTCAGTTTTTAAAATCCAAATGGTATTGTGGAGTCTCTCAAAATTACGCTTGCCAAACCAGTGGACTTAGGGTGCAGTCATACGGTCCTTTTGATTGGGGTTCGCCGCTGTTCCCTCGCGCATGTAAAGTTCACGTGTGCCAATCTGCCTCCTGTGCCGAAGCAGGCTTACTCTCGCAATTGTTCCGGTTTTTCCTGCCCCCTGGAAAATCAAGTATTATTATCCTGTTTATTAGCTTTTTATATTTGCATTTCTGTGCCTTTAGTTGATCCTTGTCAAGTGACTCTGGGTCAGTTCTATAGTTTAAATACATATTGCCTAGTTCTCTTTTGGCCTGTAAACATTCTGCATCAAACAATTTGCTCTTTATTCCCCTGGTTTTGCCTTTGGGAGTAAAATGCTCCTAGTCTTCCTAGTAGAAGCTGCAATTGCTTGATCAGGTCTTCATACAATTTAATAGCCACCTCCCCTTCCTCCGAGTAAGTGATGTCACATGCCAGAGATGTGATAGATTCTTGTTTGAGATAATCCTGCATAAGTTTCCCCAAATTGTCATCCCATCCTGATCTGATATATTTCTCCCCGTACACAACACTGCCCTTGAAGTTATCCACGATTCTTGGGCAGGAAGCAGGGATTGACATAATCAGTGTAAGGGGGATATGGTCACCTCCACAAAATGTGGCAACCTCAAATGAGTCGATAAATTGAACTAAGTTCCCTGAAATTAACATATAGTCAATCATGCTCAGCCTTGACCCAGACCAGAAAGTATATTCCCTGGGGTGATCATTTATGTGGAAGCCATTTAGAATTGTCAGGTTGAATGCATTTGCCATATGTGCTAGCAAAAAACATGCATGATTACTCTTACAGTCTTTAGAAAGTCTTACGCAAGGCAAATGGGATGGATCTAAGCTTGAGGAGCATGCATCATCTCTACCCAATCGTCTCTACCCAATCTGGCATTAAAATCCCCACCTACTATTGTGAATGAAGCTGGCTTTATTCTACTCAGTTGCCAAATGTAAGCTTCCAAACCTTTCCAGTTCCTATCTAATTGGGCTTTAGATTTGCTGGGAGAGATATATACATTCACTACTAAACAGCTAAAATCTTTAAATTCCAGGAACAGGGCCAGTGCTATTTGGTTGTAAGAAGGAGGATGAGTAATCTTAGCCTTCATGGTCATTGATATCAATATACCTATACCTCCCTTGGCCCTGCCTTGCACTGAGGGCTTGGCCTGAAGTTCACATGAATTATATCCCTCTAATATCAAAGAGTGTGTACACCATGTTTCTTGCATTAGCAGAATATCAAATTTCCTCATGAAATTATTTGTGTCTGGTTCTTTTGATCTCATTGCCCAACCCATAATGTTCCATGATGTTATAGAGCAGGGGTCCTCAAACTATGGCCCGCGGGCCACATGCGGCCCGCCGAGGACATTTATGCGGCCCGCCGAGTGTTTATGCCCGCCACCCCCGCCCGGAGCCGCCGCCTCCTTGAGGAGCGCAGCAGCAGCATCCCCGCAGCCTCTTTCTTCCTCCAGCAGCCCTGGGCGGCAAGAGTGCCCAGGAGCTGAGGAGGAGGAAGGGGCGAGCAGGCTGGTCGTGGGGGAGGGAGCGAACGCGGCGGCGGGGCGAGCAGGCTGGTGGGGGGGAGGGGGCGAATGCGGTGGTGGGGCGAGCAGGCTGGTGGGGGAGGGGCGAACGCAGCGGCCCTCCAACGGTCTGAGGGATAGTGAACTGGCCCCTTGTTTAAAAAGTTTGAGGACCCCTGTTATAGAGATTGGGTGGGAAGTGGGTCAGTCCAAGTCGATAGTGTCCAATAACATGTGAGGATCTTGAAACACACATCCATTCCGTGCAAGGATTTGCTGGCCTTTATGTGTCTCGTTAGCACCTCCCTTGTGGGTGCCTTGGGAGAGGTCTTGGACTCTGCCTTCAGTGTCCATTCTTGGGATGGTATTAATCCACAGAGCCACTTCCGCTTCTCTGGGTTGCTGATTAAAGGGAGAGGCGTCCAGCCGGGGGACATTCATTTCATTATCATCTTCATTCTGGTTAATCTCCATACTCATCCTAGAGTCCTTTTTGACTCCTCCATCCTCCTCCTTTGCGTCAGCAGGTTGGTTGGGTTCCATTCTTATCCTGGCATCCATACTTGCCTCTGCACCTCCTTCCTTTACAGCTGCATCGTTAGTTCCGGTCAATCTATCATATATCCTCCTTAGCCTGGAGGTTATAGTGGTTTGATCTACTAATGGGAGGGTTGTGAAAGTGTGCAGCAGCTCTCTTTCCACTGTGTTCTCTAGCCAGTCATTGTTGTCCTCAATACGATACCTCTCAAATTCTGACTCAGGAGTTGACTCAGAGATTCTTTTGTGTGCAGGCTCCTGAGAGCAGTCCTCAAGCCCCATCATCAGATCTTGGGTGTCATTCTCTTCTTGCACCCTGATCATTAGTGGATTAATAGTGGTGTTAATGAAAATGTGGGTAGGGCAAATTCCTTTCTGCCTTAAGTTGTTTCTATAAGTAAGCACCTTGTGAGGTATGCCTGAACTTCTAAACATGAGGCTAACTCTGTGTATTTGATTATCGATGGTAATATCCTCCATATCTTCTAAGTCTATATTCATTTTCTTAGTTCTTAGGAGGTAACTTAGATGGTTCACTACTTTATGCTTAGACTTCCACAAGTGGGTTTTCCCTCTGTACCTGCAGGCCGTCAACATGATCTTGTAAGGTTGCAATGCCAGATGTTGATCTTGGGCATCCAAGAAAATTCGTACCTATGAGGAGGGTTCAGCTCTCTGGGCCTTCCTTTCCATTTGGCATGTCGTTCTGATATGGATGTTTTAGGCTTGTTTAAACTGGGGCTCAGCTGGAATGTATCTGTGTGCCCTAGGACAGACCTGGTCAGTCTCTTGAGGCAGTTCTCCATTGCAAACAGTGAGTTACAGTACGAGCCGTCAATTCTATTAACCTGGCTAGTAAATCATCGTTCGTATCTCTTATCCCAGGTGATTTATGGTTACTCCTTCCTCCCCTATCCTTAGCTTTAGCTGTGGCTGCATCTTGCCAAATCTCTTGCCTGTTTCCATCCAAGCCTCTTTCTTACCTCCCAGACTTATTCTTCTGACCCCCAGGTAAGCCTGCACTCCTAACAGCACATAGCAGGATTTAATTAGCTTGCTGTAACAATGAAGGCTCCTTGGAGTGCAGCTGGAACTGAGAGCTGTGAAGGTCAGTTTATATTTACAAAAACAACAGTCCACTTTGATTTGGAAAACTTCCTGGCAGAGAGCTCTTCAAGCAGGCAGCAAAACAGATGAAAGAATCTTAACTCTTAAAATACTCATTAAAATAAAATAAAACCTTAAAACCCCTGGAGCTCACCAGAGTGCATCTGGAAGTTCCCACTCCCAAGCCAGAAGTACAGGGAGCTCTTCTTCTGAGTCTTCATCCCAGGATGGGTGGGCTAGGGCAGGCTTGTTACAATGTTACCAGAAATAACCAATTATGTGCTGATGATCCCATTTTTATCACACTGTGCTCATGTCTGCTTTTAACATTAAATACTTGACTCTGTGAACAAATGGAGCACTTTGAAAATCTGCCAAAGATGTAGCCTTTAATATTAATAATATGTGGACATAAATTTGGCTCTGTTGTCCTCATTAGGTTATTACCTTCTCGAGGCATTTATTTGAAATTTACTAGTCCCCAAGGATTATGCTAAAAAGAGAGTAGTAGAAATATTGTAAGAAAATTCATGGATAACATTTTAGTGACATTTTTTATAACACTGTACTTCATTATCCCTAACTTTTAGGACTGTAAATTTATTAATTGAATGTTTATACATATAGAAAAGAGAATGTTATCATATCTGAAAAAATAAAATTTGACATGATATCTATTGTAGCATAAAAATAAGCTTTTCAATTTTCTTTGAATTTTCCTGCTATTTTATGCTTCATTTAATAATCTTTAGAACCTCCTCAGTTCTTTTTTAAAAACAGACTTTTGGCACAATCCAGCCATGTTAACTTCAATGTTAAGCATATGCTCTGCTTTCTGCCACTGAAAGCACTGGGTCTTATTTCTTAACTTCGGCTTGATCTCTGAAATACCAAACAATATAAGCATTTTATATGCAATACAAAATGAAATTAATATGATTAACATTTTCCAGGATGCCTTAAAATAAATCTATTAATGTCTGACTAATTACATATATGCATTATAAACATTTTTTTAGTTTTAAATAGACAGCTTTTTGTATTTAAGTTATTGACTCATGACAAACATTCCTTCAGCTGTCAAAAATACATGGACTGCTTGTGGACGGTACCTCGTTGTCTACTAACCCCCTCAAAATGTTGTTGCTAAGGTAGTCTGCAGTGAGAGGGGAGATTCAGCACAAATTGCTGTTCTCTCCCCTGAAGATGGAAGTGAAGTCTTTGGAACTGCATGGTTGGGTACACTGCTGTAGTCAAATAGCATGACACATTACAAAGCCCTGTGGTTTAATGGCTAAATGAATAATGGAACATTTAATTCAGTCCATTATAAGCCAAAGCTGGAAAAGTATTCATCTCAGCTATTTCAGGCATTTAAATTTAATACATTTCTATAATAATTTGGTATAATATTCTAGCCAGTTATGTCGCTTCTTTTACATCTTTTATGTTGCAATTTCATTATTTGGAGAAGTCCCACATGTATTCCTAAGGGGGGGGATTGATCTTGTCATTGTACACATTATATTTTAATATAGAAAGCATCCAATACAATGATTTAGGCAAAGGGATCTAGTTAAGATAGTAACCATCACAGAGCATTCTAAGATACAGCATTGATTCCGCCAGGAATATTGAATATTTCTCAAGTAAACAGCAGGTCATTCTTATGTACATTTTCCTGGGAGTAAGCCCTATTGAATAGACCTGAGTGGGATTCTGAGTAGAACTGCTTAGGATTGCTCTATTTTTCAATTAATCATCTTACATTAATTCACTCCTATAAAAATGTTAAGACAATTACTGCTAACTGGGTATATATTAACCTTATGGCCATATCATGCTATTTTCTCCCTTTACTGAATATGTTGACTGTATTTAGATTTTTACAACACCAAACATTATCATCTGAATATATGAAAGTCCTCCAATTCATTTGTTGCAGACTTTTAATTTTGAATCCTGTGTCTGTGGAACTATGTATTTTTCCTACCTCTCAGATGGGGAAACGCAACAAAAAAGCAGCTTATTAAAAATGCTGCTATTTGACACAATCTTCACCTGAGCCATAGTGGAACATGATTGATTCCTACAAGCATCTGATCACATTTATTTATATATATGACATTAAGCTAAGTGACCTTTGCAGAACCTTCTCTGATTGTCTCACATTTAGAAGAATATAGTCCTCAGCATGATTAATGAATGGACTCTCCTGTAACACTGAATCCTAAACAGCAACATTGTGTACACGTTGTACTTTCCTTAGATAATACAAAAACAAACAACACCCTTAGATGATGCTTACAGAGAGGAGACAGTATGCTTTCCCACTAGAATCTGCCTCTGAGCTGTCTTTCAACTGATCTCTCCAGGCTTTCCTGCCTGATCCCAAACATTTATAGCAATATGGTTCTTTTCAGTTATGCCGAAAGGCCTTCAGCAACATCTCTGGAAATGTTATGCTAGACTGGTTGTTAGTGTAACCCATTCTAAGTATTCATTATTGATTTACAGCTATTTAGTGCATAATTTTTTATTTTCTTCTTATCAGATTCTAAGGGTACGGTCTGAAGATACATGACACAGCAGCTTTACTGATGGTCTTGTCAGTACCTGACCCAGAAACCCTCTGAAGAACCCAGAGAACTTCCTAAGAATCCTATATACACAGAAGAAAGGCAGTACACAAATAAATGAATTATTACATGTTCCCAATAGATATTCAATGGTTTGTCTTCCCTTGCTTGAATGCTGAATGCCATTTTATTTCATATCAGTCAGCCCATAGGTAGCACTGATGATTTATTTGCAATTTAAAATAAGTAGCATTTCTATAAGTTTTTTGCTCATGATGGTGATGGCTTTCAGCATAAGGGCTGATTAGGGAACCAGTGTTGGTACATGCTCACATTTACTGGCTTGTTTGGATTACATGTGCCCTAATATTGGAGCAGGATATGCTACATTGAAGAACAGCTTCATTTGTTAGTGTGCATGCTGCTTTACAACACAGGTGTCAGAAATCATCATGAGTGCAAACTCAAAACTTACTGAATCAAACTACAATTTTTCAGGTTCCAGTGTGAGAAAGCGTAAAGTATATAATATGCAATCCAGTTTGGATTGATGTGCATGTGCTCAGCTTTGGGACTCAGGCAAAATGGGCAAGGCTGGAGTACTACAGACACAAACCACATAACTTTCCCCCTGTCACCACCAATAGAATCAAAATAAGCAAGGAAAGCACTTGCTAGTTGGTTTGGGCAGACAGTACATGAAAAGCTGGATCACAGATTTATCATTTTTCTTCTATGATTAGCTGATATAAACAATCTGACTATGCCTACCTCATACTTTGGAGGAGTTTTCCTGTTCATAATAAAAAGAACAGTCATGAGGAACGAAATAAGTATTGGTCAGCCAGTTGTTCATATTCCCTCTTGAGGTAAGGGGCTTGAGTGGGTGGTGTCCATGCAGTTTTAGAAGAATCTTTTTATTTAAACCTGTTCCTATCATGTGTTAGCTCAACTTTTGGAATGGAAGCAGCTTTGACTGCCCTGGGGGGGAGGGCCAGGACAAGGCAAAATTCATTCTCTTAGTTCTGCTGGTTTTGCAGACATGAGACTTTCTTTTTTTTAATTGTGGAATGTAAAATTGCAAAGAATTTTTAATACATACAACTTTTCATGTACTGTACTGCTACTGCACATACAAAAACACATTTTTTAAAAAAGAAGTTTTATTGTTTTTTAAACAGTAAACAGACAGAAAACCATGAAAAACAGTAGAACCAAGACAAACAGTAAGACACATTTTTTATTGCCAATCTGGTCATAAACAGCAATTCTACAGTATAGAAGTACATATGTAATATTATGAAAAAGTGACAGATTGCTTATTAATTCCAAAAAGAATCTATGTCAATATGCACATTATAGAACAGTTATCCAGCAGAGTTCTTAGAATGATGAAATGGAAAAAAAACCACAATGCCAATGTAATATGTATCAGTCTTACTAATGTAAGTCTTAAGATCAGTTCATTAAGAAGGTACACTAAGTTCTTGCCTTTCATTTATTCATACCATCCAAAGGTTGTGTCACATTTCCATGTAACAAATTGACAATCAGTATTTAATTCAATTGAAAAACATGTTAATATGTCTAATGGGAAACATTTAAAAATATGATGCTGAGATGTGTTTGTGAATTATAAGAGGCAAAAGGTATGAAGGTAGCAGAATGCTGGAAAAGCAATAACCTGATTGCAGGCACTATTCTGATTCAGCACAATTATTGTAACCTATGGGCAAGGCCAAATGGGCACACATTCCATTTATGTAATTAAGAACATGGGGAAAGTGTTTTGCAGATCCTTATAATGACACAGCTAGTGCTAGTTTTGTCTGTTATCTACCTCCACCTCTGACCCCCAAGCCGTACCCTACTACTCTGCCTGTGGCTCAGCATCCCCAAAGCTATTTGTATTACATGAAACCCAAAGTTTCTCTCTTTGTGCTTTTCAATTAAATTTTACCGGGGATGGAGGGAGGTTGTGGGCTGCTTATTATTAGGTTTGTGCATAAAAATGGCTTTCAGATTTAAGGGGGGTGTCACATCATTTTGTTAAGATTCTTTGTTTGATCCTTAAATATTAGTATATTACACGTATGGATTTATTAACTTATTTGGTAATAGTTTCCATTGGCTTCAGTAGGAAACACATTCCCATTTGTAACTTTCCCCACTGGGAATAGTCTCAAAGCCTGCACACCACAATGAAGAGACCTACTTTCCAAATACTTGTCAGACAGGAGAAAGCATCCCTGCTTTAGAGACCATGAAAGGCACAACATATTTCCAACACTCACTCTCCCCTCCTCAGGTCTGGGTTAAATTCTGAGGGACTGTAATTCTCATCCAACATAAGGATGCTGCAGGTTGGGAAATAACTGTCGGTTGTGGGTTGGGAAATAACTGGAGATTCTGGGTTTGGAGCCTGGGGAGGGCAGAATTTGGGGAGAGGAAGGACCTCAGCCCAATACAATGCCATACAGTCCACCCTCAAAAGCAGCCATTTTCTCCTAGGGAATGGATCTCTGTTGTCCAGAGATCAGTTGTAATAGTGGGAGATAGTCAGGCCCCATCTGGAGGTTGGCAGCCCTATAGCCAAGGGCATTTACCACTCAGATTGCAAAAACTTTTCCCGTTTTACAGGCCATTACACTTCCTTCCTTGCAGAGTAGATACACAGAGGTATGGAGATTATTTTTCACTCTCCATCCTTTCCCAGCACTGACATCCTGATGCAGAGGGGTGGAAACTGATTTTTAAACTGAAACAGTGAGGGGCACTAAACCCTGCACACAAATTTACTTTCTTCAGTTATGCCATCATTTTTCATCCAGCCCCAGTCTAACTTCACTTACTTTCCACTATTCATAAGGTGTTGGCTGGTTGGCTTGGAAACCGTTGTATGCATTACATAGCAAGTGGTGTCCCAGGACAGTACAGGTTTCAGTTCCCTTCAACATGTTAGTTTTGTAAATGTACACACACACACACAAACACACACACATCTCCATCCCTGCTTTAGACATGCATGAGAAGACTTATGCGTAACTATAAACTGGTGCCCCCAGAGTTGCTTTTAGAGTGACAGAGCAGATCCTTCCCTCAGCTCTTCCTACTTCGCTTGTGTGTTTTCTTTGTTTTTGTTTTTACATTTGGAAGATTAATTTTCAAAAGCCTCCAATCTTAAACACAGGCAGGATGCCTAAGGGGGGGGAGAAGAGAGCACAGCAAGACTGGCCTTTAAAACTTGGCAGTTTCCCCCAAGTGGTATGGTTGTTTCGGCTTTTCAGAAAATGTAAGTAAAGCCATTGCTTATTTCCCAGAAGCTGTCAGTCATGGACAGGATTTTTGTGGTGGGCGGATGGGCGGATGGGCAGGGGATTGGGCTTAATCCAAAAACAGCCTCTGCCTCTATACTCCCCTCTCCTACTGTCTGCCATGCTGCCAACAGCTTGAAAGCAAATTATTTGTTTCCTCCTATCATCAGGCAAGTATCATTCCTAGTTGTATGAATGAGAGCTCTTTCCAAACCAGTAAACCAGCTGGGTAGGGGGTACTATGCACAAAAACACTAAGTAGGGGGTATTGTTTTGTAGTATCCTAAGGATGGGCTAAGGATTCCGGTTGGCAAGCAGGCATATCTGCTGAGTTGCTCTGTCTCCTACCATTCACCATCCCAGGGAAATACAGAGCACAGAGGAAACCAATCATCTATTTGTTGGAAGAAATGATCAGTAATTGAGACTTGGTCTTTCTGGCTTTAACATGGATTATAATAGCTATTCTTGGGTTCAATATTTCACACTTTGTAAAGCTAATGCCCTGACATTGCTCTTTGGCTTAATGGATAGCTTACATTTCAAGAGATAGTGAAATTTACCTCCTAGCCTTAACATATGGATTATCGGGCTCCCCAGGAACCCTTGATGTAGTATGTGTCTAAGAGCTTCCCAACACACTGATAATATACAGGTTGCCACTTGGAGAGGCACCATAGTAGTCTGAGTTTTCTTGCCCTCAGATACTCCATTAAATAACAGACAAAGTTCATGCCTGCTATGTACGAGGGGTTGGATTTGTCAAATGTGTCGTATGTTCATCACAGGTCTGATTGATAGGTATATAATGTCAGTGGTTTCTTTTGTTTGGGGTTGTACACCAACCAACCATCTTTGTGGGTCTTAACAGACAATCAGGATATATCCTCTTTAGAACTACAGTACACTCTACTTAGGTTAATGTAATTCTGTATGCTGCACACCAGAATGTTTTATGTTTAAAAGTTTTGGATTTTAAAGTTTAAAAAATATGGTTTTCAAGATTCAATAAATATTTTCTAAGCTAAAGCCACTGTCTTGGTTGTCTTGCTCTGTGAGAACTTTCTTTACAGTCTCAATTCAGCCCATAGAACATTAGTGGAGGTCTCAGCCAATTTCCTGGACCTTGAAATCCTCCAACACTATTTGCTGCACCACCAGAAAAACTGCTAGAGTGGGTGTAGTCAATTCAGGTTCCAAAGTCAGAGGAACTTTCATTTGAATTGGCTCCCCGTCTGATGTTTATGAACAGGGCATGCTCAGCTTGGATTCTGATTAGTTATTATCTGAATGCATATCCCTGTAGAACATTCAGCTCATATGGTTAGAACATTAATAATACAACAATAGCTCTGGAGAGTTAATACATTATACTTTTTTTCTTAAAGCGTCTACTAGTCTGACTTTTTGGAAGTTGAAAAGTCGATTATCTTCTCAGTGGTGTACCTACAATATGAACAGGCATCTAAAGATATTTTTGAAGATACCAATTTATACAGTAGGGGAGCTGAGACATTGTGGTGTTAGCAAAGCAGAGATTTTTCAGAAATCATTTGTGCAGCTGTCCTTTAGAGTGAGTAGCTACGTCAAAGATCAGGAAAAACCAATAGAACTCCAGAACTTTCACTAACAGAGGAATAACCATAAATCAATGATAAAATAATATTTTATTTATTCTTAGTTTGCCATTCTCACTCATTCTCAAGGTGGATTGCAGTATATAAAGCAGTGCAACCAGACAGCATAAAACAACAGATGAACGATGCAGCTAGAGGAACCTTCCAGGACTGTTCCATTCTACAACAGTTCTAATCTTGAACATTTCTGGTTTGCGCATTCTACACAATGGTAGATGTCGAGGGCGGCTTTCCTGACCTTCTCAGCCAAGCTGGTCCACAAGTGGGAACCACCACTGAGAATGGATGTGAACAGGCAGCTGCTGCTCTTACCCATTTTCAGTTTTTAACCTTTAGAAGGTTTTGCTTAGATGAATGAAGCTGTCACAGAAAAGCATAGCAGGAGAATTGGTCTTGCAGGTATATGGGTACAAGGTCATTAAGAGCTTTGTATGTGATAACCAGAACCTTGAATTGACCCCGTAACTGACTGGTTAACTGTTATATACTGAGTTTTGTGCTTCAATGCTAGCGTGGCCTTGTGGGCGAACACACCTTTGGGTGCGAGAACAATAGAAGAAGAGGATCCTAGGGCAGACCAATCGGAGTAGATCTATGATAGTCTTCTCTACTGTAAAGAGCCTATCACTGGAGTGTGTGTGTGTGTTGGGTGTGGGGTACTGCAGGAATATAAGTGGGGCTCGGACCTCGCTAGTTTGTCTTTTGTTTGCTTGCTAAATAAACCATGAGCTGATCACTACTCAGTGCCTCCAAACCTAGTACTTTTCATTAACAGTGCAGTATCTGCAAAATGCGTATGACATACATGCGTATGACACACATGTTCCACCTAGCACCCAACAGTAACCAGGCTATGATTTTCTTCAAGAACTGGAGTTTCTGAGTTGTCTTCAAGGGAAGACCCATAAAGAGAGTATTACAATAGTCTCTAGTGTCTGCTTTTGTTAAGCAAAACATTGAGGGAAAGTTACATAGAATTCCATAGTTTTGCTCACAGACTGCACATTGCATTTCAGTACAAGGACACAAAGTGGGATTTTATTTTTCCATATTCTTGGCATCAGGGAAAAATCCTGATGCAGGAAAGCTGTGTGAGGACAACCTAGAGAGGCACAGAGACCTGGACCAGCAATAAATGTATATCCAACAACCTTAAAATTAATTAAAACTAAAATCAATTAATCAAATTCATAAATAAATAAAAGTGCATGAGTATCTTGTGTAGGAATATCCAGGAAGCTTCCACAGAAAGCTACAGCAGACCTGGACTTTCAGAGAGAATGCTACCTTATCTGAACAGGAAACAGATCGCTATCTAGATTTAAACATCATCCAACGAAAAGTATCCTCATTTATAGGCATGTTATCAACTGGCATGCAAAACTGCTTGCAGCTCTCCAGCACTCACCACTGCACTGACATCTCCCACAGGTATCTCAAGAAACATTTTCTTGAGGTATATGGCCAAGGTATAGGATCAATAATAAGCACAGAACTAAACTGGGTATAGTGGCTAAGACACAAGTCTCCCATTTAACCACCCATGGTGGGGATTTACCTGCCCCCACCCCCAATTTCTCTTCCCCCAAGAGAAGAGAAAAAGGGCCTCCATATAGTGACATTTTAGAAATAACCACAGAAACAAGAGGAGGCGGCCTACAGTGACACCATATCCTTCCCAAACTCTACCCTGCCCAGGCACTGCCCACAGATCTCCTGGCATTTGCTGAGGCACTGCTGGGAACCCTACTAAGAACATAAGAACATAGGAGAAGCTAATGTTGGATCAGCCCAATGGCCCAGCCCAATGGCCCAGTGTCACACAGTGGCCAAAAATACCAGGTGTCATCAGGAGGTCCACCAGTGGGGCCAGGACACTAGAAGCCCTCCCACTGTTAACCCCCCCCCAGCACCAAGAATACAGAGCATCACTTGCCCGAGAGTCCCTATCTATACCTTGTGGCTAATAGCCACTGGTGGACCTCTGCTCCATATGCTTATCTAATTTCCTCTTGAAGCCGTCCATGCTTGTAGCCACCTCCACCTCCTGTGGCAGTGAATTCCATGTGTTAATCACTCTTTGGCTGCGTTCAGACGGCCAGTCAATCGCGCCATGAGCCCTCCTAAAATTTTATCCCGATTTTTTTAATCCAGCCTAGCACGACCAGACGCCCCCCCATGAAATAGCCTCACCGCGCGTTGTTCCCGCCGTGATTTGTCTACATGGCATCCACCGAGGATTTTTTTAAAAAAAGTTTTGTACATTCGCATAGGCAAGGCTGCGCCTCCTTGGAGAACTGAGGCAATCGCGGAGGGTTTTCAGCAAAGTCCCGGTCCTCCCCCTTGCCATTGCCATCATGATCAATGGAGGGACTATTTTGCAAGTTAGAACAGTCCTTCCCCCCCTCCATCTCCCATCGCGGTAACATCTTGTCCCTAAAAGAAATAAGCATGAATATTACATTCCTCGTAGCGCTTATCGTTAAAGCACACATGGGGTTTCAATTTTAAAAAAATCGCGCCCCCGTCGGCTCGGTCTGACGTCAGACCGAGCCGACAGGAGCATCGCGCGCTAATGGAGTGACCAGATGGAAGAAAGTCTGCAGTTGTTGCGCGGGTAAGCGAAAACCCTACATTGAAACTGCTACTTTTAAAATCAGGATTGGAGGCACAGCAGAACGGGATGCCTATGGGACCGGAATATTTCACAGATGTTTCTGTCTGGTCGTGCATTTTTGATCCGCAAGGGAGTCGTTCCTATGGCAGATCAAAAGATCCGTCTGAACACACCCTTTGAGTGAAGAAGTACTTCCTTTTATCCGTTCTAACCCAACCGCTCAGCAACTTCATTGAGTGCCCACGAGTTCTTGTATTGTGAGAAAGGGAGAAAAGTACTTCTTTCTCAACCTGCTCAATCCCATTCATAATCTTATAAATCTCGATCATGTCACCCCTCAGCCGTCATTTCTCCAAGCTAAAGAGCCCCAAGCGCTTTAACCTTTCTTCATACGGAAAGTGTTCCAACCCTTTCATCATTCTAGTTGCCTTTTCTGTACTCCTTCCAATGCTATAATATCCTTTTTAAGGTGTGGTGACCAGAACTGTACACAGTATTCCAAATGAGGTCACACCATTGATTTATATAGGGGGATTATGGTATTGGCCGATCTGTTTGCAATACCCTTCCTAAGAGACCACTTTATGAATTAGGCTGTCTCTAGTCCTAATCTCACTACTGTTGTGATCTTAACAAATAACCTCAGCCTTACCCTTCACACACTCAAAGGCCTGATCTACATCTAGCATTTGCTCCGCTGTCTTACCAAACCCACACTGGAACAGAAATCCCCATCTACACTGCATGCCACTTTCACTTTGATGTTGCATTTTATGGCAGTGTCCAGACTGCATGCTGCTTTCACTTTGTTTGATCTCTGGTTTTATTGTGGTTGTCTGCATAGATTTATGGCCATTTTATGGCCATTCGGGGGTGACTCTGCAGTCAGTACGGTATTGGCCTGGGGTAGTTGAATGTGGTTTTGAACTGCATCTTCTTCTGTTCCAGTGTGGGTTTGGTAAAAATGCTAAATGCAGATTGGCCCAAAATCTCTAATACAGAGAGGATAATGCACACTAGTTTTATAGGGCTGTTTGGTGGAATACAAAAAAGAAAATATATACAAAATACTTCGAACACTTGCAGTGCTGTACAGATGTTAAGTACTATACACAGAGCTGTTTGTATGGATTTCAAGATATGTTGTTGAAGACTTTCACGGCCGGAGTTCATTAGCTGCTTTAGATTTTCCGGGTTGTGTGGCCGTGGTCTTGGCATTGTAGGGCCTGACGTTTTGCCAGTAGCTGTGACTGGCATCCTCAGATGTATAACACAGAAAAATGGAGTACTATTTATGTCAGCTGACATAAATAGTACTCCATCTTTCTGTGTTATACCTCTGAGGATGCCAGTCACAGCTACTGGCAAAACATCAGGCCCTACAATGCCAAGACCACTGCCACACAACCCGGAAAATCTACAGCAACTAATGATTTCAAGATAATCAGATACTTGTTATATTAGGACAGAGAAGCCTGCTGCCAGTTAGTGTTAATAAATCAGTTAATGTTAAAGATAGATGATGTAGCGTAGCTTTACCAGCCTTTCAGTTCCGCCAGTATTTAAGGAGGCTTGTAGACTGACAAAAGTTAAATGACAAGCAGTTTCACCACATTTATGAACACATTTTTGCTGATCTCTGTAGTCTGGAGATGAGCTGTCATTCCAGGGTTCCTCAGGCCCCACCTGGAGGCTGGCATCCCTTTGAGGCTGGTGATATACTGCCTTGCAGAAGCAGAAAATAAAGGAAAGTTTGCTAAAAATAGGATGGTAAAGAGGAGCTTTAACTGTTACATAAAAGAGGGAATGCCAGCAGATACAGCTTTTCTTATCTCTGTATGACAAGCTGCACCTGCCAAAATTCCCTCTTCAGCACAACTATTAAAAGCACGGGAGCCTCATTTTCCGTTATATCTATATATAGCGAGAAAACCCAATGCACATCCCTGTCTTCCTACAAACTAGTAGGCCAGACCATTTGAAATTGCTGGAGTGAATACCAACAGATATCTCAAAGGAACATGAATTTTCTGTTCCTTCACAGACACACAAAAAAGTTAAAAAAAACAACAGAAAAAGCATCTGTAAGTCATAACACAGAAAAGGCTCTTATTTGCCTCTTTGGCAGCATACTGCCTCATAAATAACAGAAATGCACCCTTCACCAAGGCTTAAACACTGCAGGAGCCTTTGAAATACTGTTTTAAAGCTGGAGGTTATATGAGAGGAAGGAAAGTCTGTACGTTCTTTTCCTCTTATTTTATGGCTTTTGTTCAAGAATGTTTGCCTTCTGCTGCAAAGCATGAATCTCACCCAACAGAATTTATTATTACCACCACACAATGAATTCTGTAGGTCACGGGTGAACAGAATACAGAATCAAATAGGCTGTAACAGGTAAAGAAATTAGAATGCGTCATGCTGGAATCCCCAAGAGCTGGCAACATTTCCTAGCAGTCAATTTTATTATATGTACAAAGGGGTACCTGAAATAAACTTACAGGGAGGGAATGTTCCTCTGCCTTTACTTCCTTCCCTCTCTGCCCTTCTCTGTCAAAGTTCCCTCCTCTCTCTTTCTGCCCCCACCCCTTATCTATCAATCTTCCCTCACCTCCCCTTCTCCCCTCACCTGTTCTATGTTAGCTCCCCCTTTTTCCCTCCACACCCTTCTCTATCAATCCTCCCTTACCACATTTCTCCCTTCACCCCTTGTATGGCAATCTCACCCCAGTCCTTCACAGACAATGTCCTTCCCCCCACCCTTCTCAGTCTGAACTTCTCTATTTCCCCACTATTTTCTTCCCCCTGACAATCTCTCCTCTCTTCTTTCTCTTTCTTCCCCCTTCTTTCTGTTTTTCTCCCTCCCTCAGACAATCTCCCTTCTTTTCTCTTTCCCTTCCTAGAACAATCCCCTCTTGTTTCTGTTTCTCTTGCTACTCAGACAACCCCCTTGTTTCACTTTCTGTGCCCCTTCAAGCAATCCCCCTTCTATGACTTTCTTTCCCCCTGCCTCAGACAATGCCCCCTTCTTTCTACTCCCCCCCGACAATCTCCCTCCCTTTTTTTCCTACCAGTGGTGGTGCCTGGGAGCCACTCCAGGTTGGAGCGGCTCCCAGCAGCAATCAGGCCTGGAACCTCTCCTGACATTCACCACTGCTGGGCCTGGAGCAGCTCCTGGTATCTGTCACTGCTGTGGCTGGGACCAAAGTGTCTTCCTGAAGCCATGCCTGGAGTGGCTTCCTGCATCAGCCACTACGGCATCCGTGCTTGGAGTGGCTCCCTTCATCTGCTGGCAAAGCTGTACAGGTAAGTTCATTGTCTGCATGTGCACAGACATTTTATTTTGGGAGGAATTTAACCTCTCTATTGTATTTTTAAAAAGCTTTAGATTTTTTTGCAAACCTGGGGAGTCCACCAAATTTTCAGAACTATGTCTTTTGGGTAAGTGTGGACCTGTTCTGCGGATTTATATATCCACAGATGGGGGCCACACTTGAGAAATAGATATATAAATTGTCTCTTACTGCATTTTAAAGCAATATGCTTTATTTTGTTTATTTGTTTACTTAATTTGTACTCCACCTTTCTCCACAATGGGGCCTCAAAGTGGCGTACATTGTTCTCTTGCCTTCCATTTCATCTTCACAACAATACTGTGAGGTGGGTTAAGCTGAGAATATGCATCTGGCCCAAGTTCGCCCAGCAAACTTTCATGGCAGAGAAAGGACTCCATCATTTATGACAGCTTTACAGCACTTTTTGCAGTATACACACTGCTACTAGGCAGTAGCCAGTTGCTGTTTTAATCTAAAGGACAAAGGAGCTAAGTGCAAAAGACAAGCTGGAATAAAATAAGTATTTGAATATTTAGATTCACCAGTCTAATTTTAGCCCTGAATGATTGTTTTTGTAAATAAACAGTTCTTGATAAAGCATAGAAGAGTGTTTTTACAGTTCTAACAACAAAAACATGATTTTAAAGAATAGAATGTAGTTCGTGCAACAAAAAACATACACACATTAAGATACTAATCATAATACAACAGTTCATTTCTTTGTATTCTACAAGATTATATTATTTCATGCAGAACTAGTATCTTGAGATTTTGAGAGCATAATACCTTCCTTCCAGTCTTCCATATTGACTATTTTAAATTGAAGTAGCTGCTATAGAAACAATGCAGTTATTTATGTGCATTCAGATTATTGTCATCAGATGTTCCCTAAGTGACCAGTTTACGCTGTTTTGAGGAAATGGTTATCTTGCATATGTGTGGATGGAAATTTCATGTTTTGGATGCAGAAGATGCATTACTTTGTATTGCAGGGGGTTTGTTACCCATAGCAACCTGATAAGATTCAAATTTGGCTTTATTTCTTCCAATAATTCAACAATTTGACTCATGCAAAAAGATTTCCAGCAATATTCTTCCAGCTAAACATCATCCTAACAGCACAACCTAATTATATCTACTGAATTCACTTGTTTCAGAAGAGCCTAAAGACATGGCACTCTAGTGGATCTAAGCCATATGCATCATTGTCAGTAGTATACAGCCAGAGCAAGAGGCAAAGACTGATAAACTTAGGGTACAGTGCAGGGGGGACTAGGCTGGAAGAAGAGAGGAGGAGGAGGAGGAGGAGGAGGAGGAGGAGGAGGAGGAGACTGGATTTATACCCCGCCATTCACTTGGAGACTCAGCGTGGTTTACAACTCCTTTCCCTTCCCTTTCCCACAACAGACACCCTGTGAGGTAGGTGGGGCTGAGAAAACTCTGACATAAACTGCTCCTTTTCAAGAACAGCTGTGCCAGAGCTTGTGGCTGACCCAAGGTCACATCTCTTAGCCCCTCACAATGGTGTAATATTATGTATATAAAAGAGGTGATATAAGTTAAAATAACCCTATTCAATTAAAGCAAAAAAGGAGGACAGGGCTCTAACTCTGCAACCAAGGGATGCCCAGTTACCCATCAGTTTGGCTTGTATCCTATTTATCCAGTCACTATCAGTGAATTGATTATTCAACAGCCTAATCACCACCACCATGTAGCACAAGTAGCTAGTGTGCAATTTTCTTGGCATAGTGTTTGGCTCAAATTTCAATGCAGCAACAGCCATATGTGTGAAACATGGACATCAAAGATAAGATCAACCTTACAGGCATTTTTGTGTTCAGCGTTTCCACCTTCTGCCACTCATTGTACCCTTCTACTGGTTTTTGGACAGCTTTGTGATGTTGTACAATCTTGGTTCCTCATCATTATTTGCTGCTGCACACATACTAGGCAGGTAGACAGGCTGGCCAGCAAAAGCTTTGCTTGTGCCTGTTGGTAGACAGGTACGACAGATGAGTGCAGGGGATACAACTACAGGGCTCAAACATCTTCTCAGTACATAGGGAGTACCAGCCAGCCCACATCCTACAGGAACAGAAGGAAATACATTTTTTGCATCTATGCTGGACAAGAAAAGAAAGGACGGAACTGATGCAGATACCCAAGCTCCCCCTTGGCAACAGGCAGTCCACACACCCTACAAAGAGATTGAGAAGATATTATTGAATATACATGTGTAAAGTACCGGGTTCGCCGCATAGAGACTCGGACTACGACATGTATTCAGATGCGTTTATTGTACTTCATATAACACACACAACACAAGCGGCCCTGCAAGGGCCAAGTATATACACCCCCAGTCCCATTGGTGGGTTTGAACTTCCTGCCAATCTCTCATTGGTGGATTCCAGCAAGTGCTGAATGCTGTGAATTCCAGGCCCACGGTGGTTGTGGGCCACCCCCTCACCACCCAACCCAAGATCTGGGAGATGACCAGGTTGCGAGCTGAGTGGCTGGTGACGTCCATGGCTTGCAGGGGCTGTTCCGAGAGGCCTTTGAGCAGGAGGACCCTGGGGACCGGGGCCGGGTCGCCATCTACGGAGGGGAGTGGGAGCCAGCTGAGGGTGTCGGCATGCCCCATCGCCTTACCCAGGCGATGTTCCAGGTGGTAGTTGTAGCCTGCTAGGAAGAGAGACCAGCGGAGGATTCTGGGTAAGAGCACCTGAGGGGTCTGCTTGTCTGCCTCAGACAGGCTGAGGAGTGGCTTGTGGTCAGTAATAATAGTGAAGGGGCACCCGTACCCCCCAATGGTGATGCCCAATGGTGCAAACCATGCCCGCCCCAACAGACTGACCAAGTTGCCCTCCAACACAATGAAGTCCAGTAAACCCTCAAACCCCCGGTACATCACCTGAAAAGTTCCCATGCCCCTGGTTCCTTTGAAAGTCCACGAGGCTCAAAGACGATGGGCGCATGCTAGGACAAAGTCTGTTCAGCATTTCCACTGAAATGATGGATGCCGCAGATTCGGAGTCCACCTCCATAGTGCAGGGGGACCCCTCTATTTGGACCTGGACCTTGGGGGTTGCAGGCCAATTGGGGAGGCAGAGTACCTGTAGCAAAGGCTGGCTGGTCAAAAGGTAGCAGTTGGCCGTTTCCATGGTGGTCTCATAGTGCGCGGAGGTCTGTCTCTGTTGTTGGGTCTGGGGGTTCTGGCTCTGGTTGCCCTTGGATTGGCAGACACGGGCGAGGTATCCCTGTTTCCCGCACATGTGGCATGTGGCATCACAGAACTGGCACAGCTTGTGCTTGTGTACCTCTCCACAACTGGAGCATGTGGCATGGCTCGCGGGTCTGCTGGGGTAGCCTGGGGTGCTGGTGGCTCCTGGTGGCTTCCTGCAGCTCATTGGGCAGATGAGGTGGACATCGTCCTCATCTGAATTTTCAAGCACCGGGTCAGGGAGCACAAGGTGTGCTGCGGACTGTGGCTTATCTTGATGTGAGGCCTCGTATGCGATTGCAAGTTGCAGGGCCTCATCGACTTTCAGGTCAGTGGTGCTGATCATCTTGCAGTGGAGCTTCACGTCACTGACCCCCCATACGAACTGGTTCAATATCTTATCTTCCACCTTGGGGAAGGCACATTTCATGGCATATTGGTGTAGCACAGCCATATATGCCACGGCCATCTCTCTGGGCTTCTGGAGGCGCCCCTGGAAATCTATTTGCCTCACTAGCATCGTTGGCTTGGCATTAGGTACCGAGTCAAGGCCTCGATTATTTCCTCATAAGAACACTCAAGGTTGGCCTTAGGGGCCAGGAGGCTCTTGGCTAGCCAGATGGTGGACGTGCTGCAGGAACTTAGGAGGATGTTCCTTCTCTTGGCCGCATCGGTCACTTCATGGTAGGCGAGGTAACAGGTTAGCTGATCCATCCACGAATCCCAGAACTCGGGATGGGGATCGAAGACTTCAAGGTTTCCCTGAGCGGTGGCTATGATCCTAGCGTGGTGCGGGGAACAGAGCTGAGGGAACCGGGTGCGATGCAGTGCTGCTTGGGAGCAGTGCAGGGCGCAGTGGCTTCCACAGGGTCAGTGCTTATCGCTGCACTGATTGGAGAGTCAGGCCTGCTCATGGGATTCCACCTTCATCGCCACTGTAAAATACTGGGTTCACTGCATGGAGACTCAGACTACAACATGCATTCAGACGTGTTTATTGTACTTCACATAACACACACAACACAAACAGCCCTGCAAGGGCCAACTATATACATCCCCACCCGGTACCCCCATAGTCCCATTGGTGGGTTTGAACTTGCTGCCAATCTCTCATTGGTGGATTCCAGGTGGACTAGGATCCTAGGTCCTATTGTCTTTTTATACCTAGCTCTTGGACTTAGGTGGCGGACCCTAGTGGTGGTCCGTATACACAACAACATGTATACAGTATTTTCAACAAAAGGCCTATAGCAACTAAAGTACCACTTTCTCCAGTCAAAGGTCTTTCACCAACTACCTGATTCTTCAAACTGGAGATGTTTAAATTGGAGCACTATCTCTGAACCCATCTCTTACTAATGTCAGTTGGAATGTTTCCTGCTGGAGGCTGAGATGCAGGAGTCAAGCTAACAGTGTATCATAGATGTTGTTCCAACAAAGGCAGAAGGTGAAATGAGGTGGTGCTACAGGCCCCTCCCCTCCAGGAGGTGGTGCTACTGGCCCCTCCCCTCCAGGAGTTGGCTAACATTCCTTAAAGGTGCTGCATCCAGTTACAGCAATAAAGACAAATGTCATCTGGGTTTTTTAGATGCTTGAAGGGATTAGTGGATGAAGACCTCTGGTTCAGCAGCAGATTCTGGGGTGGAGGCTGAAGACCACGTCCAAATTGGAAGGCAGGCTGATTCAGATTGTTGGGGCTTCTTCAGCAATTCAAAGGAGGCTCCTGGAGGTGTCTCAAACTGCCCCTTTCTGTGGAAGTGCTAGCTGCCCAGTGCCTCCTCTGAATCTTTGGCCTTGTCTCCATTCCTGAGGACTGGAAGGTAGCTAATGTCACTCCCATCTTTAAAAAGGGCTCCAGGGGAGATCTGGGAAATTACAGGCTAGTCAGTCTGACATCGATACCGGGTAAGTTGGTGGAAACTGTTATTAAGGAAAGAATTAGTAGGCACATTGATGAACAAAAACTATTGAGGCAGACTCATTATGGGTTCTGTAAGGGAAGATCTTGTCTCACTAACCTGTTAGTGTTTTTTGAGGGAGTGAACAAACATGTGGTCAAGGGGGACCCAACAGATATTATTTACCTTGACTTCCGGAAAGCTTTTGATACAGTTCCTCATCAAAGGCTCCTAAGTAAGCTCAATAGTCATGGGATAAAAGGACAAGTCCTCTTGTGGATCAAAAACTGGCTTATAAATAGGAAACAGAGAGTGAGTATAAATGAGAAACTTTCTCAGTGGAGGGTGGTAAGCAGTGGGGTACCACAGGGATCAGTACTCGGTCCGATGCTTTTTAACTTGTTTATTAACGATTTGGAATTAGGAGTAAGCAGTGAAGTGGCTAAATTTGCAGATGACATGAAGTTGTTCAGGGTGGTGAAAACCAGGGAGGATTGTGAGGCACTTCAAAGGGATCTGTCGAGGATGGGTGAGTGGGCGTCAACGTGGAAAGTGATGCCCATTGGAGCCAAAAATCCTAAATATAAATACACGTTGATGGGGTCTGAACTGGCAGAGATGGACCAAGAGAGAGATCTTGGAGTCGTAGTGGATAACTCAAGGAAAATGTCTAGACAGTTTGTAGCTGCAATAAAGAAGGCCAACGTTATGCTGGGGATTATTAGGAAGGGAACTGAAAACATATCAGCCAGTATCATCATGCCCCTGTATAAATCATTGGTGCGACCTCATTTGGAATACTGTGTACAGTTCTGGTCACCACATCTCAAAAAGGATATTATAGCATTGGAAAAAGTGCAGAGAAGGGCAACTAGAATGATAAAAGGGTTGGAACACCTTCCCTATGAAGAAAGGTTAAAATGCTTGGGGCTCTTCAGCTTGAAGAAATGACGTCTGAGGGGTGACATGATCGAGGTTTATAAGATTATGAATGGGATTGAGCAGGTTGAGAAAGAAGTACTTTTCTCCCTTTCTCACAATACAAGAACTTGTGGGCACTCCATGAAATTGCTGAGCAGTCGGGTTAGAACAGATAAAAGGAAATACTTCTTCACCCAAAGAGTGATTAACATATGGAATTCACTGCCACAGGAGGTGGTGGCAGCTACAAGCATGGACAGTTTCAAGAGGGAATTAGATAAACATATGGAGCAGAAGTCCATCAGTGGCTATTAGCCACAGGGTATAGATGGGAACTCTCAGTCTGGGGCAGGTGATGCACTCTATTCTTGGTGCTGGAGGGGGCAGCAGTGGAAGGGCTTCTAGTGTCCTGGCCCCACTGCTGGACCTCCTGATAGCACGTGGTATTTTTGGCCACTGTGTGACAGAGTGTTGGACTAGATGGGCCATTGGCCTGGTTCAACATTGGCTTCTCTTATGTTCTTATGTCTCCCGTCAAGGAGAAGTCTATACTATGGTTCACAACAGAATGCCACAAATTTTCTAAATCATTCTGCTACTCAGAATTGGACTCAGAAAAAAAATATTTGCTAATTTTGGGTGACATAAGTCTGTTTATTTATCACGTTTCCAAATCAATGCCTGGCAACTAACATGTGACTGTGTGGCAGAATAGTCCTGCTCTGACCTGCAGGTCCTATTCCACTGTTCCCTCCAAGATTTTCTCAGTACCTGGAGCAGGCCCATAGCTAACAACTTTTTGCTCAGGGGGCCCATGTTTTTCTGAGGGGGCCCGCCACTATATGCCTGTGTGGTACTGCGATGCCATGCTCATACTTCTAAATAATAACTAAATAATAAATACAAGTGGTTTATTGCACAAATACGTTTCAGGTTTACTATTTATTATTACAGTAATAGCCGACGTGATTGGGAACGAAATTTTTCTAAGAATGCATCCATATTGATTTGATTTGTGAGTGATTTCTCATAACCAAGCAGCACTAGACTGTTTTTCTGGAGATGGGACATTGTCCGCCTCTGTGGTTGCAGAACACGAGTAAGGCAGGAGAATACCAACTCACACGTAGCGGTGGAGGCTCCAAAAGTCACAGCAGCTGCAAGGACTCTGTATACATTGGGGAATGCGCCTTTATAGGAAAATAGCATAGCAAGAGCATTATGGATGCTGTTCTCTTTTTTCAGATGTGGATTTGTTAGTGCTGTGTTCCTTTTAATGAGATCTGCTTCTGCTGCAAAGTTATCCTCATTAACATGTACTAATTGTAGGACAGGCTTTACTGCTTCCACCTCTAAAAAGGAATCTGAATTGGGAATCAGTGGAAATCCCCCCCCCATCCAGCCCCATCCACACAGAAAATAAGTTTTTAAAAGCCAAATCAGCTCTGCAGTTCCAACTAGGGCACCCCATCACTGAAGCCAGGGCCAAGCTAAGTCCCACAGCATGCCTGGAAAGGAGCAAGGGGGCAGATTCAGTGGAAATCCCCCCATCCAGCCCCCATTCACAAAGAAAAGAAGTTTTTAAAAGCCAAATCAACTAGAGACGCCCCCACACACACAAACACATGAACCCCTCTGGTATCTACCTGGACTTTTAGTCCTGCAGGCTACACACCAGTGGAGGGATGAACAGATACTGGAAATGCAGCAGCACACAGAAAAACTCCTCTGAAACTGGCTGGCTGCTGAAGGAGGACAAGAAACTGGCTGTGCTGCCAGTCCAATGGAGGAGGAGAAGGAGGGAGGAGCTATCATGCAGCAGGACAAGCAGAAGGGCTGGCTCATGTGCTCTGCTGCTGTAGAGGAAGAGGAAGTGGCAGTGTGGCTGCTTAGTTTGTATTTGCCAGGCTGTTTACTTAGAGCCCGCCTACCAAGAGCCCAATGAGATGCATGGCATGGGTAAGGCAGCAGCCAATGGTCCTCAGTTGGGGCGGGGACTCAGGCTCCGTTCTTGGCTTTCTGTTTTTCTACTCATTCTGCTTGTTTCTGAATCCTGAGTCCTGACTGTGCAACGCAATCGGGGGTGAGAGGGCCGGGGGGAGGGAGGGGGAGCCGAGCACCAGGGGAGGGACCCATTAAAATCACGGGGGGGGCGGGCCCCGTGGGCCCCACACTAGCTACGGGCCTGACCTGGAGGGGCTCTCTCTCTCTCTCTCTCTCTCTCTCTCTCGCTCGTCTCGTCTCTGTGTTCAACCACTGCTACCACCTGGCATTTGTTGGAATTGCCCACTGGAAGGCCAGGACTCCCAATTTCCCTTCCAAGATCTGAGGCCTTGCTCCTGTGTCTCCCACTGCCATGGACAGTTAACTGCTTTGTGCACCACTGGGGAAGTAGCCGCTTGCCAACTGACTGCCCTTCCCCTTCTTCCTGGTGCTCCTTTTAAAATGGCATGTCCAGGATGGTGGAGGTCTATGTGGTATAGAGAACTGCTACCAGTATCAAAAGTTATAAAGGATTTATTAAAAAGAAAATCTTCACAAGCATACTCTCAGCACAATATCAGTCTGAGCAACGGATTCAAAAGGATGGAATACGATTTCTCTGTCCCTTCCTTGATACATGTCCTAGAATATATTAAATATAAGGCAGGCTCTTTAGCTTAGAAAGTTACAGATGTTTTACAGGGTTCCATTTCCTTCAAGACTCTTTCGGGTGTGCAGGCCAACACATGGCAATAAACAAAAATGAAAAATTACTAGTTATATATTATGAAGATATAAAAAGATCAATACCAAAGTTCATTCCAAAGCAAATTACATTTGCAGAAGCTTCTTACAGAACAGCTCTTCAGACTATACATAATGGAGACCGTTGAGCATAAACAACAGAATACAACTCATTCATCGGATAATCCATACAGAATTATTAAAGTATCTTTTGTATTCCAAGAGTCTTCTTCTTGTCTTATAAAAATAAATAAAGTGTCTTGTGCCTTCTGGAAGATTCTCTTAAATTCTGTAGTCAAATTCTTGTTGAGATGTGAGATGACAAATCCACTTTTCAGTACCAGATTAGGTCTAGCAACACCATTCCATCTGATGGATTCTGCCAGCCTCTGGATCCGTTTCATTGAAGTTTTCTCAAAGATGAAACATCATAATTTGATTGAATTGGCCTGATGAGTGCATAAATGTATGGATGTTTGTGGGATGTAAGAATTTATTTCTTCAAAATTGTTGCATAAAGTGGGAATCCTGGACCTAAATTTTGTCCTTTGTAAGATGCCTGTGTCTTGTGTTTTGTGAAACCTTATGAGGACCCCTCCATGATTTGCCATTAATATTGCAAGTGGTTTTCTTTTTAAAAAAACACATTATCTATAAGGAATAAGATATTATTGAAAAGATAGGAATTCTAAAATACTCTGTTATCTCCTTGCATGTTTGTCTGACATCTGTGTCTTCTCTAAAACAAATAAAATCAACAGAGACTCAAATGTCTGCATGCTAAAAGAACAGGTTTGCTTATTCATTTATGTGAAATCTTTAATGCCCAACAGTTTCTGCAAGGATGCACTATACCTTTCACTGTGCTGGGGTGACCTGATTTCAAGAAAAGTGCCAGCTACTGATATAACAACATGACTTCCATGGCATTTGTGTATTTCCCTAGAGGGCTTCCTAGGAAGACCTGACAAGCTACTCATGGTTTCACCGCAGGTATTAAAGTGGAGGCCACCATTTTATTTCAAAAGATAAAGACTCTGGGGATGCAAACTGTTTTGAATACTTTGAATGTAGAACACTGGATCTGGATAGAAATGGAGCATGGTTGTTTGACATTCTACCCACTGCAAATACATAATTCAGGTCTGAATCCCCTCAATTCTATTCAAGGCTGTTTACCTCCTTTGGAGATCATTCAAAGTGAAAATCAAGAAATGAAGAACCCCTTATTTATCCATAGGAGAAAGAAATGCTAACAGTTATATGTCTATTACTAATCCAAAGAGGGTTGTTTGGGTGCCATGCAGTGTTTCCTCTAAGCTGAGTTTTTAGCCTCCAGCTCACACATTTTTATCCTAGCTCAGGAAGGATGGCTCCAGAGAAACCTAATTTAGGCAGTAGCCAAATTGCTCGCTCACAACTTTAATGCCAGTGGCTCACAAAGTAGAATTTTTGTTCACACGACTTCACAGCTTAGAGGGAGTATTGGTGCCATGATATCCAGAGTCTGCCTCTATTCCCCAAGAACAGCTGGAGCATACCTACCCCCAACCAGCAAGGCAACAAGGATCCCTCTCATATTAAGAGTTCAAGGGAGTGTGAACTTGTGGGATCAGTCCCTATCTTCATCACCAAGAGGCTGCACCCACCCAGCTGGTGAGGGAAGGGGAAAGGGTGGCCAGCTAGAACTCCTTGTCCTGAGAAAGGGGTGGGGATTTTCCCATTAGCCAGGGCAGGGCTCTCCTTCCCAAGAAGTTTCCCAGGTGACAGCACTTGCTGCAATGAGTCAGAAGTGGGCTCTAGGCCTATGCCATTACAGGATGGAGATCTTAAAAGGGAGTTCAGACAGCCAGGGAAGGGGTGGATGACCGGACAGTTTCTAAGAGGAGAGGGGCAAAAAAGAAAATGGGAGTGACTGCGGCTGTTCTCAAGCTTGCTTTGCCTGCATGGAGGCTGTTTCTCCTTGGGAAAAGGAACCCTGGAGGATGCTGCAGTACCAGGTGGGACTCCCTGTGTTAAGCATGAGACTCAACAAAGGATTCAGCTTCAGGTGATTTCAGCTTTATTAAACAGCAACTGTAAGTCAGGAACACACAACAACAAGGGGAGCACAGCTCCTTCTTTTAAACTCTCCCGGGCTGTCAAAGCCACACCCATTACAAGTTAAAGACCAATCAGAATACAGGGATAAAGGCCAATCAGGACCGTTCCCTCTTTGCAACAATATCACTCAGTCATTGGGTAATTACACAGGTTTTGCAGAAAGCGACCAATAGCAATGCAACATCTGAAGAGCCACATTCAGACTCAAGCTTAACATGTGAATAGATAGGAGCGATTCACATTCAGTACATAACAAATTCCTCCCCCCTAAGATGGAGCATTACCCTGCCAAACATAATCTTTCAGGTGGGGGGGGCACCTCGGCTTCGGTTCAACCGGCGTAGCGGTCTCTGCTCCATTGGACTTGGAGCGGCACACTCTTCTGGAGCCCTGGTAACCTCTCTCGCAGGAGAGACAGGGGAAACACAAACAGGGATCACAGGCTCTGGAGCTGGGGTCTGCCCAGACTCTGAGTCCTCTTCTGCAGTACTCACCTCTTCGACAGGAGGCCCCTCCTGCTCGGGGATCAGCTCAGGTTTGGGCACCGACTCGGTGCTGGAGTCTGCCCAACACTCTCTGAGCTGGTCTATGTGGCAGCGAATCTCCCGTCCACTGGGAAGCTGGACCACATACAGCCTGGACTCTGCAACTTTGGTGACTACAGCTGGTAGCCACCGATGAACTTCCCCATAGTTCCGGGCAAAGACCTTGTCCCCACACTGGAACACTCTCCCCTGTGCTGGTTCCTCAGACCATTGCTTGGACTGGTCCAAGTCAGGGTGCAAACGGTCAAGGAGAGTAGATAGCTTCCGGCCCATCAAGAGTTCAGCTGGGCTCTGCCCCGTTGTTGAACACGGGGTGATGTGTTGCCTCAGGAGGAAAGAGGCCAGCTTCTGATTCCAGTCCCCGCACGTCAGGCGCCCAAGCGATTCTTTTGTCATCCAAACCATACGTTCGGCCTGTCCGTTAGAGGCCAGATGGAACGGGGCTGACGTTACATGGCGTACAAGGTTGTCAGCCAGGAACCCCTCAAATTCTGCCAAAACAAACTGTGGCCCCTTATCGGAGACGACACAGTCTGGCAGCCCCTGCGTGGAAAACAGCTTGCACAGGACATGAATCACAGCCCCAGAATTCGTTGATCTCATATTTACAACCTCCGACCATTTGGAGTAAGAGTCTACACATATGAAAAACATTTGCCCATGGTAGGTAAGGTAAGGTCCCTGCTAAAGCCATCGAATCCGACTAGGGTTCGGGCAGTGGCCAGGTGGGACCCTGATCAGGGCCAGCTGACCTCAGGGTGACCTTTTCCCCAGGGCTGGACAGGAGCATGAGGTGGTTCTGGCCGGGACTGTTGGCAGGACATGCAGTTCCGAACCCAAAACTCAATGTCCGCATCAATGTTTGGCCACCACACGTACCCTCTGGCGAGGGCCTTCATATGAACCATTCCTGGATGGCCCGCATGCAAGGCCTCCAGGACTCTTTCCCTTAGCTTAGAGGGAATTACAACTCTACTTCCCCAAAGCAGACAGCCCTTAGTCACAGATAATTCATTTTGGCGTGAAACAAACGGTTTGAAATCCACCTCCACTTTCCCGGACGGCCACCCCCTCCACACCCAATTGAGAACTCGGGCAATTAAAGGGTCCTTTGCCGATGCAGCGGCAATGTCTGTGGAGGTGACCGGTGCCTCCAGGAGCTCTTCCAGCGCCAAAACATCCAGTTCTGGCTCCTCGTCAGAGTCAGTTAGTGGTGCGGGGCAGCGGCTAAGGGCGTCTACGTGCCCAATAGCCTTCCCCGGACAGTGCTCCAGCTCGAAATCATATGCCGACAGAAAAACCACCCACCTTAGCATCTGGAGCGATAGAATGTTCGGTGTCGGACGGTCTGGTGAGAAGATGCCCAGGAGAGGTTTGTGATCAGTCACAAGGAGGAACCGCCACCCATAAACAAAGTCATGGAATTTCTTTATTCCTGCGATTAGGGCGAGGCCCTCCTTGTCAATCTGGGCATAGTTCTTTACTGCCTTAGTGAGGGATTGGGAATAAAATGCGATCGGTGCCTCAGATCCGTCCGGCATCAGGTGACTGAGAACGGCACCCACCCCATAAGGAGACGCGTCAGCTGCAAGCACCAGCAGTTTGTTTTCATCGAAGTGCATCAGGACTGCACTCGATGACAAAAGTTCCTTCACTGAAGTGAATGCACGCCTCTGCCGCTCACCCCACTCCCATTTAGCATTCTTGTGGAGCAAAGCATGCAGAGGTTCAGCGACCGATGCCTTGTGTGTCAGAAAGGCAACATAAAAGTTGAGTATTTCCAAGAAGGACTGGAGGTCTTTCTTGGACTGGGGAGGAGGCGCATTTTGGATTGCCACCACCTTGTCGGGTGTTGGGTGGACCCCGTCTGCATCTACGAGGAACCCCAAGAACTTAACTCTTTTTACCCCAACAACACGTTTCGAACGCTTAACCCGCAGCCTGGCATTTTTAAAACGACTCAACACTGCTCTTAAGTGAGCCATCAGTTCACAATCATCTGTGCCCCCAATTAAAACATCGTCGAAATAGGGCACGACACCGGGTAGCCCATGCAGGAGCCCCTCTATTAGCCCTTGAACAATGCCCGGGGCGACATTTACTCCAAATTGTAATAGTTTTACCCTGAAAGCCCCTTTATGGGTAACGATTGTTTGGGCTTCAGCAGTTGCGTCGTCCACTGGCAACTGCTGGTAAGCTTGAGCCAGGTCAAGCTTGGCAAAAACTTTTCCCCCTCCCAGTGACGCCAGTACATGGCTGATTACTGGCACCGGATAGGAATGCTGCTGCAGAGCTTTGTTAACTGTACATTTGTAGTCTGCGCATATTCGTATAGACCCGTCGGCCTTGACAGGTGTCACAATTGGAGTCTCCCACTTCCCGTAGGGAACCGGTTCAAGAACTGACCAATTTATCTAACTCTGACTCAATTTTTGCTTTGAGCGTGAGCAGGACCTTCCTATACTTCAGTCGTATTGGACGAACTGAAGGGTCCAAATCAAAAGAGACTGGGGGGGCGGTGTACGTGCCGAGCCCCTCACCAAACACTTCAGGAAACTTGCTATACAATAAGTCCTGTTTATTTACACAAATTTTGTTGATACCAGTGATAGCGATCCCCAATGCCTCAAACCAGTCGAGGCTAACCCGCTCACCCTCTGCCACCAGGAGAGACAGCTCAGCCTTACAGTCTTTGAACTCAACGTGGAAGGTCGCCTTTCCCGCCAACAGAATGCGCCGTCCCTGGAAGTCAGTCAAGCAGGTCAACACTGGTGCCAGACGGCGGTGGCTTCACCTTGGGAACAAGCGTTGCCACGGCTCTGTAGAGATGACGGTGACAGACGATCCTGAGTCCACCTCCATGACTCAGGGAACGCCGTCCAGATGAACCGTCACATAGATTTTCTTGCTGGGCTTGCCTCTGGTGGCTAGGATCGTTGATGGGCAGCAGCAGGAGTCGGTCTGATGACAGCCAGATGCCTTGTCATCGTTTCGAACACAAACCCTGGGGTCTGCACATCGTGAAGACGGAGATCTTTTGGTGGCACGACAGACTCGGGCCAGATGACCCCGCTTGCCACAGGAGTGGCAGATCAGCTCCTTGGCCCAACAGAGGTCTCTGTCATGCTTGCCTCCGCAGCCAGTATAGGAACACGCTACTGGAGTCTTCGGTCTGGTCCGCAGTGGGCGTGTCTTCCTGGTTCTGCATACACCATCAGCCTCACCATCGGACTCACTGGTGGACTGCTGGTGGACCGCAGGCTCTTTACTTGCCGGTGGCGGTCATTGTCGCACCTCTCGGGTTGATTTGTCGGCGGCCTCAGTGGCGACAGCCTTAGCATAGGCCACAGCATACGTAAGCTCGGAACGGGCGAACAGGCGCTGCAGGAGGCGCTCGTCCCAAAGGCCGCACACCAGTCAGTTGAGGAGGGCCTCTTCCAGGTCAGTGAAACTGCAAGGCCGGGCCACCTTCCGCAAGGCGGTGACAAATTCGGCTATTGATTCAGCTGGGCCCTGGCACTGCTTGTAAAAAGCGTGCCTGCAGGCTATCTTTGATGGCTGCGGCGAGATGGCCCTTGAGCTTCGCCGTGATATCAGCCCATGTAGCTGTGCTAAGCTTGGTGGGCGCAACTAAGGACCGAGCGATGTCGAAGATGGCCTTGCCACAGGAGCTCAGTAGCGTTGCCTTCTTCCTCGCCTCATCTGTGATCTGGTTTGCCTAGAGGTGAAACTCAAACCGTGCCAGGTAAGAGTCCCAGTCCTCCGTTGCCGGGTCGAATGCCTCGAATGCCGGATTTACGGCCATCTGGGCTGACGGTGCTGCCACTACTGCTTGTGGAGCCTCAGTCGACTCGACCAGGTGTGTGTCCTCGTCCACCGTTGCTGTCTCGGTTCAGCAGGGCTGCCTACCCGCTCTAGTATCCCATCCTCATTGCCAATTGTTAAGTATGAGACTCAACAAAGGATTCAGCTTCAAGTGATTTCAGCTTTATTAAACAGCAACTGTAAGTCAGGAACACACAACAACAAGGGGAGCACAGCTCCTTCTTTTAAACTCTCCCGGGCTGTCAAAGCCACACCCATTACAAGTTAAAGACCAATCAGAATACAGGGATAAAGGCCAATCAGGACCGTTCCCTCGTTGCAACAATATCAGTCATTGGGTAATTACACAGGTTTCGCAGAAACCGACCAATAGCAATGCAACATCTGAAGAGCCACATTCAGACTCAAGCTTAACATGTGAATAGATAGGAGCGATTCACATTCAGTACATAACACCCTGCTCATCACTTCCTCACACATGATTTGCCGAGTCAGATTTGTGTATTGTATGTGATGAGTAATAAGTTCCCCTTTATTAAACTCATGTTGATAGGGTTGTCAAGTCCAGTCTGGGAAATACATGGAGATCTGAGAGTGGAGCCATGGAAGGGTGGGGCTTAGAGAGGGCCGGGATCTCAGCACAGTGGGATGCCAGAGAGTCCACCCTGCAAAGCAGCTGTTTTCTTCATGGGAACTGATCTTTGTTGTTTTGCAATCAGTTGTAATCCCAGGAGTTCTGCAGCTCCCACTTGGTGGATGGCAACCTATCTGTCCTAGACTCTGTGGTGTTCTCTAAAGCTGGTATTTCCTATAGGGAAACTGATTTTAGTAGTCCGGAGATCAGTCATAATTCCAGGAGGACTCTAGGCCTCACATTGAGGTTGGCAGTCCTATATTGAGATGACCGGTACACAACAAAGTCTAATTTTGGGGTACCCTGACGTCATAAGAATATGCAAACCCTCCTTGCAGTAATTCAGTATTGTCTTATCTGGTTGGCAGCAGTTATCAATGGCTTCATGTGAAGATTTTTTAAAAATAAGGTCTGCTTCTAGAGTAGCTCTTAAGTAGCTCAGACAGGGCTTCTTCCACTCCAGAGGGCAATTAATTACATGGCCACATGAACATATTGTAAAAAAGACTCATGATATGATCTTGGTAGTTTTCCAGGGCCTAGCCCAACTCCCCACTGTCACTGAGTATATTACAGATGAGGGCCCCAGATCTCTCCCACTGGTGACTCACCTGTTAGGGAAGACAATATTGCTACTAGGACCACATCCATGTATCCAGTCAAGGGAGTTGCATGTAATGCTTTCTTCAGTTACTCTTTTGTCTGCTGCTATGTTCTCTGGCTTTGGTTCCTGAGAGGAAAACTGTAGCTAAAGGGTAGAACAAATGTGTTTGGTATTCATCAAAAAAGGTAACTGAGGTCCCCATTGCTTTCTCCAGTGTATGTTGAGAATTTATATAGATTTGGAGGGCCATGCCCATCAGGGGGCTCCTTTATGCAACTGTCATACTTATCCTGTACACATTCTGCAACCATGATTGTGTGGGGTGCTTGCAACCCCAGCTGAAGCTGAGGAATTGAAGATTATTGTGTATGTTATGCCCATAGCTCTTAAATGAAGTACTTGAAAAGACTTTTTAGTAAAGATTCTTAGAAACAAGTGTCCTTCTTTGTCTGCTTGCTGCTTATGCAGTGTGTCTTTTGTGCCACATGAATTTACTCCAAAGTCTGCCAACATCTTTTATACACACAATTCTGTGGACATGGTGGTGGGATGAAGTAGCCCCATAATATACATCTTAGTATATGAGCTGTGCAGCTGCTGCTGACATACTTCTAAAACAGTGTCATGTCTGGCTACTTGGTTTCGCTGTGAATAGACATGCCCGAATGGGGTGGGAAGAGAGGGTGATGTCCAGATAATGGCATAATGGCAGTGTTTTAGTTACCTCATTTTTCTAGCCACAATACTACACCAAAATGGGCCCAAGTAAGATTGCCAGCCTCCAGGTGGGCTCTGGAGATCTTCAAGAATTATGGATATCTCCAGACAACAGAAATGCCTGCTTTGGAGGGTGGACTCTTATTGCATTATAACCCCCTGAGGTTCTCCCCCAGGATCCACCCCCAAATCTCCAGGAATTTCCCAACTTGGAATTGGCAACCCTAGGCCTCACCATAGCTACTTAGATAGAGCCTCTTGCAGACAAATCCTCCCTCCCCACAGGGACTCAACATGCCCATGCTTGTGCTTTCCTGATAGTTTAAGATTAGTGAAAACTTTCTTTGATGCAGTGATCTGTGCAAATGTGTGTTTTTCAAGGGTGTTTAGTTCTGATCCACCTTTCAGGCATGCCTAGAAGATGGAATCACACTGTGAGTGTGGGAAGCTTCTGCTAATGTCAGTGAATATTGTTTCAGGGGACTAAAAACAGAGGCTAGGCAATCAGATGTGGGAATTCATTAAAAACAGATTTGGAAACAGTGCAAGCAAGGAACATTGTGCTTCGTCTTTCTATTTTTGGAGAGAGAGAGTTGTTCAGCCAAGGGCCTCCCACACTTCAGCCTGTTCTATTCCTGTTTAGCAGAAGTTTTGAGATATTTTAAAGCTATAAAAATGCACAGGGAGGTGTTAGGTAATGAATTTTGAATTAGAACAGTGCAATTTCAGCACACCAGGTCAGACTTTGCCTCATAAACTCATGTATATCATGAATGAAGTAGAGTAGGTTTTATACCCCATTTTCCTCTATCTTAAGGAGTCTCAGAGCAGCTTACAATGGCATTCCCTTCCTCTCCCCACAACAGTCACCTTGTGAGGTAGGTGGGGCTAGTTCTGAGAGAACTGCTCTTGAGAGAACAGCTCTGAGAGAACTGTGACTGAGAGCTGTGACGGGCCCAAGGTCACCCAGCTGGCTGCATGTGGAGGAGTGGGGAATCAACCCCAGTTCTCCAGATTAGAGTCTGCCACTCTTAACCACTACGCCATTAGTTCTTTGTGTTGCTGAATTCAACTGGTGCCCTGAGGCAGAGCAACAGAATTGCCCTGGGGGCTCCAGCGTAATCCTGAAGGTGTTTAATCACAAGCCGGCCTCACTGAGTTCAATGGAACTTCCTCCCTAATAAGCAAAAACATTTTTTGTGGTTAGAATTTAGGCCTGACAACTCTGTTTGAAAATTCCTGGAGATTTGGGGGTGGAGCCAGGGGAGGAACCTCAGCGGTATACAGTGCCATAGAGTATACCCTCTGAAACTGCCATTTCCTCCAAGGAAATTGATCTCTGTCACCTGGAGAGCTGTTGAATTCTGGGGGCCCTCCAGGCCCCACCTGGAGGTTGGCAATCCTATAGGGATTACACATTTAATCAGGTATTCTATTTCTAATAGTAACAAACCATCTCTTTCCCATCCCTAAATTACTTAACTGCTCACAAATTAAGCCAGGTTTTCTAAAAATATCTTCAGTGAAGGGGCAGCGGGGGAACAGTACAGCTGAGTACAATTCTCCTTCTAAGGGGAAACTGGGGCAGGGGGTTGTCAGCATCCAGGTGGTTGCCTGGAGTTCTCCTGGAATTACAACTGGTTTCCAGGTTACAGAGGTCAGTGATATTGGAAGAACTGCAGGTTCAGAGGTGGGGTCTATGTCACTGCATTCCTGCTGAGCTTCCCCTCCTCCCCAAATTAAACCCTCCCCAGGCTCTGCCCCCAAATCTCCAGAAATTTCCCAACCTGGAGTTGGCAGCCTTAGGCAGGGTTCAGAGGCTTTGCTATGTCTTTGTGCTGCCGCTGGGCTTCTAATCAACCCTGGGAAGAGTCCCCCTTCTCACACAGTGGCAGAGTTAAATCATTCCAATACGAAGTGTGGGAAAGCCTCCAGAAAAAATACGGAAACATATTCAGACCTATCACTCTCCCTCAGCATCTGTACTTCTAACTTTGTATTAATTGCCTTCCTTTGAAACATAACTGCTTTGTAAGTCTAATTAAGAGTGGGCCTACCCATGCTCTGTTCTGTGCAAACATGTGGGTGCTGCCATAGTAACAGTAAAGGAACACTGAGAAGAAGCTCTCTCTGATTAATGTAATTACACAGTGCGCACATAGAATGCCTTTAAACACAACTTATTTCTGCATGAAAAAGAAAGATGAAACATCAGTATTATATGTTATATGTTTGTTAACTTTCTGAAAAATACAGTTTGAACATATTGATGTGCACTATCGGCAGCTGCAGCTTGGAGGTTTTTTTCTTTGCAAGTTTTTTTGCATAGATAAGCAAAGCTCCCACAGATGGAAGTGGGTGCGAGGGGGCAGGGGGAAGGAGTAGGCTTTAAATGAGCCTGATGCAGTAACTTCTGCAAACACAGGGGGACTTCAACAAATGTACAGATATCCATGTAGCTTAGTCTGCAGTGACTGTGGCTGAGTTCAGACTGGCAGTTTGAAGCTGGAGGGAGTCGTGGCAAAAAAGCCCCGAAACAAATTGTTCCAGGTTTTCCCGGTCACACTGCGCCAACTAATGCGGGAGCATACCAGGGAGGAGGCGTGAGGGAGCATTCACACTGTTGGCCCGAAGGCACGGCTGTAAGGCGTGGCTTTCTATTTTGCTAATCTGGAGATATGCACTTATGCGCATGAGCACACATGCACATGAGCACACAATCAAAATCGCGGATTTTAACGTTCACACTGTGTTGGTGCAGGATATACATGGGATAGACGCGCTTTCTGAGGTTTGATACCACTTTTAACAGGTATTTTTTTAACTTGGGAATGAAGCATTAAAAGACGGGTTGAGTACGGCTGGGGAACGCCAGACAGATGTGCCTGTGTGAACGCCCCCTTTAATCTGCTTGTGAAACATTGCTGAAATGCGCCTCTCTCGGGGCAAACTGCCAGTCTGAACTCGGCCTGTATTTGAGCATAAAGCAATCCGATGGATATAGGATTTCTAAGAATCAAACTCAATAACTATATGTATGTTTTGATACACATAAACAATTTAATTCACAGAAGTAAATATTTGAATATTAATCCCATACAGTTGAGTAACTGGAGCATCTGATCTGGAAAAGAAGTGTTTCCACTTACACTTTTCTCCTGATTTCAAAGACTGCCTATGCAATATCTAGAAAATTACATTCTTTAACTGATTAAGATGTACTTAAAACTAACACTGTGATCATCTTGACATGCCACAATAATTTGCCATGTCCCTTAAAAACCTAGGCCTTGAATCCAACACAGGGGTGGTGTCTGTTGATATTTCATATACTTGACAGCCTTGGCTGGGCATGTTTTACCCTTACAATATCCTGGTGAGACTGAATGTACAAAAAGAGTGAGTTCTCTAAGGACAAAACAGAATTCCAGTGGCACCTTAGAGACTAGCACATTTTGTTCCAGTACAAGATTTTGTGAGTCAGAGCTCACTTGTTCAGAAGGAAAAGAAAGAAAATCAAATCTCTGGACTTCTGTTTGGTTTTGCTACAACAGACTAACAAGGCTACCTGTCCAGAATTGCCTAAGAACATCCAGTCAGCTTCACAGGTACACTGAGACTTGAAGCTGGACCTCTGTCAGCTATATGCAGAATTTTATTCACTGCTTGACTTTGGGTTTAAATGGCCCTGCGAGTCTCACCCTTTTCTTCTTGGGCAGCAGACAAGGGAATAGAAGCTGCAACAATATTGGGAATTGTCTATAGGACACTAAAGTGGCAGAAAAGGGATGACAGACTGAAGAAACAGAGATTTGATCATACATGGGCTAGATATGACCTACTGCTTTTAAAAATACAGTACCTGACATTCCATATGAGGACTTAATGGTCTTGTCCACTTCACAGTCTTATCCCAGCTCAGTAGATCAGTGTAATCCCAACCAGAAACTTCAGTGGATTTAGATGGATGCATCTATGCTAGGGCTGCACTGTAATCCACTCTTGTGGTTTAGCCATTGCTTAGTGTTTAGGAAAAAGGATTTATATACAGAATACAATGCAGCAATAGTTAAATGCTGTGACATTCCATTTATTTTAGATGTGTATGAGGGGAGGTTAAGCTCATGTTTAATTTTCCCTCTGATATTGTTTAATGGATACAAGGATTCCTTTCTGTTAATACTGCTCACTTAGTGGAAAAGAATCCTTGACTGTGGGTATTAAAAAATGTTATGTTTGGCTACAGTATGACCATAGCAGTTTCACATTGGTATAGTATGCACAACACATAGTATTCACATTTGCATGACATCACATAGTATTTTCTCATTATACAATCCAACACATGTTGTAATTTTTGTATAGAATATATCCACCACTCCTTTTATGTTGTTCAACTCATGGACAAAGAAGTTGTCTCATACAGAGTCAGATCAATAGTCTATCATGGTCATTAAATGCTTACTCTGACTGGTCTTTCATGTCATCTATTACCTGATCCTTTTTAAACTAGAGATGCTAGGGACCGAACTTGGGACTTTCTGTGTACAACACAGATGCTCTACCACTGAGCCACAGCCCCTCTCCTATTTATTAGCAAGGGCTCCACATGAACAAAGGGGACTTAGTGATGGTACAGTGTACATGCTGACAGGGCTTGGTGCTAAAAGCAGACTAATAATGCTAAAGCACTGGGAACAAGGGAGTGCTGGGGCTGGGCCAGAGGCGTTGCTATGCTAGGTCCTTAAAAGAACCAGGGCCCAGTGACATGACAGGGAGGGGCCTCCATTGCCACGATCTATGGAGGCTGGATCACGGGGGATTTAGGGAAGAGCTCCCCAGACATTTAAAAGGGCCTGGACACCCCTGGGCAACCCCCTAACAACACCCCTGGGCTGGACCAAACCTAGGAAAAGGTGGGAGTTGGTCAGTGGTTATAGTGGTATCTCAGTGATCTCCTGTTGTGTCATGTTTTTGAAATTCACTATTAGAATAGTCGCTTTAAGATCTGTAAATATGCATACCATATGCATAAGACAAACTAATGGTCACGAATTTGACACTAAGAAAGGCATCACAGAAAACTCTGTGGGGGAACATTTTTAAAGTTTTCCTGGACATTCATTTACAGGAATCTTGTATTTCAGCTGCCATCCATTGTGACTGAGTACCTTGTGTGAGTTTGTCAATATTGCCTGGCACTGGTTGCCTGGAGGAGGCTCAGCACCCCTTGGCCACATCCAGGGTTTGTGTGTGTTTTTGAGCCCCTCAGCACCCCCAAAGTTTATGCCTATGATTGGGAAGACTTCACACATGGCTCCCTTTTATTGCTGTGTTTCTTCAGAATTGTAGTGTTTGTAAAATCATTGTTCACAGCAGATGCAATATAAACAAACATATATTAGAGTGTGATTTTCTTTTATGAATGTACTATGTATAGAGATATCCACAGTGTTCACTGTTTTATGTGTTTACTGTTCCAAATTTAGGCAAGTTTTGGAGCACTGATATTTTTTTTAAAGAGGAAAATCATGCTGGCTTGCTTTTAATTAAACAAATCTTTGGACATGATTGAGCCAAAAGAAATCACTTTAAATTGCACTGATCTCAAAGGGGAAAAGGCACTGCCTTATTGTGATGACTGCAGCCTAGATGTTTAACATGTGATGCTATTACTGAATTTAAATTGGATGCCTTGTGTAATGATGACTTCTAAAGGGCAATCATTAAGTTATAGTACTACCAAGAATGCTGCATGCTGATTTTTTTCCCAGGATACCAATAAATTCTCTGATTCTCTTAGCAATACTTCCACATTAAACCAGTACCTAGCTACTGCATGACATAACTATGTTCCCTTGAAATCTCAGAAAACAATTGTTACTGTTACAGATAAACCATGTTTTCTTGAGTTAGAATTATCAGTTAGTCTTTTTTTAAGTATGATGTGCCCTAATGTAATAAATATATGAAAAGTATAATAAATATGGCTCATATTTACTAACAGAAAACTCATTTGAGAATGGCCACCAATGCCAATCTCTCTCATGGATCACTGCCTTGATGTGGTGAGGGGGCTTGCGTGGTTCAAAGTTGCTGTGGGCTATGCCATGGAGGACCACCCAGGATGGACAGGCCATAGCAGAGAACTCAGACAAAAAGTGATCCACTGGAGAAGGAAATGGCAACCCACTCCAGTATCTTTGCCAAGAAAACCCCATGGACAGTAACAAAAGGTAAAAGAGATGATGCCAGAAGATGCTTGGAATGTGTCCAGTATGCTACTGGGGAAAAGCAGAGGGCAAGTATAAGTAATCCCAGAAAGAGTGAAGTGGCTGGGTCAAAGCTGAAAGGATGCTCAGCTGTGGATGTGTCTGATGGTGAAAGGAACGGCTGATGCTGCAAAGAACAATACTGCATAGGAACCTGGAATATAAGATCCATGAATCAAGGTAAGTTGGATGTGGTAAAAAATGAGATGGCAAGACTGAACTGTTACCAGAGGCACTTGGGTAGCCCCAAAACAGGGGTGCCCTACTTTCTAACCTGAAGTCCAAAAAGCCAGGCACTTTCAGCTTGACCACAGAGTTGGGCTGCAAGTGGTCTGCAAAAAGATTTCATATTCAGGTTTCATAAGGTGACCTCAGAGCAAGCCTCCAGTCTTCCCCCTCCACCCAGCAGAGATTATGCTTATGGAATAACAATGAGTTCCAGAGGTAAGTCTTTAGAAGCCACCTGGCACTCTACAGCACCTCACCCAGCCTTTTGTGTCCTAAGTGTAAATTCTTTGTCTTTCTTGCCTCTGTCCCTCAAGATACCGGGATAAACCAATCAATCATTCAAATGTTTAGCAATCCTTCCTGACGCTAATCAGGGACGGCTCCCATCTTTTGTCCACCCCAGGCCAGGACCATTAGTGAGTCAGATAATCCATTTAACTAGCTACCCAACACCTGGCTTCTATTGTTAAATCCAGACCCTGCCTCTCTGGAAGTTCATTGGTCATACCTAAGGTCTGCCCCTACTGGCACCACACACCCCTGGGACCCATAATTGGTCCAGGTAATCTATTGTTCTCACCTGAGACCAGCCCCCAGGGCCACCCATTGGCTTGCATTCTTTGCCAGTGCCTATATCCCAGCACACAGATGGCCTTAGACCGTGTGTTTTCTGCCATGATCCAAAATGGCAGGCCACCCCTGAACTCTCTGAGTTTAGGCCAGAATCCATGGACCTCTGCACATCTGAACAGGTTGTATCACTCCTCTATAACCCATCAATCACCCCTGCTTCCTTAGTGCTATATTGTGTGAATAGTGTGTGTATGTTTGAGAATATTTAGTAAAGAAATCATTATTTTAGCCACCCAATTTCTGTGTCTGTTCCTGGGTGCTTGGGAATTCTAACTCTGGTATACAAAGGTCAGATCCTATAGATAAGCCAATTGCATATTAATAATTATAATTCCCCATCTTTATTAAATAATAGAGCAATTTGGCTAACAGAACATCGGCATCTTGAGAACCAGTGAACTAAAGTGGACAGGAATGGGCAAATTTAACTCAGAAGACCATTATATCTACTACTGTGGCCAAGAATCCCATAGAAAAAATGTTGTGGCCTTTATAGTCAACAAGAGAGTGAGAAAAGCAGTAATGAGATTCATTCTCAAAAACTACAGAATTCTTTTTGAAAAGTTAATAAAATATATTGTACAAAAAAAAAACAAAAAAAACCTACAGAATGATCTTGGACCAAATCCAAGGCAAACCATGCAACATCACAGTAATCCAAGTCTATGCCCCAACCACTGCTGCAGAAGAGGCTGAAGTGGACCAGTTCTATGAAGACCTACAAGACCAAAAAGAGATGTCCTTATCATAGGGGACTGGAATGCTAAAGTAGGAAGTCAAAAGGTACCTGGAATAATGGACACGTTTGGCTTTGGAAAACAAAATGAAGCCAGGCAAAGGCTAACAGAGTTTTGTCAAGAGAACACACTGGTCATAGCGAACACCCTCTTCCAACAACCTAAGAGGTGACTCGACACATGGACATCACCAGATGGGCAACACCAAAATTGGACTGATTATATCATTTGCAGTCAAAGATGGAGAAGCTCTATACAGTCAGTAAAAACAAGACCTGGAGCTAACTGTGGCTCAGATCATGAGCTACTCATTGCAAAATTCAGACTTAAATGAAGAAAGTTGGGAAAACCAGTAGGCCATTCAGGTTTGACCTAGTTCATATCCCTTATGAATATACAGTGGAGGTGAAGAATAGGTTTAAGGGACTAGATTTGATAGACAGTGTGCCTGAAGAACTATGGATGGAGGTTCATGACATTGTACAGGAGGCAGCAATCAGCACCATCCCAAAGAAAAAGAAATGCAAGAAAGCAAAGTGGCTGCCTGATAAGGCTTTACAAATAGCAGAGGAAAGAAAGAAAGTGAAAGGCAAAGGTGAAAAGGAAAGATTTACCCAACTGAATGCAGCTTTACAGAGAACAGCAAGGAGAGATAAGGATGCTTTCCTAAATGAACAATGCAAAGTAATAGAGGAAAACAATAGAATGGGAAGGACTAGAGATCTCTTCCAGAAAATTGGAGAAATCAAGGGACCATTCCGTGCAAAGCTGGCCATGATAAAGGACAAAAATGGTAGGGACCTAACAGAAGCAGAAGAGATTAGGAGGAGATGGCAAGAATACACAGAAAAACTATCCAAGAAGGACCTCGGTGTCCTTGACAACCATGACAGTGTAATCACTGACCTTTAGGCAGGCATCCTGGAATGCAAAATCCAATGGGCCTTAGAAAGCATTACTAACAACAAAGCTAGCGGAGGTGATGGTATCCCAGCTGAGCTATTCAAAGTCTTAAAAGATGATGTTGTTAAAGTGCTGCACTCCATATGCCAGCAAATTTGGAAAACTCAACAGTGGCTACAGGATTGGAAAAGGTCAGTTTGCATTCCTATCCCAAAGAAGGGCAATGCCAAGGAATGTTCAAGCTATCACACAATTGCACTCATTTCACATGCTAGCAAGGTCATGCTCAAGATTCTACAAGCTAGGCTTCAGCAGTACGTGAATAGAAAACTGCCAGAAGTACAAGCTGGGTTTTGAAGAGGTAGAGGAACTAGAGATCAAAATGCCAACATTTGCTAGATTATGGAGAAAGCAAGGGAGTACCAGAAAAAATCTACTTCTTTTCATTGACTATCCTAAAGCCTTTGATTGTGTGGACCACAACAAACTGTGGCAAGTCCTTAAAGAGATTGGAGTACCAGACCACCTCACATGTCTCCTGAGAAACCTGTATAAGGGTCAAGAAGCAACAGTTAGAACCGGATATGGAACAAGAAGTACAACAAGGATGTATATTGTCACCCTGCTTATTTAATTCATATGCAGAGTACATCATGCAAAATGCCAGCCTGGATGAAACACAAACTGAAATTAAGATTGCCGGGAAAAACATCAACAACCTCAGATATGCAGACAATACCACTCTAATGGCAGAAAGTGAAGAGGACCTAAAGAGCCTCTTTCAGAAAGTGAATGAGGAGAACGCAAAAATTGGCTTGAAACTCAGCATTCAAAAACTTAGATCATGGCATCTGGCCCCATCACTGCTTGGCAAATAGAAGGGGAAGTCATGGAAGCAGTGACAGAATTCACATTCCTGGGATCCCAGATCACTGCAGATGGTGACTGTAAAAGACATCTGCTCCTTGGGAAGAAAGCTATGGCAAACCTAGACAGCATAATAAAAAGTAGAGACATCACCCTGCCAACAAAAGTCCATATGGTCAAAGCAATGGTATTCCCAGTAGTAATATATGGTTGCGAGAGTTGGACCATAAGGAAGGCCGACCACCAAATAATAGATGCTTTCGAATTAGGGTGCTGGTGAAGACTCTTGAGAGTCCCTTGGACTACAAGGAGATCAAATCAGTCAATCCTAAAAGAAATCAACACTGACTGTTCCCTGGAGGGCCAGATACTGAAGCTGAAGCTCAAATACTTTGGCCACCAAGTGAGAAGGGAGCACTCACTGGAGAAGACCCTAATTGCTGGGAAAATTGAAGGTAACTGAAGAAGGGGATGGCAAAGGATGAGATGGTTAGACAGTGTTATCAATGCAATGAACATGAAGTTGAGCAAACTCCAGAGAACGACGGAGGACAGGAGGGCCTGGTATGATATGGTCCATAGGGTCACAAAGAGTCAGACTTGACTGTGTGAGTCAACAATAACAACAATCAATCCCAGTACTGATTCTTGTGGAACCACTCTGCTCATTTCCCTCCATTGTGAATACATTTATTCCTACTCTCTGCTTCCTGCCATTTAACCAGTTCTTAATCCATTAGAGAACCCATTCTCTTATTTTCTTTATTTACAAAATTTATCTCTTTCTGCCCTCACAAGACAGCTGACAGTTTAAAACATACATTACACAATCACATGTTAAAATCATTAAAATCAACCCCCTCTAAATACACTTCATTAAAACAAATTAAAAACATAGCTAAAATATGTACAAAACATAAAAACAGCTATTAAAACATGGTTCAGGAAGGAGGGATCGCTGAGGGAATGCCAAAAGGTTGGCGAGGTAGGTATTCCTTTTGAAGAAGCCATACTGATTTTCCCTCAACAGTACCTGCTGTTCTCTGTGCTTATTAATTTTTTGTTTGATTACAGTTTATATTCTCTGATTGATTACAGTTTACATTAAATTATTATATCCTCTGGAACTGACTTTAATGGACTTAGAAGGATATAACTCTGCTTAGGGCAGCCCTGAAAGACAGGACTCATTATGAATATACCTTTCTTAATCTATTTTTAAATCTCTGCTTTGGTACAGATACCTTAATTTGAGCAACATAATTTTCTGAAAAGCTGTTTAACTGAATCAGTCTCTCCTTGGAAACCATGTATATTGTTAAACAAATTTGAATTCATTCCATAAAATAACTTTTGGGGAAACTATGCTCAAATAGGGTTGCCAGGTCTGGGATGGAAAATACCTGGAGACTTTGGGGGTGGATCCAGGAAAGGGCAAGGTTTGGGGAGGGGAGGGGAGGGCCCTCAGCATGGTCCAATGCCATAGCATCCACCCTTCAAAGCAGTCATCTTCTCTAGGGGAGCTGACCTCTGTCAGCTGGAGATCAGTTGTAAAAGCGGGAGGCCCCCAGGCCCCACATGGAGGCTGGCAACCCTAAGTAGGAACAATACATTTCATGCAATAATTAAAGATATACAAATGTATTGTAAGTTCAAAATATAATCATCTGTTTAGCTCTGAGGTGAAAATGTCTGGTACATTGTATGGGTTTTTTTTCCACAGCTCTACTTTGAATTTTGGAATTTATGGATTATTTTATGTTGTCCCTGTTTTTCTGTTCTTGGAATATTGATTTGAAGATGCTAAGCATTGACTTCAATAGCAAAGATATTCTGGGATATGCCTCTTTTTTACACTCCACAGTATCCTATCCTATCATCCAAACCTTAGCTGCTCATGATATAATTGTACTTCGTGTATCCGATGACTTGTTAATCATAAAACAGACGATAGAATTCCATTTCAGTGAATGGGCTTGCTGAAGTGAGAGGTCAGAGACAGGCTAATCTTTTGAATTTACTGCTAGGATGGTTGAATTATTCATTGGAAATAAATTATGTGGTAAAGAAAGCTCTATCCTCCCCGCTCATGAAAAGGCCAGGACTTCTCTGGATTTATTTTTCATACCCAAATGTCTTGCTCTTATAAATGAGCTTCAGAAGTTTCTCAGTGGTTATCTCAACTGTTGACTAAACTATATTTTGGCACAGACTTAGGACTTCTGAGAAGATACACAGCAAAGGAAATCCTCTGCCAGGAAAGGTTTACAGTTACTAATCAAGGTGCAATATCAGACGGGTCAGAAAGTGAGGACACAGGGAGTGTGAAAGGTTCATATGCTGTCTCCTCTTTACATCTGCCTGAATTGCCAGTGAACAGTGTCCCTGAAACCTCACAGCAATGGGGATGAAGTAATAACTGTCATACTTTTGGGCCCAGGACCAACAGGTCTAAAAGTCTAGGGAGAATCTCTGCATTTAAAATAAAGATATATTAGAAAGCATGTTGAATTTTATACAGTTTTGCCTTGCATTCTGAGCTTGTTGTTGTTGTTGTTCAGTCGCACAGTCGAGTCCGACTCTTCGCAACCCCATGGACCAGATCATGCCAGGCCCTCCTGTCTTCTGCTGTCCGCTGAAGTTTGCTCAATTTCATGTTCGTTGCATCAATGACACAGTCTAACCATCTCATCCTTTGCCGTCCCCTTCTTCAACCCTGACTGTTCCATGGAAGGCCAGATACTGAAGCTGAAGCTCAAATACTTTGGCCACCAAATGAGAAGGGAGCACTCGCTGGAGAAGACCTGGATGCTGGGAAAGATTGAAAGTAAAAGAAGAAGGGGATGGCAAAGGATGAGATGGTTAGACAGTGTTATTGATGCAACAAACATGAAATTAAGCAAACTCTGGAGCACGACGGAAGACAGGAGGGCCTGGCATGATGCGGTCCATGGGGTCACGAAGAGTCGGACTCGATTGTGCGACTCAACAACAACAATTAAACATATATAATTGAATAAGAAGCATGTGATAGTGATCTGGGATGTCTTTTGGGTGCCATGATGGTTTGGCTAGTTGTTGGCAGTACCATCCTCTTTTCGCATGGCCATTTTCAGTGTATTCCTAAGCAGAGTTACATCCTTCTAAGTTCATTAAAGTCAAACAATAATGTTCTTTAAAATGCATTTAGCAACAATGGTTTAAGAGCCAATGAATTCTCCCTTCTCCTTGCAACCCCTTTCACCTGCCAAAAAAAAATGCAGTTTCTGAGAATCAGGAGACTCTTGGGAACAGAGTGGAATGTAGCACAGATAGTTGCAGGGAAAGTGGAAATGAGAGGAAATTACCTTTTCCTCTCTTGGATAAGCTCCCCTAGAAGCAGAGTGAGTGTTTTGCCCAATCTCCCCTTTTGTTGCAGCACACAGCCTCTCCTTTTGAGGATCCCTAACAATATTAAGCAAAGTGTACATATGAAATGCACATTAACAGTAAGCTTATAGCCCTGACCTGGATAGCCCAGGCAAGCCCGATCTAGTCAGATCTTGGAAGCTAAACAGGGTTGACTCTGGCAAGTACTTGCATGGGAGACCTCCTTGAAAAACCAGAGGTGGGAGGCAAGGCAGGCTTTATTCAGCCACCCCCCTGAATATCCTCCAGGCCCCCAGTAGGGAGGGATCAGTCACCAGAGGCCGCCATGACTCCCAGGTGCACACACACTCACATGCACACATAAAAAATACCACCACCACCCCCAGCAAACTTATAGCTTTGTGGTTCCTAGGTGGTCAGACAGAGCAATCCTGAGCTGCACCAGCGCTGCAGCAGCTGGCCACCATGCTGCTGCAGCACTGCCAGTCACCTCCCTAAGGGGATAGTTCTTTGTTGGCAGCTCATGGGGGATTTGGCCATAGTGGACTCTGAGGCTGCAAGGGGGAATCGATGGGTGGTGCAATCCAGATCATTCACACCTGATCAAGTATCCTGTCAGAACCTCCGTGCATCTGGACATGCACTCTGTCAGCAGCGTTAGGACACTGAGTTCCTGCAGGGGAAGGGGTTTGGGTATCAGGTGGGATCACTTGGCACTCAGGTTGGAGGGGATTCCTACTCACCAGCATGTTTTGCGCGAGGGGAATGCTGCCAACGGGCAGGGCACAGAACCTGGCGTGGTGGCGCCACCTTCAGCCCCCTCTCCTGGCAGCGGCCTCAGGTGGCCCCAGATGCATTGAACTGCCTGGTATGCAGAGTCCTTGTCTGTCTGGGGGAGTGCAACTGGCCCCCTCAGCTGCCAGGTTTGAAAGCAAAAGGCGCCATGTCCAATGAGGCTCAATGCCACTATTGTTGGCCAAGGGGGAAAGGGGGTTGGGAACAGGTTTCCTTGCTTACCTGTTGATGGGAGTATCTGCCCTTTGGGATCCTGGCAGATGAGCTGCTGTACCTGTGGGGCCTGAAATCTGAGGGAGGTCAGGGACGGAGTGTGGACTTTGTTCTCTTGGTGGTCTCTTCCCCCCAAGTGTCCACCCAGCATTGCTAGGTGCTCTATCTGTGTTTTGCCCACCACTAAAGTGTGTGTGCACTAGCTCTAAGTCCATACAGCAGGGAGCTCCCATACAGCATCCCACGCCCCACGCCCTACCTCTTGAGTTGTGGGGTAACCTCTCAGAACCATTTGTAGGCTTTCCTTGGGTGCCGGGGAGGGGCAGAGACAGTGTGTGTGTGTGTGCTGGTTGAATGCACACTTGGTTGGTATCCTGAGCTGCTTGGATATCCAAGGGCATGGCCACAGCTGAGGGGGGGGGAGTGGAAAGGGAGTTACTATGGCCACCAGTGGGCTGTTTCCTCATTCTTGTAGGCACAATTTTGTGCCTGTTCTGTGGGGTGTTCCTGCACTGAAAATGCTTTGGGAGCTGACTGGCTGATGCCACACCCCTTGGCACACCTACATTTTCTCTAGCACTGGGCATGTCACTCCACCAGTGTGTGGCCATGGTGCAGCTGCACCAGTGCAAGAACACCGCACAGTGCCACTCATGTCCTACCCTGCGGTAAATGCCTCTTACACTGGCGTGTATCCAAGTTACACCAGCATTGGGGTCAGTCAGCTCCCTATTCTGATTCACCCCTGCCCAAATTGCTCTGTTACTTGCTTGACATGGTATCGAAACTCAGCACTGCATTTCTCGAAACAAAATCAATTTGCTGCTATCCTCTGACTTTAGCATAAACTACATCCCTTCTGTCAGCATCTTTCTCCTGCCACTTCCACTATGACCCTGAAAACTGCACCAAAGTAATTTTCTGAAAATTTAAAATTCTCAAATTTTCTTCCTGCTTTCCACTACATAAAACTAGAAGACACCTAGAGAGCTTCAGTGGCAATGCTTTCTCTTTAATCATTCAATGATAAGAAACATTCTGCTTCAAGATTCCAATTTTAAACTAATATTCATTCTCATTTATCACATCTTTTTTAAAAAATTCCCTTCCAGGAATCAAATCTTTTAAAACATACCTACTCTCCATTCCTTCTGTGTATTCTTAGCTTATTCATATTAGCTTTTTTAAGGCTCTGATCTAATTAATCCTGGCCATAAGCAGCTATAGGTGGGGAATATAGTCATAACAACATGGCTGACTTTGAAATGAGGCAAGAGAACGGAGTGGCCTCAGGCAGTGTATTTTCAAGGGTAGTAAACTTAAGCACCACTCCTGCTTCTGTTCCTTGGTATCACCTCCTCATTCTCACTTGTATATTCAGGATCCAGAGCAGCTAATGCTTCTTCCTTCTTACTTTTTAAGGATCTTTAAGCACAACGTGGCAAATTAGGTATGCCCAGTAGGGCTACCCACACTCTTATGAAGAGCTTCCTAGGAGTTTTGGAAGCCCTTTATGGCATGCCTGGCTTGTTAAACTAGGGAAAGCAAGGAGCATTAGCTACTCTGGGGGAGGTGGCAGGCAGAGGTGGTAAGAGGTTGAAAGTGATGGGGTAAGCCTCAGGAAATACCCCATGTCAAACTGCTAGGGCATAATATGGAAGTCATATGGTTTTGTGCCTGAATGTGCCAAGAGTGTAGTTTGCAAAAATTTGCCTTTGCACTAGGAAAAAATGGTTCCTAAAAAAGGGATATTCAGCCAGTCTCTTAATGAAAATTTATGGAAACTTCACCAACAGTTTGCATTTGATAATTAGTGTGGGGGTTTGCCTTCATTTATATTTTGTTTTGCTTGAAGTACGCAGATGTTGGAAATGAATTTGTGTGTGTGTGTGTGTGTGTGTGTGTGTGTGTGTGTGTGTGTAGAGGGGGGGCAATCAGCATCTATTCAGAAAAATCACTCTTGTTATTTTGTCAAAGAAATTTATTTGGGGCCTTTTAATATATAGATTTCACAGATCCATGTACTCTGATCTACTAAATGGCCAACTGCATGTACACTCAGTTTCTGCTGCTATCAATGGCAATGGATTAACCATTTATACCAAGCTAGTTAGAGAACTATGGCAAGAAAACAGGGACCAAAGCCATTATGTACTTATTTGGGAGTTCCCTAGGGTAATGGTTTTCTGCACTACACTCTTTTCAAAACCCTTTACAAGATATTATCATTCCTATATGACAAGACAGGGGACCAACAGCCATTTCAAAGGAAGGAAGTTTCCTGAGCAATTACAGTACTAAAACAGGAATTAGTACCAAAACAGGAAGTAGACCAGAAAGTATCTCAAAGAAGACATAACAGCTGTTTCCACATGAGTTATTTGCCCCAGGTTTGATGCTGTGTGGAAGTAGGATTTCCCCTGCTTCCCCAAGCATAGTGGTGCATTCATGTACCTCCTGAGGTTCCCTGCATTTTCTCCCATCTTTCTAATATATCCTCACAACAGTTCTGTGTATTGTAAGCTTCATGTATGAAAGGGGTCTTGAAATGTAACACAACCCAATACTCTGTAAAATGCACACACAATGCCTGTATATTTGAACCAAGAGGGGCTTAAGGAGATAAAGTTATGGGAAGTGAATCCTCCCCTACACTTTTTATGTTACAGACATTGATTCCTCTTAATTTTTTTACAAGAGGGGCTTCTCTTTGAAGATAAATCAATGCATCCTTTTGTACCTTCAGCCCTTGCACTTGTTTTATGTTATACAACGGTAGGGTGGCGCTCTAACAGGAGGAATGGAAGGTTTGGGAACACATTGCTTGCCTCTGAATATCTGTGGAATAAAATTCTGAAATTCTACAGAACTTTCCTTCCTGCCCCTCCTTTCTTTCAATTTCTCTTTGATCAAAATAGAATTGATTACAAACTGACTCCAAGTTCCTAAAAAGAGGAAAAGAAATGGATTGTTGGATTTTCAGATGAAAGTGAGTAAAGAGGAATTAAAGGAATTAATCTTAACAAACCCATAAGCAGATAATGACAGAGTAGGTTCCAACATCGTATCCTCCTGGAGTCTTGCCCCACTGGCATTAGGGTTACCAACTCTGGGTTGTAAAATTCCTGGAGATTTGAGGTGGAGCTTGGGGTAGGAAGGGTTTGTGGAGGGGAGAGACTTCAGCAGGGTATAATGCCATAGACTCCACCTTCCAAATCAGCCATTTTTTCCAGAGGAACTGATCTCTGTTGTCTGGAGATCTGTTATAATACTGGATGATCTTGAGGCCCCACCTGGATGTTGGTAACTTAACTGGCATCTAAGTAGCTGCTTTGTCTGCCCATCCAACATGGTTCTTGTATAAAAACAAGACCAGTACAGCATGCAACCAAACACTAGAAAAGTGTTCCCATACCACATTAATCTGAGAATTCAAATTTCGGGGGGGGGGGGGTCACAGCATCTCATCAGTATAAGATTACTGTAAGAACTCTTCATCTGTATAGCATAATAGTGGGATTCATTAAAACCAATACTTTAATTTGGTATTCTCCTGATCTAAAAAGCAATACCTGATTAGCAATTTAGAAGCATTTTCCCAGTATAATAGCATCCTTGGAAGCAAATTTAATGTATGATACTGGGAATCTATTAGGAAGATAACATTTATTATTTTAATGTATTTCCACTCTCATTATTAAATGTTGGTATTTATTTGGGGCTTTAGATTATAACTTCAAATAATGGGCAACTTGGCATGGAAGCAGGTGAATCTGTAGATATTCTGGCCTCAAACTGCTTAGGACTTAGGAGGTCAAAGCTGTGGAACAAACCTGAAACCAGTGCATATCTTTTTAATGCTAGTGAAGCATATTTAGCCCAGCAACTATCAGGGAACAATATGGCTGCTGTCATTTGGAAACAGGATGTGCAAAGAAGTTTTATTCAAGTGGCTTTCAGTTTATTTTGTTCCTAATTTCCTCCCCACACTTTTAATTATAGTCATGCCTGGTTTGCTTAGTTTCTTTGTCTTATACTTAAATCATTTCTATTGGCTTCAATGGAAAGCACATTTTGGGCTATAACTTAGTTTTCTACCTACTTTGGTGACATTGGAGCCCTTTGGTGACAATGTAGCCCTTCTCCAACAAAATCCCCCTTCCAAAAATCAAGCACATAGGATAAATCATCTCATTTTATAGACAGTTAAAATTAAAAGCAAGTGAAAGCTTCATGCAAGTGTGTGCGTGGGGGCATCTATTTATTTAGATAAGCACAAGAGGAGCTAAATCTGCCCTTTTTGGATCTTACTCCACAGCCCTCAGTTGATTCAGTATTTTTCTACTAATCCAGCTAACTTCCAGAATCAGAGCTTACTTGGAAGAAAAATATCTCAAAACATGCAATAAGGTGTGAAAAGGGAGAGATCTTTGCTGGTCTCTCATGCTGACAGAGACCTCAGATCTTTCCTTCTCACAGTTCTCTCACATCTCATCTGGTTTGGTATTCCTGCCTTTCAGGGAGGGGGCAGAAACATTCGCCTCCCTCTCCAGGACACTCTGTGGAAGCCTTCCTGGCTATCTTTCAGAGAATTTAAGCAAAACCTTAGTATCTGTCCCCTGCAGGTTTGCTGCCTACTGTGGTGGGGGAAACAAAACAAAGCTAGATCCACCTCTGTTCCCCCCTTCCTTGCCAGGTTAGCATGCTACCTGCCTGCCAGGAAACAGAAGCAACATTATGCCTCTTTTTCCTGTTGGCAAGCTGCCTATGGGGTGGAGGAACACTTTAGGGCCAGGGACCACCAGTCAGTTGCTATCCAGAGAGCACAGCTAATCTCTGCCTCTACTCTCCCATTCCACTTCAGAGTGTACCAAACAAATTACTGCAGAGCTTGGAACAGCAAGCAAATAGAATCCTCTTTGATGGGAATATTTACCAACTCTTCTAATTGGAAAACATCACTGTTAGTCAGATTACCTGTACTTCTAACTGCCTTCCTTTCGGCTCATGCAACTGTGAGAAGGATACAGCAAGATCATAATAATGATCATTTCCAAAGATTCCAAGAAGTGACCAAATGTATTGATTCAGCCTGTATTCTAATTAGGTAGTTTCTGAGTACACATCCCTATTCAGAACCAATCAAAGTTTCCAGTTGTATTCAAGGCAACCCTATGTACAATGTATTTCAGTAATTCAACCTGGATGTTAACCAGAGCATGCATAACTGTATAGAGGCTTCGGAAGGGTAGGTGCATTGGTCTGCAGAAGAGCTAGATTTGAGCCCATTAACACCTTAGAGACCAAAAAAAATTTCTGGGTTTAAGCTTCCAAGTCAAAGTTCTCTGACGAAGGGAGCTGTGACTGTCAAAAGCTCATACCCTGAAAATCATGTTGCTCTCTAAAGTGCTACTGGACTCAAATGTAGCAAGGCAATCTGTGTCCAGGAGTCATAGTTAGCAACAAGTGACCCTAAGCTTATAAACAGCTGTCATTCAAAGCCAGAACCAGATCTAACACACTGAAACTGAAAGTCTGGTTAGTAAGGACAAGTACAAAGCCATCCAGAACAGGTTAAATAAATACCACTTTCATGGTCAATTGAACCATCCACCAACAGGAAACCACCTTATATCTGTTGAGATTCAGTTTGTTAGCTTTCATCCATCCTCTTACAAATCTAAGGCATCTGTCCAGCACTGCTCAACTAAAAAGGTGAAACAGAAATCATTTGGCTGTCATCAGCCAGTTGTTAACACCTTATTCTAAATCCTGGGGTGATTTCTCCCAGTAGTTTCATGTAGACAAAATGATCTACCAGGTAAGAACAGAACACATTGCCTTCAAGTCATGTCCCAGCCATCTGATATAGAAAGATATCATGGTCGATGGCAGGGCTTTTTCTCTGGGGGAACACACCAGAACAGAGTTCTTTGACAAAATTCTTTTAAAAATGCTTAAAATGCATGAGGGAAAACTTAATATCCCTCTTGAGAGTCCCAGTACCTCTTTAAAAAAAAAAGCCCATGTCAATGGTATTGGAAAAAATGCTGAGAGGTCCAGAAGACTTGGATGTTCTGTTTGCTAAAGAATTCAAAAAACAAACAAACAAAAACCCCTACACGATGTTAAGCTCAGGATACTCTAAAGACAGGATCCTTAAGTCATTATTGGAATATTTAGGATTCAAGGTTCTAGGCTTGTGTACCCAAAAATGCCATGTAAAGTTTCAATCAGTCTAATATGTAATGGAATATTTGAGTGAATTGTCAACTTTTGGCAAGGCACATGAAAACACCTTGAAAAAAACTGTATTCCTCAATGCTAGTTGTTATACATTATATCTCTGTTCTACATGAACAATTAATGTAATCAATTTAATAATTTTAATGCCCCAAAACCACCCCCACCCCCCACCAAATATACATAGTTGACTTTAAAGTTTTTGGTACATAAAATCACTATAGATATGAGGGGGTTTATTGGTATTAATTTCTTCTGTGTTAGTTTTGTATTTAAACTTTCTGGCTTATACTATCAGAAATGTAGGGAGCTCAAATCAAGGGATTTTCATAGGAAATGAGAAAGCAACTGTCATTTATTTATTTTTTTAGGATGAGGGTAAGTTTCCTAGGAGAAATCACCATGCTGTATGATACAGAGATAACTGAGAACAGTCCATATAAATAGTAAATAAAAGGTTAAGGCTGCTTCTAAAATCTATCAGTTGCACTTTGAGAAACTTGTGAAAATGCTGTAAAGCTCTAAGATTTGGATCAGAGCACAAAGCACAAAGATCAATACCAGAGCATTGGAGGGACATCACAGGCATGATGGCATCACTTATGGTACACACTGGAGATAACATTGCCACATGCCTGGGCCTCCCTCCTGCTTCTGGTAAGTCCCCCCACACACTGGTCAGCTGATCAATGGAGGGGGCAGGGTCCAGGAATGGGGGGCTGGCAATCCTATTTGTTATGTACTGAATGTGAATCGCTCCTATCTATTCACATGTTAAGCTTGAGTCTGAATGTGGCTCTTCAGATGTCGCATTGCTATTGGTCGGTTTCTGCGAAATCTGTGTAATTACCCAATCACTGAGTGATATTGTTGCAAAGAGGGAACGGTCCTGATTGGCCTTTATCCCTGTATTCTGATTGGCCTTTATCCCAGCATTACTATTGGTTCTTATCTGACTATGGGTGTGGTTTTGACAGCCCGGGAGAGTTTAGTCGTGTGTTCCTGACTTACAGTTGCTGTTTAATAAAGCTGAAATCACTCGAAGCTGAATCCTTTGTTGAGTCTCATACTTAACACTATTGATTTGTAAGGGACTACTAGGTGTTTCTGAGAGAGATAGGCAGGCATTTTCTTCTTTGAAAGACAGAAAAGTCTTCTCTTTCATCAATAGGAAAAGGCCTAGGAAATGCAGAGAAAAACTCAGCAACATGCAGAACTGGTTTTCATTTCTAACAAGCAGCCTATACATTTCCTAAATAAAAAATAAACAAGGTACTTATAAAGATGCAAAAATGCAACAGAGATAGAAAAATAAAAATACAGATGGCAGAGCTGTGATTTCAAGGATCCTTTCAAGGTGCAACAATTTGTGCCTGAGCCTTTGAAAGGGCAGATGAATGATCTTTTCTTATGTATATAATACGAGTTCTAACAATCTAATCCAATATGCTGCTCTGCTGAAATTTGTAAAAGTTTAAGGAAGAATTCATTAAAAATTCCAGAAAAGATTCAGAAATCCTTAATTACTAATGCTCTGTGATTTAGAAGATAGATTGGGTGTTCACTAGTTAGAAATGTTGTTAATTTGGAAAAGAGAAGTCTTTCTGTTGGAATGAGAATAAAGTATAATGAGAATAATGTATAATGGTTTCAGTATCCAAAGTACTCTGAGAAAAGATAAGCACCTTCCCCCTACAACCTTCTACAACAAGCTCTAGGGAACTGAGAGACCCACAGGAACAAAGAGAGATATGGCATTAAGCCTGTTGTAGGAAGGTTGAATCAACTCAAACTACCCTTCTTCTCACCTGTGTAAAAGTATTCTACTGCTCAGCTCATGCAAACAGATCTATGCTTAAGAATGCTCCAGAACAAATCATTCTTTTTCTGGTAAGATTCAGTGTGGAAGACAGGCACTTAATCCATCATCACATCAAGGCAAATAATTTTTGTACACAGATACAGTGCTAGATGTGCCAAGCATACCAAGTTACTCTGGAGAGGAAAGCACCTTCTGATTATTCAAGATCCATGCTAGTAAAAATAATGCATGGCCGCTAAGCACTAAACTGTAGCTTTAAACGTTTCACAGTAAAGGTTGTTTTCCAATAATGGAAGCTGTTAGATTGCAGTCCCAATTGCTAGATAGAGAAAAAAGCATTACTTTCATGTTTCAGAATGTGCTTCTTATGCTCTCACAGCCTGAACACAAACTATCTTGCACAGATCTCATTCAATTCAATGGGGCTTTCAAAGGAACACTTTCCCGGGGATTGTGCCCCAGATCATGTATATTTATTTATTCTTCTCCTTTATTAAAAATGCACATGTTTGAATTTTCAGAAAATTGAGGGCACAACCCATCTAACACAGTCATTGCACACATTCCTACATTTTAATAGTCTTTTATCCCCCACAGTACTTGTGTGGATTGCATTCTAAAAGATCCAGCACTGTAGATATCTCACATGAATTATTTACATAGGAGCTTCTTTAAAACCTTAATAACAAACAGATATTGTGGAGAGAAGACAAGAAGCTTACAAGCACACATTTAATTCAAGCCAGGCACTTGTGCACCAATTTGATACTTGATGAATGCAGCAGTAACCTTCCCAGTGATTTAAGCAGGGCAAGACCTGTGTCTTAAAAATAGAAACTCTGCAATAAAGAGGTATTTTAGTGTTAATTCTATTTCAAGGAAGTGAAAGAATTTGCAGAATTCTGATAATATCAGTATTTAAACCAAGATTTTATATGATACTTAAAGTATCTGGATCTCTTGAAGCGAGATAGCTATATTTGAGAATATATAAGTCCTAAGGGACAATGACTTTTCTTCTTCTCTCTCTATGCCAAAAGACTTTGGGATATCTAAGGGCCAGACAACATGATATGCTTGACACATGTTGCGTCGGGGGTGCGCAACTGGATTTGCAGTCACATGTACATCAGAGGGACTCACTTTAAAAAGTGCTTGGAAGCAGTAGGCAGGACACATGAAGCCAGAGAAAAGGGATGAAAAGGTCCCTCTGGCCACCCTTTCTACTGCTGATAATAAGGTGAGAGGAAAACCAGAAGCTCCTCCCCCACCAGTACTTTCTTGCAGTGTCAAGTGAATAAGCCCTGATGTACCTCAGACTGCAACTCTGGTTTGTGCACCCATGGCTGGACACTTGTCAGGTGTATCATGTAGTTACGCCCTTTAAAACTCTTGCACCCAGCAACATTTAATCCAGTTTAGTCTCTAATACATCCAGTATCCCACTTGAAGACTACAAACTGCAGGCTTGGGGTTTCTCCATCAGGCCCCAAGGGATTCTTTTCTCTTCTCCCTCCTTTGTTGTTTTGTACTGAACATCCAGCTTGATGAATAGATCTAGAGAACTCAAAAGCTTGCTCATGGTGTTGTGAAGTTTTGGTTGATCCTAACAGGAAACCATTAGGTTTAGAATTTTTCTATGAACCAACACGGCATTGCTTAAAAACCTTCAAACTGCTGTGCATTATGTAGTCTCTCTTAACTGTTCTTAGCAGTAGGAAAGAGTAAGAGTCCAGTAGCACCTTAAAGAGTAATAAAATTTATGAGCTTTATGAGGGTATGAGCTTTCATGAGTCACGCTTCACTTCTTCAGGTACCTGTTCTTGTTTATGATACAATAATCCAACCAAGTGTACTCTCACATTATCAAAATTAGCCCTGAATAATTACTTTGGTGTAAGCACAAATGAGGTGTAAGGGCTACGGTACACTTAGACACAACGGCTGATTTCCCATTACAGCTGCCTCAGGGCTGCGCCGCCGTTTGCCCCAATACTATTCATCAATTTCACACCCGAAGCCGCGGGGCTGCATTTTGACCCGCGGCTTCACCCGATTTCCCCCGCAGTTTCCTGATCCTGTTTTTTGAGGATTACGAAATTTCACACCCTGCGGCTTCGGGTGTGAAATTGACAAATAGTATCGGGGCAAACGGTGGTGCAACCCCAAGGCAGCTGTAGCGGGAAATCAGTGAACGTATCCCAAGCAGATAGACTTCGTATTGAATGACTGCTACAATTGCCAACTCTGACCTAAGAAATTCCTGGAAATTTGGGGATGGTGCCTGAGGAGGGGGAATTTGGGATTTCATGTAGAATGTATGGTATACCATAGAGATTGCCCACCAATCTAGAGATCAGTTGCAATCCTGACAGAACTCCAGGCCCTATGTGGAGGCTGGCAACCTTAACTCCTTACTGAACTTTGGGTGAGCTCTGGTGGGGAAGATCTGACCCTGTATAAAGCAAAGATGGCTCTAAATATTTTTCAAGTCCCCCAATATAGATGGCATAGCTCTAAGGTCCACCTTGCACATTAGTTGGTCCTGCCTCACTGAACTGTTAAAAACAAATTTTGATGAGTCAGTCAACTAATAGAGAGGTGGGAGGATGCGTGTGTGGAGATTTTCAGCTTTCTGGTAGCAAGTGCAATATTTACTCCCCAGATTGTTATTTGTATGGTAAGAAACCCTATTTTACTTCTTTGGATGTTTCTAGAATTTATTAGTCACCATTTTAATCTCTCCCACAGGCCTATGACTAAGGCTGGTTTTCGATACTGCAGGATCCCACGGAAATGTTTTTCATCCATGACATTTCAAGTCCTAAATAACTGATTTCCCTCCTTTAGGGTGTCCTTCATCACAGTTCCCCTGTGCTGTAAACCATGTTATTGCTAACCCAGGTTCCATATCATCCCAAGCAATCAAACACAGCAATTAAGTCTAGATGAACCAAATCAACATTATCCAGTAGCTTTTAATAGATGCAATCACCCCCTTGTTCTTACTTACACCTACACATTTTTTCTACATAGATAGAGATACCTGGGAAGCCAAAATAGCTATTTTGTGAATATTATGATTGGTGTTCATCCTCTTCCTCTCTCCTTCTCTCTATCTATATCCAAACACACACAAAATATTCTAAAGGCAATGGCTAAATGGGTATTTTACTGGATACTTTAACAATGAAAGCAGCAGTCCCTAGAATAGTCCTAGAGACGTGACCAGTGAGATGTATGCTTCTTGAGAATCTCTCTTACACTGTCTAGGTTCAGGATGTCCCTTTTCAGCAACGCAAGAGGCATCAGAGGTAGGATGACAGCTGAGGAAGAAAAGAGATGAAACACAGTGCCACATTTCACTACAGGTGGGGCAGCATTTAAGGAAAGGCAACATTCAGCCACTCTGTATACCAAATAGCCATGTAGGATAATGGTACATGCATTGCCGATCCCATGTGATCTGAAACGCGATCCCATGTGCTTTTGCACACACTCTGTCTCTAACACACATACACACACATGCACATTGGCACACCCATCCGTCGTACCTCAATGATCATAACAGAAAATAAGGATTGTGATGGGAGGGGCAGAAGAAAATTAACTGTGTAGGGTGTAGAAGCAGGAGAAAAAAATGAGCTAGTCCAAAATGGTAGGGGAGGAGCACAGAGCATCTCCTCTCCCAAAGTATACCCACTTACAACCATGCAATTAAACTGATAGATCATTAGCATTGAAATTATATTTATGTTTCAGCACATTGAATTGTACGTAGAGTAATAGAAGCAATCCATATTGCACAATAATTCTAGACTTCAAATTGTTTGGATTCTCTGGTTTTAGTAGAGCCAGGAATCACTATTAATGCAGCAGAGTAGTAGAGATTTCCATGCAGCAAAGCTTTGGTACTGACCATGCTAGCAGACTTACAAAGTTACACAGAGTCAGTAGTCAGATTCAAAAATAATAAGAGTTCTTTATCATATGGCACTCCATTCTAGATAGTATAGATGAGAGACAGAGATGGGATCTATTCTAACTACCTAGTATGGTTATGGATGCAGGGAAGAGTACCCCAGTGTCTATTGCTCAGAGATGGAGAGAAAATGTACTCCTTCTTTGTGTGAGAGGGAGGGTGTGTGAGAGAGTGAAGTATCAAGCTGGAAGGAAGGAAACTCCTCCCTAAGAATAGCATTCTACTTCAAAGAGGATAGGATTAGATAACAGGAAGGAAATGATGCTGTGTATGTCCTGTCTATCTGACTAAATCTATGGTGACCTCCTGAAGACTGAGACAGGAGACAGCTGATTGAATTGGATTGAACAAATCAATTAAAATTAATTTTAATGTTCAGCCACTGGCTCTTTTTACTATATTGTAGCATGTGTACTTTTAAAATATTTTGTGCCAGTGTTTTTATATACTATTAGCTGCCTTGAAGATGCCTTTGTGCCAAAAGGAAGGGGAGGAGTGTTTTAATACAAAAATACATATATACCATCTAAAAATAGTTCACCATTACCCATATCTCAAAGAAAACTTAACTTGGGCAACTGTTCATGCTTCCCTGATCCCCATCTCCACATACATGAAATAAAATGGCACTGCAATGTGAATGACCTAGTACCTGAGATGGGTACTAGAAACAGCTTGGGAGGAAAGTGATCATAGCAATCACAGAATGTCACAATTTGATATGGGCAAACAGTACAGAAAGCAAAAGGGGGAGGGGGAGGAGTGCAAAGCCATAATGTGGATACTGTTGGAGCACACCGTACAGATAAAACTAGAGCAGAGTATTGCCTGGAAAAGACAGTAAAGGTCTAGGAGTGCAGATGTTTCCTGTGTGGATCTTCTTGTATATTCTAGAGGTCCATAGTCATAACCCATAGGCAAAGCAGCGTCTAAGGGATAATCTCTTTGGGAGATACTTGAAGGGCTCTCAAGATCCCTGATATGAAACTCCCGTATGTGCTCTAAGTTTCAGTCCAGCTAAGGGCTCCTGTGCTCTGATCAGAGTTATTTAATTCCACTTGAACAGTCACCAAGACAACGAATGAAGTTCTGCTGAGTGAGGTCCTGACCTGCAGTGTAGATATTCTATCATCTGCGGGAGGAAGATTAAAAACAAGCTGCTCAACTCTATACGCATTCTTTTGGGAGAAGATTGTGCCACAGTTTCAATGCCACCCCTTCCAATATTTCATAGATGAAAACCGATGCACCCTATGCCCTTTTAAGCCTTCTCCCATTGCTACATGGGGTTCAGTCAGAGTAAGTACATCACTCACTGTCTTTAAAGTACTCTACACCTGCCCCACTACAGACACACAGAAAGAAATTAGAAGACTGACAGGTCAATATCATTCTTATAAACAGCAATATTTCAAAAGATTCTCATCTGACCATTATTGTGGTGCTCAGCTGTCCAATTTAGAGCTCAAGGAAATCAGATGGAGGGGAGGGAGTAACAGCAGATACATAATGACATGGATGCTTACCATTCATAGCAGATTTTGCCATCAAAGAGGATTGTGCTGGTTGGAATTAACAATACGTTGAAGACAGACCTCTCTCACTATAACTAGCAGTTAACTCCTGGTTTCTTTGCTATGCTCTTCTCTTCCGGCTGCACTTCCTAGGCACATAAACAAGTATTTTTCTTTCATATGGATACAAGAAGGAAGTGCTACAGAGGGAAGGCAATGCTCCCACCCCACCCTGTGTAATAAGCAGGCACCTGATGTCCCATATTAATGTATGTGCACTACAGTCAGTAAATCAAATACACAGGCCAGGACCAAACTAAATAATATGTGAGCAATCAGTGATTGAGGATGAATCTCAAATCATTATATTGCTTTAATAGAAACCTCATTGCTAATGCTATGTCAGTATGAAATGCTACATTTTACAGAGTCCAACAGTGTTTGCGGTGGGGGGGCACCCTGCCATGTTCTCACTGCAGTTCTTATAGATTCTGAAACCAGCAGCCTCTCGAATGGGACCCCCCCACACACACACCAAATCTTTACCTGGTACTGTATATAGGAGTGTGTTTGTGTATAAGTAGGAACAGATAACAGCCTTTTATCTGTTAACAGCTGACAATACCACATTCCAAGTGTTTAAATGACTTCAAGTATGCCTGAAAAATATGAAGATTTTGCAACAATTTAATTTCCTCTTTAGAAGAAAAAAGAGGAACAGACGGAAACAACGATTTGCTGTTGCTGCTGCTGTTGTTTTCTTTTTCATGGGAGATGGCTGACTCTCTAAATAGGATTGTTAAGCTCCTGCCTACTACAGCAGCTAACTTCATTCTAAGTTGTTTCTGCAATGGGGTGAGTCATACGCTATTGAATATGTGTTGACTATTCTAATGCTGGTACCATATGACATCCACCCACTTCACTACATCATTGTGCTGGAAAGAAAGGTAATGAGCACCACAAAGCCTCAGAAGCATTACCTCTGTGGGTCTTGTACCTCCCAAAGTCCCAAGAACCTCCCTCTTAAAAACACTTTCACTGGAGCTGTTTGCTGCATTATTTTAAAAAAAGTTCTTTCCTCTCTCAGGAATATTTTCTTCGTGACTATAGTAGCGTGACAGAACTAATATCATAAAGTAATAAGAACAACAATAATCATAATATCCTGCATACGCTTTGATCTTGTAGACCTATTTGCTGGGGAGGAAAGGCAAACTTGCCTTATGTTCACATAAAAAATCAGGATTATCATGTGAATCCAATAGTTCATAAAGCTGTATTCTGGGGGAAATCGTGGTTTGGGAATCTTTCGGTGTATAATTCAGTGAAGTTTATGCTGGCTTTGTTTTGGATGGAGAGGTATTTCATAAAGTTCCTAACGCTGAGGGGACCTTATTTCAGAAGGTTCAATGTCCCCTTTTTATATATTCATGTTAAAATAAAAAAACAATATATCTGAAAAACATCTGTTTTGATTGTTTTTGGATCTTCTGGTAAGGGTATCAACACAGGCCAAATTGGTGTTTTATTTGTTTTGTTTTTTAGGAAAGAAAATTCAAAAAAAGCATCTCTGTTTTCTGGGAGTTTTGTCATGGTTCATACTGTTGAAGATCTTGATGGGAGACAGCAACCACAGATTGGCAAGAAATAACTGTGCAAATTGACCCAAACCAATGAGCTAAAACAGAGAGCCAGCTTGCTGTAGTGGTTAAGAGTAGCGGATTCTAATCTGGAGACCTGGGTTTGATTCCCCACTCCGCTACATGAAGCCAGCTGGGTGACCTTGAGTCAGTCACAGAACTCTCTCACAGGGTGTCTGTTGTGGGGCAAGGAAGGGAAGGCAATTGTAAGCTGCTCTGAGACTCCTTCGGGTTGTGAAAGGCAGGGTATAAAACCAATTCTTCTTCTTCTTCTTCTAAAATGTGATGGGCAATAAAGGAATGGCTTTCTCTTTGAGTTGTGTTCCTGTGGATTTTAGATTCAAGGCAGGATTTTTTAAGCTGCGTTGATTCCTGTTGACTGGGAGAAAAGTGGGATATAAATATTTTAAATAAAACCATATTTTACAGTCTTCATTATTTGTCAAAAGTTATCACTATTGCATCTGAAGAAGTGAGCTCTGACGGGCAAAAGCTCGTACTAGAATAAATATAGTTAGTCACAGTCAAATGCCTGGTTTGCTTCAGAAGACTCAAACAGCTATTCCTCTGGACCTGTTATCTAGTGCGTTTTAAACTGCCCCTCCATACTTCATCCTTTTTTGGTTTTTTGCCATAGTTCTCAGGACTCTAATGGTACCTCAGATGGAACTGATTTCTATGCAGTCCTCGAGCTAATTTATAGGGCTCAGCTCCTGGAGTAGGGTTGTCAAGGCCAGGTTAGGAAATTCCTAGAGATTTGGGGGAGGAGCCTGGGGAGGATGGGGTTTGAGAAGGGGGGACTTCAGCAGAGTAAAATGTCTTATAGAATCTATCCTGTAAAGCAGCCATTTTCTCCAAGAGGACTAACCTCTATCATCTGGAGAGCAGATGTAATTCTGGGAGATCTCCAGGCCCCACCTGGAGATTTGCAACCCTATCCTGGAGCCATAGGCACAAATGCAGGGCTTTTTTTGTAGAAAAAGCCCAGCAGGAACTCATTAGCATAATAGGCCACACCTGACAGCAGAAACTCATTAGCATATTAGGCCACACCCTGACAGCACAGCTCATTAGCATATTAGGCCACACCCCCATGTTATCAGAAGTGTGGTCATCCAGCCACACCCACTTTTTGCTTCTTATTCTGTTTACCTTATTTGTTGTCAAAACATAGGGCTTTTTTTGTTGCAGGAACTCCTTTGCATGTTAGGCCACACGGCCCTAATGTAACCAGTCCTAATGAGTTTCTGCTGTTGGGTATGGCCTATTATGCTAATGAGTTCCTGCTGGGCGTGGCCAGCTCGGGAACCAGCTGGAACTCCATTCCTGTGCATTCCTGCCCAAAAATAGCCCTGCACAAATGTAATTCCTAAACTTGGCTCATTAAGGATAAAACTGAAGCTTAAAGAGATTAACCATTCCCGCTACAGATAGAGGTAGGCTGGGTGTATTCTTGGGGGACAGTCTATGAGAGCCAGTATGATACAGTGGTTAGAATGTTGAATTAGGACCTGGGAATCTGGTCCAAATCCCCACATGCCATGAAACTCTCAGGGATATGACCTTGGGCCAGTCATTATCAGACTAATCTATCTCTCAAGATTGTTGTGAGAATAAAACTAAGAAAGGAAAAAGAACTATGATGAGTGTTCAGAGAAAAGGCGAGGTAAAAATGTAAACAAATCAAGATGATTCAGGATGTTCAAATCATGAAATTTACATTCTGATCCAGAAGAAACTTTTCTGCAAATATCTATGCTGTCTTAATTCCAGATATAACTCCATAACCTCAGAAGATACTATAAGTAATAGGGCTGCAGTGGTATATTTCTCTGGCCCAAGACATGTTTTATCAGGTTATGATCAATCAATGCTAAAAAATTACTTCTTGCAAAACCATAACAACAGCTACTTCAGATGGTAAAACCCTCAGGGTGCTGAGATTAATACAGGAAGATGCCAGAGTAATGGTAGACGTCAGAGGATTTACCATTGCAGTAAAATCTTGCTATACTAACTTCACTTGTATTGCTCTGCTTTTTTCCTATTAGCATCTACCTAATATATATTAAAAAAACAAACAACCTAGGAATACATTTAGAGCAGGAATACATTTGCACAGAGCTAACTGCAATTGCAGCTCTGCAGAGAAGATGCACATTGGCAAAGAATGATGTTCATGGTGCTTCTAAAGACAGAATCTCTGTTAACAAGAAAAGGACAAATGAAAATACACACACACACACACACACACACACACACAAAGGAGTTGGGTGACTTTGCCGAGTTCCATAAAAAGAAAACTCTATACAAAAGAGTTTCATAAAAAGAAAACTCTAAACAAAAGAAAACTAATACAAAAAAGGTTCATGTTCATTTGAAGTCATACCTTGAGAATTTTTTTGTTTTGAGGAAATCATAAGCGTATCAGTATCAGTTTTCATATCTACAATATCCCAAAGCTTTAATTCGACCTTATACTAATCTACTTCACAAGATGGTGGTGAGGATAAAATGGAGAAAGGAAGAGGAGCACTACTTTTTGTTTGTATTCAATATTTGTGTTTCTAATTATTTTCTTCTTGATCTATTCCTTTTTTCAAAGTTAGGTGTTTTTGCTCGGTATTTAACAGTCTTCATAGCAAACATTTTTTTTGGGGGGGGAGTATTTGTCTGCTCTCTCAGAGCTGAAAGTTAGTGTGGTGTAGTAATTGAAGTGTTGGACTAGAATCTGGGAGAGCCAGGTTTGAATCTCCACTCTGCACTGGAAAATTGCCTAACCTTCCTTATGGGCTAGTTGTGAGGATGAAATAAAGGAGGATGTTGTAAGTCATTTTGCCTTCCCATTGGGGAGAAAAGCAGAGTATAAATAAATAAAAATAAAACAAATGAGTTCTTTCCATCTCATAATGTTGGTTTATGCAAACTGATGATGTAGCACATGCATGTTTTATCAAAGTGCATTGTGAACTATATCATGGGCATACCCAGTCTGCTCACTCCTGAAAATTTAACTACCACCCTCCCAAAACACAACCAGAAACAACAGGGGTTAGGATGAAAGAAAGAAAAAATACATAGAATGTAAGTAAGAAACTATCAAGTAAGAAACTATCTCCAAACAAAATGCTGCTTGGTTGAATGGTATGATCATATAATTCAAAGCGATCAGTGTGAGATTTATGATGGGCAAGCAGTTAACATTAAACAGCTTCTGCACATCTGTCGACCATGTAGTTGGTTTGTAGTTCATGTAATTTCACTGCTATCAAAGAGATTTTTATTGGGCATAAGGGCTAGTGTTAAGGAAATCCATGCATTTCATAAAAGGCCATTCAGTTTGGGTGTCTGGTCTATAAGCACTGGCCTAACCTGGGTGCCACAAGACGGAGTGAGCTCCCGTCTCTAGTTCCAGCTCCTGCCAACCTAGCAGTTCGAAAGCAGAAATTGCAAGTAGATAAATAGGTACCACTTCAGAGGGAAGGTAACAGCGTTCCATGCACCTTGGTGTTTAGTCATGCCGCCCACATGACCATGAAAACGTCTTCAGACAGCGCTGGCTATTCGGCTTTGAAACGGAGATGAGCACCGCAACCCAAGAGTCGGATTCGACTGGCTTTCGAGCAAGGGAACCTTTAACATGCTCAGAATCTTGTTTTATTTTGTAAGATGAAGAATTGCTTAAGAAAATGTTCCCTTTAATGGTTTGTAATATACAGCTAAGCAAAATGAGCTAGAAAACTTGGTGATACAAAAAGTAAATCATTTTGAAAATCCTGGTTATGTGCACAGGATAAAAAATGTTTTCAATAAATACATATAAATAAATAAATAACCCATTTGGGTTAGGAATAGGGTTGACAGCTCCGGGTTGTGAAATACCTGGAGATTTTGGGGTTGGAGTCTGAGGAGGGCAGGGTTTGGGTAGGGGAAGGACTTTAATGGGGTATAATGCCCTAGAGTCCACTTTCCAAAGCAGCCATTTTCTCCAGGTGAACTGATCTCTGTCAACTGGAGATCAGTTGTAATCCAGGAGCTCTCCAGCCACCACCTGGAGGTTGGCAACCCTAGTTAGGAAAAAGATATTACCATTCCAATGAACCTTCCCCTCCATACAGCTTTCTGCAGCACCCTCCAATTTACTATCACCTAAGAATGTAATTACTTCTCTTGGTTCAGGAATATGTCAACACAAATATTGCAATGGTATTTAGTTATTTACAATAGAAAACATTGGTCCTAATTATACAAGGTGAATCTGATAGGTACCAACAACAACTCAGCCTCTAGAGTTTTTGCAACAATTTTGCTGAGTAGCATTTTGGGAGACTTTTTAATATCTTTTATAATGTAGATTCAATAAACAAGGACAATTAAACCTTTTCTGTATCTCATTATTCCATGGAATAACCTGCATATCTTCAGCTGGGGCACAAGCACTAGAAATCTAGGTCATAGTCGAAACTCTTAGTTAACATCTTACAGTCACAAAACCACTTTTGTTTTTGCTGATTTTAATCTGAACATAACTGCTTTTCCATACATTGAACATCTGCATTATGCAACTGCCAGCCACATTGTCACCAATTCATCTTGTGGTTGAACAAGCTTAGAAATGGGACTCTGAAAAACTGGAATAGTCATCTCCCAGTGGAAACTGAGCGTGCACCCTAGATTCTTCAGTTATGTTGCAAAGGATTCCAAGCTCGTTCTTATTTATAACATCATGTCAGAAGCAGGACAAGAGATTTGTATTCTAATGGCAGTTGGCATCTGTTATGTCCGTTGATTACCACTAGGTGACAGCGACATTTACCAGAGCTTGGAGCTCAAGAGACAATAGGGACTAGGATCCTGAAACCCCAAGCAGGGTACCAATAGGAACCTTGGCGGGAAATTCAAATCCACCAATGGGAACTAGGGGTGGACCACGGGGACTGTATATAGTTGGCCAGCGGCCAGTACTCCGTGGTCTGTTGTGTACCAGATGTGTTGTCTATCATGCTGTTTCCTGACTCTTTAATGTGTTGAACCCACTACACAACAATGGTGATGAAGGTGGGATCCCGTTGAGCTGGCCAGGCTGTGGAGGCACCAGAGGAAGACCAGTACCTGAGGACGATTGCGGCTCCAGCCAAAGAATCCCGGAGAAGATCAAGCGACCTCCACGCCTTCTTTGCCTCCTGCTTCACCTCCTGCTCCACCTCCATGCAGCATGTTGGCAGTTGCTCCAGGAGCAGGACTTGTCCCTCCATTCGACCCAGCTCTTCTGCACCACTGGGAAGCCTGGCTAGAGGGACTCAAGTCCATCCTCATATTCTATGAGGTCACAACTGAGGAATGGAAGAAGGGCCTCCTCATCAGCTCCTGTGGTTCCACCACAGTGTAGCTGGCATGGAACCTGCTCTCCCCCACTTCACTGACAGATGCCTCATTCGAGGACATAATAAAAAAACTCTGGGACCATTTCATCCCACAGCCATCAGAGATCGCGCGCCACATGGCCTTCTATGCCTGGCAGCAGCAACCATGGGAATTGGTAGCAGAATACCTGGCTGAGCTTCGCCAGCTTGCCGCGGAGTGTGCTTTCAGGGCCCATCTCAAAGTGGCCCCCTGGAACAAGCTAGCTTTCAGGCTTAGCAATGAGAAGCTCTGATGCCGCATCATGGAGGACAAGAAGTGCTCCCTAGCTTCTGCCCTTTCCACTGCCACGGCTTGGGAAAGGAACCATCCCTCAACCACGGCTGCCATGCATCAGATGTAGGAGGACAACTTCAACCCAGGGAGTGACGAGGTCCACCACACCCAACAGTCCTCCAGGCACTGGGAACAAGGCTCCGCACCCCGCTCTGGCCCGGCTCAGGAGTGCACAAGTTGTGGAGACAAGCACGAGAGGAAGACCTGCTGGTTCCAGGATGCCGGGTGCCACGCAATGGCCACGCAGGCCAAATCGCATGTGCCTGCTGATCCTGAGGGTCCAAGGCTCTGCAGGCCCTGCCACTGCCCTGCCGACGAGCAGATGATGACTCCAAGGAAGAGTTCTACCTCCTTGCCGCAGAGCCCACCGAACAGGTACTGAGGCTTCCGAGCCAGTCCTCCACCCCGAAGATCCAAGTCCGGGTTCACATAGAGGGGTCCCCCTGCACTATGGAGCTCGATTCCAGCTCCATGGCCTCCATTATCTCAGAGGAGACTCTTAAGAGACTCTGTCCCCATGGGAGGTGCCGCTTGCACCCATTGACCCTCACCCTGACAGACTTTCAGAGGAACCACGTTCTGATAAAGGGGGTGGGAAGTTTCAAGGTCCAGTACAAGGGGTTTGACAGTAAATTGGACTTAGTTGTGGTCATGGGGGATTTAGTCAGCCTCCTCGGCCGAGCGTGGTTTGCCCCTTTGGGAATCTCCATTGAAGGGGTGCAGCTATGCACATCGCAGGACTTCTAAGAGATCTACGATGAGTTCCCATTCATTTTTGATGGGACCCTGGGCTGCTACACGGCCCCCCCCCAGTGTTGCTGCATCTCAACCCTAACATGATCCCCATTCACATGCACTCCAGGACAGTTCTGTTTGCACTACGCCCAAAAATAGGCATGGAGCTGGACCGGCTGATGGCCCAAGGAGTCTTGGAGCCGGTCTCTCATGCCACCTGGGAGAACCCCATAGTCACCCTGGTTAAGCCAAATGGGGACGTCCACACCTGCACGGATTATAAGTGCACACTAAATAAAGCACTTCAGGACCACGCTTATCCGGTCCCGGTGGTCAGCCACGTGCTGCCCTCCCTGGCAGGGGTAAAGGTTTTTGGTAAACTGGACCTAGTCCAGGCCTATCAGCAGCTCCCTATGGATGAGGCCACCACCGTGCCGCAAACTATTGTTATGCATAGGGGGGCTTTCAAAGTTAAAAGGCTGCAGTTTGGGGTGACTGTGGCCCTGGGCCTCTTTCAACAACTTATGGTCTCTCTCTTGAAAGGAATCCTGGGGGTCACGCCATTTTTCGACGATGTGTTAATTGCCGTGGCAACGCCTGCTGAGTTCGCCACCCAGCTGTGCACCGTCCTCCACCATTTCCATGAAGCAGGGCTCAAGATGAAGAGGGAGAAGTGTCTCCTGGGAGTTCCATCAGTGGCCTTTTTAGGCTTCATGGTCGACGCAAACGGCTTACATCCCACCCGGGACAAAATCAAAGCCATCGTAGAGGCACCCCTGTCTAAGTCCAAGGCGGAAGTTCAGGTGTTCCTGGGACTATTGAACTTTTACCACACCTTCCTCCCCCACAGGGCAGTGGTAGCAGAACCCTTACATCACCTCCTGGACAAACAGGCCCCTTGGGCATGGGTCCCCTGGCAGGCGACTGCTTTCAGGGAGGTCAAAGCACTGCTCATCTCTAATAAAGTTTTGGTGCATTTCGATGAGTCCCTGCTGGTCATCCTGGCCTGCAACGCATCCCCCTATGGCGTTGGCACTGTGTTGGCCCACTGCCTAGGGGATGTCCAAGAGGAGCCCCTCGCCTACTACTCCTGGATGCTGTTGGCAGCTGAGCAGAACTATGCACAGATCGACCCGGCGATTGTGGCCGGGGTAAAAAAATTTCATGACTTTGTGTATGGCCGTCCTTTCACCATTGTCACGGACCATCACCCCTCCTCGGCCTCTTTGCCCCAGATCGCCAGACCCCGCAGGTCCTCTCCCCGTGGGTCCTGCAGTGGTCCATTTTCTTGTCTGGCTACTCATACTCCCTGATGCATCGCCCGGGCAAGGCGATGGGCCATGCGGATGCTCTGAGTCACCTACCCCTGCCAGATGTGGAGGAGGACCTGACTCCAGCTCATCACATTCTCCAAGTTGAGGACCTTCCCGATTCCCTCCTCCAGATGGCAGACGTTGCTCGCCACTCGACCAGGGACCCATCATTTCCCCTGTTCTGGGCTGGGTGGTGAGGAGGTGGCTTGCGCAGTAGACGGGCCGGAGTTCACTGCCTTTGCCGCCCACCGGGACGAGTTGTCTGCATATAAGGGTTGCTTATTGTGGGGTGATCAGGTGGTGGTCCCCAGCATTCTGAGGCACAGGTCCTACAGGCCCTACACAAGGCACATCCGGGAATAGTCTGGATGAAGGCCCTCGCCTGCAGCTACATATGGTGGCCCAGGATAAATGCGGAGGTGGAAGCTTGGGTGAAATGCTGCCAGACTTGCCAGGCCGTCAGGCCCAATCCACCGAGCACACCCACCCAATACTGGGAATCCACCTGGACACCGTGATCTAGGCTCCATGTGGATTTTTGCAGCCCCCTTCCACAGGCTGCTGTTTCTAGTGACAGTGGACTCTTATTTGAAATGGTTAGAAATCAGCCCAGTCTCTGCCACCTCCTCCAAAGCCACCATCTGGGTGCTCTGGAAGATCTTTGCCACCCATGGGTTGCCAGACACCATCATCTCGGACAACAGGACGGCATTCACCTCAGAGGAATTCCAGGAGTTCCTCCACAGCAATTTGATCCGGCACATAAGATCTGCCCCGTTCCACTCCACCACCAATGGCCAGGTGGATCGGATGGTACGGACTGCCAAGGAAGCCCTTAGCCGGCTAACCGAAGGGGACTGGGAATTCTGCCTGGCGTGCTTCCTTCTGGTGCAGAGGACCACCCCAAACCTGGTCAGTGGGCACTGCCCCATAGAGCTGTTAATGAGGTGGCAGCCCGCAATTCTCTTGGACCGGCTTCACCTGGATAGGGCCCCAGAGTTGCACAATTTGGCTGAGCAGAGGGAGGCTCTGAGGGTTTTTTTTCCAGAGAACCCAGTCTACATCCGGAACGTTGGGAAAGGTCCCGAGTGTCTCCCTGGCCGGGCCATCCATCCAACTGGCCCAGTGTCTTATGAGATCTCAATAGACTGCGGACAGGTCCTGTGGAAGCACGTAGACCAGCTGCACAGGCACCTGCTTCCAGACCCATAGGAGGGTCCAGCTCCGAGGGACACCGGGAGGGAACTACCAGACATCCAGGAACACAAAACTCCCGACAGGAGTTTGCAGGAGCCAACCCCCATCACCGTGGTCACCCTGAAGGACAGAGCACCCACGGCCGCCCCGGAAACAGTTGAGGCTCTGCTGCCTCCCCCTCCAAGCACACCAGGTACAGGGCAGGACAGGCCTCCCGTCAGCATTCCAGTTCCATCCCCGAGGCGTTCCACGTGAGAGCACCGGGCCCCCACCTACCTCAAGGACTACGTAACCTAAGCAGGGTTTGAACTATGGGGGGAGGCGTGTTATGTCCACTGACCACCACTAGGCAACAACAACATTTACCAGAGCTTGGAGCTCAAGAGACAATAGGGACTAGGATCCTGAAACCCCAAACAGGCACCAATAGGAACCTTGGCAGGAAATTCAAACCCACCAATGGGAACTAGGGGTGGTCCATGGGGATTGTATATAGTTGGCCAGCGGCCAGTACTCCGTGTTCTATTGTGTACCAGTAAACCATGTGTTGTTTATCATGCTGTTTCCTGACTCTTTAATGCATCACACCCACTACACAACAGTACCCCTTGGCTGGTAGGGAGTAGAGAACTTATTCTATTAATCTTCAAAACAAAGTGAAAACAAACCAGGTCCAGACTGTCCTTTTATATGTTGAGTTCAAAATCTACTCTTAACAAATGCATCCTAAGTTGCTATATAGACTGAGGGTGTAGAGCAGCAGCAGCAGCCAGGAAAAGTACCAGCTGCACAGAACAACAAAACAAACCCCTCCCCCCTTCTCTCCTCAACCAAGGTGTAGTTGCAGCAGCAGAAGTACTCTTACCCAAGTAGAAAGGTGCTGCTCCTCAGGCAGCAAACAAAAACAGCAGCAGAACAAAGTTTGAGTCCAGTGGCACCTTTAAGATCAATGAATAAAAATTCAAGGTATAAGCTTTCGTGTGCATGCGCACGTCTTCAGTTAACCAAGGCACACAGCCTGCCTAGCCCCACACCAACAGACTACCATACTGGCCAGTGTGTGAAAGTCTCTGTTGTGTCTCTCTGTGATTCTGTTCTTACATTCTTTCAGGACTCTCCTCCTCTGTCTCCTGAATTTTGTCATGGGTGAAAATTACCTCTGTCCTTGAACAGCTCTGCCTTCCCCCTTTATGAAAGCAAAAAGGTGTATGAAGTCTTTTTATGGACAGATTTACCCACCTATTTCCACAAAGACTGACTAAGGATGAGGTTGCTGCCTACTGGACTAGTGGAATATAAGGAGGATGGCAGGAGAGGGCTGGAGGCAGCTGAGCCTCAGGAACCAACTTCCTCCGCTGCATACACATTCCAGCACTGTGTAGCATCTTGGATTTTTCCACCCCAGGCCACTTTCTGGTCTAGCCTGTGCAGTTAAGACTTTCCATATTTTTACAGGAGATGTATTTTAAAAACAAAGACCCATAAGCTCAAGAATTCTTAGCACTCATTCATAATCGCAATGCAGACCAAAAGATTCTCTGTGAAGATGTCTTGGCCATGAAGTTTAGCTTTATGAAAGCGGACAGCTGTCAGATTCTTAAGAAAGAGATATGTAAGAAACTTTGCAGTACTTGCATCTTCCTGTTTCAGGGGTTTGCATGGATAAGAACGTAATAAGAGCCCTACTGAATCAGATGAGTATGCTATGCCTTGTAATGGTAAGAATGAGGCTCAACAGGCCTTAAGCATAACTAGTTTATTATCTCAGAACACAACTGTTGTGTTCTTAATGCTTGATATCAGGATAAAGAGGCAGCATGGTTTCAGACAGGAGCATGATTTAATAAGTCTAGTTCTTTGTCTGGAGCTACGGTGAATATAGCTTCCTTTTTCCTTTTCTCACCCACACCAAGTCCTGGAGTGGACTTCAGCAGTCTAAAACACAGGGCTGGATTCAAGGAACAGAGTTGTCACAACACAAATGCAACAGCTTAAAACATCCCAACACCCATAAGGGAGCGGTGGCGCAGGCAATAAAGGAAGCCTGCCTTAACAACTGGTTGAACAGCTTCGGCTGTTTGAACCCCACCGCGGTCAGGGTGAGCTCCTGGCCCTATGTCCCAGCTCCCGCCCACCCAGCGGTTCGAAAGCTCGTTAAAGGGCGAATAGATAAAAGGGGTACCTGCTATTAGAGCAGGGGGGCACCCGCCCCTTGTGTAGCAGCAACAGTGGAGAACGACAGACAGCGACGGCGGAAGAAACATGGTGGCTGGCGAGGCGAAGAGGTGAAGGGAGGAGGCTGGACCAACAAGGCGTGGAGGCGGAGGTGGAGCAACGCAGCAGGCCGGAGCCTGATGTGGACGGAGGCCGCTGCGAGCATGCGCGGAAGTGCAGAGTGGTTCCGGCCTAGAGATGGAGTTGCCATGGCCAGAAAAGTAGAACTTCAAAAGACCAGCGCCAGAAAAAGGACGCCGGCGGACTGTCCCCCTCGCAAGAAAGATCTGCTACAACAGGAAAAAAAAAGGGTGCCTGGTAGGATACTCACCTCCCCTACACATATGTGGCCCTAGGTTAGGAATGTTTAAATTGGAATATATGTAAGCCGCTCAGAGCCCTTAGGGGGTGAGCGGGATAGAAGTCGAATGAATGAATGAATGAATGAATAAATAAATAAAATAACAACACTAGTATCCATCCATCCATCCATCCAACCACCCACATGCACACACAAATATCTTTTTTTAAAAAAGAAAAAGAAAAAAGAGAACAAACTGTATAAGTGAACCATTGGAAATAACTGTGCAGATAGAGTCAAAGTCCCAAATATATCTCAGTTAATGTGACATAGTCCTGCAAATAACTTGGAGAATGATGACTGGTCCTTTGTGGGTAAACACTGATTTCCTGTTTCTGGAGCTGATGGTGTTTCTGGATTGTGTACAATGGAAATATCAGAAGGGGTGACATTGTCGTCATAAGCTGATCTGAGAATTGGAGTGTTTTGACATGGTTTAAAATGAGACACATTTCGTATGACTTTGTGGCTTTCCGTCTACTCTATAATCATTGTGCCATTTATATGTGTGACTTAACATGGTTCAGGATAAAAGGGCAGTAAGAGTTTGTTTCAAGGCTGAATTTTTTTTACAAGAACTACTGTGGCTCACCTGTGTTGGCCAGCATATTGTTTCATTAAAAGCTTTGCCCTCTCATCACAACGGCATAGGGATGCATCTTTGCATGGGACATCAATTTGAGTTAATTTTGTCCTTATCTGTCTTCCAAACATAATACTTGCTGATGCCATGCCAGTGGAACAATGAGGAATTGTTTGATAACTGCCACGAAACGTGTATAGTTTTTGCTTCATATTGGCTCCTTCTGCTGCAGCAATCTGTAAAATTTTCTTCAATGTCCACATAAATCTCTCAATCCTATTTGCTTGAGGCCAGCATACTGTGATTTTTCTATGTCTGAATCCAAGATAATTTGGAAAATGAGAAAACTGCATACGCTGAAACAGTGGCCCACTGTCACTTTTAACAACAGTTGGTATACTATAAGATGAAAAAATCTTGTTGAGTTTGGGGATGACAGCATTTGCTGAAGTAGTGATGAACATTTCTACTTCTGAATACCAGCCATAGCCATCGATAACAACCAAAAGATGATCACCATTGGGAAGATTACAGAAATCTACACTGACCTCAACCCATGGAGCTGGAGGTAGTGGCTAGCAATGGCACAGAACAGGAATTGCTGTTTGGCACAGAGTGCACGATTTTACTCATTGTTCAGTGAGGGTACCTATCCCAGGAAACCGTGCTTTATCTCTTAACAAAGCTTTGCGTTTAACTACTCCTTGGTGACCTTCATGAGCCAGATCCACCACATGATTCCATAGTGAACATGGGATAACTAACCATGTACCTCGAAGAAGGAGATTATTTTCAGTTACAGTAAGTTCACTCCTAATATTACTGAAACAGTGAATGACTGCTTGGGCCTCAGAAGTTGAATGTGTAAATTGTTAAGAAGATCTTTCCACCAGCTGTTATGGAAAGTCTTGGCAATCATCTGGAAGCAAGAATCAGCATGTGCAGCAGTCCCTATATCCTGAAGTGGAAGCATGTAAAAGCAGAACGTTGACATGTGCGTCAGCTGTGTTTGTAATTTCATGATTGCTGATGGCACAGATGTCGGATGTCTTGAAAAATAGTCTGCTAGATTGTCTTTACCAGGTCGATAGACGACTTTGTAATCAGCCTTGCAATTAAGCATCCGTCATTCAATGAGAACTGGTGGCTGAAAAGACAAATTGTTAAACATGGGTTCAAAAGGCTTATGAACAGTTATTACCTTGAATGAGCAACCATACATGTATACATGAAAATGAGAGCATACCCAAGCCACCACAAGAGCCTTGCTCTCGGTGTGGGAATACTGTTGTTCAGTGGGTGAGAGAGCTTTTCTGGCATTGGCAATGGTGTAAACATGACCATGTGGATCAGTCTGTGTGAGAAAAGCACCTAGACCAACAGGGCTGGCACCTACCAAAAGTTCAGTTTCTCTGCATGGATCAAAGCATGACATTAGTACATTATTTGCAAGGGCATTCTTTAAGACTTTAGAAGCAGTTTGATTTTTCTGTGAGCATTCCCATGCTTAGTCTTCCTTTGTGAGAAGCCAGAGGGGCTAGGAAATCGTGGCCAATCTAGATATGTACAACAGTTTGTGAGGTCTAGGAGGCTGCAAACTTCTGTAGAATTTGTGGGTATGGCAGTATTATGTATGGCCATCACTTTCTTCAGGTCAGCAGAAATGCCATCTTTAGAAAAGATATATTCAAAGAATTCCAAGGTGAATGTTTTAAATTAACATTTGCTTTAGTTTCGTGTCAGAGTGTTCTCATGCAGTCATTGTAAAAACAGCAGCAAGGTGCACATCATGCTCTTCAGATGTGGTAAAGGTAAAGGTTCCCTTGCTTGAAAGCCAGTCGAATCCAACTCTAGGGTTGCGGTGCTCATCTCCATTTCAAAGCCGAAGAGCCAGCGCTGTCCGAAGACATTTCCGTGGTCATGTGGCCGGCATGACTAAACACCAAGGCACACAGAATGCTGTTACCTTCCCACCGAAGTGGTACCTATTTATCTACTTGCAATTTCTTGCTTTCGAACTGCTAGGTTGGCAGGAGCTGGAACTAGAGACGGGAGCTCACCCCGTCATGCGGCACCCGGGTCTCGAACTGCTGAACTACTGACCTTCCACAGCCTGCAGTTCATCGTCTTAACCACTTGAGCCACCGCAGCTCTCTCTCATTTGATAGCCTGGTTAGGTAGACACATATCCCCACAAATTTGTATTTTCTCTGATTGTTTAGGTTTTGGGGCCACTCTAGTCTAGAGCCAGTTTGGTGTAGTGGTTGGGATGGATACTTTAATCTGGGAGAACCAGGTTTGAGCCCCCACTCCTCCACATGCAGCTGCTGGTGTGACTGTGGGTCAGTCATAAGTTCTTTCAGAGCTATTCTCTCAGGGGCAGTTCTTGACAGAGCTCTCTAAGCCCCACCTGTCTCACAGGGTGTCTGCTGTGAGGAGGGGAAGGGGAAGGGATTGTAAACTGCTCCAAGACTCCTTTGGGTAGTGAAAGGTGGGTGTTATGTCTGCTGACCGTCACTAGGTGCCAGCGAGTAACCACCAAGCTTAACTCCCTAGGAACAATAGGGACTAGGCTCCTGGACTAGCCTTTGGGGAACCAATAGAGACTTTGGCAGGAGGTTTAAACCTGCCAATAGGATATAGGGGTGTTCCCAGGTGCTGTATATAGTTGGCCACCCAGCCGGTATTCTGTGTTCTAGTTGTGTACCAGTAAACTATGCTGATCACTTCAACCGTGTCTGTGGTTTCTACATGTGTCTAACCCACTACATAACAGTGGGGTATAAATCCAATATTTTCTTATACTACTACTATTGGAGAGACCCAAGTTTGGGGTCTTCTACATGCTCAATGGTGTCAAGTTGTTCCAGATTCAATAGGTCTTCTTCAACCAGTTTTCTGATATGGAAGGGAATACGTCTATGAGGAAGAGCAACTGGCCAAATGGTATCATCAATGTGGAGTTTTACTTGCCTGCCACAAAGCTTGCCAATTCCTTGAAACAGGGCTGCATGAGCTTGGAGGCTCTGAGACAGTCCATCAGGGTGCACAGCTCTGATCATTTGGATTAGTCTTAAGGCATTAACCATATCGTAACTAATCAGTGTATCAGTGAGCTTGGAAAATGCCAGATGTTGATAATGGCTGTGAAGTGCCGTAGGCATATATCTTTATGGTTGTGGTTTGCAGAGGTGGCTTCTGAGGGATTTCATTGTAGGCACTCTGAGACATCATACTGACTGATGCATCAGTATCAATGAGAACCTGAATTCTGTGCCCTTGTCTTATGATAGGACAACACGGCAGACTAGTTAGTGTGGAAGCAGTAGCCTTTGTGGAAAAACACTGTATATACACATGACTTTTCTTTTTCTGGAGGGTCAGCCTGAACAGTTTTCACTTGATTTGGGCCATGGTAGTGCATGTTTTTATCACAAGAAATAATTTTTCCAACCTTTCAAGCCAATGTTCCCATTTAGGCCACAATGTACTATTAGACTCATGGAGTGGAAATGCAGGAAATGGGGGGGGGAACGTGTTGAAAACTAGGGTTGCCAGGTCCCCTCACTGTTCCAGTGGCAGGATTTGTGGGGCATTCCAGGGGTGGGTGGGGATACCCCAAGCCCTGCCCCCAAAAGTAGCCACCTGCCTGGCGACCCCTGCCCTCCTGCCAGATTTAAAGAGCTTCAGCTGATTGGCGGAGATCATGAGGCCCGCCAATCAGCTGGAGGCCCTTTAAATCTAGCAGGTGGGAGAGAGAAGGGTGAGCGAATGGTCAGTCTTGGGGGTGGGTCTTGGGGGCAGGGCTTTCTCCACCAGCCAACTGGCTGGGGGCGGATTGGAGCCCCCAAAAGTGAACCTGATGACTATTGGGATAGCCTCTTAAAGAGGCAGTACACAACCTGCTCTTTGTGGAAAACTGCTGAAATGTGTGAAGGGAAAAATACCCTTTTGCATGTTATCCCTTAGTTTCTGCTGGTTGGTTGTTGTTGTTTTTTGTAATCATAATTCATAATTATTCCTGAATCACCAGTGTTGTGTTCTTAATGCTTGTTATCAAAATAAGGAGGCAGCATGGTTTCATACAGGAGCACCCTGCTTTGGTACTTTTGTATAGTTAGTGTATTGTTCCCATTTTTTCTTTTTTTTTATCCTGTTCAGTTAATATATTTCCATGTTGATCTTTCAGCATGCCTATTCATGCTTTAAATTTTCTTTGATTTGTTGGATCTTGTGGAATGGATCTCTTGTTCTTCCTTTTTTTTGTTCTCATCTATTTCTTTACACTGGTTATTATAATAGTTCTCTTTGTCTCTAGTGCAACTTGCTGGAACACTGCACTTAGGCTTTTTATTCTGTCAGTCACTTTTTACTTTCTTCTAAACTATATTTTGCAATTTTAAGAGTTTCATCAGTCATTCATTGAGGTTTTAATTTCTTTTAGCTATAGGAATAGTCTTTGCACATATTTCCTTGATAAAATCTCTTGTTTTAACCCACAGTTCTGGTTCATGTTCACTTGTACTTATCTATGCAAATCTGTTCTTTACGTGGTCTTTAAACTCATCAGGAATGGTGTTTATATTTTGGTGCTATGAATGCTTTGGTGTTTTTCTTCAGCTTTAGTCTAATTTTTTATATTCACAGTACATGGTCTGAATTGGCTCTTGGTCTCGTTTTAGCAGAGAGGATAGAGCTTCTCCAACTTCTGCTTCTGATTATGTAATCTATATGATTTCTATATTGGCCACCTGTTGATGTCCATATATACAATCATCTGTTTGCTTTTCTGACCCTTGTGTTCACAATGAAAAAAATGGTTGTCTTCATGGAATTATATGGGTTGCTCTTCTGCTTCATTTCGTGCCTGTAGTTCAAATCTTCCAACAATATTGGATTCTGCTTCGTTTCCTACTTTTGCATTCAAGTCACCTATGTTTAAACGTTCCATTTCTCATTTTACTATTTCAAGCTTACCTTGATTCATACTTGTCATGTTCCATGTTCCTATTATATCCTTTTGGCTTTAGTTCAGTTGTGTCATTCAGAATAGCACTACTGGTACTTGTCCTCAGCTCTTCCCCAGTACCAGTTTGACTGCCACTTTATTCAATGGGTCTTACTCCCAGGAAAGTGTTTTTAGGATTGCAGCCTTTGTGACAGCTTTTTGGACCACAAGTATGCACTGTATTCTGGTATTTTTAACCCTCACAACACCACTATGGCCAGGGAATATGCTTTCTCTCCTCAATTGCCTTTCTCTTATTTACACTACCACCTTCTCCTCACTTCTAGGAATAAAAGCATTGTACAGCTGACTGCCTCGAGTGCAGCCCATCTCAGGAAACGGCTGCAGGGTACCTAATTCCCCAACAAAAGCAGACAAAACACAGGGCAGGAATGCAGCATCAGAACAGCATATTTTATCAATTTATTTAAACCAGGTATATGTCCAGCTTTCTCCCGAATATTGTTTCAAAAATTCAGCACTTTCTTTGCACATTTGATTTAAAACCATAATGTAGCAATATCATTCTTACTAAGGTATGTCTTTCCAGTTCTGTTGTATTAATTTTGGTTGAGGTCATGTTGAATCTTCAAGGTCATTTCTGTTATTTTTAAATAGCCAGAATTGTTTCTCTCTACTTTTGCCTGATGGTAACTGTTATTGAATAAGGCCTGAGAATAACATTAATCTCTGTAGAACTTCTTTGAATTTCTAATGCTGTAGCTAGCTCCTCTGTCTCAAGATAATTAGTTCTTCATTCTTCATGCACATTCCCAAGTAGGTTTCAATATTACTGCGGAGGAAGTTTTTCCTTGAATTTTCCTGCAATTAATTTGCTTGAGATTTTTGAAACTTAAAATTGATATTTGAATTGATAGTTTGCACATGCCTTTATCTTTGAAAATTGGCAGGTACAGATTGTGGCCCCATTGTAGTTAGCCCAGTGCAGAAGAAAATTATGCTTTGGAGAATCTAACAGCACAAGATTCCAAACCCCGTGATTCTTCACAAGAGACAAGGAACACTTGTGTGAAATTCAGACTTTCCATTTCCTATTCCTTTCCAAATTCACTGGTGTTAGACATTTTAAAATATTACCTTTTTGCTGTAATCACCTGCAGCCTCAGCTGGAGAAGTAAAGACTTTACTTAAGACCAGTGAAGTCACCTTCAGTGGAAGGGAAGTACTACAGCATGGCTTTTTTCCACACTGTTAGTAACAGGTACCCTGAGGCCCACATGAGAGTCATCTGTGCTGTGTCTCCATATCCTACCAGCTTTACTTCCTCCTCACGCAAACCACATGATCTGGGACTTCTAAAGTAAGCAGTGCAGGCAGAAGCTCTCTTGCCTGAAAATGTAACAATGAAAGGGGCTCTGTCTTGGAGATGACATCCTTTTATTCTACTAGGGATAAATATTACTCAGGAGAGTTCTGGGGTGGGGGTGGGGACTGTGGCCATGCCAAGGTTTAGAAATGATTATAGGAAGGAAGCAGCTCTACCAAGAAGTAAGCCCCATTAAAGAGGCCTCTAGGAAAACATTCTGATTGCCACCTAAATGAACCATCACACATTACCTTTTCGAAGTATTCAAATCCTCCTTCCTTTTCTATTGTGTTCCTGCTGCCAGTGTTGTTCACTGATGCTACCATAGGTTGAGAGAAAAGTCACTTTCATTACTCTTCAGAAACAATCATCTGTATGCATCTTCCATCTCCTCTGCCATCACCATGCATTAACATGAAAGAGGTTGGGAAGAAGCTGTGATGGCCAGCAGTGTGATGAAGAAAGACAGGCAAATTCATGGAACATCACAGTGTCAACAGCTATTAAACAGGCCTTCAAAGGATCCTTCTTAATGCTTTGGTTATTTAAAACCTTTATCATCCAGAAGACTGCGAGTACATAGAAAGTACCATTAATGTCCAGTGTTGTTAACAACTTGCTCAAGCGTTTGGGGTCTGGCCATTGGTGAATGCAGCTACATGGCTGGGTGGGCTATTGATGTGAATCACTCAAGCAGTTTGTGTGCATGAGCTCCAATGTCTTTTTTAGAAACATTCAGCTTAAATATGTCTTCACAGAATGTACCCAAATGATGTGCTGCCAACTATCAGATTAACCTTAGTTTCTTTTATTTCAAAGAATCTTTAAATAAGTGATTGAGAGGTCATCTTCACCAGCAGACAGTGATGTTTCCCTGTAATTGTGTTTGCTTTAATTATTAACATAATCACAGCTGTGGTCTGTAATGAGTGAGAACTCATAGGGAATAGCACAGTATATTAAGCAAAGGTTAGCAAATACATCTTTCACTGCTGGTGCTAAGAAAAATGAAAGCTAGACTAAAGAAGAAGTGGCCATTAAAAAGTAGATCCTATGGGTGCATTTACACATGTAATCTGGAGAAGGTTAGCCAAGCGTAACTTCTATTGAAGAAAAAGGGAGCAGGTTAATTATAACTAACTTAAGTTCCATTATTATTTGCATAGTACTTAAGCATGGCTAACATGCAATCCTAACCAGGGAGCACATTGATTACAATGGATTTACAAAGATGTTACTCTGCTTGAAATTGCACTGCAATTTTGGACTAAGACAAGGATTTGGTCTTTATTTTGAGTATACAACATAATTCTGGTCTAGTATTTACTTTGCCTGAATATCAGAAGGCCAGCAAATTAACATCATCCTAACGATGACATCCTGATCTCAGTCTCCACCCCCAAGCAGGCTTTCAAGATAAAACAGGGGCTATTGGGCTTTGAGGAAGAGTCTGCTGAGGAAAGCAATGGCAAACCACCTCAGCTTTTCAGTTGCCTTGAAAGTCCTTTGCTGGAGTCACTGTAAGTCAGTTGCTACTTGATGGCACATCCATACATACTGGGCTTCAGTTACATACACTTGTGTGTATTGTATAATCTGATCCGAAATAACTGGTCAATCTATGTAACAGAATAAACAGCAATAACTATTTCACACGGTAGGCATATTATCGGCTGTAAACCTGTGTAACTTGTTATCTTATAACATTCTCCTAAAGAAGCTTGTAGAAGCATGTTTGGAAACAATATCTCCTTATCTGAACTTCCTGAATCACTGCCTGTCTGGTGTGGCTAAACAGCTAATTGCACAAATTGAAACTGAAGCCAGACAAGACAGTGGCATTTATTTATTTATTTATTTATTTGATTTTTACCCCACCCTCCCCGCTGAGGCAGGCTCAAGGCAGCTTACATAAGATAGCAATAAATAAAATAGCAATATAAATATCAATATAAAACACACAACATCGTTATTAATGCTGGTTGGGAAGGCAAAGATTTTGGAGGAGGGGTTCATGTGACCTTTGCAGACTTGGTTAAGAGCCTGGGGTTTATACTAGTGTTAAGTATGAGACTTAACACGACTTCAGCAAAGTGATTCAGCTTCATTCAGCAACAGCTCAAGTCAACCAGAACAGCAAACAGCAGATCAACAGATGACAGAGAAACAGTGGAGCTTTGCTCCCTTTTAAATGTTCCCGGCTAATATAGCCATGCCTATTTACATACAAGTAACCAATAAGATTACAGAGATAAGAACCAATAGGGTTTGTTCCCCCCAAGAGTTTGATGTTCGTCCTGATAGGACGGCGCTTCTTAGACAACCAATCAGATGTTGAGGATAGGAGCCTTGTCTAGGCATGAAGCTTAACATGGGCTTTCAATGGGCAGATTACACTTTGCTGAATACATTACAACTAGATCTAGCAATATTGTTAATGCAGCTGCACAAAATTTTTTTATTCCAAGTCACTTTAGCTTGGAAGATGGTACCTTATGTGGAGCTGGCCAATCCAGCCACCTGGATTCATGTCATGGTGTCATCTGGACTATGCTACTGTAACAGCATAAAGGTAGCTTTGATATAAAAGGTACCAGTTAAATCCATATAATAATTAGGCAACAGAACCAACAAAGCAGCAATAAAAAAATTCCCACCCTAATATTGAAGGTGGTATGAAACACATACCAAAATCAACCCAAAGCCTGAGTGAATTTTAGGATGCTGTGATGTCACCTAAAACTAGCAGTGCAAACCTAAACTGTGTTGTACTCACCAAATCCATTGAAGCCAATTTGCTTCAGTGTAGGATTGCATTGTAGAAATAACTGTGGGAAAGGAGTTGCACAGTCCTGGTGCCAGTATAGAAAAAGTCCCTTACACTAGCCACCACCCTCTGCTCTAAAGGTGAAGGGCTCTCACTGAAAATCCTAATTATCAAACAAAATTATGTGACAGCGAGCAGTTCTAGATCCTAGGCTGTTCCATCTTTCTGTGTTATATCTCTGAGGATGCCAGTCAGAGCTATTGGTGAAATGTCAGGTTCTACAATGCCAAGACCACAGCCACACAACCTGGAAAATCTACAGCAACTAATGAATTCCGGCCATGAAAACCTTCGACAACAGATTATAAGATCAGCTGAGTTTAGGCATAGACACAGAAGGAACACTGGCAATACCACCCTGAACAGATGTGCCTTTTTATGCACACTAACTTGAATGGACCCGGAACACTATAGCACTTCTTACAATGACATTCAAGTAGTTAGTCCGATTTCAAAATTCTTAAATGTTGCTTTTCTTCTTCTTTTTTACTAAATGCCTTTTAAAATTGTAGGCAGAAGCAGACAACTGGTGGGGGGCTGCTGCTATGGGAAAGTCTGGTGACAAGTTTTGCAAGGAAGCAGCATAATCATGCAGATGAACACATCTGAATTAAGTCAAATGCATCTAAGCAATTGGCTACCTGCTCATAACCAGCTAGCAGTATGTGAACAGAACTGATGAATATCTGAGTCCTGTAAGACAGAGCTCTTCCGCCAGGTTTTCGAGTAGGAGCTGCCACTACCACCACCACTACCACTACCATCTTCGGTAGACTTCAGGGGTGGCCCTATGAAGATCGATCACAACTTTGCTATGATCAGCACCGCTGGATGGGGCCAAGTGACATGGAGTAGCATCATTCTTGCTATGTAAGATACTGGGGAGACCATTTGTAAATTTGATCCCATCTTGTTAAACTTTGGACTGTAATCTTGAGCACTTTAATGTTGATCATTTTATCCTGTTTTTATGTTGTTTTATGCCTTGGCACATGGTGCCCTATTGTAAGCCGCCCTGAGCCGTTCGTGGGGAGGGCGGGGTAGAAATGTAATAAATAATAATAATAGGTATTATAGAGATGCTTTTTATTTATTATATTCTGCTTTTCTAGTATATATTTACGACAGCTAACCAAATGAAAATGAGTTACATTTAATCAATGCAAAATAGACAGCTCCTTGCTCCACTATTGGATTTTGATGATTCACAGTGCAATAGAAGATGTGACAAATGAAGGTACTCTGTGGTTACCTCCACCTGTTCTGGCAATTGATGTGTCAGCAGCAGCAAAAACAAAATCAGAGGCAGCCTGGAGGGACAAAATTTGGAGGTCCCAAGTCAGGCGGTGGGCTCCTGAAACTGGTGACATGCTGTGTTCACATGGAATGCATTTCAGGAAAAAAATTCTCTAGTGCAGTTCTGACTGCAGCCAGGAGAGCCGCAGGGAAGGCAAAGCACAGCAAAAAGCTTCTTGGCCTTTCTGCAGAGTTTACCAGGAGGTGGAGGGAACGTCTGCTAATCAGGTCTTTCTAAACCCATCATCAGCCAAGCCTGCAATGGAGCAAGGGAAGACCAGCTGGGACAGGATGCAGCCTCCTAACAAGATCTACGTTTTCCTTTTGCCTTTAGTTCTACCCAGCTCCTGCAAAGCCAGATCTTGCCAGGGCAGCCTTGTTAGTGTGTAGTAGCCAAAAAAGAACAACAAAACCCAAACCCCCTAAGTTTTCTTCCCTTTATTTTTCAGTACTAATGCCACCTCATTCATCCTGGTTGGCAACTTAGAATGTATTTAATAGTAATATAGAAGCAAAAGCAAACCTCTGCTACTATTATGGACAGGAGGGGGGAGTTAATAGTTCCCCGTAATCTATTAAAGTAGTAAAAGGATGCTTCCCCTCCCCTCCACCCTTAACATGCATGATAATAAATGTTAATCAGCCTCAGTGGTAACAAATAAGGTATAGAGAAATTAGAATTTATTTCTTTACTTTCTATCCCACCTTCATCCCCAAGGGGGACCAATGCTCCCTCTAAGCTATAGAGTCTTGTGAGCAAAAGTTCTACTTGTGAGCTACTGACATTAAAGTTGTGAGTGAGCAATTTGGCTACTGCATAAATTAGTTTGCCCTGGAGCAATCCTTCCTGAGCGAAGACAAAAATGTGTGAGCTGGAGGCTAAAAAACTGAACTAGCTCATACTAACTCAGCTTAGAGGGAACACTGAGGGGGACCCAAAGTTACTTCATCATTCTCCTCTGTTTTATCTCCACAACAGTCCTGTGAGGTAGGTTAGACTGAGAGAGACTGATGGGGCCAAGATCACCCAGGAAGCATCCTTGGCATGAGTGGGGATTTGAACCTGGATTTCCCAGATCCTAGTCTAACACTTTAACCACTACACAACTTTAGTTTCCACTGCAAATACCAAGGGGGTCTGGAGATAACCTGGGCCAAGATACTCCAGTTCCTTTCATTTTTGGCCCTGGAACTCCTGTGATCATCCTGAAGCTGGTGGCCCAGTTTTGAGCTTCCTAGTTTTATTTTTTGATGAGTTATACCTGCCACAAATGGATAGACATGTGGACATGTGGATCCTTTTATTATTATAGATGCATGCTAACAGCCAGCCAAGTAATTTGTTTTGTTAGGATATTTGATTTGGATCAGGGCCATATGGGGGACACACAGATGGAATCTTTGTTTGGGGGCTATGGGTGGATCTCAGCAGCCCTGGCCCTTGGCCATTCCTTGGCTACTAGTCATATGACAGCTATTAAGTTCCATTCTGATTCTTACTTCATTTTTGATGCCTCATCTCAGACCATTTCCGCAGTAGTGAAATCCCCCCATTGGCATTTTTCTGATTTATGTCAAAACTTACGCAATAGATTTTCCCTCCCCAGGTGGGAACCTGAAGTTTTTGCCTTCTTACTCTGCATTTTCCGAATCTTCATTTTCTGCAAGTCCCCCCCCCCCATTTGAACTCACGTTTCAGACCTGAAGTTATTTTCCCACCATGCCGCCATTTCTTGCATCAGTTTTGCATGCTTGCCCCACCCACCTTAGTCATGTCACTACAGTTGTTCTTCTATAGGCAGTCATCATTTAAAAAAATAATTGAACTCGTTGTGTTATTGTGTTGCTTAACTGATCAGAGTACCCTCTGTCAAGTAGTAACAGAAGAAAATGTAGAAAGCTCTATAGAACTTCTATCTCCCACTAAAAGAGGCTTTCTTGTGAATTTTATAGTGTAATCACCTGAAGTTCTCATCATGAATAATTCAGAACTAAACAGCTTGAGTGTGAAGTGGGGACGTTTAGAACAGACAGAGAAGCTGAGTCATACTGAGTGTATAGTTGTTTGTCAGATTTTTGACAATGCACTTTAAGAATCATTCTGTTATTTCAAATGAGACTGTTAAGCTTTATAAGTGCCTCTGCAAAGATGAAACCTTTAAAAATTGAACCGCAATGTCCCTCTTTCATATTCCCATGAACATATTTTTACTTCAAAGACCCCTGTATGTTTTCAATTTTTTTTCTAAAAAAATGTGTCATTTGTGATAAAATGCTCTTTTAAATGCCATAATTTGATGTCAAGGGCAGTGATCCTCAAGCTTGTCCTGCCAACAGAGGCCTTACTCATTTCATTGTAGCTGGAACGTCATCTTATAAATTACACTGTCCATTCTGAGACTGGGTAGGCTGATATTGGCAAAGGAGATGGAAACTGCTTGTTCCTGGCTCAGTTTCTTTCCTTACTGTGATTTTCCTCTAGTTTCATAATTTTATAAGATGAAACTTAAAACACCTTTTTTATGGCATTTCATCAATGGCTTCTGTTGAAGTAGTTAAAAACTGTGATCACAATGCCGCCATGAGATAAAAGCAGAATGCAACTCATATATTGTTGAAGGAGGTCAGCTTCTACTCTCGGAAGATGGGTGTGAAAATCTCAGCAAAGCAGATGGGAATTTACCCCCAGAATATATAAAATAAAAATCAGTTCCAAATGTATCAAAAGGAAATTAAATTTTACAAACAGCAGAGCTCATGTTATCACAAGTGAACATTAATATTCAATTAGTGGTTCAGTTCAGACATTATGTCAAACTATGTTTTATTTTAACTGTGGATAGTTTACAATACCAGGATTTGGCTCAATCAAATCATGGTTTGCCTTGGCAAATGCTGGTTTCATTGCCTTTGCTCTGACTAGGTGTCTCTGTAGATGGAGAGTGCCCAAGAGCATTGTCAAGGAACAAGCCAGGATGCCTGTGTGCTTACATCATTTGAAACCCTAGCTGACTATCTGTGGTTAGTAAAATAAGTTTGAATTGTGGTTTGAGATCTTGGTTTGATGGACCCCAGCTAACCATAACCAGTGGCCTGGTCCACATTTGGGCAGCCACGCTCACTGTAGTTAGTTTAATTAAGGTAACCAAGAAGGTTGACAACAGGCCTAATAACAGAAGAAATAATAATGAGTTACATATGGTAAATTTACCAAACTTTAATACAATACAAATAGTAAAAACAAGTGTTCCCCCCATACTTTCTCACTGGGCCCAGTGTGACTCCCTGGTGGTCCTGGCACGACTACTCCCGGGCTGTGCCACTGGCAGCAGCATGCCCAGCATGGCTACCAGGCTGTGCAGGTGGCAGCAGGCCTAGTGTGGCTCCTGGGCTTTGCAGCAGCTGCTGCTAGGCTCAGCACAGTCATGGGCTGTATTGCCACTGCAAGGCCCAATGTGGCTCCCAGGCTGTGCAGCTGCCACCTCTGGGCCCAGCATGGAACCCCAGGCTGTGCCATCATCTGTTTTTATCCCTTATTTTCAGGCTCAGATTTGTGTGTTACAAACACATAAAGAGAAATATTCCTGGTGTGCTGAAACCACCAATCTAGCAAATGGATATTTTATGAGAATTCAGGATTTGTTCCGTTCTCTTACTATTTTCTAAGAACAGGAAGGATAGCATACACAATGTCTTTATGTTCTCTAAGTCTTAAATTTCCCCAACAGTTGCAGTAAATGAAGAATACAATTTGTTTTAGGAAGATGCATTACCTCATCTATCTCCAAAAGTATTCTGTATATGATTGAAACATATATCTAGTTTCATGGTTTACTGGGTCTTAGAATTGGTGGCAGATGATATCATGATGTTAGTGCCCTTGACTATTTTTGTTAGAATAGCTCTGGGAGCCCCCTTATATATAATTCTTTACTGTCTACTTAGAACTAGGGGACTGTCAAAATATTGTAACCATTCATAGGCGTGGTGAGAGTTAACGAAGAACACTCACAACCCCTTAAGATTCAAAGAGGAGTCCGGCAAGGATGCCCTCTCTCACCCCTCCTATTTATACTAGCAATAGAACAGCTAGCCGAAAGAATAAGAAATTCTGCAAGGGTGGAAGGATACAGGGTAAGGAAGGAAGAAATTAAAATCAATTTATTTGCCGATGACATTATAATCGCTATGACAAACCCCAAAGAGGCAATAAAAGAAATAAAAGTTATATTAGAGGACTTCGAAAAATGTTCAGGACTGAAGGTGAACATGGCTAAATCAGAAATTATGTATCTTAATGTGACTAAAGAGGAAAGGGAACAAATACATGGGATTACTAATATTGGAATGGGTACCAAAAAAATCAGATTTTTAGGTATTGTACTACAGAAGAATATTGATAAAATATCAGAGAACAATTATAACAAGGTCTGGAAGAAAATAGAAAAAGATATGAAAAAGTGGAAAATAAAATAATGAATATATCTACTAGAATCAAAAGTGTTAAAATGTTTTGGTTGCCGATGTTAATATACCTCTTCCAGACAATACCGCTAGGAATGTATACCAAAAAACTAGACCAATGGAACAGAGTGATTAAGGAATGGATTTTCGGCAGTAAAAAATTTAGAATACAGAGAAAGATAATTTACAGCCATAGATCAGAGTTGGGATAGGGAGTCCCTGACCTGATTAGTTATTACGAAGCCTTCCAAATAAAATCAATATTGGAGATAGGCGATGGAGAGGGACTAAAATGGGTGAGTTTTGAGAATGAAATCAATAATAACATAGGGAGTTTTGGGGTATTCTCCAAAATGACAAATAAAGATCTTACACAAGTTAAGGGATCTAGGTATTCAACACTAACAGTGTGGAACAAGTGGCAGCTCTCATGGCTTAAAAGAACCTCAAAGTGGGCACCACTAAAGTCCCTCTATAACAAAACAGGAGAAAATAAATGGTGCGAACTCCTGAGATCAAAGAGATATTATAGGCTAAGAGACTTATTTAGAGGAGGCACTCTAAAACCAGCACAGGAATTAATCGAGGAGATAGGCAAGCAATATTGATTAAAAATTACAGGCCTTTATAGAATGATTAAGGAAGTTAATGAAAAAGGAAATATTTGGACAGAAGAACCAATTGAAAAAATACATAATAGGATGCAAAAATTTAAACAAGGATTAGCAGGATATATTTACAAGAAAATGTTATCCAATAAAGATAAGGCGATACTATATTTACAGAAAACATGGAGTAAGGAAGGCCAGATATCAGAAAATGATGCAAATAGAATAATGAAGGGAATAGAAGAAACCAAAATAATTAAATTTAATGAACTGGAACATAATTTTTTCACAAAGTGGTATAAAACACCAGCGCAGATAGCAAACATGTTTCCGGGATCGAGTCCTATGTGTTGACACTGTAAACAATTTAAGGGTTGGTTCTGCCATATGTGGTGGGAATGTCCAGAAGTGAGAGTTTTTTGGCTAAAAATAATACAAACTATAAAGAAAATATGTAGAATCTCATTGAATGTAGACTTTAAACTAATGTTAATGGGTATATTAGGAAATAAGGTAGTAAATAAGGAAACCCAGGCTATACTCAAAGCTATGGTGTTAGCAGGCAAGGCAGTGATAGCTCTGGGCTGGAAAGATAAGAGCAAATGGACAATAGATACCTGGCACACTTATTTGTTTGAATTTGTGCAGTCGGACATCATTGAGAAATTGTGCCAGATGACCACATGAGAGGATAAAGCCGAAGAAATTAAAGTGAGATGGAAGACCTATCTAAAGTGGATAACAGTGGAAGGAAGACAGGACATTCGGTGGAAGATTCAGACTTTGTGCCCGTGGCTGTGAATAAAGGATCAACAAACAAGGGGTAGAAGGAGGGAGGGGGGAACCTATCAAGTTATGTAAAGTAAGGAGACAAAAGATATTATGTAATATATAGAAAATCTACAAAAATAAACCTTTATATAAAAAAGAAACCATTCATAGGCTGGGTAAATATGTATTATTTGGATTCAAATGGCAACAAATCTTCATGGCTTACATTCCATGTCAGGTCAAAACCCTGAAGGCTGTTGTAATAGACTGTCTAGGGTTAATACCTAACAGAGTCTGAGAACCTTTGAGAGACAGGCTGTTCGAACAAAATTCTGTTGAGCAAGTCAGTGAAGGAATGAGTCAGGAACTGACATTCGGAGACAGATAAACACTGTCTGTGGACTGGGAAGGAGGCTAAGTGAGTGAGTGGATCAAGGAGGATCCTCATTCAAGCCAAAAAAGGGAAATAGCTTCTAGTAAAGAGAAGTGATCCCTGCCCAGATTAGAAGGAAATAGCTTCTAGAAAAGAGGAGTGATCCCTGGTCTGTGTATAGAGAAGGATTTGGGGAGCTTGGTTGTATGTTCCTGCCTTCTAAATTTTACATGTCAGTGAAACTAAAAAACCTATGCTTGAGTGTTTAAGCAGAAATTGAAAAGAAAGCCTCTCTCCTCAAAGTTTTAAAGACCTTGTTGAATAGCAGAAACACTTACTTGTTGGCAGTAAATTATCTGGTGTTTGAGTGAACACAAAGTTACCTCAGTTTTATTATGTGTTCACCTCATACATCCTACACCTGATTCAACCTCACCTTTTATCCTCCAAGTTAAATAAAACATCTTGTTTATTTTGAAATTTCAAATGCCTCTCATGTGCCATATCAAAAGAAGGATGTAAGAAGGTGATTTTGCCTCTTCCCTCAGTTCCCTCAGGGCTGGGCCAGCATCTATATCCTATCATCCATCTATCCTCCTATCCATCTATCCTCTGTCATCTAAAATAAAGCAACTGGGTGGGATACCCATAGACAAACAAATAAGAAAAGAGGTAAAGGAGCTGCTCAGAATGAAAGAAGACAGAAGGGAAGATATGGCATGTGAGGAAGGGAAGAAGGCAAGATCATTATAGCTGCATTTATAGTGGTTCAGGATACAACAGTTATATGAATAAGTTAGGTTGGCTCACTCAAATCTTGTCATGACTCTCAAGTGTCCTGCCTACAAGGTCTCCTAACCCAACATTTCTGCTTCTCACTAGTGCCTCTCTTTGCTGAATGGAACAAAGTTGGGATTTGATCCCAGAGTTGGGAGCTAATCCCATCTTGAACTGAAAATTCATCTCCATGGAATGCAAGCATTTGGTATTGCCAAGCCTGTTCTTCACAGCATATTTTTATGGGCAGAGTGTTAGTTCCCCCATGGCCACCATGGGGTGATACTAGGGGTGACCTTAGTGCTTGTAGGGCCCTGGGCAAAAGTCCGGAATGAAGCCCTAGAATCACTGCCATCCCCTGCTGCCCCCTGCCCTCTTCCTGTGTGAGGCAGGTGGTAGCCATCAGAAGCTGGCTGCCTGAATCTTGGATAGAGCAATTACCAGCTGCCACTGCTGAGTTGGATCCCTGGACATGGCAATTGCAAATGGCTGTTTCTGCAAGCAGGCAGCCTGAGTCCTGGACACAACAGGTACTAGTGGCAGTGACAGGAGCCTGCACGCCCTCCCTCTTTGTTGGGGGAGTGCCCCCCACCAAATTTGCCCTGTCCCCCTCACTGCCCAACCCCTCCCTGCCCCCCTCACTCCTGCCACCTCTCCCAGTCCCCCTCCCCTCTTCATCCCTCCCAGGAGCATGGGCTTGTCCAGGCTTGCCTCATCTCACCCATTGGAGGGAGAAGGTCTCCCACTGGGAAGATAAACCCATGAGAACAAACATGCAAAAGTCAGCATTCACTTCAGGATTGGCGTCCCTGCATGCCTCACCAAAAGCAGCACACATGCCAAATGCCCCTTCATACCTTCCACACTTCTGATTGTGCCCACCCACCTGTCCAGAGCATGCCCCCTTCATTCTCATCCCAAAGTCCCCTCCCTCCCTTCATAGCAGTCACCACCACTGCTGAGTTGCATTGTGGGACACAAAGTGTCTGGCTAGGCTGGGCTGGCTGAAGTCAAAGAGCTCTAGCACCTGGGCCCTGCGTGCCAGCTAGCCAGTCAGTGCATGAGTGACTCCACACTATGGGCTCTAGTGCAGATTCTAATCTGGGAGAACCGGGTTTGATTCCCCATTCCTCCACATGTAGATGCTGGTGTGACCTTGGGTCAGTCACAAGATCTTTCAGAGCTGCTCTCTTACAAGCAGTCCTCAAAAGAGCTCTCTCAGTCCCACCTACCTCACAGGGTGACTGTTGTGTGGAGGGCAAGAGAAAGGAGATTGCAATCCATTCTGAGACTCCTTCAGGTAGTGAAGGGTGGGATATAAATCTAATCTCTTCTCTTCTTCTTTTTCTCCCCCTCCCACTCCTCTTTCTCCTCAGAGTGCCTGCGTACAGGCGCACAGGCCTCTGCCACCTTTTCTCCTCCTTTTCTCCCCCATTTCTGGGGATTCCATCCTCCCCCCCCCACTTTCCACTGCATCTGTAGGTCTCCCCTTCTAGTCTTATTCCCGCCCGAGATCCTCCTCGCATTGGCTGCTGTTATGTATTGGGACTGGAACACTCCAGGACCATTTCTACCAGGGACTGGCTGAGCCTGGAGCTCTAGAACAATAGCCCACCAGGACTCTGGAGGTGGCCAATGAGGAATTAATGGTTCTGACAATAGCTTATCATTGGTAGTTGTTTGGGAAGTGGGTGGAGTGCATGCTATTTAAACAGGGCTTTTGCCCTGGGCCTTTGTCTTGTTCTTGCTGAATCACTAATAAAGCAGAGCTGATCACTATCCATGGAACTCAGTATTTAACAGCCACCTTTATCCTCCATAGCTTTGCCTAGCTGCATCTCCCTTGCCCTTCTTCTTCGTCCTGTGTGAGAGCCTCCTCTTACCACTGCCTGGCATCTGCTGCCCTGTCCCCTGCCTATGCTGCATTATTGTTATTTGTTAAGCCTGTACCAGGGCTGTAGCTACCCAGCACAGTCAGGTGCTCCCATTTTAAAAATAATTTTTGTGACTTCAGAAGTGGCATCATGCCCCCCCAGTGCTCCCCACCAAAAATCATCTAGCTAAGGGGCTGTACCCCTCCTCAGCATGGGGTCTAGGGCAGCTGCCTCTGTTGCCCAGTGGTGAGTATCATTTGCAGTAAGTCTGAGAGCAGAAGGCTTTGTACCTTATTAAGAACATGTTAATGGACTTGCTTCCTTCTTGGGTAAAAGGAAATGTTACAGGACTGGCTTGCTTCTTGTGTAAAATTTCAGCTGTAAATAAGACTGAGATAATTTATGAGGAAGATCTACTATGAATAACTTCTGAGGAAGATCAACTACAAAATGTGCTTACATCTAGATGCTCATCAACTTACTACAACTCATTACAATTCTACAATACCACAAGGATGGGACTTTTCTAAATTTTGTGATAAAAGATCACATCATTTGTTGTGATTTTTTTGGACCATATTATTAGTTGTGATATTTTTCTGTTATCTATGTAACATGTAAGGACCATTAACTACTTTGCTGTATATAGTATGCAGCAGTGTTCCCTCTAAGCTGAGTTAGTGTGAGCTAGCTCACAGTTTTTTAGCCTCCGGCTCACACATTTTTGTCTTAGCTTGGGACGGACGGCTCCAGAGCAAACTGATTTGTGCAGTAGCCAAATCGCTCGCTCACAACTTTTAATGCCGGTAGCTCACAAAGTAGAATTATGGCTCACAAGACTCCGCAGCTTGGTATGCAGAACATTGGTATGCAGCATTGTTAATCTGTAAGAAACAGAAAACCAGTGTAGTGACTAGCAGGCTCCGAGTATCAGGTAGTAGAAGTCAGGTCAAGCAGAGTCACTCAGTCCAAAGGTCAGGTTCCAGAAGTTATGCAAGACAAGGTCGTTCAGTCCAAAGGTCAGGGTTCCAGAAAATCAGGCAAGGCAAGGCAAAGTCAGTGGTTGCAAAGGACAACAAGCTGTGAGCTGAATTACCCACAAAAATAAATACATACAAAAGTAAATACAAAAGGAGACTTCAACAAAGTGAAATGCACATGTAATCAGAAATGAATCTATACATATAATCCACCATTGGAAAATATAGAAGTTCACAGGATCCATAGAAGGAAAAAAACAAAGTCCAAAGTAGATATCCAACACTTTTCCTAGGTAGAATGCAATGTTTCAGACTTCTGGTCCTTCCTCAGGAGCAAAGAACTATAGAAGTATAAAATACAATAATGCTTTTTTACCAAATTTCAAAAAATACAAGAATCATATTAAATACATATAATCAGGGGTCTTTTCGTAGAAAAACAGCTGCAGGAGCTCATTAGCATATAGTATGCTAATGAGCTATTAGGCTATTAGCATATGCCGCGCCCCCTGACATCACCGGAAGTGATGTCAGAAGGGAAAGCAAAAGGGAGGGAGGCATCTTCAAAAGCCTCCCTTCCTTTCCCCAGCTGGCCTGGGAGGGGGAGCTAAGAGAGAAGGGGTTTAAAGTTTAAACTCCTTCTCATGAGAGTTGGGCCACAGAAGGAGGAAAGAGGGAAGGAAAGAGAGAGAGTAGAGAGAAGGAAAGAAGGAAGGAAAGAGGGAAAGAGAGAGAGAAGGAAGGAAGGAAGGAAGGAAGGAAGGAAGGAAGGAAGGAAGGAAGGAAGGAAGGAAGGAAGGAAGGAAGGAAGGAAGGAAAGAAAGAAAGAAAGAAAGAAAGAAAGAAAGAAAGAAAGAAAGAAAGAAAGAAAGAAAGAAAGAGGGAAAGAAAGAGGGAAAGAAAGAGGGAAAGAAAGAGGGAAAGAAAGAGGGAAAGAAAGAGGGAAAGAGGAAAAAGAGAGAAGGAAAGGAGGGGATGAAAGAAATTTGGCGGCAATTTGGCCCCATTATCTCCTATGGACCATTGAAGTCAATGGTGAAAACATAGGGTATATTCTGGGAGCTGAAGGGGAGGGGGTTTGAGGGAGAGGCTCCAAACTCATAGAATAGCTGATGGAGCCTCTCCCCAAGATGCCCACCAAGTTTCAAGAACATTGGATCAGGGGGTCCAATTCTATGGCCCCCGAACAGGTTGCCTCTATTCCCTTCATTGTTCTCTATGGTGAGAAAAAAGTTACTTTTTTCCCACCATAGAGAACAATGGAGGGAATGGGGCAACCTGTTTAGGGGCCCATAGAATTGGACCCCCGATCCAATGTTCTTGAAACTTGGTGGGTATCTTGGGGAGAGGCTCCAACAGCTACCCTGTGAGTTTGGAGCCTCTCCCTCAAACCCTCCCCTCCAGCCCCCAGAATATACCCTATGTTTTCACCATTGACTTCAATGGCCCATAGGATATAATGGAGCTGAAATTGACATTCGGCTGCCTGAAAGACTCCCCGGACGCCGGCTGGGGGCGGGGCTTGGCTCCTGAGCTCCCGGAGCTGCGCTCTGGTGCGCTCCCCCCCCAAAAGACCCCTGCATATAATAATCACTGTTACACAGGGTCTCATTAAATCTTATCAACAATAGGAAGTCTCATTCCAATTTCTTTACAGGACAATACTATTCAGTTTCTCTGTAAAAGAGAATACCTCCTTAGAATTAAGAATATTTTTAAAAAGCACCAATATATTCTTAATGAGACTTCCTAACGAACCATCCAATGCTTATATTGTTTACACATTGATCTATTTGGACTGCTTCGCTGTTTACACTTTTTGTTTTGGGATTCTTTTTACAGAAGTTATCTTTTACTTACAAACTGACTTCTTGAATTTTTGTTGTTGTAACCATTATCAATACAAATGGCTTTGTGTCTTTTTAGAACCTCTGGTACTGTGTACCTCTTCTTTTCCTAGTATATTCAGAGGAGCAGCAAACTTTAGGGAGTAGTAAATAGGTTTGATGAGATCAGACAGAGTGTGCAACTGAGTCTGAACAGGCACTGACAAGTAGATGTACCAATGAGTACTCCATAAGATCAGATATGGTGGGAGAAGAAGAGAAGCTTGCTACCCTTGATAATACGGGCATGTGAACTTCATTACACATTCAGCCAAAAAGCAGGTAAGGTGACTATCAGTGGCTGATTCTGCATTGGCTTTTCCTTCCATTGTTTTAGCAAACTTATGTTGGAACATAAATTCCCCTCTGCATTGCATGCTGCTTTCATTTCCTTTGCTTTTATGGTAGCCACCACACTCCATGCTGCTTTTGCTTCCTTTGATCATTGGATTTTATGGTACCTTCTGCATAGATTTATGGCTACTTTATGGCTGTTTAGGGGTGACTTTCAGTCAGTACAGCATTGGCCTGGAGTATTTGAATGTGGTTTTGAGCTGCACTTTTTCCTCCCAGTTGAGAAAATGTGGAGCGAATGCTAGATGCAGAATTGCTCAGTAACTAAGTGATTTTAAGTTACCAATTCACCAAATGTTTGAGTTTGTTTTAAAATAAAGATGGATATTTACTGCTATTTGAAAAGTGTTTGTCTGTTAGCTTTCACTGGAAGTAACTGAAAGTTCACAATTGCAGTCCAGGCCCTAAAGACCTCTCAGTGACAGAAAATACAACTGACAATGCAAATTATTTTTTCCCTAATGGCCATCACAGATTTATGGCTGGCCTATTCCTTTCACAGCAACAGCTCCTTGCAGCCTTTATAAATAAACCATTGCTCAAATATTAATGTAAGCCTAGTGGCCAGACTTTTAGTATGCCAAATGAAATGCCAAATGTTACTAATGACTTTTGAAAAAACGCTATTGAAGTGGCAAGAAAGCATTTGAAAGACATACATAAACACAATATTTCAATTTCACATTGTACTGACAGCCTGTGGCTGTCCTTTTCACTTGTTAACAGTGAGCAATACAACACTGCCAGTACAGCACTTCAGTGAGAGCACTAATTGGTTCTTTTTAGTGTATGACTCTTATTTACCAATTCATCCTGTTGCAAAGTGTGCCAAGCAGACTGCCATGTCACCAAGGACAAGGCTTATCGTGACCCCCACCAACCAGTTCAGCAATTCAGACTAGAAGGAGAAGAAGAGATTGGATTTATACCCCACCCTTCACTACCCGAAGGCTCTCAGAGCAGTTTACAATCTCCTTTCCCTTCCCCTCCCCACAACAGACACCATGTGAGGTAGGTAGGGCTGAGAGAGCTCTTTCCAGAACTTTGAATCCAATCTCTTCTTCTTCTATTATGGGTGCCTAGCAACCTCCAAAAATGGCAGCTGAAATCTCAGTGGAACACTTTTCTTAAAGAAGCAAAGACTGCTTCCATGATGTTGAAGGTTTTCTAACCCCCAGTATTTTTTCATTTTGTCTTTCTGTGGAACCTGGAGCTTCCCCAAGACTGTAGAAAAATCTTTTCCATTTGTTTCTGGTCCTACTCTGTGGATTTTTTGATCCACAATCTATGGCCCAATTCAGAATTACATATAAGTCTGATCTGCATTGGTATTTTGCACTGTTGTGCCAATGATCTCACATGGACTCACAAATTTCTGTCTACATTTCATGCCACATCCACTTTCCTATTGTCTGCATCATTTTATTGCCATTTAGTAGTGACTCCGAGGTCACTATGGAGTCTCCCCACCTTATCTGAATGTGGTTTTAAGGTGGTACAACTGCTCCTCTCCACCACCGAGCCACTGTGAGCAAAAAGCAGACAACTGGAGCTGAATTCTCCCCCTGCCCATCTTTTATAAGGAGATACGCAAATTGTCACAAAGGAAACAAGTTAGCTGAAAATCCAGTCATCTGTATTTAAAAGCAGCCAGGGAATATTTTTCTGCAATCATGTGGGGGGGGGTGTTGGAACCACACCCACCCCTGAACCATTTGTTATTTCCTGGGGCAGTCTCCAGAATGCCATGCCCGGCAACTGCTGGGTGTTTTGTGTTTTTTACCCAGCTCATTCCGTCTTTCCTGCTCCCCCTCTGCCTCCCCCTCTGCCGGGGTGTGTGTGTCACAGGTGCCTTTCTGGGGGGGGGGTCGCAGGTGCCATTTTCTCCCTGCAGCACAGCATAGCGCAGTGCCCTGTCAGTGCCCTTGGGAGGCCACTCCTTCCCCTTCTCTCGTGTGCTCTCCCTAAACAACTTGCATTGTGATGCAGATAGAGGAGAGCTTTATAATGAGCTAAATGGGAGGCCAGCGCCACAGCAGCATGGAACAGCTTTACATAGCAAATGCAGATGTGGCCCTAATTATGTTTGTAAACCACTCTGAGACTCCAAGTGAAGGGCAGGGTATAAATCCAATCTCCTCCTCCTCCTCCTCCTCCTCCAATGCAGAACAGAAAATAGAAGAGCCACATAACAGTTTTGGGGTTAGAGCATTAATCTTGCCTAGAATTTTTTTCTCTCTCACAAACCCAAGTGTCAGCTAATGCAAGTAAAATGAATTTCAACCTTCAACCAAGTTTATCTTGGTCTTGAATATGACCCACATAACAGTTATTTGCCAGTCTATGTTTCAAAATTATTTCAGACAGATTAGTTGACCTCTGTGTAAAATTCCCCCCAGCATCACAGGAAAGGGGAAGAAAATATATGCCAGGGTTAAGGGTGGGCAAAATAAAAGAGCTGAGGATTGAACCTTTTGCTGAAAGTCACAGAGAAAGAAATGCCTTAACCTTTAAAAACCCATTCTGGGAAATCAGCATGATTCAATGTCTTCTGGTATAGTTACAGAGAAGCAGGACAGAATACTCCTGAAGCTGACACAGTAAGGAGAAGAAGGTTCTAAAATTCCAGGAGAGCTGGAGATGCTAAGGCAGCCAAAGACAAACCCACATTGACAACATCTGCCCGCTAATTCTCTTTCCACTGATATCTGCCACTTTTACAAGTTTATAAAATGCTTGAGTCAACCTTTCAATCATACAAATTTGTGGCACTGCTGGGATAGTCATTTTTTTACAATATTATACTCCATCAGTACACTGACTTGTTTTATTTAAACATTTTTTTGGCCACAAATAAAGTTCTAAATTACAAAAACAAACAGACAAAAAAGACATACAAACAAGTCTGGGCTGGTCCAGATCTGCCAAGTAGACTATTGCAGCTGCGAGCCATAAGCTGAGAGCCAAAGGATAAGATACCAGGCAAATACTTGCAGGAAGAAAAGAAAAGGGTTATGCTAGATGTACCTGTTGCTGTTAGCTTCATCTTCAAAACATAATGTTGCAATTAACTCTGGATAGGGGTATTTGTCTATGGATTGGTCTCAAACTCACAGGAAAGGTTGTTTTGCTTGAAGAGTGAATTTTTTGGCTTGTGCTGGCTGACTCGTATTTGGGTGACATTTTCAAAGTATGGCTTTAAAGCAAGCAGCTGGGCACTTAAATGCTAAAGACTGTGTTTACAATTAACTAGAAGGCTTTTTTTAAAAAAAACCACAACCTTACCATGAAAACAGTGATGAATAGCAAAGTGAGACTAAAGTTTTAACAAGAAAAACATGTACAAAATTGATTGAATATGTATAATTTTATTTTAAAGGGCCTTGATCGCAGTTTAATTATCTACATAAAGTGAGTGTTCATCATGTATGCATAAATAAATGACTCATGACAAATAGCAGCTGAGATATATTTTAAGATAGAAGTTGATTTTGCATGTTTAGACCCTTGAAGATTTTCATGATTGAAATACACATGCCATGCCAGTATAGGTAGTTTATCCACACGGCACTGATTTCAACAGAAAATGAAGTCGGGTGTGTACTCCATTGAACACAAAGTAGTGCTGTTACATATCATCTGTACTTGGCTGAACCCACAATGGGTAGCTGATGGATCATCAGGACATGTATCTAAGGCTGCTCTGGCTCTTTATGGGGAAAGGAAATGCTGACACCAGAAAAAAGTATTGTAGGGACAAAGTGAATTTCTGCAAGGATATGCTTTATCTCACATATTGACACTCAGCGCTTCAGGATGAAATGAAATGCAATTTCTCTAATGCATTTAACAATGTTGTTTTATAGTGGTAATTAACATATCCACATTCTGTGCACAGTCTTTTTTCATAAGCACACCATAAGTGCATAAAAAAGTGGGTTGACGAAACTCCCCAGAGCTGACTTTCGTTTCATTCACAACTTCATCTGAACACTCTAAAGCACCGTAGTAATCTCTCTTGAAAACCTACTGTTCACAGTGTCTTCACATGACATTCCATGCCATGATTTCAAGTACTAGAATGTATCCTCATCCATTTTACTGGAAAATCTTATCCCGGGCATACAAACAAATCAATCAGGTTGGAAGTTCATGGTGGTTCTTCAGTTCTTGAGCATTGCTTTGCTAACCACAAACCAGCCAAAATTTGTGAGGAACTTTAGTTCATCAGCAAGTTTGTGCCCATCCCTAATAAAATCTGACTGTACAATGATTAAGAGCCACCTCAGTTCTAAGGTTTCAGAGTGGCTTCAAACTATACACTTTAAGGTGAAGCTTGGATCAACAAGCATTATATTAATATGAACCTCATATTTACTGTCTGGTTATTTAACCATATCTATTTTCATGTTTTGTGGTACTTTAATATGATAGGTAAGTTTATTGCAGAAAACATATTGCCTGCTGTCTCTCAGTAAACCTTACAATAATTTCTGTAATTAGTTGTACCATCTCTATTACTGCAGACAAAGGAACTGGGGGGGGCTGCCTAAATCCACATAGCGACTTCATGAGGGGTTAAGTTCTGGCCCAGAGAAGGAGCTCTTGATTGCTATATCGAAGTATAGTCTGGTTATTGTGATGTGGACACAGATCAAAACCACTAAAATCACCGCTACTATTTGGCCTAGATAAATGAAGTGATTCATCTTATAAATTTATATGAGATCATAATTTCCTGTGTTGTTTGAAGCAAATAGTACGGTCACACACCATGTAAAAAAGAGACATTAAGCAATATAGGGAACAATCCTGCACAGGTTTATGCAGAAGTATCTCCCATTTTATTCAGTGGAGCTTACTCCCAGGAAAGTGTTCTTAGGCTTGCAGCCACAGAGTGCAATTTTAAACACGTATCAATTTTCTTCCTATCAGCTTTTTTCATTGTTCAACTTTCATATCCATATAGGGTAACGGGAAATGCTATGGCATGAATTAACTTGATCTTGGTCGCCAGCAACATGTCCTTGCACTTAAAAATCTTTTCTAGCTCTTCCATGGCTACCCTTCTGAGTCTCAATCTCCTCATTTCTTGGGTGCGGTCTCCTTTTTGTTTCATGATGGAGCCAAGGAGTGGAAAACCTTGAACACTTAACAACTTCTTCGTTGTCAACCTTAAAGTTGTATAATTCTCCACTAGTCATTACTTTTGTTTTCTTAATGAACAGCTGTCATCCTGCTTTGGCCCTTTCTGCTTTAACCTTCAGCAGAGGTTGTTTCAAGTTTTCACTATTTTCTGTCAGTAATGTGGTGTCATCTGCGCATCTCGAATTATTAATGTTCTTTCCACCAGTTTTCACTCCACCTTCATTTAAATTAATCCAGCTTTATGATAAATTCTGCATATAGATTGAAGAGCTAGGGAAATAAAATACCTTGTTGTCTGATGTTAGCCCAGCCGCCTATATTGGGCTATTTCTGGACTGTTTTTATGTGATTGTAAACCTGATAGTGGGCCAGCCGAGAGACTGTATGATAGGCGCCACGAGGAGAAACCCAGAGAGGAAACAGAAACCAGCCAAGGACGATGAGATGCTGGCTGAATTCACTCCAGAGGTGCTCCACAGCCTGCCTGCTGCTTGTCACATCTTACACTCACAGGTTTACACTCAAACAAAAGACTCTTGCATACAGCCCAGACTCCTGTTCTCCACATAATAAATGGACAGATGTATATATATAAAAAAAAACCACGTGCCAACTCAAATGTTCCTCATGGAGAATCTGCCCGGATACTGAAGAGTCATCCTCCTTTGTTTCCAACTTCCTCTTTTCCCGCTCCCAGGTGTCCAACGGTCAATGTAGCCACTAGTATTTGAAATTGACCCTGATAACCAATCCCTAGCCAGCAGGGAGTGTCCCCAGGTTTAAGCCGCCTGGCCTCCCATGCCCACCGCCCGAGAAGCCTTAAAAACACTCGCACACACTTCTCAAAAAAGCGAGCTCTGCCGATTCCACCCGCTCGCTGTCTACCCCCTACCAATGACCTCTCTCAGCCTGCTATTACCTCTTACGCCCAGCTTATTTTACCCAAACCCTTACCTCACTTTAAATCTTCAGTCTGCAGCTGAAGTAGCGCACGTGTCCTTAGCAGGTCTAGTACACATGTTCCCCATTTTTCTTCCCATATTCCTTCCCACCCTGAACTTCCTGCTGGAAGATTTAGGAGCTACACATCCCGGAGGTAAATATTGCCCCTCATCGCTTCAACACCGGCTCATGAGAATGTGCTATTTATTTCCTTCCTGTTTGTATTAGTTTCTTGTATGCCATTGTGTGTGACTGTATGTTCTGATAGATAGTACTGCACAGTAAACAAAAGATTTATTTTACTCCTGTCTCTCGCCTCTTGGAGCTGTGGTGGCTCAAGTGGTTAAGACGCTGAACTGCAGGCTGTGGAAGGTCAGTAGTTCAGCAGTTCAAGACCCAGGTGCCGCAAGATGGAGTGAGCTCCCGTCTCTAGTTCCAGCTCCTGCCAACCTAGCAGTTCGAAAGCAAGAAATTGCAAGTAGATAAATAGGTACCACTTCGGTGGGAAGGTAACAGCGTTCCGTGCACCTTGGTGTTTAGTCATGCCGGCCACATGACCACGGAAACGTCTTCGGACAGCACTGGCTCTTCGGCTTTGAAACGGAAATGAGCACCGCAACCCTAGAGTCGGATTCGACTGGCTTTCGAGCAAGGGAACCTTTACCTTTACCTTTACCTCACCTCTTTACACTGACCAAAGAATCCCAATATTAAATGCTGTTCCGAGTGCTCTATTAATTATTGATCAGAGCATTTCGGCTAACACTGACACCTTTACCAACTGAGAAACCATTCTGTTTCACCATATCCTGTCCTAACAGCAGCCTCTTGTCTGGAGTACAGGTTGTGCATTAAAATAGTCATATGCTGCGGCACACCCATTTATTTAAAAACCAACCATAGCTTTTCATGATTGAGACAGTCAAAAGCTTTACCGTAATCTATGACACACAAACTGATTTTTTTCCTGAAATTCCCTCATATTCTCCAGTAACTAACATATATTTGCGATATGATCCCTAGTGCCTCTTCCTTTTCTAACCCAGCTTGAACATCTGGCATTTCTCATTCCATATATGGTAACAGTAAAATTTTGAGTGTGGTTAGTCCAGTAAAAAGATTTAATTTTGGACATGGAAGGCAACAGATTCTAACAATTTAATATACTGTCAATTGCTCACCATTGTCATTGACTGCAGGACAAGAAATGACAGATGACAAAAGCTGATATCAAGAACCACAGAACTGAGAAACCTGTAGGAGAACATTTCAGTCTCCCAGGGCATTCAGTGAGGGACCTCTAAGTGGCTGTTTTATTGCAAAGGAATTTCCAAAACAGATTGGAATGGGAGATTGCTGAATTACAAGTTTTTACAACATTTGGGACAATGGAATCCCTAGGACTTAACAGAGATATTGGGTTCTTATCTCATGCTAAGTCACTCAGTTCTCACTTATAGTCAGAATTAAATTTTATTGGTCTTAAAGATGCCACTGGGCTCAAACTTAGTTCTCACATCTGTTGTATGCTAATTTGCTGCTATTCACAGATCTTACCAACTGCATTATTCCAGTCTTAGCTGTACTTATGCATCTTGACTCTAATTACCCCTTCCTGACAACTACACCTCCTTACCTATACGTTATGCTTGAGGATATCTGTTTCAGTGAATAAGTGTGTATGCTACGTCTTTCAGTTCTCGCTTATACCCAGAATTGAATAATGTTGTTCTTGGAGGTGCCACTGGACTCAAACATAGTTCTCAGATCTGTTTGTTAACTCTTGTGTTTGTATGCTAATTTGCTGCCATTCACAGGTTTTACCAACTGCTTTAATCCAATCTCAGCTTTACTCATCGCCCTGTTACTTATTCATCCTGGCAACTAACCTCCCTACCCTCTCTTTACCTATATGTAAGGCTTGATGAAATCTGTTTCAATGTATTTGAAGTGTGCATTCACATGAAAGCTTATACCCAGAATTAAACTTTGTTGGTCTTAAAAGTGCCATTGGACTCAAACTTTGTTCTGTTACTTCAGACCAACATGGCTATCCACCTGAATTTATCTTATAGAAAAATAGATATAGTATAACCTGTTTTTCTGACAATATCTTTAGCAATAAAGATTTTACAGCCATCCAAATGATTTTGCCTATCTGGTCTTAGAGCCCCAATCAACAAACTGTACAGATAACCACCTAGTTAACATTAGATGTTGGAGTCTCCATTGTCTAGACCAGCAGCTTTGTTCAAAGAAAGTGAAATTATCCTTAAATTATGGATCCCAATTTTACTTAGGAAGTAAAAAAACACCATCTCCATTATTTACATTATTCCTATGCTTATGGTAAGTAGAGGCTTTTTAGAATTACTGAAAGTTTCAAGTTTTATAATCCACCCACAAAAGGTTGGAAAAGTTGCAGCTATGACTTTGATGCCAAGAATAAAAATGACAGGCAAATTAAGTGGAGCACAAATATGTCCATCAAGTATTAAACAAAAATAAACATACTATAGCTGTTCCTGAAGGGCCACCAGGTTCCTAGCTTGACATCTGGTTAATGTGGTGACAGTGGGATGGATTCATGTGACAGAAGCCTGCCCTGTGGCTGCTACTTCCATGTTTAAGATTTTATTCTGGAGCAGCAATATTTGGAATCATTGGCCACATGAGTCAGAATGCTAACATCATAATTTCTGATGCTCAAAAGGGAAATTTTGCCTTGCAAACTATTTTCTACCTGGCCTACAAGTTTTCTTATTCCACAAGGGACAGCAGAGCACTCAGTAGTTCAAACTGCAGTTTGGTCATCAGCTGTAGAGCTGTGTACTCGCTGGGACTGCACACGTGGTCAGGCAGCCATGTGGTGGGACTGCATAGCAAAGCTTCACTACCAAAGACAATAGAGCCCTGGGCTCCCAAGCCCAGCCAACGGGCTAACAGGGATCCTAGTGAAAAGACCTATCAGATCGCAACTCTTGTATATAGCCTATCACAGATGTGTGTGTGTGTAATGGGTGTGTTGGTAAAGGGACATAAAAGCAGCCTGCAAGCTGACGAATTTGCCGTTTAACTTGCTGAAATCACTAAGTAAAGGTCTGAGCTGAAAACCCACATGTGTCAGTCTCAGTACTTTTCACTGGCAATGAGAATGGGATCCCGCTGAGTGAGCCCAGCCGGCACCAATCTCCACGAGGGCACAGTGCTCCGCATCATGCCCCAGCCACACCGCACCGCGCCCCACTCTCCAGATCATCGCTCACCACCATGTGCCAGAGTCATGCCTGTCACTCCAGGACAGATCTCTACCTTTGACCCAGCGCACCCTGAGCTATGGGAATCCTGGGTCGAACAACTGACCCACTTCTTCAAAATCCAGAAAACAATGAACATGGATCTGAAGAAGTCCTGGCTCCTGAGCACATGCAGCATCGCCATGATACGGCTAGCCCAGCACCTCATTGTACTGAAGAAAATGGAGGAGGCCACATACGATGACCTAATCAAGGCCCTGAACGGGTATTACACACTGAAACCAGCGATCATGGCCATGCAGATGGACTTCCTCACCCGGATCCAGAAACAGGGTGAGACTGCTCCTGACTTCCTGGCTGACATCAGACGGCTGGCCATAGATTGTAAATTCCCTGACATGGAGGACGCGCTGTTGATCCAATTCATGTGAGGAATCTGGGAGCCAAAGCTCTGGCGCAAGTTGGTCGGCCTCAATGAGCGGAAGCTGGAGAAGGCCTTCCAGACAGCCATGGCATTTGAGACATCATGAAGGGATCAACAGACCATCACCACACACCAGGCCAACACCACTACAGACTCCAGTGACTCCAACAATGAGGACGTCCATCAGTTGCAGCAGCCTGCCCAAGCCAGCGCCCCAGCTCACTGCTTGTCCAGCCCCACACAATGCCCAGCCAGCTCGACCGCCACCTGTGCCAGCTGCAGAGAGGACCACGAGCGATGTTCCTGCTGGTTCTGCGACACGATCTGCAGGAAGTGTGGAAAGATTGGCCACATAGCATGGGTCTGCTGCTTCAAAGGAACCCAACAGCGTCGGAAGACCACACACTTGGCATCATCAGACCTGAACTCCATGAGCTGTGCCCAACACCAGGTACTGAATTTGCCCCCAAATGCCCCAGATAAAATGCACGTTACTGTTCAAATAGAGGGGTCCCTCTGCCAGATGGATCTGGACACCAGGTCGTCCTTCTCCATCATCTCAGCGGACATGCTGTGGGGCCTGTGCCCTCAAGGGGGGGGGGCCTGGAGAAACTGTGGGGCTTATCTCTCCGGGACTTCCAGAAAAACCATTAAGGGGTGAGGCAAATTCAGGCTGAAGTATAAAGACTTTGATGGATGCTTAGACTTGTTGCTGGTGGAGGGAAAGCTCAAAAGTTTGTTGGGCCTTTTGTGTTTTGGGCTGCTGAGGTTTGGGGTAACCGGAATGAACCTAGTGAGGCAGGCCAATTTTAATAAGGTGCATGACGAATTCCCCAGAGTTTTCCAGCTATACCCCCCCCAGTCTCCTTAGAATTAGACCCCCATTAAGACTGAAGCACAGACAACCCCCATTGGTGCTGTGGCTGAAGATTGAGGCCAAGCTAGACCACCTGGTGGCCCAAGGGGTGCTGGAGCCCGTGCCACACGCAAAGTGGGAGACCCCAATAGTCACTCCGGTGAAGCAAAATGGGGACGTCCGCATCTGTGTGGACTATAATTGCATGATTAATAAGGCCCTACAGGATCATGCATACTCAGTACCGGTCATTAGTCATGTGCTAGCTTCCCTCACCGGTGCCAGGGTTTTTGGGAAACTAGACCTCACTCAGGCATATCAACAGCTGCACATTGATGACTCCACCGCAGAAGCCCAAACTATTGTAACCTACAAGGGGGCCTTCCGAGTTAGGAGACTGCAATTTGGGGTGAGTGTAGTTCCGGGGATTTTCCAAAGTCTAATGGATTGTCTCCTCAAAGGGATCCCGGAGTACAGCCATTCTTCAATGATGTTTTAATCGCGGCTCTGGATGCAGAAACCTTCGCCACTCGTCTCCGAACAGTCCTTCAGTGTTTTGATGAAGTGGGGTTGAATGTGAAATGGGAAAAGTGTTTGTTGGGGGTTCCTCAGGTGGATTTCCTGGGGTTTCACGGTGGACGCGCAGGGCATACACCCCACAGCCAATAAGGTCCAGGCCATAGTCAATGCCCCCTCCCCTTTGTCGAAACCCAAACTGCAGGCCTTTTTAGGTCTTTTAAATTTTTATCATTCTTTTCTGCCACACAAAGCCGCAGTGGCAGAACCCCTGCACCGCTTACTTGACAAGAGCATGCCGTGGTCCTGGGGCCCCAATCACGCCTCCGCTTCCCAAGCTGTCAAAGATCTGCTGACCTCTAACACAGTCCTCACACATTTCAATGAGGACCTCCCAGTGATTTTAGCCTGCGATGCTTCCCCGTATGGGATGGGGGTGGTGCTGGGACACAGGCTGGCAGCTGGCCGGGAGGTGCAAGTTGCATGTTATTCCCACACCCTCACAGCAGCCAAGTGCAACTACATGCAAATAGACAAGGAAGCATTGGCAATAGTGGCAGGGGTTAAGAAATTTCACCACTATCTGTATGGGTGACCCTTTACAGTGGTCATGGACCACAAGCCCCTGCTGGGTCTCCTGGCTCCCGATTGCATAACCCCACACATGCTGTCCCCGAGGGTACTCCGCTGGTCCATTTTCCTGGCAGGTTACCAATTCGACCTCATTCACCAGCCCGGCAAGCCCATGGGCCACGCTAATGCTTTGAGCCGCCTCCCACTCCCATCCCATGACCCAGACCCTGCTCCCGCACACCATGTTGCCCTCCTCAAGGACCTCCCAGACTGCCAGGTACAGGTCTCTGAATTTGCGCACCTCATGGATTGTGACTGCATCCTTTCCCGGGTCCTCGACTGGGTGGTGAGGGGGTGGCCCATGGGCCCAGTGAGGCAAGAGTTCATGGCCTTCATTTCCAGATGAGATGAATTGTTGGCACACAGAGTGTGTATTCTCTGGGGCAGCAGAGTGGTGATACCCTCCCCTTGTGCAAGCCTTGCACGAAAATCATCCTGGGATTGTCAGGATGAAAGCCCTAGCAAGGAGTTATGTATGGTGGCTGGGGTTAGATGGCGAGATACAGGACAAAGTGAAGAGGTGCCAACCATGCCAGGAGTCCCAGCCGGAACCGCTGAAAGTGCCAGTTCGGCCTTGGGAGTCGTCCCACAAGCTGTGGGCAAGACTTCACTTAGATTTTGGGAGGGCATATATTCTTCCTCTTGGTTGACTCCTATACCAAAGGGTTAGAGGTGGTGCCCGTCCCCTCCACATCCTCCCGTTCGGCCATCCGGGTAATGTGGAGGATTTTCTGTACACACAGCATACCGGACTCCCTAGTGATGGACAATGGGACGGCCTTCACATCGGCTGAGTTCCAAGAATTCATGGAATATTATGGCATCTGACACATATGCTCAGTTCCCTTCCACCCGGTGACCAACGGTCAGGCAGAGCGCATGGTCTGCTCTACCAAGGAGGTTCTGCCCCTCATGGATCACAGGGACTAGGATTATAAATTGGCTGCCTTCTTATTCAGCCAGCACATGACCCCACACTGCACCACTGGGTGCTGCCCCACCAAACTGCTAATGGGTTGGTGGCCCACGACATGGCTCGACCGCCTCCACCCGGACCGAGCTTTGGAGCACAGAGTGGCCACTGAGGAGCAAGCTGCCTCTAGAGGGTTCTTTCCCGGGGAACCAGGCTACATGATGAACTATGGCCGAGGTCCCCCTGGATCCCTGCCAACGTGGTCCGGGTAATGGGCCCCCGATCTTATGAAGTGTCCTGCAAGGATGGCCAGGTCCTCTGCCACCACATCAACCAACTGCACTGCCATGTACTTCCCTGGGCCACCAATGCACCCGAGGACAGCGGGGATGAGGAAGGAAGACCGGAGCCAATGGAGGGGCCAGCGCAACTGCCACTGCCGCCCAGCACACCACCAGACCAAGATATGGGAGCGCGCCTGGAGCCAGCCACCGACTCCTCCCTGCAGGCACCAGAATTGGCACCAACCAAACCAGACATCCCCACCCAGCCACCAGAGATCCGGCATTCATCACGGAAATGGTGAAAACCCACGTACTTGGGGGACTATGTTTGTCAGACTATGGGGGTGTTGCGCAGCGTGTCAGGAACACTTGAGCCAGCACACTCAGTCACACTAGCACTCACCAGCAAGCACTCCTTGCATCCAGAGGTTTTCCAATAGTCAACCACACTGAGACAGTCCAGTGGCTACTATATACAGGAAATTTATTTACAAGTTTACACAGCTCTCCAACAAAACGCTCCACCATACACCACCATCAGAAGAAGGGGGAAAAACTATACAGAGCAATGACATATATACATTGGTCAGCCAATCACATCAGCCCAGGTTGCATCAGACCATGTCCACACTGGCTGAAACCGGTTTAGTGCAGCTCTCCAGCTGTCACTTAGATCATCATGATCTGAGTGCTGAATCTTACATACCAACAGGGGGGAGGAGTGTTGTGTACTCGCTGGGACTGCACACGTGGTCGGGCAGCCACATGGTGAGACTGCATAGCGAAGCTTCACTACCAAAGACAATAGAGCCCTAGGCTCCCAAGCCCAACCAACAGGCTAGCAGGGATCCAGTGAAAAGACCTATCAGATCGCAACTCTTGTATATAGCCTATCACGGGTGTGTGTGTGTGTAATGGGTGTGTTGGTAAAGGGACATAAAAGCAGCCTGCAAGCTGACGAGTTTGCCATTTAACTTGCTGAAATCACTCAGTAAAGGTCTGAGCTGAAAACTCACATGTGTCAGTCTCAGTACTTTTCGTGTAGCCTAGTCTACCCTCTCTTCTAAAGACCCCCCAGGTTGCAAGTGCATTGAACAAAGGGGTCCTATTTTACAGTATGCCCCCTGCCATCCTTTCTGCACAGTGGGGGAAAGGTTCAAAAATGGCTGCCAGTTTCTGGAAACTGAGGTAAGGTGAGGTCACATTCCAATTGATTTATAGGGGAGTGGAGGAACCATGCAGTCTCCCTTTACAGAGGCATGCACTGCAGAAAAGTTTCATTCTTCAGCAAAGAAATGGGGGGAAGGCAGCAACACAGTGTGATGCTTTTCTAGACTCTGGGGTGGTGGTCAATAATACACACACACACACACAATTGGAAATTAAATGGAAGTGTGTCAAATCACCTTTCCTCATTTTTGGACAAGCAGTTATGCATTTGTTGTAGGGTGGGCAGCTGTGCATTTGATTTGTGTGATGGTGGGTGTTTCAAAACCAGCCTGTTCCTGCTGTCTTAATTCAGGTGTTTGGTTATCAAAATCACTGTACTCCTTCTGCTAAAACATATCCAACTTGGATTAAAAATCTATTTTCTGCATTGGGGAAAAAAGCTTTATCAAAAAACTAAGTGGAGTACTGGAACAAAACCTGACAGGTTTTTTATTTGTGTGTGTATGTATATGTGTGTGTTTAAAGATGAATTGGCTTCAAAACTGAGAGTAATCCAAGCATTCTCATGCAAGCAAAAACAACGCTCCAACAACTATCTATTGTTGTCTGCCAGGTGAATTGGAATGAGTGCCTAACCTACACATGAGTTTCCTGCTGGCTGTTCTGCCCTTGAGCAGACCCACCTGACAACACCTTCCCTCAATCAAATCCACATTCCACGCTTGTCTGATTCGGGACACTCATACCACTTTCCAGGGCTTTTTTTTTTTTTTTTTTTGAAAAAGAGGTACTGGAACTCTCAAGAGAGAAATGAAGTTTTTGATCTGTATACTGAAAACTCACAAACTTTTAAACATTTTTAAAAGAATTTTGTTGAAGAGATTCCGGAACTCCATTCTGGTGCATTCCCCCAGAAAAAAAGCCCTGCTACTTTCACCAATAATATCCAGCGACCATGAAGCAAAGTCTGATGGTAGCCAGCCCATCAGCCTCCCTCACCCTGCCTGCTGTCCTCCCGTCCATGTACTCAAGTTGCTGCCAATGCATAGTCAATGAGATGTATGTGTGCTGTGATTAAGTGCTGGCTGTGAAGTTCATAGTCCTTCCTTCCACAAGCACAGGACAAGTGTGCCTTCACATGCTCCATGGCAGCCCTGAAGAGAGAAGGCACCATGGTCCTGTTCATCAGAGTGTGAGAGGCATCGTGTACAAGGGTATGACATAGTGGAGCAGCCTATGGAACCTCTGCTACAGAAAACAGTTTGCTATTTAGCATGATCTACTTTCCAATCAGGTTAATTACTTTCTTTACCAGCCACACCCCAGCACCTCACTCCCCCTGAAGAAGCACCACATGTCTGATCCGTGCCCCATAGAGCTGGCAACTGGGAAAACATGGATTGTCTGTCCTCTGGAAAATAATTCCAGAAGACCGAACATGTAGCATGCCCATGCTGCCTGGTGGCTGTGGGTGTGTAAGCCTCCTTCTCAGAAGGATTCCAGGAAGGAGGAGGGTGGGCAGAGAAAGATAGTGAAGGGAGAAGGGTAGACATGGAGGTTTCTGCTTTAAATCACCCTCTTTCTCTGATTCCTCTGGCCTCTCTTCCTGCCACACCCCTGAAGGCTTACTAGGCTGTACAGGCAATGGGGAAGCAGTGCTGAGATCAAGCTTTTCCTTCAGCCCCTCAAACAGCCCATGTGTCCCCGAGGTGAGCTTTCTTTCCCAAAGCTTACCTCCAAAGACAGCTCCTGCTTCTGTTCCTCCCTTAGCTGAGTGACAAAAGATCCAGAAGCAGGAGGAGGAGAAGAAGAGAAGATGAAGAGATTGGATTTATAGCCACCCATCACTACCCAAGGAGTCTCAGAATGGCTTGCAATCTCCTTTCCCTTCCCCTCCCCACAACAGATACCCTGTAAGGTAGATGGGGCCAAGAGACCTCTTTCTATAGCTGCTGTTTCCAGAACAGCTCTGACAGAACTGTAACTGACTCAAGGTCATGCTAGCAGCTGCATGTGGAGAAGCGGGAAACCAGTTTTCTCAGATTAGAGTCCACGCTCCAAACCACTATACCAAATTGGCCTCTGTCCCAGCACCACCTGTCTCTACAGGAAGGTCTGCAGGTGGCCAAACAGGAACAGCCACTGGAAAAATGGACCCAGCAAGGCTGCTTCGTCATCTTGCCAGAGGCTGGGGCAGACTGCTCTTCCTGTGCCCTCCTCAGATCTCAGAAGAAAACCTTTTCTCTCCTACTCTTCTTCTCATCCTTCCCAGGGCACTTCCCATGCTGCGAACCCACCTGACTCATCCTACCTATTACAGTCACTGGAAAAGACAATAATTCTAGGAAAAGTAGAAGGCAGCAGGAAAAGAGGAAGACCCAACATGAGATGGATTGACTCAAACAAGGAAGCCACGATCCTCAGTTTGCAAAACCTGAGCATGGCTGTTAATGATAGGACGTTTTGGGAGGTCATTAATTCATTGGGTCACCATAAGTCAGAAGTGACTTGATGGCACTTAAAATACATACGCAATGTTATCACAATATTAGTTGATTAAAGGTTCTTTGCAGTTTAAAATTTGGTATTTGAAAATATTAAAAACCCCAATATGGTACAACATATATAAAGTAACCTTTAAAAAAAGGAAAGGGACCCTACATATCCAAACCTAGGCAATGTTACTTTACACAAAATTACTTATCCACCCCCTGGGGTGGGGGGGAGGATGGAGGACAAGCTAGCTAGCAGTAATAATACATCATACCAGTATGTGAAGAAGCACCATTCAGGCAGAATCTGTCTGTCTGGAGTCTAGAGTAGTTCAAGCAAGGCCTCTCCTCCAAGATGCAAGGAGTAGCATAGTATATACATGGCGCCAAATGTAATGGACACGAAAGACTGTATGATTGGCCAAGGCAGATCACTTGAATAGTCCCAAGGCTATGATTGGCTGGGGAAAATGCTGTTTCCCAGGCAATGGGAAGAAACATTTTAAAAAATGGACAGCAGGGTTTATTAAATTCCTGAGAATTATTTCACACTGTTTGCCAGATCCAGGAGTTGTTCAGGGAAGTCTTTGATGGCCTTGGATATAGCCTACCTGATCAAATGCCAGATAAGTTGGATGATTTTTAGAACTGGCAATACGCAACTGCACACCCTTTCTTCCAACATTCCCTCAGAAGTTTATTTTTGAAAAAAAATTAAGGTGGGTCAACAGCTGATAGCATGAAATGAGATTTTCTATTTACTAATGTACTATCTACTTGGTCAATGTTAACACTTCTTATGTTACCATGTGTGGTTAGGAAGACATGTATATCCTAGACACAGATAAGAGCAGATGTGGCTTGTTTTGTATTAGGGGGAAAACTCTTCATTCTACCACCTTTCACTGTTATGCTAGAGGAACTGTTGATGTACATTCTACATGCAGGTTAAAGGAATTTCCCCCAATTTAAACAGTAATCTACACAACAGTATTGAGGGATCTATTGACAAAGTAGTGAGGCATCTCTACAAGCTTGGAAATGAAAACCCAAAACAGAAATAGTTTATTGAGGGGAATAACACAGTGCTGTAGGTTGAATAATGATAAAATTCAAGCAGTTGAAACAATATCAAACTTTCAATGTAATACCAACACTATAAAAGCAGCAAATATCCCAAGCACCCATAAACACAAACAACACAAACACATACAGCAGAAGAGGCAACAGAGGAGGCAAAGCAAGAGGGTAAAACAGAAGCTAGAGCAGTGCCAGCTTGCCCGCTAGGCGAACTAGGCACTTGCCTAGGGTGCGCCAGCCCTCAGGGGTGCCAAATGGCACCCCGCCCCCTGAAAAGCCCCCCCCCAACCAGGTGCCCACCGTCACCACCTCCATGCTGCCGCTGCCAGTACAAGGACGCCCAGCCAGGGTGCAGGAGGCATCGGTACAGCTCGTCCGCCCTCCCCCTCCCCCTTGGGGAGAGGAGGCAGCGGGGGTGGCATGGCGGCGGCCAGCAGGGACTTGCTGCTGCCACCAGTACAGAATGCCCAGCTGGGGCGCAGGAGGCAGCGACACAGCTCCCCCTCCCTCCCCCTCTCCCCTGGTGTAGAGGAGGTGGCAGGGGCAGCATGGCAGCGGCCAGCGGGGACTCGCTGCTACCACCAGTACAGAATGCCCGACCAGGGCACAGGAGGCAGTGGCGCAGCTTACCCGCCCTCCCCCCTGGGGGGGATGAGGCGGGGGCAGCATGGCAGCGGCCAGCAGGGACTCACCACCACCGCCAGTAGAAAATGCCCGGCTGGGGCACAGGAGGAGGTGGCGCACCTCGCTCGCCCTCCCCCCTGGGGGGGAGGTGGCGGGGGCAGCATGGCAGTGGCCAGCGTGGACTCGCCATCACCACCAGTACAGAACGCCCACCTGGGGTGCAGGAGGTGGTGGCACAGCTCGCCTACCCTCCCCCCAGGGGGGAGGCAGGAGCGGCATGGCAGCAGCCAGCAGGGACTTGCCACTGCCATCACCAGTACAGAACGCCTGGTCGGGGTGCAGGAGGTGGCAGCGCAGCTCACCCGCCCTCCCCCTCCCCCCTGGGGGAAGGAGGCAGCAGGGGCAGCATGGCGGCGGCCAGTGGGAACTCGCCGCTGCTGCCAGTACAGAACACCCGGCTGGCATGCAGGGGGCGGCGGCACACTCGCCCACCCTCCCCCTCCCCCCTGGGGGGAGGAGGAGGCGGTGGCAAAAGGGTTTCCAGGCCCCACCGGGAGGTTGGCATCTGCACCCCACCTAGGGCGGAGAAACACCATGAGCTGGCCCTGGGCTAGAGCCACTTGTTTGTGCAGGTCCAGCCAGAGGAATTAGGTCTATAGGCAGGATTCTAGGTATTTGGACAACCAGTAATGGAAAATAAAACAATAGGAAGACAAATTAACACACAGTGTCCAGAACCAAGACTTTGCCAGCATATTGTAGCTGCTAGAGTTGTCATACTAGGATCTGGGAGCTCCAGGTTCACAATCCCCATTCTGCCACCAAAGCTTACTAGGTGAACTTGCGTATATTATGTATTATCAAATGGCATTGTGTGTAGTATAACCAGGAGATCCTAAGATTGTCTGAAGTTCTCGCTCTTTTAGCGTTATGCACCATTAGGTGGCAAGCTAGACTTATTTTGGGGGCTGAGAGAGCTCTGAATGAAAGAAAGAACCCAAAGTCACCCAGCTGGCTTCATGTGGAAGAGTATGGAATCGAACCCAATTCTCCAGATTAGAGTCAGTCATTCTTAACTACTACACCACGCTGGCTCTGCAGTGACCTTGAATAAGTCACTCTGTCTCAGCCTAACCTACCCCCACAGGACTGTTGTGAAGATAGAGGAGGAAGAATGATCTCTTAATCTGATTTGGAGCCACCCTGAGAAGAAAAATGGGGTATAATCCTGTCCTTATATATATTTGAATTTTGGTTCCACAGCATTCTATGCTTGCCATAATTGATTCGGCTCAAGAACTGGCAGTCAGAAGACACTGGCCAGGGCTGACTGGCTGCTTCGCAAAGTCCTGCCCACGTCAGCCCCGGTCAGTATTTTCAGCTCAGTCTGCTCCAGTCCTCCGACAGGAGGGGACCATCTGGAGTGTGAGCGCAGGGTCAGGCCCTCAAGGCTGAGGCAAGTGAGAGAAGCCCTTTTCCGCCCCCCACACACCATCCCCTGGGCCTTCTATGGGGCACTAGGCCCAGAGGAGGCCTTTTCCATCCCCACACACCATCCTCTGGGCCTTCTATGGGGCACTAGGCCCAGAGAAGGCCTCTTCCACCTCCCACACGCCATCCCCTGGGCCTTCTATGGGGCATTAGGCCCAGAGAAGGCCTCTTCTGTCCCCACATGCCATCCCTTGGGCCTTCTGTGAGGGGACTAGGCCCAGAGAAGGCCTTTTCTGTCCCCCACATGCCATCCCCTGGGCCTTCTATGGGGCACTAGGCCCAGAGAAGGCCTTTTCCGTCCCCCACACGCCATCCCCTGGGCCTTCTATGGGGGCAGTAGGCCCAGAGAAGGCCTTTTCTGTCCCCCACATGCCATCCCCTGGGCCTTCTATGGGGGCACTAGGCCCAGAGAAGGCCTTTTCCGTCCCCCACATGCCATCCCCTGGGCCTTCTATGGGGGCAGTAGGCCCAGAGAAGGCCTTTTCCGTCCCCACATGCCATCCCCTGGGCCTTCTATGGGGGCAGTAGGCCTGGAGAAGGCCTTTTCCGTCCCCACACACCACCCCCTGGGCCTTCTATGGGGGCAGTAGGCCCAGAGAAGCCCTTTTCTGTCCCCCACATGCCATCCCCTGGGCCTTCTATGGGGGCAGTAGGCCCAGAGAAGCCATTTTCCGTCCCCCACACACCATCCTCTGTGCCTTCTTTGGGGGCAGTAGGCCCAGAGAAGCCCTTTTCCCACACACACTGCCTACTGCCCCCATAGAAGGCCCAGGGGATGGTGTGTGGAGGACAGAAAAAGCCTTCTCTGGGCCCAGAGAAGCCCTTTTCTGCCCCTCTTCCCTTCCTTTCCCCCCTTTCCTTTCTTCCTCTCTCCTTTCTTTCACTCTTCCCCCTCTTCCTTCCTTCCTTCCTTCCTTCCTTCCTTCCTTCCTTCCTTCCTTCCTTCCTTCCTTCCTTCCTTCCTTCCTTCCTTCCTTCCTTTCTCCAACCCTCTCTCCCTTACACCTCCCTCCCTTCCTTTCTAGGGCCCGTTGTCTTCCCACACAACGGGCTTTGCTCCCTAGTTATCTATATAAAATAATACATCTACTCACAACACATGGGTTTCCTGGGCCACAAAATCTTACAGTGGGGACAGATTCCAGTTATAAGGCAAGAGGCTTAAATTTAAAAAGATTCCCTTTTCAGGCTTGGAAAGAAGGGAAGGGCAAGGTAAAACATCTGATATGTCCCTGATTGCCCAAAAGGGTTAAATTCTGGGTCCTGAGAATATTTCCATATAAGGAAACAGAGCCTTTTGTTTTAGATGGGGAGGAGATGTGTCTGGAAGCAGTCTTGCTTAATGTAGTCTCATTAGGCAACTTAAATAGCCTTGATTATGCTATTGGGGCAGTGTGACATATCTGTAGTGAATTCAGATGTAGGTACAGTACTTTCCTTGGCAGAATGCTAATATGGCATGCTAATTAATCACTAAGAGGATTTGATTCATGGTTTGATAGGCCAGTACCGGGAAAGACTGGACTTCTCTCTGAAATGGCTTTTTTCCTAAGTAAATGGGATTAGATTCGTTGTGGTTCTTCTGCATTGGTTCTTCTGTCCTTTGTTGTCATAATGAGCCAATGGACGTTTACTGGCCCATGCAAAGACAAGGAGGGGGGAAAAGCTGGTCCTGCATCAAGATGGACAAGGAGAGGAGAGAGAAACCAAAATGGAGACTCATGGCTCATGTTTATGTGCAGATAACTTCATGGCTGTTGCCTGAAATATCATCATAATATATTAGAAACAAGCACCAGAGAAACTGAGATTTCTTCCTTTCATAAAGAGTTATCATTTACATACAGAAAAAATCTCCTCCTTCCCTATGAGTTATGATTCCTGTAATGTTATAGTTCTGTCTAATGCTAGCATCTCGATGGTCATGGACATTCCTGATGGGGACCATGCATTCCATCAGTAGCTGTTCATATACAGTATCTTGGATATTAGCCCTAGATATAAAAATGTTTGATCTGGATTTATAGACAAAACTAGGTCATAATGACATGAAGCTATGATCAGTTTCATATAGAAATCTGAGGTAACAGTTCTGATCAAAGGCTTTTTGATTCAAAGCATAATTGTTTGCAAACTGTAGCTACTGAACTACAAAGAAAACCCATCAGTAAGAGTATGAACAAAATATAGATATATTTTCAGTGCCAACCCATGGAGGAGGAGAGGTGATACAAAAGAGAAGCAAATGCTTTTCATAGTCGTGTAATATATGTTCCTGTTAGTTGCCACCTAGTGGCTGAGTGGCAGATACTTTTTTGTTGAGGAGTCAGACTAGGCATGCTCCCGAACAGGGATGTACATTCAGTTCAGACAAACCAACCCCACCCCCCCAAATAATGCCTATTCGGCATTATTCAGGCATGCTGAAAGCCAAATCAGATTCTCTAATCTGATTCAGCTGGCTGAACAGGGATTTCCCAAATGGATACCATATATTCGGCATTCATTTAGGGAATCCCTTTACAGGGGAGGTGCAGCCTGCCTCCCTAGCGAAGGGTAGATGTTTACCCCTGCTCGTGGGGAGGGTGGGGTATAAATTGAAATAATAAATACAATTTAAAAAAAACCTTAGAAGGGAAGATATTTAAAGTTTAAATTTAACATGCCTCCCCATTCTCTCCCAGCCTTCCGCAGCCTGTCCACCAAAGCGGGCATGCTGCAGAGGGTGTGGAGAGGCATGTTAAATGGTGTGAACTTCAAAACTTACAGGTTGTCAATTGTTTTCAAATTGTGGTGGTTGTTGTAGCTGTTGTTTTTAAAATCATGAGCCTAATGCATCTGTGTAAACAGTCTGGAACCAGCATACTTTTGGGGCTACCTCTCCTGGTATATCCCCCAAAGAGCATTATGCTCCAGTGATAGCCATCTACTAGTGATCCCTGGCCCAAAGAGTGTCTGGCTGCCCTCAACCAGAACCAAGGCGTTTTTGGCCCTGGCTCCAACCTGGTGGAACACTCTGCCAAGAAAGATTTGGGCCCTGCGGTATTTGATGCAGTTCCACAGGGCCTGCAAGGCAGAGTTGTTCCGTCAGGCCTATGGTTGAGGGGAGTGAAAGCTCCTCCATCTTAGGTTGGCCTCCCTTTCCTTTGTATCAGGCAGATTTCAGGATATTATTTCCCTCCCAGGATAAGGAGCACTAGGTTGTGCCCTTTTATACACCATCTATTAGTTGTTGTTGGTTATTGTTATTTTATTATATTATAGAATTGTTTTAAAATTGTAACTGTATGGGATCTTTTATGAATGTTGTTACCCACTCTGAGCTCTGTTTTACATGGGGGGTGGGCTATAAATTGAATGAATAAATAAATAATAAAATTAAAAAAGGTTGGGTTCCTCAATTTATTCATCCTGATTATTTTCCTATAGTCTTACAGTCTGGTCTAATAACTAGTGACATAAGGCACAGCCAACTTATAAAGCAAAAGAACTATGCTTTCTGTGGCCTAGTTTTATAATGTTATAGATGGCAAAGAAACTCCAGATTTTTCTGGATGAGTCATTAGCCCTAGACCTTCTTCAGTTTGCCTTCAGGCCTGGTTTTGCAGTGCTCTTACTGCACTGATGATAATCTCAAAACATAACTGAATAAGGGGAATGCATCCCTTTTGAACTGGTTACATCTTTCTGCTATGTTTTGTGCAATCTATTCTGTAGGATTCCAGAGGATTTAATCCTTTCCCCCATGCTGTCTAACTGCAAGTCTGTTGGGGCTGGGTGTCATCATCTGTTCTCTCTTTATTCCTTTGAACAAATCATCTATCTCATGCTAGGCCAGTGTCTGAAAGCTATGATCTGAGGGAAAACAAGCCCAGGCCTACTCTTTCCAGTGGCAGCTCCAGTGTTACAGAATACCATCCCCAGGATGAGCAGAAGGTGTCTGTATTGTCTGACTTCCGTAAGAAACATAAGACCATTTTTTAAAGCAGGTATTTAATATTTAATCCTAAAACAAGAAAAGGCTGTACAGCCATTGTTTCTTTTTTGTCTGTTTTTGTTAAAATAGATTGTTGCCTGAAACTCAGGTTTTCTGTAAGTCGCTTTCAGCCTCTGCGGTCAGTGGTGAAAGTAGCATATAACTATTTAAATAAATAACTAAATCTGATGAAGTATGCAGGCATACAAAAGTTCATAGCTTGAATAAAACTTTCTTGGTCTTACAGGTGCCACTGGACTCAAACTTTGTTCTGCTGCTTCAGAGTAACACAGCTATCCACCTGAATATAGATTAAACATAGTTAGTAGCAACTCAGAATTCCCAGAATTCATTCTGTCAATGAAGCTGAATCCTTTCCAGTACTTTCATTCTATCCCCTTTTTGGCATGGTCTTTAGAATTATATGGCTAACCCAAATGTAGAAGAAAATAAGGCCACACCAGTAAGTAGGAGAAAAAAGATCCCCTTGCAAAGCTCATTGCAAAATGGATTGGGATTTAAAAGGTCAAATAAACCACTCTGCCTTCCACCTTGTTCCTCCTTTTATTCTCCTAGCCCAAGTGTGGTATTGTGGTAGCCTCTGTGTTGAAGAAATCATGCTAAACAAAGTGGTAGAAAAATACACCTTGTCAAGGATGAGCAATGAAATGGGAAAATGGTTAGACTCAAATAAAATTGTCTGCAGTCCTGTGATCTTTTTGACACAGGTGTAAAAATATCTGTTTTTACAGCCTTTGTCTACCACACCATCCAAAAATTATGTTGTCCAATGTGAAAAGAGGCATCTTGTGGTAAAAACATATTAATTGTTTATCCCTCTGTAATGAATCATAGTCACACACATCTGAGTAATCAGTTTTTACTAGTACATTTCCCAGAATTCTCATCCATAACTAGGGCATTGGTTTCAGTGAAGAACATATTTTAAAGACAATTTTAAATCTGTTTTTAGATTTAACTTATTACTGTCTGCTGAGTTTAAACAGCAAAAAGAGGGAGGGGATTGAACTCTGTAGCTACCCAGTTCATAGTATTGAGAATCAGAGAATGTTCCTAAAGGAGGCCTGATTGAATTTTCTAAAGATAAATACAACACTGTATTATAATTATTAAAATACTAGGAAAAAGGCCCATTGTGTAAATAAATACAATGAGCTCTAGAAAGAGGCTCTGGGCAGGTGCCATGGCCTTGGGCATTCAGTGTCAATTTGCTGTGGTGACCTCAGCAGGGTATAATGACACAGAGCTTACCATTTTCTCCAGGGGAACTGATCTTTGCCATCTAAAGAGCAGTTGTAATTCTGAGTGATCTCCAGCCCTCACCTGGAGATTGGCAACAATGGTGCCCCAGGAGGAAATGGCTGGTTTGGAGGGTGGAGTCTATGGCATTGTACCTATCTGAGATCCCACCCCTCCTCAAACCCCACCCTCTCCACGCTCTATTCCTCAAATCTCTAGGAATTTCCCAACCTGGAGTTGGCAACCCTATCTCCTTCCCAGCCAACCATCAACCTACCTTTATCTGCCCCCTGACTTCAGCTTTCCATCCCCCTCCCCACCTGGAGCCTCTATCTAGGAAAACTACAGTCTTTCTCCTCAGTGGGGACCCAAGCAGAAGGCAATGCAGTAATTCAACTACATATGAGGTTACAGAAGGATCAGTGTGGCCAGATCAGCTAAGTCCTGGTAATGAGAGAGCTGGTGAATCAGATGCAGCTGATAGAGGGCATTCCTGGCCACCACGCCAACTTGCTTTGCATGGAGCAAGGCAGGGTCAAAGAGCATCTCCAGGTTCATAACATGCTCTGAAAAAGCCATTTTCACCCCATCTAGGACAAGTGGATTCAATCCCTCTAGAATTTCCCATTACCTCTGTCTTGTTGGGATTCAGCTTCAGCTCTTTCTGCCTTAGCCCCCTAACCACAGTGTTGTGTACAAAATACATGGTGCGTGTTTGATTCCTTTACTGTAATAAAGCTTTTGTGTTAATGTTTAATTTTCAAGATATATGTGTATAGTTATTTTACTTTACACAACAGGCTGTGAGATTGGCAATGACCTAAAGAAAGATGAAGAAACAAATTGGTGCAGAGGGAAATGAATCTTTAATACACTCACAAATGTTTCTTGCTGAGGAGCATGGGCTTCTTGAATTCTTCCAATACTGATAAAAAATATACTCATTAAAATAAGATACACAGGGGGGAAATTGCGATCACGTGCACCTTGCCAAGAAATGATGACTGACCGTTCCATTGTTAAGCAGCTTACTAGCTAATAGTCCAGCATGACTTACTGATGAGTCACCAATGGCAGCTAGTCTTCTGGTAGCTGGGGGTTCCTGTCAAGTGCTTGAGTGTTTGCCATCAGAACTTGCAGAGTGTTACAGCTCTCCAGATACAAGAGTCATAATCTGAAACAGTTCTGAATGAAAAGTGTTTAGTATGAGACTTAACGCAGGAGGTAAGTTCAACAAGTGATTCAGCTTTATTTAGCTCCAAGATTAGACCAGCTAAGGGCTAGACCAGCTAGACCAAGATACAGTCAAACACAGCGGTTTATATACAGTGGGATATGAGGCAGCCACGCCCTCAGTCATAACAATATCCAATCATACTAATGCATAACAGCCAATCATAAATCACAGTTAAGGACCAATCATATTCCATATTAATAGCCAATCAAAGATGTTCCCTCCATAAGCCCTTTGATTGGGCAATACCAGACAGTTTCTGAATCCGCATAATGAGCACCTGCTCAACTTATGCTAGCCTTATGTCTATGAAGACATAACAACTCCTCCCCCCTTAGATGGAACACACTCATAGTCGGATAAGTAGGGAGGGGCTCTTCTACTTCGCTCTGACCTCCTTAACTCTGGGGCTACAGATGGTTCAGGGTCTGCACTAAGCTCAGCGCCAGGCACTGCTGGGCTGACAGGCTCGCCAGGGTCCGAGAGTCCAGGGTTCTGCCCTGACTCAGGTTCTTGCCGAGAACCAGCAGCACTCACCTCGACCAGAGGCAAGTGGGACTGCTCCCTGGGCCCATACGAATCTCCGGCTTCTCGCTCCTGTTCCGCAGGAGCACACCATTGCCGGAGCTGATCTATGTGGCGGCGTATCTTTCGGCCGTCAGATAGCCTCACCACATACATCCTGGACCCTAAATGGTGGGTGACTTCGGCGGGAAGCCACCGGTGCCCCTCAGCATAGTTACGGGCAAAGACCCAGTCCCCGGGCTGGAACTCTCTGGATGGCGTGGGCGGTTCGGCCCGTACAGCTCTGCTGCCATCCAGGTACGGGTGCAGGCGGTCGAGGAGGGTTGTCAGCCTCCTCCCCATAAGCAGCTCGGCCGGGCTTTTCCCTGTGGCAGAGCTCGGTGTGACATGCTGCCACAGGAGAAAATCGGCCACACGATGGTCCCAGTCCTCGCCAGGCAGTCGGGCGAGGGTCTCTTTTGCCGTCCGAACCATCCGCTCTGCCTGGCCATTTGAAGCGGGATGGAACGGGGCTGTTCTGATGTGCTGGATGCCGTATCCCTCTAGGAAGCCGGCGAACTCCCTAGAGGTCAGTTGAGGGCTGTTGTCGCTGACAAGTACTTCAGGTAGCCCATGAGTGGCAAAAAGTTGGCACGGAGCCTTTATTAGGTTTGCCGATGTTGTGGACCTCATGGGAACTACCTCCAGCCACTTTGAATAAGAGTCCACGACCACCAGGAGCATTTGGCCGTTGATGGGGCCAGCGAAGTCAAAGTGCAGCCTTGACCAAGGCTTTTCAGCTCTGTCCATGGGTGCTGGTGGTGTGTGCGGAGGGTCAGGCCGTGACTGCTGGCAGCGCACACAGCCTCGAACTTGCTCCTCGATGTTAGCATCGAGCCCAGGCCACCATAAGTACCCCCTAGCCAGGGCCTTCATGCGTACAATCCCTGGGTGCCCGGCATGCAGGGACTCAAGTACCCTTTCTCTTAGTTTGGGGGGAATCACGACTCTATTCCCCCACAATATACAACCCTTGGCAATAGACAGTTCAGACCTTCTGCCTCAGTACGCCTTGAACTCAGGCTCCGAACAAACACTTGGCCACCCCCTCCACACCCAGTTTAAAACACGGGACAGTATTAAGTCCTTCTGGGTGAACGCAGCAATGTCCTCGGACCGAAGTGGAGACTGCGACAGTTCATCCAAAGCGCAGATGTCTGCTGTAGGAGCCAGATCGAAACCAGTCTCAGGCAGAGGACAGCAGCTCAGGGCATCAGCGTGCGCGATACATTTTCCAGGTCTGTGTTCCAAGTCGTATTTGTACGCCGCCAGGAACAAAGCCCACCTCAGCATTCTGGGCGACAATATGTTGGGCGTGGGGCAGTCAGGGGCAAAGATTCCCAGTAGCGGCTTGTGGTCAGTCACCAGAATGAAATGGCGGCTGTACAAAAAGTCATGGAACTTCTTGACCGCACTTACAAGCGCCAAACCCTCTTTGTCTATTTGTGCGTAGTTTTTTTCCGCACCACTCAATGACCTCGAGTAATATGCAATTGGCGCCTCAGACCCGTTAGGCATTACATGGCTCAAAACTGCCCCAATACCGAATGGCAACACATCAGCCGCCAAAACCAACATTTTACCCTCATCAAAATGAGTCAGCACGCTGTCAAAAGTCAGTAACGCTTTAACATTTTCAAATGCCTTTTCCTGTAGCCGTCCCCAAACCCATTTCGCGCCTTTATTTAACAACCGATGTAATGGCTCGGCTACCGAAGCTTTGTGAGGCAGAAATGAGTGGTAGAAATTGATTAGCCCTAAATAGGCTTGTAACTCCGTTTTATTCTTTGGTCTAGATGCATTGTGTATAGCTGCTACCTTTCCAGGGGCTGGGTGTACACCTTGTTCGTCAATCTTGAACCCAAGGAACTCGACACTTGAGACCCCGATCGCACATTTTTCCCGTTTTACTCGCAACCCAGCCTTATTGAAGCACTTCAGAACACTCCAGACCCTTTCAAGCAATTCTTCATCACTCTTTCCCGCAATAAGCACATCATCAAAATAGGGAATTACTCCCTTGATACCTCTGAGCAACCCCTCCATTAAACCCTGGAAGATCCCAGGTGCGACATTAACCCCGAATTGTAGGCGCTTAACTTTAAACGCCCCTCTATGCGTAACGATGGTTTGTGCTTCCGCAGCATTGTTATCTACGGGCAACTGTTGATATGCCTGGGCAAGGCCTAATTTTGCAAAAACCTTGCCTCCCCCAAGAGATGCAAGTACATGGCTTATTACAGGTACAGGATAGGAATGCTGTTGTAATGCCTTATTGATTGTACATTTATAATCTGCACAAATACGTATGGATCCATCAGGTTTGACAGGAGTAACGATGGGCATTTCCCATTTGCTGTACGGAACTGGCTCCAAGACCCCTTGCTCTAGGAGCTTGTCAATTTCCATTTCAATCTTTGGTTGTAATGCTAACGGCACCTTCCTATATTTTAGCCTGATAGGCCTAACATTTGGATCCAACTCAAATGAAACCGGGGGACCCGTATAAGTTCCCAGCCCTTTTGCAAAAACCTGAGGAAACTCGTCATACAAACAATTCCATTTATCATGACATACCGTATTAATACCAGAAATAGCAATGCCTGAGGGCTCAAACCAATCGAGCCCCAACAGGCTTACCCTGTCCCCTTCGGCAACAATCAGGGACAGAGCCGCCTTACGCTCTTTGAAACGGACTTCAAATTCCGCCTCACCTGCCAATGGAATTCGGTGCCCTTGGAAATCTGCGAGACAGGCGTCAGTGGGCAGGAGGCGGCGGCGGCTTCGGCTCGGAAAAAGGCGATCCAATGTGCACGTTGAAATGATTGTTCTAGCCGACCCGGAATCGACTTCGAAAGGGCAGGCAACTCCGTCGAGGAACAAGGTGACGAAAATCTTCTTCCTCCGGGGTGCTCCCATGGTGAGGACGGACGATGAAGAGGGGTTGGACGACAGGGTCGGGTTTCGGGATGACAGGGATGAAGAGCAGGTTGTGTTGACCTTGCTTCGGAATTGAGAGCGCTGCGGAGGCGACGTAGGCGGCAATCTTTTCGACTTGCAGACTCTGGCGATGTGCCCGCGTTTTCCGCAAGCCCGACAAACCAACCCTCTGGCCCAACAGGTGTCGCACTCGTGCTTCCCGCCACAACCAAGGCACTGACGCGCTGGCGCAGTCTTCACTTGGGTTCGCGGCTGGCTGCTGGAACAAGGCTCTCGCACGTCATCCACGGCGGGCGCTGGCTCACGGTCCTCGACCTGTAGGTGGATGCTGGATTCGGCTGCCGCAGGCCGCTGTCGCACTTCTCGTGTTGACCTTTCAGCAGTCTCAGCGGTGATGGCTTCCTCGAACGCAACCTCGAATATCAGCGTCTTGAGGGCGAACAGGCATTGTTGCAGCTTGGCATCGCGGTGACCGCAGACCAGCCGGTCTCGCAAGGCTGTCTCAAGATCGGCGAAATTGCAAGCCCTTGCCAACTTCCTCAATGCCGCCACAAACTCGGCTACGGATTCGCTGGAGCCTTGCCGCCTTTCGTAGAACGCGTGCCGGGAAGCGATCTCAGAGGGTTGTGGTGCGAAGTGGGCCTTCAACTTCTCCGTCAGCGTGGCGTACGGCATGGTCTTGATATCATCAGGTGTGACAAGCGAGCGGGCGATGTCGAACACCTCCTTGCCACACGAGCTAAGTAGCGCGGCTCGTTTCTTCGCGGCATCCGTCACTCCGCCGCTCTCGAGGTGGAACTCGAACCGGGTAAGGTACGCTTCCCAGTCTTCCGTCACCGGCCCGAACGGCTCGAAACGAAACTTGGAGCTCATCGCGGCGCTTCCTGGAGCGGATGGCTCCCTCAGAGGCTCGCGGTCGATCGGAACTTCCTCCGTGGTTACTCAGCGGGGCTGCCTACCTGCTAGATCCCATCCTCGTCGCCACTTGTTAAGTATGAGACTTAATGCAGGAGGTAAGTTCAACAAGTGATTCAGCTTTATTTAGCTCCAAGATTAGACCAGCTAAGGGCTAGACCAGCTAGACCAAGATACAGTCAAACGCAGCGGTTTATATACAGTGGGATATGAGGCAGCCACGCCCTCAGTCATAACAATATCCAATCATACTAATGCATAACAGCCAATCATAAATCACAGTTAAGGACCAATCATATTCCATATTAATAGCCAATCAAAGATGTTCCCTCCATAAGCCCTTTGATTGGGCAATACCAGACAGTTTCTGAATCCGCATAATGAGCACCTGCTCAACTTATGCTAGCTTTATGTCTATGAAGACATAACAAAAAGAAACAGAAAGAGTTCAGAATTTTTGGTGAAACTGTCTGAAACTGGGACAGCTTCAGAGCTGGCTCCCACAGACGCTCGATCAGAGTCTGAAACAGAATTACCAGTCCTGCTTCTGCTTAAACTCTGCTGTATACCTGTAAAATGAAATGAATGTTATAAAGACATTATATGTCACCAGTTTTATAAAGATATTATGTCTCCAGTGCTGTCTCACCCAAAGTCAAACAAACCTGATAGTTTTTATCCTGGAACTTCTTGGAGAAGTGTGGAACATTAACAGTATAATTGTGAGAACCCTGCTGCCGCCTCCAACTGAGAACCCCTTGGTTAATGGGATTCTCATGTTATTTTGGACTTAGTTGTTTTAACAGGCACCCCCTTTTACAGCCTAAGTGCCAAGGGGATCTGAAACTTGGGAAGTCTCATAAAGACACCTGGGTGCAGCCATGACCTTGGAAAATCCCAGGGATAGACAGGTAGGGTGTGCTGCCATTACAAACTGATTAAGTGCAGTCTCCCCCTGCTCAGGGTTCTCAATAACAATAAGACTTATCAATAAGATTTTACTTCATTCTCAAAAACAAAAGACTTTTCAATACTGGAATATCCTAGCATGCCCCAGATGTGTCTGCCCAACCTAAGGAAGCTGCCACTACTTTAACTAACACCCCATTCCTCTTTTTCCTTTTCTTACTCCATTTCTCTTAGCACCAATGTTAACAACAGTTGCCACAGCCCAGGTACAGGACTGCAGCCAGTTCCCAGCAGAAAGCAAGCCTTCCACCCAATCCTGTGTCTTTCTTATGCTGAGCAGCAGATAGTAGGATCAAGTTTTAAGTTACAGCTAGCCCTGAATTAAACATTGAGCAAAATAAACACATGTTTAGGGCACCAAGGGAAGGGGGGCACGACAGAGGGGTTTTTTGCTTGTATTGTTTACTGCTATTTAGTGTTAAATATATATATGTTTAATACAGCTGTGAGGTTTCAATTGGGGGATGGCCTGAAAGAAAACTGAATTTTTAATCTCTTATTTCACCTTTAGCACTTATTGAACACTGAATCAGACTGAATCAATCAGACCCTTCAGTCAATACTGAATCAGACTCTTGGTCTATCAAAGTCACTATTGTCTCCTCAGACTGGCAGCGGCTCTCCAGGTTCTCAGGCAGAGGTCTTTCCCATCACCTACTGCCTGGTTTTTAACTGGAGATGCTGGGGATTGAACCTGGGACTTCCAGCATGCCAAAGCAAATGCTCTACCCAGGGCTCTTTTTGTAGCAGGAACTCCTTTGCATATTAGGCAACACACCCCTAACATAGCCAATCCTCCAAGAGCTTACAGTAGCCTTTGTAAGAAGAGCTCTGTAAGCTCTTGAAGGATTGGCTACATTAGGGGTGTGTCACCTAATATGCAAAGGAGTTCCTGGCTCTACCATTGAGCCACACTTCGTTGTCAGTTAAGCAATGGAAGGGTCAAGGAGCACCATTGTTGGGCTGTGTTTAGGGCATCAGTTGGCCATAATCCAGCCTTTGTTAGAACTACTCCACATGCTTAGACAGCTCAAAAGATAGGATTTTATTGCCTGTACTTGGGCTGGGTAGCTGCCTAAAATTCTCTAAAGAAGCTCTCTAAAACATGCAGCAAATACTCTTTTAAATCCTACATCTTCTGCTTTTAGGAGTAAGATAAAGAAGATATGGAAGACATGCAAAGAAAAAAAATATACAAGCTATGGATTTTTTAAAAGCTTTTCTTCATGGGCCAACTAATCATCTTTCCAGCAGATCCTTTTGTCATAACTGGGTCGTTAACAATTTCTTATAAAGGAGAAGTGGGAGAGTAATTTAAAACATAAAATGGACATATGGGAGAGCTGCTGAAACCCCTTTCCCTCCAGTATGTTTCCCTCAAATTGCTTATCCCCAACAATTTTTCTCCTGCTGAGAGTGGTAGTCTTCTCTACTGGAAGGGGCAGGGAAATTCTCATTTCAATACCTTGCACTCAACCTTTCCAGACCTGCTGGCTCTACAGCAGTGTCATTTCTGCAAGACCCTTGTAGAGTAGGGGAGGGGGGGAGGCACATAAAACTTTCTGTTTTTCATGGCAGCTGAGATCTGGGCTCCTCACTTTACCTCATGGAACGTCACCTCTGCTCTAGCTCATACAAGCTTCCTAATCCCTTCAGTATTTCAGAGTTTAACTGCACAATACAATTTTTTGTCAATGTATGCCACCCAGGTACACATGGAGTCCAACTGAGTTTTGGAAAGAGAAGTGTTAAGCTTCCACAAAGAAGAAGAAGAAGAAGAAGAAGAAGAAGAAGAAGAAGAAGAAGAAGAAGAAGAAGAAGAAGAAGAAGAAGAAGAAGAAGAAGAAGAAGAAGAAGAAGAAGAAGAAGAAGAAGAAGAAAGGAGATTGGATTTATACCCCACCCTTCACTCAGAGTCTCAGAGTGGCTTACAAACACCTTTCCTTTCCCTTCCCAACAACAGACACCCTGTGAGGTAGGTGGGGCTGAGAGAGCTCTGAAAGAACTCCTCTTTCAAGAACAGCTCTGACAGAACTATACCTTGCCCAGGGGTCTTTTCATAGAAAAACAGCTGCAGGAGTTCATTAGCATATGGTATGCTATCAGGCTATTAGCATATGCCACGCCCCCTGACATCACCAGAAGTGATGTCAGAAAGGGAAGCAAAAGAGGGGGAGGCATCTTCAAAAGCCTCCCCTTCCCTTCCCCAGCTGGTCTGGGTGGGGGAGCTAAGAGAGAAAGGGTTTAAAGTTTAAACTCCTTCTCATGAGAGTTGGGCCACAGAAGGAGGAAAGAGGGAAGGAAAGAGAGAGAGTAGGGAGAAGGAAAGATGGAAGGAAAGAGGGAAAGAAAGAGAAGGAAAGGGGAGGGAAAGAAAGAGGGAAGAAGGAGGGAAACAGGGAAAGGAGGAAAAAGAGAAGAGAAGAAGGTGGTAAAGAAAGAAAGAAAGAAAGAAAGAAAGAAAGAAAGAAAGAAAGAAAGAAAGAAAGAAAGAAAGAAAGAAAGAAAGAAAGAAAGAAAGAAAGAGAGAAGAGAAGAAGGAGGGAAAGAGGAAAAAGAGAGAAGGAAAGGAGGGAATGAAAGAAATTTGGCAGCAATTCAGCCCCATTATATCCTATGGGCCATTGACGTCAATGGTGAAAACATAGGGTATATTCTGGGGGCTGGAGGGGAGGGGGTTTGAGGGAGAGGCTTCAAACTCACAGGGTAGCTTTTGGAGCCTCTCCCCAAGATACCCACCAAGTTTCAAGAACATTGGACCAGGGGGTCCGATTCTGTGGGCCCCCAAACAGGTTGCCCCTATTCTCTCCATTGTTTTCTATGGTGGGAACAGGGGCAACCTGTTTGGGGGCCCATAGAATCGGACCCCCTGGTCCAATGTTCTTGAAACTTGGTGGGTATCTTGAGGAGAGGCTCCATAAGCTACCCTGTGAGTTTGGAACATCTCTCTCAAACCTCCTCTCCTCCAGAATATACCCTATGTTTTCATCATTGACTTCAATGGCCCATAGGATATAATGGAGCTGAAATTGACATTCGGCTGCCTGAAAGACTCCCCTGGATGCCGGCTGGGGGCGGGGCTTGGCTCCTGAGCTCCCCCCCAAAAGACCCCTGACCTTGCCCAAGGTCATCCAACAGTGGCAAGTGGAGGAGTGGGGAATCAAACCCGGTTCTCCCACATTAGAGTCCATGCACTTAACCACTACACCAAACTGGCTAACCCTAACCTACTACTGAAGAAGAGTTAGATTTATACCCCACTCTTCACTTGGAGTCTCAGAGCAGCTTACAATCTCCTTTCCTTCCTCTCCCCACAACGGACACCCTGTGAGATAGGTGGGGCTGAGAGAGCTCTTTCAAGAACTGCCCTTTCAAGGACAGCTCTTGTCAGAAATATGGCTTGCCCAAAGTGATACAGCAGCTGCATTTGGAGGAGTAGGGAATCAAACCCTGTTCTCCCAGATTAGAGTCCACACACTTAACCACTACACCATTTTTCTGACCTGAATTGGCCCCTTTGAGGGCAGCACAACATAGAGTACCTATAGGTTTCCCCAGTGGGGCAAATAGGCCCCTAGGGATAGGAAAATGGAATACAGAAAAGCTGTAGCCCCCTATCCTTGTATGCTGTGGTCCTTCTCCCAATCCTTATCTCCTTCACACTTGGAAATTGAGTTCCAGCAAGGACCTCACAGTATACATCTGATTGAAAATCATCATGGTAGATCCAGATATGACCCAAGAACTTTTTAACTTGTAGTCAGGTCCCAGAAACTCCACCTAAGAATGCAAAGGAATGCATGCACAACTCAGATTCCACCAGAGTTAAAATTATATTAAATTGTATGCACATATGAAGTTGCCTTATACGGAGGGAAACTTTCTAATTCAGTATTTTCTACTATGATTGGTTGCAGTTCGCAGGTCTTGGACAGAAAGGAATTTCCCTAAGCATCTGCTACATGAGAGCTTTTAATTGGCAATGTCAGGGATTAAATTTCAAACCAGAGTCGGTTTGCTGGGTGGCTCACTGGGAATATCCCACTACGAATACCATGCACTGCAGAAGGGAGGGAGGGTGGCACACTTAGCAGTACACAGTAGAACATGGCAATAGAACTGCTGGGGTTTAACTGCATAGGGTTGCCAGAACCCCTGGTGGAGGCAAGGGTCCCCCGCCACCCTGCTGATCAGCTTACCAGTGGAGGACTTACCAGGAGAGAGAGTGAGGCCCAGGCTTCTTTGCCGGCAACCTGGCTATGTCACTTCCAGCATGCACCAGAAGTGACATCATCACATCAGTGATATCTAGGCAATGATCTGATATTTGGACAAAAACTCTATAGTAGAAGCCATTTTTACCATAGAGTTTTTGTCCAAATACCGGAGTGTTGCCATAATGTTGCCACGTGATGGTGTCACTTCTGGTACACATCAGAAATTACATAGCCATGCCACCAGTTATGTCACCGGGGCCTCCCTCCTGCTCTTGGTAACTCCTACTGCAGCACAGTGCAGATGCATGCAACTATTGAGTATCTAGCAAAACACAGAGCCAGCAAGGCATGTCATCAGCTACACCAGGTTATGCTAACCCCTCAGTAGCTGCACACCTGCAGATACCACTAGTAAGAATGCCACATCCCTCTCTCCTATCAGTGGTGCTCAGTGGTGGGGGATTTCCCTACAGCCCAGTGGATAAGCTACAATACATGAAACCTTCTGCCTGCAAAATCAGAGCTCTACCCTCCCCACTGCATATGACTAAAAGGCCAAATTTAGGTCCCTTTTTAATGTGTTAATGATTTTCTTCAAGAGCACAAACGAGACTTCAAAAGAATGTCAGAAAATTGTTAAATCTATGCATTCTAACAGCTTCCTTGTGCCTCTGTCAGGAGAATCTCATGAACTCCCTTAAGCAAAATCTGATTTGTTTTCCCTTCTACAGCAGATTTTGCTTTCCTTTCTGCTAAACAAGGAGAAGCCTTTCCAATTCAGAATAACCTGGAGCAAGTGAAGCATTATTATACATTCAGAATATTGTATGGCTGAATGAGACCAATGTCTCCAAAGCCATCAGCTGTTTTATCCTCTATTTTAAATGACTTTGATTTCTGGTAAAAATATAATGAAAAGTGTTAGAACAGAGCTAAGTGGATGCCTCAAGTCATCCATACAAAAGCTTTGAACCAGCCTATAAATGTATTATACAGATGCCTAGGAAAGTCCATAAAGTATGCCTCACTTGAAAACAAAAAGAATCCTTTAATTCTCCTTCCTATCACTATTTATCTCTCTAGTACAGATTGTCCCAATCACACACACATCATGACACACACCACTACAGAACACACTGCTTGTAATGTACAAACACAAGTGCTGAGGAATATGGTATTATTTAAATTTATACTTTGTTTATCATGCTAATACATGTTAGTATAAGGTTTCTGCCCCCCACAAAATCAACATTTGCTATTTATCAGCAGATTGAAAATTAATATTGATTAAATAAATGAGCATCTCCTAAATGCCACTCCAGATACTAGGACTTCAATGCATTAGCACAATGACTACTTAATATCTCAAAATGTGCATTTGACATCCTTCCAGGAGGGAAAAACCATTGTAACTGGCATAAATGGCTCAGAGGTTAAGATGCTGAGCTGCATACCAGAAGGTCTGTAGTTCAGCAGTTCGAGACCCTAGTGCTGTGTGACAGAGTGAGCTCCCATCTCTGGCCCCAGCTCCTGCTAGTTCTAGCAGTTCGAAAGCAAGAAATTGCAAGTAGATGAATAGGTTCTGCTTCAGTGGGAAGGTAACAGTGTTCCGTGTGCCTTGGCATTTAGTCATGCCGGCCACATGACCACGGAAAAGTCTATGGACAGCACTGGCTCTTCGGCTTGGAAACGGAGATGAGCACCACCCCCTAGAGTCAGATTCAACTAGCTTTCAAACGGGGAAACCTTTACCTTTTATCAGGGCATTTTTTGTAGAAAAAGCCCAGCAAGAACTCTTAAGCATAACAGGCCACACCCAACAGCAGAAACTCATTAGCATATTAGGCCACACCCCTGACAGTGCAGCTCCCTCCCAGGATCAGCTTCCCCAGGTCCCCCACAGCTTGTGGGGCGCATGGGGAACCCAAGGGAAGGAAGGCAGTTTCTGGATCAGCTTCCCCAGGTGCCCCACAGCCCTGACTGAGTCTGAACAAAGCTGATTGAGGCCTACTTTTCACAAACAGGAGATGATTTTATACCTGTATCTGTGAGGTCTGCGGCGCTGCCCCAAGGGTCTAGTTTTGGGGTCCGTTTTTAGGTCACCACTAAACTGCCTTCCCTCCCTGGATCGGCTTGGCTTCCCCAGGCACCCCATGGCTTGCAAGGCGCCTGGGGAACCCAAGGGGGGGGAGGCTGTAGGTGTGGCCAACTTGGAAGCCAGCCGGAACTCTGTTCCTGCGTGTTCCTGCCCAAAATGGCCCTGCCTTTTACTTTTAAGATGTCAAGTCTTAAGACACCAAATGGTTTAATAGCTTCATTTTTGCATTAACCAACATGAAATTCCAAAAGTCATTGCAACGCATTAGCTTTTTCATCAGCTGAATTTCATCTAGGAACATGAAATGTAGGGACAGCATTTTCCCACCTGTATGAGATCTGTGCTGAGCTTCTGCTTCTCCTGCTTCAGGCATTTAAGCCTGGGTCTAGCCAGAAGTATCAGCTGAAGGGCAAGAACTATGCGGTTCATTGCCCCTGGATCTTAGCCCATGGCTTGTAGCCTTGAGATCAGTGAGCTGGATCAGGGAACTAAGGACTAGCTCAGAATGTGATGAATTGTACTCCTTGTTCTTTCTGTGGTCACCTTAGTCAGGGGCACCCTTACATACTGCGACAGCCTCTCCGAAGACCAGGAACATTTCCCCCATGACCATTAACTTGAGGTAATATAGAGGCTTGGTCTTGTCACTGTCTTCATTCTTCTTCTTCTGCCTTTTATTTATTACTTTCTGCTATGCCCTTCCTTCCTGCTTTGGCTTGCTATTCTATATAAATGGGTTACTGTCCAAGAGGCCCCCTTCCTGCTTCCAGTTGCAGATATGATCTGGTTGTTCATCTCTACAGCAGACTTGCTGCTTAGAGTTACCAACTTTGGGCTGGGAATTATCTGGAGATTCTGAGGGTGGAAACTGGGGAGGCCAAGGGTTTGCTGAGGGGTAGGTCCTCATTGGTATATAATGACATAGAGTTCACCTTCTAAAGCAGTCTTTTTCTCCAGAGGAACTGCTCGCTGTCATCCGGAAATGAAACATGGAAACTTACCTGAGGGTTTCTTCTCTTCAGTGGGGCAAAGTCATCCAAATTGGTTAAGCCATACCTCTTCTCATTCCAGGCAAAGCCAGGCAAATTTGTGTAGACTGTATTGGCTCAGAGTGAGGCTGACCCTCCAGTCTTAGTATAGCCCAGCTACATAATAAATTTTGCATCCTACTTGATTATTTTCTCAGTGGGATGTAGATGACTTTGCTGCACTGAGAAGAAACCCTCAGGTAAGTTCCAATCACGGCCGGATTGCCCATTGGGCGAACTAGGCACTTGCCTAGGGTGCACCGGCCTCAGGGGCGCCAATTGGCACCCCACTCCCCCCGAAAAGCCCCCCGCCGCCCTAACCGTGTGCCCACCGCCGTGGCTAAAAAGCGCCCAGCTAGGGCGCAAGTCGCCCTCCCCTCCTCCCTGGAGGGGGGAGGAGGAGAAGGAGGTGGCTGGCAGCGGCCAGCAGGATCTCCCTGCTGCCGCCGCCGCCACCAAAAAGTGCCCACCTAGGGCACAAGTCGCCCTCCCCCTCCTCCCTGGGGGGGGAGGAGGAGGAGGCAGCCGGTGGTGGCCAGCAGGATCTCCCTGCTGCCGCCACCGAAAAGAGCCCACCTAGGGCGCAAGTCACCCTCCCCCTCCTCCCTGGGGGGGGGAGGAGGAGGAGGTGGCCAGCGGTGGCCAGCAGGATCTCCGTGCTGCTGCCGCTGCTGAAAAGCGGCCACCTAGGGCACAAGTCGCCCTCCCCCTCCTCCCGGGGTGGGAGGCTGCGGCGGCCAGCAGGGACTCCCCACCGCTGCCGCCGCCGCTGCAGAGCGCCCAGCTGGGGCACAGCTTGCCCGCCCTTCCCCTCCTCCCTGGGGGGGAGAGGAGGGGGGCAGCATGGCTGGGTCTCCAGGCCCAACCAGGAGGTTGGGATCTGCGCCCACCTAGAGTGCAGAAATACCTGGAGCCAGCCCTGGTTCCAATGTTTTGTTCTCCATCAGTGGAGGAAGTAATCCAAACTGGTTATATGCCAAAGCTACAACCTGTGTGGGATCCTATAGTTAAAAGGTGCAAGAGCTCCTAAAATCCTTTTGTTCCCCTTTTTTTTAAAGTGGATAAATCTGAATTAGACAGAGGGTCCACCTTCTATTGCTTTAGCCGTAGTATCCTACTAAGCACTATATTGGTGGCCTTTGCTCTGGTACAGAACTGCATGGCCTCTTGGGATAAGACTGGTGCAAAATTTTTAGGATGTATCAAATGTCAAGGGAACAGTGTCTGGCTCCTGAAGGAGGTTTTCAGCCCAAACCATGATGGCCCTGGAGAAATTTGAGACCACAGTGGGGGATCTGATTGTCAGAGAGGCTGCTTCATAGGATTCCCTACAGTTGTCGTTGTCATCATCATCCACTGAATCCTTAGATGTGTTGTCCCCATCCTTTTAGCCTTAAAAAGGCCAGGTCAGTGTCACAAAACTGTTGATGGCCCATTTAAAACCTGAACAGCTCTTAAACAAATAACTTTTGTTTGAAGGTGTGGAAATAGTAGGTTCAGAACTGGAAGTTTTAAACAAAATAGTGTTGATAATAAATTAAATTGAGGAGTCTGAAAGTCAGGGTTAAAAGAGAAATAAGTCTTTTTAGTCTTTTTAGTCTTATGAACTGCAAAATAGGACTCGCTGCACGCTTGGTAAGGTACCTCTCCTTCAAAAGCTCTTAGAAGCCACTTTTTCCTCAGAGCCACAGCAGAAGTCCCACAAACACTCATGTTTGCCCATGCCGAAAAACGGACACTCTTTTGACAACTTCCTTTCTCTGTCTCCACGGGCTTTTCTCCTCTGGAGCTTTTCTTTCAGAAATTCTCCACTCCCTCAGGAGGAAAAACCAAACCAAAAACACCTCAACTTCTTCACTCTCTGCTTCTCCCTTGGAGTTCTTTGTCTTGTCCTATTGCCAGGCAGCCACTCAGACAGCCTCCCTAAAGGAATCACCACCCTTTAGAGGGGCAGCGGTGTTTCCAGGCCAAGGCCGGGAGAAAACATATCACAAACTTTTAAAGAATAAATATTTCACAAAGCTTGATGTGTATGTTAATATTATTGTATCACAGACATTATACGAAAGCAGTACAACATTCCACACAGCATTCTAAACTAGAAGACATGTGTGAAAGAGAGGAAAAAATCCCACTTTACCTGCAACAAAATACTGCACTTGCAGCATTAGGAAAATGCAGTATCCTTACAACTGAAGCATAATTTTAGGAACAGCACTTGAATTCTTCACAAGAAGTATCTATTGCATATTTGTTGTACAATATTTTTGAAAAGCCTAAAAATAAAACAGTACAGAGCCACAGTTATTTGTGTAAATATTTATAACCATTTCTGGTATGTGTTAAAGAGGGGGGGAAATGCTCTGTTCACAGAGTATGCTAAACATCTGGTTGTATTGAAGAGTCAGATGAAATGTTTCTAAAGGAAAAACAAATACCAAAAAAATATAGGTGCATCTGTAATAACAAAAAATTGGTAGGCATTTTAAGGATTTGATGACATGACATTTTATAGAAATGGCTTGTAATTTGATGGTAGTTTGTTGCCTGTGAAAACACATAAATTATCAGAGCAGGTGGGGGATCTATAACACTTTTAGGGGACCCTGCAAGACTATTTTATTTGCTAGTACATTTAATGGGGTTAGGGTTGCCAGCCTCCAGGTTGTGGCTGGAGATCTCCCACTATTAGAACTCATCTCCAGGCAACAGAGATCAGTTCACCTGGAGAAAATGACCTCTTTGGAAGGTGGACTCTATGGGATTACGCCCCACTGAATTCCCTCCCCTCTCCAAACCCGGCCCTCCTCTGGCTCCACCCCACAAATCTCCAGTATTTCCCAATCCAGAGCTGGCAACCCTAAATGGGGTATGGGCTCGGTTTGTATTGAACTCTGTATGCTTTAAATTTGGAATTGTAAGACACCTTGAGCTACAGAGGAAAGCCCATTCATGGGGAGGGCGGTATAGAAGCCTAAAGACAGAAAATAAATAAATGCACACATGTATATCAATCACTTCTTCATTTGAACAGGTCAGACTGGAGGAAAGAGGAATTGTGTGGATAGTGTCACCTTACTGGCAAGCATGTACACTATCTAGTTGCTTCTAGATATGTGGATGCCAGGTCTCAGTATAACTGGGGTTGTATATATATTGCGCTCTCTGTCTCAGAATGAGACATTCACAAGAAAACTTGTTTCTGCATGTAAATCTCACCACAGTGGATCAGGTCATTAATCTTTCCATTACATTCCTAATTTGCCATGCCAAACAGAAGAAAGTTGGATCCTGTTAGTGAGTCATACTTCTTTGATTCCCTAGTATAACTCTATTAACTGAAAGCCCTGGGGAGTGCTGTTTGTCCTATTGTGGAACCATACATGTACATATAAGCCTATGTTGGGGTGGGTAGAGCAGTTTTGGGTTGAGGGTGACACTTTCTGCCCTATGTCATGGACCCAGTCCAGGTAAGACCCCTGTATATTTGGTGGGCATGGAGTCTTGGGGCACAGCTGGCCCTGTCTGGGGGTGTGCCTGAGGGGTGTCATTTGGTTGGGCCCTCTGGCCTTGTCTTCCTTCTCTCCTTAAGTTTTTAAAAAAGGTTTTAAAAGTGTGTATTTGTGTGTGTAAGCTTTTTGACATGGCAAACTCTCCAGTAAAAAATATTGTCTATCAGTGTTCCAGAGTCTATAGTGATAAAAAGTTGCAATAGTGAAGTTCAGTCATATTCCTTGAGAGTCAGGGAGCCTCTGAGGAGAGGTCTTGTTTAAGGATTGAAGATATAGCCTGAACCATTGTCTGGCCACTATCTAATCAAGTCAAGGATGAATATAGCAGCAACAATCCACAAAAGTGGGGGAGCTAAAATGGTCCACCTCCACAGTCTCATGGATCCTACTAGATCCCAGAATGGTCTGGATAATTTTAGGATTGGAGCTTGGAACATGAAGCTCCTTTTAAGCTATTGACAAGGTTGCTCCTCATTGACCTCACCCTTGGAGTAGAAGCCAGACTTGTGGTTTATCATACAGCTGGGTGACTTTTACCACAACACCTGAGCCTCCGTTTGAATTTTGATGGGGGAAATTAGCTAAGAGACCATTTGCTTAATAGGTGTGCAAGCTAGGGATCCTCCTCCAACTATACCAGAGTCAGAACCCTCCTGGAGCAGCACAGACGACAGACAGGAAATATCTTTTATGAAATTTATTAAGAAAATATCCCTAATACACTTAGCTAATCAATAAAAATATCATACAAATACACACACAAGAGGTAAGAAATAAAGGGCTGATCTTAAGAGATCAGAGATGAAAGAGGGTGTAGCATTGACAGGGTAATGGCTATCTTTCCAGATGTGCAGAAGTCCATGGAGAAGGGATTGTGGCCCAAAACAGAGTTTGGGGGTGACCTGCCAGTTGGCATCCTGGGGCAGACACACATGCTCAGGCCATGTGTTTCAGAGGATATAGATACAGGAAAACAATGTGTACCAATGGGAGGCCTTGAGGGGCTTGTCCCAGGTGAAGACAAAAGATTACCTGGACCAATAATGAGTCGCAGGAGGTGTGACACCAGGAGGGACAAGACCTCAGTGTGACCAATGAGGTTTCAGAGGGGCAGAGTCTGGATTCACAATAGTGTTACTGGAGCTTGCTGAATGGGTTTGATAACTACTGATAGTCCTGCCAGGGCAGGTTGAATAGGTTCCCAGATTTAGACAAAAGGTGGGAAATGGGTCCCTGATAGATGCCAGGAAGGATTGTTAATAATTTGAATGTTTGATTAGTTATCTCGGTATCCTGCGGGGAGGGGACAGGAAGGACACGTATTGAGACAAAGGAGTTTTCACATAAGTATAGGAGTCACAATTAGCTGTGATACCTCTGCAAATCTTTTTACTGATAAAATAACACAAATATGTCTTGAGCTGGATGCTGGCTGTAATATAGGCCAAGCAGAAGAAATGACTAATACATTGTCTGGTCTGCTCATGTTCCATTTTTACATAGTTACTTCACTGAATCCTTACCTATATTGGCTGCTAAAATCATGTAAGAACTACATGAATAAGTCCTGATGTCCATCATAAACCACCCACTCAAAGAAGCAGTTATCCATTCACTATTTAAAAAAACATCCCTACACAAAAATGATGTGGCAAATAATTGTCCACTTTCTAATCTGCCCTTCCCATACAAAGTGATTGAGAGAGCAGCAGAGGACCAACTCCATGTCTTTTTGGATAACTCATCTACTCTGAACCCGTTTCAGTCTGGTTTGAGGACAGGCTATGGACAAAGATGACTCCAGTGGCTTTATCTGATGAACCCTGGGTATAGACAAAGGCCTGCTACTGGGTTTATCTGGAGTCATTGATACAGTACATTATCCATCTTGTTGAGGCATTTGGAAGCAGAAGTAGGTATCACGAGATGTGCCTTGCACTTGTTCCAATCTTTCCTTATGGATCAGACTTAAAGGGTTACTGCTAAAGACCAGTTATCTTCAGTGTGGGAACTGTTTTGTGGGGTACCATAAGAAGCAGTCCCCCATGTTATTCAACATCTATGTAAAGCCCTTGGGAGAAACCATTCACAGCTTTTGAACTTAATGCCATCAATATACTGATGTCACCCAGCTCAGTATGTCTCTTTCCTAATGCCCTGGTGACACAGCAGAGGTCTTGAGCCACTGCCTGTCTGCTTTGGGTGAAAGTGAACAAACTGAAACTGAGCGTAGTCAAGATGAATGTAATCAGGGCTCTTTTTGTAGCAGGAACTCCTTTGCATATTAGGCCACACACCCCTGATGTAGCCAATCCTCCAAGAGCTTACAGTAGCCTCTGTAAGAAGAGCTCTGTAAGCTCTTGGAGGATTGGCTACATTAGGGGTGCGTGGCCTAATATGCAAAGGAGTTCCTGCTACAAAAAGAGCCCTGAATGTAATGCTGGTTGGGAAGCCTGAGGTGTTAAATGACATTGTGTTTTCCACTGTTGATGGGGTTCAGCTGACCTTTGCTGACTCAGTTCAGAGCCTGTGGGTTACACTGGGCCTAGCATTACCTGTGGAGAAGTAGGATAATGCAGTCTGGGGACTACAGCTGGTGCTGAATGCTGCAGCTCTTATTATTGGGAGCTAGGTGGAACATGCATACTACACTCATTCTGCAATCACTCCACTGGCTACCCATCAGTTACTGTACTCAATTGAACATACTGGCTTTCATATACAAAATCCTTCATGGTTTGGACCCTTGTATCTGCAAGTCCACACCTCCACCTATGTCCTGCCATAACAACTTCACTCATCTGAGCAGGGCCTTCTGAAGGTACCGCCCAGCAGATGGGCAAGTTCAATGAATGACTGTACCCATGGCTTCTCTGTAGTGGCCCCCATCCTGTGGAATGGCCTGCCTGAGGAGGTCAGGAAGGCTCCCACACTCCTGGCATTTCACAAAAACAGAACTGCTCAGGAGGGCATTTTATAAAGGAAATAGGCTACATCATAAACAGACCGGTCCAGGTAAATGCACAGTGTTTCTGCTGCATTGTTTAACATGTCATGTGCTTTGTTCAGATGACAACTCCATTTCAAATTTCTGCAGTTCCTAGTCCTTTCACAGTACTTATTAGAAGTATAATTCTGTTCATTTCATTAATTTACATAGTGTAATATGTTGAGTCTCAGTCAGAAAGGCAGACTATAAATAACATAAATACAATAAATACAGTAAAAATAAATACACCAGTGACTTCAGCTAGGAAACTATATATAGACATTTTTGCTTTAGGGAAATGAGAAAAATACAGAGTGAAAGCCTACTATTTCTGGAATGCACAGCAGTGCAGTGATGACCTTATGCCATAAACCTGCAACCACAGATTGCTATTTGTAGATCTGAGCCATTTTGAAATCCCTCCAAAGTGTTGACACTGCTGTTAAGCAAAGACACCAAATCATTATGTGGTGTTGGGTTGTTACTGTGATATTTGCCATAATTCTTTTTTAAAAACCATGATACATAACTAGATGACATGTGTAATATTATCATGTAGGGGCCAAGCACCCTGTCAAAGCTTTATCTCTGCATTAGAATGTCTTTGCTCATCTTCTTTAGCCTGTAATCAGCTGCCATCATGTCAAGATGAGTCAGTATTATATATGAAGTACAGAAAAGTTCTATCTTGGTGGACAGAAGGCCCATTCTGGATTTAGCCATGAGGCAAGGGATCCCTTAGGCTGCCCAAAAATATTTACAGCATTGCATTTTTAACAGAGGTAAGCTATTCTAATAGCTGTTTTAAGATATATTTTTGATGGAACAAGCCACCTTTTCAAGAAAAATTTAGGAATATTCAGTGGAGACTGTCTACTGAAAGTTTCATAGCAGTGTGATTTTTTAAAAAAAAGTGATCTAAAAACTTTATCCCAAATGAGCAAAAACAAAGTGCGAAATCAACATACCTAACATTACTTTATCAGATATATTTCTCTACATTTGATTTACATGGGTATATGCAACCAAATTAACTTGACATAAGTTTTTGGGACAGTTGCAATTCTGGTGATCCCTGGAACATCATGATACATCCCATCTGTATTAATGTTCATCTGTACAAAGTTCAAACCAACTCTTGCCTCCTGCTTCTCTCCCTTTTATGGCCTGGGAAAGAGAAACGAGGTTATCTTTTGTTTATTTGTGTCCCTTTTAGTTTTGGTCTGGAAAAAAGAAACTAGGTTATCTCCCCCTTCGTTTGTGTCCCACTTTCCCTTTAATTTTGAAAAAAGTAAACTGGCTTGCAGCAAAACCTGACTGGAATCTTCCCCCCCCTAAAAACATTTTTTATTCTAGCAACATTTTGTGGACTAGAGGTTACTTAGACAGGTGCATGCAATGTGTCAAAATCTTATGCACACACACATACATACATTGGCTGAGTTCAGACTGGCAATTTGCCCCGGTAGGGACCCCGGGCCAACGACGATTTAATCCCGGAGTAAATGGGACGTTCACACAGGCACATCTGCCTGGCGTCCCCCACCCATAACTAACCCGTGCTGTTGCGCTTCACTGCCGGATTAAAAAAATACCTGATAAAAGCCATAGTAAATCCGAAAGTCCGCATGTGTCACGCGTTTTTCCGCTTCCGGGGAGTCTGAATGCGCATCCGAAAAGCTGGGAGCAACCCGCGTTGGGCATGAGGCAGCAGCGGTGTGATTGGCTGTGCTCCGCTCCACTGCCCAATGCGGTGCCGGCGTTGCAGGCACATACACCCACAGCCGAATTAATGGGGAAACGGCGAATATAGCACGCCTCCGACGCAGCAGTCTGAACGCTCCCGTGCGCCTCCGTCCTGTATCTTCCGGCAGAGGCCCCCGCAGAGTGAATGGGAAACCCCGGTATAGTTTAATCCAGGGTTTTTTTTGCTACGACTGGCTACCGGAGCAAACTGCCAGTCTGTACTCAGCCAGTATGGAGGATACCATTGTAAACAGAGGGTCAAAACACTATTAATATAGGATGTGACATGATGTAAAATTCAAATGTAATCAAGAGAAGCACATAACAATAATTAGCAGTAACTGGTGATAAAGTAATTCCTAGTTTTCTCAGTAATGTTTGAGAGACCCATGGTCTTTGTTCAAGTCTCAGGAAATGTAATTAAATTTCTTGACGAATTCTATCCCTGCAGTTTCATGCTGAAGTCTCCCTTTGAAATTCTTTGAAGGATGGTGAGGGTGCTCTCAAAGAAACTCAGACTGACATTTTGGATTTCCAGATCTCTCAACAATGTCTGAGACACATAACACTTTAACCAAAGTCACCAGTAAGTTTCACTACTGGGAAGACATTTGAGTCTGAGTTTTCCACATCTACCCTAACTCTGCAGCCACCACTTCACATTGGCATCCTCTTGCTTTTATGCTTCAGGAAAAGATCTAAAACTACCTACTGGGTCTCTTAGTTACTATGCTACAGTAGTTCTATGGCTCAGCATATTGTGTTTTTTTATTTCATACCCACATAATACAGTACTTGATTCTAAAGACATATAACAAGATTTGTAACTTGGGTACATGCATGCATATCAGTAAATGCAATGTTTTGGCTTCCTCCTTTCCATTTTTATGTGAACCTCTCCCTCACAACCCACACAAGCAGGCATTTTGATGCACATTCATACTGATCATTATGGCATATGCATGAGAGATGGCTGTATTTGCCCTACTGCCTTATCCTCTGATATTTACAGATCTGAAACTGTGTAAACTGATTCAAAATCACAATGAACTGCATCTTAACATAGACTGCATCAAACTAATATATTCTGAAATTTGCAGAAGAAAGGAATATAAATATCATCTCAGTCTCTAAGAAATAGAAAGAGATTCTATAAAGTCAAATAGCTAAAAGTTAAGCATTTTTCTCATTTGAAATAGAACTCTTTTACATAGCTTCTTTTCTTTTATTAGCACTTTCAATAATTTGTACATTTAATTCCTTATTTTAGATAAAATGTCTTACTATTCTTTAGCTCCACTTTACTATTATATTGCTTTGAACATGCATTATACTTTCTATATCCCAAACCATTCTCCTCCTAAATCATAGTCTCCCAACAGGAAAGTGATTAAATCCTATTATGTAACTACATAATTCACTGAAGAATATGTTCTTTGTGTTTTAGAATAGCCGGTAGCCACACATGTTGGCTATTTCCTTAGCCTGAAATGGCCCTGGGGTGCTCTTTGTCCCGGGGAGAAACTTATGTGTACCTCATCAGTATCCATAAAGCTCCCAGAGGGCAAATAGTACCCATGGGGCCATTTCACGTCAAGAACATGTTCCAGTGAGAGTTTTGAGCACATTGTTCCCTAACTCTATTACATAAGAACATAAGAACATAAGAGAAGCCAATGTTGAATCAGGCCAATGGCCCATCTAGTCCAACACTCTGTCACACAGCAGCCAAAATATACCAGGTGCCATCAGGAGGTCCAGCAGTGGGGCCAGGACACTAGAAGCCCTCCCACTGCTGCCCCCTCCAGCACCAAGAATAGAGTGCATCACCTGCCCCAGACTTAGAATTCCCATCTATACCCTGTGGCTAATAGCCACTGATGGACTTCTGCTCCATATGTTTATCTAATTCCCTCTTGAAACTGTCCATACTTGTAGCTGCCACCACCTCCTATGGCAGTGAATTCCATATGTTAATCACTCTTTGGGTGAAGAAGTATTTCCTTTTATCTGTTCTAACCCGACTGCTCAGCAATTTCATGGAGTGCCCACAAGTTCTTGTATTGTGAGAAAGGGAGAAAAGTACTTTTTTCTCAACCTGCTCAATCCCATTCATAATCTTATAAACCTCGATCATGTCACCCCTCAGCCGTCGTTTCTCCAAGCTGTCCCCCAGGAGAGGGTGTGGCCCGCAGCTACTCAAAGTCACCCAAGGCACTTAATTACAGGCAAACAATGACCCTTTCACACCCTAACCCCAGCAGCCAGGAGTCTGCTATTCAGTTTCACCCAGGCACTTAATTACAGGCAAACAATGACTCTTTCACACCCTAACTCCAGCAGCCAAGAGTCTGTTACAACTCACCCACACACTCCCAAATACAGTCCCACACACAGTACCTTCTCAGCTAAAGCACCTCAGCTGAAAGTAAATAAATAAAAATACCACTCACCCCTCTGGCAGCTCAAACACCTTGCTCCTTCTCAGAGCTCAGCTGGGTTCCAATCTGAATCATACACATTTATTTTATTTACTTCATTTATAGTCTACTTTTCGCAGTGATACTCAAAATATAAACATCAATTTAAACAAATAGTGAAGTCCTCCAATAAACAATACAGCAGAACTAGGATTACATAACTGGAAAACAATGCAAACAAAAAAAAATCTAAGGCAATAAAAATTTCCTAAGGCACAACATACCATAATGGAGAAAGTGGGTTACAAAGGCAGAATGCAAGAAAAGGAAGGTGATACATACAATAAACATTGCCATAGACTACAAAAAATGACCTTATAAAAATGACCTCCTGAGCCATTCCATTATTCTACAGTTTTAATCCCTTCAACAACAACAGCAACCCCCCCTCCTGAACAACTGGGAGGCATGGATTCCTCATACGTATTTTCTGGCCTGACCTAGTTGGCAAGGATGAGTGGGAAATTAGATGGAAAGGGGACACCCATTCGAGCTAAGGAAAGGGGATAGATCTTCTAGAGAGAGAAAGAAATTCCCTACCCAGTCAAACAGGAAGTTAGCTCTGAAAAGTGCAGAGATCCCTGGACTGGTGTGGAGAGCCAGTTTGGTGTAGTGATTAAGTGCGTGGACTCTAATCTGGGAGAACCAGGTTTGATTCCCCATTCCTTCACTTGCACCTGGCTGGATGACCTTGGGCAAGCCATAGCTCTGGCACAGCTGTTCTTGAAAAAAGAGTAGTTTCTGTCAAGAGCTCTCTCAGCCCCACCTACCTCACAGGGTGTCTGTTGTGGGGAGGGGAAGGGAAACAGGTTTGTAAGCCACTCTGAGACACTTTTGGGTAGTGAAGGGTGGGATATAAATCCAACTCCTCCTCCTCCTCCTCCTCCTCCTCTTCTTCTTCTTCTTCTTCTTCTTCTTCTTCTTCTTCTTCTTCTAAACTGCCTTTATTATTTATTATTTGATTTTTCGCCTGCCCTCCCCTGCACAGCAGGCTCAGGGTGAGTTACAACTTATTAAAAAACCAATACAATGTTTAAAACATTAACATATAAAACCCAATTAAAACTCAGTTAACCTTACTGTTCAATGGTGATGAGAAGTACCATCTGGAGCATCTACACCTTAGTGGATTCAACATGTGGAATAGATGGATCTCACACTAGAGAATGGGTGGCAAGGAGCAAACAAGTGAACTATGCTCAAAAATGAACAGAAAAGATGGTATATGTTCAGAACCCATAGAATATGCTCAAAAAACGAGCAGAGCAGAACTGTTGCCCTGCAAGGCTTTTGAGCCTCTTTTTGGACTGTGATAAATAATAAACTGTGCCAGTGCGTGTGTAAGGAACTGAACCACATGGTAACCCTCCCAGATGCCAGCAGAGACTGCACCCAGGCAAGAGACGTTTCTCCTGACCAGCCCAGCAGCTCCAGTGCCCAGCAGAGGTTACCAGCCTGTTTCTCATGAAGGAAATATGAAACAGAACCAGTACACACCAAAGCACAGTAACATGTTTTGATAAAATACCAGAAATAGGAACTCCAAAAACACCATTGAGAGTTCCTTCTACAGCAGGCAGCCTCTTTCCTTCCCCCACCTTCACATGCAAGACCTCACGTAGCCCTGGCAGAGTCTATTCATCGTTGCCTAGTTACTGATTGAGAGCCATCAACAGCCGGGCTAATGCCATCAAGAACACAATAGAAGTGGCCGGATGACTCATCCTGGCTATCACCTGGTGTCAGACATGAGTAAGTTTCTAGCTCTCAGTACTGACCATCCCTCAGGCACACCTCCACACACCTCCCCTACATCTTCCAACCAATAGGGTGCTTTCAGGGACGGACTACCAGGAGGCGGGAATCAGGGAGGTAACCAGCCCCCACCCTCCTGCTTATAAGGGGATGCCAGACCACAGGCCCTCTCTCTGCTCTTCGACCCCTATCGAACCTTTGATCCTCTTATGTCCAGCTTGCTACCCCCAACCCTTGCCTCCATCTTTAAACTCTAGGTCTGCAGCCTGAGTTTCCATGTGCTACCTGCTGGCCAGGCCATATGGTTCCCCATTTTTCTTAGTTTCCTTCCCCTCCATTTTTCCTGAGGAACACTCTGCACAAAGGGACCAGTAAGTATTGCCCACCAACAAGTTATCTGCTAATGCAAATGTGCTTTGCCTCTCTCTGTATTTCTTAGGCCTTGAATAATTGTGTGTGAGCTTGTGTAATTGTTTGCGTGTACAGAACTTCAGTAAAAGACTTTATTTTCAACCATAAAAAGTCTCCTGGTCTGTTACCAACACCTCCCGGCGGGGCTGACCTCTGTATACACAGGTGTTTCGCTCTCGCAGCCGATTGCTTATTAATAATCAATCAAATTCCCCCCGTTATTATTCATAATAACGCGCAATCAGGCTAACAGAACAGAGTAGGGGGAGGCCAATGTAGACAAAAGTCTGCTGCCTCAACCAAAAGCCTGGTAAAACATCTTCATTTTACAGGCCCTACAGAATTGCATTAAATCCAGCAGGCCCAGATCTCATGTGGGAGAGTGTTCTACCAGGCTGGTTCCCGGGCCAAAAAAGCTCTGGCTCTGGTTGAGGCTAAGAGGACATCCTTTGGCCCAAGGATCACCAGTAGATCTTGATCCACAGAGCAGAGAGCTCTTTGAGGGACATACCAAGAGAGTTGGTCCTGAAGATATGTCGGTTTCAGACCGTGCAGGGCTTTGAAGGTTAAAACCAAAACCTTGAACTTGTCCCTTGGATGACCAAGGGGTAAAACGAGTACTGAAGGATGATAGGGAAATGGCTGAGAAACTGAATGCATTTTTTGCCTCTGTCTTCACTGTGGAATATAAAAAGTGCTTGCCCACTCCAGAACCACTGATTTTGGGAGGGGTGTTGAAAGACCTGAATCAGATTGAGGTGATGAGAGAGGAGGTCCTATGACTGATAGACAACAAAAACTGATAAATCACCAGGCCTGGATGGCATACATGCGAGAGTTCTGAAAGAACTCAAATGTGAACTTGTGGATCTCCTGACAAAAATATGTAATCTCTCATTAAAATCTGCCTCCATTCCTGAGGATTGCAAGGTAGCTAATGTCACTCCCATCTTTAAAAAGGGTTCCAGGGGAGATCCGGGAAATTACAGCCAGTCAGTCTGATGTCCATACTCGGTAAGCTGGTGAAAACTGTTATTAAGGAAAGAATTAGTAGGCACATTGATGAACAAAAACTATTGAGGCAGACTCAGCATGGGTTCTGTAAGGGACGATCTTGTCTCACTAATCTGTTAGTGTTCTTTGAGGGAGTAAACAAACATGTGGACAAGGGGGACCCAAGAGATGTTGTTTACCTTGACTTCCAGAAAGCTTTTGATAAAGGTCCTCATCAAAGGCTCCTAAGTAAGCTCAATAGTCATGGGATAAAAGGACAAGTCCTCTTGTGAATCAAAAACTGGCTAATTAAAAGGAAACAGAGAGTGAGTATAAATGTGCAATTTTCTCAGTGAAGGGTGGTAAGCAGTGAGGTACCACAGGGATCAGTCCTGGGTCCGATGCTTTTTAACTTGTTCATTAATGAATTGGAGTTGGGAGTAAGCAGTGAAGTGGCTAAATTTGCGGATGACATGAAATTGTTCAGGGTGGTGAAAAGCAGGGAGGATTGTGAGGCACTCCAAAGGGATCTGTCGAGGATGAACGAGTGGGCATCGATGTGGCAAATGGGGTTCAATATGGCCAAGGGAGTCTCAGAGCAGCTTACAAACTCCTTTCCCTTCCCCTCCCCACAACAGACACCCTGTGAGGTAGGTGGGACTGAGAGAGCTCTAACAACTGCTCTTTTTTCAAGAACAGCTGTGCCAGAGCTTGTGACTGATCCAAGGTCACATCAGCAGGTGCAAGGGGAGGAGTGGGGAATCAAACCCGGTTCTCCCACATTAGAGTCCACGCACTTAAGGATATTATAGCATTGGAAAAAGTGCAGAAGAGGGCAACTAGAATGATAAAAGGGTTGGAACACTTTCCCTATGAATAAAGATTAAAACATTTGGGGCTCTTTAGCTTGGAGAAACGATGGCTGAGGGGTAACATGATCGAGGTTTATAAGATTATGCATGGGACAGAGCAGGTAGAGAAAGAAGTACTTTTCTCCCTTTCTCACAATACAAAAACTTGTGGGCACTCAATGAACTTGCTGAGCAGTCAGGTTAGAACAGATAAAAGGAAGTACTTATTCACCCAAAGAATGATTAACACATGGAATTTACTGCCACAGGAGGTGGTGGCAGCTAGAAGCATGGATGGCTTCAAGAGGGAATTGGATAAATATATGGAGCAGAGATCCATCAGTGGCTGTTAGCCACAAGGTATAGATAGAAACTCTCAGTCTGGGAATACAATGCACTGTATTCTTGTTGCTTGGGGGGAGCAACAGTGGGAGAGCTTCTAGTGTCCTGGCCCCACTGATGGACCTCCTGATGGCACCTGGTATTTTTTTCCACTGTGTGACAGAGTGTTGGACTAGATGGGCCATTGGCCTGATCCAGCATTGGCTTCTCTTATGTACTTATGTTCTTATCCTGTATTCAACTGAGACCCAGTGCAGATGGCAGAGTGCTGGATGAATGTGTGCTCTAATCCAGTCTGGAGGTGACCATTGCATGGATCAGAGTGGCTAAGTCACGGGGGGAAAGATAAGGGGCCAGTTGCCTGACCTGAGAAAGAGACTTTAAGAATCAGTTAAGGGGGCGGAGCTTCGGCATTTCAGAAATGGCCATGGCTTCTTGCAGTAGCGAGAGACGTGTGCCATGAATTGGGGACAGGAGAAGGCACGAAGGTGCGTGCCTTCCAAGGCAGCCTTGTTGATGGGTGCCAAGCCAGGGAGCTTCTAGGAGAGCCCTTTCTCCGGCTTATAGCTGGTGCAGGAGGGCTTCTCCTTGCTCCAATGGTCCGTCTCTGATTCCCAGCAATGACATAGAAACGACCGCTCCAGCAAGCGATCTGGAAGCTCAGCGGATTTATTTCTACTCTCCAAGATTTGTTGGATCTACATCAAGCGAGATCCCAGGGAGACCTGTTGGATCGACTGACTAATGAGTGAGTTATGTCAAAGTGAGACATCAATCAGTGTGCTGCAAAGTCCCCACGGTAGAAGAGGGAGGGGGAGGGGATGCCCTACCCCCCCCAAAAAAAGCAATTTATCGAAGCATTAAGGGGGGGACTAAGCAGATCAATGAATGAATTACAACAGGGGAATTTCCAAGGGATTTTAAGTGCTTAAACAGACCTGTGACTTCGTAGTGGTTAAAGTAAACATCCTTCCAACATGGAGATTGTGGCGTAGGAAGAAAATGAAATCATGCCTTCTTCAGGAAGAGCTCAAACAAAGAAGCGTATCATATGACCTAGCTGACCTGGGTCAGGAGGTTTAGTTAGCCTTAGAGACTCTTCCTGTTTTATCAGAGTGAACTTTTGTCACCCTCTCCTGGCCCTCAGAAGGCATTGGATTTAAAGAGACAGTGTTACTATCAGAAAGCCTTTACTTATGGAATATCTCTAAAGAAGATGGGTTATAAGTGGACAGGCAGGTTGGTTAAAAAATGATTTATCTTTAAGCGAAGGATTGGACTTGGACTAATCCAAAACATAACCACCCTGCAAAAATGAAGTGATGGACTCTTTAAACTACAGACAAGCATATAACAGCTGTAACAAGGACATAAAAAGTGCTGAGAGCCAGAAGATCAGAGGAAAGACACTACAAGAAACAAAGTGGACTGTCTTTAATTGTAGAAGAAGGGGAACTTGAACTTTGAGAATTTGGAAGGGGGGGATAAACGTATTATGTGAAGCCATAGTCAGCAGGTGTCTGTTGAGGGGAAATAAGGATGGAAATTTTCATTGTTGTACCAGCTAAGCTGATTTTGATGATTAGAGAATTAATATTGAATACTCCTCATGTCAAAAAATTTTCTAAGAGGTTTTTCGGTTTCGGCGTTGCGAATGGCAGCCACCTCTCGGGACGCTCCCGGAGGTGGCTAGCCCACACGCAGTTAGGGGGGGTCTTCGCATGTGCGAAAGACCCTAGTGAGCCTTAGGTATAGGCTCCGAACCGGGGGCGCTTTGGGGAGTAGCCTCTTTGCCGGCAGACAGCCAGGAAATTGAGGCTTCCTCCCCGCCCCAATCGGCCCCACTGCGTCGTGCCCGTAATGGGACTTAGCAGCGCCACCGACTTCCAGGAATGAAGACAGCGCCATGATTTAACATAAAAAGAAGAAGTGGCATCCAATCGTGAGTTGAAGATCTATTTTGAAGCGTGAATTTGAGGCCCCTTGCAAGCGTTTAACCGTAAGGGAGGAGGGAGGAGTCCCTACCCCGTTTGAGAAGCAAGATCTAAAAAGGGAGCGCGAAGGGGGCAGAAAGAAAAAACAGTGTTGGTGAAAGTACCGTCGGGGTTGTACGGAAGATTATGATCCTTTTAGCTTCCTGGGGGATGCGGCACGAACTTTCTAAAAGTAAACAACAAAACAAAATGTCGACAACGGGGAAAGTCCTGCAGAAACCGGAAGAGAAGATAGGAGGGACTTCCGGTCCGGGTAGCCCCCCCCCAGAGCTTGCTGTCAATCAACAAGAAAATGAGATACTGCGCCCTCTGCTGGAGCAAATGCAGAAAATCAACGAAACTTTGCTTAAAGTGGAAAGTGTCCTCATCAGCTGACAGGAACAAATATCGGAAACATCAAGGAAGATGGCGGAAATTGAATAGAAAACGAATTTGATTTTAAGTCTTCAGGGCGTAAAAGAGGAAGAGAAAGAAGATCTCGGATTTACCTTGATGAGTGTTTTGGCACCCCTAACTGGCAGTGAAGTGAAAGAATTAAAAGAAGAGGTGGACATGGCTCCCAAAGCCTATTCCGCTTTTATAAAAGGAAATACTCTGCCAGTAAAAGGGGAGGCTGAGCATAGCAGGCAATATATCAGAGATCTAATTTCATGTGAAGTGGCTATGGCGCCCTGGAAATTGGAAGGTCTGAAGTACAAGGAAAAAGAGAAAAGAAAGAAGATAGAACACATCCTCAAAACGCAAAAACTTCGGAAGAGACACGCCAGCTGGGAGGAAGATGCAGCACTCAAAATTGAGACAAGCGGTGAAGAAGGCAGCAGCCCAGGGGAAGGAGGCGATGGAACGGAAGGCATCCATGTTAAAAAGGACTCAATCCATAACTGGAAGAGATTTAAAAAGAAGACACTTTGAGGACTGTTCGTGTTGCATCTGGAAGGAGCTGTTTAATTACTAACCCCGATGGACTTTACTAACTGTATTAACAGAGTGATTTTGGACTTTGCAAAGTTTAAAAGAAGATCTTCTAACCATGATGGATGCCTAAAATGGTATTGATTACTAACTAAAACTAACCCTTTTTAACAGAAAAAAACTTCACTCCATCTTTTTCTTTCTCCATCTGTCTACCCTACCCTTTTCTTATATAAAAAGAATAAAATTCTCTCCTCTTTAGGAGTTTTACTACAAAAAAAAAAAAATTCTAAGAGAAAATAGCTTTGGTTAAAAACATTGCATAACTTCCAGACCTTGGGTTCTTAGTTAGATTTTCTTTGCTTTATCCTATAGTTTGTAGTGTCCCCTTCCTATTTTTCTGTTGTAGTTTATAGAAAATAAATTAAAAAATCCCCTATGGGGGGGGGGGCAAAAAAAGAATCAGTTAAAAACTCAAGACAAGTACTGGTGTTCCAAGAGAAGGGGGTTGGGTACTGGAAAGTATGCACCAGCCTTCCGGAAACCAAAAGAGTCAGAGAATACTTAGAGAAAGTATACTGGAGTGTTTGGGAAAACACTAGAACAAAAGTCTCTCAACATAAAAGTTTAAATAACTCTGGCTACGGTCACACACATTAAATAATCCACTATCAGTCCACTTTCCAACTGGATTTTGCCAGTTCACACAGTAAAAATCCAGTTGGAAAGTGTACTGAAAGTGGATTGAAAGTGGATTATTTAGTGTATGTGACCACAGCCTGTGAATAGCTTAAGAAACTCTCATGAGACCCAGTTTATGTTGTGATTCACTGGTTTAGGTAACGCTGGCCTAGATGAGTTTGATCTAGTGTCAAAGGGAATGACAGCTAGTGCCAGCATGTGACTGCAAAGAGGCTGGCTATAACCGGTCTGAGGCAGTCCAGCCTGACACTGAGTATTGCATCTGGATTGCATCAGCTGTGTGCTGATTGGCCAGAGGCTGTATAAATGTACAGAGTGTACAGTGGTTTTATGCTCTTCACTTGGATTGATTGCAGCGGAGCACTTTGACACTGAGAACTGTATATAGGTGGTGCCAGAGTGTAAATAAAATTCACTTTGTATTTGCACCTAAGTTCTGGACTCCAGTCTTCTTTGGGTACACTAACTCCCTTTGGGCACTAATGTGCCAGCCAGCATTGTGCGCGCCATGACAGTTTAATGTAGTAGTTAAGAGCAGTGGACTCTAATCTGGTGAACCGGGTTTGATTCCCCACTCCTCCACCTAAAGCCAGCTGGTGACCTTGAGTCAGTCACAGCTCTCTCAGAGCTCTCTCAGAGCTCTCTCAGCCCCACCCACCTCACAGGGTGTCTGTTGTGGGGAAAAGAAGGGAAGGTGATTGTAAGCTGCTTCAAGATTCCTTTGGGTAGTGAAGACCAGGGTATAAAATCTCCTCCTCCTCCTCTGTGCATGTACTAATTTTACAGTTATCTATATTGAGTTACCTCTGAAATTTTAAACCCCTGATTTCAGCTGACCTTTCCCCTCTATGTTAAATAAAATATTTTGTTACTTTTGAATTCCAAAATGCCTCAAGTGCCATTTAAGTTGTTTAAGTTAAAGTGGGTTCCTGATACTTCCTTCAAATTCCTGGGCTGAGCCAACAATCAAAATATCATACTATGACAGGGTGGGACAGCCAGAGTTCTTCAGCAAAGAAGAAAACACATTACTAGGGAAGCTCAGTCAGGGCGGAGGGGTGCCTCAATTCTCTGGCATTACACCATTGAAGAGGCTACTCCTCAAGAAGCCCTATGGCTTGGAGCCTATCCCTAGGACTCCGTGGGGAAACCACATCAGCGGCTTCCCTCCATGCCGCTGGTATGCGAATTGCTCCCCTGAGTATCGGAGAGAGTGACAGCCATCGCTGTGCTGAAAACAGGAAGTCCCATGTATCAGCTAATTGATCCTTCAAAGAAAGACTAAATATTTTATAAAATTCTGGGATAAACCTGTCCGTGCCAGGGGCTGTGTTTGATTTCATTTGCGAGATTGCCTTCTGAACCTCCTTTGAAGTAATGGGAAAGTCTTAAAAAAGGCTGCATTCTGGGGATAGTTCTTAAATAAGGTTTCTGTTTTGCAGGAATTATTGGATGTCTTCTTCCTTGGGTTATTAGAGATATATAGTTCTTCGTAGAATTTAGCAAAACACTCCCCAATATCCAGCAGGTTAATCAGTCTGCTGTTATCTTTACTTCTCATTGTGTGTATCTTGAAATCTGCTCTTTTCTGTTTAACATGCCAGGCCAATAGTTTAAAGCTTTTGGGGTTTTTTTTTGCCAATATCATTATTTGATATAAAGGAGTTGTTTCTGAACTCTTTGAGACTTTATGGATGGTAGAACTTTCCGTTCTACCTCCAGTTCTTTCAATATTTTCTTGTTTCCTGTTTGTTTGTTTGTTTGTTTGTTTGTGTGTTTTCAAGGTCTCTAATTTTGCTCATCAATGTATTGATTGTTTGTTCTCTTTCTGTTTTCAGGTTTGCAGCTAAGGCTATGAGCTTTCCTCTCAACACTGCCTTGAGAGCGTCCCAGACCATGTATTGTCCCACTTCTCCATTGTTGTTTTCTTTGAAATAAATTTCAATGGCTTGTTGAATTTCCTCTTTGCAGTGTTCATTTAATAAAATGTATTTGTTCAGTTTCCATGATTATCAATTGTGTGCTTGGTGTTGTTTCAATAAGTGCATTTGTACAAAGGCATAATCAGACCACACAGAAGGACCGACTTCAACATTACTGATTTTGTGCATGAGAGAATCAGAGGTTAACAAGTAGTCAATGTGTGTATAGGATTGAAACCTGTGGGAGAAATAAATATAGTCACAATCTCCTTTGTGTAATACTCTCCATGCATCCTGCAGACTGTATTTCTCCAATATCTCATGAAGCTTTGTACGTGCACCCAATTTTGTATGTTTCTTCAATTGATGTCCTGATCTGTCTAAATGAAGATCTGCAATTAGATTAAGATCGCCCTCAATATCGACATGACCTTCCTTTAATTGGTCTAATTCGGCCAGAGTTTCATCTAGAAACTTCTCCTGTGCTTCATTAGAAGCATAGATCGAGGCAAAGGTAAACTGCATATGATCCAGTGTGCCTTTAAGGAATAGAAATCTGCCTCGAGGGTCTGCCAGCTGTTCACCATAGTTAAACTGCACAGATTTTGAAAAAACAATTTTTTTCACTTTTTCATGACTTTGAAGAACCACTGGTGTGATACTGGTACCAGGAAGAGTTTAAGATACTGGTACCAGGAAGAGTTTAAGACCCTTTTTGTTTCTGCTTTTAAATGTGTCTCCTGTAGGAATAGGATGGATGGTCTCTCTCTTAAAATGTAAGCCGTCATTCATTTACGTTTAATAACATTGTTCAAACCACGGGTGTTGATTGATCTAATTTTGTAGTAGTCAGTCATTCTGTTTACATTGTTTTAGGTTACAAATGTTAGCTGAGAACTACTTAATATTTGCCACTTATGCTACAATTTAAAAGTATTTAAAAAGTACAATAAGGCTTCCCTGCAAAGCTTGAAAAACAAACAAAGGAAACTTATCCAAAACCCTCTACAACCCACCCTCATCCCCTCCCCAACTTAGAACCTTAAGTACTCTTAACAATTAAGAGCCTCACTGACAGGCAGGATCTAAGAAGGAGTTACAGTGGCCTCGGTGGATCATAGCTTGCTCTGATCAACAGGAAAGTTCCTGCCATCTGAGAACACTGATAGACAAGCAGAGCAAATCTAGACTCCCTCCTTCTCCCTAGGCTCCGGTTTTTCAGTAGGTTTAAACAGAATGACACAAAATGTGTACCAGAGCATATATCAAGGAAAATAATAAATTCTAACTTTTGCATATAAAACATAACCAGCTTAAAGCCCTCCTGGCATAGTTGGTACTGGAATCTTGCTAGTTTCCTGAGGTGTTGCAGGGAAAAGCCTCTTGCATTTAAAGGCTTTCTTTGCATCTTGCTCCATTGGGGTTTCCTCTTGTAGTGACTGAAGCAATACCATACTGGAATCTTCATCTCAGGCATAGAGTTGGAAGTTTTGGTGAGTGACATATAATTTCCCTGAGAGCAACCATCAATATTTTTGGTTCATAGTTTAAAGCTTTGTTGTCACTGGTTTAAGCCGGCGTCTAATGGCAATGGCTTTCTTGGGGATATCTGGAAAAAGTTGTAAAGTGTCTCCATCAAACTTAAGCATGACCAATTCTAATATTGTCTTTCTGACTCTGGCATCACGGATTATTAATAAAATGTCTCTTGAGGTAGTGCATTTAGTTCTAGCAGGGGGGTCCCATTCCTGTAGCATAAGTAATAACCAGGTACACCCCCTTCTTCCAGGTTTAAAGCTGTTGCCAAGAGGGAAGCCATGAAGGATATAAGATCTTTGTTTTCCTCAGCCTCCTCTCTCAGGCCTCTTACTCTTAAATTGGATGATTTATAGTCAGCTTCTAAAGAAATTAGTGCATCTTGTGGCTTCTTGCAACTGTTTAATATTGGCCTGATTTGTCAGCCCTAGTTCCCAAGCTTTATCAACTCTTTGCGTCATCAGAGAAAGGACCATTTATATTTCATCTAGCTGTTCTGAAAGTGCTGACATTTTTCCCAAGAGCACACTCGCTATTATTTTTAAGTGTTCTAAAATGAGGTTGGAGGATGAGGGGCTTACCAGTCATTCCGATGGGTCTGAGCTCACCGCCATTTTGGGTTCCATTTGCTGGTCTGTGCCTTTTTGCTAAATGGGTTCAAGGTATTCCCTTACAGTTTTTACAGTGCCTGGAGCCGCCCTGATCAGTTTTTCCCATCCTCTACGTAAGTAAGATTGCCTGCTCGCTTCTAATGCCACGGGGGAGTTGGTAAATTCATTTACCTGAATCAGATTGCGGTAACAAGAGAGGAAGTCCTCCGACTGATGGACAATTTAAAAACTAATAAATCACCAGGCCCGGATGGCATTCATCCGAGAGTTCTGAAAGAACTCAAATGTGAACTTGTGGATCTCCTGACAAAAATATGTAATCTTTCTTTAAAATCTGCCTCCATTCCTGAGGACTGGAAGGTAGCTAATGTCACTCCCATCTTTAAAAAGGGCTCCAGGGGAGATCCGGGAAATTACAGGCCAGTCAGTCTGACATCGATACCGGGTAAGTTGGTGGAAACTGTTATTAAGGAAAGAATTAGTAGGCACATTGATGAACAAAAACTATTGAGGCAGACTCAGCATGGGTTCTGTAAGGGAAGATCTTGTCTCACTAACCTGTTAGTGCTTTTTGAGGGAGTGAACAAACATGTGGACAAGGGGGACCCAATAGATATTATTTACCTTGACTTCCGGAAAGCTTTTGATACAGTTCCTCATCAAAGGCTCCTAAGTAAGCTCAATAGTCATGGGATAAAAGGACAAGTCCTCTTGTGGATCAAAAACTGGCTTATAAATAGGAAACAGAGAGTGAGTATAAATGGGAAACTTTCTCAGTGGAGGGTGGTAAGCAGTGGGGTACCATAGGGATCAGTACTCGGTCCGATGCTTTTTAACTTGTTTATTAACGATTTGGAATTGGGAGTAAGCAGTGATGTGGCTAAATTTGCAGATGACACAAAGTTTTTCAGGGTGGTGAAAACCAGGGAGGATTGTGAGGCACTCCAAAGGGAACTGTTGAGGATGGGTGAGTGGGCGTCAACGTGGCAAATGGGGTTCAATGTGGCCAAGTGCAAAGTGATGCACATTGGAGCCAAAAATCCTAAATATAAATACACATTGATGGGGTCTGATCTGGCAGAGACGGACCAAGAGAGAGATCTTGGAGTCGTAGTGGATAACTCGCTGAAAATGTCTACACAATGTGTAGCTGCAATAAAGAAGGCCAACGCTATGCTGGGGATTATTAGGAAGGGAATTGATAACAAATCAGCCAGTATCATCATGCCCCTGTATAAATCATTGGTGTGACCTCATTTGGAATACTGTGTACAGTTCTGGTCACCACATCTCAAAAAGGATATTATAGCGATGGAAAAAGTGCAGAGAAGGGCAACTAGAATGATAAAAGGGTTGGAACACCTTCCCTATGAAGAAAGGTTAAAATGTTTGGGGCTCTTTAACTTGGAGAAACGACGGCTGAGAGGTGACATGATTGAGGTTTATAAGATTATGAATGGGATTGAGCAGGTTGAGAAAGAAGTACTTTTCTCCCTTTCTCACAATACAAGAACTCGTGGGCACTCTATGAAATTGCTGAGCAGTCGGGTTAGAACAGATAAAAGAAAATACTTCTTCACCCAAAGAGTGATTAACATGTGGAATTCACTGCCACAGGAGGTCGTGGCAGCTGCAAGCATGGACAGTTTCAAGAGGAAATTAGATAAACATATGGAGCAGAAGTCCACCAGTGGCTATTAGCCACAGGGTATAGATGGGAACTCTCAGTCTGGGGCAGGTGATGCACTCTATTCTTGGTGCTGGAGGGGGCAGCAGTGGGAGGGCTTCTGGTGCCCTGGCCCCACTGCTGGACCTCCTGATGGCACCTGGTATATTTTGGCCGCTGTGTGACAGAGTGTTGGACTAGATGGGCCATTGGCCTGATTCAACATTGGCTTCTCTTATGTTCTTACGTTCTTATGTAAAGGCAGGAACCCTTGAATCATGCATCTGCCATGTTCCACTGCGGTGCTCTGCCCCTGCTGGGAAGCACTCCTGATTTCATCTGGTGTTATTTGACACGAAGATGTTCGATCAGACATCCCAGCATAATTCATTTTGCTGCAGGCTTAGTCCATCACTGAATGATCAGATGGCATGATCGAGCTAGGACTTTTTTGTTGTTGTTGTTGCTGTCTTTTGCACATGCACATAACCAAGGAAGCGAACCCCCATGCTGAGATGTCTCCATGCATGGTTTTTGTGTATGTGATTTTCCGCTTCTTAAACTCATCTCTGCTTTGACAGCTCACTGATCCTTCTGCAGAGCACTTTCATCTCTTTGGTTCACAGTGAGCCGTGGTCACCTGACAGAGATGACTCCTTTTCCTGCTCATTTTCAAATCTAGCCTAGAGATGGAGATGATTATGCGGTTATGTGCATTTCACCAAGCAAACAAAAAAAAATGGCACTGAGTTGGGATGAAATGAGCAGACCATCCCAATGGCTTGAGAGCGTGCTTGAGCTATCGGACGAGGGGAAATCTGTCTGTGGTCCATCAGCAAGTGTTAGGACTGGACTTGCCCTTTTAACTCTGATTCAGGGACAGGGCAGAACAGGGTGCTGATGACTGCAGAAACTTTCACAGATGTTGCTGTCTGAACACTTTAGATCTGTTGTGTACTGGGGTTTATTCTATGTTGTTTTGAAGTGCCTCTAGTATCCTAGTGCCGTCATTATGATTAGCTGTCTAATAAAGACCATCCATTGGTCCTGAAGCCACCCAAAGTAACCAGTTGTAGAACTCTGCTTAGGTCCAATTGGACTTTGTGTTTATAGTTACAATATATATAGTGCTGAAATCCTATAAGTTTGAGTGCTGCTCTATGCAGAGCAGTCCTGAGCTGAGCAATGTTCTGAATAAAGCCTTCTTTGTTTGACCATCATCTCCTGCCTCTCAATACACAAAACTGGTGATGAGGATAGGATCCCAGGACTAACCAAATGGGGAACTTACTCTCTACCTGCCCACACTGAATCACTACGGGCGCCCAGAGCTAAATCACTATGGGCATGGCATCCAAGGGCTATATCGAACCGTTCAACCCCAAGGCTGGGAAATGGGAATCATACCTCGACCATTTTGAATGCTTCCTTATAGCAAATGGTACTGAAGGAGACAATGTCCGCCGCACCACTCTCTTGAGTACCTGTGGCCAGGAAGTGTTCGACATTGCTCGGAATATAGTGGCTCTGTCCAAACTACTGGCGACACCTCTCGACACGATCAAAATGAAGCTCAGCAAGTATTTCAAGCCTAAGACGTCTGCCACCGTACATTGATGTGTGTTCCACCAATGAGTGGAGGGTGAGTCTGTCACTGACTACATCACTGCACGAAGAAAGATCACTTGCGACTGTAAATTTCCAAACCTTGATTCCATCCTGATGGATCGTTTGCTCTGCGGCCTCAGTGATGACAGCATCAGGCGAGTGCTTCTGTTGAAACCAGAGCTCACATATAAAACTGCACTCGAAGAGGCGCTGAGAGTGGAAGCCACCAACATTTCTCTCCACGAGCTGAAATCAGGCGCGAGCCACACGTCATGCCACACCAATGCAGTCTACTACAACTCCACCGCCGACTCATCTGATGACCAATCAGTATCATTGGATGACGGAGTCTACAGAATGGGAGCCAACCAGAAGCCACACCATTGTCAAAAAAGCCTGCAAAGGGAAGTATGTGCTGGTTGCAGGGGCGCACATGCTCATAGAGACTGTCAATTCTGCGACGCCATCTGCCATGCATGTGGAAAAATGGGCCACCTTGCCAAAGTCTGCAACTCATCACAAGGTTTTTCCACACCTGAAGTAGTCCATCGTCCGACAAGAGTTTCCAGCAAGTCGTCACTCATCTCGTTTTCTGTCCTCTCAATTGTTCCATCGGAGGTGGAACTTCAACAATAAAGAAAGTGTTTTGGAAGACTACACCAATCACCTGTACATACATCAAGGTCTGCACACTTGTCCCAAGATCAAGGCTACAGTCATCATTGAAGGTCGTGCTTGTCAATGGAGGTCAATTCTGGTTCCGTGCTGTCAATTGTCTCGTGGAACACCTTCCAACAAGTCTGTGTTGGTGAGTAAGGTTCAGCACTCAGATCATGATGATCTAAGTGACTGCTGGAGAACTGCACCAAACCGGTTTCAGCCAGTGTGGGCATGAGCTGATGCAACCTGGGCTGATGTAACCATGAGTCAGCATTGATGTGATTGGCTGACCAATGTATATATGTCATTGCTCTATACTGTATTTTCCCCTTCTTCTGATGGTGGTGTATGGCGGAGCATTTTGCTGGAGAGCTGTGTAAATTTGTAAATAAATTCCTGTATATAGTAACCACTGGACTGTTTCAGTGTGGTTGACTATTGGAAAACCTCTGGATGCAAGGAGTGCCTGCTGGTGAGTGCTAGAGTGACTGAGTGTGCTGGTTCAAGTGTTCCTGACACGCTGCGCAACAGTCTGTCCCCGTTTTCCTGCACACCATCTTCAGAAGTGCAGTCTGCAGCTTTTCGATTTCCAAAGAAATCGAGTTCCTGTTGTCAGTATTGCCCTCATCCAAGTCAAGTACAAACATTTCAATGGTCGCCTTAATTTGCTCGTCGTAGAAGGTTGCCGCACAAGTCTTATCGGTCTGGACTGGTTCACCGCTCTCGGCATTGACATTGTTGGCATCAACAGAGCCAGTAAGGCAGGGGCTGCCAAGTTTGGGGACGAATTCCCTGATTTTTCAGCACAGAACTTGGCTGCTACAATAGTCTGCCTGTCTCCTTCACCATGAATCCTGTCGTCCAACCCTTATGCCTCAAGCCACGGTGAGCATTTTCCACTATTCAGCCTCCACCTGTCTCCCTCTCCTTGAATTCTGTTGTCCAACCCAAATGCCTCAAGTCCCAGTGAGCAGTTTTCACTATTCAGCCTTGCATTATCAAAAAACTTGATAAGCTCCTGGAAAACCTTACCAACTTACTGCTCCAGCTGTGTTCTACGCCACACACCACCATGAGGAGGACCCCAGCGGAGCTCCATAGAGGCCACCAACTATGCACATGGCTGAGCCGCATCCATGAGAGTTTGCAATGCACGCCAGTTCCTGAGACCTTGCAACACACCCCAGTTCCTAATCATTGCTCGTTTCCCTGTCCAGGAGATCTCCTGTCACAGCGCTCTGTCGGCGCTTGGGACCTGCAGCTGTCATCTCCAGCCTGGGAGGATGAGGACCCACAAGAAGAGCAGTTCTCACTCAGGTTGGCCGAGCCCAGTTCTTCCCCCTCCACGTTATGCCTGCCTGCCGCAGCAAACTGTCACCTGCTAGGTGCACTGTGGCATCTAGCCAGCCTCAAGAAGAGCAGTTCCCACTCAGGTCGGCCGAGCCCAGTTCTCCCCTCTTGTTCATTATGCCTGCCTCCTGCAGTGAACTGTCGCCTGCTCGAAGGAGCTACGAGAAGAGCCGTTCTCAATCAGGTCGATTGAGCCCATTCCTCCCCCCCTCATCTGATATGTCTGCCTGCCGCAGTGAACTGTCGCCTGCTTGGGGAGCTGTGGCATCTAGCCCACAGGTCGAGCTGGCACCTTGCCACTCAGACTTTGAAACTGTGTGGGACTTTGATAAAGCTGAAGAGCCTCCAGGTCACTGTGACTATGGACATTCCCAGGTCCGGCCGAACAAGATGCACCCCCATCTATCTTAAAAACCTAGTTTGTTTAAACTAAGGGGGGAGGAGTGTTGTGTACTGGAGTTTATTCTATGTTGTTTTGAAGTGCCTCTAGTATCCTAGTTACATCACTATGATTGGCTGTCTAATAAAGACCATGCATTGGTCCTGAAGCCACCCAATCGTAGAACTCTTGCTTAGGTCCAATCGGATTTTGTGTTTATAGTTACAATGTATATAGTTCACTGTTGAGATTCTATAAGTTTGAGTGCTGCTCTACATAGAGCAGTCCTGAGCTGAACAATGTTCTGAATAAAGCCTTCTATTTCAGATCTAAACACATCTGATCACAGCCTTATACAGGAGTCTATGGCTTAAGAAAGAACTGCTATAAGAAGGTTTAAATGAGTGGCCCTGCAGCCAGGCAGAGAGACCCCTTTTAGACTCTTTGGAGAAGGAGAGTGAGAAACACCATTAAAGGTTGACAGTTATCTGATGGCAATTGAAGAAAGACAGCTGAGAAATTAAAATTAAAGATAAAGACGGGGGGGTGAAGGAAATCTGTTATGAATTGAAAGTTATGGAGAAAAGTTTTTTTATTGTTAAAAGGTATTACTGAACAGAAACAGTTATACTCTCTAGGATATGGTAGAGTTTTGTGATATGATACAGTCATGGCTGAGAAGTATGCATGTATTCTGAAGCAGACCATTTGCTCGTTTGCTATAACAGTTCTAATATTGACATACATTTTGACATGGTTTTCTTGATGATAAATTGTCTCTTTTTAAAGAAACTTATTAAGAAAATCTTGTCAACCTCCCATGCCTGTCATCTACATATTAGGGTATTCTGCAGAAAGTGATTTGACCCTAAACTGGAACTTCACAATAACTTTAAATAAAGAAGAGATTGCATACTGCGAGGTGCAGTTTAAAGAAAAGCTATGAGTGCTGGCAGTGGAAAGGGAACAGAGGTAGGTGGTAGGGCAGAGGTGATGAACTGTCCAGCTTGCACCCACTGCCTGGGGAAACAGCCAGGAACAGGGTGAGGTGCTGCTCACTGTATATAGTGATAAGGCTGTTGTACAACAGGAGCCAGTGGATACCTTGAACAACTGACAGGCTGAAGACCAGGAGTCTGGAGATGCAGAGGAAACACCTGAGTCAGTTGGACCCTGTAATGTTACCTGACTTCCTGTACAATGAGGTGTATAGGCTACTGAATCAATGACATGCCTTCTCTCCTCTGATCAGCAGCCCTGGCTATGCAGGGGTCGAAGACAGCATATGATCAACATGAGAATTTGCTGGTGATAAAGCAGAAAATTAGGATTGCCATAGGAACCATGTTCCTAGCTCATCACTCACTCCTTAAAAGAGTGGTATCAGATTTGCCATCAGGATAGCATCATGGTATCCCCTGACATTGGCAAATCAGCAGTCATTTTACTGCATTATACACAACAAACATAATCTCATCTCAGAATAGCTCACTAAGGATAGAAATTGTCATTCAAATGTATTGTGTTCAAGATAACATTAGATAAGAAACCCCCTTTGATGTTTAAATCTGGAGTAAAATTGGAGCTAAATTGCTAATAAATGATACATGTTCAAAATTACATGCCATATATCGTTTCCTGCTGCTGCTATATTGTTGTTATGACTGACTGGTAATAGTTTTCCTTATTGCTCTTGGTCATATTCTAATGTTGCTTATGACTATAATTAGTTTCTTTTGCTGTTTATACTACATATTTTAAATTTTTGAGTTGCTTTGCAGGATCATATAACTGGAAAAATGAGATATAAACAGTTTAATGAATAAATAACATAACAAAGATACAGAAATTAGTTGCTGTAGATTTTCCGGGTTGTGTGGCCATGGTCTGGGCATTGTAGGACCTGACATTTCACCAGTAGCTGTGGCTGGCATCCGCAGAGGTATAACACAGAAAGATGTAGTACTCTCTGTGTCAAGGTTTGAACTCCGGCCGTGAAAGCCTTCAACAAAGATACAGAAAGATTGAGAGCAATAGGTGCAATGTCTTTTTCCCCAGCCTCAATAATCCTGTCAAGATAGAAAGCAATATGTATTTGTTTGCTTGCTTTTCGTAAGTCTTATGTGAAGAAAATTGTTAATATTTCTGCAAAGTAACTTGAATACAATTAAGAACAACAAACTACTATTTTAAAAAAGCTGAGCAAGCTGTAAATTCTTCTATTTGAAACCCCGACTTTGAACCTGAGAAGTTCTTAATAGACCTGTTGTGGTATGTCCTATCCCATCAAGGATGCTACAACATAAAGAAAAAAGTGAAGGTAAGCAGTGAGGAAAAAAATCTACAATAAACTATTCTCTCAGGAACACTTTAGGAATAATGCAGCTAGTCTATCACATTATACCTCAGCTAGTATCCTCAGAGTTGCTGTAACTGGAGGTTTAATGACAACACTGAAACAATTCTAAAAATCACTTTTCTTGCTAAGACGAAATGCCTGAAATAGACAAGACAACTGACGGCTGTTGGTGATAAATTCATTGAATAAATGATGGATAACTTCCTCTTGAATCTGGGTCTTCCTTTCTTCAGAGTATTTTTCTCTGCAACCAGTTAATGACAATGTAAGAACTCATTAAGGGTTACCCAAGCTAATGAGTGTCCCCCCATATGAAGTCCTGAGAAGACAAATCTTCCCAATGGTTGCAATTTACCATCTGCTCTCCAACCCTTTTCCTGTGTCATAAATCATGAGGGCCTTCTAATTAGAGGGAACTGATACAGGTTCTTAGCTGCCATGCCTAGCCAGAGGGAGAAAGACCTCTCCTCTACACTGAAAATGAACTATGGTTTATAGGAAGCTGTCTCATTATATATAAAAAAAATCTTTTATACTTTCTTCCTTCTGAGATCACCCTTTCTTTTATACTCTTCTTAGCCTACCCCATTCGAGCCTTCAGAGAACATCTGGCATTCAGAGAAGAAATACCCAAGGAACTGTCTCAGATTTGGCACACTTGCAATACAATAGCTATTTCCTCCAGTGAGTGTGAAAGGGGATTTTCCCAGATAAACCTCCTCCTTGTCAGTCAAATCCATAACATCTTTATTGTTTATAAACAGGGCTATTTTGGGGCAGGAACGCACAGGAAGGGAGTTCTGCCTGGCTCCCGAGTTGGCCACGCCCAGCAGGAACTCATTAGCATAACAGGCCACACCCAATAGCAGAAACTCATTAGGACTGGCTACATTAGGGCTGTGTGGCCTAACATGCAAAGGAGTTCCTGCTACAAAAAAGGCCTGGGTTTTGACAACAAAAAAAGTTAAACAGAAGAAACAAAAGGTGGGTGTGGCTGAATGGCCACACTTCTGGTAACATGGGGTGTATGGCCTAATATGCTAATGAGCTGTGCTGTCAGGGGTGTGGCCTAATATTCTAATGAGTTTCTGCAGTTGGGTGTGGCCTATTATGCTAATGAGTTTCTGCTGGGCTTTTTCTACAAAAAAAAGCCCTGTTTATAACGATAGTTGGACTTCCCTTAACAGACTTTGATCCAACAAAGTATGTTAAAACATGGTTGCTTCAAGGTCATCAATCAAAACAGGATCCCTAGTTTTTGATAGTAGAAAACAACAGCAAAACTCCAAAGGAAGACCATCAAAGATTAGTATATCTTACACTCAGACATTTCAAGTGCATTTAATCTTTGATTGTCTTTCCTTGGTGTTTGTCTGCTGTTTTCAAGGTCATCATTCAGCATTAGGCACAAAAAGCAAGACCCAAAAAAGGACTGAGGAAGTCGGTGACATGTCTAAAGTTTAGAAACTGCTTTAAAGTTGAAGTAAGTCTGTAACACATGAAAATATTATTGTTTCAAAGAATACAATTTCAGAAAAAAGCCCTGGCTTTTGTAATCAGCAGTAGCTGTGGCTAGGAGATGTTTCTTTCACCAGTAGCAGCACTGGTAGTGGAGTTGTGGATCATGCAGTATACTTGGTGCCCTGCGAGGAATTCACAAAGGCTCAGCTGCATGTACTGCAGCCTCAGGGGTTTAGGTGGCACTGGTGCAGTACTAATTTTTTTTCTCATTAGATACTATTAATAGATTAATATCAAAGTTCAGCTGAACAAGATGGGAGGCTAATTGATTTCATAACAAATTGAAGAATCTGGCTAGCAGCAATAATGGCATAATGGTTAACATAGCAATGATGACATAACAGTTTCCAGTCTTGGAAATACAGCCTTCATATAGAAGAACTAAGCTACACAAAGAAATAAAGTTAATCCTGAACTGCCAATGGTTCTGTTCTTCACTTTTAATAATAACTTTCTTTATAGCTTTCTTTATAAATTGTGGGTGATACAAAAATACGTGTTCAAATAATGCAATTTCTGAGTCTCAAAAAACCTTGAGAGGCTCTCATCCTAAAATCATCTTAACAGTTCAACAGAAATTAAAAGGTGTTGTCCCATGCCATCATTATACGTTCACCTTCTCATCACTGCTGTGCTTGGTGTTCACAGCCTGGCAACAGAAAGCCACACAAAATTGTTATACATTCAGGATATTTGTAGCTATTAATAGGTACAGATTTTCCCCTTCCCTTTAGAAACCAAGAATATGGGAAAATGAAAAATATTGCTGTATACATTATGCTAGTACATGCAAGTATTTTCTTTAATATGATGGGCAATATTAATTTCCTCTACCATTATAATATTCAGTCTCCATTTCTTTTATCCTTTGGCACTGCCTATGCAGCATTTTTTTACAAGAAAAATATATTCTGGTAGCACCCTGCCAGATGCATTTATGATACTTTATTTCATACCTATAAGTTTCTACTTGTGTAACTACTTAATTTGTTCCATCAGAATATAATGACTCTCAGTCAAAATGATCACCATTGTGCCTGTATAAAAAAGGGCCCAAAGATTGCTCTGGAAAGGAATATCCAGCTTCCAAGATGCAGTGCTTTTGGAATAGCTAGCTTTATATCAGCCAGCTTCTTTCTGATTCCCACATATTATGGAGTGAGAAAATAATGCTAACTAATTCAATAGAGTAGTTTGGTAAAGAGCAGTCATTCTGCCTAGCTTATTCGTTCAAACAGACTGAATGGTAATATTAATATGCGAATTGCACTTAAATGTAGAAATTTTAAAACTCAAAGTAGTTCATAAGTTAGTTAAATATTGTGCTACAGTCCTCAGAACACCTCCAAAATCTTCCATTTATATTAGTTTGATTTCCATTCTAACATATTTTTAGAAAATGTCATTCTGAATGTATATTTTGAGGACACATGTTGCTTATAATTTCAGATAGGTATCTCTATGTTCCTCTGTAGAAACAAAATAAAATAGAACTCCAATGGAACATTAAAGACAACTAAATCTGTTCCAGCACAAGTGTTTGTGAGTCAAAGCTCTTATCAGTTACATTTTGTTAGTTTTTCAAGTGCAACTGGACTCCTATTTTACATTACATACAGTTTATTGCCGGGATGACTAGTTCATGACATGTAAACCACAATCAGTTCCAACTTGATTTTCCCTTCCAAGCCCTCCCTACAAAATCAGACATACAAAGAACTATTTCAGAGATCTCTAGGGAAATCTTGCTAAATAAAAAGACTATGATGTACTAATATACTTTGGAAAATCTTCCTACAAATTACAGTATTAAAAGTTTTAAAATCTCTCTTCTTTCAAAGATTTTTTAAATATGTCATCCCTTAGAAAGATTTTCATCTTGGTATTACATTTTGGCAAATGCTGTCTCTAACTGGTGATTTGGACTGTCATTAATATTTGAGAAGTAGAGCTGCCTTTCTGGTAAAGTGCTAGATTCCACTGAATCCCTTCCAGTAATGCCTTTTAGAGGCTACTTGAAACTTTGATTAGTTCTTGAGAAACCTAACCAATTCTGAAACTGCCAGAGTCACAAAATATAAAAGCTTCAATTAGATTATATGCTTTGTGCCATTGAAATGGCTGGCTTCAGTTGACTTGAAATAATTTATTTCCATTTTTAAATTCTGGTCTCATAGTGTTTTTTTTGTACCTGCAACCTCAAGATGGGGTGCAACATTAGCTTTATGACAGATCTGTTGTTTTAGTTCAGAATTGCTGGTGGAACCAGTATGTTGCACAAGAACCACTACAGCAGCATGGGTGAGTGCTGTCTAAAAAAAAAAATACATTGGTTAAAAAAAAAAAAAAAAACCAAAATGATAAAAAGATCACCTATAGCTTTAAGCAAGGATTCCCTCAGTGGCTGTCGCTAGGGAACCGCTTCAAGTATTACAGCAACAGGAAACTTTTCTGGACCATAATGAAGCTATCTGAAGTGTGCACAATAGATTTCTTCTATTGGAAATCCATCTATTGCCAAATACCAACATGTAAAACAATCCATAATCTACCGCCAAGTACTGTTACACTTGCATTTGCTCTAATCCTGTAGACAGGAACTCTCACTAGAAGCATTTATGCAGGCATTCTCAATTTTACAAAACCCGCATAATGGAGTGAAGATAAAGATTGACAAAACCAGACTTGTATCTAGAGACAGCCTGCTACAAGACAGACCCAAAGCAGGTAACAAAAGAACACCTTTTGCTCATAGTTCAAACCAGTTCAACCATCAATGACTTGTAGCCTCTCCTGGATAATGATATTTCTTTTACAGGCCTCAGGAGCAGTAGGGTTGCCAACCTCCAGATGGAACCTGGTATTCCGCCTCTACCACATTTGATCTCTAGACAACAGAGATCAGTTTCTGTGGAGAAAATGGGTCATATATATATGGGTCATTTGGGGTTGGAGTGCGCCAGAGCACTGCTCCAGCAGCCCAGGAGCAGACACAAATGGCAGTGGTGGCAAGCCCTGCCTCCAGCTCCCCACCCCTGGCCCTAAGCGCCTTCTCTCTAAAGTCACGCCACAGCAGCAGCATGATCTTTCAATTGTATTCTATGGCCCCATAGAATACAATGGAAAGATTGCACTGCCACTGCAGCATGACTCCAGAGAGTCTCTCTTCACTCCCCCAGCCCGCCTTGGCAGGCCGGCTGGGAAAGGGAAGGGGAGGCTTTTGAAGATGCTTCCCCCCTTTTGTTTCCCCTTCTGACATCACTTCAGGTGATGTCAGGGGGCATGGCATATACTAATGACCCCTGTATGTGTGTGTATATGTATATATATATATCTCCTGTCCTTATATATAAATGTGTTTCCGTATGGCAACGTTCTATGCTTGCCAAAATCAGTTGGCTGCCTGAACTGCCCACCAGAAGGTGTGCATGAGTCCCACCCACAGAGCCAGCTCCCGCCAAAACTCCAATCCAAACAGTTTACCACAGTAGCCAAGCAGCCATTTGCCTGACCAGCCTTCTTCAGCCATCAGAAGATCAGCAGAGGAGCAGCCATGGCTGTTTGCCTGCCAACCATTCTTCAGCCCTTGGGAGAGCCTTGCAGCAGGTAGGGCCTGTCTTTCCCCAGCTGGCTTCTGAGGTGAGCCAGCGGGGCCTGCCTGGGGTGGGTGGGAGGCCCGTGGCTGACCTACCTGGGTTGGTGGGGCCTGTCTGGGGGGTGGGAGGCCTACTTGGTGGAGTGGGAAGCCCCTGGCTGGCTGGCCTGGGCCAGTGGGGCCTACTTGGGGGGGATGGGAGGCCTTCCTGAGGGGATGGGAGGCCTGTCTGTGGGGATGGGAGGCCTGCTTGGGAGGTGGGAGGCCCATGGATGGCCCGGGCTGACAGGGCCTGCCTGGGGGGGATGGGGGGCCTTCCTGAGGGGATGAGAGGCCTGTCTGTGGGGATGGGAGGCCTGCTTGGGAGGTGGGAGGCCCATGGATGGCCCGGGCTGACAAGGCCTTCCTGAGTGGATGGGAGGCCTGTCTGTGGGGATGGGAGGTCTGCTTGGGAGGTGGGAGGCCCATGGATGGCCTGGGCTGACAGGGGCCTGCCTGTGGCCAGCCTTGGTTGGCGGGAGCTGCCTGGGGGGGTGGGAGGCCCATGGCCAGCTGGCCTGGGCCAATGAGGGCCCTGGCTCGGGGAGGCCCACAGCCAACCTCACTGGGCCAGCAAGGCCTTGCCTGGTGAGGCCATGGCTGCCCTTGCTGGGCTAGCAGGGCCTTGCCGGGTGTCTTCTTTTCCTCCCTCCCTCCCTTCCTCACCATCTCTTTGTCCTTCCTGCCTCCCTCTCTCTTTCTCTTCCTTCCTTCCTCCCCATCTCTGCTTTCTTTCCCTCTGTTCTTCCCTCCCTCCTCCCTCTCTCTGTTTCTCTTCCTTCCTTCCTTCCTTCCTTCCTTCCTTCCTTCCTTCCTTCCTTCCTTCCTTCCTTCCTTCCCATCTCTTTCCCTTCTTTCCCTCCCTCTTTCCTTTCCATCTTTCCTTTCTTCCTCCCCATATCTTTGCCTTATTTTCCTTCCTCTTTCCCTTCCTTCCTTCCATCATTCTTTCTTTCCTGTTACTGATTTTCTGAATTCTGCCAAACTCTGCCCTCCAAACTCCACCCCCAAAATCTTCAGGTATTGCCCAACCTGGAATTGGCAACTCTGGCTGTCACTGAAAAGGTCCTTTCTCGTGTTCCTACAAAATGAGCTTCTTTGATTGATTGGACAGTCAGGAAAGTCTCGTCCTGTGAACTTAATTCCAAAGCAGGAACATACGGGAGGAGAAAGTCTGCAGATGCCACATCCCAATCCATGTAGAGCTTTAAAGATCAAAATAAATATCTTGAATTGGTCTCAGGAATGGATTGCTGTAATATCGGAGTTACAGGCTCCTGATAGCTGGCCCCAACCAGCAGTCTAGCTGTAGCATTCTGCACTAGCTGTAGCCTCCCAACATTCTTCAAAGGTAGCCCCAAGTAGAGCTTGGATCAGACTAGGGATGCCAAACCCACCAGTGGGAATTCCGCCCCCCCAAACAGGGAAGAACACTAGACATTAATGTGACTTGCTTATGTGACCTGGAAGTGGCATAGGCATGCCTGGGACTTTGGGGGTGACACTCTGGTTTTTGGGCAAAACTGTATGGTTGTTCTTGTTGTTAGCAACAGTATAATGTCACTTCTAAGCATCCTGGAAGTGATGTCATGCAGTCACCCATGGCAGGTTGTGGTTGTTGTTGTTTTTTCCTTCTGGCAGTCACTGGAGTGCTGGCAGGTACATGGCAACCCTAACACAAATGAGCCACGTCATTCTGTGCCACAGTTTGTTCCTTCTGTGGCTTGACCTATTTTCTAATGTACTGGCTGTCACTAGAAATTTCCTTCCTCTGATTTTATACTGGTTCAAGTGTGTGAAAGGAAGCTTCCTCCTCTATAATCATATGTGTGCTTCGCTTCTGTCTGGAATGCTGGCCTTTACAAATAAGAAACAGGTGTGATGCCTGTTTTGACAGCCAGATATAACAATCTCTCATTCTTAGACTTCTGTCATAAGCAAGGTGTCCTGCACTACCTATCTTCTAATATTCAGTGTTCTGTTTCTTGTGGAAATACTTTTACAATTATCACCTGACGTGAGTCAATGATAAATGAGCCCCAAATATCTTTAGATGCCCTATTAAGCAAACTGATTCTGTTTCAGTTTTCTTTCCTTTGGAAGTTTCATTTTTAATTGCTTTCTTTTCATTTTATGACAATACACGTAGGAGAATGCATCTCCCATTAACTGAAGCAATTACTACTTGGAAAGAAAGCAAAAATGTCTTGTAGACCGGTAATGTCACATCAGCATATGGAAAAACACTAAGAGATGTACAAGAAAGCAATATCCTTTAAGTTTACTTGGCTATAAGTGTACACTGGTGAATACATTATGTGTAAACCCCCCTGCCCATTTTTTCCTCATTTAACTGCTGTGAAAACAAAGGATATCTGAGCAGGCACAGAAATAAGCAACCAGATTGTACCTATTGTTAATTTCTAGGGTTAATTTAAAGTGCTATTCTGACCTTTGAACAATACGTCATTAACCAATTTGATACCAGGGAACCTAGTTGCAGATGAGCCTACTTGCATACTAAGATATTTACTGAGGCCTTCCTTCATGTACCCTCACTATCCGAGTTGTCATAGGTAGCTACATGAGGCAACAGCAGCAGAATAGCAGCAGAGCCAGTTTGTGTAGTGGCTAAGAGCAGCAGATTCTAATCTGGGAGAACCCGGTTTGATCCCTACTTCTCCACATGCAGCCAGCTGGGTGACCTTGGGTCAGTCACAGTTGTCTCAGAGCTGTTCTCTCAAGAGCAGTTCTCTCAGAGCTCTTCCAGCCCCACCTACCTCACAGGGTGTCTGTTGTGGGGAGACGAAGGGAAGGAGATTGTAAACTGCTCTGAGACTCTGAGTGAAGAGTAGGGTATAAATCTAATTCTTCTTCTTCAGTGGTAGGTTTCTTGTGCTTGAAGAAAGGCTTGACATGAGCATAACTGTTCTGAGGCCAACTATTTATTTACGATAACCCTCCTTTATTTATCAGATGTCCACCACATCATTTATTAGGGTTGCCAACCTCCAGGTGCTAGATAGAGATTTCCTGGAATTACAACTGATTTCCAGTTCACCTGGAAAAAATGACCACTTTAGGAAGTGTATGGCATTATACCCCATTGAAGTCCCTCCCCAAATCCTGCCCTCCTCAGGGTCCACCCCCCAAATCTCCAGCTATTTCTCAACTTGAAGCTGGCAACACTAATCATTTGTAGCTGTTTGTCTCTTATAGCTATTCTCTTAAGAAAGGATCAACAAGCTAAAGTTCAAAACATGTTTCCTCTGTGTCTTCCCATGCTAGCTAGATGCTACCTCTCAATCTGGTTTTGTATTTACCCCTAATTAAAAGTTTTATCTCCTTTTTCATAACAATTATGAATGGATCACTGCTTCAGACGACAAACCTGACCAGGGGCCACAGTGTCATGCCTGTCCTTGACTCAGCCCCTGAACCAGCCCCTGACAGCCAAAACAGGGAGGCTTCGGTACCTTTAAGGGCTGAAGAGGCACCAGGACCTGCAACCGCTGTAAGTGCTGTGGAGGATACACAGCAGCCTGAGCCAACTGTGGGACGCTTTGCACCTGGAACGGTGCCTGAAGCAAGCACTTCACCACCTGCCTCTCCCCCACCTGTGCACCGGCTAAGGGATCGTCGGCGTCAAGACCTGGCCAGCCGAAGAAAAGAGTCACGCTCCAGAGGGCAAAGAACCTTGAGCCCTGAGTATTAGCAGCAGTCAGGACCTTGCTCACAGGTGCTCATGGGCTACGGAGCCAGAGCACTATTTAGGAAAGCCTCTGGCCATGAGCACACTTGTGCTGGCAATGTCGTTGTCAGGACCTGAATCTTCGTATCTTGGCCTCAACCCTTGTGAAACTCTTACCGGCTTTTGACCCTTGGCTTCGTGGACCCTGTGTTTCTCTCTGACTCCTCTGGCATCGTTGTGATTTATGGACTTGACTCTCTGGTATGTCTGACCCTACTTATGGACTGTGATTTAAAACCTGTTTGAACCGTGCTACCTGATTTACTCGGCTTTAACCTTGGACTGTTCCTGGACTTGTGCTCATTCATGTCGCACCTTGGGGTCCTGCCCTGACACACAGGAGGTGAAGCCGTTATAATATTGCTGCTTTCAGATAGGGTTACCCAGCAAGAGTTGAAGCAATGGGAAAGGCCAAGTAGTCCACCTGCCAGAATGCAGAGCCTGGGCACCAAAAGCAGTATACATCCACAATTATCATGCAATGAAATGTTTGTCAGTGATAGTCAAATGACAATTTCTGATTAAGATGACAGTGTGAAGTCTAGGCATTTAATTGGCCCCTACATTCATAAAATCAGAGCATATCACAATCTTTAATATGTTTAATCTGAAACAGAAATGGCTCTTAGAGGAATGGAGTAACTGAAGGAAACAGTCAAGCTCCCACATAGTGAACATGGTGCTCAACTGATTGTGATGTGTTCCAGGTATGCATGTGTGTTAGGGTTACCAGACCCCATGGTGGAGGTAGGGGTCCCTCACTGCCAGATACCACCTCCCCACTGCCGATCAGCTGGCTGGCAGGGGAGAACTTACCCTGAAAAAGAGGGACATGTAGCAACTTGTCTATGTCACTGCCCACATGACTGGAAGTGACATCATCACATTCAGGTTGTCAGGGCGACACTCTGGTATTTGAGCAAAATCTCTATCGTAGAAGCAAAATTTACTGTAGAGTTTTTGCCCAAATAGCAGAGCGTCACCCCGATGTCCTGGAAGTGATGACGTCACTGCGTATCAGATGAGCCTCCCTGCTGCTCCTGATAAGTTGCCCCCCCCAATCCCCTTCCAGTTCCCAGGAGGGACCTGGCAACTCTAGTTTGTGTCCTTTGATAAGCAAAAAGAAAGAAAAAGTTTGATACAGTTTATTTATCCAGTTTGACAAATAGGAAGCAAATGCATGTAAAAATGGTCTGCGTAAGCCTCACTGGTGGTAGAGCTTTGTGGCAGTCCAAATTCCCAAGTCAACCACCTCACAAGAGTTACAGTGAATGTACATATATCCTGCATATATGTGTGTACACCTGTTTGTAAGAAAGAGCAATGCATGTTCAATTCAGAAACTGGGGACCAGTACCTGGATAAATGTGTGGTTTAAATCACATATTCAGTTGTACATCTGTCTGTGTAAAGAAAAATCAACTGTACGCTGTATGCAGATTGTATGTGTGTTCACTATAACTTGTGAACAGGGTTAGGATCTCTTTCCTTCATCAAAATATGACTGCCCTCTGTATAATCCTTAAACCATTACAGTCTGAGTAAGCAGGAGAAAGCAGTGATGGAATACAAGGCCCGTTTCTTTTCCTTCAGGTGTACTATTATTCCAAAATTACATCTGCAAAAGTTAGGCTAATCTGGCCCTGAAACTCTCACAAACAGCCTCCCACAGCATATATTGCAGTGGAAAAAGCAAGACTGATATATTATTCTATATCCCTCAATTTTGCTTTTACTTAATGCCAAAGCTCCTGAGTAGGCGTCATATAAGATAAATCTCACTAATTTTAAAAAAGAAAAAAGCTACTGAACAGGAGGTGATAAATGCTGTGCTGCCTACTCAGGTTCTGTCACATAAGATGTCAGTTCTTTATTTTAATTTTATTTTGTTCTAGCTCACAAAGGCAAGCAGTTTTACTGCACATTATCCCACCTTTGTTAACATATGTTTTTTTCACAGTCTGCAGCAAAACGCCTCTGCTTGTTGTTTCTGTCTGAGAATTGATTTTTTTAAACAAAAAAAATCCTCAGTGTTGCAGCTAATGTCCTGGGAGAGCAGCATTTTGGGGAACTGCTAATAGGTCCATTATAGGCTGCTCATTACTAAGTGATGTCAATCATTTGCATTAAAAACAAGAAAGAAAGACTGTGATAATTAATAAGCTATAGAATTGTAAGCCCAGAGGGCAGCCAAGGCATAGTGGGACAAAAAAAAAATCCAAACGATACATACCACCACTTCTTGCTGGTAACATATACAAGAGCTACCTGCCTTACAAAGAGGCCAGATCTGCCCTGCTGAGTAAATTTCAGAAAGTACAGCCCAACCATGGACCACTGACCCACTGTTTTCCCTAATAGGGAGGCTTATTTCATCATTGGCCCTTTAATGCTGCAAAAATGAAGCCTTGTTGTCTGTGTCACTGACACTACCTCTAGCCAGGGCTACCCTCACCTGGCTCCATCTCTGAGTTGTCTCCTGCACTGAGGCAGAGCCACTACACCTGCCTGGCACCTGTCTCCTTCTCTTGGCTTAATGCAACAGAGGAGGCAATCTCTTCTCTCTCAGGCCTTCTGCATCCCCTTGGCTCTTCGTTTGGCTATGTTTTGCCCTTGTCTTGCTCAGGGAGGGAACTTACAGATTTTCCCAGCTTGATCATGTCACCAAGAAACTTGCTCATGTCACTTACAGTCTGTCCTAAATACTTCCAGTGGGGGTAAATCACTCTTCAGCCACCCCCAATGCCACAAAGGCTCTTCTTTCACAATATAAATTAAATAACTGAGTATATGATGCTGCAAATTTGCTGTCTGAGGAAGATTGCTTCATTCCATTGGAACCTAGGATGCACTGAGGAATGTGTATGTATATATAACGGGAATAAGGCCCATTGTGGAAATAAATACAACGGGCTCTAGGAGAGTGCCCCGGCTTTGGGCACTCAGTGACAATTTGCTTTGGCATTCTCAGCAGGGTATAATGACAGAGTCCACCATTTTCTCCAGAGGAATTGATCTTTGCCACCTGAAGAGCAGTAGTAATTCTGAGTGATCTCCAGCCCACCCCCAAGATTGGTAACAGTGGTTCCCCAGGAGGGAGTGGCTGGTTTGGAGGGTGGAGTCTATGGCATTATACCTGTCTGAGGTCCCACCCCTCCTCAACACTCAACCTCTCCAGGTTCAACCTGTCAAATCTCCAGAAATTTCCCAACCTGGAGTTGATAACCCTATCTCCCTCCTAGCCAACCATCAACCTACCTTTAGTTTTCCATCTCCTCCCCCTCCCTCCTAGAGAGCAGTTGTAATTTTAAGTGATCTCCAGCCCCCACCTGGAGATTGGCAACAATGTTCCCCATCAGGGAATGGCTGGATTGGAATGTGGAGTCTATGGCATTGTACCTGTCCAAGGTGCCACCCCTCCTCAAACCTCACCCTCTCCAGGCTCCATCCCTCAAATCTCCAGGAATTGCCCACCTGGAGTTGACAACCTGATCAGGCCAAATGAGTTTTCTCCCTAAGGCCAACATAGGTGTGGAAAGGGCCTTTTACTGACAGAGGAGAAAGTACAGGTGCCAACTTTGATTAGGGAAATACCTGGAGATTTGGGGGGGTGGATCCTGTGGAGGGCAGAGTTTGGGGTGTGTGTGGAAGGACTCAGCAGGGTTTAATGCCATAGAGTCTACCCTCCAAAGCGACCATTTTCTCCCGGGGAACTGATCTCTATCATCTGGAGGTCAATTGTAACGGGGAGATCTCCAGGTCCCACCTGGAGATTGGCAGCCCTAGGGGAAAGGCAGCCGCACAGCGGAGAGTTGAAGAAAATGGTCTGATGGTCACTGGCCCACCTCGTTAGCCAGCCAGCCAGCCATGCTGAAGCTAAACAGGAGAAAGAGCCTTTTTCCATTTATTCTGACAGGAAAGTGGCCATTGGGGAGGGGGTTATGCTGAAAGTACTTTGTTTTTCTACTCACAGAACCAAGCTTGGCTGCCTACCAACAGCCACTGAGGGGACAGTCCCTCACAGGAGTCAAGAGAACTGTCTTCCTCAGGAGAGAGAGCTGTCTGCCAGGGGGAGTGGGTTGGGAAGAGGAGCAGACCCAGCACCCGGCCAATGGCACGCGAGTACTCTTGAGTGGTGGCTGATGGGCCAGTGGCTGAGGGAGGGCATTTTACAGCCAATGGGAGCGCATGGAATCTTGCGAAACCAAAAGATAATTATTTATAAGGATATATATATATATAAATAATTATCTTTTGGTTTAGCAAGATTCCATGCGCTCCCATTGGCTGTAAATATATATATATATATATTACACACACATATATAAATGTATCTATTTAGTATCAATACATAACATGTTTTTTTCCTTCATGGGGACCCAAAACAGCTTACAATATCATTCTTACACCTCCCCTTCTCCATTTTATCCTCTCAACAACCACCCTGTGAATGTAAGTTTGTCTGAGAAAAAAAGGTTGGCCCAAGGTCACCCAGTGAACTTCCATGGCACAGTGAAATTCGAACCGGGTTCTCCCAGATCTTAGTCTGACACTGTTAACACTCCACTATGCTATCTCTCCTATATTATAAAGCTGATTTTGAGTGGCAAGATTTGATGCACGCCAAAATCAGTTGGCTGCAAGAACTGCCACTCCAAACCTCTGCCAATCCCCTGGCTGCGTTAGGTGGCTGCTGGCCTGAGTCCCACCCACACAGCCAGCAGCCACACTCTTGCCCTCAATCTACAGGCAGCCGCCGAAGAGGATGGAGGCTCCACAGCCAGTCATCCGCGGGTGCCACAGGAGCTGGCCGGGCTGCGAGAACAGGCAGGGAGAGGCCTCCGTACGCCTCCGTGCCACCTTTCCCCACTCACCTGCCAAGGCAGACGCGCAAGGAAAGGCCTCCGGAGGCTGCAAGGCAGATGCATGGGTAAAGGCCTCCGCACCCCCCCACCTGTCTTTCCCAGCCCACCTGCCCAGGCAGACAGGCAGAGACAGGCTTCCAGAGGGCCCCCAACTTTCCCTGCTCACCAGCCAAGCCGGCAACGAGCTGCAGAGCCACCCCTTCCCTGGCCCTGCCTCCCTCTTTCTCTTCCCAGCATCTCTGGGTCTTCTCTCTCTCCTTTCTCTCCCTCTTTCCCTTCCTTCCTTTTCCTTCTATCCCTCCCTCTTTCTTTTCTTTCCTTCCCTCCCTCTTTTGCTTCCTTCCTTACTCCCTATCTCTTGCCATTCTTTTCCTCCCCCTCCCCCCCGCCCCATCTCTTTGACTTCTTTCCTTCCCTCTTTCATCCTCTTTTCCTCCCTTCCTCCCTTTCTCTTTCTTTCTGTCTCTCTCTCTTTCCCTCTTTTTCTCTCTCTTCCTTTATTTCTTTCTCCTTCCTTCATTCTTTCTTTCCTTCTAGAGCTCGTTGTATTGTGTCTACAACTGGCCTTATTCCTAGTCTCTAAATAATTTTCCAGCTATCATATCTCTCTTATATAATAATCCTGTTTTGGGGTGGCAAGATTCCATGCTCTCCCTCAGCCATTGGCCCATCTGCCGCCACTCAAGAGTACTCACGTGCCATTGATCTGCTCTTCTTCCCTGCCCACTCCCCCTTCAGCCACTGTGCCCTGTCAGAATTACTGGCAAATGGCTTTGTCTCTTGACAAAGATGCTTTTTCTATGTAGGACTAACTTTCCCCTCGGTGGCTGTTGGTAGGCATCATGAAATGGCAGTTACCTGTGTTTGTAAGACGGCTGTGGTTCTTTGTTTAAAATGTTCCCCCATAAGGTTTAATTGAGCTGTAGTTCCAGAGAGGGACCTGCAGGGATATCACTCACTGGGTTGAATGGGGCTTCCTCATCTGCTGGCCTACGGTCCCAGCTGCCCCAAGGCCAAAAAGTGTGGGAAAACAGGGAGTGTCCCAAGGCAGTCTTCCTCCCTGGGAGGCAGCAGAAATTCAGCTACTCCACAGTCGGCTGGACTGGGGAATGAATGGAAGTTTCCCTGCTCTCTTGGGCAAGAGAGAGAGGCTGAAGTACAGGTGAGCCCACAACCTCGAGAGGTAGAGAGTATTGTGTGTAGGGAAAGAGGATTGTGTTTAACCCCTGTTGATTTATGCCATCTTGGTTCATAGTGTGTGCTTACTCCTACAGGGTGTGTGTGCTCCATAACTGTGTAAATAGTGACATAAATTCTTTAATTTGGGCTAATAATCTGTCTTATGCTCTGACCTCATAGTCTCCCCGCTCTGCACACTACCAAAGGGAGGGGGTAACCCAGGGAAGCAAGGAAAGTCCAGACCCTTGGGTTGCCAAATTTCCAGGGATTCCCCAAAGATTGGGGATTCCATCTCCAAATAGGGAGATTCAGCCAGGGGGGTCTCACTGTCCCTCTAAAAAGGCAGTGATGATTCTGTGAGTGGTGACAGCACACTTAAGGAGTGAGATACGCCCACAGGACAAGGGTGGGAAGCAAACAGCTGAGTTGTAAACTGGAGCCCGTTTCACCATGGTAGGCAACCAAGCTTGGTTCAAACAAAGGAAACCCTTTGCAGGACTTTGTGAGGAACTCATTGGGGCCAGTCCTGATGAAGGTTGCCAGCTCCAGGTATGGAGATTCCTGGAGATTTTCTGGTAGAGTCTATGAACGCCAGGGTTTGGGGAGGGGAGAGGCCTCACCTGAACAGAATGCCATACAGCCCACCTTCCAAAGCAGTTATTTTCTCGGGGGGGGGGGAGATCTTTTGTCTGGAGTTCAGTTGTGATACCTGGTGATCTTCAGGCTCTACCTGGAGGTTGGCTGCCCTGGGCATAGCAGTCAGTGCTTCAGAGCAGGGTCTGCTAGATCCAGGTTCTTGCTGTAGAAGCTGAGTGGGTGATTTTGGACCAGTCACAGACTTTCAGCCTAACCTACCTCACAGGGTTGTTGTGCAAGTCAAAAGGGGGAGAGGAGAATGATGTAAGCTGCTTTGGTCCCCATTGCAGAGAAAGACTATTTTTCCTCCTGGGACACCATTGTTGCCAATCTCCAGGTGAGATCTGGAGATCACTCAGAATTACAACTGCTCTCAAGATGGCAGAGATCAGTTCCCCTGGAGAAAATGGTGGACTCTGTGGCAGTCAGGGCTTCGGAGCACGGAAAGTGGTGGACTCTGTGGCAGTCAGGGCTTCAGAGCATGGAAAAGGCTGCAGGTGTGTGTGGGGGAAATGGAAAGCTGAAGAGAGGGGGAAATAAAGGCAGGTTGATTATTGGCTGGAAAGGACATAGGGTTGCCAACTCCAGGTGGGAGATTCCTGGAGACTTGAGGGATGGAACCTGGAGAGGGTGAGGTTTGAGGAGGGGTGGGACCTCCGACAGGTACAATACCATAGACTCCTCCCTCCCAACCAGCCATTCCCTTCTGGGGTCCCCATTGCAGAGAAAGACTATTTTTCCTCCTGGGGAACCACTGTTGCCAGTCTCAGGAGAGGGGTGGAAATCACTCAGAATTACAACTGATCTCCAGGAGGGAGGGGGGAGGAGATGCAAAACTGAAATCAGAGGGGCAGATAATGGTAGGTTGATGCTTGGCTGGGAAGGAGATAGGGTTGCCAACTACAGGTTGGGAAATTCTTGCAGATTTGAGGGGTGGAGCCTGAAGAGGGTGAGTTTTGAGGAGGGGTGGGACCTCAGATAGGTACAATGCCATAGACTCAACTCTCCAAACCAGCCATTTCTTCCTGGGCAACAATTGCTGCCAATCTCCAAGTGAGGGCTGCAGATCACTGAAAATTACAACTACTCTTCAGGTAGCAGAGATCAGTTCCTCTGGACTCTGTGTCATTATACCCTGCTGAGGTCACCACAGCACATTGACGCTGAGTGCCCAAGGCCTTGCCACTCTCCCAGAGCCACTTTCTAGAGCTCGTTGTATTTATTTCCACAATGGGCCTTATTCCTAGTAGTGTGATAAAGGAACAGTTCCCAAGATATTTAATAGCCATTCTATGTCTGGGATGCTAACTCACAAGTTGCCTCTTATCTACCACCTGTTGCCGTCCAGTCCCCAGCATCTATCCTCTCAAAAGCAATACTTCACACACTGCCCAAGCACCAGCAATTCACAGTAGTACTGTAGCCAGGAACAGACCCAGCAGCTGAGTCACATACAATGCCTTCTTTGACATAATTTGAAAATCTGGTCAGACCTTGATCTTTTTGTAGCTTTGACTTCATTTGAAACAAATGATACATTTTATCACAGATATTGTCCTTGACTCTCCAGGCTGTGTTTCTTTAGCTACAGCATACTCAAATTTCACAAAAAATATCGGTGCATAATGTTTGTGTGATCATTATAACTGATGATGGCAAATACATTATGCACATTGTGTAAATCACTCATCTGAGTGTGCATTTAGTCTGTGAAGAACTGGGTTGCCCTGGGTAGATGCAAGGGAATTTGGCACTGACCCAAGAGCATCTTGCAAGGTGCCTTGATTTACAAAAACACATGGGTGCCATCAGAGTAAAATGATAGATTTTATAATTATGATGATATATCTTATAGATAAACATATGGAGCAGAAGTCCATCAGTGGCTATTAGCCACAGGGTATAGATGGGAATTCTAAGTCTGGGGCAGGTGATGCACTCTATTCTTAGTGCTGGAGGGGGCAGCAGTGGGAGGGCTTCTAGTGTCCTGGCCCCACTGCTGGACCTCCTGATGGCACGTGGTATATTTTGGCCACTGTGTGACAGAGTGTTGGACTAGATGGGCCATTGGCCTGATTCAACATTGGCTTCTCTTATGTTCTTATGTTCTTATAATTGACTGTTGAAACTGTGTGTGTGCTTAGAAGTGGCTGAAAATCCTTGTAATGCCCTTGTGTAACAAGAACACATTTTACGAGTTCAGATTCATCCCCAGCACTGACAGGATGGTTGTGGAAGAATACAAGGCATGGCTGCATTATGTTCCTTGGCAAGCAGGGTTCCTTGACAATGACAGTCGTTGATAGAATCCAGTTTCAGGGTGCTATCATAATGGGTTCCGGCTTGGGGACTTTGGTTAAAATGAATCCTGGTGAATGGGTTCAGTCTCAGTGTCACATCCAGGGCTTGGTGTCTATAGTTTTCTGTCTTCCCAAATTTCTCAGTTCCTTTCATTCTACTGCAGTAGCAAGTTATTGCTCTAAGCTCAGGTTATGTATTTGGATGAATAGTGCATTTACATTGAGCTCAGATCCCTGCTCTTGTTACACTGAACTCTGCATTTGTCTCTACATAGTCAGGTTAAGACAATGTAATTGATGATGGTGATGGTGATGGTGATGATGATTTCCTCTTTCTGTACTCTGTAATCCATTTTGAGTCTCAGTGACATAAGGCAGGCAATAAATTAGCCAAATAAGTAATTGTCAATAGCCAAGCTGTTCCCTGACCCTAATGTATGCAGGCCAGCACCACTTACCTCCCTATTCCCTAGTACAGACAAAAAAAATTCAATGGTAATGTAATGTATCCAGTTCCGGCCACGTGGCAAACAGGGGCTCCACATGGCCAGGCCAAACCCTCAAGCTTCACTCCAGGAAACAATGAACAGAGTGGATCCTAGCCCACACCAATCTGAGGGCTAGGTTCCCGGCCAAGAGCCCACGGAACTCTCGGCCAATATAAATAGCCTATTGTGTTAAGGGTGTGTGTTTTGAGTGGGGGTTTCACTGGGAATATAAGCCGGTCTGCGAGCCGGCTAACATTGTCTTGTTCCTGATCTTAAATAAAAGTATGAGTTGATTTCACTCTACGGACTCATCAGTCTCAGTACTTTTCACTGGCAATAAAGGTGGGATTCATCTCCCCCAGAACAGAGACTACGAATCAAGCATCGCATCGAGCCTCCGCACTAAAATCTCCGGTTGCTGCTCACCGCACCGATCCCCACTCTGAGCATCGCACCGCTGACCCCAAGAGCAGCACCGCACCACTCTTCAACACCCTCGCTACTGCCATCATGAACATCTCCTCCCGCAGAATCATAAGATGGCTGCCACACCCAAAAGCCTCCCAGCCTTTGACATCTCCCAACCCTCGCAGTGGGAAACCTGGCTGGAAACCCTCAAAAGCCACTTCACCATTTACAATGTAACAGACCCGGGTAAGAAGAAGGCGTACCTTCTCCGGCACTGTGGTATGGAGGCCCACCTTCTACTGAAGGACCTGATAGTGCCCAAGCTGACCAAAGATGAAACGTACAACACCCTGGTCAAAGCGTTAACAGATCACCTGGTTCCCAAACCCACAAAGTTTGTGGAAAGAATGGACTTCTTTTCGAAGGTCTAGGGCCCCAACAAGTCGGCCTCTGACTTTCTAGCAGCTCTGCGATGGGCCGCAACCAGGTGTTCATTCTCGGATCTGGCAGAAGCACTTCTGAATCAGTTCCTCTTGGGCCTCCAGCACCAATCCAAGGGCTAGGTTCCCGGCCGAGAGCCTATGGAACTCTCGGCCACTGTAAATAGCCTGTTGTGTTATGGGGGTGTGTTTTGGGTGGTGGTTTCACTGGGAATATAAGCCAGCCTGCGAGCCGGCTAATGTTGTCTTGTTCCTGATCTTAAATAAAAGTATGAGCTAATTTCCCTCTACGGACTCGTAAATGATGAAAACTTACTAATTTATTGTGGCACAGCTTTTGTATGCTGGAGCCCATTTTGTCAGATGCATGCAAAGATAGTTGAAATGTTATGACAAAATGAGGCCCACAACAGACACCCTGTGAGGTAGGTTGCTAGGCCCAGCCTGACAACCAGTAGGAATCCAGGGGGATGGGGGAGTTGCCAGTGACAGTGTGATGTCACTTCCTAGAAAACCCAAAGATGACACCACACCTCTCTAAGAGTCACTTAGGGTTGCCAGGTCCCCTCATCGGGGGGGCTGGGGGGATTTGGGGGGCATTCTGAGCATGGGCAGGGATGCCCCCAAGCCCTTCCCCCAAGCCCTTCCCCCAAGCCCCACTACGAAGAGTGACCATCCACATGGCCACCACTCTCCCTCCCCTCCTGCCCAATTTAAAGGGCTTCATCTGATCAGTGGGGACCACGTGGCCTGCCAACCAGCTGGAGGGCCCTTTAAATCTAGCAGGAGGGAGGGAGAGGGTGGTCGCAAAAAGACCCTTCATGCTTGGCTCGCAAAAAAACCCTTTAAAGGGTCTTTTTGTGAGTGGTGTGGGAGCCGTGGTGTGCAAGGCTGGGGGAAATTGATTTGGGCACATTTGGATGTGTTTTTAACTGTTGTATTGTTTTTACATGTTACTGGACATTGATGTTGTTTTTGTGTTCTTGTAGCTATTGCTGCTTTGTTAGCCACCTTGAGACTGAGAAGATAAGGGGGGACAGAAATATTTCAAATCAATAAATACATAATGTCATCAGTGTAAATCAGCATCACTCTCTAATGATTTAAAGGGTAAATTAATCAGCTGTGTATCACTGCAGGAAATGCAAAGGTGTGCACTTTTACTTTTAAGCATGGGGTGGTATTGGAGAAGAACAGTCATTCTTCCAGTTGAAAAGTGTAACACAACTCAGAGAGAATCTCATACTGCTCCTTGTCCCTTTGATGTGTAGACTGCTACTCTCAGGGAAGCCTCATGACCTCACTTTATGTAAATACAGAGGATCAAATAATGTGTTCTTTAGCAATGGATATATACCCTTTCAGTTACTGAGTGTTGTTATACTTAACTGAGATTGAGTAAAGCTAGAGGCCATATTCAGATTTATTGATTTGTGGTAAAATAGATGTCTGCTGTCGAACCAGTCTATCCTACTCTTAGCTTTCAGTGCAGACTTAGCAAAGTCACACACTTCTAACTCCACTGAGAACAACAGACTTAGAAAGGTATAACTCATAACTGCTTAAGATGGCACTCTCCCCTGGCTACCGATTGCTGAAACTAGCTCTTCCTTCCTAAAAGGGGAGGTTGCTTTTCCAGTTATCAAGGGTTAATTCTCTAAATGACATGTGCTTCTAATGCCAATATTATTAGTAAATCCATTAATATATCTTCAGTCACAAAGTGATAGAACATTGATATCAAAGGAGCAGATCAGGGAAATGTTTGACCTCTCAGGGGAGAATGATGCAAACAGAAAAACAAGTACTCTCCCTCTAGATGAAAGCTCATGCATGTTTTTGGGCTACTCAAAACTAGAGTTGCCAACAGGTCTGGAGAATAATGTAGAATCATAGAATCTTAGAGTTGGAAGGGATCTCCAGAGTCATCTAGTCCAACCCCTGCACAATGCAGGAAAGTCACAAATACCTCCTCTCCACACCCCCAGTGACCCCTGCTCTATGCCCAGAAGAGGGCAAAAAAAAAAATCCCTCTAGGATCCCTGGCCAAATTGACCTGGAGAAAAATTGCTTCCTGACCCCAAAGTGGTGATCAGCATTTCCCTGGGCATGTAAGAAAGAGCCATGAGAACTAAGCATTGATGCAACCCTTCCTGCACTCCCTTTCGTGATCTTCCTAAGTTCACAGAATCAGCATTGCTGTCAGATGGCCACCTAGCCTCTGCTTAAAAACCTCAAGAGAAGGAGAGTCCATAACCTCCCAAGGAAGCCTGTTCCACTGAGGAACCACTCTAACTGTTCAAATGTTTAGCCGAAAACTCTTTTGATTTAATTTCAACCTGTTGGTTCTGGTCCGACCTTCTGGGGCAACAGAAAATGACTCTACACTATCCTCTATATGACAGTCCTTCAAGTAATAGAGGAAATGACCTTTAGCAGGGCTCTTTTTGTAGCAGGAACTCCTTTGCATATTAGGCAACACGCCCCTAATGTAGCCAATCCTCCAAGAGCTTACAGAGCTCTTCTTACAGGGGCTACTGTAAGCTCTTGGAGGACGGGCTACATTAGGGGTGTGTCGCCTAATATGCAAAGGAGTTCCTGCTACAAAAAGAGCCCTGACCTTTAGTGTGTGGAAATTACCAGCCAAAGCTTTTTTTTTTAACTTTTAATCTTTAAACGATTCCATAGCCTTAGAAAGAAGAGAATCAGTAAGTTTGTCCATCAGACAGAAATCACAGACTTTAGGTAGCTAGGCTGATAGTGTAAGGTGAGTATTATTCTTCCAGTCTGGCAGCCGTGCATAAAAGGAGAATCAGTTCCTTATGAAGTGGTGGTGAAGGGCTAAATTGCCATGTACCTAGCTGAAGCTTTTCATGGCATGTAGATAAATAACATCACCTAGTAAATAATACCCCATTAAACATCTATTGAAGACAGTCAGGCAACCATATTTCATCCCACTTTCCCCAAAAATTAATTAGCCACCTTTAAGGACTGTGTCTTTAACAAGAGTTAGAAGATGTTACTCCTTCAACCATAGATCACGTTATAAATAGGAAGTGGTAAAGTGAAGCTGTATCTCTCTCATTTGCAAGCTGATTGAGGAACACTCTGTTAGCTGTTGCTCCCTGAAATATCACTCTATTTAAAGGAAATTACTTGAAACTCCTTCAGTCTCTCTGTGTGGTTTCCCACCCACCTCCAGGAGTACTTTGCATCTAAAAGTACCTTTAATAAATTTAGTAATCTTTCTTTGGGGAAAAAATTGCACATTGTTATAATCTTAGATCCACCACATACTGTTCCCATACTGGAAACCTATTTTTTTTAAAAAAATTGTGTACTATTATCTGAATAGGAGATTAAACCATGCAACATTTAAGAGCATTATTGCTCTATTTTTATGCTTTTGCCTGAGACCTGAGTAACAAGGATAGTACAATAAATATCTTCAACATCTCTAAGATGTTTCTAGGAGGGTGACATCAGGTCTTAACATCTGTATTTTCTAACAGTGACATCAAAGTAAATGTCTCTTCTGTGCTGTCACCCCTCCCCCAGTAAGCCATAACCAAAAATAGGCCCTGCAACATGGTACTTATAGAATTAGGTTACTTGATATTATAAAATAAGCTCACACATTCCAAATATCACAACATACAAAAACAACCACATAAAATAATGCAATATAAAACTTCTCCTTATCATAGTTATAGTACAAAACTGCCACAAGATCATGTTGTTGCTACCATATTGAAAGTAGCCTTCGTAAATTCAAACGCCAGCATTATTTAGTTCAAATCTGATTATTGTCATTTTATGCATATAACACCTTATTATGTGTTTTTGCTGGTACACAAGGCAGAAGCCAATATGCTTGAAAATAACTGCTGCATACTAACCAGCCTTCTCCTCAGAGAGGTGTTAAAGGCAATCGGCAAGCTAATGAGGCTTTTGTGAGCTACCTGGTGGTCAGGGTTAGCAAAGCCTTTTATTAAATGCAGATTATGTATTGTTGCAAAGAGAAATGAAGAAAACTGAAAATGGCAGTACAAGAATTCTAAGAGATTTGCCTTGATATTGAAAAGTAAACCTGGAATGCACAGGAGGGGAAAAAATACAGATATTAAGGATGTTATTTATATGATGCTCTGTTTGTCCTATTTAATTTTTTTACACTGTTTTCTACGGGACAAAATATTTAGTGGGGAATAGAAAGTGACTCTGTACAAGATCCAAGTAACAACAGCAATCTAGTACAGTCTTTAAAAACTAGAAAGTATAAAGATACTGCGGGGGAAGGGGACCCAGTATGCTCAACAGAGCATTCAGTTAAACAATGTCCCAATGTATTATTTAAGGCTAAAAAGCAGCTGTAAGGATTCCTCGATCTGGGTCAAAGTCACGGGCTATAGAAGTCATAGCAGCTTGGGACAGCTATTTTTTATTTGGAAAAGGCAGTAGCTAAATGTGGAGACGGGCTGGTTGTGCTTCTCAGTTAACAAAAACTGAGTCTTATTGCATGTTACAGACTAACAGATTTGTTGTAGATTTAGATGGGTAGCCATGTTGGTTTGAAGCAGCAGAACAAAGTTTGAGTTCAGTGGCACCATTAAGACCAGTCTGTATCTGAGGAAGTGTGCATGCACACAAAAGCTCATAAATGCTTTGTTGGTCTTAAAGGTGACATCGGACTAAAAGATTTGCTGTAATGTAAGTTTTCATGTTACCTGCCCTGAATGGCTCAGGGTAGCCTGATCTCATCAGATCTTGGTGTGACAGATAGAAGGCTATCCCACCTAGGGTTGTTATCAGTGTTCCCTCTAAGCTGAGTTAGTGTGAGCTAGCTCACAGTTTTTCAGCCTCCAGCTCACAGATTTTTTTCTTTGCTCAGGAAGGATGGCTCCAGAACAAACTAATCTATGCAGTAGCCAAATTGCTCACTCACAACTTTAATGCCAGTAGCTCACAAAGTGGAATTTTTGCTCACAAGACCCCACAGTTTAGAGGGAGCATTGATTGTTATCCTCCAGGTGGGCCTGGAGATCCCCCACTTTTACAACTGATCTCCAGCTGACAGAGACTAGCTCCCCTGGAGAAAATGGCTGCTTTGAATGGTGGACTCTATGGCATTGTACCATGCTGAAGGCCCTCCCCTCTCCAAACCCCGCCCTCTCCCAGATGTACCCCGAAGTGTCCAGATATTTTCCAGACCAGACCTGGCAACCCTAATCCTGCCCCTGAAGGTACAAACAGTCACTCACTTGAGCCTATGGGAATGTTACTCCCGATCACCTTTGAAAAGGGGAGTGGAATGTTGGAGGGAAACACAGCAGGAGAGAGTTCAGTTCTGCCTCAGGGAGAGAGCAGTGAGAGCTCAGGTCTGCCTCAGGAAAAGAACAGATAGAGTGAAAAGTAGCTCTGCTTTGTTGTGTGGCAGAGTGGCTTGGGTCTCCTTCTAAAAGAGAATAGAGTACCCAATTGTTAGGCCTGTCTCTGGCACTGAGCAGACCTTGTGCCATTTAGTCTGACTCTTGGGAAAGGGCAGGTTGGTGTGTGTGGAATCTTGTGTGTGTGTGTGTGTGTGTGTGTGTGTGTTATGATCCAGCCTAGTGGCTAATCGACAAAAGCCTGGTTATGCTGGAAAGTATTAAAGAAAATTGATACTACTCTCTAAATGAATGTGTCTCAGCCAGGTTTCTCTTTTGTCTATCTGGAGACCTGTGCTGATGATCTGTTCCTTGAAACCTACTTGTAAATAAATAACTCTTCTTTGGTGTTAATATAGAATTCCTGCTTCAGTGACCTCCATATTATCCTTGTGCACCACAAAACTTACTTCACAGCAGCAAACCCAAAGCCTAGACAATTGCAACCTTTAGAACACCTGGTATCAGAAGGGAAGGTTTATAGTTTAAAATAAACCTAGTTTCTCCAAAATCATAGGAGTCTCTGTGGGTCCCCTCAGGTGATAGAAATGGCCTGTTACATTCAGAAGCTAAGCAGGGTCAGCCCTGGATAGTACTTGGACTGGAGACAACCAAGAAAGTCCAGGGTCACTACACAGAGGCAAGCAAAGGCAACCACCTCTGAACATCTGTTGCCTTGAAAACCCTACAGGGTTGCCATAAGTTAGCTGCGAGTTGATGGCACTTTACACATGCACACAAGTTTTCATGTACAAGTTTTTCATATACAGAAGTGTGTGTGTGTGTGTGTGTGTACGTACACACAGGCAAACAGAAGAAGGGCAGGGAAGGGGTTCATACAAACTGAGGCCAGAAGTCCCAGCAATCCATGAGATAGGTATTTATTTTTTATAATTTCAACTTGTATTCTGCCCTCCCCGTGAATACACTCAGAGTGGATGGCAACAGCAAATCCACAATAGGAGTTAAAATATTTCACATTATATATTTCACAATAAATAGTTAAAACAATTAAAAACAAAGCTATAAACTAAAGACAGACAGCACTGCAGTTTAGCATAATAATCTTGAGAACTGAAGCTACTAGGCCATAAACCAGACTGTAGGTCTTCACCTGATGGACTGTTGGAAGATGGAAGGTTCAGCAAGGGAGGCCAGTAGATGGAATAATTGGATGCCTGCCACCTCATCCAAAGACCTGGCAGAACAGTTGCATTTTTCAGGCCCTGTGGAACTGTAATAGGTCTCACAGGGCCCTGATTTCCAACAGGAGCATGTTCCACCAGGCCAGGGTCAGAGCAGAAAAAGCCCCAGCCCTGGTCAAGGCTAAGTAGACATCCTTTGGGCCAGGGGCAATCAGCAAATGTTGGTCTGCTGAGCTCAAGGCTCCCGGGCCACATATGGGGAAAGGCGGTCCCACAGATATGTTGGTCCCTGACCACATAGGTCTTTAAAGGTCAGTACCAATACCTTGAAATGGATCCAGTACTCGATCAGAAGCCAGTGCAAACTGCATAGTACTAGCTGAACATGTGTCCGCACAGGCGACACAGTTAGCAAAATGGGCCACCGCATTTTGCACTAGCTGGAGTTTCTGAATCAGCTTCAAGGGCAAGCCTGCATAAAGTGAGTTGCAGTAGCCAAGTCTGGAAGTGACCATTGCATGGGTCACTGTAGCCAAGTCCCGGGGGAAGAGATAGGAAATCAGTTGCCTGATCTGCCAAAAATGATAAAAGGCAGGTAGCAGTAGATGTAGGTGTTATCGTATTGACCATAGGTCTTAAAACAAGTTAACAGAATTCACAGTATTATGAGGATACTATCTATCAGAACCTGCATAAAATCAGTAGCAAGTTAGAACATAGCCAACAGATTATAACTAAGATCCCATACCATTTGATCTAATCCTTCTTGCAGCTAGTGCAAACAGAGCAACTCTATTAGAGACATAAGCATCCTCATCTGCAAGCAAAAATATTTCTTTTTCCAGATCTGAGGCTTCTTCCCGCATGGACAGAATATGAGCAATAAATTTGTTTTGGGGTTCATGATGGAGGGGGCACTTCAAAATATAATGAATCAAATCATCTATTTCTCCTAAACCACACACAGAGCATCATAATGAGGCAGGCACATTTAGAAAACATCCCAAACAAACTGCTGAGAGCATAGCTTGGAACCTTAGACTAGTAAAAGCCATCCTCAATTTCATTGTTGTTAAAGTCCTTAAATATGAGGTCTTGACATGATCTCTTTTCAGGAATTTAAATTGGGGGACTACTATCGATCGATCAATTGCATGACTATTTTTCCATCCATTTTGAAAATCCATTCCTTCAGCTTCTGGCCTGATCTTTTGGCACTTAATAAGTAATTCGGAATTGTATATTTTCACTGAATGAAACCCAAATAGTCGTTGTAGCTCTTAGCATGTTTTAAAAGAAGACAGAGACTTTGGGAGCCCAATGAATCCCGAGAGCTATTGAGATTCTTCATCCAGTAAGACAAAACTCTGACATTAGCTCTAGCTTTCAGAGAGGGGATACCTAGCTCATTAATGGTCTGAGCTTAAAGAAGCAGTGAATAGTCAAAAATGAATGTAGATTTTGGAACCTGGTTACAGCTGGTTTTAGTAGTGGACCCATGGGCCTTGATCCCCCTATTCAGGCTGAGACTTGGCGTAATCATTTTCTATCGATTTTTAGTTCCGAGCATGAGAATATGATACTTGGAGAATCACTATTAACTGACGAATTGGCCTCCCATATCAGAATCTGAAGTGAGATCTCTCGTGAAAACTTTGACGATTGGCAAATCCCCTGGAGAGGACTTGATCTCGGCGGAATGTTTTAAAACATATATTGATCGGTGGGTCCCTCTATTGATGAAACTTTTTGCCAAATTAATAACACAGGAAGACTTTCTAAAGATTGGACTACATGCATTGTCATACCGATTTACAAAAAGGGCAACAGGAAGAAAGGACTCCCAGAATTTTACTCCAATTAATTTGCTTTCCATTGCCTCCATTGCTTTCCATTGCCATTATATAGCAAACATCTAAAAATAAATTAGAAGACTGTGTCATTGAGAACAATTTAATTCATCCCCCACTAATAGGGTTTTTAAAAGGCCATTCTACATTTGAACGTTGTCAAACACTTCGGCTATCGAGGCCATTAGAGGTCCAATGAAAGCTATGTATGTGGCCTTTATTGACCCAGCTTTGGCATTTGATTCCCTTGATAGGGATAGATTATGGCAGAAACTCCTTAACATTAATATTGACTCTAGGTTGGGCTACCTGATAAGCCAACTGCATCGAAACATTACTGTGAAGGTTAAGGTTTTAAAGGAAAGTATGTTAAAAGATAATATTCCTGTTCAGAAGCAGGTGAAACAAGGTTGTATTTTGGCCTCCACCCTGTTTAATCTGTATATAATATAGTTAATACAGTTGATAGACTAGAGGGCATGGAATTTTTGCCCACAGCAATAGGTCAAAATAAGGTACCAATTATGTTATATGCAGATGACATGGTTTTATTGTCATTGATCCAAATTGGCCTGAGAAGGCTATTGAATAAATTGGGTCAATATTGTAATGAAGAAGGCCTATGTAATAGTTATGCTAAGTCTAAAGTCAATATGGAAGTCAGTATAGAAGATTCTGGGTGTTCATATTGAGCAGTGTAGTACATATAAGTATCTAGGAATAACGTTCTCAGACATTCTTACATGGCGGCCTCATTTGTCCTTGTTGAAGCCAGTTTGATGTAGTGGTTAAGTGCACAAACTCTAATCTGGGAGAACCGGGTTTGATTCCCCACTCGTCCACTTGCAGCTGCTGGATGACCTTGGACAAGCAATAGTTCTATCAAAGCTGTTCTTGAAAAAGCAGTTTCTGTCAGAGCCCTCTCAGCCCCACCTACATCACAGGGTGTCTGTTGTGGGGAGGGAAAGGGAAAGGAGTTTGTAAGCTGCTCTGAGACTCCAACTGAAGAGTGGAATATAAATCCAATCTCTTCTTCTTCTCTTCCAAGACGGCTGAGCTGGGGAAGGGCTGGAGTCAGCCCTGCCCACCTTCCCTGGCACCCGAGGCGGGTGAGCCCAGGAAGGCCTAGAAAGAGCACAAAGGCATTTTAAATTTAAAACACTTCCCTAGCTTCTGGGGCTCATGCTGCCTTTGCCATGCAACTCCCCAGCAAGGGAAGGTATTTAAAGTTTAAATTCCTTCCCTTGGCCGGGGAATCATTCTGCTGAGGCTGGACCAGCCCCAGAAGCAAGGGAAAGTGTTTTAAGTTTAAACACTTTCCTTTCCTTGCCCAGCAAAAGGATTCCCCAAATGGATGCCAAATATACGGCATCTATTCGGGGAATCCCTGTTCGGCCAGCCGAATCAGATTAGAGAATCTGATTCAGCTTCCGGCAGGCCCAAATAATACCGAATAGGCATTATTCATTTTGTTTTTTGATTCATCTGAACCGAATGCACATCCCTAGCTGTCACCAATATACAGATAATACTTAGCTTTATCTCACACTTCTGGCTGATTCCAGGAAGCCTGTGCAAACCATGAGTCAGTGCCTGAGGGCAGTTTGGGAATGGATAAAGGCTAATAAACTGAAACTTCATCCCAACAAAATGGAGGTGGTACTGGTGAGGAAGGATTGACCCAAGAGCTGGATAGGGTTGCACTCTCTTTAAAGGAGCAGGTTCATTGCTGCTGGACTTAGGTTTCGTGGTGGAAAAAGCATACGGCACAGTGGGCAATAGTGCCCTTCACCAGCTTCAGCTGATGAGCCAGCTGTAGCCTTACCCAGGCAGAAAAGTCCTTGTCATGGTAGTGCATGACCAGTTAACACCTAGATTAGACTACTACAATGCATTCTACCAAGAGCTACAATAAGAGCTGTAGCCAAATTTCTGGTTTGAGTGAGTCATAGGGACTATATCACACCAGTCTTGTTCCACCTATATTGGCTCCCAGTTTGCTTCTGGTATTGCTAGTACTGACCTTTAAAGCCCTAAATGGCTTGGGGCATTAGAGGGAAGGCAGCACGATATAGCTCAGACTCATCAGATTTCAGAAGCTAAGGTCGATACTTGGAAGGGAGACCACCAAAGAAGAGGAAGGAAAATCACCTCTGCTTCTCACTTGCCTTGAAAGCCCCTTGCTGGGACCGCAACTTGATAGCATTTTACACACAATCATGGCTTGGGGCCAGCATATTTTAAGAATCAGCTACGCCCATATGATCCTACCCAATCACTATGGTCATCTCTGGAGGCTCTGCTTCAGGTGCCCCTGTCATCTGAGGCTAGACAGGTGGCAACCTGAGAAAGGGCCTTCTCAATCATGGTACCAAGATTATGGAATTCCCTTTCCAGGAATAATTGTTGGTTTTAGGGTTGCTCTAGCAACCAGGTGGTGGCGGTAGATCTCCCAGAATCACAACTGCTCTCCATGTTACAGAGATCAGTTCCCTTGGTGAAAATAACCCCTTGGAAGGTGAACTCTATGGCATTATTCTATGGCACAATTCCCCCTCCTGCTGAAAGCAACCCCTCAGCGACACCCACACCTTAAATACACACATATAAGAGGCAAATACTAAGCCTGGAAGTAACAAGCTGTCAAATCTTCTCACAATTCTTCTTCCTCCTAGATATTAAAGTTCATTTATTATTTTCATATCCCACATACTGCTATTACTAAGTCACTTTCACATGTGCATGACTTAGCCAGATCTCTTACTATAAAGCGTTTCATCTGATTCTGAACTTGAGTCTTTCCATGCAATGGGGAAAGAATAGATAGGGGAGATATTTCTGAAAACTTGATGAAACCCCCAGGTTTGCAGAAAAAGGAGATAATAAAAGAAAAATAATTTTAATATGCTGTGATCTCATTAGATTGTCTCACAAGATCTTGGCAGCCATTCTGGATGTAGTTGCCTAGGTAATCCAAAATAGCTGCCTCAGTTTCACTTTGAAATTGGAAATCATTTGGGAGAAAGAGTGAACAGGCATGAAAGATGACAGGGAGGGGGAGTGAGGATAGAGTAGAGGGAGGACAGAAAGAAAAATGGAGCAAATGGGGGGGGTGGAATGAGGATGGGGGAATGGAAGGAAGCAATGCATGTGTGCATGCAGGCAGGGAGGCTCTAATCATACCTTCTGAGGAATTCATAGGGCCTTTGTCCATGCATGCTTATTGAATCTGCTTAGAACATGTGATAAGATCTATATTGTGACGTAGACCATGGACTTCTGGATCACCATAACAGAGTGGCTAGGTTTGGGGCTGTAGTCAAATGACTTAGCAGGAGGACACCAACTTGGGTACAGGCTATAGAATTGTCTATCACTGTGAAAGAATCAGCAAAAATGGTACCTTAGAAATATTAATCTAATTGACTCATAAGTGAGTAAACAATTACAGAAAATGAGTCACAGAGCTGGGTTCACTTTACAGCTGCTTTTGTAGCTATTTAGTTGGGTGTTTATAATACTGAAGGTTTCCCTCCCACAGCCACTGCAGCGGGCAGAAGACTGGAATGGCTTGTAGTACTGTCTTTTGGGGGAGGGGCTGCTGTCAAGTTGCAGCCAATTTATGGCAACCGTGTGCGATTTCCAAGGCAAGAGACATTCAGAGGTGGTCTGCTATTGCCTGCCTCTATGTAGCGACCTGGGTAATCCTTGGTAGTCTCTCATCCAAATGCAAACCAAGGCTGATCTAATGACTTCAGCCTAGGCTAGGGTTGCCAGGTCTGGGTTGGGAAATACCTGGAGACTTTGGGGGTGGAGCCAGGAGAGGGTGGGGTTTGGGAGGGGAAGGGCTCAGCATAGTACAATGCCATGGAGTTCACCCTTCATAGCAGCCATTTTCTCCAGGGGAGCTGATCTCTGTCAGCTGGGGATCAGTTGTAGAAGCTGGAGATCCCCAGGCCCCACCTGGAGGCTGGCAACTCTAGTCTAGCCTGAGCTATCCAGGTCATAGCAGTGCTGTCTATACCTTTACATTTTTCTGCACACCACTCCAAAAGAGAAAGAGCCCTGGATGAATCAGAGGACTAGAGAGAAAAAGGAGGAGGAGGAAATTGGATTTATACCCCACCCTTCACTACCTGAAGAAATCTCAGAGCAGTTTACAATTCCTTTCCCTTCCCCTTCCCGCAACAGATACTCTGTGAGGTAGATGGGGCTGAGGGAGCTCTCCCGAGAACTGCCCTTGAGAGAACAGCTCTGAAAGAATTTATGGCTGATACAATGTCACACCAGCAGCTGCTTGTGGAGAAGAAGGGAATCAAACCTGGTTCTCCCAGATTAGAGTCTGCACTCTTAACTACTACACCAAACTGGCTCTCATTTCCATAGGGAAAGTGTCACTCCCTGTACTCTCACTGCTGATTGTGTTTTCTTTAATCTTCTGGTGTCTACCCAGGCAAGAGCAGCAAAGGTTCAAAGTTATGATAAACACTGGGGATGCATGAATTATATACTTCCATAGAAAAAAGATACAATATAAAGTATTTTAAATCATTAATTCCATTCTGTGTTACCACCAATTAGAGTGGGGAGGTGTCCTACATTTTGAAAAGATATTCCACTCAGGCATTTTTAACAGAATATATGGAAATCTAAAATATAACCATTTAACCCCTGTCCTCCAATCTGCACCCATATTGTAGAGCACTTGGTTTTGACAAATTATTGTTTTAAATTTCATCACCAGCAACTTTCCACAGAAAAAGGACATGAAGATTTCCATTTATTTATACATACATACATACATACATACTTTTAATTTATGGATCACCCAATCCCTAAATTCACAGGGTTCTGGGCAATGAACAATGATAAAATAAAATACATTGTAACAGTGTTAAAATTACAATATAAATTAAACTTTAAAATACTCATTCATGCAAGGAAGTTATTCACTGGAGTAGTTATGCAACCTTTGCAAGAGGGTAAAAATATGACCCCAATGCCCAACTCCTTACTGACCTTTATAATGAACCATGATTTCTATTTTGTGCTCAGGGCTCTTTGTCTTCCATACTATTTGATATCTGCCTGAAACCATTAAAGATCTGGAGTAAAATGTTATCAATAGCCTGATGACGCTCATTGATTTCAAGGAGTTGCTTACTGATTTATTTAAAATTTTTATATACAGCCTTACATATTTTTGTAAAGATAGTCACTGATGATTATCTAAATCTGCAGGGGATTTGGGACCATTAGGCTACAGCACAAGCCTGCATACACTTACCTGGGAGTTGATCCCCTTGAATTCAGCAGGGTTTACTTCCAAATAAATAAACGATAAGGATTGATTGCTAGATGGTAGTTTGTGTTGTCTTCAAACAGAGGTGATAGGAGGAGATGGAAGCACTAGACCTACCACCCTTTTCACTGTGGGAATGGATGCCCAGCCAGATTATAGGGAAGCCAACCTCCAGGTGGGACCTGGGGATCCCCTGGAATTACAGCTCATCTCCAGACTACAGAGATCACTTCCTCTATAGAAAATAGATTATTTGGAGGGTAGACTCTATGGCATTGTACCCCACTGAGGTCCCTGTCTTCCCTAGACTAAACCCCCAGATCTCCAGGAGTTTCCCAGCCTGGATCTGGCAATCCTAAAAGGCTTTGAGTAGCAAACTGTGTGGCAGCCTTCTGGCCTCATCTCAGTGGACCTGTTATATATGGTGTAGCTCTAACCTATGGTTTTTCCTTTTTTGTAGTGTAGTGGTTAAGTGCACAGACTCTGATATGGGAGAACCGGGTTTGATTCTCCACTCCTCCACTTGCACTTGCTGATGTGATCTTGGGTCAGTCACAAGCTCTGGCACAGCTGTTCTTGAAAAAGAGCAGTTTCTGTCAGAGTTCTTTCAGCCCCACCTACCTCACAGGGCGTCTGTTGTGGGGAGGGGAAGGGAAAGGAGTTTGTAAGCTGCTCTGAGACTCCGAGTGAAGGGCGGGGTATAAATCCAATCTCTTCTTCTTTTTGCCGTTATCCTTTCAACACAGAAGACACTTCCAGAACTGCTGAGGAAGAAAGGAAAGAAGAAGCTGTCTGCCTCCACAGCCTGACAAGACATCAGCCTTTATCAGGGCCCTGGTGATTACTAGGTGAATTTTCAGAAGCAGCAGGAGATGACAGGCATCTCTTCACCCCCTCAGCAAAACAATTCCCCCACTGAGGCCCTAAGGAGAACAAAGGGGCAGACCTTTTATATTTAACATCATTCTAACCCAGTACCACAAGGTAATGAAACTGAATTCTCTACTGAAAGGCTTGTGCCTGTATTGTCCCCTAAAACTGCATAGTTTCTATGGCAACATAATCACACTATGTGCATGAACAGTCATGACTCATGAGTTGGAGCTTTTGGTGGCCATAAGATTAAGTTGTGAAGTGGAAAGTCCTGGATTCAAAATTTTCAACCACAATAACAACATGGCTTTAAGAGAGGCCAGTGTTATCTTAGCCCCTTCTCCATCTCCAATATGGATATAGTTTAATTCACCCATTTACCTATATGATGGGGCTGTTGTAATTATGCTGAACTAACACTATAGCAAGACGCTGCTACCTGTGAGTCATGGCTTCCTTTCCTCACCTTCCAAAAGGTAAATCCAGGTCTTAAAGGTGCCAGTGGACTCAAACTTTGTTCTCCAAAAAGGTAATTCAACCAACTGTGAGGTGCAAATCACAGCATACAAACTCAACTACAAAGAATATGGAAAATAAGCTAGGAGGACAGATTGCTGTGAGTGCTTCAGCACCCAGCTCCAAATAGGTCCCAGAACAAAGAAAGTCCACAGATTTTGTAAAGCTCAGTAAGTTCAGTGGGCAGGTCCATACCAGAACCTTGGAACCATATAGGACCCTGCTGGCTCAGAGAACACCAGCAGCATTAACTCAGGATTCCTTTGAGGAAGCCCTGAGACACTGGACTCACAGGTTGGGTATGCCAAAGCAGGGCTTGAGTACAGGTTATCCTCTTCCTCCTCTGATGAGGACTCATCTTACCTATGCTAAACGTGGGTGGTCCATAACATAGTGTGAGTAATGCATGGGAGTTTTTCTGTACTATCAAATTTACAGTTGTTGTTCTTGTTAGCCATTCAGTCATGCCCAACTCTTGGCGATTCTATGGGCCAGCTCTCTCCACTTTTTCTGATCTTGTACTGTTTCTTTGAGCTGTTCCATGTTCAGGCTGGTGCCAACTTTTATGGTGTCTAGCCATCGTGTTATTTGGCGGCCCGGTTTCTTTTTGCCACTAACCAATCCAAACATAATTGCTTTTTCTAGTGAGTTCTTCCACATCTTAGAACATAAGAACATAAGAGAAGCCAATGTTGGATCAGGCCAATGGCCCATCTAGTCCAACACTCTGTCACACAGTGGCCAAAAATACCAGGTGCCATCAGGAGGTCCAGCAGTGGGGGCTTAGATAGGGCAGCAGCTCCTTCGTGCACTTGCTGGAATTATAGTTAGGATTAGGATTAGGTTACAGCAGCAGTAATGTTGGTATTACAGACTAGGGTTAGGTTACAGTAGTTAGTTATAAAAAGCTAGCTGGGTTTGTCTTTCACCCTTTATTATTAGTCTATTATTAAAAGAGTAGTTTAATCTTGCGGGAGGAGGGAGTAGCAAGAAGGGAGGTCAGGGTGGGTAGGGCTGGTTTATACTGTATTTAGTGAATTATTATTGTAACTGTATTTATCTGTTGTAACTGGTTTATGCTGTATTTAGTGAACTATCTGTGTAATTGGAAACTGGGAAATGATAATAGAAGATCGCCATCGTTTAGTATAGTTCTGCATTGTATATTCTTATAATTCAAATGTGATTTTGTTCTAATATTGGTGTTTTAATGTGAATTTATATATACTGTTAGCTGTCCTGAGCCCGCCAAATGGTGGGATACAAATCACAGTCCAGGGTGGTTTTGTAATTTTGAGCTCCGCCCTTCCCCATAACAAGGATCCCCTTGATTGGGAATTTCTGACAAGAAACAGAAGGATTTCAGAAGAAGATCTTAATTGGGTGAGCTGAACAGTACAGGGGGAGGCAGTCCTTCAAGAACAACAGCCCTGACAGTTTAGGACATTAAAAGGTAAGAACCAGCATCCTGAATTGTACTCATAACCAGATGGGCAGCCAGTACAGATCTTTCAGCACAGTGGTGATACGATCCCTGTATCTATCCCTTTACAATAGTCTGGCCACTGTATTTTTGACCAACTGAAGTTTCCAGTCTGTTCTGAAAGGAAGCTCTAACCTAGATATGATCACAACATGTATCACCATGGCCAGACAACATTTTTCAAGGAACAACTATAGCTGGCTTATTAGCCAAAACTGATAAAAGGCACTGCTCAGCAGGAAGGAGATTTGAGATTCCTACCCTAAAGCTCAAAATGTGGGGGTGTAACTTCCTCCAGGATAGGCTGGCTCCTGAGAGCCAGTTTGGTGTAGTGTTTAAGTGTGCAGACTCTAACCTGGGAGAACCAGGTTTGATTCCCCCCTCCTCCACTTGCACCTGGCTGGATGACCTTGGGCAAGCTGTAGTTCTGATAAGAGCTGTTCTTGAAAAAGAGCAGATTCTGTTGAGAGCTCTCTCCACCCCACCTACTTCACAGGGTGTCTGTTGTAGGGAAGGGATGGGAGTTTGTAAGTCACCCTGAGGATCTGGTCACACTGCTGTTTTGATCGGGATTCGCTGCTGTTTCCTTGCGCATGTCAGTTTCACGTTCACATGCACCAATCCGCCCCCCGCCCTGAAGCAGGCTTACTCGCGCAATGCTTCCGGGTTTTCCTGACCCCTGGAAAATCTAGTGTTTTCCTGGCACTTCCGCTTTGATTGCGCGATTTCGCCTATGTGGACAGCCCATCTCTCGCAAGGATTGTGATTAGGGCCATCTGAACGCTCTTTGTGCTTTTTTTTTTTAAAAAAAAGCTTCCGGTTTGAGCGCTTGAGCAAACATGCGCTTAATAAATCCATTTAACATTTAATAATGGATTTATTAAGCGCATGTTTAGTCAAGCGCTCAAACCAGAAACTTTAAAAATAAAAACAACGCACAAAGACAGCCTTGGAGGTGGGAACGAGAGGCAGGGGCTCCGGCAGCCTGGATGGGGCTGGCAAGGAGGATGGCAGAGACAGCGGAGATGGTGGAGCCTATTTTCATGGGGCAATGGCGGCGGCAGCACACCCCCCCCAAAGTGTCAGCAGGAGCTGCAGCCGCCCAAGCCTCCCTGTGGCCGGCAGGATCGCCTGGAAGGATGGCGCAGCAGCAGGCAAGCGGGTGCTGGGAAAGAGGGGCTGGCTGCATGTAGACAGCCCAATGCAAATAAAAATGTTCCCGATTTAAATAAACCCGGAACAAAGCGCATGTCATTTGCAGTGTGACCAGAGCCTGAGACACCTTTGGGTAGTGAAGGGCAGGGTATAAATCCAATCTCTTCTTCTTCTTCTCTTCTAAACAGCTTTGTTATTGATCAACAGCACCTCAGTCACGTCTGCACTGAGCTTCAGTTCGTTGGACTTCATCCATCCTTTATCAAGTCCGAGACACATAATGATGGCAAATATGGTAGCCTATTACTACTTCTAATAGCAAACTTCATTGTCCTGTGCCTATTAGCATGGCAGCAAAATGTGGCTATCTGAACTAAGCAGGGAGTTTTTGCATATCTTGAGAGATTCCCCAGGCATGGAGGGGGGAAGTTAGCTTGTAAATTAAGGAAAAACCCTCCCAAATCAGCTACAGCACTAGACTACTGAGGTTCAGAAAATTATTCATCAAGCCATATCTCTCAGCAGAGTTGTGCTTTTATGCCATGTACTATTGAGGGGTGATTTCTTAATTGTTTGTCCAATCTGCAGTTTCTTGAGGGATCAGACTTGCACCTCTGAAATAAAATGGATAGTCCCATACCCATCATCAGGGACAGTTAAATGAGGCCATTCACAGATGCAACAGAATTATTGCATATTCAGGAGGCTTCCCAAAGTATGCAGAAGAATATTAGAATGAATATTTTAAAGTTTGGGAATTGATCATGCTGAGAACTTTCTAATTATCCTCTTAATGAAGATAATTTTAAGCACATAGTCATGTTGAATTCAGCAGATGTTCTTTCATATTATACACCTGCTTAAGTATATTAATACATTAGAATAGAAAACTCAGCAGGGTATCTGTTCATTCTTACAGAATTGAGATGCAGGTCAGAGATGTGAAAAATTAAGCAGCTTGGTTTTCTCTTCCCACTTTTCCCCATGTATGACTAATACGGCCCTCAAATCCATGCATATCCTGGGTTTGGTTGACATTGTTACCAGTTGTAGAGCATAATTTCAATACTTAGTAAGGCAGTTTATTTTCTCCTTTGTTTTTAGTTCTCTTATCTAATCTAGATAACATTTCAAGTAGCTTTAAACAATGCTTGCATTTATATTTATTTATAAAATGAAAGCTTTTGTTCTGTGTGCTGGAGGGCTTGAGATGGTATTGAAGTATCTTTCTTTACCTGCAAATAATAAACAGAACTGCATTTTAGGTCATATGTTTCTGTTCTTAGCACAACAGGCTGAGAATTCAAAGAAATAAGTTAATGAACCTCTCCGTTTAACACAATAAAGGCATAAATATTACATTTAAGAGATCATCTGAAAAGACAAGTAGCTTGGGCCCAGAGTATTCATTCAATCAATCAACCATGTGGAAGCCCTTTTGAATCACTCCACCTAATGGCTCTCGCCACATGACAAGCTATTCCTGTTCAGTGGATCACAATATGGACAGGATGATTTAGGCAGTCTACACAGATTTGTAATATCTGTAAATAAATCAGTGAGCAGTCTTTAACAATTTTTATAGCTGATTTGGATACATGATACTCAACTCCAACCCTTTACATAATTTGATCTCTCCAAATTTCAGTGACCTACTAGCCTGATACCCATGCTTTGCTTCAGTATTTAAGTTCTGTCAATCCAGTTATAATACTGGTGATGTGAAATTTGAAATGTGACATTTGTTGTAGGAATTCTAACAGAGAAGAGTATAAGAAATGAAGTGAGACATACGTACTTTTTTCTCTCTCTACTGAAGGACCTCTCTCTAGACCACATTGGTAGTTCTGCCCTCAGGTGCTAGGATCACAAGGCTGCTTGATGAGCTCACTCTGGAGCAGGCCACAGAACTGTCCACTTAAGAAGCAGTCATCATTTAAGAAGCAGGGGTCAAGTCTCTCAGAAATCTCTTCATGGGGGGGGAGGTTGACGTCATGGTAGAAATGCACTCCCCTTATTTTGGGTTTCTTGGTGTAGGCATTTGGCCTGGGCATTGAATTTGGAGAGAGGGCATACCCCCCCTTTTTTTTACAAAAATCCTTCTCATTTATGTTACATTTTAGAACTGGGATATACCTACATACTCAAAACACCATCCAAGCAATCAGATATTAAGCAAATTCATATGAACCAGTTTTCTAGAACCCACACTGTAAGAAGTTAAATAACCTAATAGAGGAAACCAGTTTTCTACAAATTTGGAGTATATTTCCATTGTGGGTGTGAACATGGCTAAGTTGGGACAGCAGCACCGCTAAGGTGATCCTGCTGGGGTGGTGTCCCTGATGGATTAAAGTACCCTGGTCCTGCTCCTAGCCCTGACAGACACCGGCCTGTCTGGTGTTGGGGGGGATTATGTTTAAAGGCATCACGGAGGCTGGGCCAGCAGCAGGGCTAAGGCAATCCTGCTGAGCAAACCTCCTCGGCGGCTGTAAGCATCCCACCTCCTCTCCTACACCTGACAGGCAGCTGCCCATCCAGTGTAGGAGAGGGAGGGGAGGAGTATTAGAAGCCACTGTGGAAGCAGGGCTGGCAGGATCACTAAGGCATTACTGCTGGGGCGGGCTCCCTCATGGCTTTAAGCACCCTGCAACTGCTGCTGCACCTGACAGACAGCTGTCTGTCAGGTGTAGGAGATGGGGGGAGTGTGTTGGAAGCCATCAGAGAGGCTGGGCCAGCAGCATCACTAAGGTGATCCTACTGGGGCAGCATCCCTGATGGATTAAAGTACCCTGGTCCTGCTCTTACACTTGACAGACACCAGCCTGTATGGTGTTGGGGGGGATTATATTTAAAGGCATCATGGAGGCTGGCCAGCAGCAGGGCTAAGGCAATTCATCTGAGCTAACCTCACCAGTGGTTGTAAGCATCTCACCTCCTCTCCTACACCTGACAGGCAGCTGCCTGACCAGTGTAGGAAGGGAAGGAGGGAGAAGTATTAGAAGCCATTGTGGAGGCTGGGCCAGCAGGATCACTAAGGTGTTACTGCTGGGGCAGGCTCCCTCGTGGCTTTAAGCACCCGTCTGATAGGTGTAAGAGGTGAGGGAAGTGTGTTGGAAGCCATCAGAGAGACTGGGCCAGCAGCATTACTGCACCTCACAGGTGGTTATTGGCCATTTCTAATTTCTTCAATTGTCATGAGTTCCCTGCAGTCTCCTGTAACTGTTTTTTTTTTTTTTACCTCAGAACACTGAGCTCTGCAGCTGACCAATCAGAGAGTGGGGGGTGCAAGGAGGCCTCAGCCTGGCAGCCATATAGGAATCAATGAGGGGAGCACATTTTACTCCTTTTGACCCCCTTAGGGGTCGAAGTTCTAAAAATCCCTTCTTAGTGAGCACCTACCTCATGGTAGGAGCACTCTCCCCAAATTTGGTGTTTCTAGGTCTAGCGGTTTGGCCTGGGAGTTGATTTTATTTTGAGGGGACTTTCTTTTATATGTATAGATTAAGCCCTTAAAGATCATCATCATGATTTCCTTTAGATTTACTCCCACATAAGGCTGCTTAGGATTGCAATCTTGATTATTTTACCTTCATAGGAACTATTCTTACTGCACTCAAATGAAAGCAACATTCTCTTTTTTACTGAGACTTAACATGCACATGTTAAGATTAGACAGCCAAAATTGTCTTAAAGGGGTAATGCTTAGCTGTTTTACACATGCATCCTTAAACTTATGTAATGTTTTTAGGGTACTTGAGAGACAACAGGTCTTGCTTTTAGGAATTTATAAGGTGTGAACACCAAGTCGGGAAAAAAGAAATTCCCTGTAAGTATCACACTAAATACTTCAAACAACCTGTACCTACAATCTGTTTTCTACAAACCTATATTGAAGCAGTGTACCATAGAGAAAAGGAGAATGTAAGAGCGAGAGAACATAAGATAGAAAAATTAATACAAAAAGAAGAGAGAGCACAAGAAGGAATGACATCATATAAGCTAATGTATCTGAGACTGTGGTAGCTGTTTGTCCTATACGCAGCTGAGAGTATTAATAGAATTTAATGTAGGAGGTGTGAAAAATGACAATCCAGGAATCTGTTAGCCTCATGATAAAGCCTTTAACTAGTTGTGAAAAATGCAGCCACACATTCTTTACTGTGGGTTACTAAGAGCTAATGATATACCACACTAGTTCAATAGATAGCTGCTCTGATTGGAAGTCATTTTATTTTAAAGCTTTTGCAAGTGCTATTCCTCAGAAGGTGATGATACACTTCCCTGTATTTGGAGTCAGGGCCAGCCTGAGTGTGAAGCAACATGAAACATTTACTTAAAGCAGTAGATTTGAGAAGACACATTTTCTTGCCTTTAGTCTGCACTACTGTGTGTCACTTTTTTAAAAAATGAGCTGTAGTCCAAAGCAGAGAGGTTTGTGCTATTTTCCAGCTTCTGTTTCAAGTATGAAAATACTTACAGCAGCATGTAGAACCAACTCTATAATGTGGCAAGTTGAGGCAATGGCTTCAGGTGGCAGATGGGGGTGGGGGGCTTTGCTGTATCCTGTCGTGTCCTGTCCAGTTGCCCCCATCCCAATAGCCAAGACAACCCCCCAGGCATCATTCAGCCATCTATCTGCCCATGTCTAATAGAGCTTCCCACACTCTCATAAGTATCTCTATTGGGCATGCAGAACTTGCTACAGTGTGTTTAAGGAAACCTGAGGAATAAGGAGGGAAGGAGCATCAGCTTTCCAGATGGAAGCAAAAGAGGCGGCACTGGCAGCCTCAGATGGCACCCTTGTTGAGTTGTCACGAGCAGCACAGAACCATGCAGCAGAGCATAGACACTGCAGCCTCCATCGCTTTATTTCTTCTCCCCACCATTGTCTGTCAGTGGGCCTTCAGTGTCGTCTGTGATCGGCCCTACGATGCAACCTTGCCCAGGACTGGAGCAAGGGTTTGGGGCAGCATAGGTAAATCATGCCTTTCATCGCACCTTTCCATTTCAGTGTGCTTCAGTAATGTACAAAGGAATTATTTTAAATTCTTCAAAGGGGAGGGATTGCCTTGCAGGAGATGGCAATCCTAAGAACAGCTCCCTAGGAGTAAGGCCTGCTGAATAAAATGACAATTATTTCTGAGCAGACCCGCTTAGGATTGCATTTAAAACCATTCTCCCACCCCCGTGCCACACAGAACATTTTTTTTAAGTGAAATGACTGGGTAAATGCTTGGGTGACAAAAGGAAAAAAGCCAATCCCTGCCTGGAGCACAGAGGAGGCAGCAAAGAACAGTAGGTGTTAGAAACCCAGGTCAGAAAAAGAGCATGAGCAGGGTGGGGTGAGGTGGGGTGGGGGGTAGAACTGACACACTTACTTTGGTCAGGCCGGCCGTACACCTCTCCAGCACTGTGTCTCCCTGATGAGGGGTCTGGTGAGCTTGGCTGGAACTGCTGCATTGCAGCTGCTTCAGCCACTCCCCCGGTTTGTTTGTGTAGTTCCTGCATTTCTATCTTCTGCCTCATGTGGGAGAAAGGATCCAGGGAAAGCTTCTGTCTTCCTGAGCAGCTGAGCAGCTGAGTAATGTTTGCCTCTCCCTTCTGCTTAGCCCCTCTCATGCAACATGCCTGAAGCTGTTGGATGCTGGTGTCTGGGCAGCACAAGAGTGAGGGAAGAGCTGTGGAGGCTCCTGTCACTCAGCCAGGCTCAACGAGTGGGTGCAGGTGCAGCAGCACCCTCCATCATGCCTCTGCAAGCCCCGCTGGATGCACAACTGCAAGCAGCATCTTACTGGTGCAAGGATAAACCTGGAGGAGAAGAGGAACTCACTGAGGGGCTTTGGTGGCACTCTTCAAAATCTGGTGCCTTAGGTCATCATCTAATTTTGCCTAGCGGTTGGGCCAGCCCTGACTCTGCCTCCCTTCTTCCTAACTCGGGGCTCAATTTACAACCAGATGACACCAATAGCTGAGGCAGTGAATGTTTCTGACGCTTATGTCTGTGGCTGATCCTAACAAGCTCATCCAAAGCCATGGGACCAGCACATGGGAGTACAAGTGACTGGGCTTTTCCATTGAATTTCACTTTGGTTTTGAGTTTGTCATTGACCCAGCACTGACAAAGACCCTGTCAAATACAGGCTCTTCTTTGTTACAGAAGCAATCTGATACCACAGAATATCAGCAGTCTGGTAGCCACTGAGATGATAATCTGTATACTAATCTTTCTCCAAATTTTACTTTAAGTAAAATGAATTCAAGTAGTATAAATGAAGGACTTGGTTGAACAGCAATGGATGGGTATGTGAGGTTCTGCAGTTGACTGGAAGGTCACAAAAGCTGGAATGATAAGGAGCCAATTGGTTCAGTATCAAGGAAGCCTACTGCAGGGGAGAAACTGACTGTTCTACCAGAGGAACTGCACAGCATGTACGGATCTCATGCCGTCAAGAATTACTGTGGATACTGGGACAGATGGGCTTGGCAATTCATACCTCAAATGCTGTCCAGAAACGGTGGGGGAGGGGGGAGATAACTGATAGAGTTTGTGTCTGCATATATGGAATGGGAGATTTGTTGAAGGATTTGAAATTGTTTTCTTGGTTTTTGAAGACTCTTCATGCTGCGGATTCTTTCTTTCTCTCCAATCTACTTGATTTTTTAAAAGATGAATGAAATGAAAAGCTTAATTTTTAAAATTCCTTTTACTAAAAACGGACTGTTCGCAAATGTACCTCAAGTTTGCCAGCATCAGAAACCTGCACGCAGCCCTGAAACCTCTACTCAGTTTTATAACACAGCCCTAAAGTAAAGACAGGAAGAAAGGTCAGTGTGCCTATCTAGCTATCTAGGTTCTCTCGCCATGCAGTCTGGAGGTCTGAGGCAGGGGACGTCGCATCTGGAACTTCCAACAGAAGCAGCCCAGGACTCCTGTATCCATGAGATCATGATGTGTAGTTACTAACTCCTGCTTGAAAGCAGGACTTAATTACTGTTGCAAACTGCTGTTAACTCTGCTGGGGAAAACCCCTACAATATCCAACCCATGCATAAATACAGCCCAGATCTAAGCCCAAGAACAATTTTGTACCCATGCAGACTGCTTGTTCACTGCTTGCATGAAAATGAAATTTTTGCCCAAGCTTCTGCTTAAACCCACTACACTATCGATGAATGTATGGTGATAGCAATATTTGTTATTGCCCAGAAATATTTGCCTTGTCATACTTTTACAATATTGCAGTCAAAATAAGCACATACAGAAGCACGGACAATTATGCAGTTTATGTAAAAATATTTCATTTTTGTTACAGTTCCAGGATTTAAACTGCTCCTGTGCCAAGGAACATCAAGCCGAGTATTAGTAGAATAAAGTAAGAAGGATTAAATTTTTCATGTAAATTGCTAAAAGATGGAGCAAAAGGAATGCATGTTTGATAGGAAAGTGTTCTTTTTAAAAGAAGTAATATTGACAGATGAAGGCACAGTTCAGTTTGGTTTAGGTTCCTCTGTCTGTCTGCCTGCCTGGTGATGATCTGTTTGACTCTCTCAACTTTGATAAAGATTTGTTTACATTTATAAGCATGATTAAATGCCTTCCATAGCAATAAGGAAACACTTGATGTGTTTTGAAGTCAGAGGAGGTGATCAGTTTTCAACATAAAACAAACCAGCCATACCATTTTGTTTGTAAAAAACGGTTATCACAAGTTTTAATGTCAAGATAAATAAAAGCTTGCCTTACTGCTGTAAATTGTGTTTTAAACACTGGCACTGGGGACCCATACATTTTCTTTATTTTGTACTGGTGTAGTTCATGGATTGGGGGAACCCTTACAGCCAGTGACAGATTCACCATAATTAAAGATAATTTAAGGGTAAGCCTTGAACTGCTGAGCTCCAAATTAAAAACAATGTTTCATCTGTTATTGACAAAGGTATAAGCTAGGAAGAAAAATCAACCAGGCTCATTTCAGAAGTCCTGACACTGGCATGTTAATAGCTCAACTTTATACTGCATTAACTGTAATCCCAGGCACCTTTTTTACTGGCATTTTGACTCATCAGCAAGCAAAAATTACAATAGGGAGATGAAGGTTCAGCAAGGATATAATTATCAGTGTATTGTTAAAACCTACAACTGCAGCAAATGAGAGTGCAGGAGGAGGAGAAAGCTGGCTACCTTTCCAGTAAACATAGCTCAAAAACTACCTGAAGCAAAAGAACCATCTTCCTAATCCTCAAGAGCACTGCCTCTTGAAACACAAGGTAACTCCATTACAGGCTGCATTCTCCCATTCAATTGAATATGCATAAAGAAGGGAGAAGGAACCTGATGACAAGCTCTATCCCCAGCCCATGCATATTCACACAAAGATCAGACCTGAAAACGCATATGTAAAAACTGAATATCAACCAAAAAGCAGAATCACAGGTTGCACGGACAAGACTGGAAGCCCCATCTTAGGTCCCCATGTCCTAAGGGCACTACTAGTGGATATCCTTTGCTCACTCTGAAGAGAGGAAATAAGTGACAGAAACTCTGCATCAAAACGCATAGAGCATAGTGATTGCGCTGCAGTCCACAGGAACCTTGACATCTACCAGTCATAGATGGGTGTGCTGCCAATGCTACCACAATAGGTAGACAGAGACAACCAATCAACACAGACCAACTGTCATGGCCCCCTGACATCAGCCATCTGTCACCCTTATGCCAAATAAGTCAAGGAAAAGAATCACTGTGGTGTGACCAACATGCTTCAGGGAGTTTTGCAGAAGTGACTTCAAGTCCCTGTCTAAAGTCAAATTCCCTTTTGCCAAGGGCAGCTGAAGAGGGGAAAACACAGTCACAGCAGCGTCATAGTCCTCTGACTCACTCTGCAGTTACAACCCTAGCAAAACACACAAGACAACAAAATATATAAGATCCTTCCTGCACAAAGATCCTGTAATGGGGTATGGGAGCACAAGACTTTTGCCAGGCAGAGGGAATACAGGTACTAGGGAAGGAACACAGGAATACATAACTGCACTTTCACAAAAAGAAGTCATGTAAATCTCCCCAAAGCTCACTAGGGAAAGGCACCCATGTGCCAAACAGGAGGTACAGGTTCAGTTTCCACTAAGGCAATAAGGCAAAACTTACCTTTTGCCCACCAAACAGGCAGATTACAAAAAAAAAAAAAAAAAATAGCAGGGAGAAGCAGCACTGGAACCCCATTGTAAGCCGCCCTGAGCCTGTTCACAGGGAGGGTGGGGTAAAAGTGGAATAAATAATAACCCACATCTCATCCACTTAGGAGCAGTTCTCTGACCACTCATATACCTGGATGCACAGGAACAAGACATTCTCCCAGCAGCCCAGTCTAATGGAACATTAGACATTCTCCCAGCAGCCCCACTGTCAATACCAGCCATATAACCACCTGACAATAAATAAATTAAATAAATATAGGAAAGGGCAGGGCAGCCCAGAGACCACAGAGAAAGGCACAGTGCAGTTGAAAGGCACAGGGATAACATACTAAAAACGCCTGGTTCAAATGATAGGTAGGAAGAGCCCTGAGCCAGGCAAGACTGAGTCCTGAGATTCTGCCCCATTTTGCAACTTCAAGCAATATTGTGAGATTCATGCCAACTGTCTGCCCCACATGCCCATCATTTTGGCTGTTAAGGACCTGTGCTCTATCCCACTGCTGTACCAGGAAACTCATTTCCCCACCTGTTCCCACTCACCCCATCCATCTCTTCCCTCCCATACAAGCTGCATAGTTTATTAGATGCCAAAAGTGTTCTGGGGAGTATGGAACTCAGGGACCATTCCCCTCCCTTGCAAAGGCATACCTAGTAATAACCAGGGGATTGGGATCAATGTTCTCTCTAAGCCGTGGAGTCTTGTGAGCAAAAATTCTACTCTGTGAGCTACTGGCATTCAAGTTGTGAGCGAGCAATTGGGTTGCTGCATATATCAGTTTGCTCTGGAGCCATCCGTCCTGAGCTAAGACAAACATTTGTGAGCCGGAGGCTAAAGAACTGTGAGCTAGCTCACAGTAACTCAGCTTAAAGGGAACACGGATTGGGACCAGAACTTCAAAAACACAGAGAGATACCTGTACAGCAATCCACATTTATTGAACTGTATCAGGAACACTGGAAGCCAGTCAGATGAATGGGGCTGTCAACTTTCCATTCTAGAAAGGCTCCAGTGCCATTGCAAGCTGCACAAATGGACCACAGAGTCATAGACAGAGCTATCCCAATAACTGCATTCTCATGCAGACAAGCGTGGCAGTCCAGAAACTGTCAGTTGGGCATCTTGCAATGGTGCAGGAACTGGGCAGAGCATCTGGGTGCTGAAGCTAGAGGTTATTTTATAAGTTCAAGAGACAGTTTGAATCTAATTGGGAAGAGCCACTGGAACTGGGGTAGTCGGGTAGTGACCACCTTTCTGCTTGAAAAGCACACCCTAGGAGGCTAACAGATATAAAAATCCTAATATAATACAAACACCAAACATTAATTAACAAAACAGTAACAGGTTTCACGATCTTTTATAGGCAGGCAGTTAAGAGGTGGGGCTGAGCAGGTGGAAAAGCTCATCCCTGAATGGCACGTTCTCCCCAGGCCAGAGGAATGAGTAATGACCATCTTCATGGCTTCAATGCAGTCCCACATGGGGATTGCACTCTTACAGGCTAGCCAAAGAGAAGGGTTAGCAAGAGAAGGAAAGAAGTTTCCAGAGCCCAAGGGTGTTCCCCCTCCCCTCTGTCCTCAGCACAGCCTCTCCTGTGCAAAGGATCACATGACAGGGGAGGGGCAAGCACTTTCCCCTCAGTTCTCTTCTTGCTGTCATAAGGAGAGGATGGACATTAGTGAGCTTTTCTTCAGAGAAAGAAAGAGTAGGATGGTGCTTTTTAAGAACTGCAAGGAATGCAGAGCCAATGCTCAGAATCATGAGCACAAATTGTGCCTTTGATGTTTGGGCAAAGGGCACAATACTGCCTCATGCCTGGCCAGCCACTGCCTCATGCCAAAGGCTAGAGAAGGGAGAGCGGCTAGAAGGCAGCTTTGTGGAAGAAAGCTTTGGGGGGCCCAGAACCAATTTCAGATAAGCGGCCAGCCTTAGAGAAAAGAACAAGAGCCTCATTCGTAGACTCAGTACCAACCCCTTCGATGCAGCAACTGTTGGAAAATAGTCAAAATACTTAACTACTCAGAGTTTCAATGGATCTTTGCTTCACTGGAGAGGAGACATTTCTTTTGTGTTTAAAAAGCTTTATTTCTAAGGGTAAAGGTACACAGGAAACCTAACAAAATAACAAACATATTTTAGCGCTACATTTCTACATCTTACTGCTAAGAAAGCATGGTTACACTGAATACACAATAATGGAGAATCTGCCCATGAGCATCTCTGTGGGATAGCAGCCAGTGGCGGTGTGGGGGGTTGTCCTTTGGCTGAACAGAAAGGTGGCTAACCGGTGGTCCCAGTCCCCATGGATAATTTATCGTAGCACCTCTTTCATCATCCGCACCATTCGCTCTGCCTGGCCATTGGTGACTGGGTGAAAAGGCACCAAGCAGATGTGCCGCATCCCATAATACCTCACGAAGTCCCCGAACTTGGCCGACGTGAAGACAGCTCCGTTGTTGGATACCAGAATGTCTGGGATGCCGTGGGTACTAAACACCTTCCATAGGGACTTGATCGCGGCCCGGGATGACATGGAGAGGACTGGAATGACTTCTAGCCATTTGGAGAAGGCATCTACTAAGATAAAGAAAATTTGCCCCTGGAACGGGCCAGTGAAATCCAGGTGCAGGCGAGCCCATGGTTTGCTGGAGGACTCCCATGTGCACACCGGGGCACTGTGGGGGGGATGGCCATGTCTCCTGGCAAGTCTGGCAGCGTTTGACTAGGTCCTCTACCTCCCCATCCAAACCTGGCCACCAGACATAGCTTCGCGCTAGGGCCTTCATTCGCACAATTCCTGAATGGGTCTCGTGTAGTGCTGCGAGTGCGCATTTGCGTAGGGGAGCGGAATCACTACCCGACTACCCCACAAGAGACACCCTTTATGGTGGGATGAGAAGGCTACAAAGTCTGGATCCACTTTCCCTGTGGGCCAGCCCCTCCACACCCAGTCCAGCACCCGGGAGAGGATGCAGTCCTTACCGGTGTGCTTGGCCACTTCATGTACCTGGATCGGCTGGTCAGGCAGGTCCTCCAGCAGCAGGATCTGGTGTGCTGGTGCCGGGTCTGGGTTGCAGCTCAGAAGGGGAAGGCAGCTCAGGGCATGAGCGTGGCCCATGGACTTACCCTGCCAGTGCAGCAGGCTGTATTTATAGCCTGCCAGGAAGATTGAACAGCACAGCACCTGTGGTGACATCATCTGGGGTGTTTGACAATCCGGGGCCAGGAGAGCCAAGAGCAGCTTGTGGTTGGTGAGTATGGAGAAGGGGCAGCCATAGAGGTAGTGATGGAATTTTTTTACTCCAGCCACGATGGCCAATGCCTCCTTGTGGATCTGCGCATAGTTGCGCTTGGCCAACAACAAGGTTTGGGAATAATAAGCCACCGGTACTTCATGGCCATCCAGGAGCCAGTGGCCCAACACAGCCCCCACCCCGTAAGGTGAGGCATCGCAGGCAAGGACCACGGGAAGGGACTCATTGAAGTGAGACAAGACAGAGTTCAAGACAAGGAGGTCCTTGACCACTTGGAAGGCCATGGCGTGACGCGGGCCCCAAGCCCATTGAGCCTTTTTATCCAATAGGTGGTGGAGGGGCTTGGCCACAGCCGCCTTATGGGGGAGAAAGGAATGATAAAAATTAAGGAGTCCTAAGAAAGCCTGCAGTTCAGTCTTAGAGGTCGGGGCATCCACGATCACCTTTATTTTGTCCCGGGTTGGGTGGATGCTGCTTGCATCGACTTGGAACTGAAGGAAGTCCATGCAAGGCACCCCGAGGATGCATTTTTCTCACTTCAATTTTAGTCCCGCTTCGCTGAAACAGTGAAGCACTGCCTGCAAGTGGTCCACGAAAACGTCTGCTGATGGTGCGGAGACCAAAATGTCATTGAAGAAGGGCTGTACTCTGGGAATTCCTTTAAGCAAAGAGTTCATTAAGTTTTGGAATATTCCTGGAGCCACACTCACTCTGAATTGCAACCTCCGCACCTTAAAAGCCCCCCTGTGAGTGACAATGGTCTGACCTTCAGCCATGGCATTGTACACTGGCAACTGCTGGTAAGCCTACACCAGATCCAGCTTCCCAAAAATTTTGGCCCTGGCTAGGGACACGAGCACATGGCTGACCACCGGCACGGGATACGCATGATCTTGCTTATTGTTTATTGTGCACTTATAGTCCACACAAATCCTGATGTTCCCGTTCAGTTTGACCAGTGTGACTATCGGCATTTCCCACCTCGTGTGTGGGACCGGTTCTAGGACCCCTTGACTGACCAGGCAATCCAGCTCTGCCTTGATTTTTGGACAGAGAACTAATAGGGGGTGTCAATTTTTCAGGTGGATGGGGCACACAGCTGGGTCAAGCTCTAGAGTTACTGGTAGCCCGGTGTACCATCTGAGTGCACCATTGAATACTGAGGGGAATTCCTGGCACACATGACTATAATCCCCGTGCCCCACTTGGTTGAGCCCTGTTACCGCCAACCCCAGTGCATCAAACCAGGCGAGGCCCAGTAGGCTGGTAAGAGGGGCCTGTATCACGACCAGTTCCAAGAGACCTATGAAAGCCTGTATTTCACCCTGAACTGGCCCACCCCCTTAACCACTCCTGGGTTCCTCTGAAAGTCCCTTAACATAAGGCTGGTAGCCTCTAGTGGGGAGCCCCCATTTGGGCATAGCTTCCTGAGGGTCTCATCTGAGATAATGGAAAGGGACGATCCCGTGTCCAGCTCCATCTCGCAGGGGGTACCCTCTATCAATACAGTAACAGTCAGTTTGTAGGCGGACCCCTAGGGCAAGTAGTGTACCTGGTTCTGGTGAATGGTGAAGATGTGGTCCACAGTCCCTTGGTGCATGGAGGTGCCCTTGGCATTCCGTGAATGGCAGGCACGGGCAATATGCCCCTCCTTCCCACATGTCCGGCAAACGGTCTCTCAGAACTGGCAGGTTTTCCTCTTGTGTAGATCCCCACAGCTGGCGCAAAGCATGGACCCAGGTAGCTTGGCGACATCCCTTGTAGGGGGGCGGATGGCTGACGAGTGGCTTTTGCATGCACTGGGCCATGTGTGAGGCTTCACCTGATGGGTTTCCTCGTCCAAGATGTCAGATTCTGATGCCAGCCTGGCCTAGTGGGTGGAGTGGGCCTGTCAGTCTCTTTGTGACTTCTCAAAGGTGGTTGTTGTTTGGAGTGCGGTGTCCAGCTTTAGGTCTGCCTGGGTGGTGAGTTTCTGCCACAACTTTGGATCACTGACTCCCCATAGGAACTGGGTCAGTAAAGTGTCCTCGAGGGAGGGGAACTCACATTCGCTAGTGAGGCGGCAGAGGTCGGTGAGGAATTCTCCTGTCGACTCTCCTTCTTTCTGAGTTTGGCCGATGAAGTCCATCTGGATAGCCCACTTCGAGGGTTTCGGGGTGTAGTAATTGGCCAGAGTGGTGATCAACTCCTCACAGGTCACGGTTTCCAGCATCTTTGGCATGACGAGGTTCTGTGCCAGCTGGATGGTGGCGACACCACACGTGCTCAGCAGCCATGACTTCTTGAGTTCCGCATCGGTTTCTCCCTGAATATTCAAGAAGTGTTTCAACTGTGCAACTCAGGCCCCCCAGTACTTGGGAGGGTAGGGTTGAATGCCGAGAGGTGTTGTCTCGGAGCAGAAGCCATGACTCGTTGCGGTAGCAGCTGTGCAGGAGCCGGTTGTGATGACACAGTGGCTGTGGCCTGTGGTTCGCTGGTGGGAGTGGTGCGTGGTGGGGAGTTCTCAGCCTCCGCGGTGGTCGCCAGTGCAGTGCTCATGGTCACAGTGGAGTCACGCTTGCTCACGGGATCCCATCCTCGTCGCCAGTGAAAAGTACTGAGGCTGGAGACTCAGCATGGTGAATCAGCTCTTGTTTATTGGATTACATCAGAAATGACAGATAAACTCGAATTTTAGACTTTATTATGATGCCGTCTGCTTAACATGGTTAGAGCAGTGGATTAATCTTGAAAATATGAAGTTGTTGGCTTTGGAAGGTCATGACAATAAGTTTGGATGGCATGCATATTTATGGTATGGAAAGTCAAAAATGGATAAATTTTTTAAACACCATTTTATAAGACGATCACTGTTCGAGATGTGGACAAGATACAAAAAATTCTTCTTGGAAGAACGACCACTTTGGATAGTGCCGGCAGAAGTGATTAATCCATATTCAAGGAATCAAGGTTTAGATTGGTTACCTTATAAAAGGCTTTTAAAATTAGAAGGGAAAAACTTTGTCTTAAAAGATAGAAATGATGTTGAATATGATTATGATTGGTTGAAGTATAGACAGATTTATGACTTATTTAAGACCGATAAAAGAGAACATGGTTTTAGAGAAAATAATAATGAAATTGAAAGTGTATGGGCTGAAAAGGGTAAAAAAATGATTTCAAAATTGTATAATGTCTTATTGAAATGGTATACTGAGGATGAAACAGTAAAAGAGCAAATGATAAAGTGGGCTGTAAATATAAATAATGAGATAACTATGTCATCTTGGGAATATTTGTGGAAAAAGTCAATGAAAATTTCAACTTGTATAAATGTGAAAGAAAACTGCTATAAAATGATGTATAGATGGTATATGACCCCCCAAAAAATTGCTATTATAAATGATAGCATGTCTAACAAATGTTGGAAGTGCAAGAAAAAAGAAGGGTCATTTTATCATATGTGGTGGACTTGTGATAAGGCAGCAAGATATTGGACTGAGATCCACAATGAGATACAAAAAATTTTGAAATGTACTTTTAAGAAAGACCCACAGATGTTACTGTTAGGTCTTAAAATGGAAGAAATAAATGTAACCAAGAGAACATTGCTATGGTACTTGGTGACAACAGCCAGAATGACTTTTGCACAATTTTGGAAGCAAGAAAAAGTACCGGAAACATGGGAATGGATTAAGAAGATGCTGTTTATGGCAGAAATGGACAAGCTAACAAGAAAATTAAACAACGAGGAAGATGAAAACTTTTTTGAAGAATGGAAAGATTTTCAAGAATATCTGTTGAAAAGTTGGGATGTTAAACATGGTTTGATTTGTTTTGATAGTTATTAAGGGGAAACTTTAAAATGATTTGATTTTTAAATTGTTACCATTAGTAAAGAAAGTAAAATTAGTAGTTAATGTAACTGAATAAGAGAGATATTAATGGGATTGGAGCATTGCGGGAAGCCTTGTGTGGGGAGGGGAGGGGAAAAAACGGAAGGGATATGTGTTTACTTGTTTAAGTTGTATGAGCATGTGGAAAATATCCAATAAAAATTGTATTAAAAAAAAAAAAGAAATGACAGATAAACTGGCCAGGCAGTGACCGGCTTATATGCATGCCCCACACCACACACACACACATCACCCGTGATTGGCCTTATTTACAAGTCAACACTTCAATAGGTCTACTTTCGGATCCGGGCGAGCCCATAGGTGTGCCTTTGGATCTGAAGTAGCTATTGTCTTAGGAACGAAGGTCTGAAATTTGTCAGACCACATGGTCAGGCTACCTCCATGGCAGCCATCTTCTACAGCTAATACATAACAATGTTTTGTTCATGAATTGTTGTGAATTGTTTGACATTGTTACATTACGCACAATTATTAGTAGTACAAGTATAATGAGTTTCAGACAATAGCTTTTGACTATATTTTTCACATGGTACTTTCATACACAGTTTGTTTTTTGTTTGCATTTTCTACTGTGTATCTCCCTGCTTTGTTTTGGTTTATTAACATTCTCCCATGTGGGACTGCACAGAAACCATGAAGATGAAAACAGGGTTGCACTTACCTGTAACCATTGTTCATTGAGTGCAGGAAACTCATCCCTCCCTCCTTTCCCTGCTGTGAGCTTCTATACTGAAGCAGACTCCTTATGGTGGTGAAGGGAGAATGGAGGGAAGAGTGCTTACCCCTCCCCTATCATGTGATCCTTTGGGTGGGAAAGGCTGTGCTAAAGATAGAGGGTAGGGGAAGGACTCTTGGGCTCTAGAAATTTCCTGATAAAGCTTGCTAGCTTCTCTCCATAGTTGGCCTGCAAAAGCACAGTCTCCATGTGTGCCTTCACAGAAGACCACTCAATGAACAATGGTTACAGGTAAGTGCAACTCCATTTTCTGCAGGTAACAGCAAGTGTTAGCAGGGAACCACCTAAGAGAATGCCTACTCAAGAGCAGTGAAGGGGATCAGGGAAGAAACAGCTGGGTAAAGGGAGGAGAAGCTTCTACAGGCACCCATCTGCTCATCTACAAAGAAACTATAGTTATTCTCCACCATTTGGTGTGTTTAGAAATGGGGTACAGGGAGGGAACTAAAGGGGAAGAAGAAATATGCCAAGAATGCTGATGCAGTGAGGTAGGACTTGTGGGGCACAGAAGAAGGTAGTAGAAATGGAATCCAAGTAACAGAAGCCTGAAAGAAGGGGACAGGTGGCAGAGTACTGTTAGCCCCCAGATAGACCTTACACAGTTTATAGAGAACACCCCTCATCATATTTCACCCCCCAAAATCATGCCTATGTAAGGTACCACCTGGTCTAGGAATAGAGCCAGGATGAGTCTGAAACACATGGCCTAAGTCCAAGATGGAGCAGGACCAAACAAAATGGATGCTGGCAAAAGACAAGCCTGGAAATAGTATTTTGGGAAGGTGACTCAAGGGCATCTGCCTGTTAATGGTTTTTTCCCCATCAAAAAACAAAGAGATGTTTTATCTCCACAATGGAATTCTCTGGAAAGGCAATCTCCACCCTGATATGACACCACACATATGGCCGTGTCCTTCCTGGTCTATTTACCCTAATTAATTGACTATTCACACAACCTGGAATTTTTTCTCTCCCTCAATCAAGAGATCATCAGTGGAACATTGACACTTTTATTTCCATTAGCAGCAGCAACAGGAAACATTAACAGTTTCAGCCTACACTGGACAGAACTTATCAGACAGCCATTAGCTACACTCATGCAAAACATCACAAGTTCCTCCAGGTCTTTGTTTTACTTTGTTTACTTTGTTTTACTTCCAGCTAAGCAACTGTGACTGAATTATTTCAGCCATGTCATAGGGAAGAACTTGCTAGAAAAAGCAATTATGCTTGGATTGGTTAGCAGCAAAAGGAAACTGGGCATCCAAAGAACACGGTGGCTAGACACCATAAAAGTCAACACCAGCCTGAGCATGGAACAACTCAAAGAAACAGTACAAGATTGGAAAATGTGGAGAGAGCTGGCCCATACAATCGCCAAGAGTTGGACACGACTGAATGGCTAACAACAACAAGCTCATTAGACCATTGTTTTAAGGGGCAATCACATCACCATGCCCTCAGGTAAAAAATTGCCCTATAACTGGACACACTCCATTGCTGTGTGTGTGTGTGTTTTCCTGGGTCCAAACTGTACACCCAGGTCACTGGATGCCTTGCTCTTCTCCCTCTGAGGTGGAGGACATCTCCAATGGGTTATTCCCACCGTGCCTTTAGGGAGGCAGGAAATAGTTTTTTCCCCTTCCTGTTGGCACTTTCGGAATAGCCCATTTCCAGTTCTATTCCTGCCTCAGTAGGGAGAAGCAGCAATCTTTAATAGCTTAGCTGTTACTCTTAATTAATTCTTACTAAATTCCTTCTATCAGCCTGTTGTCTTGCCCTTCTTATTTCTCTCTCTTTACCTCTCTTCTCTTCTACTCTGCTCCTTTCTTGGAGTGAAATCCACAGGGTCTCAAGACCCGAAGAAGAGCTTCCACTTCTGCCGCTATGGCAGCAACGGAGTTTCCTGAAGTGTTTTCTTCAGGCGACGAGGGAGACGTGTGCGCCGTGGCTGCGGCAGCGCGTGAACATTCCGGGGCTGATCTGCCTTCACGGCATGATCGCGCTTACCCGATGCTCTCCGCAGACTCGGCGGCAGCACCTCGCGCTTCGAAGTGCCACCGGCTGCATGAAGACCCCGCCATTTCTCCCACGTGCCTACACGCGGGTGGTGGCGGCCATCTTGAGGGTCCAGCCTCGGGCTTTGGAACTTCTCTGCCGGCCATTTTGGGAGTCCGGGGAGCAGAGGGAGAACTACTACTCGTTCCCCCTGGATCTTCAGAGGAGGAGGAAGTTCCTGGAGCCGGATCCAGCCGGGGTAAGCTCCCTGAGGCGGGAGTTCTGTTGCATTCCTCTGATATTATGGCCATTATTAGGAAGACCATCCAGCAGGAGATGGCTCAGCTCCATTCCAGACCCGAGATTCCATTACTGCATGGGAATGCTTTTCAGGGTCCCTTAATTCCCTTTCCCTTAGGGTGGCCAACTAAGGCAGCTAAGAAAGCCCCCCACACACACACACCTCCTGGGAGAACCAGTGATGAGCGCTGGAGAGAGGATGTGGAATCTAATACTTCTTCCATTGAAGAAAGGGAGGAGGGAGAATTTTTATCAGAGGAGGAAGAGGAGGAATTGAAGCTTCCAGAACAGTCCAGCCGGTTCTTCAAACCTGAGGACTATCAATTTCTCCTATCTAAAGCCCTCAAGGCCCTAGAGTTGCATGACTTACCACCTTCTGAGTATCAGAAGGCGGCCAAAGCTAAATTCAAGTCCAAATCAAGGGCTAATCGTGAATTCTTTCCCCCTGAGGAACACTCTGGGAAGGTGTTCCCCTTTCCTGAGTATTTTGAGCGTCAGCTCAGGGCTGAGTGGGACAAGCCCATGGTGAATAAACAGTTTCCTGCTTTTGCCAAAAAGTTATATGCTATGCCTAACTATGCCAATGAGTTGTTGCAGGTGTCTCCGGTGGACGGTCTTGAGGCAGCACTCCAGTCACCGGGCCTGGTTTCTGAGGATGGTTCAGGCACCCTCAAGGATCAGACCGATAAAAAGGTGGAGACAACACTCAGAAGAATTCATGAGGCTATTGCAATGATGGTAAGAGCTGCGTCCACTACTTCCATTGCCGCTAGAGCAGCCAAATGGTTCCACAGAATAACCGGGCCATGTTGGAAGGTATTTCTCGTGTCCTTAAGGCTAGTTCCTTTTCGGCTGATGCCACTTTGGACATTATTTCTTTCGGATTACTTTGGCTATGCGCTTGGCAGGCAGATGCTATGTCCAAATATATTGTCACTGCTTATCCGTTCCAAGGGGACCGTCTCTTTGGAGAAGCCCTAGATAACATCCTGGTGGAAACCAGGGATAAGAAAAAAGCCATGCCCAGATCTCTCTGACGGACTGATAGGTGAAACCCTCAGTCCTTTCGTACACAGCACTCTCTCCCCAGATATCGCCATGACACGAAGAAGACATCTTGGGAGTCATCTAAACAGGCCGGTAAACGTGGTCCTTTCAATCCCAGATTCAACAAGCCATTCAACAGGAACGACCGAGGGGACAGAGAGGCCAAACCTAAGCAGGCGTGACTATCCTTCTATACCGGTGGGGGCCCGCCTCCTACACTTTTCAAAAACCTGGATCGACGCACAGGCGGATGCCTGGGCTGTGGAGGTGGTCTCTCAGGGATATTCGATAGAATTTCTGCGCCAGCCTCCAGAACAATTCCTACAGTAACCAGCAAGCAAGTCAGAGAGCAAGAGATCCATAATCTGCAAGGCGATACAACATCTGTTGGAAATCCAAGCCATCGAACCAGTTCCAGTCAACGAGAGGAACCGGGGTGTCTACTCCATATTGTTCATAGTCCCCAAGAAGAATGGAGACTGGAGGGCAATTCTGGATCTCAAGTTCCTGAACAAATTCATAAAAGTACGTCATTTTCGAATGGAAACTCTGAAGGCTGTGGCAGACTCTCTATCTCCCAATGAGTTCCTCACATCCATAGATTTGACGGAGGCATATCTCCATGTACCCATTCATCCGGCACACAAACGATTCCTTCGGTTCTGCATTTACAACCAACATTTTCAATACAGAGCACTTCCCTTTGGCCTATCCACAGCACCTCGACTCTTCTCCAAGTTGATCATCAATCCGGTAGTACATCTCAGATCTCAAGGGATTCATGTCCATCCCTATCTCAATGGCCTCTTGATCAGAGCTGGCACACAGACACTCCATCAAGAACACGGAAAGGACACTCCAGTGTCTACTAGAATATGGGTTCCTGGTCAACTTCGAAAAGAGTTCGCTTACACCATCTCAACGCATCGAACATCTGGGAGCAGTGATCGACAGCACTCACAACGCACTGTTCCTTCCGATAACCAAAGCCCAGAAGATCAAGGAATCCGCCATGTGGATCTACAACAGCAGGTCTACTCCCCTTATGGAACTAGCCAGTCTGCTGGTTTTGATGATTGCCAGCATCGACATGATCCAATGGGCTCGTCTTCACGCCAGACCATTACAAGTCTTCCAACGTCCGTACCAACTCTCCATCATGGAAAAGAAGGTTTTCAACCTTCAGGTACCCCTGGGAGTCAAGAAGAGCCTACAGTGGTGGACCGATTTGAACAACCTCTTGTCGGGCAAGAATTATTATGTCCGCCACACCAGGGAGCTATTCACCGATGCCAGCTTGCTGGGATGGGGGGCGATGCTAAACGGTGCCCCAGTCCAGGGAACGTGGCAGAACACCGAGAAGAAACTGCCCATCAATCTCCTGGAACTCAGAGTGATCCGATTGTCCCTACTTCACTTTGCTTCTCAGCTACGCGACCATCAGGTGCTCATAAGGACGGACAACATATCCGCCAAAGCACATATCAACAAGCAGGGCGAATCCCGATCATCGCAGCTTCACAGAGAGGCGCTGAAGATTCTCTCTTGGGCAGAACATCATGTAGTTTCCATGACAGCAGAACACATAAAAGGGACAGAAAACGTGCAGGCAGATTGGCTCAGCAGAGTCACAATACAGGAGGGGGAATGGACCCTCCATCCACGCCTATTCGACCTGATAATGGCACGCTTCAGACGTCCCAAGGTGGACCTGTTTGCCTCCCTGACGAACCACATCCTGCTGAGGTTCTACACCAGGTTCTTCCATCCGGAAGCGGAGGTGACAGACGCGCTCATGACTCCTTAGCCCCAGGGCCTATTATACGCCTTCCCACCATTTGTCCTAGTCTCCAGGACAATCCGCAAAGTCAGGGACCTCAAGGCAGAGGTCATTCTGGTGGCTCCAAGATGGGCACGCCGCCCTTGGTTCTCGGCATTACAGGAGTTGTCGATCCTTCCACCTCTAACACTTCCAGTGTCTCCCGACATGTTATCACAGGGCCCAGTATGGCACCCGGATCCAGCGTGGCTGTGTCTGACCGCCTGGCGATTGAGCGGCGCAAGCTGTCAGAGTTAGGATATTCTCCCCAGGTCCTAGACACTATTCTGGCATCCAGACGACAGTCTACAGTTCGCATTTACAACACCACCTGGAAGGCTTTCGTCCGCTGGTGTAGACGGAAGAAGGTCGATCCCTTATCACCTTCCGTGGCCTCAATTTTGGCTTTTCTACAAGACGGTCTGAGCACAGGTTTGAAATCTGCTACTCTTCGTAGACAATTGGCTGCCTTATCCACTGTTCTTCCCTTTCTTGAGGTATACAAGCTCACCAAACATCCTCATATCCAACTTTTCTTGCAGGGAGCCATGGTGAAATCTCTGCCCCAGATTCACCGCTTCCCGACCTGGCGGTTGAATGTAGTACTTAATGCTCTCACTAAGTCACCCTTCGAACCTCTCCGGGAAGTGGGACTAAAATGGTTGAGGATGAAGACCTTGTTCCTGGTGGCCATCACATCGGCCAGAAGAGTTTCGGAACTCAGAGCATTATCTGTGAAATCTTCCCTCTGCGTGTTTCACAAGGACAAGGTTGTGCTTCGTACTGACCCTACATTCCAACCGAAGGTAGGCTCCAAGTTCCACTGCTCTCAGGAGATCTGTTTGCCCACATTTTGCCCGCATCCTAAGCACCCCAAGGAGCAGTTATGGCACACCCTAGATGTCAAATGAGCACTGTATATACATTGCAAGGACAGAGGCCTGCAGGAGAACTGAGTCCTTATTCGTCGGCATCTCTCCACCAAGGAAAGGAGAGAAGATGTCTAAGTCTGCAATCAGTTCAGTTCTAAAGGCATGCATCACTGAAGCTTACCGAGCCTCTGGTCAGGAGGTACCCAGTGGCATCACGGCTCACTCCCTGAGAAGCGCAGCAACCAATGCAGCGTTCGCCAACAGAGCTTCGGTGGAGGAAGTGTGTAAGGCGGCAACTTGGTCATCCATCTCCACCTTCATGAGACATTATCAGATCAACACCCTAGCATCAGCTGATGCGGCGTTCGGGAGAAGAATTCTTCAGCACGTCCTTAACCTGGAGGAAGATGGCAACCCACCCAATTGAGGGACACTGCTCGGGAAGGTCCCATTGGAGATGTCCTCCACCTCAGAGGGAGAACGACCATTGGACTTACCATGAGGCAGGGGTCTTTTCGTAGAAAAACAGCTGCAGGAGCTCATTAGCATATGGTATGCTAATGAGCTATTAGGCTATTAGCATATGCCACGCCCCCTGACATCACCAGAAGTGATGTCAGAAGGGGAAGCAAAAGTGGGGGAGGCATCTTCAAAAGCCTCCCCTTCCCTTCCCCAGCTGGTCTGGGTGGGGGAGCTAAGAGAGAAGGGGTTTAAAGTTTAAACTCCTTCTCATGAGAGTTGGGCCACAGAAGGAGGAAAGAGGGAAAGAAAGAGAAGGAAAGGGGAGGGAAACAGGGAAAGGAGGAAAAAGAGAAGAGAAGAAGGTGGGAAAGAAAGAAAGAGAGAAGAGAAGAAGGAGAGAAAGAGGAAAAAGAGAGAAGGAAAAGAGGGAATGAAAGAAATTTGGTGGCAATTCGGCCCCATTATATCCTATGGGCCATTGAAGTCAATGGTGAAAACATAGAGTATATTCTGGGGGCTGGAGGGAAGGGGTTTGAGGCCCCAAACTCACAGGGTAGCTGATGGAGCCTCTCCCCAAGATACCCACCAAGTTTCAAGAACATTGGACCAGGGGTCCAATTCCATGGGCCCCCAAACAGGTTGCCCCTATTCCCTCCATTGTTCTCTATGGTGGGAAAAAAGTACGTTTTTTCCCACCATAGAGAACAATGGAGGGAATAGGGGCAACCTGTTTGGGGGCCCATAGAATTGGACCCCCTGGTCCAATGTTCTTGAAACTTGGTGGGTATCTTGGGGAGAGGCTCCATCAGCTACCCTGTGAGTTTGGAGCCTCTCCCTCAAACCCCCTCCCCTCCAGTCCCCAGAATATACCCTATGTTTTCACCATTGACTTCAATGGCCCATAGGATACAATGGAGCTGAAATTGACATTCAGCTGCCTGAAAGACTCTCCGGGACGCCGGCTGGGGGCGGGGCTTGGCTCCTGAGCTCCCGGAGCAAGCTCCGGTGCGCTCCCCCCCAAAGAGACCCCTGCCGTGAGGGGTCCTTCTCCTCTGAGGTCAGGAGGACATCTTGGCCCTCCCACTTTTATCTTCCTCCTTTCCTTATTCTGTGCTGACCCTTCTCTCGTTTCCTCATTATACTCTGCCCTTTTCTAGGTCTGCAGGGTCTCTTGTATTGAAACATTAAGGTTACTGTTTACAGTTATGTTTTCTCTAGGGCAAGACCAGTTAATTTAGGCTGCAAGCACTGCTTTCGGAGTCCCAGAACTGGAGATGGGCTATTCTGAAGGCGCCAACAGGAAGGGGAAAAAACTATTTCCTGCCTCCCTAAAGGCACAGTGGGAATAACCCATTGGAGATGTCCTCCTGACCTCAGAGGAGAAGGACCCCTCACGGTTAGTCCAGTGGTCGTTCTCCTCAGCCTTGCCTCTTCTGGATTGGTAACTATAATTCTCCTGAACACCTTCCTATATTCCCTCTCCAACCTATATTTCTATTAAGTTCGTGTGTGTTTTTTTACAGTGTGCATTTATTTCTGTATGTGTGTTATTTTATTATTTCCTGTTTCAATAAAAAGAACCTTTCTTGGTTAAGGCACAGCCTGGTTATTTCAAGAGTTCTCAAAAAAGCGGAAAAAACCCATAAACACTGGTAGCCAATCTCACTAGATGACCCCCTCTCACAAGCCTGGTCTCTGTGCTAATCCCCCCAATGAAAACAGGAGACAGCCCCTTTTGGGCAACAAACAGCATTTGGGGTAACAATACAGAAGGGGACAAGGAAGGAAAACTAGAAATGCACAGAATGTAGCGGAAGAACACATTCCGTCTTCAAGACTATTGCTTTTCAAAGAAAATTTTCCTCTTCAATTGGTTTTCAGTGTCACTGTTTAAATGTCATGATTTGCAGTAATACAGCACTACCCTTTCTCAAATGGAAGCATATTTGAATAAAAGCATTCTGTCTTCTGTGAAAGCAAAATGACTTATCAATTTCACATCTTTGTGACAACTTCTGTGGTTCAGTCAAGTGCATATTTTCCTCTAACCAAATACATTATGTATTTGATTATTTGCTTTACCAACAATATAAGGGCCTCTGCACAGAGTAAAGTATGGGAGTCATTTAGTTTTTATCATGGCTGCAGTGCAGACACAGAGGGTGGGAGATAGAGATGCTAGGAGGAATTTAAGGATTATCCACTCAAACCTATGAGGCAGGTTCTTCTGCATCTACCTGACCAATTCCTATTACTCAGATAGAGGACTGAATGCATGTCCTAGGTAAGAACAGCAGAAGAACTACCCTGCAATGCTACTTCAGCTTTTTCTGAGCCCCTACTTAAACAAATCTTCCTTAGTAATGTACTGTTGTACATTAAAACAAGCACATTAACCAGCACCTGGCTAACTGAAAGGCTTAGTTAACCATCACACTGGCTCAGTCACTTAAGTGGGAACTAGCCAAATCAGTCAGGTGCATTACCAGTAAAGGCTTTGCTAACCTGCATATTTGGTTAACTGGCAACTCCAGAGCCCCATGAATGCTGTTTAACAAAGTGCTCAAAATAATATGCAAAATCTCCTTGAGGAATTGCACTGATGTGTGTTTGTGTTGGCATGCATGTATGTACAATGAGGTCTGAACAATTGTTCACCTGCAAAAATCTGACTAACTAGACAAAACCTGATCCCAAAAAGTAAATGATAGGAGGGGACAACAAAATCAATTGACACTTCTTTAGTTAACAAGGAAAGATTTATTAGCTAAATAAACTATCTACAAGATCAGACAAAACGGAGAATGTGCAAAATAAAGCCCTACATTTATCTATAGCCAGAAAGATTTGGTGATGTGCATGTTCCTTAACTTGTATATAAAATGACAGCAAAATGGGATGAAACAGAATGCTTCAAGAGAGAAAGAGCACTAGGCTGGCCACTGAAGGACCAAAACAGAGGGCAAAATTTACATATGCTAATTTACATTTGCAGAGGCAAATCTAGACATAATTACTATAATTTAAACAGAACTACAACTCACCATAGTGCTAGTTCTATCTACTATCCAGGCATTAACAGTTCATTTGAAGACCCCCCCTGCTCTTCCTTCTTCAGGCTCATAATCTTTCATTTACCACAGATCGGGGTGGACTGGCCATTAGAGCCCCTGGGACTTTTCCTGATGGGCTGATGGCCTCCCCTCCCTATCTGGACTGGGCTAGCTTAGTGGCAGACAAGTGGTGCATAGCCAGCCTGACTGAGCTTTGCATAATGGCAGGGAGGCAGGCTGCCACTCCTTTCTTCCTCCTTTGGGTGGGGAGGGACAGGGCAGGCAAGCAGGCAAGCCCTCCTACCCTGCTTTGGTCGGTAGCACCAGGGTGGTCCAGGGGTGGGTCCCTTTTCCAATGCCATTTTTCCCTTCCAGTCCACCCCTGCCCCAGATAGCCTAGTTAGTGTCAGCAGCCCTTGGAAATGCAGGTAGCTATGGGCTGCTAAGGAATCTAGCCTCCACAGCTAGCCAACAGAAGCAGAATCTGGGCATATAGGCCTCAAAAGAAGGAACTGTCCTCTTAAAAGAGGACGTCTGGCTATCCTAAAGGGCACAGAGAAGCTGAGCAGGAGCACCCCTTCACACTAGACTCTACTAGAAGCTAGGGCCGTTGTCGCTGACGACCACTTCAGGCAGCCCATGGTGGCGAAAAGTTGGCGCGAAGCCTTTATTAAGTTCGCCGCTGTTGTCGACCGCATGGGGACTACCTCCAGCCACTTCGAAAAGGCATCCACCACCACGAGCAGCATCTGGCCGTTGATAGGGCCAGCGAAGTCAAAGTGTAGCCTTGACCAAGGCTTTTCAGCTCTGTCTAATTCGGCCGGAGGGGAGCGAGGCGGATCAGATCGTGACTGCTGGCAGCTCACGCAGCCCTGAACTCACTCCTCAATGTCTGCATCGAGCCCAGGCCACCACAAGTACCCCCGAGCCAGGGCCTTCATCCGGACAATCCCCGGGTGCCCGGCATGTAGGGACTCGAGCACTCTTTCTCTCAGTTTGGGGGAAATCACGACCCTATTCCCCCACAAAATACAGCCCTTCGCAATTGATAACTCAGACCTTCGGGCCCAGTACGCCTTAAACTCAGGCTCGTTACACACACTCGGCCACCCCCTCCACACCCAGTTTAAAATACGGGACAGTATCAAGTCCTTCTGGGTGGACGCAGCAACATCTCCGGACCGAAGTGGTGATCGTGGCAGTTCATCCAGGATACAAATGTCCGCCGTTGGAGCCGGATTGAAACCAGTCTCAGGCAGAGGGCAGCGGCTCAGGGCGTCAGCATGGGCGATGCATTTTCCCGGCCTATGCTCCAGATCGTATTCGTAAGCAGCCAGGAACAGAGCCCACCTTAGCATTCTCGGTGACAAAATGTTCGGCGTGGGCCGGTCAGGGGCGAAGATCCCCAACAAAGGTTTGTGGTCGGTAACTAATACAAAACGGCGGCCATACAAAAAATCGTGAAACTTTTTTACTGCACTTACAAGTGCCAATCCCTCTTTATCAATCTGAGCATAATTTTTCTCAGCCCCACTCAGTGACCTAGAATAGTATGCAATTGGAGCCTCTGACCCGTTAGGCATGACATGACTCAGTACTGCTCCTATACCAAACGGCGATGCGTCAGCCGCCAGAACCAGCATTTTCGTTTCATCAAAATGCGTCAGGACACTGCTTGAAGTTAACAATTTTTTTACATTTTGAAAAGCCTCCTCCTGACGCTGCCCCCAAAACCATTTCGCGCCTTTATGTAACAAGCGGTGCAACGGCTCGGCTACCGAAGCTTTATGCGGCAAGAACGCGTGATAGAAATTAACGAGCCCTAGATATGCTTGTAACTCTGATTTGTTTCGTGGCCTGGGCGCGTTATGAATGGCCGATACCTTCCCTGGGGTTGGGTGAACTCCCTGTTCGTCAATTTTAAATCCCAAAAACTCCACACTGGGAACCCCAATGGTACATTTTTCTTTCTTCACACGCAATCCAGCTTTGTGAAACCTCTGCAACACCTTTTTTACTCTTTCAAGCAATTCCTCCTCAGTTTTACCAGCAATGAGCACATCGTCAAAATAAGGAATCACTCCTGTGAGGCCTCTGAGTAACCCTTCCATTAAACCTTGGAAGATACCCGGTGCTACATTTACCCCGAATTGGAGGCGCTTGACTCGAAACGCGCCTCTATGAGTCACGATGGTTTGTGCCTCTGCAGCATTACTATCCACAGGCAGTTGTTGATAAGCCTGGGCAAGGTCTAACTTTGCAAAAACCTTGCCTCCCCCAGAGATGCAAGTATATGACTAATTACTGGTACAGGATATGAATGCTGTTGCAACGCCTTATTGATTGTACACTTATAATCTGCACAGATTCGTACAGAACCATCGGGTTTGACAGGAGTAACGATGGGTGTTTCCCATTTGCTATATGGTACCGGTTCTAAAACTCCTTGCGCAATGAGTTTGTCAAGCTCCTTTTCGATTTTCGGTCGCAATGCTAACGGTACTTTCCTATATTTCAGCCTGATAGGCCTGACATTTGGATCTAGTTCGAATGAAACCGGGGGACCTGTATAGGTTCCCAATCCCTTTCCAAAAACCTGAGGAAACTCGTCATACAAACAATTCCATTTATCACAACACACTGCATTAATGCCAGAAATAGCAATGCCCAACGGTTCAAACCAATCAAGCCCTAAGAGGCTTACTCTGTCCCCCTCTGCAACAATTAGGGACAGAGCCGCTTTTTTCCCCTTGAAAGCGACTTCGAATTCAGCCTCCCCAGCCAACGGGATTCTGTGCCCCTGGAAATCGGTAAGACAGGCGTCAGTTGGTAGCAGGCGGCGGCAGCTTCGGCGAGGGAAAAGACGATCCAGCGTATGCGTTGAAATAATGGTTCTGGCTGACCCCGAATCTACTTCAAAAGGGCAGGCAATGCCGTCAAGATACACTGTGACGAAAATCTTCTTTCTCCGGGGCACTCCCGTGGAGAGGACGGTCGATGAGCAGGGGTTGGACGACAGGGCCGGGTATTGGGACGACAGGAACGACGAGCAGGTAGTGTTGACCTTGCCTCGAATTTGAGAGCACTGCGGAGGTGACGTAGGCGGCAACCTCTTCGATTTGCAGACTCTGGCGATGTGCCCGCGTCTTCCGCAAGCTTGACATACCAGCTCTCGGGCCCAACAGGTGTCGCGCTCGTGCTTCCCGCCACAACCTAGGCACTGACGCGTAGACGCAGTCTTCACTCTGGTCTGCGGTTGGCTGCTGGAACGCGGTTCTCGTATGTCATCAACGGCAGGCGCTGGTTCCCGGTTCTCGTCCTGAAGGTGGACGCTGGAATCAGGTGCTACAGGCTGCTGCCGTACCTCTCTCGTTGACCTTTCCGCAGCTTCAGCGGCGAGGGCCTCCTTGAATGCGACCTTGAATGTCAGTGCCTTCATAGCGAACAGACGCTGCTGTAACTTGGCATCGCGGTGACCGCAAACCAATCGGTCCCTTAAAGCTGTCTCGAGATCACCGAAATCGCAAGCCCGAGCCAGCTTCCTCAATGCCGCCACAAACTCGGCTACTGATTCGCTGGAGCCTTGCCGCCTTTCGTAGAACGCGTGCCGTGAAGTGATCTCTGAAGGCTGTGGCGCAAAATGAGCCTTCAACTTCTCCGTCAGCGTGGCGTACGGCACGGACTTGATGTCATCAGGCGTGACAAGTGAACGAGCAATGTCGAACACCTCTTTGCCACACGAGCTAAGCAGTGCAGCTCATTTCTTCGCAGCATCCGTCACCCTGCCGCTCTCGAGGTGAAACTCAAACCGGGTGAGGTACGCCTCCCAGTCCTCGGTCGCGGGCTCGAACGGCTCGAACCGGTGCTTGGAGCTCATCGCGGCACTTCCTGGAGCGGACGGCCCCCTCGGAAATTCGCAGTCGATCGGAACTTCCTCCGTGGTGTCTCAGCGGGGCTGCCTACCCGCTATATCCCATCCTCGTCGCCAGTTGATAAGTACGAGACAACACACCGGAGGTAAATTCAAGAAGTGATTTCAGCTTTATTTCAGCTCCAAGTTAGACCAGCTAAGGACTAGACCAGCTAGACAAAATAGTCCACAAACACAAGGGTTTAAATACAGTTCTGGCTGTAGTAGCCACACCCACAGAATGTGAAACGCGCCAATAACATTTGAACAGGCAGCCAATCATAGTGCAGTTATAAGGACCAATCATATTGCATGTTATCAACCAATCACAGTTGTTCCTTCTATGAGCCCTTTGATTGGGCAATACTTGTGCAGCTTTACAATCCGCATAAGCTCACTATGCTTACCATTATGTCTCTGAGGACATAACAGTATTATTAAATCATCCTTGTGATAATTCTGAATGTACATTACACCTTTAGTTCCAGAAGATAGAAAGGAAACTAATAAATCTTTTAAATAATAAATAATAATTGTAAATATGAATCAGAAGTAATTTAAGCAGACACAAAGAAAGAGACAAATTGTGCTTGGCCTTCCTGGAAGCCATTTTAAACAGAGTACAAATTTAAACTGCAGTTGATATGCACCTATTAAATCTTTACATGTTTGCCAGCAATCTAAGATACCACATGACTTTTTTTTCAAGAGAAACAGAAGTTTCTCTCACTGATTTGAGCTAGCATTGTTTTCAAAAGTAATTCACACTTGCAACAACACTCTTAACAAATAATCATCTCAGCACTGCCAGCTTGGTAAATTAATTCTAAAATCAGGAGGACTCTGAATTTTTTTCCAGAAGTATCTATTTCTAGAGTCTTGAGATTCAAGATTTATTTTCAGGCTGAAGTTTCTCAGCCTTGTATTTGTCTATAGAGAGCTGAGATCGATGTTAAATGATTCAAACAAACAGAGGTGGTCAGGACATTTAAACAGAAGAAACTTAAGCCCTGGTTGCACTGCCAGTGCCACAGGCAGGAATGCCAACCTCCAGATGGGACCTGGGGGTCCCCTGGAATTACAGCCTATTTGCAGACCATAGAGATCAGTTCCCCTGGAGAAAATGGCAGCTTCGGAGGGTGGACTCTATGGTACTGCACCCCACTGTGGTCCTGTTGTCCCCATGTTCCACCCCCAAATCTCCAGGAGTTTCCCACCCTGGACCTGGCAACCATAGCCGGCTCGCCCACTAGGCGAGCTAGGCGCTCGCCTAGGGCGCGCCGGCTGCAGGGGCGCCAAACCGCGCCCCGGCCCCTCCCAGAAAAAGTCCCCCCCGCTGCTCCCACCGCCTCCCCGAGCGCCCCGCCGGGCTCAGGAGGCGGCAGCGGAGCTCGCCGCCCTCCCCAAAGCCGGCTTCTCTCCCCCACCCCCACCCCCGCCCTCCCAAGCCCACCGCGGGGCTGCGGTTGCTGGGCTGGGCAGCGGGGCGGGCAGACGGCAGCGGAGCGGCTTCTCCACCCCCCCCACGGCCCTCCCAAGCCCAGCGCCGCCGCTGGGAGGGAAGGGGCAGGCGTTCCAAGCCCGCCCATTCCCGGCTCTCCCCGGGCACCTCGCAGCTGCGAGGGGTCCGGGAGAGCCTGCGCTGCTGCTGGGAGGGAAGGGGCGGGCGTTGCAAGTCCGCCCATTCCCCGGCTCTCCCAGGCGCCTCGCAGCTACGAGGGGCCCGGGAGAGCCGTGCCGCCCCTTCCCCGGCTGTCCCGGGTGCCTCGCAGGCCGCCCCTGCTGGGAGGGAAGGGGGGGCTTCTAAGCCCGCCCCTTCCCTGGCTCTTCCAGGCGCTGGGCCATCTCCAGGCCCCACCGGGAGGTTGGCATCCCCGGTGGGGTGGGCGCCCCAGGCAGTCCTGCCTAGGGCGCCCAGAAACCTGGGGCCGGGCCTGCTGGCAACCCTAGCTACAGGGGCTGCTCAGCCTGGACTCAACTAGTGGCAGCAAAGATGTACTCAGAACTGTCTGGCACATCCTTATCATCCCATGCTACTACCTGGCTGGATCTGAGCAGAACTGAGAGCCAGATTAAAACATTGAAGCCTGAAATTGAAGAAATCCCATAGACAGTGCATAATCTGAGATCCTAAACTATAGTTTACTTAGCCTGTGCATAAATCCAGCTCTGGCTGACCTGCCCAGTTGTGGTGCAGGAAGAGGGCTAAGAATGATCCCTGCACACTGCCAGCATCTCTGAGGCTCAGCCACGGCCTGTTGCAAGCAATTTATGAGGCAGCAACCCGGATTAACTTTCCCAGCAAGTCAAAGGACCAACTACCTCCTTGCAATTCTAACAATGATGCAAAATCTAATGACTTGCAACTCTCCATTTGGGAGAGAAAAGGGTTTTTTTAAAGCAAAAAAACGACCACAACATTTTGTATTTGAGTCATAATCACATTTTACATGCTAACCATATTTGATCATGACTGAAAGGAATCTGGGGGGGGGAATTAAGCACTTGGACCAAGTAGTTTCAAATCCTTTTCTCAAATAGGTGACTATTATTGTTTATCAGATTCTTCAGCTCTGAAAAAGGAAATACAGACACGCAAGTTGACCTTAATTGCACAGACAAACGATATATGATACAAACCTGGGCTAAGTATTAATAAAAGGAAAGGTAATTAATTTATGGTGGACTAAACTTGTCTGCCTGGAGGACAACTATTTTTTGAGATAAGCAAATTTGCATTGATCAGTTCCCCATCGGTGGTGAACACAAGTCATACACAGGGTTTTCCTAGCTCTGCCTGCTGTGGTTGCCATGACAACACCAAAGGCTTCAGGAAGAAGTCATGCATAGCTTAATGAAGGATCTTTCATAACTGTCGCAATTTCTCTCCATTCTAAATCTTTAAACACCTCTTTCTAGTGGTTTCTATAATATCTCTTGCTGTAGTACTGAAATTCAGACAACATTCAAAAGATGTTCGCAGGACTGCTTACAAGAGATTATATAATACACCAAAGCAAGGCTGATGCAACTTCTTACAAATGAAGCATTTTCATTTCATTTCCCCTCTTGTGTTTGATATACTGGTTTCCTCTCAATTAAAAAGTCAATTTATGTTGTCTGTTAATTACATATAAAATCATATAGGTCATGGGACACCTATGTTTTTGTGGGAAGCTGCACATGCTTTAGCTATCTGTATTTACTTACTGATCAAGAAGCTGGGTGCTGAACCTGTTGTGACAGGGAGGTGCAAGTTGCCCTGGGTTACACCCAGGAGACTTCAGTCTCAGAGAAAAAACATTCTCCCTCTGGGACCGGAGCTATAAACTGTTTAAATTGCCGAGTGAGCAGAGATAAGTTTCCTGCACGGAGATATAACCATTTGCCCAACTACCAGGAAGGGGCAAAATGGATGACTATTTGGATTACCTGAGATGTACAACCTAAGCTGATTGTATAAAAAGACAGAGAGGGATCCACATGGGGGGGTCACTCCCATACTCAGGATAAGGTGAAGGAAAACCCTCCAAGCTGGCACAAAAAAGGTTAAAAGATCTGGACTCCTGTCAGAAGCTGGCTTGAGTTCATCACATGGAGTGGATTCCAAGGTAACACCAGGGACTATATAGCTTAGATTAGCCTGATACATTTGTTTTTTCTTAGTTCTGCAATAGTCTGAGGGTATAACAATTGCACTAAAATCAATAGTAATACTGGCAACTCACACCAATCATGTGAAAGCATGCTAATGATAGTGCTGCGTCAGTCAGACATGGAAGCAGCCAATCGATGCATACCAACACGCCCCACCCACAGAACAGAAGAAAAACAATACAGTACTCTTGCATACCGAGAACTGTGACAGGTTTACTAGGAATGCTGAGCTTACCACGCTCCTGGGATCTCCACAGATGAGAGTATCCACTTTACAAACAGATATCCTTTTGACAAGCATTGTTACTCCAGCCCTATCACCCAGAAACCTCCACTCCTATAGCAACTCCATGGTATCTCCTAGGCAAGGGCTCAGGTTCCAGAGGAAATAAGGCAAGAAAGTCCACAATTCCACATTCACAGAAAGTATTTCTGTCTTCTCTCTAGGAGTTCACCAGGGAAAAAACACTGATGCAGGAAACAAGATTGAGTTTGAATCATGCCAAGAAGGAAGGCAAAGTGCACAACAAGCCAAACAGCAAAATGAAAGGAAAGGACAGGACTAAAGCCTATACCTCATACACTGCAGAATATTCATTTGACCAAACACTCAAGGGGCACATCATGAGGAATTTGGAATTGGCACTGGTATTAAGGGTGCAAATCTGATCTGGGGAATTCCTGGGGATATGAGGGTGGTACCTGTGGAGGGGAAAATTAGGGAGATATTTCCCCAAGAATCTGTAGTATACCTTCTGAAAATGGCATTCTGGCACTGCCATTTTATGCAGGGGAACTGATCTCTCTAGTCTGGGAATCAGTTGAAATTCCAGAATTCCAGGCTCCATCTGGAACCTAAACAAGACAAAAACTGGAAACACTATTACCATTGACAATTAATGCAGCCAATAATATATCCTTATTAAAAATCTTTATCTGATCATTTCAAGTAACATTAAATACTCAAGCCCATGGTAGAAGAGCAATTGATTTCAAGTAACATTCAATCATGCTCAAGCCTGTGGTCAATGGGCAATTTGAAACCACTGTAACAATTGTATAATGAATATATTAAGACACACTATCCTGTTTTCAAACAACACTCATCACCATTTATACAATTTTCAATAACAAATGGCCCTCTAAGCTGTGGAGTCTTGTGAGCAAGAATTCTACTTTGTGAGCTACTGGCATTAAAGTAGGGTTCCCAAGTACTTACCACGTGGGAGCGGGGGACGCATGCTCCCCGGCCGGACCAGTCCTCCTTGTAACGCACCATGCCGTCGCCAGGAAGTGATGCCAGGCGATGCTCTGGCAATGGGGCTGAAAATTCAATGGTACCTGGCGACAGCATGGTGCGCGCATCTTTCCGTCCCCCGGGGATGGTCCTGCCAGGACTTATCCGTCCCCCACCAAAATACGGTAAGTTCTTGGCAAGCCTACATTAAAGTTGTGAGTGAGCAATTTGGCTACTGTGTAAATTAGTTTGCTCTAGAGCCATCCTTCCTGAGCTAAGACAAAAATCTGTGAGCTGGAAGCTAAAAACTGTAAGGCAGTTCACATTAACTCAGCTTAGAGGGAACACTGGTAACAATCTTACATGTTTTACATTCACAATACATAGCTCAGAGGAAAGTCACAAATCATTTAAAGGAGCCTCTCCACACATTTAATTCCTAGTACAAACAGTGCTTTCAGTGAGTGGAGCTGACTCCCTGTGATTCCCAGTCATTTGATAACATATATATCTGGAAGCTGGCAACTCTATGGACACCAGTGCAGGATAGAATGCAGAGTAAGGTACCACTTGCTTAGCACGCCTGAAATCATGACAAGCAAGTACAAGAACAAATATCCTTTGCTCCTATACACAAATTCCAGCATTCAGAAATTCCACCTGGCCTCTAAAAGAAAATAGTGTAACAAACATGCCTAGGAAAGGTATTTCAGAGTTTAGGCATGAACACAGACCTGGCCTTTTCCAGTAATCATCTACCCCATCTGAAATCCAGAACACCTCGGGGGGGGTGAAAAAAAGATTTTAGTGCTTCTCTTTGGGTTCATGCTTCATCACTTATAAACAGCATATAATTCTCACCCAGTCTTTGCTGGGTTTTATATTTGTTCATTTTTATAACCAAGATTTCTGTGGTGTATGCCCACTGTCAATTTTAACTGATGACTGTTCTGTGCTTACATTCCACAGTTTGAAAGAAAAAAAGCAACGTCTTTTCTAAAAAAATAGCAATATGAAAATTATTCTCTCCCAACCTTTCTTTAAGAATTGGTACTAGGAAAATTATTCTCTCCCAACCTTTCTTTAAGAATTGGTACTAGGAAACAGACAAACAACCTGCTTATTCCTATGCAGAGTTCTTCCCTTCTAAATCCACTGAAAATGTGTTTACAAAGCTGTAACTCTGTTTAGGATAGCACTGTCTATCACCTTAATCTGTTTTAAAATTAATTTATTGTTAATATTTCTGGATCTAGCCTTTTTATGTGGATGATGATGATGATGATGATGATGATGATGCTCAGTTTTTAATCACTCTTCATTTTTAAGTACAGGTGGCTTAGCAGCATGAAATATTTTGCCTTCCCTGCTAAGCAAGGCTCTTTTTGTAGCAGGAACTCCTTTGCATATTAGGTGACACACCCCTAATGTAGCCAGTCCTCCAAGACCTTACAGAGGTCTTCTTACAGAGGCTACCATAAGCTCTTGGAGGATTGGTTACATTAGGGATGTGTCGCCTAATATGCAAAGGAGTTCCTACTACAAAAAGAGCCCTGCTGCTAAGACATTTTCAGAGATGTTTACCAAATCTATACCCATGAAAGTCTGAGTCAATGTTTTAGTTCCTGATGCCTCAAGCAAGAGTAAATGCAGAGTGTTCCATGCAGGAAACAAAGATGGGAAGATTTGTTTCTGTCAGCAGTCTTCATTGTGGCTCAATCCACTGTGCTGAAGGATATACAGATTTGGATTCTAAATTAAGATCATAGATACCTATGAAAAATGGTTCTTTTGGTACAAGAATACAGTAAAAATAAAATGCACAGATCCTCTCAAAGAGAACACTTCAATCTATTATTGTGTGATCATTAAATCACACTGCCTTTTAGAAGTTCTAAAATGAGCAATATGTATTTTCTCTTGAAAACAGAAGCACTACAGAAAATAATATTTTCAGTCAAGTACACAGTAGGCAAGTGGAGATCACAGGGATGCTGCTCACATGTTCAGAACCCCTGAAATATCCTTGTTTTGTGAACATAAAATATGAACCCATAATAGGTCAATACAATACACTTGGTATAAATAATTAAAAATATGGGAAAGAGATTTTGAGGACTCCTCAGCATGAACACCCACGTTACACAGATCAATGAAATAATATGCTAGGCTGAACCACTTTAGAAAACATATGAAGGAGTTGCATATTATTAATTGCTTCAGACAGGGGGTGCTATATTTTTTAATGTTGCCTCTCATTTAAAAGCTGTGTCAGGTAGCATGCACATTAGCAAGAAGGTTACGCCATTTTCATTTTGATATGCTAACTTCCTATATGTGGAGCTTAGTCACACATGGCCTACCTGCCATCTTTAGAGGCAATGTTCAGAAATCACCTCAGTCTGTAATATATAGAACTAGGGAGCAAAGCCCGTTGTGTTGGAAGACAACGGGCCTAGAAAGGTCGGAAGGGTGGGAGGATGGATGGGTAGAAGGAAGGGAGGGAGGCAGGAAGAAAGAGAGAGGGGGGGAGAGAGAGAGAGAGAGAGAGAGAGAGAGAGAGAGAGAGAATGGAAGGAAGGTAGAGGGGGAAGAGGAAAGAAAGAAAGGAAGGAAGGAAGGAGGACAGGAAGGAAGACAGGAAGGAGGGGGAGAGAATGGAAGGTAGGAAGGAAGGTAGAGGGGGAGAGTGAGAGAATGAAAGACGGGGGAGAGAGACCAAAAGGGGGGGGAGCGGCGGAAACAGGGCTGTGGTAGCTGGGCCTGCAGCGCTGCCTCCCTTCACCGGCCCCCTCGCCATTGCCTCTTAAGGGGGGCAGCAGAAACAGACCCGCGGCGGCCAGCTCAGCGCTGCCGCCGGCCTCACCTCCCCCTCTCATGGTTGCCCCTGAAGGGGGGAAGTGGCAAGCGCAGCCGGCCTTCACCTTCCTCCCCAATTGCCTGTGAAGGCGGGGGGAGTGGCGAGAACGGGGCAGTGGCAGCAGCTGTGTGGCGGCCTTCACCTTCCCCCCCTTTGCGATTGCCCCTAATGTTGGGGAGGAATGCCGAAGGCGGTCCAGCAGCGGGTGGCACAGCACCGAGCTGGCCTTAACCCCGACGCTGCGATTGCCTCTGAAGGGCTGGGGGGAGCGGTGAGAATGGGGCCGCGGCAGCTGGCTCAGCGCCGCCACCGGCCTTCACCTCCCCCCCCCACGGTCTGTGAAGGGTGGGTGGGGAGTGGGGAGAACAGGCCGGTGGGAGAATGGGGGGCTGCGGGAGCTTCTCCCGTCTGCCCGGATTTGCGGGGAGAAGGAGAAGCGAATGGGGGGCTGGCGCGCTGCGGCTCCCTCCTTGCCAGCGCTGGCTGGGCCGTTTCCTGGGCGGGTGGAGGGAGGAGGGCCTGATCCCAGAGCGCAGTGGCTCCCTGGCCAGCTTTCTCCTGGGCAGGACTGAGGCCGGCGCAGTGGATCCCTGGCCAGCGCCGCTGGCTTTCTCCAGGGCCCATGGGGGGGTGGGAGTGAGGGAGGCCTGATTGACAGTTCGAGTGGCCAAACACTGTTGGCGGCAGAACGTTGGGAAACCAAAAGATAAATATATTATAAGGAGATGGATCTCTGAATGGAACTAGTCACTTTCCTTCAGGGTGCCTTTCTTTAAAAGCCTGATGCATAGGAGCTCCCCCAAAGTCTACACATTTTTCCTAGCCTATTTTTCAATGAATTAAGATGAACTCACACTCTCCTTTTTAAAAATCTTGTTAATGTAATTATTACAATTTTTAGTTGAGGCTTTTAGTTGAAGTGGTGGGTATCCTCCTTTTTATCTATCTATTGGTCCTCCCTTTCGGTGGATCAGATCTGAGTAATATCTGGAACCCAATTGTGACAGATTATATCTGTTGAGGCTCTAATCAGATATATAGAAACTGCACTGTATTTTATCTGATGTATTTTAATCTATTTTTCATTATTGTATATTACATTTGATGGAACACGCCCAGAGCCAGCAATGTGGGGGAAGGAAGAATACAAATCCAGTAAAATAAATAAAATAATAGTTACTGCAGCTGATACTCTATTGAATCTTGACTTTCTATAGGAATGAGTCTCAGCAGACTGAGTGACTAAAGAGTTTTCTGAATCTGAAGCTGGCTTCAAGATCACCAGATGGTAGTACGGTACCTGTTCCTGCACTTTGCTTTATTCCTGTGAGTGCATAAAAGCAATTGGGGCCATGAAAAGCATTATCAATCTCCTTTCACTCTATTTGTGAAATAGCAGAGGTAGCAGAGATCAGTTCCTCTGGAGAAAATGGTGGACTCTGTGTCATTATACACTGCTGAGGCCTTACAAGGCTCATCGATGTCATTTGCAATGGAAGAATTCTAACAAAAATTGAACTGAAAAAGAAGGGTGAGGTTAATCTACCATGGTTTGAATATCTCTAACTACAACATTTGACTGGATCTCCTAACAACAACAGTATCATTAAAAAGCTGCTCACAACATTCGAAAGACTCTTAGCCCCAAATAGCAAAGTTAAGGGTCTTATAGCTGCCATCTACAAGATTTTAACAGAACTTGCCACAGACAACCCACACAGCTATCAACAAGCATGGCACAAAGACTTGAAACGAACCCTCACTCAAGAACAATGGGAAAGAATATGGACATCTCACTCCAAACTTTCAAAATCCCTAATCATAAACTCTGCAGCACAGAAAGTTTTAATGAGGTGGTACTTAACCCCAATCAAGCTGTCTCATATCTATCTGCAAATCTCTCCACTATGCTGGAAAAACTGTGGGCACAGAGCTGCTTACTTTCATAACTGTTGGCAATGCACGTACATACAATATTTCTGGTCTACGATCCTAAAACACATCAAAGAAATAACAGGTTTCAACTTACCACTGGATCCAATGACACTTCTGCTGGGCCATTGGCCAGAAGACAAACCACCTGCAATAGAAAGAGAACTAATTAATATACTATTGACAGCAGCCAAAGCCACAATTGCTCGTTCCTGGAAAAAAACCAAACCACCCACAACCACCTCTTGGTATGCCATAGTCTGGGATTACTTTTACTAGAGAAATGTATGGTCTTCTTCGATGAGAGCCATAATGAGAGGGAACTGTACAATCCATCGGAAAATGGTCACTGTTTTTAAAGAGAAAAGACCTCTTGATACAAAGTTAAAAAGCATTTACTATTCCTTTCATAGTCAAAGATCGGTACTTAGTCAGCTCAGTCCTTTTCTTTAAATTGCCTTCCGAAACAAAATATCTATGTAATTAGCACTACTCAACTAAATAGTATAAGGGCACATTAAAATGTATTATTAAACTGGGTTTTTTTAGAATGCTATTCTTAATGTAGGTCACCAAGTTGACAATGTTTGTATTGCTCTGTAAAACATTTGAAAATTTTAATAAAAATATATATATTTTTAAAAAAATTATACCCTGCTGAGGTTGCCACAGCATATTGTCAATGAGTGCCCAAAGCCGGGTCACTCTCCCAGAGCCTCTTTCTAGAGCTCGTATTTATTTCCACAACAGGCCTTAGTCCTAGTATTGTAATATAGAACAATTGGGGTTGACAAAAATCAAATTTACTTCAATGACATCTCACTGCTAAGAAAGAAACAGTATTGTTTCCACAGAGTAAAACAAAAAGATGTTTTTTGTTTTCTTCAACTTCACAGATCTGGTGACCATACACAATGCTCTGTTCATATAGAGGCTTCTGTCTTTATAGGGTTGTACCCAAAAGTGCATTTCCACAAATGGAAGATGCCAGCTACTCATGTAATGGCTTTATAGCGCACACTAGAGTGTTCTCTGAGAAAGCTAACTAAATCCAAAAATCTTTTCCCATTTGCACAAGGAGTTTGCACAACCTCCTACACATGCCTGAGAACTTGTTTTAGTAGTACATGGACTCTAGTGCAAGCTCTTGTGGAAGCATTTGCAAAAATGGCTAGCAACTATTTTTTTCCCTTTCATTCACATACCTGTGCATCCATCCCATAAAACCCAGGCAATGCTTATGGGCTGACGTATCAGAGTCACATGCAAACTCTACAAGGACAAGAGTCCCATATGTGCAGTACAGTCTTGGGGAACTTTAGATCGTATCTATAGATACTGTGGAGCAGTGGACTTGGATAATATCCTTACCTTCATTAAATACTTTTTAAATCATGTCTTCTTGTATTGAAATCCACATTCTAATTTGAAATATGGAATCACTTTACAGTAAGACTGTGTGCTTAAAACTTGCTCTTCCTGCTATACAAAGCCTTGAGATATGGAGTAAGAGAATTCCACAAGAGATCAAGTGTTCTCATCAATTTCTTTCTGCATCCCCATGGCAGCAAGCTTTCAGTGACACCGAGGCAGGAGTCAAGTCTGTCCAGCAGCTTCTCCAACCATCTGCTGTAGTACTGATGGTTCTGTTACATTTATGTCAACTCCTCTGCCTTCCATCTGACTCCCGAGTTTTTCTCTTTGGCTCCCTCTGCTTAAGTTCATGTCTAGAGATATGAATGGATTCCTGGGGTGCCTTACAAGACTTCCTTCTCCATAGCCTTAGGTTATTTCTTTAGTTTCTATTTGAACTCAGAATTTAGCTTGCACAAATCAGAACAGATTGCCCAAAATGTAGCTTTTTTGCCATATTTTGCCAACAAAAAGAACATATGCACGGCCAGAAGTATGGCACAATGTAAAACGACCCCTACAGAAATCAATACACATGAGAAAGTAAATGAAAGAGCACAGCAAGAGAAAAATGAATTACATTACAAATCATTATTTAGCCTGGATGAGCTGTGTCATGGGACTTACTTCTGAGTAGATATGCCTAGGATTGCATTATTACTAGCTAACACATGAGCATATTCTCAATAGGACTTGGTTGTGAGAAACATGCTTAGGATCAGGCTGACAGTGTTTTGGTTGTGTTCAGCTCTTTCTGAAGCATTCAAGCTGCTTTCAGAATCCAGCTGCATAGATTTGCATGAAGGGGGATCAGTCAATGTATATGCAAATTAGGCCCTATGACAGAAATGGAAGGGAAGAAGAACTTGTTACTGATTGTCTGAGAAATGTTAAGACAGTTCTGGGCACATTGGGGAAGAGGACTTCATTTTCATTTCTTTCATATAGTCCACAGCTTGCTTGGTACAATATTTCTTGGTACAATATTTCTGAACTAACACAACTAACACTAAATTCATTGACTATGCTAAAGCCTTTGATTGTGTGGATCACAACAAACTATGGCAAGTCCTTAAAGAGATGGGAGTACCAGACCACTTCACACGTCTCTTGTTAGAACCGGATATGGAACAACTGATTGGTTTAGCATAGGAAAAGGAGTACGACAAGGATGTATATTTTCATCTTGCTTATTTAATTTATATGCAGAGTACATCATACAAAATGCCGGCCTGGATGAATCACAAGCCAGAATTAACACTGCCAGGAAAAACATCAACAACCTCAGATATGCAGACAATACCACTCTAATGGCAGAAAGTGAAGAGGACCTCAAAAGTCTCTTGCTCAGGATGAAAGAAAGGAGTGCAAAAGTTGGCTTGAAACTCAACATCAAAAAAACTAAGATCATGGCATCTGGCCCCATCACTCCTTGGCAAATAGAAGGGGAAGTCATGGAAGCAGTGACAGAATTCACATTCCTGGGATTCAAGGTAAATATGAAGAGCAACTAGCAATTCTAGAAAGAGTTATGCCCTTCTAATGCCATTGAAGTTATTGATGCTTATTGCACCGTAAAACATCTGCTAAAGCAATCTCTGAACCTTTTTCCTGGAACTAACTACGGCTATGTGAAGTTAGGGCAGGCCCTCAAGCCACCAGTTCCCCTACACCATTAAATTAAACGGAATGTCACTAAATTATAAATAGGTGAATATCACATTTATATGTCTTTGGATTTTTGTTTTGTTCTGAACAGAAAAGGAATGTGTATTAAGCCACTGATCTACCTGTACATATTACAAATTATTAGCTTTTAATTAGACATGCACATAATTATATGTTCCAAATAGCAGACCTGTACTTTGACATACATTTCCAGGATAATTAGTACTTCAGGCCAATTTGTAGAAATAGAGGATTCAGTGTATCCTTCAACAGGAGGCCCTGACACCAAAGGCTTCTCTTTTTCCCCCCTTAATGATGCTTGCTATTCATTTGCTCTTTAGAGAGAAAGTGTTTGGAATGTTAGAAAAATATCACCATTTTGTATCCATTCTTTCCCATTCCAGTTGTTCCTTGTATCATTGCTCAGGTGCCTGCTATTAGTGGATGTAGCCAATACTGCTACAACTGCTACTCCCACAAGTATTTAGTGTCAGCAATGTGCTCAGAGTGGTACAGAATATAAAAACAATAGTTCCTGCACTGGGGAAGAGGGATTTACAGTCTATATATGATGTGTGGGAGATGTAAGGGACTAGCCACAGTTCAAACATCCTGGAAACAAGAATGGGATCACCAAACCATATGTTTTGGAGAGCCAGTTTGGTGTAGTGGTTAAGTGTGCGGACTCTAATCTGGGAGAACCAGGTTTGATTCCCAATTCCTCCACTTGCACCTCCTGGACGACTTTGGGCAAGCCATAGTTCTGGCACAGCTGTTCTTGAAAAAGAGCAGTTTCTGTCAGAGCTCTCTCAGTCCCACCTACCTCACAGGGTGTCTGTTGTGGGGAGGGGAAGGGAAAGGAGTTTGTAAGCCACTTTGAGACTCCTTTGGGTAGTAAAGGGTGGGATATAAATCCAATCTCTTCTTCTTCATGTTGGGCTAGCATCTGGGAGACCCAGGTTTGAATCCCGAGTCATGCTATGGAAACTCACTGGGTGACCTTGGGCTAGTTACTAGTTACACTCTCTCAGCATAACCTACATCACAGGATTGTTGTGAGGATAAAATGGAGGAGATGAGAATGCTGTAAGCCACTTTGGGTCCCCATATGGGAGAAAGGTAGGGTAGAAATAAATAAATGACCATATAAACAAGTGAACTTTGAAGAGGGACCCAGAAGTAGAACAGAGTGTATGCAAAGGGTTAGCATAGCAGAGACAGGAAAAAGGACATACAGGGGATGGAAGATAGGCTTGAGAGTAGCAAATGGAAAAAGAAAAATTATATGCTAGAAATGAGGGAAATTCACATAATACCAAATTTTGTGTACTGGTGAGCCAGCAGCTGCCAACAAAATCAAAAAATTCAACAAAATTTCTGCTATAATAGGCCAAATAGCTCCAAATCGAAAGAGTTTCCAAATAGTTCTAAATCTAACAAAAAACCCTGTAGCAATAGGATACTGTCAACATTCTGTGTTCAAAATAAATTACTGTTGGAAAAACCATCTCCTTTACATTCCTGTCTATAGAACTCCAATCACAAAGCTGTCAGGGGTAGCTTATTAGGTACTTTAAATAGGCACTTGATGAATAGCCCAGACCCCAAGGAATAATTACGGGCTATGTTAGGAAGACAAGGAATTTAAATTGGTGTAACTAAGACTACACACTATAAAATGCCAGATCTAATTACTCTTCATTTCCTTTCTCTCTGTCCTACCCTCTCACCCTTGCTCCTCCTATTTTTCATATACAAGGAAGAGATAAACACTAAGTTAATTTCATTTCTCCATCTTCCTCACAGCAAACCTCCCCATGTCATGAATAGCTAATTACAATAAGCAATGGTGTACATTTTAAATTAGAAGGCATTTCTAATGTATTTCTAATGTACTTCTATGTAGCATTTATATAGCACCTGAGATGATATCTAGATATAAGCCAACTTTTCACTGAGGTTTAAGCTTGGGTTGAGATAATGTGTATAGAATTGATATATTTAAAATCTTGTCTATTTAGTAGACAAGCTTGGGTTGAGATAATGTGTACAGAAATGATATATTTAAAATATTGTCTATTTAGTGCCTTCTTATCTCACCCTTCCTCGAAGAAAGTTGGAGCTTCTCCAGTTTATCCCCACAAGAATTCTGCGAGTTTGAGAGAAAGCCTGGTACAAGGTCACATAGCAAACTTCTCAGTAGAGAAGGGATTTGAACGTGAGCCTTTGGGATCTACTGATCACTTCACTAGTTGATTTGTGTTTTAAAACACAGATTGTGCCTTCAAAAGTCTCACAAGTAGATCAGAAGGACTCAGAAAGATTACAATCTAGGTGTAGACTAAGAAGTATAACTTCCCTCTCATTTTGTGTACTTAGGGATTTTTCCTCTGATACATAACCAGCACTGAAATATGTACTTAGAACTTGTACTTAGTCCATCTACCAAATTCTAGACATTTCCCAGTAGTATTGATGGTGTGATATTACATTCTAATATTGCTGTGAAAGATATATAGACAAAATATACCCACGCTTCCTTCTCAACATGTACTGGTGGGAATTACGGCTTCCTGAAAAATATCCTTCATTGCCGTGTAATGATTTTTCATTTTCTTTTCTTTTTTTTTTTTTGTACTGCTATGTTTAGACTCTACTAACTAATTTGTTAAAACACATTTATCTGAATAAACAAACATCTAACAAAATATTTTGTAGCCTGTCATCTATTAAATAATTTGAGGGGAAATAAACTAGGCTACTTCTTAGTAGTAAAATACTGGTAATACCGTCTACCCCTAAATTTGAGAAAGTGATTTTCCAGTCCTCCACATTTACTAGATACATATGAGATCTGAAATAACAGGCACATTCCATATCTTACTGAAGTCAATTTCTGTATTATACCCAGTGCTGGCAATGTCTGTACAGTTAATTTTGCTGTATTTTTAGCATGTTAAAAAACAGAATACACAAAAGGTAGACTAAACCAAATATTAAACTATGATTCCACTTATGTACTCAGAAGTAATAGGGCGATTATCCACAGGGACATTTTTGTTTCAGTATGGAGCGAAGTTCACCAGTGCAAATAATAGCTATAGGCCAGCCTCTCTGTTTTTGAGGGATGAGAAACAAAGGAACCTGCTGATCGGTGAAGAGACAAAGAATAGATCAGGGGTCCCCAATATGGCATCCATGGGTGCCATAGCACCTGCCAACACCTTGCCTAGTGCCTACCAAATGTTTTCAGAAAATGGGGCAGAGCCAGATGAGACTTTTACCCAGGTTTCTGATTGACTGCTCAGGTATTTTAAAAAAATGTTTGTTTGGCAGCAGCTGCCATCATAGCACCAAGAACTTCATTTTGTGACTGAAGCGAACCTGTCTGTATGCAAAAATAACTCCACACCCTTAAGTGAAGAATATGTTCATTTTAAAAGGCATCCTGTTAAGGAGTTATGCATAACCTCACTTCCTGACATTTTATGATTGTCTCTACCTCCTGCAACAGCCATTTTGTGGCTGCATCCATTACCCTGTATCAGAATTTCAAAGGTGCCCTCAGGTTCAAAACATTTGGGGAGTTGGACCTCAACCTATTATTTCCCTTTCTCCTTGTCCGCTCTCTTCTATCTCGTTCTTCAATGCTGGTGCACACAGTGCAGTAGGTTCTGTTGTAAATGAAAGGCAGCTTGCCTCAAAGAAAACACAGATATACATGAAAACAGCCATAAACCCCTCATGCAACTGACTTATTTCAGCCATGTCATGCAGAAGAACTCACTAGAAAATGCAGTTATGCTTGGATTACTTAGTGGCAAAAGGAAACCGGGCCTCCAAAGAACACAGTGGCTAGACACCATGAAAGTTGACACCAGTCTGAGCATGGAATGACTCAAAGAAAAAGTATAAGATTGGAAAACGTGGAGAGAGTTCACCCATAGAATCGCAAAGATTTGGACACGACTGAATGGCTAACAACAACAACTGGTAAGAACAGAAACACCTTGGTTGCACTCTCAGAAGATGAAAACGGATAGGTTGTAATACTGGCAGTGATGGTTGCCAATTGGGTAACAGGACAATGGTAACAGGATTGGGTAACAGGACTTTGGTAGGCATTAGAAACACAGTCGTCTAAAGTTCAGATTTGTCCCACGGAGAACCACCCAACCACAAGGGATAGAGTTAAAACAGCTAGTTTATCTGTTTTTAAGGCACATGGAGAATAGGGTTGCCAAGTATACAGTGTTATGCCTGGATATGTGCAATCTTCCACTCAGGCTTAACTGCTGCTGGTGCAGTAGCCAGCATAAGGAGGCATGCCTGGACTTGTCTGGCAGGCCACCTAGTTGGAGCCTGAGACCCAGAACAAAGGCAGGCAGGATCCTGGAACCTGCCTGCAGATTGACCCCTAGGGGCAGCCAGCCAATCTGGAGCCTGGAGACCATTTGAACTCACCAATCGCATGGGGGCTGGGAGTGGCTTAGATGTATATAGTTAGGGCAGTTGCCCCATGTAAAGCATTCCTGTTGAGATGCAATAAACTGCTGCTTGTTGAAATCACTCTGCCTTCACCTCTGCCGTGTTAAACCCACTATTTAACACAGTCCAGTATTTGCACTTTCTGTCCAATAAATACACTGAGAAAATATCAGACATCTAAATGCCTGGTATTTTCTAATCAAGTTAGCCTGTAATTGCAGTGGCCAGACTCCATGCAGGGCCAGCCCCAGGTGTCTGGGCACCCTAGGCAAGACAGCCTGGGGCGCCCACCCCACGGGGATGCCAACCTCCCGGTGGGGCCTGGAGACCGGTGTGTGTGTGGAGCGCTGGCTTTCCTGAGCACGCCGCACTAGCGGCGTGCTCAGAAAGCCAGGGAAGGGGCAACCGTTTGAACGGCTGCCCCTTCCCAGCCCCAGGGCTGGCTGGAGACGTGGGGGGTGGAGCGCCGGCTTTCCTGAGCACACTGCAGTAGCAGTGTGCTCAGGAAAGGCAGGGAAGGGCGCCCGTTTGAACGGGCGCCCCTTCCCTCCCAGCCCCAGCGCCAGCTGGAGACGGGGGGAGCGCCGGCTTACGCCCCTTCCCTCCCAGCCCCAGCTGGAGACGGGGGAGGAAGCGCCGGCTTTCCTGAGCACGCTGCAGTAACGGCATGCTCAGGAAAGCCAGGGAAGGGGCACCCATTTGAACGGGCGCCGCTTCCCTCCCAGCCCCAGCGCCGGCTGGAGACGGGGGGGAAGCGCCAGCTTGCGCCCCTTCCCTCCCAGCCCCAGCTGGAGACGGGGGGGGAGCGCTGGCTTTCCTGAGCACGCCGCAGTAGCGGCATGCTCAGGAAAGCCAGGGAAGGGGCATCCATTTGAACGGGCGCCCCTTCCCTCCCAGCCCTAGCACTGGCTGGAGACGGGGGGGAGCGCCAGCTTGCGTCCCTTCCCTCCCAGCCCCAGCGCCGGTTGGAGACGGGGGGAAGCACCGGCTTGCGCCCCTTCCCTCCCAGCCCCAGCGCCAGCTGGGAGACAGGGGGAAGCACCGGCTTTCCTGAGCACGCCGCAGTAGCAGCATGCTCAGGAAAGCCAGGGAAGGGGCACCCGTTTGAACGGGCGCCCCTTCCCTCCTAGCGCTGGCTTCACGGGGGGTGGGGTGGGGGCGCTTTAACGCCCCTGTGGGCCCCAGCGGCCTAGGCGAGCGCCTAGCTCGCCTAGTGGGCAAGCCAGCAGTGACTCCATGTACGTGCTCTTTCCTTCCTCTGTAAATTGATAAAGCTGCTTTTCTTCATCACAGCCAGTGCTTGTTCTTCTACCTACCCTACCTGTTATGTACTGAATGTGAATCACTCCTATCTATTCACATGTTAAGCTTGAGTCTGAATGTGGCTCTTCAGATGTTGCATTGCTATTGGTCGGTTTCTGCGAAACCTGTGTAATTACCCAATCACTGAGTGATATTGTTGCAAAGAGGGAACGGTCCTGATTGGCCTTTATCCCTGTATTCTGATTGGTCTTTAACTTGTAATGGGTGTGGCTTTGATAGCCCGGGAGAGTTTAAAAGAAGGAGCTGTGCTCCCCTTGTTGTTGTGTGTTCCTGGCTTACAGTTGCTGTTTAATAAAGCTGAAATCACTTGAAGCTGAATCCTTTGTTGAGTCTCATACTTAACACTACCATTGCTTTGGGCACCCTTCTCATGAGGTTAGATGGGTGGCAAGCCAAGAAAGGGCCTTCTGATTTATGGCACCTTCCCAGGGAAATACATCTCTCCCCTGCTATCACTATCTTCTGCCTGTGGGTGAAGACTTTTTGTTTCATTTGGCATTCCCTTATTGACCCCCCGCTTCCCGTTTATATTTTTAATTGCTGTTGTATGTGTGTATTTTGTTTTTAAATTTTCTTTCAATTTTATTAACTGTTCCCCACCTTGAGGACCCTAAGATGGGCTAAAATGTTTTAACTAAATACAATGAATAGTTCTTCAGTCATATTTCACACAGAGTCATACTAAACAATAAAGCTGAGGATTCAGAATAATACATCTTGACTAATTTTGAGAACAAAGAGGAGAGAGGGTACTGAGGGGAAAAGCTAAGCTGGCCTATCTATTTTCTCAAAAAGCTTCCGCTTACATGCCAGATATCTGTCAGTTATTCTCTTTCTGTTCCCAACTTGTTGAGAGCCTCTAGAACCAGATAGACTGTGCTCTGACCAGTCTCTTGAAAGCATTTATGGTGCTGTAATAAATCACTAATTGCATCTATGGTTTCATATCCTGATCTGTAGCAGCAAAAGAAAATATCATCACAAAATAATAAAAAAGACACAGGCTTGAATCCTTCCATTCTCCTCAGCAAAGTTTGAGGCCTTCACTCTGCCCAAGGAAGCTGACATTGATGTCAGAGCCCTTCCAGATAAAAATGTTAAGACATATATGCCCATTGTAATATTTGAGGAGAAATGCCAGATACTGGTCCCAGGAATTTAGCTGAGGGTCTGGAGGATGTGGTGAGATGGTTAAACAGAGTCAACTGTAATTGAATCCTGGAAAGATGGAGGTTCTGTAGCTGGGCAGGGGAGAGCCTTGTTTGGGTTGCCAGCTCCCAACTCTCGAGGGAGTGCTTCTGCCAGTAGCACAGACCATCAGAAGTTTGGCCGTGACCTTGGACTCTTCTCTATCTATGGAGGCTAAAGTGGTGAAGGTTTCCAGCTAGGTGTCTTTCCAACTTTGCCAGGTAAGGCAGCTGGCTCCCTACCTGTCTCGCCCCAACCTAGCCATGGTAATCCATGCAACGGTCACCTCCAGGTTAGACTACTGTAATTTGCTCTATGCAGGCCTGCCCTTGCCTCTGACCCAGAAGCTCCAACTGGTCCAAAATGTAGGCCACCCCGAGCCAGCTTCAGCTGGGAGGGTGGGATATAAATCTAATAGATCAAATCAAATCAAAATGCAGTTGTGTGGGTCCTTACTGGGACCTCTTGAATGGCACATATTTAACCAGTGCTGCACAAGCTGCATTGGCTTCCAGTGGAGCACCAGATCAGGTTCAAGGTTCTGGTTTTGACCTTTAAGGCCCTTAGCGGTCAGGGACATACATATCTTTGGGACCGCCTCTTCCTGTATGCCCTGGTGGTCCCTGGCCCGAGAGAAGTCTGGCTGTCCCCTGCCTGGTGGAATGCTCTGCCAGAAGATATCCATGCCCTGCAGGAGCTGTGACCATTCCACAGGGCATGTAAGGAGATGTTCTGCTGGACCTTCAGTTGAGGACAGCAACAAGGGTAGCCTTTGGCACTCTCACATATGTCTTCATCCCTCGTAATCCCTTCCCCCCAGGGAGGCTGGGGAGCTGGAATTTTTTCCACCATCTTATATATGCTGTATTCTTGCCATTTTGACTAAGTTGTTTTATGTATTGGTATTTATTAGCTTGTTTTAACTTATTTTTAATTTGAGACTGTATATTATTTTGTTGTAAGCCACCCTGAGCCCAACTTGTAGGGAAGGATGGCCTAGTAAATCAAATTAAATAAATAAATAAATAAATTTCAGTTGTAGATGCTAAAAGAGGGTACATCATTGACCCTCTGCTTTTGAACAAAGTACAGAAAAATACAGCAGCAGTAGCTCTTTCAACTCTGAAGTCATGTTAACTGTGGAATAAAAGAAAGTGCTGAGGCATTTATTTTTTAAAAGCAAATGTTAAAAGGTGCCTCTTCCAGAAAATAAAAGAAATGGACTTCTCAAATGGAGAGAAGATAAGAGCAGAGAAATAAACAGCATGCATAGTTAAAAGCCATGATCATAAAATCAAATCGCATGGAAGATTTTTTTTTTAATGGACAGGTGTGAAGAGAGATTGTGCCTTATATTTGAAAAATACTTTAGGCTGCAGTATTGACTGCATACAAACAGCCTTTAGTAGGCTCAGTCCAGTAATGAAATTCTGCTTTTGGATGATGAGCTACAGATGGATGCAGCACACTTCTTACACTGCCTGCATGGTGAATTACATCCCTTGTTTTTCAGCTGCCACCCAGTTTCAGTTCTATGAGAACAAGTCTGCATATGTCTCTCTAGTGTTAGTCACACACCTTGTAGACCTCAATCCACATGAGTAGGGTCTTACCTGCAAATGCTGAATGCATGATGAACATGTTAAGTTGCCTTGTGCTGAGTCAGATACTTGGTTTACCTAAAATGGAGTGTTCTATACTCTGACTGGAAACAGCCCTCAAAAGTCTTTGGTGGAAGGCTTTCATATCACCTACTGAAGATACTGAGGATTAAACCTTAGGCATGTAAAGCTGATTCTCTAGCCCCCCCCTGATATCTAAGCCTGATCCATTGACATGGGTTGTCCATGTGTAGCCCAGTAAAATAATCTACCATTACACAAACCAGCTATTGGGAAGAAGGAACAGAGCTGCCCATTCCCCAGTGAACAAGTGATCAGTCCAATTTGTAACTTGTTCATCAGAGCTATATGCTGTACACATTTGGATCAGAGCCATAACAGGCAAATACTCTCCTACTGGAGAGACAGACACCTTTGGGGCATTTCAATGAAATGAGGGAATAATGGTGAATATTAGATAAAAATACCAAAACAATTTAACACATGGTGAGTAGGTGGAGTGGGGTAACAGAGAAACAATTACATATGGCTCTAGTGTCTGATTTATCCCAAATATCCAGCTAAAATAGGCACCTAATCATTTATGCTTTTTTCAACTTGATCAAATGTATGTCTAATGATCAAATGCATACATACACAAAGGATGGCTTGCTCACAGTGTATTTTTCTGATTAAGTCAGGCATGCTATATTACAGCCATATTACATGGAATATCCGTCATCACATCTGCTTGTGCCATACATTTAAACATTAAAAAATAGCAGTAGTGAGTGGAGAACCATAATGCTATAGGGGAGTTAACACTTTTACCTAAAGCCATTTCCCCTCCCATTCATTCCAAAGCTGCTGTTAGGTTTTCCCTCTTTTGACTAAATAGAGTATGGGCTGATTCCACTCAAGGAGATTTTCTGTTAGCCATGGTTCCCTTTAACAACAGATGCATCCCCTCACATATGGTTGTCATGCAACCATCAAGATTGTCTTCACACTTTTTTTTAAAAAAAAATGTTGCATTCATAGCACTGCTCAAGAATATAACAGTAGACTTTTACTAAAAAAAAAAACCCACCACTTTTGCATAAAGCTGCTGCAGAATAACATAATACTTGAATCCTTTGATAATGATAATTATTGGAAGGCATTGGAGGTTCCCATTTCTGTCATCTACATATAAAAAGGCTAATTGGCCTCCTAGTGCTTGGGGGAAGAAGAGAGAACACTTCATGAACTTTGCAAATGCTGAGAGAGCAGAGAAAAACATTTGTCAAACTCATTGTCCTAATAGAGTGACAGAGCTATGACAACCCCCTGAAAAAAACTAAATTTTATTGATATCAGCAATGACACCAAGGTGGTTTACTGTGAAAATGCAGAAGAAATGAGTGAAGGGGGCATTTCCTTTCTTTCACACAAGGGTCACGGTCAGACATGCATTTTGATCCAGCTTTGGTTTTAATACCTGACAGATTTAAAACGCATGCTCAGACGTCAACATCTGCCCCCCATTCTTGAGGAGTCAGTATCCTGTGGGCATCTGTGTTTGAATTGTATTAAATAGGCACCTGGTTAAGTCGGGTTCAAACAGTTTTGTATGGATTCGGCATGCCTCTCTGGATGTCTGATCACTCCATCGTGCAATCATGCAGTTGGGGATGATTGTCTCCTTCCAGCTTCGACCTTTTTTTAAATGTTTAGCAAGATGCACATATACGTATATATGACTGATGGCTGAGAGGCTCCGCTTTGGCACTTGGTCACCCAAATGGTTGGTCTAACACAATTCCCCCTTGTTTACCTGCTTGTTTGCTAAATCGTTTTAAAAAGCCCTCTCTGTTCTGAGTGCCAAGGTGAATTCTAAGGTAAAATAGTCCCTTGTATTGTGCCAGCCAGTAGTGCCCTTGATCTCATCTCCAGAACTTTTTTCTTCCTCTGACATATCCCAACAGTTTTCCTGGGTGGGAAAACTAAAAACATGATGGGTGCGAGAGGAGTATTATGGAAGTGGGATGAGATTTTGGACTTGCTCTCTCTGTGGGGAGAACGAAAAGTTCAGGATTCACTGCAGTAGGCTCACCACAACAGGGATATTTATGAGGAGTTGATGAGCAGAATGTCTGCCAGGGAGCACAAGAGAACAGGGCTTGAGTACCGTACCAAGACCAAGTCACTCCGCCTGGAGTACAAAGGGTTCAGGTAAGGTTCCCTTGCTTGAAAGCCAGTCGAATCCGACTCTAGGGTTGCGGTGCTCATCTCCGTTTCAAAGCCGAAGAGCCAGCGCTGTCCGAAGACATTTCCATGGTCATGTGGCCGGCATGACTCACCAAGGTGCACAACGCTGTTACCTTCCCACCAAAGTGGTACCTATTTATCTACTTGCAATTTCTTGCTTTCGAACTGCTAGGTTGGCAGGAGCTGGAACTAGAGACAGAGCTCACCCCATCATGCGGCACTCTCGGGTCTTGAACTGCTGAACTACTGACCTTCCACAGCCTGCAGTTCAGCATCTTAACCACTTGAGCCACCGCAGCTCCAACAAGGGTAGTGGGCCACAATTTAAAATCCAGTTGTGGGAAGGTCACCTGCCCTTTTTGTGAAGAACTGCACCATATCCTTCTCTCGGATGCTGGTCTGTAGCCAAAAAGGATCACACAGAGCCTAATTCTGGAGACCGCCAGGACTAATGTGGTACCTCCCCCACAAAATGACTTCACCCCGGAGCTTTTCACCTTAGGCCTAGACCAGCCTGATGAAGGTACTCTGCCACTGGGAAGATCTAGGGTAAACCCACCATCTATGAGGGGGACCTTCCTGAGCAGTCAGTCAAACACCAGGAGTAATGATGACAGAGTCTTGCTCTCCTGTGTGCCAGGTAGCATCTCCAGTAGGTAAGCCGCATACTGGCTGGGGATGTTATCTGCTGTTCTTGGTCCCACAGGATCATCACAAAAAGTTAGATGGTCAAGAAGGCCATGCCTAGAAAGCTATCCACCAGCTCACTATCCATCTTGATCTCTGAGGTAACTAGATTTGAGAATGAGCGGGAAAGTAGGTTTTGCTGATATGGACTGACATCCCAGGAGATGAACCAATCACATTACAGCAGTCCGTGGAGGGATCAGTGACTTGTCAATGCAGAGCAGTTACCCACAAATGTAACTGTGTGCATGTGCAAACAGCTGAGGGTGGGGGGACGCAGATATGAGGGGACACTGAGAGTGGGGGGGACACAGACACTGGTCATGGCATTTTAAAAGGAGGGGACAAAGGCATCTGATCGATCCAAAGCAGGGTGAACACGTTTGTGGCAGCTTCAGGATGGAATGTGTGATCGAACAAACTCCATCTTAGGGAGAAACGTATTAATTAGTCACATTCCCAGATAGTGTTAAGGCTGCCGTCTGACTGCTACCAAGGTGTACCTTCCCCTCCAAAAACATGAAAACAATCATTCCAACAACACCATGCTAGAAAAGGTTGGATATTTTCAGGTTTAATAAAGTGGGCTGTTCACAGCTAGTGCAGGAATGGAGGATGACATCATATGGAAACAAACAAAAAGGCACACGACAAGAGTTGCTGAAATGGAGGGGGAAACGCCATAGATACAATAAGAGAATCATCATATATAAGTATTCAAAATCTGCATTTCATCTCATACTTCTTTTTTTGCATATTTCTCAGGGTAGTCATCAGGTCCATTTTACTCCAGATAAGGATAAGGACAGAGAAAAGGGTTGCTCAGAGGTATGGAAGACAGAAATTGAGTTGTGATATCCCAGTAGGATATTGCTGGGACATTCAGAGACTTCATATAGTGTCTGCCACATGATGATGTACAAACTCATATGAGGCCGCCTTACACCAGACTGTACCATAGGTGCATCATTCAGTATTTACTGTGGCTGGATACAGCTTTCCAGGCCCTCAGGCAGAAAAAAAAGGTTCCCCAGCAACTCGCCTGAGCTTTTTAACTGGTGATCCGGGGGACTGGCTGGTTTATATGCAAGGCATATAATCTTTCAATGAGCTATCAGACTTCCCACACTGCTACAAGGACCCTTCAAGTAATGTAAAGTCCTGCCCTGACCTGGATAGCCCAGGCTAGCCCAATCTCATCAGATCTCAGAAGCTAAGCAGGGTTGACTCTGGCAAGCACTTGGATGGGAGACCTCCTTGAAACATCAGAGGTGGGAGGTGAGGGCAGGCTTCATTCAGCCACATCTCTCAATATCCTCCAGGCCCCCACTAGGGGTCAGTCACCAGAGGTCGTCACGACTTCCAGGTGTATACACACTCGTGCACATATAAAAAATACAAAAAAGAAAAGAAAGTTCTTTGGCTTAGCCTACTCTAAAAGCTTAGAGAATTAAGAAACCAGAACTAGGTTCTTCTTTTGAAAGGCATTACATGAAAATACTCAATACATCCAATGTTACAAAAATTGTTAAGATCTCACAATCGTCATAAACTGCATCATGTATGAGGTTGTTATTGCATACATTCATTTCAGCTTGTTGCCACCATGAAACCGTAATTGCAAATAGCCAGGGTGAATTGTATATCTCTGCAATATGCTTTCATTATGAATGTCTGTATAGTGGCTGCAGACAGAAAATATGCAATGATACATGGAGTATCTACTAATCAATAGCATGCAAAGCAGCCTTTATTTCCACAGGTCTTTTGCAGCAACAAAAAAGGCTTAGGCAGTTTGGGGATGTATCAACAGAGGCATAACATCCAAATCACAAGATATCATATTCCCACTGTATGCTGCATTAGTCAGGCCATGCCTGGAGTATTATGTGCAGTTCTCACTTCAAAAAGAGTGGAGCACATGCAGAGGAGAGCAATGAGGATGACTGGGGGCCTGGAGACCAAGCCCTACAAAGAAAGGCAGAGGGATTTGGGAATATTAAATCTGGAGAAGTGGAGGTTGCAGGGGTGAGGGGAACATGATTGCTCTCTTTAAGTATTTGAAGGACTGTCATTTAGAGGAGGGCAGGGAGGTGTTCATGTTGGCAGCAGAGGATGGGACTCACAATAATGGGTTTAAATTACAGGCAGAGAGATACCAGATGGATATTAAGAAAAAGAAATTTCCAGTAAGTTGTTCAGCAGTGGAATCAGCTACTGAGGGAGGTGGTGAGCTCCATTTCACTGGCAATCTTCAAGCAACAGTTAGACAAACACTTGTCAGGGATGCTTTAGGCTGAACCTGCTTTGAGCAGGGGATTGGATTAGATGGTCTTAATGACCCCTTCCAACTCTATGATTCTGTGACTCTATGTTGCATGCAATATCAACAGAACTTAATAAGAGACTGCTAATGCAGCACTGTCTAGTGAATGGTTCAACATAAAATTCAGTACTAGGGGTAAAGAAGTTGTTTGGGATCAGGGTCAAATAATTTTTTTCCTTATTTCTTTTCCTCCTGTACTGGTTGTCCCAAATCACCAACTTTCTGTGTTAAAACTGGCAACAAGAATTGTAATATAGTATCCGAATATTCCAAGGAGAGGATTCAATATTATTAAGAGTTTAATATCCTGCAGATGAAATGTTAATTTTATATTAATAGGTCAACTCATGAACCAGTGGAGCTGCGGTGGCTCAAGTGGTTAAGACGCTGAACTGCAGGCTCTGGAAGGTCAGTAGTTCAGCAGTTCGAGACCCGGGTGCCGCATGATGGGGTGAGCTCCTGTCTCTAGTTCCAGCTCCTGCCAACCTAGCAGTTCGAAAGCAAGAAATTGCAAGTAGATAAATAGGTACCACTTCGGTGGGAAGGTAACAGCGTTCCGTGCACCTTGGTGTTTAGTCATGCCGGCCACATGACCACGGAAACGTCTTTGGACAGCGCTGGCTCTTCGGCTTTGAAACGGAGATGAGCACCGCAACCCTAGAGTCGGATTCGACTGGCTTTCGAGCAAGGGAACCTTTACCTTTACCTCATGAACCAGTAATGAAGTGGGTGATTTCTCTCACAACCCATAGCAGAAGCATACAAAACTTTGTGACTTGCTGCAATATTTGACTGCAGGTACCTGGACAAACTGGAGCTCATTTCCTCCCTTTTTTGTTGTTCAGTTGCATAGTCAAGTCTGACTCTTTGCGACCCCATGCACCAGGCCCTCCTGTCTTCCACCGTTCTCCAGAGTTTGCTTCATTTTATGTTCATTGCATCGATAACACTGTCTAACCTTCTCACCCTTTGCTGTCTCCTTCTTCTTTTACCTTCAATCTTTCCCAGCATCAGCGTCTTCTCCAGTGAGTGCTCTCATTTTTTACCACATCAAGCTTACCTTGATTCATAGATCTTACACTACAGGTTCCTATGCAGTTTTGTTCTTTGCAGCATCAGACTTTCATTTCACCATCAGACACATTCACAGCTGAGAGTCCTTTTGGCTTTGGCCCAGCTGCTTCATTCTTTCTGTGGTTATTTGTACTTGCCCTCTGCTCTTCCCCAGTAGCATATTGGACACCTTCCGACCTGAGGGGCTCATCTTCTGGCGTCATCTCTTTTAGCCTTTTGTTACTTTCCATGGGGTTTTCTTGGCAAAGATACTGGAGTGGGTTGCCATTTCCTTCTCAGTGGATCATGTTTTGTCTGAGTTCTCCGCTGGGGCCTGTCCATCCTGGGTGGCCCTCCATGGCATAGCCCGCAGCCTCATCAAACCACGCAAGCCCCCTCGCCACACCAAGGCAGGAATCCATGAGAGAGATTTCTTCTCTACTAGTCAATATTTAAGGATCCAAAACCAGGCAGATGTCACATGGAGAGGAATGAGGCAAAGAAGGGGTGGAATGTTCAAACACAGCAATAAACTAAGTCTGTGCCTGTCACAAAGTTCATGACCAATCTGCATGCAGCCCTAGAAGATTAACTGTCAGGTCCCCCAGTTAAGACATTCTCCACAAGCCACATAAGCAGTGGTAGTTTATTGAGATATGCTTACTCTTGGAAACATGCTCTGTGTCAGAACTGAGAAAAAGCGCAAAAAATCCTCAGTTATAGGTAAAGCAATTAACACCCCACATCTCATGCATACATCATCATCCAGCCCCTAGGTCACTATGGCAACTCTGACAGATATACAGTCCCTTATCTATTCTAGCATGGCAGAAGAATCTCCAAGGTCAACTCTCATGGGAACTGACATTGGGGTACAGCTTAAAGAAATGGTTATGGCTACTACAAACATTCACTCTCAACTCCCCATACACTCCCCTCAGGAATTCCCTCCCCCCAATACTATGGTAAGCAGTGAAGTGTATTATAAAGAAACAAAACTGAAGCTTGACATTAACATGTCAGAAAGAAAGATAAATTAGAATTATTCTCCCTAACAATGGACAGACAAGAAATGTCCACCTCAGACTGAAGGGGAGCATTACAAACTGCCCATGTTTGTAATCCAAACTGCAGAATTACAGACTTTGGCAGATCGCTACTTGTCCCCTGACATCCTGTTCTTTAAGTGGAGGAAATCTGGGGATGGAGGAGCATTCAGTCCTATCAGCCTCTCCCCAATCTGAATGGTGCAAGCCCAGAAACAGGTTTACTGCCTATGAGGACAATCTTACTTCTGAAGTCAAAGCAAATGGAGAAATTCCCAGAAGGAACAAAATCTGTATTATCCTGGCTAGGATTGCCAACTTTCTTTAACAGTCATTTGATCCTCACACATTAACAGGTGAGAATGGTTATTCCTGTGCAGTAAAATGACCACTTTTTTATGAAACTCAGATAGCAGATCATGCTTGGGTTTTTGGAGTGGGTTAATAGTCTAATGGTGGCAGGAGGCACAGCTAAATGTGGGAAGAAATATATTTCTTTCAATGCCCTTATTGTTTGGTATTATATAAGAAACACTGAAATAACTTCTGAAAAGATTTCATTTTCTTTAGGTGAATGTGCCCATACTTATTTTTACAATGATGATCCAGTTACAAATTGGGAAAGGAATGTGGATCATTATCCGTTTCTGAAAGTTGCAAGCCAAAACTGACAACTCTTGTTTTTTATATTATTATGAGATAGTTTACAGTGTTTTATTTAAATCTAACTAAAGCTCGATAGCTCTTGCTCAGATGTATGGTCTTAAATCTTCACACTGAAATCATGACTCATCTTATGAGTGGGCTGATAGCGTGCAGGGACCCTGCAGCTGCAGCCTCTATGTCTCAGTTCAGGAGGTGTTATTCAAGGCAGATCTCTCAAGCCTGTTCCCAGTGGAAAATAAAGGAGGGGTTTCATCAGTGCGTAGAGAGAGACTTGATTTGCAAGAAATGCCAGGCACAGACAAGTTGTCATCTTACCTTCTCACATGGTTTTCCTGACAGCTAAATGCCACATTTTCTTGCATACATTTGAGACTGAATCTGTGGAGAATCAGTAACAGAAAGCACAGATGAATCCTCAATGCACTGATGAAAACTCAGTCAGGAAACCATGAATAAGGTACCTGTGCAGGCTAAGAGCTGGCAATGGCTATCGGTAGAAACAGGCACAACATAGAAAGCAGGTGATAAAAACAGATGCTATAGACCTGGAAAGGTCCAATCTCCATTGGTCTTTCCTGTCGCTGTGCCAGTGGTCCCAAATCGTCTCACAAATCTCTGTCTGCATTGCTTGCTGCAGACATTCCTGTATTGTCATTGGCTGTCTGCATCATTTTATTGCCCCATAGTGGCAACTCCAAGGTCACTACGGTGTCTCACTAGGTTATGTGGATCTGGTTTTCAGCCGCAGCAATTGCTCCTCCCTGCCCCTGAGCCGCTGTGAGCAATAAGCAATAAACTGGAGCCAAATCCTCTCCCTCCACCCCGTTTTTCTCCTATCATGTTTCTTTGCTGGTGAGTTAGAAGCACGCCCACCCTGAACCATGTTATTTCCCGGGGCAGTCCCCAGAACAACCTGCCTAGAAACCGCTGGGTGTTTTGTGTTTTTTACCCAGCTTGTTCACTTTCCATCTCCCCACAGCCTCTTGCTCCACCAGGTCACCCCCCCTTTACTTTCTGCATGGGCGGGTTGCAGATGCCATTTCTCCCCCACAGCACAGTGCCCTGCTGGCCCCCTGGGAGACCATTCCTCCCCCTCTCCTGCACATTCCCTCCCTTGTGCCCCTGTGGTTGCCATGGTGAGGTCTGATGCAGACAGCAAGCTTTTATCCCAAGCCAGAATGGGAGGGAAAGGGGAACAATGTACCATGGTGCCACAACTGACCGAGACTGCTTTACACAGCAGATACAGATTCAGCCAGAAGTTAAGGTGAACCAAATGCTGTGCCAAAGGAGTTAGGAGAATGAACTGATGCTAGATGGTTTAGAAAAATAGGTGATCCCAAGTTAAATCAGTCTCTCTGGAGACAGGAAACCAATCATCCTGATTTTACCCCCCCAAACCATCAATAGGCAATGTCCCCTCGAGAGAAGAGATCCATCACCCATAGGAGGGAGAGGAGTAGTTGGTCTAGGGAGATGAAACTGAGTACTCCTTTTGAAGCCAAATATGGAAAGAGCCAAACTCCACCAGAGCAAATGGAGGGAAGAACTGTAAAGGCTTTCACTCTGGAACATTGACCAATTCGGAAGAGGAGATGAATATTTTACATGCTTGCTTTTTCACTCCTGAGGAGCATAAGAGAACATAAGAACATAAGAACATAAGAGAAGCCAATGTTGAATCAGGCCAATGGCCCATCTAGTCCAACACTCTGTCACACAGCGGCCAAAATATACCAGGTGCCATCAGGAGGTCCAGCAGTGGGGCCAGGACACTAGAAGCCCTCCCACTGCTGCCCCCTCCAGCACCAAGAATAGAGTGCATCACCTGCCCCAGACTGAGAGTTCTCATTCTATACCCTGTGGCTAATAGCCACTGGTGGACTTCTGCTCCATATGTTTATCTAATTTCCTCTTGAAACTGTCCATGCTTGCAGCTGCCACGACCTCCTGTGGCAGTGAATTCCATATGTTAATCACTCTTTGGGTGAAGAAGTATTTCCTTTTATCTGTTCTAACCCGACTGCTCAGCAATTTCATAGAGTGCCCACGAGTTCTTGTATTGTGAGAAAGGGAGAAAAGTACTTCTTTCTCAACCTGCTCAATCCCATTCATAATCTTATAAACCTCGATCATGTCACCCCTCAGCCGTCGTTTCTCCAAGCTAAAGAGCCCCAAGCATTTTAACCTTTCTTCATAGGGAAGGTGTTCCAACCCTTTTATCATTCTAGTTGCCCTTCTCTGCACTTTTTCCAATGCTATAATATCCTTTTTGAGATGTGGTGACCAGAACTGTACACAGTATTCCAAATGAGGTCGCACCAATGATTTATACAGGGGCATGATGATACTGGCTGATTTGTTATCAATTCCCTTCCTAATAATCCCCAGCATAGCGTTGGCCTTCTTTATTGCAGCTACACATTGTGTAGACATTTTCAGCGAGTTATCCACTACGACTCCAAGATCTCTCTCTTGGTCAGTCTCTGCCAGATCAGACCCCATCAACGTGTATTTATATTTAGGATTTTTGGCTCCAATGTGCATCACTTTGCACTTGGCCACATTGAACCCCATTTGCCACGTTGACGCCCACTCACCCATCCTCAACAGATCCCTTTGGAGTGCCTCACAATCCTCCCTGGTTTTCACCACCCTGAACAACTTCGTGTCATCTGCAAATTTAGCCACATCACTGCTTACTCCCAATTCCAAATCGTTAATAAACAAGTTAAAAAGCATCGGACCGAGTACTGATCCCTGTGGTACCCCACTGCTTACCACCCTCCACTGAGAAAGTTTCCCATTTATACTCACTCTCTGTTTCCTATTTATAAGCCAGTTTTTGATCCACAAGAGGACTTGTCCTTTTATCCCATGACTATTGAGCTTACTTAGGAGCCTTTGATGAGGAACTGTATCAAAAGCTTTCCGGAAGTCAAGGTAAATAATATCGATTGGGTCCCCCTTGTCCACATGTTTGTTCACTCCTCAAAAAACACTAACAGGTTAGTGAGACAAGATCTTCCCTTACAGAACCCATGCTGAGTCTGCCTCAATAGTTTTTGTTCATCAATGTGCCTACTAATTCTTTCCTTAATAACAGTTTCCACCAACTTACCCGGTATCGATGTCAGACTGACTGGCCTGTAATTTCCTGGATCTCCCCTGGAGCCCTTTTTAAAGATGGGAGTGACATTAGCTACCTTCCAGTCCTCAGGAATGGAGGCAGATTTTAAAGAAAGATTACATATTTTTGTCAGGAGATCCACAAGTTCACATTTGAGTTCTTTCAGAACTCTCGGATGAATGCCATCCGGGCCTGGTGATTTATTAGTTTTTAAATTGTCCATCAGTCGGAGGACTTCCTCTCTTGTCACCGCAATCTGATTCAGGTCTTTCAAACCCCCTCCCGAAATCAGTGCTTCTGGAGTGGGCAAACACTTCTCCTCTTCCACAGTGAAGACAGAGGCAAAAAATGCATTCAGCTTCTCAGCCATTTCCCTATCATCCTTCACTACTCCTTTTACCCCTTGGTCATCCAAGGGCCCCACTGCCTCCCTGGCTGGCTTCCTACTTCTAATGTATTTGAAGAAAGTTTTATTGTTGGTCTTTATGTTTTTTGCGATATGCTCCTCATATTCCCTTTTTGCTTGCCTGATCACAGACTTGCATTTTATTTGCCATAGTCTGTGTTCCCTTTTATCAACCTCACTAAGACTAGCTTTCCACCGCTTAAAGGAATCCTTCTTACCTTTTACAGCTTCCATTACTTTATTTGTTAACCATGCAGGCTTTTTTCTATACCTATTTGTACCTTTCCTAACCTGCGGTATATATTTTTTCTGAGCTTCTAGGATTGTCTTTTTAAATAGTCTCCAAGCTTCCCCAATGGTTTTGACCTTCTCCACTCTTCCTTTCAATTTCTTCCTCACATGTCCCCTCATACCAGAGAAGTTACCCCAATCTGGGATTGGCACAAACTATTATTCTAAAATAAAATGAAAAAACAGCCAGCCATTCCTAGGCACAGCAGAACATCTGTTCATCTGCTGGAGAAAATTAAATGCTGCATTGAAGCATCTACCTGTTTTTGTTTTTAAAAATCAAATGTCTAAAAGTTAACTGATTTTTTTACAGCAGAGAACAAGTGAGGGTTTTTGGTTTTTTAAAAGACTTTTTTTAATGTTGCTAATTTTTGGTTAAGAGTGCCCTCTGGTGAAGAAGAGTGGGAAAGGGGGGGAGCTCTGTAAGTTAAAATACAAAAGAAAGGAAGAATATCTCATGGCTAGATGGATTTATTTTTCATAACTTAATATGCTGGGCAATGGCTTTTCTTCAGCCTGATACGTTTAAATAGTTTCTCTCTATTTATTATGTGAGTTGACAGATTTATACCACTGACAGTCATAGTAGTGTGTTATACGCAGTGGAGAAATAGCTTTTCCTTTAGGTATTGGCTGGAAACTCTTTACTAATGAAGAACAAGTAGCCAGTTAAACATTTCAAGCATTTGGGACAGAAGATGATTTTGGAAGACTTCCTAAAGGGTTTCTGGGGACAAGGGTTTGGGCTTACTGTTAACACAGAATTAATTCAAACTTTTGAGAATAAGGAGTTGATTAGGAAGATACCATAAATCAGTCCTATATTCTCTCTTCCATTGGAAACACACCAAGTGAAGCCTGGCTGATAGCTATTTCAATTGTTTTTGTCTGGATCCCAGAGCCAGCCCAACAGGGCACAAGCCTGGGTTTGAGGCATCTACTGTTCAGCCAGTGTAAAAAGCAGTCAAGCACTAGAATCCCTCAGAGCTGTTTGAAAAATAGCATGCTTCTAGTCCATCTGGGTTATATAAAAGTTCCTTGAGTCAGCTGAGTTCCAACCCTTTACGTACACCAGTAGTGGACTTTGCACTTCACTACTGTATTTAATAATTTTCAGAGAAAATGACATCAACTATGACCTAGTTTCACTGGATCACTCAAGCCATAGTCACCCATTTTACATCCTTCTGAGATACCAATTGGCCTTCTTGCAAACAAAAGATATATGTACTTGCTGGAGAGTAATAGCAAAGGAACATCCCTAAACTTCAAACTTATATTGTCTTTATTATCCTAAGGATATGACAAAACTTCTGACAGCTTAGGCAAGCTAGAAGGCTTTATTTTAGCATGCCACAAGTTAATTATAATGCAGTTAAAAATCCTTACAACTATATTTTCATTACAGAAGGTTAAATTAGCTAGTGCTATAATACTTGTAAAGCAGGTCATCTATTTGTTGTTCAGTCGCACAGTCGAGTCCGACTCTTCGCGACCCCATGGACCAGAACACGCCAGGCCCTCCTGTCTTCCGCTGTCCGCTGAAGTTTGCTCAATTTCATGTTCGTTGCATCGATGACACTGTCTAACCATCTCATCCTTTGCCGTCCCCTTCTTCTTTGACCTTCAATCTTTCCCAGCATCAGGGTCTTCTCCAGTGAGTGCTCCCTTCTCATTTGGTGGCCAAAGTATTTGAGCTTCAGCTTCAGGATCTGGCCTTCCAGGGAACAGTCAGGGTTGATTTCTTTTAGGATTGACTGATTCGATCTCCTTGCAGTCCAAGGGACTCTCAAGAGTCTTCTCCAGCACCACAGTTCAAAAGAATCTATTCTTCGGCGCTCGGCCTTCCTTATAGTCCAACTCTCACAGCCATACATTACTACAGGGAATACCATTGCTTTGACCATGCGGACTTTTGTTGGCAAGGTGATGTCTCTGCTTTTTATCATGCTGTTTAGGTTTGCCATCGCTTTCCTCCCAAGGAGCAGGCGTCTTTTAATTTCATGGCTGCAATCACCATCTGCAGTGATCTGGGATCCTAGGAATGTGAAGTCTGTCACTACTTCTACGACTTCCCCTTCTATTTGCCAAGGAGTGATGGGCCCAGATGCCATGATCTTAGTTTTTTTGATGTTGAGCTTCAAGCCCACTTTTGCACTCTCCTCTTTCACCCTGAGCAAGAGGCTCTTTAGGTCCTCTTCACTTTCTGCCATCAGAGTGGTATCGTCTGCATATCTGAGGTTATTGATCTTTTCCCCAGCAATCTTAACTCCAGCTTGTGATTCATCCAGGCCAGCATTTCGCATGATGTACTCTGCATATAAATTAAATAAGCAAGGTGACAATATACATCCTTGTCGTACTCCTTTTCCTATGCTAAACCAATCAGTTGTTCCATATCCGGTTCTAACTGTTGCTTCTTGACCCTTATACAGGTTTCTCAGGAGACATGTGAGGTGGTCCGGTACTCCCATCTCTTTAAGAACCTGCCATAATTTATTGTGATCCACACAATCAAAGGCTTTAGCATAGTCAATGAAGCAGAAGTAGATGTTTTTCTGGTACTCTCTTGCTTTCTCCATAATCCAGCGAATGTTGGCAATTTGATCTCTAGTTCCTCTACCTCTTCGAAACCCAGCTTGTACTTCTGGCAATTCTCTATCCACGTACTGTTGGAGCCTAGCTTGTAGGATTTTGAGCATGACCTTGCTAGCGTGTGAAATGAGTGCAATTGTGCGATAGTTTGAACATTCCTTGACGTTGCCCTTCTTTGGGATTGGAATGTAAACTGACCTTTTCCAATCCTGTGGCCACTGTTGTGTTTTCCAAATTTGTTGGCAAATTGAGTGCAGCACTTTAACAGCATCTTCTTTTAAGACTTTGAATAACTCAGCTGGGATACCATCACCTCCACTAGCTTTGTTGTTAGTAATGCTTTCTAAGGCCCATTTAACTTCGCTTTCCAGGATGTCTGGCTCGAGGTCAGTGATTATACCATCGTGGTTGTCAAGGACATCGAGGTCCTTCTTGTATAGTTCTTCTGTGTATTCTTGCCATCTTTTCCTAATCTCTTCTGCTTCTGTTAGGTCCCTACCGTTTTTGTCCTTTATCATGGCCAGCTTTGCATAGAACGTTCCCTTGATTTCTCCAATTTTCTTGAAGAGATCTCTAGTCCTTCCCAATCTATTGTTTTCCTCTATTACTTTGCATTGTTCATTCAGGAAAGCCTCCTTATCTCTCCTTGCTGTTCTCTGGAAATCTGCATTCAGTTGGGCAAATCTTTCCTTTTCCCCATTGCCTTTAGCTTTCCTTCTTTCCTCTGCTATGTGTAAAGCCTCATCAGACAGCCACTTTGCTTTTTTGCATTTCTTTTTCTTTGGGATGGCGGTGAGTGCTGCCTCCTTTACAATGTCACGGACCTCTGTCCATAGTTCTTCAGGCACTCTGTCTATCAAATCTAGTCCCTTAAACCTATTCTTCACCTCTACTGTATATTCATCGGGGATGCGATCTAGGTCAAATCTGAATGGCCTTGTGGTTTTCCCAACTTTCTTCAATTTAAGTCTGAATTTTGCAATGAGTAGCTCATGATCTGAGCCACAGTCAGCTCCAGGTCTTGTTTTTACTGACTGGATAGAGCTTCTCCATCTTTGACTGCAAATTATATAGTCAATCTGATTTCGGTGTTGCCCATCTGGTGATGTCCATGTGTAGAGACGCCTCTTAGGTTGTTGGAAAAGGGTGTTCGCTATGACCAGCGTGTTCTCTTGACAAAACTCTGTTAGCCTTTGCCCTGCTTCATTTTGTTCTCCAAGGCCAAACTTGTCTGTTATTCCGGTTACCTTTTGATTTCCTACTTTAGCATTCCAGTCCCCTATGATGATGAGGACATCATTTTTTGGTGTTAGTTCTACAAGCTGTTGTAGGTCTTCATAGAACTGGTCCACTTCAGCCTCTTCTGCAGCAGTGGTTGGGGCATAGACTTGGATTACTGTGATATTGAATGGTTTGCCTTGGATTCGGACCGAGATCATTCTGTCATTTTTGAGATTGTATCCCAATACTGCCTTTCTCACTCTCTTGTTGACTATAAAGGCCACACCATTTTTTCTACGGGATTCCTGGCCACAGTAGTAGATATAATGGTCTTCTGAGTTAAATTCACCCATTCCTGTCCACTTTAGTTCACTGATTCCCAAGATGTCAATGTTCATTCTTGCCATCTCATTTTTGACCACGTCAAGCTTACCTTGATTCATAGATCTTACATTCCAGGTTCCTATGCAGTATTGTTCTTTGCAGCATCGAACTTTCCTTTCACCGTCAGACACATCCACAACTGAGCGTCCTTTCGGCTTTGGCCCAGCCGCTTCACTCTTTCTGGGGTTACTCGTACTTGCCCTCTGCTCTTCCTCAGTAGCATATTGGACACCTTCCGACCTGAGGGGCTCATCTTCCGGCGTCATATCTTTTAGCCTTTTGTTACTGTCCATGGGGTTTTCTTGGCAAAGATACTGGAGTGGGTTGCCATTTCCTTCTCCAGGGGATCACGCTTGGTCTGAGTTCTCTGCTGTGGCCTGTCCGTCCTGGGTGGCCCTCCACGGCATAGCCCACAGCCTCATTGAACCACGCAAGCCCCCTCGCCACGACAAGGCAGTGATCCATGAGGTCATCTATAGTCAATGGTCAATGGTGCTCATTTCCTAAAGCAACACTTTGAGGGATGATGCCACGACATCATTTGGGGCCAGTTGTGCAAGTTAATTCCTGATGCCAGCACAATGGTTTGTTTGTTTGGGTATTTATTTATTAAAACGTTTCTATCCCACCTTTCCTCTTGGTTCAAGGCAGCTTACAATAATAGATCATGCATCCCCAGCTAAAACCAAAGATAAAATAACAAGCCCCAAATCTCTTTCCCCTTCCCCCTTAAAGATGCCTGCTGTTCAAACCTCCTTAAATGCCCTGGCAAACAGGCAGTCCTTGCAGTACCTCCCGAGGACCTCCTCTCACCTCCTCAAGGAGCCCATTCCACAGAGCTGGAACCACATCTAAATGAAGGTGTTTCATAATGGGCAACATATGTTCCCGGCAACTAGTCCCTGACAGCAGTAAAGCTGCCACATTCTGGACCAGTTGTAGTTTCCAGGTTGTCTTCAAGTGCAGCTCAAATGAATCAAATTGCAGTAATCTAACTGTGAAGTTACAGACGCATAGATCAGTGTGGCCAGATCAATAAGTAAGTTGGCAAATCAAATGCAGCTGATAGAAGGAGCTCCTGGCCATCATACCAACCTACTTTTCAAACAGCAAGGCAGGGTCCATGAATACCTCAAGCTCTTAAACTGCTCCAAAAAAACCCAGTGTTACTCCATCTAGGACAACTGGATCCAGTCCCTCTAGAATATCACCTTTTCCAACCAGCATTAGCTCTGTCTTGTCTGGATTTACCTTCAGTTTGTTCTGCTTTAGCCACTTGACCACAGTATCAAAGCACCAGTCCTCAACCAAGACAGATACATCTGGAAGTTTGGATAATGAAATACAGAACTGGGTGGCATCTGCTGTCCCGGCCCGAGCCGGGACGAGCCCCACCCCCCAAGCGGGGACGGCGCTGGAGCAGCCGCCCCCCCCCCACGAGCCCCCGAAATGCACCTGGAGCCCCGGCCTGGGGCAAAGAGGGAGAGGCCGGGAGGCTGGCGGAGAAGGCCCCGGCGGAGACGGGCGCGACGGGAGAAGGAGAGAGACGACCAGGGAGAGCTCGGACGAGCCCGCGCAGCCTGCGAGCAGCGGGGGCGGGGTCCGGGAGCAGGAAGGAGAGCCGGGGGCTGACAGAACAGGCGGGCCAAGGCGGGGCCGCAGGAGGACAGGAGGGAGGCACAGGTGCAGTCTCGGCGTCCTGGGTTTTAGGTGGGGGCGGAGCCAGAGGGCAGACGGAGTCCGGAGGTTGGCGGGGGTAATAAAAGGAAGGTGAGAGGCAGCAACCGGGGAGGAGGAGATCTGGACTGGCTGGGGAAAGGAGGGAGTGCTGAAAGAGAGAGAGAAACTCCCCTCTGAAGCCCGACAGGTGTGCTGGAGGCCAGGTTCCAGAGTGGGCCGTGGGGAAGTGAGGGAACTTACCCACCGGACCCACCATCTGAGGTTGCTTGCGCCCAACCCCTTTAAGGGCCTTGCCAACACACGACTCTGTGTACCTCTTCCCCAGGGTGAGAGCAGGCGGACAGGAGCGCCAGCAGCCACGGCCACCGGGGATACGTCGCTCCCCTGCGCTGAGGGGCGTGACATCTGCATATTGGTGACACCCAACATCACTCAGTGGCCTCACCCACACACAAACAAATGCAAAAGAGCATGGGTGAGAAAATAGAACCCTGTGGCACCCCACAAGATAAATTCCACCAGTTGATTCTGCACCTCTGGCAGTGACTCTTTTTATCCAGTCAGACAAAAAAGTGTAAATCACCGAAGGGCTATGCCTTTGATGCCAATTCTGTATTCAAGCCAGTGGATAATAATGGAATAGTCAACTGTATAAAAGACAGCTGAGAGTTCCCACAGTATCAACAGGGAAGACCGTCCCCTGTCCAAGTTTAAATAAAGATTATCCACCTGTGCGACTGAAGCCATCTTGGTACTAAACCCACACCTGAAGCCAGTTTGAAATGGGTCAAGTGCAGATGTGTCATTCAGGAAACCTTGGAACTGCTCTGCCTACCACACACTTTATCACTTTCCCTAGAAAAGGTAAATTGGAAACTGGTCTGTAACTGGCCACTTCATTCCTAACCAATTAAGGCTTTTTGAGCAGAGGTCTAATAACTGCCACATTCAAAGGCCTAGGGAAAAACCCCTCAATCAGGGAGGAGTTCAGCCCTGTAGCCAGGAATTTTTTGGTGGGGGGTCATTTAGGATCCTCAGGGAGCAGCAACTAAATAAATCAAAAATAACATAATTACCTTGATTGAATTACCTAGTTTTAATTTTTTCTTTGCTGAAGAACTCTGACTATCCTGCTTTGTCACAGTACAATATTTTGGTTGTTGGCTCAGCCCATGAACCTGAGGGAAGGATCAGGAGCCCACTTTTAACTTAGGTAAAGATAAAGGTTTCCCTTGCTCAAAAGCCAGTTGAATCCAACTCTAGGGTTGCAGTGTTAATCTCTGTTTCCAAGCTGAAGAGCCAGCACTGTCCAAAGACGTTTCTGTGGTCATGTGGCCAGCATGACTAGATGTCGAGGGAAACAGAATGCTGTTACCTTCCCATTGAAGTGGTACCTATTTATCTACTTGCAATTACTTGCTTTCAAACAATTTAAATGGCATTCAAGGCATTTTGAAAAATAACATAGAGGGGAAAGGTCAGGTGAAATCAGGGTTTGAAAATTTCTGAGGTAACTCAGTATAGATCACTCAGAGGTAAAACTAGTACATGCACAGACTTTAGTTCTTATGTTTCAGGCTAATGGAAGTTTCTTAAGCTTTTCACAATGACTTGAAGCTTTATGTTGGGAAGCTTTCCCCAGTGTTTTCCCTGAACACTTCAGTACACTTTCTTTGAGTATTCTCTAATTCTTTTTGTTTCCAGAAGGCTGGTGCACTCTTTCCAGTACCTAAACCTCTTCTCTTGAAACATCAGTACTCATCTTGAGTTTTTAACTGACTCTTAAGGTCTCTAAAGGCAGTTTCTAACCACACCAGACCAGGGATCTCTGCACTCTTCAGAGCTAACTCCCTCTTGGACTGGGCAGGGAAATTCTCCTCTCACTCTAACATCTATCCCCTTTCTATCCTCCAAATGGGAGTCTTTGCTTGCCTCCAAAACTTGCCAACTTTCTCCCAGTTCCCCTGTCTGTGTTAAACCGCTCTCAGTCAGGGCTGCATTGCGAAACTGTCAGTATTTGACTCTTCTCAGCTACTGCTGAAATCAAACTGACTTCTCCTCAGCATCCAGTTCAGAAGTCTTCCTCTGCTCAGCTGATGCTAACCAATCAAATATCTTGGAACAGTCTGTCACTCAAGGCTCTCTGGCTCTGTGAAGAATCAATCCTTCACAGGTCTTCACTAGTTTGTACAGCACTTCTAAGCTTTTAAAAGTGCAGTTCATCACAATGGGCATGGGTCCAGAGCACAAGCGGTGGCCCTCACACTTCCAGGGATCCTGTCAGCATCCATAGGCAGGATCAATCTGAAACCACCCATAACCAAAGGACAAGTAGGTGCTTCTGACATCTCAGGTACCGGATCTGTCATCAACCTGGCCTCTAAGTTGGAATGAATGAGAGAACTTCTGTCAGCAAATAACCTTGCAAAAACATCACAGCTGGAGGTCAAATTTTCATCACCTACAGGGTCAGACTTAAACATTATAAAGTCACATACCACTTTGAACAACTGAGCTGGACAACAGTCTGCAGATGCAATGGTATCAGAGAAGAAAGCTTTCTTCGCTGCCACCATTGCCACCTCATAAGCCTGTAACTGGGCTTTATGACATTTGGATCTAAAGTTTCTTTCCACTAAGCAAGAAGCATTGCTGCCAAGAGAAGGCTTTCTCCATTGGAGGAGGATTCCTCAATGGAAGGAAATCACAAGATCAACCCAGTGTTCTGAACTGATTCCTTCTAAATTGATCCCAGATGCCACCATAAATAATGTCACAACAATGCAGAAGCACAGCAGTTGTCTGCCAGATTCTAAACATCCTTAACGGCCAAAACAAATGCCCTGAAAGTATTCATAGGAGGTAGTTATTCCTCATCAGGTGAAAGCAGTCAAGGCTGAAAAAAGCTATACAAGGGATAAGGGATGGTGGAGGAAATGGAATAAAAGAGGCAGTAAAAGAAACAACAAAGCGTGTAAGGCAGACTGTAGGAGATGAAACCATAAAACATGGTAAGAAAAGGGATAGGAAACACACACAGAAAAATCAAGTGTGAATTGAAAATATTTGAAATATATCGTATAGGTCCATAGTCCTGCAATCACCCCCTGTTCACATTGCATTTGGCAATGCTTCAATCATAAGTTATATTGACTGATGAAGGGAAAACACAGGTGGGCATAGAGCTGATCAGAAGGTAGCATTTTTGAGATTGATAGAGACATAAAGAACCACAATGGAAAACAAATAGGAAAACATTACCAGCTTTGATTGGTATTGCTGCAGGCAAAAAGTCAAACATGGGAAAAGATGTAGCAATAATGAAAAGGCAAAAGATCAGCTGGTCTCATTTAATGCTTGAGAAATGTAAAGATACCCTTAACTATCACCAGCAGCCTGACTAGCCCAGTTTAGCCCAAGCTCATTAGCACTTGGGAGCTAAGCAGGGTTGGCCACAAATGTTTTAGCTGGATCTGGGGTTTCTGGGGTGAAAGCTCAACAAGATCATGTGGATTTTTTTGTATTAAACAGAATTCTTTTTTTTCCTACTTGAACCTAAGATAATCATTAAACAACCTAGTCCTGTAACCAGCATTCCCTCTAAGCTGTGCATGAGTGGCCACTCAACATAGGAATCTCCGCTCAGCACCAACCTGGAGCCATGAAGGGTCTCGCACTGCCTATTGCCCATTTTAAGATTATATCGATTATATTCTGCTCAGGATGTGAACTGCTCCGCTCAATAGGGAAGAAAAATAGAGGGAACATTGCCTGTTACTGATTAAACTAGATCTTATAATGATTCTTTCCAACAAATCCATGCCAACCAATGACTAGAAAATATGTCTAATGCACCAAAGGACCAGTGTTTGAAACTGCTCTCCTGGAACACTGCTGGACGGAAACTTAAAAACTCCTCGCCAGAAATTAAAGAACTATTGGCACAGAATGACTTTGTGTTTCTTCAGGAGGCCTGGGCCCTAGACAAAATCTTGTTCTCTGGGTTTCAGGCTTATTCAAACTGGAGATAAGAAAAGACCTACAAGGGTCTCCTTAGTTTGATATTACAGTCATTATAATAATAATAAGACCACGGTCCTTTGGGACTTTATGCAGGAGCAGAAAATAAACCTCCCAGGTTCTTGGTTCTTCATCAATCGAGGACAAGGGGGTGGGGGGAGGAGTGGCTTTATTCATTCGGGAGGCTTACTCCTTCAGAGTGCTCCCACCACCAAGGATCACAGGCATTGAGTGTGTCGGCCTAGTGTGGGAAGCCAGGGAGAGTGTGGTGATTTGGTTGGTGTAACAACCACCCAACGCACCAGCAGATAGCCTACCATCCCTGGTGGAGGCTGCATCGGGTTGGGCATTGGAACACCCTAGACTGATAGTCCTGGGTGATTTCAGTGTCCATGCTGATGATGTGGTCTCTACTCAGCCAATGGACCTGGTGTCGTCCATGGCAGCACTAGGACTCTTCCAATTTGTAATGACTCCCACTCACCAGACTAGGCTCACACCTGATTTGGTCTTCACGGCAGGGCTTACAGTGGACCGGATTACTGCTCTGCAGTGCCATACTCAGACCAACTTGCCCTGAAGGCCCATCTGAATATGTCACCTCAACCCTGTTTGGGCAGAGAGCCTATTTTGGCTCACCTGTGGAGCCAAATGGACCCAATGTGGCTTCAAATGGCTCTCTGGCAGCTCAGTAGATGAAGTTGTAGGCATAACTGACTCTCAACAGCCATTGACGAGATCGCTCATCGACACCTTCTGCACCCTCACTGTAGGCTTGCTCTATGGTTTACCTAGGAGCTGCGGCTGATGAAGCGAGGGCTGAGACGGTTAGAGAGACACTGGTGGCATGCTTGCGGTGATGCTACAAGAACATCTTATATGACGTTTATGAGATTCTACGAGGTGGCAGTCAAAGCCGCAAAGAGAAAGTACTATGCGGCTGCGATTGTATCTGCAAGCTCATACCCAGCCCAATTGTTTAGAACAATTCAGTCCATTATTGCTTTGCCCCAAGGAAAACCAAATGTAGGGAACTGGCTATTGGCTGTGAGGTTTTTGCAAGCTATTTTGCAAATAAAGTCTGTCGCTCTGCCACGAACTCCCCATTACGGCTGATACAGTGAGTGAGCTTGAGGCTCCATGCACATCTTCTGGTCAAGTTATGGATCATTTTCGTCTGCTCAGCCTAGAGGAAGTTGACAAACTGCTCCTAACTGTATGCCCTACCACTTGCTCCCTCAATTTGTATCCTTTGCGGCTAATTAAAGCTGGCCATGAGGGGTTTCAAGGTGCCTTGTGGGAGATTATCAACAAGTCTCTCTTGGAGGGACTGATCTTGGAGGCACTTAAGAAAGCAGCGGTCTGCCCTCTCTTGAACAAGCCAACTCTGGACCTGGCCAAATTGGCCAACAACCAGCCGGTCTCCAACTTGCCCTATTTGGGCAGGATAATAGAGAGGGCAGTGGTGATTCATTTACAGGCCTTTTTAGATGATGCTTCCATTTTAGATCCCTTCCAGTTCAGCTTCCACCCAGGTCACAGGATGGAGACAGCACTGGTCATCCTCATGGACAACCTCCGGAGGCTTCTGGATCGAGGCGGATCGGCAGTGCTGTTGTTGTTGGACCTGTTGGCAGTGTACGACACAGTCGACCATCAGCTACTGACCCACCACCTAGCTGATGCTGGAATTCAGGGGCCGACCTTGCAGTGGCTTGTCTCCTTTCTCCAAGGTCAGGGACAAAGGGTGGCACTGAGGGAACAGCTATCCCGGAGGCACCCATTGGACTGTGGTGTGCCTCAAGGGGCAGTGCTGCCCCCAATGCTTTTTAACTTCTATATGCACCCCCTTGCCCAGACTGTCTGGAGACATGGGCTGGGATGTCACCAGTATATGGATGTCACCCAGCTCTATCTGGGGGCAGCCAGTCTGACCCCAGACCGGAAGATCTGGCCTGGGCATTACAAGCCATGGCTGGTTGGCTTAGGCTGAGCTGACTGAAATTGAATCCAATGAAGACAGAGGTCCTGTGCCTGAGTTGGGGTGGTCCGAGGGTAGGGATCACACTCCCAACCTTCGATGGGACACCACTCATGCCAGTGCCAGAGGTTAGGAGTCTGAGAGTGCTCCTGGATGCCTCCTTAACTATGGAGGCCCAGGTAGCAGCCACTGCCAAATCGGCCTTTTATCACCTTCAGCTGATCAGGCAGTTGGTTCCTTTCCTCGAACGCAATAACTTGGCGACAGTGATACTACTGTAATGCTCTCTATGTGGGGCTGCCCTTGTCTCAAATCCAGAAGCTGCAGCTGGTGCAAAATGCCATGGCCAGGCTCCTGATGGGGCTCTCTATATGGGAGCACATACAGCCTGTATTGCACTGGCTGCCGATAGCATACTGGATTCGTTTCAAGGTGCTGGTTCTTACCTTTAAAGCCCTACATGGTCAGGGACCTACATACCTGAGGGACCACCTTTCCACACATGATCCACAAAGAGCACTATGATCAGGGGCTCAGAACCGGCTGGCCTTCCCGGGTCTTAAAGAGGCTAGGCTGTCAACAACCAGGACCAGGGCTTCCTCGGTGGTGGACCCACTCTGGTGGAATTAGCTACCGGAGGAGATCAGGGCTCTGTGGGGCCTTTTACAGTTCCACAGGGACTGTAAAACAGAGCTTTTCCACCAGGCTTTTGGGGGCTGCCACCATCATCAATAGCTAACAACTAACAGAATGAGAGAGGGCCTGGATTCCTGGATTTATCACCAACAGCCCAAATGACATTAATTCCTGCAAGAACAATAAAAAATGAAGGCAGCAAGCTGACTGTGAGCTAAGAACACTGAATAATGGCCGCCGCCACCAAACTGATGACAACTACTACTAGCACTTTTGTGGTTGAATTGTTTTAATTGTAATTCATGTTTTTAATGTAACTTAATTATCTTATGTAATTTACATATTTTTATGTGAGCCGCCTTGAGCTGGCTCCAGCTGGGAGGGCAGGGTAGAAATCCAATAAATAAATAGGCTAGTAGATAGTGCTGGGGAGGAGCCAGTGGCCGTGGTGCATGTTATGCACATAATTGTCAGTGCAAAAATTAATACATGACTTATTTTTAAAAGAAAATTAATACATTATATTTTTACTCTGTATAATATGTGGAATGGGTAACACTGCAACTACATTGGAAGCAAAATTGATTTACACTACCCACCCTTCTCTTTGCCTTTTCCTAGAAGAAGCAACAGTAAAAGTGACAGTGGAAAGGAAGAGACAGGTGAAGCGTTCCTAAGCACCACCACTGATTTTGGAAAGGGAAGAAGTGGGGACTGGGGTGTAAACCAGCTGGCCTTTCTTGGCAATCACCTGCCTTTCCTAATCTTCGCTACCCACCAGCAGCTGTTAAATCACCATGTTTGGCTGTCCTGCTCTCTTTGAGATTGCTTTCTCTCATCTTCTCTTCTGGTCTCTTATGCTCTCCAGCTCTTTAAATGAAGCACCTTTATATGGCTGTTTATGGATTAGAGAATGCATAAAAGACAGAGAAAGTTAACAGCACTACTACAAAGGGGAGAAGGGAAGAGGCGCTCGCCTAGATTTTCCTACAGTGTGGTGTTTAGACTGTATAGTCAGCCACACTTTTTGTAGAGTTTCATGCAGTTCAAGGGTAAGGTGTTCACTCATGCAGTTCAAGGATAAGGTGTTCACTCAGTAAGAAAGTCAGAGAAATACAGCTGTAATGTAGAACAACCTAAGACTTATTATTTATTTTTAGATGATAGATTATTGGTGCAACCAACTTGATCATACCTACAAAAAAGGAAGACTAATGTTCTGTAGCAAGAAACTGCATTCATTCAGATAAAATGCCCAGTCTTTTCTGTAACATATTACTGCAGCCATCTCAGAGGCAATTCTATCCAGCTGCATTCAACTATTAACTTTATACTGTACATAATCATTGTGTTACACCTTTCTAACCTTGAAGATTCCACAGACTTAGGACTGGCAATGCAGTAGTTGTCTGCACACACACCACTCCAACTCTTTAACCATGACAAAGAAGGCAAAGAAAATGGAAAATATGAAAATATTATGTTGTACAAGCTGAAGAAGATACTACAGTCAGTATCAAAGTCATATCTAGGACCTCATCTTTTTTGTACAATGTTGATATTTATATCCTTTTTGTTGTTCTTTATTTCTATGTATAAATGTTGATGTCCTTTTTTCCTAGTTGTTGTTTATAAGGCATACAGTTTGCACATATTCATTGTCATGATATGAGCCCAGGCCCAATGTAAATGAGTTAAAAGGGTGATCAGACCTTTGCTCAAATCCATTATGATCCAGTAGAACTTTTTCCCATAGGTGAGGGAGGAAGATAGAAAGAAGACCAGGAAGTTGGTTCTTGAATACAAAAGTAATATTTATGAAGTCACACGAAAGGAATTCACAAACACTTCATTGTATTCCACTCATATCCTCCCATACGCAGGCATACACAGGTGTGCCCCCATACATACTGTGGCAGAACAGACTACCTGACCTACAGACCCTGTTCCATCTTGCTCTCTGAGAGTCTATTCTCTCCCTCATTTAGTTTACCTACTGTCACCACATGGCCTGTGTAGGAATTTCCTGCTGAGAGGGCCTGCTTCCCTTCCATACCCTGCTATTCTAAGGCCTCACCTCATGCCTGAGTCTCCCACTATCCAGTGTCTGGTCACTGAAGGGACAGCTTACTCACCACTGGAAGATTAGCAGCTTCCCAACCGACTCCCCCTTTTCCTGGTGCTAATTTTAGAATAGCATGTTCAAATGGTGGGGGTGGAGGATAGCTTCCACCATTAAAAGTTATAAAACATTTATTAAAAATAAAATGCCACATGCATACACACATAGCAACAGACTGAGCAGGGGATCCAAAAGAAAAGTTTAAACATACAGTTCCTCTCATTCTCACGTTTCACATGCCCTACCTGATGTTATTCTAAGGCAGGCTCCTTAATGTAGAAGTTGCAGTGGTTCTAAAAGATTCAAATTACCATGGAGTCCTTGTACAGGCCTTCAGTCCCCCACATGGCAATGGCCACCTTCTGCAGGAGTCCAGGTAAGAGCTCTCTCTATCTAAACAGAATCAGCAAAAAAGAGACTGCTTTCATTCTGTGCAAAGAAGTTGTATTATCTCTCTTTGTCTACCCATGAAAGTCAAAAAAGCATTTCCTAAAGTCTCCAGGAAGTTTTTCTTGTAGTCCTTCTATAACCTTAAGTTTTCCAAATCTCTGTTCCCTGCTGGTGTCACCTTCTAGCCAAAAGTGTGACTTGAGCATCTCATTGTACCTGGCTAGGCACTTCTGAACACTAGTTGGGTGAGGCTGGAGAGCAATCCCCCCCACACACAATTTCTGTCTGTCCTCTGCTAAGGGAAAGAAAAAAATTTAAATGTCAGGGTGAAGGTTTTGAACAGTCCAAATCTCCAAAGTAAAATGCATTTCTCCACACATACGTAGGCCAGCCAGCTTTGGATGGGGCTGATACAATTTGAAGTGGAGAATCCCAACAAATGGTTAAGGAGATTCTGCTCCTTCCTTGGCCTTTGCTGGGTTCCTACTTCTTTATGTCTCAGGCTCTATGCAGTTTGCACCTTCTTCTTTCTAGGAAAGGGGTAGGAAGTGCCTGGATCCAGAAGGCTGTTGCCACAGCTTTCTTACAAGAACAATCTTCTGTTCGGGACAGCCGCATAAAAACTTCTCTGTTCTGTTTTACCAGAAAATTGGGGGGACTGGTTCTGGAGATTTCATGGGGCCTGATCTAGGGACATCTTCGAAATCTTGGCCAGAGGTTGCCAGAACATTAGCCAAGATCTGAGGGAGGTAGTTACACACACAGAGTCCCTTTGTGTTCCCTGCAAAAAGGGGGGAAAGTATTTTCTGCTTTTGTAGCCTGTATTCACGGCAAACAATGGAACAGACTCTTCTGCTTGTTTTAGCTTGTCTTGCCATGGTTTTCAAGTAGACACAATTCTACGCAGCCTCACTGACCTACACATTTATGCTTTCATCCTAGCATTCCATAAAACAAGGATTACCTAGTAATATGAAGCACATAAATTCAGTTTCCCTGGGTTGCATGTTGGTTAAAGGAAGAATAAATTCAAGCATGGAAAACTGAAAAAAACAAGAATAAGGCTGAGGACAGACTGGCAGTTTGCCCCGGTAGCCAGTCATCACACAAAAAAAACCAGATTAAACTATACCGGGTTTTCCCGTCCACACAGCGGGGGCCGCTGCTGGAAGATACGGGACAGAGGCGCGTGGGAGCGTTCAGACTGCCGCGCTAGAGGCATGCTATATTCGCCGTTTCCCCATTAATTCAGCTGTGGGTGTATGGGTGTATGTGCGCATGAGCGCTCATGCGCATAAGCGCATTTTGCTGATTTTTTTTTTTTTTTTTTTTGCCCTGCAATGCCGGCACTGCATTGGGCAGTGGAGCGGAGTGCAGCCAATCACACCGCTGCTGCCTCATGCCCAACGTGGGTTGCTCCCAGCTTTTCGCCTGCGCATTCAGACTCCCCGGAAGCGGAGAAACGTGCGACAAACGCGGGCTTTCGGATTTGCGACGGCTTTTATCAGGTGTTTTTTTAATCCGGCAGTGAAGCGCAAGAGCACCGGTAGGCTACGGGTGGGGGACGCCAGGCAGATGTGCCTGTGTGAACGTTCCATTTACTCCGGTATTGAATCGTTGTCGGCCTGGGTCCCTTCCCAGGGCAAATTGCCAGTCTGTCCTCGGCCTAAATTTAGGTAAATCATCAGTTCAAAACTCCTAGGTTGTCACAAAGCTACGTTTGAAAACTATCCAGAAACTTCAGGTGATCTAAATGACACCAGCCAGGCTACTGGCAGGAGTAGGATACAGAGATATTATTACCCTGGTTTTGAAAGATCTGCACTGGCTGCCCAGCTGTTTCTAGGTCTAATTCAAAGTGCTGGATCTTACCTTAAAAGCCCTAATGGCTTAGGGCCAAGGTACTTGAAGGACCATTTTCTCCTATTCTGTCTAGGTCACCAGCTAAGATCTTCACAAATGCTATTTTCAGAGTTCTCACCTTCACAGGTAGTGAACAGAGTCAGGGTTTTTTCAGCAGTAGCACCTCACCTCTGGAATGTCCATTCTCTTTACCTACTCTCTTTTAGGTGCCATATCAAAATTTTTATTTTTACCCAGGCTTTTAACTGAACATCCTTTTCCTTGTCTGTTTTTAGCCTGAGAACTCCTTTTAACTGCTCTGTGTTTTATGCTGTTTTTATTACGTAGCTAGGTTTTTAATACTTTTTTAATAAACAACTTTTATTGGGTTCACCTCAAGCTGGTTCTCTGGAAACGTGACATAGAAATTTTCTAAATAAAAAAATCTCTTCACACAGATCTACTGCCTTCTATTTCTGTATCTGGATAACAGATTTTTTTTGTAGCCACATCTGGGCTTATTTTTCAATCCACATGACTTTTCACCTGTAGGTTGCTGAGCACATGGCAATGCTATTATCTAGCTGTGTCTACAACACAATCCAGAAGGTAGGGATGGCAGAGTAAAGCCCCAAACAGGACGTCAATGGAGGTAGTAGAAGAACAATCAATAAGAAAGTCCTAAATAATACTGACAATCAGAAAGAAGCCAAGACACAGTAAGGATTAGAGTAAGTAAAAAACCACTCTCAGACTTATGGCAATAACAACTGGCTTTGTGGTAAGAGAGCACCACGAACAGTCATTCAGGAGCATTTATAGTGCCAGGAAATTAGAATTCTGGCACCTGAGAGAAATATCACATGTATGTTCAATACAAGCAGAAGGAAGGAAGGAAGGAAGGAAGGAAGGAAGGAAGGAAGGAAGGAAGGAAGGAAGGAAGGAAGGAAGGAAGGAAGGAAGGAAGGAAGGAAGGAAGGAAGGCCTTTTGCTGGTTCGGATTGTTAAAATAAACTTCTCAATGATTTGGGTGCCCTCTTGAGTCCTCTATGTTCATTACAGCTTCATGAAAAACTAGTATCTTCCTGAAGATTTAAGTGTGGAACACCAGTATCAATTTCTAATTACGCAGATCTCTAATGTGAAAAAATTGTTCAATATTTTGACTTAGAATTTGAGAGGGCAACAGGGATGAGGTAAAATTGAATAGAAGCTTAAAAGTCCATCCCTCCCCCAACACAAAGTTGTTGCAAATGGGAAAAAGAACAAACGCACTTCAAAATTAAATTCTGTTGGTTTGGGGGGGTTTTTTTGGTAGGGAGCAGACTCCAGGTTTAAATCCTGGCACAAAACTGACAAGAACTAATATTTGCCAGTTAACGAGGCACTATGGACTTGCTGCAGCTCCTAAATCACATAAAATTCATTATGTCAGTTTATCCTGAAAGTTACAAATATGTGGATGACCACAGATTCTTACTCTCCAGAAAAGGATGCACCTCATATATCCCATGTAATTTACTCATTTAGGCAGCTCATATGTTACCTAACACCCTAAGATTCAACTGTACAAAAACTCAAGGAAATGAAAATCAGGAATTACATAAAATAAAACTGAACGAAGATGCTCCATTCTTGCAGTTCTCCTACAAAAGAATTTCAAAGGGAGATTAGAGAGACTGCAGAATTACAACTGATAATGAAGCTCAGACAATGTATCCGCCTGGGCTTAATCGAGACCTAGGTTTCCGGTCTCATTACCAATGCTGATTTTTCCTACCCTCTGCGTATCACACCTAATTCTATCATGCCTGCTATGGTCATTTACATGCTATTGTCAGTTGCCTGCTAATGTCATTCGACATCTGAAATCACTCTCCAGTGATTTCAGAAGAAGTGAGCAATGACTCATGAAAGCTCCTGCCCTGCCACAAATTTTGTTAGTCTTTAAGGTGCTACTGGATAAAGCTGTTCCTCTCAAATGTTCCTATCACACTTCCATTTTGTGGGCCTTTCCTGTTGCATCTTGGTGATCAATAGCTGGTGGCCAGTTTTTCTCTGCTAAGCACAGGAGGTCCAGAAATTAAGTTTTGGACTTCTCCAAGACAAAAGCTGCCAGCCAGCACTGAGAGAACAGGGTTGGATACCATCCCATTATGCTCACTGGCAACAATGGTGGCATCAGAGAAGAACAATCATCTGATTTACCCAGCCCTCATGCAATTAATCATGACCTTTTAGTAATTTATCAAGAACAGTTTAGTATAAAAGGATCTGGTTGCCTTAGCACTCGAGCCAGAAGACATTTTATAAAAGAATTATTGCTATAGTCCTGTCATTATTTGAACAAGATGATAGTTAAGCAGACAAAAGATAGATACCTAGTATCAAAGCTGCAGAATCTAATTTTGTTTCAGAGACCTCTGGCATTTATTTTCATATAGAAACAAACTTAAAATGAAACTGAGCTGTAATTCTGAACTGAAACAGTGGACTACAATTGCACTCAATAAATGATTGTGTTAGAAAGACAGATAGTGTACGAACAGAACTACAGTGTATTGCTTCTTTGCATTTCCCGGACATGAACATCTAAGGGTAACTGCAAAAGAACCTTTTATAGGATCAGCCCTGTAGCCAGAAATTTGGGGGGGGGGCAAAGGCCAGGAGCTGAGAGCTAAGTTAGATTACCACCATTTACTTCTGCTGCCTCCTCCTCCTCCTCCAGACTGGAGAACCCTCACCCTGGAGCTAGCTCTCATTTGCCCATTGCCTTGGTGGGAAACTCAAACTGTCCCTGAGTCCCTCCCAACCCAGCATGCCAGCAGCAGTGGCCCCTCCCCCTGCAGCACTGTGGATGGAGAAGTAAGAGCACTGGTGCCCAGCTAGCGCCCCCTCACTCCTCCTCCAGTAGGGGGGGGGACTGGGAGGTTAGGGGGCAGAGCAAATTGAGGAGGGAGCATTATCCTGTGGCTATAGGCCCATCCAGGATATGATTACCTGTACTTTTCCAGAGCAATCCCAAGCAGGTCTAGGCAAAATCTAACTCAGTAAAGTGTTCTTAGGATTGCTCTGTGAAGAACATTTCTATGTTCACTTTTTCATCTCAACTACTAGAGTAAGCATTCTTCCAGATTACAGGTACTGTTTAGTATTTGCAAGCCTTCCTCATGGAGGAACCATCCATTTGAGTAAATAGAAGTGGTTCTGGGAGCTTTTGGATGGCTATTCCCAACACCATTACAATTGATGGGCTGATTATATCATGGGCACACAGCCAGAGTCTATTAGTACTCGCACCCAGACCTGGATTCCCATCTCGGGGTTTACTAGTGTCACAGTCACAAAAAATGGGGGGGGGTAGTTGCTCACCGCTTTTGGCGCTACCGGTGCTTGGACGTGCTTGCTTGCACCTCTCACAGCAGGTCCTGGCCTTTTCCCGCCGGCTGAGGCATCTCTTCCTCACTGGATGAGATATCGACGAGCGAGGTCTCCACCTGGAGGGCCTTGGGTTGCTTGGGTCACGTGCCCCCTCCTTTCTTTGGAGTGTCACCGGTGCTCTTTTTCTCCCCCCCCCCATGGGCCCACTGGGGGGAGAGTGGCCAGATAGGAGGTGGTGTAATGGCTGGGTGCACCACATTGGAGGCACAACCCCAGGCGCATTCATTATTCCCAGGCTGGCTTCATAGGCTTCAGCCGGGGGCTCTTCAAGGCCCCCCCGGGGTCTTGGGTCCTCCTCTTCCCAGGGAGCAGATCATCTGGAAATGGCTTTCAGTTTCATCAGCTTCATAGATCCAGGTTGTCAGGGTCTGAAGGTTCTTATTGCGCAGCATCCCTTCTAGTATTTGGTAGCTGAGCCCCAGTCGATACTGCTCCATGAAGACGGTCTTGGGCCACCCTTGGATCTTGGAGGCGTACATTTTGAACTCCCTCACTGTACGGTTGCCTTGCTTCAGGGCACAGATGCAGTTGCGGGCTTTCTCAATTTCCGTGGGATCTTCATATTGCCTCCTGAGGGCTCACATGAACACTTGCATGTCGCGGAGCTCCAGGCTCTGCACATTATTCAGGGCCACATACCAGTCAGCTGCTCACTCATGCAGCTTGCCTCTAATGTAGGTCACTTGGTGCTCGTCCATCAGGAACAGGTGGCCCCAGTCTCACAGAAACTTGCGCACCTGCAGGGTGAAGAAAGCCAGTTTGTCAGACTCACCATTGAACATTGCATCAAGCAGCTCTTTTGGATGCTCCAGCAATGGTGCAGGGGCTGGTACTGGAGTGGGGCCCACTGGTTGCCCCCCCGGTGGCGCTTGCACTGGGGCCCCTGGCTGTCCTGTGGGCGGCACTTGACCCAGGACTCCTGCCTTTATGGGGATGACTTGCACTCCTGCCGGGGTCAGCTGCCCCGGCAGTGGGTTGGCCTGAGCCCCTCCCTCTGCTGGTCACCATAGCCCCACTTCATATTCTACTGTAGTGGAGATGAGCTGGCCTAGCCCCATCAACACTTCTATTAATTCTTGATGCAATTCTTCCTGTTTCAATAGCAACAGGTTTTGGAGTTGCTCCAGGTGATCCTCTCTTGGCTTCCTGGTCATGGTGGTGGTTCTCACCATTGCTGTCTCCATCCACCAGAACACTGCAGTCATTTGGGGACAAACTGGGGTACTCCATGTCTTGCAGGTCTCTCAGAAAACTGAGACCAGGCATATGGATCATGGTCCTAGCAGAACTGACCCAATAGGAGTGATTTGGAACCTTCAGTAGCCCCAGTGACCATCACTGGGGGGGGGTACTAGTTATTGGGGTTTCACCCTCAATAGTGATGGGCACGTTCCCATCTTCTTCGCCTTTCATAGCTGGGTGTGAAAGCAGGAACTGTAGTAAGTCTTAACACTCTGTCAGACTCCTCCTACAATCAGATCCAACTACTCTCTTCTCCAGAAGTGAAGTTTATTGGTATAGTATTGGCAAATCATCTACATTTCAGGATCTGTGTTAAGACTAACAGAAAAGACATGGGTATGTGAGATATACTGGTTCAAAGGGTACTCTGATGGTGCGTAGCCAATCAAGACATTAGGAGGAGCCCACCAGAAGTAACGGGCCCTGGCAACTGGATAGTTCTCAGGGAATGTGTTACAGCTAGGCACTCGAGATCAGGCACATAAAACATACAAATAACAGAGTACTGTCAGGCAAGCAAGAATCAAAAGTTAAAACACCAGGCAGTGGTCTCTCCCCTCCACCCACCGATATGTCAGCTCCCTGATATCCAGGATCTTTGTGCCCTTTAATAAATTATAAGCGGAATCAACTGTTTCTGGGGGGAAAGTTCCATATACATTTAAATTGCTCTCCCTTGCTCTCAGTAAGTTTTATTTGCCTTCAGTTCTGTCATCACATAGACAACTGTGATTGACCAAGAAATTAGTACATGGATCCAAAATTGGCTGAGATTGCCTATGTAGCTAATAAACACTCACCTTACTCTCAAATCACCTTGCATGACTTGGCACTGAATGGCTATGTAGTATCATAGTGTTCATTTACTCCAGGATCCTATCAGGCAAAAGGAAGAAGCACCAACAAAGGGTAAAAGCAGGAGCAGATAAGATAAGCATGTAAGAGAAACAATGAACCCCAATATAACTGAAAAACATGAACACTCTTACAATCAAAACTTTTTTTTCTACCACACTCCTGAAATGACTCATTTTTAACTTGAAAAATTAAAACAAAAGGATGCTTGGTCTCCACTAAATAGAAGTGCTGACTCTTGATGTAAGCATGCTGTTTGAATGGAGCAGAAGATACATTAAGGAAATAATTGAAAGTACTTCCCTTGAAGTATATTTTAACTTGGAATAGTCTTATTTTTTAAATGTGGGAGGAAAATCAATGGAAGATAAAGTGACCTAAAGCTATCTTATTAATTATATATTACAGTATAATTTGTATTATGAACATATCATGAACAGATTCTTATCATTTCTTATAAAGATAATGGAATAATTCACTAAAGTCTGCTTAACTATCTTAACAGAAGCCAGAAAATAGAACTAAAATACTGAAAGTGTAAAAAAGCAACATTATTTCAAAGACAATTCACCAGTGTATCAAATGGGTAGACAATATTTCTCGAAACATTTAATAAGTAATATCGCAATTCTCAAATGGCCTATAGAATTAAAAGTGAAACATAGATACCTCATCATAGAAATATCCTACAGCAGCCTTTTAAATCTTGTTGGTACCTTTGCAATTCTGACAAAAGGATTCTGAGTGCTACTACAAAATAATTGCCATGGGAGGCAGAGCCTATGACAAAATGTCTGCTGGAGGAGGCGGAGCCATGCAGAAAGGAAGCCCATGTGCAGTGGGGAAGAGGGATAATTTTAAAAAATACACTAGAAGGAGGAGTGAGGGAAACTAAAACCAACATTTTGTTATTTTATTCTGTACAGCCAATCAGATCTCCAGTGGCCAATCAGAAACCCTACTGGGCAAAGAACCCACCATGGATTCACCCACTTTCTAAAAGCATTTGGTAGGTATCAGGAAAGGTGTCAGAGGGCACCATGGCACCCACAGGCACCACATTTGGGAACCCTTTTCTACAGCATTTAAAATGAAGGGGTAGAAGGGCTACTCATTAAATTTGCTAATGATACCAAATTGGGAGTAGCAAACACCCAAGAAGATAGAGTTAAAATTCAACAAGACCTGAATATTCTGGAAAAGTGGGCAATTGCGAACAAGATGCAATTCAGCAAAGATAAATGCACAGTATTACATTTGGGCCACAAAAATGTCAAGCACAAATACTGGATGGGGGATACATTTCTGGGGAGTAGTGTATGCAAAAGAGATCTTGGGGTAAGGGTGGACTGCAAACTAAATATGAGCAGTCAGTGTGATGTGGTGGCAAAAAGGCAAATTCAGTCCTGGGCTGTATTAAAAGGACCATAGCATCGAAATTGCAGGAGGTCATAGCCCCTCTGCATACTGCCTTGGTCTGGCTGCACCTGGAGTACTGTGTGCAGTTCTGGAGGCCTCACTTCAAAAAGGATGTGGAAAAAATCTAGAGGGTGCAGAAGAGAGTGATGGGGACGATCAGGGGTTTGGAGACTGAGCCCTATGAGGAAAGGCTAAGGGCCTTGGAAATGTTTCATTTGGAGAAGAGGAGATTGAGGGGGGACATGATTGCTCTCTTTAAATATTTGAAAGGCTGTCATTTGAAGGAGGGCAAGGAGCCGTTCCAGTTGGCAGCAGAGGATAGGACCCAAAGCAACGGATTTAAATTACATGCAGAAAGGTATCGGCTGGTTATTAGGAAAAACTTTTTCATGGTCAGAGTGGTTCAAAGGTGGAATCAGCTGCCTAGGGAGGTGGTTAGCTCCCCTTCACTGACAGCTTTCAAGAAGAGGCTGGACAAATGTTTGTCAGAGATACTTTAGGCTGGTCCTGCATTGGGCAGGGGGTTGGACTAGATGTTCTGTATGACCCCTTCCAACTCTACAATTCTATGAAATAACCTATGTTCCTTAGCTTTTTCTTTGAGAAATCTGTTCTTCTGAAATGCCCAAGTAACACCTGTGCTAAAGGTGGTTATAATAACTGCTGAGCTGAGGGAGCCATTTAGCACTCATGCAGTGTAATCATGAACAGAGTTACATCCTTCTACAGCCATTGACTTCAGTGGATATACCTGCATATGATTGCACTCCAAAATTGCTAATTAAGGGTTACTTTACAGAGTATTGACTGGGACCTTCTTTCCACAGGTTCACAAGGGTAGCCATGTTGATATGCAGTTAGAAGAGCTAGATTTAGTCCAGTGGCATTTTAGAGACCAGCAAGATTTTCAGGGTATGAACTTCCAAGAGTTAAAGCTCCCTTTGTCAGATACTTGCAAAATCTTGTTCATCTCAAACCTTGTTCTTCCCTCCACAAGGTGTCTGAAATTTGATTATGTACGTGACTGCAAATTGTCAAAAGGCTGAAAATATACAGATCCAATGTCAGAAATAATGCCTTTGCAATGAGGCATTCTAAAAACCTGAGGTACACAGCTATTTGTTGTTGTATGTATGTGTGTGTGTGCACACTAGGGAGCAAAGCCCATTGTGGTGCAAGACAACAGGCCCTAGAGAGGAAGGAAGGGTGGGTGGAAGGAAGGAAGTAAAGGAGGAAGGGGGAGAGAGAGAGAGAAACAGAGTTGGAGTAAGAGAGAGAAAAAGAGGGGGAGACAGAGAGGGAGAGGGGAAGCAGATATTAAGATAGAAAGAAAGGGAGGGAGGAGGGAAGGGAGAAAGAATGAAAAGGGAGGGAGGGAGAAAGAAAAGAAAGAAAGAAAGAAAGAAAGAAAGAAAGAAAGAAAGAAAGAAAGAAAGAAAGAAAGAAAGAAAGAAAGAAAGAAAGAAAGAAAGAAAGAAAGAAAGAAAGGAAGGAAGGAAGGAAGGAAGGAAGGAAGGAAGGAAGGAAGGAAGGAAGGAAGGAAGGAAGGGTGAGGGAGGGAGGGAGAGGCAGGAAGTAAGGAAGGATGGGAGAAGGGAGGGTGGGTACAGACTGCGAGAGAGAGACACTCTCAGGAGTTGGGGGGGGACTATGTCCTCTCCTGCTGGCCCATTTGAGCAGGCCAGCAGGAGAAGAAGAAGAAGAGATTGGATTTATACCTGCCCTTCACTACCCAAAGGTGTCTCAGAGTAGATTACAAACTCCTTTCCCTTCCCCCCCACATCAGTCACCCTGTGAGGTAGGTGGGGCTGAGAGAGCTCTTGACAGAAACCGCTCTTTTTTCAAGAACAGCTCTTATCAGAACTATGGCTTGCCCAAGGTCATCCAGCCAGGTGCAAGTGGAGGAGTGGGGAATCAAACCTGGTTCTCCCAGATTAGAGTCTGCGCACTTAACCACTACACCAAACTGGAGAAGTGGGGGGGTGGCTGTGTCGGTCTCCTCCTGCTAGCCCATTTGAGCAGGCCAGCAGGAGGGGGGGGCTGGAAAAGCTTCTCCCGGGCATCCGCTTTGTCGGGCGAGAGGAAGAAGTGGCAGTGGGGGGTGGGGGGACTGGAAAAGCATCTCCCAGCTGACTGCATGGGAGTGCGGGAGAAGCGTAACCAGGGGTGGGGGGCCTGGAGCTGCTTAGTCGAAGGGGGAGCCAAAATCGGGCCCGCGATAGGTGGATCAGCGCTGCCGCCACTGCCCTCCCACGGCTCCCCTGAAGGCCTGCTTAGTCAAGGGGGGGGCACTGAAATCAGGCCCACAATGGGTGGCTCAGGGCCGGTGCATGACCCTTCCACCGCTTCCTTGAAGGCCCGCTTAGTCGGGCAGGGGGTTGCCAAAGTCGGGGGCACAGCGGGCGGCTCAGTGCCGCCACTGCCCTCCAACGGCTCCCCCAAAGGCCTGCTTAGTCAGGTGGGGGGTGCTTTAGCAGCCCAGCCGGAGAAGCCCCAGGCCTTTCCCTGCGCTCACTCTGCAGACGATCCTCTCCTGTCAGAGGACCAGAGCAGACTGAGCTGAAGACGCTGCTGGCCGGGACTCCACCAAGCATCCAGTCAGCCCAGCCAGCATCTTCTGACTGCCAATTCTTGCGGCCTATCACTGTTGGCGCACATTGAATGTTGTGAAGCGAAAATTCAATTGTTATAAGGACAGGATACACACAGAGAGAGTTTTCAGAGTTTTCAAAGCATTCCAGATACATTATCACATCAACCTTTATAATAATCTTGTAATATAAGTCAATATTATCCCCATATGATTTACCCACTTCTTACAGGCTGTGAGGATGTTCTCATTCCTTCAGGTTTCCTTTCAGCTAGCTAGACCTGCTTTATTAGTATTATTTATATATGGTGCCAGCAGCGTAGACAGCACTCACATGGCTTCATGTTACAAAGAAAGCATAGTGTTACAACATACAGAGTGGTACACTAAAAGGGTACTCGAAATGTCTTTCGTGAACCTGACTGCAGTAAAGTATCAAAAACCACAAATCCAATTCTGTATCTTAAAACAACATTAAGGAAAACACATAACAATTTTTTTAAAGTAAGTAAAGGGTCCTAGTAACATTAATCTTTAGATGGGGCAAGAAACCCAAGCCATATAAATTAAACCGCCTCATATATTTCTATTTTGGTATTAGTTGCTAACAATTAGCTCTCACAACAGCCTCTCCTGTAAAATGAACTCTTTCTCCCATATATTCAGGGTTAAGGTCAATGTGCAAAATGCCTAGGATTTCTTTCACACTGAGAATACCACTGAGTATGAAGCATTTGGAAACAGGTAAGAAGCAACTTGCTATGAAATATTTGCAACTGGAAGCAAGCTTCCCCCATCCCCCACCCCTTTGCTGCTATAAGGATCCATGGAGAAATTGGGCTTGGCACATCCTCCAAGGGCAAGTCATTTTACCTGAGCCTTTTTTCAGCCAAGGGTCAGTCTTTTTTACATACTTCAGTAAGTGGGGAAAACTGCCAATCTCTGGGTCAAATTACCTCTCTCTCCCTGCCACTTCAGACTCTAGCTTTAAAGGAAAACGTTCTTTTATTTTTTCCATCTTGAAGCCAGACAGGTAAGACTTTGCTACCAGAGACATTATTCTGGGGTGAGGGGAAAAGGCTGGTGTCATTCCAACTCTGTATATTTTATCTACAAGTCTCCATCAGTGGTCAAGTTCCTCACCTCCCCAATCTCTCTCCATTTATTTATTTATTCAATTTATAAACTGCCCTCCCCCAAAGGGCTCAGGGTGGTGTACATCATAATTAATATACACAATAAATTAATTAGACATTCATTAAATTAATTAGTTTACAGAATAAAACCATTACAATACAGTCTAATCAGACCATTCAGTACATCTCTCTCTCCCTCTGTGGGGGGCAGGGGTGATCATGGGCCAAGTGTGGTGCGCCTCCCCTGGCTTCCAGCGATGCTCCACCCCCATTAATATTTTTATCAACATTTTCTTACATTCAATTCTTATTCCATATTCAAATCATCATTTTCAATATTTTCCTTTTCTATTTCTCTCTATTAGGTAACACTTCTAATACAGTTCATTTTCTTACTACACTTCTATACTTAATAATTGTCAAAGCAAAGCAACCTATTCTTCACATCCCAATTGGATTCCAGATAGTCTTTAAAGTCTTTCCAATCTGATAAGAATTCTTCATCTTCTTTTCCATTAAGTTTTCTTGTCATTTTGTCCATTTCTCTCATGAAAATCATTTTCCTTATCCATTCCCATTTATCAGGTATCTGCTCCTGCTTCCAGAGTTGAGCATAAGTCATTCTTGCAGTTGTAATTAAATACCATAACAATGTTCTCTTTGTCACTGTAACTTCTTCCATTTTGAGCCCTAAAAGTAACATTTCTGGTTCTTTTTTCAAAGTACATTTCAAGATTTTCTGAATTTCATTATGGATCTCAGTCCAAAAAGCCGCTGCTTTTTCGCATGTCCACCACATATGGTAAAACGAGCCCTCTTTTTTCTTACACTTCCAACATTTGTTAGACATGTTCTCATTTATATTAGCAATTTTTTTTAGGCGTCATATACCATCTATACATCATTTTATAACAGTTTTCCTTCACATTAACACATGTTGAAATTTTAATTGACTTTTTCCACAAACATTCCCATGATGACATTTCTATATCTCTATTTATATTTATAGCCCATTTCAACATTTGCTCTTTTACATTCTCATCTTCAGTGTACCATTTTAACAAAATCTTATAAATTCTAGAAATAATTTTTTTACCTTTTTCTACCCACACCATTTCAATTTCATTATTTTCTTTCCTGAAACCATACCTCATTTTATCAGTCTTAAATAAATCATAAATCTGCCTGTAATTTAACCAATCATATTCAAATTCCAACTCCTCTCTAGCTCTCATCGCGAAACTGCTCCCCTCAGTCTTCAAAATGTCTCTGTAAGGTAACCAATCTTTCCCTTTGTGCCTTGAAAGTAGTTTGATTACTTCTGCCGGAACAATCCACAACGGTCTTGTTTCAAAAAAGAACCTCTTATATCTCATCCACGTCATGTATAGTGATCTCCTTATAAAGTGGTGTTTAAAAAGGTTGTCCACTTTAGACTTTTCATACCATAGATAGGCGTGCCATCCAAATTTACGATCATGTCCTTCTAACGCCAAATAGTTCATGGTCAATCGTATTGAATGCCACTGACAGATCTAAAAGAATCAGCAGCACCAAGCTGCCTCAATCCAGATGTCTCCAGAGGTCATCCACCAAGGCAACCAACACTGTCTCTATCCCATGAGCAGGGCAAAAGCTGGACTGGAAGGGATGCAGGATGTTAGCATCCTCCAAGAAAGCCCAGAAATGGTAAGTTGGATACTGGGTGATAGTTGTTAAGAACCGTAGGGTCCAAGGATGGTTTCTTTAGGAAGAGGTGGACGACTGCTTCCTTTAAGCTCTCTGGAAAGGTCCTTTTTGATAGGGATAAGCTGATGATCTCCCTCAAGGGACTTCCTACCACATCACTGCAAGTCTAATTAACCATGGTGGGCAAGGATCCAGAGGGCAAGTGGTAGATTTCACAGCTGCCAAGGTCTTGTCAATGGCATCCTTGGTGAGCAGACTGAAATGGTCCAGGACTGGACCCATAGAAGGACAAGGGGCTTCCAGTTCCCTTATTGTATCAAGTGTGGCTGGGAGGTTGCAGCGGAGCATCAAAACATTATCTGCAAAATGGCTCGCAAACGCCTCACAGCCAATTGTCAATTCCCTAGCATTTGGAATGCCCTGAAGCAAGGTAGTCAATAACCAAATTATTTTAAATAATTGGGCTGGGTGTGAGCTTGCGGACATGATGGAGGCCGCATAGAAATCCTTCTTAGTGGCTTTCACCACCATCTCATAGGTTTTCATAGATGACCTATAGGATGTTCTTGTAGCTTCGTCGCAGGCTCTTCACCATCTTCTCTTTAGTCGTCTTAGCTCCTGTTTTGTCTGCTTCAACTGTGGGAAATACCACGGAGCCAGTTTGGAACAGGGGCAAAGTGGGCACGGGGGAGCAATCTCATTGATGTCTTTGGAAAGATGGTTTTGCCAGTCTTCCACTAGCTCATCCAATGAATTGCCAGGGGGAATTGGATCCTGCAGAGCTTTCTGGAACCTACTGGGGTCCATTTGGCTCCGTGGGTGAGCATAAATCCACTTGCCACCCAAACAGGAGAGGTTAGGACTGCTTAGTCGGGCTGTCAGGACAAAGTGGTCCAACCATGGTACTGCATCAGCAGTAATCTGGTCCACTATAATCCCCTAGGCAAAGATAAGATCCAACGTGTGGTCTGCTTCATGCGTAGGAGCCGAAACAAACTGGGTGAGTCCCAGTGCCATCATGGACGACACTAGGTCTGTGGCCTGAGAGGACACCACATCATCAACATGGACATTGAAGTTTCCCAGGACCAGAAGTCTGGGATACTCCAACACCCAGCCCGATATGACCTCCAACAGACCTGGTAGGGCATTTGCTGGAGCATTAGTCCGGGACTGCTGAAAGACCAAGAAACCTGGAGGGGCCAGTTGACTCAGGGTGACAGTTTCACCCTCCCATATCCATGTCTCAGTCACGCATGCCAGGCCTACCACCTACTCTAGCAGATAGTTCTGAAGGTGGGTGGTCTTATTATTGATAGACCTGGCATTACATAATACCAGTGTCAAAGAAGGGTGTCTCTTCCTATCCCCACAACCAGCATCTCTCGAGATGGGATGAAGGTTGGAAGGAGATCCAGCATTCCTGTATCTCCCTCTCCTTCCCTTAATTTGCCTTCTTCCACCACACTTCCCCTGCCCCATCATCCCTGGAATCTTTAACTCAGACATTGCCTCCCCCATCAGATCCTATCGGCCCAGAACTGTTCTCACTCGGCATCTGGAGGTGATGATGGCAAATTGCTAACCGATATCTACTTAACCCAGTTGACTTCTCATATATTAATTCAGCCATCCCTACTTCTCCCTCCCTCAGTTAAACAACCAGCCTTAATATTATTTTGCACAATTGACTTGATTACTAGTATACTCCAATAGTGGGAAAATACAATATAATTAGGCTAGGGGACAAATACAAATTAATATATTACCCTCACCCTCCCTCTAGCTATCCACCCCCACCACACTAAACTTCCAATGAATTAATAATAGTATAATTCTTATCCAATTAATTCAATAATTCAGTCCTCAAATCAATTTTATCAAATTAATCTTTCCAGCTCCATCAGTTCTCTTCACCATCGCTCTCCATCTCTCTCTCTTCTCATAATCAAAGGATCATAATTGCCATTGTCGTGGGAACTGTAGATTTACAAATTTGTAGCCACAGAATCCTGTTGGGTCTTGATCCAAACGTTTTCACATAAATAGCCTAATCACATGGCTTCTCACAAAGAGAAAATAAGTGGCCAGTCCTAATGAGCTTGCATTTACAAAACTTCACAGCCTTTTGAAAAGACTGCTCTTTATACAGCCTTTGTCTTTTTCTTGGCATCATTCTATTTATAGGCATGGCTTTCAAATAAAAGGCAAGGCTTTTATTGCTGTTAGTAATACGATGATTTGCTTTTCTCTTTCATCACCCACTCTTTTTCCTCAGTCCCTTCCTCCACATCTCTTTTTATAGCAATCAATACCTTAGGCCTGGCAGGAATTCTCTCAGAGCTTTCAGACTGCTGCTTTCCACAGTTAATGGTAAAAGCTCCACTTCAGAAAACACAATGTTCTCCCCTAACGGTCCACTGAGATAACTAATGTAATCTGGTGACCACAGACAATAGAGTTAGCCATGAGTTTCATTTTTGGTAGATAATATAAATGGGAAAAACAACAGTATGCTCAAGAAATCCCAGATTCTCCTCATGTCTGAAGATATTCCTTTACATATTATTTGATGAAATCCACATACCTTAGTGCCATGATTCAAATACTACCCTAGCATATAAACCAATGAATAATCCTCTAAATTTCTTATAGTCCAATATTATTTTTTGAAGGTGCAGCTGTGCAATCAGGGCTTACAACCACTACAGCAGCATTTTTCTCTCCAAGTCACAAAAAGATTCAGATGCATTTTCCGAGGGAACCCTTCCCTAACCCTTACAGACCAATGTAGGCTCTGGGCCAATCACACAATGCCTACCTCACAGGTTTTTTTCTTGGCTTCTAGAAGGAACCACTCTGCCATCTCGTCTCTGTTTCCACACGTGGCCGGGGGAGTAGAATGAAGAACTAGGCAGATGTCTAGGGTAGAGTTGCCAGCTCCATGTTGGGAAATACCTGGAGATTTTGAGGGGGAAACTGAGGGGGAGGGGTTAGGGGAGGGACTTAAATGGGGCATAATGACATAGAGTCCACCTTCCAAAGTGCCCTGGAGATTAGTTGTAAACACAGATCTCCAGTCACCACCTGGAAACTGGCAATCCTGGCCTAGGTAGCCAGGCTTTAAGTAGCACCAAATTAGATGGCTTTTTCCCTCTGTTTAAACTATATTAGTATATTTTCTCCTATAGATGAAAGTATATATTTTTTCTATAACAGTTCACCTATAGTACCAAAAACCCTTAGTCCAACCCTGGTTTTCATAATAATTCTACCACAAATAACTGGATTTTAGGACTTCAGTTCACCTACATTTTATACAGTGGTAAGCTTATGTCCGAAACATATCTTCTCAAACTAATACAATTTTTATTAATGACTATTTTTATTCATGTAGCACTGTTTTTACACAAACTCCCATAAATTTTCATCCCAAAACAATCTCCATGCTAGTGGAAAATAAAAGTTATTGAACATCCCTTGGAACCTAGACAATAGAGGCCATTCCATTGTGCCAGATGCTTAAGACAGCATTTTTCTCTAAGGCAAATTTGGTGGGTGGGTGTGTGCACGCGCAGCTGGAGGTTATGGCGACCTCTGGTTGATGGCCTCTGGGAGATTCAGGGAGGTGGCTAAGTAGGGGCTGCCCCCACCTCCCAGCTCTGGTATTTCAAGGAAGTCTCCCATCCAAGTGCTCGCCAGAGTTGAAGCTGCTTAGCTTCCAAGATCTGACAAGATTGAGCTTGCCTGCACTATCCAGGTTAGGGCCTCTAAGACAGTAGATTTGACAGGACATTAAATATCTGGAGAAATGCAGCTGAATTATTTAATCATCAGAATCACATAGGATAGCTCTTATTGGGTTCTACCACTTCAAGATATGTTCCCGGAAGCGATTGTTCCCTCATATAAAAATCTGCTAATTGAAAACATGCACATCAGGGAGAAGGATCCTGTATAAGAGGATCCTCTATAATCACCAGTTGAAGGTATGACTATTAAATGTTTGAAGAGTGGGCAGAACTAAAGAAGATCATTTTATCAGTGAGTTCTCCTCAGAAACATTATCATCAAGTATCACACCTCCTGAAAAGAATGTAATACCCCAGGGCTTGAAGTGCAGACCCAGGCAGTCAAAAGCTGTTATTGCTATTGAGTAAAAGGCACTAATTAGGCCCTGTAGGAATTGGATCCTAGACTGTTGTGCTGAAGTGTCACAAAGCACGCTGAAATCTCTGGCATCATGGTTGCATGAAATATACCAAGTGTGTAAGTTGTTCTTTTTTAAAAAGAAAAACAACAACAGTCTTTAATGGCCTGTATCAATGAATAAAATTTCACCTAATACAAAGATCTATGAAGGGGAAAGTAAGGTCCAGGAGGTGTTTGTGTAAACATGGTTCCCATTTCTTGTATATTGGAATAGAAATATTTATTTATTCATTCATTCATTCCATTTGTATCCCGCCCTCCCTGCAAACAGGCTCAGGGCGGCTTACAGTAACTGGTACAAGGTACCATAAAATCCACGTAAAAACATGTAAAACATTCAGGTAATCATAAAGTGCTAGTAATACTAAACTTTCCATCACTAATTGAGAAGGCATGCTATATGATGTAACAGCAGACAATTTCTGACTCAGTAATCTTCTGGCGTCAAACGATGGTACGGCTCGATCTCAAAACTGGGGCAGGCCCATAACCACAGATGTTGGTGGTAGTGATGAGGGTGGCTCCTAATTAAAAATGTGGTGGAAGAGCTCTGTCTTGCAGGCCCTGCAAAACTGTAGAAGATAGCACAGGGCCCTGATCTCTTTCGGGACCTCATTCCACCAGTTTGGAGCCACCACTGAAAAGGCCCTGGCCATAGTGGCAGTGAGCCTGGCATCCTTAGGGCCTAGGAGGGTCAATCGGTGTTGTGACCCTGACCATAGTGCTCTATGGGGAAAGGCAGTCCCTCAAGTATGTTAGACCCTGGACATATAGGGATTTAAAGGTGAGTACCAGCACCTTAAAGCGAATTTGATATGCTATTGGCAGCCAGTGCAGTGCCTTCAGTGCAGGCCAGATGTGTTCCCATCTAGGAAGACCCATCAGAAGCATAGCCATGGCATTCTGCACTAGCTGTAGCTTCCGGATTTGCGACAAGGGCAGCCCCATGTAGAAAGTGTTACAGTAGTCTAGTCTTGAGGTGACCATCGCATGGATCACTGTACCCAGGTCATCGCGGTTGAGGAAGGGAACCAACTGCTGAATCAGCCAAAGTTGGTAAAAGGCCGAGTTAGCAGTGGCTGCTACCTGGGCCTCCATTGTTAAGGAGGTATCCAGGAGCACTCCCAAGCTCCTAACCACCAGCGCTGGCACTAATGGTGCCTCACCGAAGGTCAGGAGTGGGATTCCCTACTCTCAAATGGCCTCGACTCAGGCACAGGACCTCCGTCTTCACTGGGTTCAGCTTCAGCCAGCTCAGTCTAAGCCAACCAGCCACAGCTTGCAGTGCCCAATCCAGATCTTCTGGTCTGGAGTCTGACTGGCCACCCAACATCAGATAGAGCTGGGTGTCATGAGCATACTGGTGGCATCCCAGCCCATACCTCCGAGCAATCTGGGCAAGGGGGCACATGTAGATGTTAAATAACATTGGGGAAAGCACTGCCCCTTGAGGCACTCTGCACTCAAGTGGGTGTCTCCTGAACTGCTGTTCCCCTAGCACCACCCTTTGTCCCCGACCCTGGAGAAAGGAAGCAACCGATTGCAAGGCAAGACCCTGGATCCCCATGTTGGCGAGGCGGTTGGTCAGCAACTGGTGATCAACAATGTTGAACACAGCCGACAGGTCCAACCAAAGGAGCAGATAAAAGAAAATATCTTAAAATATATCTAAATAACAGACTCGTAGGAAAATAAATTAGACAGCAGTAGGCATAAAATTGAATCTGAGTATATTATTAGAAGCAGTTAATATGATACTTTGTAAGCATATGGGTCCTTTTTAAAATTCTTTTGTCTTTTTTTCTAAACTGAATTGGGTATATATGATCATTGATGTACAGAACATCTCCTCTATGTTTTGCATTATTCTTTGATGTATAGACAATAAGTACAATAAAATCTTTAAAGTCTTTAAAGTTACAAATAGGGTTGCCAACCTCCATGTAATAGCTGGAGATCTTCTGGGATTACAACTGATCTCCAGGCAATAGAGAGCAGTTCCGCTAGAGAAAATGGCTGCTTTGAAAGGTGGCCTCGATGGCATTATATCCCACTGAAATCCCTCCCCTCACCAAACCCCACCCTCCTCCCTTAGGCTCCACCCTCAAAATTTCCAGGTATTTCCTAACATGGAGCTGGCACCCTAGTTCCAAGAGAAACTGTTATGTATTGGGACTGAACCATTCCAAATATGTCACACCATTGACTGGCTGAGCTTGGAGCATAAGAACAATAGCCTACCAGGACTCTGGAAGTAACCAATCAAGTAGCAATGTCATGTAAATAGTCTATCACTGGGAGTGGCGTGTGTTTGGGTGTGGCAGCTGCATGCTATTTAACAGAGCTGCAGCTCTGGGGTCTTGTCTTGCTCTTGCTGTAATCACAAATAAAGTTGAACTGATCACTGGACTCAAGCCTGCTCATCCATGGAACCCACTATTTAACAGAAACCATGGAAATTTCTTGTAAGAAAAAGGAAGACACACTCCCCCCCCAAAAAAAAAAATGACAAAAAAGAAATTGACATAAGCTTTTTTTAGGAAAGAACCTATTTCATCAAGTAAATAAAATGGAGGCTGAAGAGAGAGTGTGTAAGTTACATGTTCTCCAGTTCTCTAAGCAGCAAGAAGTTCAAGGAGAGTGCTCATCCGGGTTTGTTCCTCTCAGAGCACTAGAGACATATGGCATTTGGTAGTATTTTCTCTGTTTACAAATATACAAGCATAACACAAGTGGAAAAGAAACATTCACCTGACAACCACTGAAAACAATTTGAATGTAAGACATTACAAACACTGTTCCCTCTAAACTGAGTTAGTATGAACTAGCTCACAGTTTTTTAGCCTCTGGCTCACACATTTTTTTTCTTGGCTCAGGAAGGGATGGCTCCAGAGCAAACTAACTGATGCAGAAGCCAAATCGCTTGCTCACAACTTTAATGCCAGTAACTCACAAAGTAGAATTTTTGCTCACAAGACCCCACAGCTTAGAGGGAACATTGATTACAAGGAGCACATATTTTAGTAAACAACTGATAATGTTTCAATATGAGAAATATTTTCTTAAGACTCATAATAGGTTCCTTATTTTGGTGCTCTTCAGACGGCAACTGTCTTTGCCTCACAGAGTTGCCTTTGTTGCTTGGAGAGGTGACACTGGCATGGGAAGGTACTGTCACGGCACAGGATACAGCTGCAGCAGGTTTCACACTGCAAAGGTGTGCAAAGAGGAGGGCCCATTGTGTCAGGCCAGTTTACCTTCATTCATTTACCTTCAGTATTAGACAGTTAAAGCAGGCCCGTAGCCAGGATTTTTTAAGTCAGGGGGCATTTAAATTTCTTAGGGGGCACTAGCTAATTGAATTAAAGGAATACCTGGCTCCTTCCCTGCACCTGCTGCTGCTTGGGGACCCTGGGCTGGATGGGAAGTTGTAGGGCCTTGCTAGTAAGTCAGGGGGCCTAGCCCTGAGATGCCCACTGTAGCTATGGGCCTGAGTTAAAAGCAGAAAATTAAAAGTAAAAAAAAGTCCTACAGAATAAGTAATTAAGAGCTGAGAGACAGCATAGTGTGGAAGCATACCCCTAAATCACCAGTATACACCTACCCCAGAAAGCTGCAAGGGAGGAAAGAGGACTAGTTCTTTGCCCAAGCCACCCAGGTGACTGCTTGTAGTGGCACAGTGAAGAGGGTAGCAATGCAGTGCTGGGGCTCAGCTGGGCCACTAGGGTTGCCAACTTCCAGAAAGCACCTGGAGATCTCCCTGTATCACAAGTGATCTCCAGATGACCAAGATCAGTTCCCCTGGAGAAAACTGGAGGGCGAATTCTATAGAATTGTATACCACTGAGGTCCTTTCCCTCCCCAAATCCCACCCTCCCCAAGCTCAAAATCTCCAAAAATTCCCAACCCAGAACTGACAACCCTACAGGACACCAACAGTGCAGGTGGAGGCAACAAGCATAGCTTATGACCCATTCTTGGGGCAATGCCTGCTCTAAGTTTCAGATGCCTAGCCTGCAACCTTGAGTGGATTCCAGCTGGGCAGAGGAAAGGCCTTCCCCCCCCATCCCCATTCGCACAGCTAGTAGTAGGTAGAAGAAATCTTATACAAAGAAATTCAGTGAGGCAGATCTGCTTTTTCAGGCGTTTTTTGCCACTTGCATTGCTTTGAGCCATAAGGTGGAAGAGTTGTATATCTCTTGTCTCTTCCATGCTCCAAAATGGTACCTTCTTCTTACCAAAATACTATGGGGCTCACCATCCCTCCCCATTTCTGCTTATGCATTCCAGGCACAAATTTCCTCACACTGAACTGTGAATCTGGGGGGTTGATCTTTTAAAATTTTTGCTCTCTCCTTCTAGGCTGAGTATTGTTTTACAAGGATCATTTTAGGCAGTTTTGTGGTGTTTTATGCTCTGGCTGGTTTATTATGGTTTGTTAGTTTTAATAATATTATATTTTCAATGATTTTATGTTTTACTTTGGGAGCTGCATTAAGCACATCTCTGGACAGGTGGCATATACATTGTATAAACAGAGATGTAAATTCTGCAAGTTCTGAAGCATGGGGGGAAATGTTAAAAAATTAAAACATATACTTTCTTTCCTATCAAACCTTATTTTAGTGGTTTATTAACATTTGGCATATTTATGGAATGTAGAACTACAAATGTCTTCATTTTTTAATAAGAAAAATTGCCAATATACACAAGACTTCAGAGAGATTTGCAGACTGCTGCCATAGCCCATGTACCTTAATTTTTGCCTAGGGGGGGAGGTAGAAATCAAGTTCTGCTCTAAACAAAAGAAAATGTATTATTTGGACAGAAGCATTCTCATGCAGTCACAATATGTAGGGGTAGCAGCATATTTTAATATTAAATTAAACTTTACAACACTGGAAACAGAGATTTTTAATAATATATTGCCATTATTCATGTGTAAATAAAAACATTGAGATATGTTGAACAGGTCTATGGTATACATGGGAAATATCATTATTATATAAAAAAAATACTACACTAGAGTTCTTTTATCCAGATGTGTCTGTTCCCTCCACCCCAGTCGTTCACATCTCTATATCTAATTAAATTAACTTAAAAGACAAACAGAATGCAGGCTATAGTCCTGTGCAATGAACACTGTGGTGCATACTTCTAGGCAAACATGCATAAGAATAGGGTTGTGATTCTGTGTAAATCTACTTCAGGCTAAATCCCATTTGACTCAGTAGAGCTTACTTTTAAATGAACACGTATAAGCTAGGGATTTTAGGCTGCAATCCTATGAACTCTTCTTTGGCATATTTTAAAAATAAATTTATTCAATATTACAAATCTTATGGATTTCCCCATTTTTTGGCTCCTCCCCTGTTTCCATTAGAAAATATCCATCAGCACTGCTGGGGCTCAGCAATGGGACATAGCACATCTTGGCTAGAATGACAAAATACCTTGAACTACCCTTGGTATGAAGGAGAGCAATGGAACTGTTCTTCCACAATTGCTAGGATTACTGTTACCATATGCTTCCTATATATTTTCCATCCAAATATAAGTAACTCCTTTTTCTGAAGTCTCCAGTCCCATATGGGATACTAGGGCAGCTGGCATCAAACATGTACACTCAAGAACTGCTGGTGACTGCTTGATACTACGAAAATCAAAGGCCCAAAAAACAGCTGCATGAAAAAAACCCAGAAATGTCAAGTGACTTGTCTGTAGTCACACTGAGAAGATGTTGCAGAGAAGAGGATTATGATCAAAGTTCCAAACTAACACTGATGAGCCTTCCCTTCCCTAAGGCTTTAAGCACCTAATCCGTTGCCGAGATAATTATTAAACAAATACAAGATTTGCTGAAGATTGGTGAGCACAAGGAGTGGTGAGGCCAAGATTTCCCCCTTGTGAGTTAGAAGCTTCTAAAATGAGAAGGTGCCACAAGAACTCTGCAGGAGACTAAGAGGGCAGGTGCTGCCTGAAGTTAATGAATTATTTTTCTGCATCACAGAAGCCATCTCCACTAATGGATATTAATTGGGAACCTTGCTGACAGTGTGGGTGCAAAGACCACGAATGACATCAGCACGGAGTGCCTTCCCACACTTGAATCAGATCCTGTTGTGTCAGAGATCAGCTAGACCGCCTGGCTGACATGAGGGCCAGCTGTTTATCTGCCCCCCCATCATAATGAACAGCAGACCATTTCCCCCATGAACCCAGAAGCAGCATTACTTACTAAAAGTATTTACAGGCATTTCTTTGTAATGAGAAACCTACGTAGTTCTAATACAGACAAATGAAGCAACCTACGGAGATGCAATAGGGATCTGCTGCTTAGTAACTCCACGTGGGACCACCGCCAAATCCTTACTGATGTGAAACATATGAAAAAAAAAATTACTGATGTGCTGACAGTGAAATAAAGAAAGCAAAATGGATTGCTGCAGACATTCCGCCGTTAAGCTAAATGCCATGACCAGCGGCAAAATAAAAGCTTATCTTACTGCAGGATGTTCCTTTGTCACCAGGAGCCTGGCATCCTGATTCAACTATCTCCTACATGATGCGTGCAGTGGGTTGTAAGTAGAGTATAACAGTTCTTTTCTTCCATCCATAGGACCAGTGACTAATGCAGCTCTGCTGTTTTACCTTAATGAGTCACAAGGGGCACACAATGGTGACCATGACTCTTTTGCAATCAGGACTTGCTTTCAGTACATGTTAATTTTTTGAGGGCTGCATCCACTATAATCAGGATGTTGTAGGTTGAAGGACGTGCAGAAAATGAGTGTTTCTGATTGGCTTTCATCTTCAGAAATATAGTGATAATGATTGATGAACTCATCTCCTGTTTCCTGGGGAGAAAACTGGGAAGGGGGGAGGATATGAAAGCACAGCAGCCCTCAAATAGACTTCTGTGGGAGTTACAGAGCTGAATAACCGATGGAAGTATTTGTCATTCAGAAGCAAGTCTACGCAACTGCAGATAATGTTTGGACATCTGATGTATCTAGGGCAGCAGACAGTGACAGGAATAGTATTCAAAATAGTATTCAAAATCTTTTTCATGTTTTAAAAAATGTTTCTATGCTGCTTTCCCCTCCAACACAAACTCCAAGGCAGCTTACAAAATATTAAAATACACAGTACAATCCAGTTTTCTTTTTTTAAATCCACCCTTAACATACCAATATAATACAAACTGAAGGACAGTTTAAAACAGCGGCATGTCAGAGTGCCTTAGGATGGTCAATAACAGGAGAAGAAGACGGGAGACGGGTGGTAAACAATACATAACCTAAAGGACCAGGAAAACAGAACAAACTTCTTCTGGCATGTAAAATACAATAGAGAAGGTGCCAGGTGGAGCTCCCTCAGGGGAATGCTCCATAGACAGAGGCCAATCACAGAAAATTCTTTCTACCCGATCACACTTATAGTAGAAGGTGATGAAACCTAGAAAAAGGCTTCTGAAAGGCCAATTTATTCAGGAGTTGCAGAACTTTGGAAGGTGCCTGGAAACAAACCGAGAGTTTGTTTTTCAGTATAGGTGTATGTACACTCTGATGAGCATCAGTTAACAATCTAGCCAGTGCATTCAGAACCAGTTGAGATTTATGAAGACTTTTCAAAGCAGGAGCCCATTTTACAGTCAATGTTACAGCAAGACTGGATGTTAATGGAGCATGGATAACTGGGGCAAGATCACTCCTTTCCAGGAGTTGTTGCTGGCAAATCAGCCAAATTTGGGAAAGGATGCTTCAGGGAATGGATGCTCTCTGTGCGTCCAAAAGCAGTGCTGAACATAGGAGCACCCCAAGCTGCAAAGCTGATGTTTAAGGGCCATCTAGTATAGGTTTCCATGGTCAGATTCACCACCCCACAACTCTACTTCTGTTTTATTCAGATTCACATTCAATTTATTAGTCTCCACCCATTAGGGTTGCCAGGTCTGGGTGGAAGATGCCTGGAGACTTTGGGGGTGGATACAGGAAAGGGAGCGGTTTGGGGAGGGGAGGGCCCTCAGCATGTTACAATGTCACAGAGTCCACCCTTCAAAGCAACCATTTTCTCCAGGGAAGCTGATCTCTGTGTTAAGTATGACACTTAACTCGATTTCAGCAAAGTTATTCAGCTTCATTTAGCAACAGCTCAAGTCAACCAGAACAGCAAACAGCAGATCAACAGATGACAAAGAAACAGTGGAGTTTTGCTCCCTTTTAAACATTCTCGGCTAATATAGCCACACCTATTTACATACAAGTAACCAATAAGATTACAGAGGTAAGAACCAATAGGGATTGTTCCCCCCAAGAATTTGAGGTTTGTCCTGATAGGACAGCGCTTCTTAGACAACCAATCAGATGTTGAGGATTAGGATCCTTGTCTAGGCACGAAGCTTAACATGGGCTTTCAGTGGGCAGATTACACTTTGCCAAATACATTACACTCTGTCAGCTGGACATGAATTGTAAAAGCAGGAGATCTCTGGGCCCCACCTGGAGGCTGACAACCCTACCACCCATTCACCCCAAACGCATACTCAGAAGATTCCCTGCTTCCTGTGGATTTGATGTAAAGGGGAAACAGAGCTGGATGTCATCAGCATATTCATAATAACACCTCATTCCAAATCTTCTATATGACCTCTGCTGGAGGTTTGCAGTATTAAAACAAATAGGGGATAATATAGAGCTCAAAAGCATAAATGCCATGTAAAAATGCCCCAGTTCCTAAGAACATAAGAACATAAGAGAAGCCAATGTTGAATCAGGCCAATGGCCCATCTAGTCCAACACTCTGTCACACAGCGGCCAAAATATACCAGGTGCCATCAGGAGGTCCAGCAGTGGGGCCAGGACACTAGCAGCCCTCCTACTGCTGCCCCCTCCAGCACCAAGAATAGAGTGCATCACCTGCCCCAGACTGAGAATTCCCATCTATACCCTGTGGCTAATAGCCACTGATGGACTTCTGCTCCATATGTTTATCTAATTCCCTCTTGAAACTGTCCATGCTTGTAGCTGCCACCACCTTCCTGTGGCAGTGAATTCCATATGTTAATCACTCTTTGGGTGAAGAAGTATTTCCTTTTATCTGTTCTAACCCGACTAACCCGACTGCTCAGCAATTTCATGGAGTGCCCACGAGTTCTTGTATTGTGAGAAAGGGAGAAAAGTACTTCTTTCTCAACCTGCTCAATCCCATTCATAATCTTATAAACCTCAATCATGTCACCCCTCATCCTGAAAATGAACACAAGACAAAAGTGGAACCACCAGAGCACAGTGCTGCCCACTGCCACTCCCAATAGGTTACCCAGAAGAAAATTATGGTTGATATTGAAAGCTATCAGGATAGATATATAGAAGAATCCAGGGCTATTTTGGGGCAGGAACGCACAGGAACGGAGTTCCGGCTGGCTTCCGAGTTGGCCATGCCTACAGCCTCCCCCCAACTTGGTTTCCTCAGGTGCCTTGCAAGCCACAGGACACTTGTGGAAGCCAAGCCAATCCAGGGAGGGAAGGCAGTTTAAACTGCCTCCCCTCCTCGGGTTCCCCATGAGCCCCGCAAGCCGCGGGACACCTGGGGAAACCGATCCTGGGAGGGAGCTGTGCTGTCATGGGGTGTGGCCTAATATGCTAATGTGTTACTGCTGTTGGGTGTGGCCTATTATGCTAATGAGTTCCTGCTGGGCTTTTTCTACAAAAAAGCCCTGAAAGAATCTACAGGAACCTATTTTCCCTATCTATTTTCCATTCACTGGCATTACTTTCATTTCCAAGCTGGGGCCTAACACCATACTGAAATGGCTATGAATAATCCATACCACCTAGAAATGTTTGGAACAAGGTCACTACAATTTACTTGAGGAGTTACAGGACCTTATCTGCTGAACCAAATGTTGTGTTAACTTCGAGTTTGGGTGAATTTTCATCTTAGAACACTGGATAGTCAAATGGAACTTTGAGAATTCCCTGCCCCTGTGAACTCTCTCCTGCCTCCATTTTCTTCTTTCTCTCTTATCCCTGGGAGAAGGTACAGGAGTTGAACCATCAGACTTGGAAAGAAGCCAAGAGCTGCTTCAACCAGAGGATTGCATCAGCTGCTATCATTAACAAGCGACCCTGGTAAGAGTTACCTTTGGTTTATGTTGGTGCCCCTTTCAAACCTCAAAAGTTCACCTTAGAAAGACTGTTCCTGTCTTCTTTGCTTACTGGAGCTCATTATTTTCTGAATCTCTCAACTCACATCATTAAAGAAATGTCATAAAATCTGGCTTTAATATTGGACCTCCCTGGCTTCCCAGAGGCATTCTCACTGATCTTGCTAAGAGTTTTCTAGAGCTATAGGGGTTGTATATCTTGGTGGTGTTCAGAGAGATGGGTTGCTGGCAAGTACCAGAACAGGCTGGTCAATTTAACTTTGTCCCCAGTCTCTAAACAGAGTGGAATCAATGATGAATTTGCTCCTGCTGCACTCCTGGCATATAATGTGTCCATGTTCAATCACCTCTCAGAGCTGGCTTTAGAACATAAGAACATAAGAGAAGCCAATGTTGAATCAGGCCAATGGCCCATCTAGTCCAACACTCTGTCACACAGTGGCCAAAAATACCAGGTGCCATCAGGAGGTCCATCAGTGGGGCCAGGACACTAGAAGCTCTCCCACTGTTGCTCCCCCCAAGCAACAAGAATACAGTGCATTGTATTCCCAGACTGAGAGTTTCTATCTATACCTTGTGGCTAACAGCCACTGATGGATCTCTGCTCCATATATTTATCCAATTCCCTCTTGAAGCCATCCATGCTTCTAGCTGCCACCACCTCCTGTGGCAGTAAATTCCATGTGTTAATCACTCTTTGGGTGAAGAAGTATTTCCTTTTATCTGTTCTAACCCGACTGCTCAGCAATTTCATGGAGTGCCCATGAGTTCTTGTATTGTGAGAAAGGGAGAAAAGTACTTCTTTCTCAACCTGCTCAATCCCATCCATCCTTATTCTAATTCCAGACTTTTTTTTTTCTGTGCGGATACCTATTCCCTCCAACAGGGGCCTCACTCTCCCCCAACAGCTTTTCCTACATAGTCAGTAGACTTCCTGGGTTTGTAGAAAAATCCGAACAGTGAGGAAATCCCTTCAGGGACGGTTGAATTCCCCCAAAATGCCTTTTGAAATGGCCTCTGCAGGGACCTGACCCCAGGCAGCAACGGTGAGAGATTAGAACGTTGGGGGGGGGGAGAGGAGGCTTCTGACTGGCTCTGTCAGTCAAGGGTGGGGGGAGGGCCCTTTCTTTCCAGGCCTCTTTCGGCCTTGGAGGGAGGGAGGGGGGGGAGGGAGGGAGGGAGCCTTGGGGCCAGGCTGGAGGATTCCTGGAGGTTTTGGGGTGGAGTGCAAGGAGGGCAGGATTTGGGGAAGGAAGAGGCCTCAGCTGGGCATCATGCCACAGAATCCACCCTCCAAAGCACCCATTTTCTCCAGGGAGACAGATCTCTGTTGTTCACAGATCTCTGGAGTTCACCCTCCAGCAGGCCCCAGTTGGAGGTTGCCAACCCTAGGCCTGGCAGCAGTCTAGGGTTGCCAGGTCCCCCACCACTGGCAGGGGATGGGGGTAGTGGGGTTGCCAGCTCCAGGTCTGGAAACTCCTGGAGATTTGGGGATGGAGTCTGGGGAGGACAGGGACCTCAGTGGGGTACAATGCCCTAGAGTCCACCCTCCAAAGCATCAATTTTCTCCGGGGGAAGTTATCTCAGTAGTCTAGAGCTGAGCAGTAATTCCAGGGGATCCCCAGATCCCACCTGGAGGCTGGCATCCCTAGGCAGCACCCTCTGGGTGACTTGATACCACCTAATTTGCATGACTCAACTTGGCCTGGCTGCTTGCTGCTGCTCAGCAGCCACCCTATGAAAGCCAGCAGTGATGCAGCAGTTAGAGCCTCAGAGTAGGGTCTGCAAGACCCAGGTTCAGATCCCCATATTGCGGTGGAAGCTGACTGGGTGTTTTTGGACCAGTCACATACTTTCAGCCTAACCAACCTCACAGGGTTGTTGTGCAGATAAAAAGGAGGTGAGAATAATGTAAGCTGCTTTGGTCCCCACTGTGGAGAAAGACTATAATTTTCGTTTTTTAGAAGCTGTGGGGGAGGGGGGTGGAGACGAAAAGCTAAAGACAGATAAAGGCAGATAAAGGTTAAGTTGGCTGTTGGGTGGGAAGGAAATAGGGTTGCCAACTCTGGATTGGGAAACTCCTGGACATTTAAGGGGTGGATCCTGGGGATGGTGGGGTTTGAGGAGGGGAGGAACTTCAGACCAGTATAATGCCATAGACTCCACCCTCCAAACCAGCCATTTCCTCCATGAGAACTACCATTGCCAGCCTCTGGGTGAGGGCTGGAGATCACCCAGCATTACAACTGTTGTCCGGGTGACAGAGATCAGTTCCCCTGGATAAAATGGCTACTTTGGAGGGTTGAGTCTATGGCTCCACCCCCAGAAGGGAGAAAGAGTGTGAGATAGGTAAGGGTAGAGGGGAGGAAGCAAAGGTGTGAGGAATGGGATGACCATCCCGCAAGTTTCTTGCGGGTCTCCACTTGTCCTTATTCTAATAGCCAAAATGTGCGGATATCTATTCCCACCAACAGGGGGCTCACTGTCCCCCAACAGCTTTTCCTGCATAGTCAGTAGACTTCCTGGGTTTGTAGAAAAATCCAAAAAGTGAAGAAATCCCTTCAGGAATGGTTGAATTCCCCAAAAAGCCTTTTGAAATGGCCTCTGCAGGGACCTAACTCCAAGGCATCAACGGTGAGAGATTAGAACGTTGGGGGGGGAGAGGCTTCTAACTGGCTATGTCAGTAAAAGGGTGGAGGAAGGGCCCTTTCTTCCAGGCCTCTTTCAGCCTTGGAGGGAGGGTGGGAGCCTTGGGGCCAGGCCTCACAAGAGCTGCCAGTGCCAGGCTGGGGGATTTCTAGAGATTTTGTGGTGGACTCCTCAGCTGGGTATAATGCCACAGAGTCCACCCTCCAAAGCAGCCATTTTCTGCAGGGAGACAGACCTCTGCTGTCTAGAGTCCAGTTGTAATTCTGGGGGGTCTCCAGGGCCCGTTTGGAGGTTGGCCACTCTAGGCTTGGCAGTAGTCTAGGGTTGCCAGGTCCCCCCTGATTTGCATGACTCACCTAGCCTCGGCTGCTTGCTACCATTCATCAGCAGCCACCCTATGAAAGCCAGTGAGGTGCAGCAATTAGAGCTTCAAAGTAGGGTCTGCAAGACCCAGGCTCAGATCCCCATCTTGCAGTGGAAGGTGACTGCATGATTTTGGACCGGTCACATATTTCAGCCTAACCAACCTCACAGGGCTGTTGTGCAAATAAAAAGGAGGAGGGAATAATGAAAGCTGCTTTGGCCCTCACTGTGGAGAAAGACTGTAATTTTCCTAGGTAGAGGCTGGGGGGTGGAGATGGAAAACAGGAGACAGAGAGGCAGATAAAGGTAGGTTGGCTGTTGGTTGGGAAGGAAATAGGGTTGCCAACTCCAGATTGGGAAATCCCTGGACATTTGAGGGGTGAAGCCTGGAGAGGGTGGGATTTGAGGAAGGGAGGAACTTTGGACTGGTGTAATGCTATAGACTCCACCCTCCATCCATTTCCTCCACGAGAACCACCTTTGCTAGCCTCTGGGTGAGGACTGGAAATCACCCAGAATTACAAGTGTTGTCCAGGAGACAGAAATCAGTTCCCCTGGATAAAATGGCTGTTTTGGAGTGTTGAGTCTAGGGCATCATACCCTGCTGAGGCTGCTTGCCTCCCCAAGCCTCACTGTCCTAAGGCTCCACCCCCAAATCTCCAGGAATTTCCCAACCTGGAGCTGGCAGCCCTAAGGTAAATTGACCTCTGTAGCTGGGAGATCCGTTGTGATTCCCAGAGTGCTGCCACTGCTGCTGTGGTGGGGGAGAGGAAGCAGGTGGGTGGCTGAGAGCATTGCCACCACTGCTACTGCTGCTCTGCAGAGTGGGGGAGGAAGCAAGCAAGAGGCTGGGAGAGTGATGCGGGCAGAAAGAAAGAATGATGGAGTGGGGGGCAGAAAGAGAGAGAAAGAGTGATGAAGTGGGGAGGCAGAAAAACAAAGAGAAAGATGTCAGATCAGAAAGAGAGAGGAAGTCACATGCATGGAGCAGAAATAGAGTAAGAAAAGGGGGGCAGAGGGGAGAAATAGTGTGAGAGAGGTAGGGGGTGAGCAGAGGAAGCAAAGGTGTGACGAATGAGATAACCATCCCGCAAGTTTCTTACGGGTCTCCACTTGTAATCTTATAAACCTCAATCGTGTCACCCGTCATTTCTCCAAGCTAAAGAGCCCCAAGCATTTTAACCTTTCTTCATAGGGAGAGTGTTCCAACCCTTTGATCATTCTAGTTGCCCTTCTCTGCACTTTTTCCACTGCTATAATATCCTTTTTGAGGTGTGGCAAACAGAACAGTACACAGTATTCCAAATGAGGTCGCACCAATGATTTATACAAGGGCATTATGATACTGGCTGATTTGTTTTCAATTCCCTTCCTTATAAACCCCAGCATAGCGTTGGCCTTCTTTATTGCAGTTACACACTGTCTAGACATTTCCATTGAGTTATCTACTGCAATTCCAAGATCTCTCTCTTGGTCAGACTCTGCCAGTTCAGACCCCATTAACGTGTATTTATATTTAGGATTTTTGGCTCCAATGTGCATCACTTTGCACTTGGCCACATTGAACTCCATTTGCCACATTGACGCCCACTCACCCTGTACAGGATCTAGACCCTCTGCCCACAGGTCCAGAGAATCCAGACGCTGCCAACAAGCACTGGGTTCCTGTTTCTTGCACCCCCTTCAGGAGTGAGAGAACGAGCCAACCCCTCATGCTTTGTAAGAGCACTGAAAATCAGTGTTCTGCCACCAGGACCTATTTTGAAGAACGTTCCCAACCAGACGGGAGAATAGGTCCCCCCTCTTTCCTGGTTCTTGGAACTTAGCAGCTTATCAGCTCTGGGGTAGAGCTGCAAATGATTTAACACACACTAGTAGCTTTCAGATGAGCAGGTAAGACTCTGGAATTTAGCCTTAGAGTTCAGGTACAATATTGATCCAAACCAGATCAGGTTAATCTATATAAGATCTTTATTCAATACAGCAACTATAAGACATGAGACTTACTCAGGGTAAAAATAATAAACAGTCCCAGAGCTTTATAGCGCTCTAACTAAAACATACAGAAGTGTCATAGTTACCAATCCTTGGTGCAGATAACAGTTCAAGCAAAGTCCCTTCTCCAAGGGATTTTAAAGATGAAATCCATGCTTGCAATGGGCAATCAAAGTCAGCGTGTTGCTCCCCTTGCAAAATTCAGTCTTGCCAGAGTGTAATCCAAACAGAGACTAACTCTTAGAAAGGGGCCCTCTTTCCAAGAGAGTTCTGGGTGCCTTTTGATAGGCCAAAGACAACTCTCCTCCTCCCTCTGTCATAATTAAGCATGGCCAGTACCCAATTATGCCAGAGCAGAAAGGCGTGTCTACTTTGTAAGTGCCCACCATAGCTTACGTGTGATGGGTCATGTAGGCTAGGCTTCGAAGTATGGGACAGAGACTGAATGTCTACGCTGTTCCTGTGAGGTGTCAAAGTGTCCTTTGAAATGTAGAACCAGGCTTGCCATTTGGGCAGGTGTGAAAGTCATAGGGATCTGTTCCCAGATCAACCATTTGAGTTTAATCAATGAATCAGAGAAATATTTTTTCTATACACACCCATCCTTGACAGATCCCTTTGGAGTGCCTCACAATCCTCCCTGGTTTTCACCACCCTGAACAACTTCATGTCATCTGCAAATTTAGCCACTTCACTGCTTACTCGCAATTCTAAATTGTTAATAAACAGGTTAAAAAGCATCAAACTGAGTACTGATCTCTGTGGTACCCCACTGTTTACCACTCTCCACTGAGAAAGTCTCCCATTTATACTCACTCTCTGTTTCCTATTTATAAGTCAGTTTTTGATCCACAAGAGGACTTGTCCTTTTATCCCATGACTATTGAGCTTACTTAGGAGCCTTTAATGAGGAACTGTATCAAAAGCTTTCTGGAAGTCAAGGTAAACAACACCTATTGGGTCCCCCTTGTCCACATGTTTGTTCACTCCCTCAAAAAACACTAACAGGTTCGTGAGACAAGATCTTCCCTTACAGAACTGTTAGCCGAATTGCTTATCTATGCAGTAGGCGAACTAACTTATTTGAGGTCTAGCCAATGTATACAGAGAAATCGAACCTCGTACCAAGAACCCTAATCCCCAAAAGAGAACACTTGACAAGGTTTCTTAAGTTTGAATCAAGATTCTCTTTACTGAATATCTTTTTAATTTACAGGCATACAAAAACAGATTCACACACACATACACGCAAGTTCCTTTAGTTACAGTAGAAATGGAAACACAATATTTGGGGTTTTAAAACTAGAAGTATTTAGGAGGGGAAAAGCATATACTTATCTGATCCTGTAGACTCGACCTTCCAGTGAAGAATAAGGATAAGTTCTAACTAAGGGAAACTCTTACTTTACAATGTTGGAACCTGCCAACAATTGTAAAGGGTCTCTTGATCCGGATTCCAAGAGAGCACATGAAAGTTACCTATAGGAAGACTCTTAAGTTACTTAGCTAGCTAGTGAAGACAGATGGGCCAAGGGAAGCGAGAGCTATCTTAGCCTAGCTTAATAAAACAAAGGTTGCATCTCGTTTTATCAGCTAGTATTGGGGGTTGGCTTGGGGTGTCTCTGGTCCGTCCCATCCCTGTACCTATTGGCTAAAGGATGTGGGGGTTCCCTCCTACTAAGGTGGGGCAATACTGAAAGTCTACACCTTTCTACAAGGGAGGCTTGGTCAAGGTGCAAAGATAGGTTGGCATGGAAACCTTTAAGAATGCAGATGACTCTGGCTAGGTCCAGGTGACAATCTTCACACATGCAAATGCCAAGCATCCTGTGGGTTACATGCGAGGTAGAGATTCCTCAATGGTGGAAAGGCTGTTGTTTTTACATTCTTCTGGAGAACCATAATGGAGATGCTTCTTGTTCCCAAGGTCTTATGGGTATAGATATGCAAGGTGTGTGTCTGACTTCATTTGCATGAAAGTACAACTGTGTGTTACCTTCCTTACATAGAGAGCCACATTAACCCAAAGCATATATTTCTCCCAAAGCAAAGACGCTTGCTGGCACTATTCCTGGTGTGCATGCAGGTCAGAAAATAACAAATAAAAAGCAATTTTTTGTTCATCAATGTGCCTACTAATTCTTTCCTTAATAACAGTTTCCACCAACTTCCCCAGTATCAACGTTAGACTGACTGGCCTGTAATTTCCCAGATCTTCCCTGGAGCCCTTTTTAAAGATGGGAGTGACATTAGCTACCTTCCAGTCCTCAGGAATGGAGGCAGATTTTAAAGAAAGATTACATATTAATGTAAGGAGACCCACAAGTTCACATTTGAGTTCTTTCAGAACTCTTGGATGAATGCCATCTGGGCCTGGTGATTTGTTAGTTTTTAGATTGTCGATCAGTCGTCGGACTTCCTCTTTTGTCACCTCAATCTGATTCAGGTCTTTCAAACCCCCTCCTGAAATCGGTGGTTCTGGAGTGGGCAAGCACTTGTAATCTTCCACAGTGAAGACAGAGGCAAAAAATGCATTCAGCTTCTCAGCCATTTCCCTGTCACCCTTCAGTAGTCCTTTTACCCCTTGGTCATCCAAGGGCCCCACTGCCTCCCTGGCTGGTTTCCTACTTCTAATGTATTTGAAGAAAGTTTTATTGTTGGCCTTTATGTTTTTTGCGATATGCTCCTCATATTCCCTTTTTGCTTGCCTGATCACAGACTTGCATTTTATTTGCCACAGCCTGTGTTCCTTTTTATCAACCTCACTGAGACTAGCTTTCCACCGCTTAAAGGAATCCTTCTTACATTTTACAGCTTCCATTACTTTATTTGTTAACCATGCAGGCTTTTTTCTATACCTATTTGTGCCTTTCCTAACCTGCGGTATATATATTTTTTCTGAGCTTCTAGGATTGTATTTTTAAATAGTCTCCAAGCTTCCCCAGTGGTTTTGACCTTTTCCATTTTTCCTTTCAATTTCTTCCTCACTTGTCCCCTCATACCAGAGAAGTTACCCCTTTTAAAGTTAAAAGTGGTTGCATCAGTCTTTTGGGGCAACTCCCTATTTATACAAATGTTAAACTCAATAACATTATGGTCACTGTTCCCAAGCGGTGCAATCACTTTTACATCTCTCAGCAGGTCTTGGGCATTACTTAGGACCAAATCCAGGATCACCTCTCCCCTGGTAGGATCTGTGACCATCTGTTCCATAGCACAGTCATTGAGAGTATCTAAAAACTCGATCTCTTTTTCCCAACTAGAACTCATATTGACCCAATCAATGTGTGGATAGTTAAAGTCACCTATTACAACACAGTTATTTCATCTAGCCACTATCTTTAATTCATTCATCATTTTATAATCCTCATCTACCTTTTGATCTGGTGGGCAATAACAAACTCCCACTGTTAAGCCTCCTTTTGGACCTACTATTTCAACCCATAGCATTTCCAGAAGCGAATCCAATTCTCTTACCCTCTGTCTTACTGGACTGTATACCCTCTCTGACATACAGAGCCACCCCACCTCTAGCCCTTCCCCCCAATCCTTCCAATATAGTTTATAATCAGGAATCACTGTATCCCACTGATTTTCCTCATCCCACCAAGTTTCTGAAATACCCACAATGTCTATTTCCTCCCCCCCCAACATGAAGCCTTCCAACTCCCTGATTTTACCTCGGAGACTTCTAGCATTTGTGTATAAACACCTATAGTTTCCCATGCTTGTCAAGCCCACAACCTTCCTCTTGCTGCCTCAAGACCTTGCCAGTAAGTCCCTATCGTTAGCCACAGTCTCAGTGGACAATTGGAATTCATTTCCTTGTACAAAAGTAACAGCTACCCATTCATCTCTTTGAGATAAGCCATCCCGAACCAGAGACTTTTCATCTCCTGTCGGCTTTCCCCTCTGTCTGAAGCTCCACAGGTTAAGATCATTCCCCAAGTCCCATGTCCTAGTACCTGAGGTAGGGAGGGGTCTGTTCTTACAGATGTGGTCAACAAGGGAAAGGGTGGGTGTATAGACAATGGCTGAGTTCAGACTGGCAATTTGCCCCAGTAGGGACCTGGGCCAGCGACGATTCAATCCCAGAGTAAATTGGGTGTCCACACAGGCACATCTGCCTGGCGTCCCCCACCTGTAGCCAACCCGTTCTGTTCCACTTCACTGCCGGATTAAGAAGATACCTCATGAATCCCATAGCAAATGAAGAAGTCCGTGTGTATCGCACGTTTCTCTGCTTCCAGGGAGTCTGAACGCGCAGCTGAAAAGCTGGGAGCAACCCACGTTGGGCAGCAGCGGTATGATTGGCCATGCTCCACTCTACTGCCCAATGTGGTGCCAGTGCTGTGGGTTCCTCCCCCAATTGGTAAAATGCGCTTATGTGCATGAGCGCATGGGTCTAATGCACACATACACCCATACACCCACAGCCGAATTAATGGGGAAATGCCGAATACAGCGCGCCCCCAGTGCAGCAGTCTGAATGCTCCCGCCTGGCTCCGTCCCGTATCTTCCGGCAGCAGCCCAGGCTGTCTGAATGGGAAAACCCAGAACAGTTTATCCCGGGGCTTTTTTGCCATGACTGGCTACCGGAGCAAACTGCCAGTCTGTCCTCAGCCAATGTTGTGGCTAACTCTCCCTCCTGACAGAACAATGGGAAATATTTTTGAACAGGTGAACTCAGTGCTCTCAAAACTTGACCATCTCACAACACAAAAATGTATTAAGAGAGATTAAAAATCATCTAAAATCCAGGTTTTCAAAGAGGCCCATAACAGGCAAGAACTTCATGCAGGCATTTCCCAAGGGCACAGATTCCCATATGGATCTCAATACTTCATTGAAGTATTAGTGGGAAGGGGTCCTGCCAGCTAGTTCTCTCTACTCTCACAAGATTTGCTTATATATCTATCCAATTAAAGGGCATATCACTTTCTGGAATTCTAAACCCTGCATAGTGCAGCATTTGAGAGTTTTGCTAAATAGGAGGAATCTATTTATTTATCTGAAATAGGTTGAACCTCTTAATAACTCCTCCCAGGTGAGTAAATTTTAATTAATGTTTGAAGGTTCAACTGTTCCCTCACTAGTCATTTGGCAGAAAAATCTTCTGAAAATGAAGGGAATATTTCCAGCTAGCATTTTTAATAAAATCTCAAAATGCCCACTGTTTAGCTCAGTAACCATTTGCTTACCAAAACCCAAAATCATTACAGAGAACACAAAGGGAGACCCAGATGAGGTCCTAGGCTGTGATTTAATAAGCTGGACCAATTGTCCTCCTGCATGTATGTAGGGAACTCTCCCTCTAAAGACATCGCAGAGGAGAACCTAATTATTATTTTTAATGCTCTCCCTGCTATTGAGCAAAAAAATCCATCACAGATTCATGGAGCAGTTGAAGATTACACTTTTGGGACCCAGTGAGCATGATTCTGCTCTCCACCATCACCCTTCTATAGCATCACCAAAGGTAGAGTTGAGAGGGTTCAAACTGTAACTTCCCAGCCTAGATAGCCCAAGGAACACCCAAGCCATCAGGTGAGTATCTCAGAAATGATGGTTTTGTACTCTTGTAATCTAATTCTGTAACACAGTCCTTTATTAATTTATACACCTAATTGCCTGTCATCTAACTTTATTAACAGAGGTTGGCTCCTCCCAGAAAAAACCTTGCAAGACAGGACTGTTTTTAATTGTCCCATTGGTTGGGTTCTCTCTTTGCTGATTTAGGGTATTGGTAGCCAGAGTTTTGCACAATTCCTGTAATCAACTAATCAAATGTTCTTGCATAGTCAAAATTCTCAGGTGTGTGTTGGGGGAATAATTATTTCAGCTCAGTTGATTTAAATGGCAAGGGACAACAAAAAACACCTGTGAGTTGAATTACCCACAAAATTAAATGCAAAAGGAGACTTCAACAAAGTGAAATGCACATGTAATCAGAAATGAATCTATACATATAATCCATCATTGGAAAATGCAGAAGTTCACAGGATCCATAAAAGGAAAAAGCAAAGTCCAGAGTAGATATCCAACACTTTTCCTAGGTAGTATGCAGTGTTTCAGACTTCTGGTCCTTCCTCAGAAACAAAGAACTATAGAAGTATAAAATACAATAATGCTTTATTATTAACCAAATTTCACAAATTACAATAATCATATTAAATACATATAATTATAACTATTACACAGGGTCTCATTAAATCTTACCAACAATAGGAAGTCTCATTCCAATTTCTTTACAGGACAATACTATTCAGTTTCTCTGTAAAAGAGAATACCTCCTTAGAATTAAGAATATTTTAAAAAACACCAACATATGGACCACAAAACCATCAATATATACTCACTTATGGGCCAGGTCTCCTAAGCTTTCATATGCACCTCTCAAGGTTGCTTCTATGTAAACAGGACCAAACATGCCTCAGAGTTACATAATACATAAGAATATTTGCCCGCCACCAGGTAGACCTATTGTAGCAGCCTGTAGGTCCATTTTGGAACATATAGCCCAGTACCTTGATTCATTTCTACAACCATTGGCCACATCGGGGAGGGAGTATCTAAAGGACATGAGAGATTCTATAAACAAAATATAAGACATACAGATTTCGGATTCTACTGTATTGGTTTCAATGGATGTAAAATCATTATACACCAATATCCCTTTGGAAGAAGCACACATGTTAATCAAGGATCATCTAGAATTGAGACAGCAAGATGTGCCACCAACACATTTCTTAATGGACCTTTTGGATATTCTGTTTGAATATAATTTTTTTGCTGGAATGATACTTACTATCTACAGAAAAATGGAGTTTCTATGGATTCAGCTGTAGCACCTTCAGTAGCGAATATATTCATGCAGGATTTTGAAAACACTTTCATCTTAAATGCTAATGTCAATCCTTTTTATATTCATTGTGTGAAATATTTTCGCTTTATAGATGATTGTTTACTGTTTTATAATGATGCCACCTCCTTACACCAATTCATAGATTGGTTAAATTCAGTTGATCCCGCTATAGAATTTTCCTTTACAGTTGATACTACAGCTTATCAATTATTTAGACACTACAATTTATAGAACAGAACAAAATAAGATAAGCTGTAAAAACTTTTCATAAAGAGACAGATAAGAACAGCTATCTACATTTTGAATCATTTCATGTTCCTTTTCTCAAATATAATCTTCCTTTCTCACAATTTCTAAGAATCAAACAAAATTTGTCTGAAAATTCAACTTTTATTAGGGATAGTAGGTATGACCAAATTGCATTCCAATATTGCCCAGAGTATAGAAAATTGAACTTTTAGGTCCCTGCATCAAGAAATCATAACGATAGCTCAGAAGTCCTGAAACTTTATGAGGCTATAGTAAGCTACCTGATCTGGAACAAACCACTAAAGCTTTAAGGGAACTGCTGTGAAGGCTGGTTTGACCAGGAGTGTGGATAGACCAGAAAAAAGCTAATGAAGTATATCTGTCAAGTAAAATATAATATAAATCCTCTCATATTATTAAAGTCTGACTATGAGAAGCTCTTAAAGCAGAAGAAGCTAGAAAAGCTAGTGGTATGGGAAATAAAGAATTGTGGTTCTAGGATTTAGTCTCTACCATTATTGGAACCCCATATTTCAGCTAAAGACTGGCACTTCCTTTACAGTCAGATTTTGGGGTCCTTTTGTATCTTGGCTCATGTGGGCAACAATCAGGACCTCCACTCTAACATCCCAAATTAGCACCAATGTCCCCCATTATAGTTTCTGAGATAAAAAAGCCTAATTTCCTCTCTTGCATCAGGCTAGGCTTGCCAGCCCCCAGGTCCAGATGGGGAATCCCCTGATTTTGCAGGCTTTTCCCCACCACTGGCCAGCTGGCCAGCAGGGAGAAGCCCCAGCCCAACAGCTACAATGTGCCCTTAAATCTTGGCAAGACATTTTAGAAGAAGCTTGTAAACTGTTTGGGAATGTGGGTGTGCCTTTAAATCTCAGCAGGACAAAAGCTGCATGGGGGGGCAAGCAGGCATGAATCATGTGGCTCTTCCAGGTGAGTGTGTGAAGTGTGTAAGAGAGGAAGAGAGCATAGTCCCTCTGTTTGCTTTGCATTAGTTTCAGAAGTTGTATGCATAGTAACTAGAACCTGATTATAGTATGGAGGAAAACTCCACCCCATAGACTGCTCTCTTACTTATTTTCATTTTTCTGTGTTAGTCTGAAGAAGTTAGTTGAAATAAAGCAGATTCTTACGTTCAGCAACTCCCATGAGTAAAGTGATTTATACCATTGCCCCAGTGAGATCACAAAAATGTGGGCTTGCAAACTGTTTGTGTTTGGGAAAGAATTCATTGTTTATTTTGGCTGCTTTGTGAGTGTGTGTGTCCCTTAATAAAGCCATGCTTGGGAATGTTACCAAAGCCTGACAAGGGACTTGTGGGAGTATGACAAATTACACTTTTATTTAGTGGAAGTGCAGCTGCTGGGGAACCCTTTGAAGACAAAAAAAAGGACAAGGAAAGGAAGACTGTATTTAAGGGAACTGTACTCCTGTATTTTTTCTTTATTTATTTCAGGAAATGGGAAAGTCTCCAGGCTCCATCCCCAAAGTCCCCAGATATTTTCTGAGTTGGACCTGGCAACCCTACATCAGGCAAAGCCCCTGAGGAAGACATGATTCCCCCCGAGTTATTTATACACTTCCCTGATCCAGTAATAAAGCTTTATAAAGTGTTGAAATTAGGCCTTTTAAGTAAAGAGATTTAGAGTTCATACCATGTTCCAAACTTGTAAGAGGTCTATTCAAACTTTTCAGTAAAGTAGGAGAGTGAAACAAATGGGAAATTTGAAGATATTCAAACCAAGGTAAGTCATCCATTGGAAGAGATATCTATAAAACAAGTTAGATTAGCGGAGTACATGTGGTGACAATCCCAGTGGAAACCATGACTGCCCTAGAAAGGTAATTAAAGGAGACATTGTAGGAACCTTTTTGTCTTTAGATTCGTCCCAGGTGGCATGGCAAAAAGATCTGGGTATAAATCTTACTACTTATCAATGGGAAAAGATTTGGACCTCATCAAGTTATACCTCATATTCCTTACCTATTCAACAACAGGCAATAAAAATTTTGCTTCATTGGCATCTCACCCCATCAAAACTTTCCTATATTAATCTGCATGTCATCATCATGCTGGAAACTATATAGGGCAAAAGGCTCTTTTTACCATTGTTGGTGGTTGTGTAGAAAGGTTAATTGATTTTGGAGTGAAATCATATCACAAATTCATTTGATAACAGGCAGGACTGGCCCCAAGTTTTTTTGCACACTAGGCAAGGATACCTTCTGGTGCCCCCCCCGCCCCATGTGCCCACCAATTTTCAAACATAAATGCATTTTAAGAAGAATGAAAAGTTGGGAGCAACTTGAAGGCACTTCACACTCACACACACACATAATTAATGCAAATGCAGCACATGTGTTCTTCTCCCTTGCCAACCCAGAGCAACTGCCTTTCTTGGATTTTTTATTGCCATCTTTTAGTAGTACTGATTTTATGGATTTAATTGTATTATATTTATACTATATTAATTTTATGTTGTATACCACCCTGAGCCCTGTTTGGCGTGGGTGGGCAGTCTAAAATCGAATAAATAAATAAATATAGAAGGGGTAGCTTCTCTCCAGTGAGAGGGCTTGTGAAGAAGAAACTGGAAGGAAAGGTAAGGAGGGTCAAATCCCTTTGGGAAGCTTCAAAAAATATTAACTTGGAGTCATGATAGATAAAGTCCCTGAAGATGTCAACTCAGTGTTACTCCAATTAAAAAAGGCAAATACTGTGCTGGGGGATTATTAGGAAGGGGACTGAAAACAAATTAGTCAGTGTTATAATGCCCCTGTATAAATCCATGGTGCGACCTCACTTGGAATCCTGTGTATAGTTCTGGTCACCACACCTCAAAACAGATATTATAACATTGGAAAAATTGGGTGGAAACTTTTGTCTGTTCACTACTGGGGAGGGACAGGAGGACTTCTGCCTCTGAAGTCCTGGGGAGTGGGCAGGGTCCAGGCACAGAGGAACACCAATGAGAATTCAATCTGGGGCAGCATCCTCAGTCTCCGGGCAGAAGCACCAGCAACTGCTCTCCTGTGGAAGATAATTTTTAACTGAGAGCATCATGAGAAGGCAGAGGGAAGAGTGTGTGTCTGTGTGCTTCTGTGTACACTCAGGGGGCAAATTAAAGAGCCCCGTTTCCCTCTCCTGTCTCCATTCCTTCCCCTAGACTGCCTTTGATGGACTGATTCAGTGGGAGGAGAACATGGAGGACAGCCATGCAAAGCCAAGTTGGGGTCCCCTCTGGAGAGAAGGGGGGTATAAATAATGTAAATAAATCGAGTACCTGACAAGGCAGCAGGAAGGAATCTGGAATACCCTTGCCCCAGGGTCAGAAACATGGTCCTCCGTCCCTCCCACTGTGAGGGGAAGGGGCCCATCTCTCCAAGCCCCCCTTCCATTTCCAGCTCATCAAATCTGTTCAGGTCTCTCCGGACCTCTTTCTTTTTTTGGGGGGAGGGGCAAAGACACTTTCCTCTCAGTCCAGGCAGGGGGCACGATTCCAATCACCCCACCTCCTCCTGCTCCTCTCTCTTCTGTCACCAAAAGGAAGAGCACAGGGAGGGGGAAAGGGGGTGGAGCCAGAACACGCTGCTGAGGAGCAGGAGGGAGACAGTAGAGGCACAGTGGGGGCAGGCCTTGAGCACCTGGCAAGTGTCACTGGTGGGGGTGGGATCACAGCCTAGCAGAGGGACAGAGGGTGGTTCGGGGGTGGGTCCAGCAGGCTGCAGCAGGAAGCGGTGGCAGGATGACAACAGGGCAGCTGGGGGAGAGAAATATGCAGTGGTGGCTGGGGGCAGCAATGGGTGCACGACACAGGGCTTTTGGTCAGGGCTGGGGGGCTTTTGGCGGAGGGGAGGGTGGCACAGTTCGGTGCCCGCATCCAGGGCCTGCCCTAGGCAAAAGTCTAATTCTCCTAGTGGATGGGCCAGCCCTGATAACAGGTCATTATATCTCTAAAGACCCAACCTTAATTCTTTCGGATTTACACCCAAGAATCAGGATTCCTTAAAATACTAAAGACTTCATTTCCACCCTTTAGCAGCTGCAAAACATGTGCTTGCTTCAAATTGGAAATTACAGACTCTCCCCTCAATGCATCAGTGGTATCAAAAGGTATGGGAATATTTTTTACTGGACAAGATCTCAGACTGGATTGCACAGCAAGATAGGTTACCTCTACTAGTATTATGATCAAATGGTCATCATGGCTAGATGCTTTTACTGACCCGGAAGGAACTGGGTCAATTGATTGACACACCTTATATCTTTACGATTAAGTAGTTGAAGGGTCTTTAAAACTGGCTTGAACTCATTTATTTTTATTTTTAATTACTTGAATGATAAGCTCAAAATTGGCAAATAACTTGTAATGCCAATCCTTGATTCACCACAAATTTAATGATAATTTTGTAATTGTTTTTCATTCATGCTTTACTAAGTACTGCATTGTATTTTATTTTAATCTTCAATAAACAATTTAATTTTTAAAAAATAAAATACACTTCCCTGATTGGTGAGTGCCAATTCTTTTCCAAATTGTTGACCCAAACAAACTCAATGGAGACTTTCCTGGTGGGCTGGATACAAAGCTTATTTGTCCCCATCTTCTGTTGACTAAGAAGCCCGTTGGATATAGCCTCCAAATTTTACTGCAAACACCATCACCTTCTAACAGGCTAACAAGGGCATTCATCCAGAAGAAGTGGGCTTCAGAAACGGACAAAGTACTACAGACCATTTTATCACCCTATATTAGATCTTTCACAATGTATTATGGTCCCACTAAACACCTTTATGTGGCATTTGTGGACCTAGCTGCTGCATTTGATTCAGTTGATAGAAATAGACTCTGGCGCAAGCTGGCAGACACCAATATAGACAAATGCATCCTATTTTTACTACAGGAACTCCATAGCAACACATCTACAAAAGCAAATGACAGAGGACATCCCAATAAACAGATAGATTAAACTGGGATGTGTTTTAGCCTCCTTGTTTTTTTAATCTGTTTCTCGGAAACATCATCAAAAGGTTGTCAGGGCCAGACAGATCAGCACATTAGTACATAGCTGAGATCCCTTCACCAATCCTCTAGAAGGTCTATGCATCCTTTGTAAGACTGAGGAGAATACAATATTCCTTCTCATGGATATAGACCCACATGTTACACACATGGCAGCTCTATATACTCTCACCACCAAGAAAATACACGCAAAAGTGGTGTCTGAAATCTAAACCCTGTAATTTTGTAACCTGTTTTATTTATAACTGTCTGGATAGGAAGAAGTTTGTCTGATGGTTGGTTATTATTTTATCCTTCCTTTTGGAATCCATGTTTTATTTAGACAAATTTTGTAAGGGCCTTTGGTCACATGCAATTAAAAAAAATACTACTATTATTACTACACAAAATAAAAAGGAGGGGAAAACCCCACCAGATTGTCTTTAGCAGCAATAGATGACAATAGTAATGACAATAGATGCTACTTGCAAGTAGATGTTTATCAATTCCTTCACAAGTCCTTACTGGGCTGCTGACTCTGCTTTGCTAATTCTTCAAACCATACCAAACCTAAAGAAAATACCCCTCTGCTTCAGAAACAATGTCACTCACTGGGTGGAGGTATCAGTTTTTCACGATGGCAATCACCAAAGTGTATATAGCTCCTGATAAGACCCTCCTCAGTGGCAACAACAAGTAGAGAAAGTAGACTTCCGGTCGGTACAGCGCGGCGACGGGCGGCTTGTCGACTCGCTCCGAGCCGCCCGCCCTCTTTTCGCTCTTTTTGAAGCCCCCCCCGGCACTGGGGGAGCTTCGCCAGACCTCCCGGAGAGAGGACTGGTAGCAAGAGGCTCAATTTCGGCCCCCGCCGCACCTGGAAAATGCGGGGGGGTGTCCGGATTTGCCCCGAAGCGGGAGCGATCTGTAGGTTAGAACATGGCCGCCATGTTCTCCATAGCCGCGACCATCCGTGCTTTTTAACTTATTTGGATTGCACTCAATCTCGTTTGTAACGTCCTCAGCAACACACCAACCTATAAATGACTCTCCGCACATCTCATTTGTGAGTATGACTACTTTCAAGATTTAATAGACGACGCGTCATAAATACACCCCGAATTCTTAAGTCCAAGAGAGGAAAGGATGGACGGCCAGAAAACGAATGGGAAATACATTGTTGTTATGTGTTATTTTTTTCTTACGGGGTGGAAAATATAAGAGGAAAGGACTTATAACTATATAGGACATTTTAGTTGGCGGTTGAAAAATGTGAGTTATTGGTACTGTGTAGTTAAAATGGCGCTTGAAGACAGAATAGAAGAGGAGAAGCTCGCTGATGATTTGCAAGTGGGAGAACTAACTGTGGAGCAATTTTTAAAGTTCCTGAAAGATGAAATACAAAAAGGACTTGAGGCAGCATGTACCAAAATGTTGGGAAATCCAACCAATCATTGAAAGTGAGGAGAAATTGCATCAGGAGGCACTGAACAATATGGAGCAGCAGGCTTGTCAATTTAAAGAGACATTCATTAATATCCAATCTTCAGTAGCTATGGAAATGGAGAAGAAAACAATGAAAAAGCTTAATGTAAAGACAAAACTTTTAAAAAAGAAAATGCTAAGAACTACCTGTAGAAAAAGAAGAAAGAGGAAAGTAAAGAGACTAAATAGATATGTTTGGAAAATGGAATCTGAAAATGGAAAGTGGGTCATAGTGAAGCTAAAATTCGGAGAGGGAGTCCAGGAGCTATTTTGTGTACTTATAAAGGAAGAAGACACGTGGACTCTTTGAGGCTAAAAAGCAGGATACAAATTAGGAAAAAAATTAAGTTGTGTAAAAAAGTCATGAATACATTTGTTGATTGTTGTGGAAATGCAAAATGAAATTATGGTACACGCTTTTAATATGACAATGAATAGTATCCACTAAGAGGTTTTTTTCTTTCTTTCATTTTTATAGAGGTTGTGGTTGAATTAAGTAGTAATAGTAAGGATGAAGGCCTGTCTTTAGAGAAAAGTTTGGAAGTATAGATGAGTTATTGTTGATGTATACTGAAGTAGAAGTATTAATCAAATTTTTCTTTTTATTATTATCATTATTTTTGTGGGGGATATAATAAAAAGCAGGATACAAATTAGGAAAAAAATTAAGTTGTGTAAAAAAGTTATGAGTACATTTGTTAATTGTTGTGGAAATGCAAAATGAAATTATGGTACCCGCTTTAATATGACAATGAATAGTATCCACTAAGAGGGTTTTTTTCTTTCATTTTTATAGAGGTTGTGGTTGAATTAAGTAGTAACAGTAAGGATGAAGGTCTGTTTTGAGAGAAAAATTTGGAAGTATAGATGGGTTATTATTGATGTATACTGAAATAGAAGTATTAATCATTATTATTATTATTATTATTATTATTATTATTATTATTATTATTATTATTATTATTATTATTATCATCATCATCATCATTACTTTTCTTGGGGATATAAAGTTTTGGAAATCGGGATCAAGAGAGATAGAAATAAATGTGAATAAGTCTTAGTCCTGATAAAAATAGGTTTAGATTTATGGCGAATTATAAATTGCATACAAGTTGTATACCACATAATAGTTGTAAGGAAGGAAATATAATTTAGCAGGCAGAAATGCTTCTCTTTCTTTTTCTTGCCCTTCTTTTTTTTGGTTTAATACTAATTATATGGGGAAATATGAGTATATGGCTATAGAAGCAGGATACCTTAGGAATATAATAGCGAAGAGGAGTGTAAAGGGAAAATAATGTTCAGTTCTTAATGTGAAAATGGTGTGGAATTCTACCTGAGGAGGGATGTCGGTGTGGAATTGCTAAATGGAATCAGATTAACAAGTGAGTAGCCATACTTCAATTAGGTACTATAGGAATGTGTCTATAAGGGGGGGGAAAAAATTAGCTTTATGTTGGGAACTGGGCAGTGTTGCTGTAGAAAACAATGAATCACTCTTTTTGTGTTTGTATGTTTTTTGTACATATGTGGTGTGTCTTATGTATAAAAACCAATAAATATATTATATATAAAAAAAAAAAAGTAGAGAAAGTACTGGGATGGTGTACACTTGTTAGTGACATCTCACCCTAATCCTTCAGATCCTTGTTCAATATTAGGGTTGCCAGCCTCCAGATGGGGCCTGGAGATCTCCTGCTGTAATGGCAGGGGGTTCTCAGCACACTTTTCCCTCTCTACCTCCAGTCTGCCCTCTTTTTGACACAGAGGTTTATGACACCCTCCACTTTAAACACAAATATAAGTTTATTTAAAATAACACCAGGGGACAGGGTTATATACAGGGAGTCAATCAGTTGTTCAGGCTTTCTGTTGTTACTGGGTTTTTTTTTTAACTTTGGACGGCTCTTAGGCCTTTTAGTTTTCTTCCAGACCACACCCTTCCTGCACACTCCATCTTTTATATCTCTGTTCTATTGAAGGCTCTCCCACAGTCTCACGTCTCCTTAAACTGCTTCACTTGCAGTTGGTTCCTAGCTAGAACTGTATAACCTTCCCCAACAGGATTTCTTATGTGTGTCTGAGTTATACACCAAGAGTTTCTACCATTAAACTCCTCAGCAGCTCACAGAGTCCGCACTCTCTCTCTTCCATCCGAGAGCACCCTTTCTCCCCTTCTTCTTCTGGTCAGCAGCCAGCCCTTAACCACCTTTTCCAGCCGTTTTTTCCTCCCTCCAGTTCAAAACTGAAGATTCCAAAACATTACGTCACACACACTCTCTCTGCCTCTCTGGTCATGTGAACACTCAGCTGCCTATGCATGTAAACTTTGCTCTGAAATTAAGCTTTCCGTTCCACCTGCTTTTACAACTGATCTCCAGCTGACAGAGGTCAGCTCCCCTGGAGGAAATGGTTTCTTTGAAGAGTGGACTCTATGGCATTGTACTATGCTGAGGTCCCTCCCCTTTCCAAACCCTGCCCTCTTCTGGATCCATCCCCCAAAGTCCCCAGATATTTTCCAACCCAGACCTGGCAACCCTATTCAATATGTATATGTGAAGTTCTTCTGAGGTTTGGTGATGGGTTCAGCAACTTTGATTACTAGCTTCGAGTTTATTCAGGTACACACATACAGAATGATTAATGTAAATGTTCCACAATTGCAGTGTAATATCTATAAAACAAAAGCATGATTAATAATTAAGTTGAGGATTATGCATATTTTAACACAATTATTAATGCAAGGATAGAAATATACAAAATATTGCACAAAAGTAGAAGAAAAAAGAAATGAAACTGGAAGGAAAAAGAAAATAAGTAATATTTACTCAAAATCAATCCAGTCATGTTAAAGACATTCCTTTTTTTTCTTTGGCATTTTCGAACACCAAACAGAATAAAGAATACCAGTGTTCCACAACATTTTCATTAGCAACAACTTTTCTTTTTCAAAGATGTTGTTAAAAGTTAGTTTGCTCATTACCAGAATGTTTTACATTCTGTCATTTGCTCAAAGGCCTTTGATTTTGCTTGGCCAATAAATTCTCACAGCAGTTAACATATTTACTACCAAGAAACTACATTCAACCTTTACTGACCTTTACAAAGAGATCAAGTATCCAAGATCAACATAGGTAACATAACAATATTGCTTTCCAATACTTCTGCACATCTTTGCAATTCCATCATCAATTAACAGAAGACCCAGTGACCCTTTTATATTTCTAACATAGATCATTCACATTTTCAACCATTTTCTGCAGACTTCTCAGAGTAGAGTATCATCCATACAGCATTTTAAAGAAATGTACCATGGATCCAGTTTCCAATAAGTGGCTAGCTACAAATATAGTTTGACTTTCCAAAAAAAAAATGAATTAAATCTTTTTCCATTTAAATTTTAACTTTAAAACTATCAGTTTTAGTTCAGTCCAAATTTTGTGGTCTGAGGATACTCAATTGACCTGAAGAATTCACTATTAAGCTTTTTAAATATGTCAGACTTCTATCATTATAACAGTGATGTTATAATCAAAACAAAAAAGTATTTCCTTCTGGCAGAAGATAGCATCAGAAAGGGACAAGCAAGTGTCCATGGGACCATGACCTCTCCCAGGTTGCCACTCATGAAATCTCAGAAGAAGAGGGCACCCAAAGCCTCCAAAGGTGGCTGTAGTGCTTGGGTAGGTTCATAAGGGAGTAAGTGGTCCTTCAGGTATGCTGGTTCCAGACCATGTAGGGATTTAAAGGTTAACACTAGCACCTTGAACTGTGCCCAGAAACAGACTGGGTCCCAGTAATGCCTAAGTAACGCTCAAGACCTGGTGAGAGATGTAAAAGTTATTGCACCGCTGGGAACAGTGGCCATAATGTTACTGATTTCAACATTTGTGTAAACAGGGAGTTGCCCAAAAAGACCGACACAACTACTTTTAACTTCAAAAGGAGTAACTTCCTGAAATGAGGGGATGTGAAGAGGAAACTGAAAGGAAAAGGAAAAAGGGTCAAAATCATTGGGGAAGCTTGGAGGCTATTTAAAACTACAATCCTAGAAGCTCAGAAAAAATATATACTGCAGGTTAGGAAAGGCAGAAATAGGTATAGAAAAAAGCCTGCATGGTTAACAAACAAAGTAATGGAAGCTGTAAAAGGTAAGAAGGATTCCTTTGAGAGGTGGAAAGCTAGTCTCAGTGAGGCTGATAAAAAGGAACACAGGCTATGACAAATAAAATGCAAGCCTGTGATCAGACAGTCAAAAAGGGAATATGAGGAGCATATAGCGAAAAGCATAAAGACCAACAATAAAACAATAAAATTAAAACTAAAACAATAAATACATTGTTATTGAGGAGAGAATTAGTAGGCACATTGATAAACAAACTATTGAGGAAGACTCAACACGGGTTCTGTAAGGAAAGTTCTTATCTCACTAACTTGTTAGTGTTCTTTGAGGGAGTGAACAAACATGTGGACAAGTGGAACACAAGAGACATTGTTTACCTTGACTTCCACAAAGCTTTTGATAAAGTTCCTCATTAAAGGCTCCTAAGTAAGCTCCATAGTCATGGGATAAAAGGACAAGTCCTCCTGTGAATCAAAAACTGGCTAATTTACAGGAAACAGAAAATGAGTATAAATGGGCAATTTTCACAGTGGAGGGTGGCAAGGGTACCATAGGGCTCAGTACTGGGTCCGATGCTTTTTAACCTGTTCATTAATGATCTGGAGTTGGGAGTAAGCAGTGAAGTGGCTAATTTTGTGGATGACACTAAATTGTTCCACATGATGAGAACCAGGGAGGATTGTGAGACACTGGCCCAGGACAGACTGGCAATTTGCCGCGGGATGGGACCCAGGCTGACAACGACTCAATATCGGGGTAAATGGGATGTTCACACAGGCACATCTGCCTGGCGTCCCCCACCCGTAGCCTACCGGTGCTCTCGCGCTTCACTGCCGGATTAAAAAAACACCTGATAAAAGCCGGCGCAAAGCTTGAAAGCCTGCGTTCGTCGCGCGTTTCTCTGCTTCCGGGGAGTCTGAACGCGCAGCCGAAAAGCCGGGAGCAACCCGCGTTGGGCATGAGGCAGCAGCGGTGTGATTGGCTGCGCTCCGCTCCACTGCCCAATGCGGTGCCGGCGTTGCAGGGCAAAAAAAAAAAAATCGCCAAAATGCGCTTATGCGCACATACGCCCACAGCCGAAATAATGGGGAAACAGCGAATATAGCGCGCCTCCGGCGTGGCAGTCTGAACGCTCCCACGCGCCTCCATCCAGTATCTTCCGGCAGAGGCCCCCGCTGTGTGGACGGGAAAACCCGGTATCATTTACTCCGGGTTTTTTTTGCCGCGACTGGATACCGGGGCAAATTGCCAGTCTGTCCTGGGCCACTCCGAAGGGATCTGTTGAGGATGGGCGAGTGGGTGTCAACATGGCAAATGGGGTTCAATGTGGCCAAGTGCAAAGTGATGCACATTGGGACAAAAAATCATAATTATAAATACCCATTGATGGGGTCCAAACTGGTGGAGGCTGATCAAGAGAGAGTCGTAGTAGATAACTCACTGAAAACATTGAGACAGTGTGTGACTGAAATAAAAAAGCCTATATTTCAAAAAAAATCAAAATTGTGCTGGAAGAAATGTGGGCTACAGGGCAATTTATTTATTTATTTATTTTTCAGATTTTTACCCCGCCCTCCTGGCCGAAGCTGGCTCAATTATATCCACTGTTGATGGAGCTGTTTAGTTATACAAACTTTTTGAGAAAAAGTCATAGATCATATTTGAAAAATTACAGTTCAATTATTATGTAAACTAGAGGTGGTATTATTTAACTATGGGTATGGAACAAATTTTTCAATGGCCACTAAAAATGCAATTACAGTTTTATGGGCAACTGCCAGAATGATCATTGCTAGTAAATGGAAAAGCAAATCTAAACCAACAATACAAGCATGGTTTAACAAGATAGCAGAATATTTTGTTTTAGATAAGTTAACTGATAAGTTTAAATCTGCATAACATAGTGAATATCGTACAATGTTTACAGAACAATGGTTCCCTATTCTATCATATCTATCCAATAATGATATAAGAATAACTCCTTTATATATTCAGGAGTCATATATAATCTTTTAAGTTTAGTTATTTTTTAAGCAAATTTAAACCTCTAAGTACTGCTAAATGATTGTTGTTATGATAAATGGCATTTCTTGTCCCACTGAGGAGGGATCTTATAGCTTTTAATAGATTATTTAACAGGGGAAAGGGAGGGGAGGGTTACAAAAGTGTTGATATATGAATAATTTGTTAATGTAAAATTCATTGGAGATTGTTGGATATTGAGCTTTTTGTTTGTTACTGTTATAGTTACTGTTAAAATTAATAAAAATTGTTGTTGTTGTTTTAAAAAGGCCAATGCTATGCTGGGGATTATTAGGAAGGGAATTGCAAACAAATCAGCCTGTATCATAACGGCCCTGTATAAATCAATGGTGCGACCCCCATTTGGAAAACTAGATTCAATTCTGGTCACCACACCTCAGAAAGGATATTATAGCATTGGGAAAAGTGCAGAAGAGGTTTACAAGATGATGCTTGGGAAAGAACAGGTAGAGAAAGAAGTACTTTTCTCCTTTTCTCACAATACAAGAACTCATGGGCACTCAATGAAATTGCTGAGCAGTCAGGTTAGAATAGAGAAGGAAGTCCTTCTTCACCCAAAGAATGATTAACAGATAGAATTCACTGCCACAGGAGGTGGTGTAGGCTACAAGCATGGATGGCTTCAAGAGGGAATTGGATAAACATACAGAGCAGAGGTCCATCAGTGGCTATTAGCCACAAGGTATAGATAGGAATTCTCAGTCTAGGGCAAGTGATACTCTGTATTCTTCATGCTGGAGGGGCGGCAACAATGGGAGGGCTTCTAGTGTCCTGGCCCCACTGCTGGACCTCCTGATGACACCTGGTATTTTTGGCCATTGTGTGATGGAGTGTTGGGCTGAATGGGCCACTGGCCTGATCCAACATTGGCTTTTCTTATGTTCTTATGTAGATGGGACAAGACTGGAGAGATATGGGCTGAGTTCAGACTGGCAGTTTGCTCCAGTAGCCACTCGTAGCAAAAAAGCCCCGGAATAAACTGTTCCGGGTTTTCCCGTTTACACAGCCGGGGCTGCTGTCGGAAGATACGGGACGGAGGCGCATGGGAGCGTTCAGACTGCCACGCTGGAGGCGTGCTATATTCGCCATTTCCCCATTAATTCGGCTGTGGGTGTATGGGTGTATGTGCACATGAGCACCCATGTGCTCATGCGCTCATGCGCATAAGCACATTTTTCCGATTGGGAGAGGACCCCGCAGCGCTGGCACTGCATTGGGCAGTGGAGCGGAGCACAGCCAATCACACCGCTGCTGCCTTCTGCCCAACGCGGGTTGCTCCCGGCTTTTCGGCTGCGCATTCAGACTCCCCGGAAGCGGAGAAACACGTGATACACGTGGGCTTTCGGATTTGCTACCAGTTTTATGAGGTATATTTTAAATCCGGCAGTGAAGCGCAACAGCACGGGTTGGCTACGGGTGGGGGACGCCAGGCAGATGTGCCTGTGTGAACGCCCAATTTACTCCGGAATTGAATCGTCGCTGGCCCGGGTCCCTACCAGGGCAAATTGCCAGTCTGAACTCAGCCATGGTCTCTGCAACCCACTCCAGCCAGCATCCCAGTTGCAGCATTCCACACTAAATGAAGTTTCCAAACACTTTTCAAGAGCATCCCCATGTAGAGTGCATTGCAGTAATCTAACCTAAACATAACCAAGGTATGCATCACCATATTCAGATCTCTTCTGCTCAGCAAAGACTCTAGCTGTGTAAACAGCTGAATATAGTAAAAGGTACTTCTGGCCACAGCTACCTACTTGAGAGCCAGTTTGGTGTAGTGGTTAAGTGCGTGGGCTCTAATCTGGGAGAACCAGGTTTGATTCCCCACTCCTCCAATTGCACCTGCTGATGTGACCTTGGGTCAGTCACAAGCTCTGGCACAGCTGTTCTTGAAAAAAGAGCAGCTTGTGTTAGAGTTCCCTCAGCCCCACCTACCTCACAAGGTGTCTGTTGTGAGGAGGGGAAGGGAAAGGAGTTTGTAAGCTGCTCTGAGACTCCCTTGGGTATTGAAGGGCAGAGTATAAATCCAATCTCCTCCTCCTCCTCCTCCTCCTCCTCCTCCTCCTCCTCCTCCTCCTCCTCCTCCTCAGCAGTAGGTCTGGGCCCAAGAGCACCCCAGCTACAGAACGGTTCCTTCAAGGGGGATGCAACCCCATCCAGAACAGGTAACACCTTCAGTCATGGGTTAGATCTTCTGCTCATCAGTAGTACTTCCATCTTGTTGGAATTAACCTTCAGTTTATTAGCCCACATCCATTCCAAAACTGCCTCCAAGGACCAGTTCATGGTTTCTTCAGTCTCCCTGGGATTGGCCAGAAATATGATGTCATACTGGTGACAACCCAGCCGAAATCTCCAAATGACCTTATCCAGCAATTTCATACAGATGTTAATAAGCATACAAAATGCAGCCTTGTGGGAGGCCAAAGGCCAAGGGGCCAAGCAGCACTTTTCCAGCATCACATTTTGAAACCCACCTTCCAGGTAGGACTAGAACCACTGCAAAATGGTGCCCCCCCCGCAGTTCCAACCCAGAAAGCCAATCCAGAAGGATACCATGATCAATGGTATCAAAAGCTGCTGAGCGTCCAGGAAAATCAACATTGTGTCATTACTTCTGCCCCACTCATGGCGCAGGCATCCACCAGGGCAACCAAAGATGTTTCAGTCCCATAACCAGGCCTGAAATTATATTAGAAAGAATCCAAGCAACCTGCTCCATCCAAGAACCTAAGAAAGACTCAAAGCAGACCTGCCTAAAACTATTCTTCTTAACAACAATGCATCAAATGTCCTAGAAAACCACAGGTTTCATGGTAGCCTTGTTCCCTAAGGCCCCGATCACCATTGCCAGCTAAGTTTTTTGGGGGTTGCATTTGTGTGCATGTGTGCCTATGCCTGGAAGTCATGCCAGCCTCTGGCAACTCCTACTGGGGTATGGAAGATGTTCAGAGAAGTGGCTTGATTGCTTGCCTCTGGCTTCCTGTCCCCTGGTATTCTCTTGAGGTCTCCCATCCAAATACTTGCCAGGGTCAGCCCTAATTAACTTCTGAAGTCTGATGAGATTAGGCTATCCAGAAGAAGAGGAGAAGGAAATTGGATTTATACCCTGCCCTTCACTCAAAGTCTCAGAGTGGCTTACAATCTCATTTCCCTTCCCCTTCTCACAACAGACACCCTATGAAGTAAGTGGGCCTGAGAGATCTCTTTCTTGGACTGCTCTTGAGAGAACAGCTCTGAAAGAATTTGTGAGTGACCTAAGGTCACACCAGCAGCTGCATGTGGAGGAGTGGGGAACCAAACCCAGTTCTCCCAGATTAGAGTCCATGCCCTTAACCACTACGCCAAACTGGATCACAGGTCAGGGCACCACTGCCAGCTATGCTTTGAGTGAAGGAGAAAAGCAGTGTGGCAGGGCTCAAGGGTTCATGCAGGTTCAGGCACTGAGAGAGGGGCTTGCAAAAGCAATCAGACTCCATAAGGTTCCCAATAGTACCACTGGGAGATCAGTGAGGTCTGACTTTCTCCTTGGCCTCATAAAAAAGTGTTATAGGTTTTCAAGAAAACAACTTATATTATCTGAGTCCATTCCAAATAAGAAAAATACCTATCACTAGTGATTTCTATGCACTAATGCCACATCCTCCAGGATCCTGTCAGTTATATTTGACAAATGAATGGATGTGATTAAGATAGTACCCAAACATTCTTTCTACATAGACATACATTCTATCAAGAGCAGAAAACACAATTTTAGCTCACTTAGATAATTTTGTTTTTGTCTCTCCAAACAGTAAAGAACAGCCAGTATAATACCAATACACCTCCTCCTCTTCCTCCTCTTCTTCTTTTTCTTCATAAATCTGAGGTGAAGCCATATCTGCATCTGGTTATCCATATAAAAAGAAATAAACTAGAAGTCAAAAAGGTAAAGAAAACAGACAATTCCTGTTGCTGTTGTTCAGTTGCACATTCGAGTCTGACTCTTCGTGACCCCATGGACCATATCAGACAATTCCTACAGGGCAGCAAATCTGCCATATCATACCCCCAGAGAGATGAATTCAGCACCCTGAAGGTTCTTCAGTCTACTGTGTTTCTCCCTCTGTGTCTAAAGTATGTTTCTCCCTCTCTGTCTAAAAACTGTGCTTTCTTTTTATACAAATGCAACTGCCTCTCCCTCCAGCTAGACAGAGAAACTCACTTTTTCCAAAGCCTGATAGGCACTTAACAAAACCATTTCCTGATATCCATCCAGATTACCCTTTCTGTTGTCATAACTGATCCACAGTGATCAGAAGCCAATCCCACATCGATACCATGCCCTGCTTGTGACCTCCAGCGCATTTGCCTTTTTGATGGAAAAGCTGCATTCTGGAGCTATCCATAGTATTTGTATACAGTTGTAAGAGAGATACCCTACCTCCCCTTGATGGTTAGACTTGTGCAATATACGTATTAGAAACTGCACTATGAACCTTGCCCGAGAAGGCAAGGATCATCTTTACTTGCATTTTGACTGTTCACCTCATTCTCAAACATGTCTGTTTTGCTTGGAGAGCTGCCCAAAAACTGGAACCTGCCCTCTTCTATTCAGTAATCTTCTTAATCCTTTGTATGCTATGATCCGATCTAACAGCAGTAAGATTTGAACACATTCAAGAAGAGCATGTGTTCAGTTACATGTAGAATTTAGAGGGTGTTTGAAGAAAACTAACACTGCACTACTAAACAGAGTAACACCCTTCTGAATGCATTGTAATCAGTGAGCTGAGAAGGGCGTAACTGCTCAGAATGGCAGTGCCAGAGTGATTTAAGAACCATCCTCTGATAATGATAAACAGAAAAGGTTCAGTTTTAGGGTTTCCAGCTGTGGGCTGGGAAATACCTGGAGATTTGGGGGTGGAATCTGAGGAGGGTGGGGGTTGGGCATAATGCCATGGAATCCCCCTTTCAAAGCAGCCATTTTCTTCAGGTGATCTCTGTCACCTGGAGATCAGTTGTAACAGTGGGAGATGTCCAGCCACCACCTGGAAGCTGGCAACCCTACTCAGTTTAGTGTTATAGAGGTTCGTGCCAGTTTTCCATTTGTAGATGCTACATTTTAATAGAAGTAAAGGTCCACAAAGGTGAAGATAGAAAGTATTGTTTAATACAGTCTTGTTCTTCTTGGTAATCAAAAGTGATTCATTTCCCAGGAGGATATTCTCGCTACACTCACTTAGCAAGTGGCACAGTCAGCATAAAGAAGAAACGTGAACCTTTAAAGCAAGCAAATCTACCCTTCCAATGCGGTTATCACCGCACTTAATAGCCAGATATTAATATGCTGTAATAAGTTATGTGGTAGCTTTTAAAAGGCAGCAGTATTTTTTCCCATCACAAATTTCAGAGAGAGACAGTAATTTCAGATTTCTTATCTCCTCAACAGACCAAAAGAGATCTATTTCAGTCAGTCATATTAAGGTAAGTGACTGTCCAACTGGTCAGAAGTGGGAGAGGGAGGCTTTAATTTCACACCCATCTTTCCAGCAGAGATAACCTAGTGAAACACTAGAACTTGTTAGTAACAGTTAATATCCCTGAAATTTAAGTATGCTGATTAGACATTTTCTTTTCAGCAGTGGAGTTCAGATCCAACCTTTGGTAGGAAAGAGGGAAAAATTGAGTCTTTTCCAAGAGTCACAAAGAAATTCATTAAATTGAAAGTGTAATTATGGTATCATTTTATATTAATGAGAGTAACTGAATATACACAAAGGCAGAAGAGTAATATTGCGACCTTAAACATATGGAGAATTTTAAACAGGCTAGAAAAGCATTTTCCAAAGTTGAGTTAAATTTAGAGTTTGGAACAAGGAACTGGGCCATATTGTGCATCACATGTTTACAAATTTATGAATCTGTGTTGTGAACTCTAACTGTCCTAGCACAGAACCAAAAAGTCAAATCACCCCCTTCTCTCCAGGCAGGTATATTCATGGCAGGTCATTTGGCTAACTTAACAAGAAGGGCTTAGCCTAGCTACTTATATGGGGTATGCTGAAATCACACCACATACTAACTTTGGGATCATAAGAACAATGTTTGACTCCAATGACACTTTTACGACCAATAAAGTTTAATTCTGGGTATATGTTTTCATGTATATGCACACTTCTTCAGATAAGCTTGCTTGCCCCAATGGAATTGAGAAAAACCAGTCTGCATCTAGAATGGACCCAAAAAAGATCAGGCAGTAAGCAAAGTAAGCCTATGACAATGACAGAGGTGCTGTATTCCCTGCAACACACTATTTATTTGACATGGAGGAACTATGGGTAATTACAGCCAATCATCTACCATGTGACAATTTACCCCAGTGTGCATGTAATTAGTAGGCAATCATCTCTACTTCTTGTCAAGCATTGTGGAAAATTTCATCACATTGCCACACTTGGTTTGAAATGTGGGGAACCAAAGAACTATAATATTATCCTCACTATAACAATACATATAACCACCTTATGAGCTGGATATAGGCACAGGTGGAAAGATTTCACTTAGTAAATAATCATCTGTATTTGCTCACCATGGGAGGTGAGCAGTGAGATACTCAAGGCGTGTACCATGGAGTATCAGCTCATTATACCAAACTTTGTTCTGTTGCTTCAGTCCAACATGGTTACTCACCTGAATCTATTCCAAATGTGTCTGTATTATCAACTGAGTGACATTATATGCAACCCTTTCCTGACCTTTCTTTATCTGTGGGGTTGAAAACCAGATCAGATATAAACCAATTTTTTTCTACTAACGCTTCATTTCCAAGTCAGCATGTGGAACCATAAGCCTTCAGAACTACTTCTTTCTTATCAAGCTCATTATGTTTTGAAACAGTTTGTGTTATAGTTTGTTTGATACTGTGGGAGGGAAAGACGATAAAAGTTCAGGTTACTCTTTATTTCACATAGATTTGTTTGCTCATTGTTAAATTGTAGACCTCAAATAATAGGGACATTCAAACTTTTAAAATGCAGCTAATGAGTTGCTTTGCCCTAGGTACCATGGCAACAGGCAGAGAAACCTTGCTGCAGATATCTGTGGGGAATATTTGCATTTTAAACCATTCTGGCAGTATAATGCAGGTAACCAAAAGGAAATGTAATTAGGGGCCAAAGTCAAGAACACTAAATCATTCTCCCTCCCTATATGTTTCAACTTTCTTTTTATTGATGGTGGTTAACAGTGAAGGTGGTAAATCACCTCCCGCACCCCAGATAGATTTGAAAGAGGAAAAAAGAAAGCTCTATGGAATTGCTGTTTATTTATTTTAAACATTTACCTCTCACTCTCAGCTGTAAAACTGGTTCCTGAGGTAGGTGCCAACTTACTAAAACAATCACAATAAGTCAAAAACATGAATTTATTCTCAAGTTGGGCTATCATTACTGACAAGGTCCTGTCCCTTCCTACTTCAGAAGATGGACTTAAAGCATGGCAATGGCCAGAGGCTTATTTTTTTAGCAGGGAGGGAAGGAGCCAGCTTGCCCACTAGGCCAACTAGGCATTCGCCTAGAGTGTGCGGGCCCTTAGGGGCGCCAAAAGCCCCCCACCCCCACCAAAAGCCCCGCCAAAAAACCCGCCCCTTCCCTGGCTTGCAGGCGCGCTTAAGGGAAGGGGAGAAAGAGTCGGTGGGGGGGGGTGAAGGAGCAGTGGCGCAATCCCAGAGGCGAGGAGGCGCATCTGTTGTCTCTCCCTCCGCTGGGCTTGGGTGGCTCCCTGTTGCCTCTGGCGGGGACTAGCCCTCCCCCTACCTGCCCGCCTGCCACCTTGGTGCTCTCACCACCCCCAACTTTGGCAAAAGAGGCTTGGCTGGAAGTGGCTGGCGAAGCCCCTGACCCGAGCGTGCCTCAGCGGTGAGGGATCTCAGTCTGCACTGGGCTGGCTGCGTGGGGGGAAGGGGGGAGCGGGAGAGAGAGAGAGAGAAAGAAGAAGGGCGTCTGTTGTGGGGAGGGGAAGGGAAAGGAGTTCGTAAGCCGCTCTGAGACGCCTTTGGGCAGTGAAGGGCGGGGTATAAATCCAATCTCTTCTCTTTTTCTACCTCACAGGGCGTCTGTTGTGGGGAGAGGAAGGGAAAGGAGTTTGTAAGCTGCTCTGAGACGCCTTTGGGCAGTGAAGGGCGGGGTATAAATCCAATCGCTTCTCTTTTTCTACCTCACAGGGCGTCTGTTGTGGGGAGGGAAAGGGAAAGGAGTTTGTAAGCCGCTCTGAGACACCTTTGGGCAGTGAAGGGGGGGTGAAGAAGCACACACACACACACACACTGGAGCTCCCCAAGGTGGAGGCCATGAAGGCGACCCTACAACCATTCCTCCCCGCTCCATTCTGCCCTCTTCCTCTGCTGAAGGTGGCGTGGAGGGTGCCCGGGCGGCTGGTGCAGCATGACTGCCCTGGAGGCTTCTGCATTCCTAGCTGATGTTGAAGAGGAGAGAGGTTGGTGGGGGCAGGGGAGAGGTGCTTGGAAGGACAGGCTGGTGGAAGAAATGCCCTGTGAGGACTGGAAGGGAGGCTGCAGGCGCTGTCACCTCTGAACATTTCTCCAGTCAGGCTCAGACCGATGCACAAGGGATGCCCCCCCCGCCAACACACACAGTTTGCCAGGTAAAACATGTGCCTGCCCCCTTAATTCAGGTGTGGGTGCGGGCAGCTGTTTGGATTGTGACAAATTCTCTTTGAAGTCAGTGGGGTTTACTGAGAAATGCCTTAAGATCGCACAGTAGATCAGCCTTTGTTTTTCAGCCTCTGCAGGATCTGTTTGAGATGGAACTCCAGGTCTGTTGGTTCCCCCCCCTCCACCCCAAAAACAAAGAGAAAACCTCAGTACATTTCTCCAGCCTGTTCAGCTCTGTGGCAGGAGGAAGGAAGTGAGGGAAGCTCAAATGTTTCGGGCTCCTTTTGTCCTCCTCAGAGCTGTTCTGGGCAGCAGCAGAGAATGAGTTAAGGCAGGGACACTGGCTCCACCCCCTGGCACCGTGGTGGGGGGGCAGGGCTCCCTTTTTGGTCTGGGAGGGGAAGGGAGGGGAGAGGGCAGCGACCCCTGGCTCTGGTTCCAGAATAGACCCGCTCCTCCCCCAGGCAGCAGGGAGAGGGAGCCGATCCTTTCCAGATGCCTGAGCTGCCACCTCCCCCCTCCCAGCACACATCCAGCCTGAAACATCCACAGTTGAAAGGCCTGCCTGCCCCAGGCTCCTGCACACACCCAGTTCCTGGACTGACCCCAGCCATTGCAAACAGGTCCTGGGACTAAGCTGATCTGAGTGGTATTGGAGGCCCGTGTTATCACGCCAGGTAGGATTTGCAGCTCATTTGGGGGCTCCTATTTTTAAAATGTGTCTGCCTCACCGGAAAGTGTGTGTGTGTGGGGGAGAGAGAGAGAGAGAGAGAGAGAGAGAGAGAGAGAGAGAGAGAGAGAGAGAGAGAGAGAGAGAGAGAGAGCTCTCTGCATATCAAAAGCATCCTCTTTTTCTCAAGGAGAAAACAGACCCCTCATTTTCAAAAAAATTCTTTGTGGGTCAGAAAGAGAAAAGTGGGGCATGAGTGGAAGAAAGGGGGGGGAGACAAAAAGAAGGCAAAGAGAGGGGACAATATACTGTCCCCCACACACCTTTCCTTCACTGGTTAATAAGATGGAGGCAGATTTTGCACACACATCCTCCCCGCTCAATCAGGCTGGATTTCCTTCTCTCCAGGCCCTGCCTGGAGGTTGGCAACCCCATAATTGGTGGGCATGTGCGTGGGGGGCACCAGAAGGTAGCCTCGCCTAGAGTACAAAAAACCCTGGAGCCAGCCCTGGGCAGGACCTTCTCATCAGCCCACTATCATCTTTGTTGAAAATTGGCTTCTACTTTCCTGTTTCAGGTTACCCTGTAAATCTTGGGCATGGCTAGAAGCATAAGCCAAGGAGCAAGTGTAAAAAGATATTAATTAGCCTCGGTTCACAGCCTATGTCTTCAAACAAGCCAGCCTATCAGTCCAACATCTTGGGCATGTTCTGTTTGTTTTCTGGTTTACTGAGATAGAGTTTATTCTATTGTAAACTGCTTTGAGTCTAGGGCTGCGTTCAGACGGCCAGTCAATCGCGCCATGAGCCCTCCTAAAATTTTATCCCGATTTTTTTAATCCAGCCTAGCACGACCAGACGCCCCCCATGAAATAGCCTCACCGCGCGTTGTTCCCACCGTGATTTGTCTACACGGCATCCACCGAGGATTTTTTTTAAAAAGTTTTGTACATTCGCATAGGCAAGGCTGCGCCTCCTTGGAGAACTGAGGCGATCGCGGAGGGTTTTCAGCAAAGTCCCGGTCCTCCCCCTTGCCATCATGATCAATGGAGGGACTATTTTGCAAGTTAGAACAGTCCTTCCCCCCCTCCATCTCCCTTCGCGGTAACGTCTTGTCCCTAAAAGAAATAAGCATGAATATTACATTCCTCGTAGCGCTTATCGCTGAATGCGTTTCCTCATTAAAGCGCACATGGGGTTTCAATTTTTTAAAAATCGCGCCCCCGTCGGCTCGGTCTGACGTCAGACCAAGCCGACGGGAGCATCGCGCGCTAATGGAGTGACCAGACGGAAGAAAGTCTGCAGTTGTTGCGCAGGTAAGCGAAAACCCTACATTGAAACTGCTACTTTTTAAATCAGGATTGGAGGCGCAGCAGAACGGGATGCCTATGGGACCGGAATATTTCGCAGATGTTTCTGTCTGGTCGTGCATTTTTGATCCGCAAGGGAAGTCGTTCCTATGGCAGATCAAAAGATCCGTCTGAACACACCCTAGGGTTACCAACCTAGAGGTGATGGCTGCAGATCTCTTGCTATTTCAACTGATCTCCAGGCAACAGATATCACCTGGAGAAAATGGCCACTTTGAAAGGTGGACTCTATGGCATTATACCCCATTGAAGTCCCTCCCTCCCAAAATCCCACCAGCCCTAGGCCCAACCTCAAAAATCTCCAGGTATTTCCCCAACCCAGAGTTAGCAACTCTATTTGAGTCCCTCAGGGCGGGAGAATAAAAGATGATCAAGAACATATTTTATCCCCTCTGAAATTACTTATAATAAAGTAACAAAAATAAACCCCTAAAAACATAGAACTTATAGAAACAACAGGTGTAAAAATTGATACATATATGGCAGGAGTGGCCAGACTTGCTCAGCTTAACAGCCACATAGAATAAATGTCAGATGTTTGAGAGCCACAAGACATGAACAAATATTACATGTTTTTATTTTAAAATATGCAAATTTGCTTTTTATTAACATTAAATGAGACTGCCAAAAATAAAAGGGGTAAAAACAGATATTGATAATGATATTTATCTGTTCAATTATATTTATTTCTTTGCTAATGAAATTTATTTGTCTAAGGGAGAGAGAAAAAGAGAGAGAGAGGTAGAAAGAATGAAAGAGAATGAGAAACAAAGAAAGCAAATAGATGGATGGGAGGGGGAAGGAAGGAAGAGAGGGAGGGAGGGAGAAAAAGTATGCCTCCCCTTTGCTTCCTCAGCTGCCCTGCCGGGAGTCACACAATGTATGTGAAAGAGCCGCATGTGGCTCCTGAGCCGCAGTTTGGCCACCCCTGATCTATGGTAACAAGCACACTATAACCCCACCACCACCCAAACAGCATGGGCCAATTATATCACTAAGAGCCTGCTTCAAAAGGTAGGACTTCTTCAGACTCTGGCAGAGGGGGCTGGCACATCAAGCCTCCTCTTTCAGAAGCTCCTTCCAGTGCCTTGGGATTGTCATCAGAAAAGTTATTTTCTTTCCCTTTCTCTTATATCTTTCTGCACCCCCAAACCCTGTGGCCTTTTTCCTATCCCCATCAGCCTCTCTGCATACCCCTGTTTCTGGTATCCCTATTCTTCTGTCAGTTTCTCCATTTTTGGTACTCTTGCATATTAAGGTCTCTTGCATATCAATGTACAGGCAGACTGAAAGCCACTCTTGGTGGGGAATCTCTGTACATCTCTCAAGCTTGAGTGACTGGAAGAGATTGCTGGACTATGTCAAATCAATGCAATGGGCTCCTGGCTATCAACAGGGACAAAGGGAGGCGTTCCACAGTTAAGCCACAAATATTGATGGTACGTTGAAAATCTGCTTTGTATAGCCTTTTTATATTCTATGGAGAAAGTGTCAGACATTGCTAGAAGTCTTAACTATATGATAATTTGGACTTATGAAGCAATACAACCTACAATTAGTTATAAAAGAAAAAAATTCCAGCAATAGTCTCGGGGGGAGGTAGAAATATTGTAGTACACTGTGGGAATGCTATATTTATCTATTGAGAATCTACTGTATTCCAGGATATAATCAATAAGTCTTGCTAGTGATGAATATTGAATAATACTCCTTTTGAAACTCAGGCTATTTTGAATTGTTTGTATATTGTCTGGTTTTATCTGTTAATTTAGTCAGTTATTTAGAGTGTTATTTTTATCTCTCTAGCAACTGTAAGTGAATCACCATCATATTTGCGACAGACAAGATTGGGCAAGATTTCCAATCCCTTGCGAACATTATATCTGGGCATGAAGCGTAACTGTGAGATCCAGTTCAGCAACCTTTTTTTGTACCTGGGAATGGACAAATGCCTGATGTGAGAAATGCTGGAAGTGAGCTTGAATTCACATGCTAACCTGTATTGTTCTTCAAAAGATGAAAAAACTACTTTATTATGTCAAATTAATGGTCCAAACAGACCAATTCCTAAGTAGGTCTACTCAGAAGTAAGCCCTGTGTTATTCAGTGAGATTTATTCCCAAGTGACACATAACATTTAAAAAATACATTAATTTTGTTCATTTAGGCAGTAGTGCTGTATTGTTCCTTGATATAATTAAAATTTTGTAACAGCAAATTTAAATTCATTTGTATTTTTTCATACTATTCACATTCTGTTTCTGGGACTCTCTGTAATTTATCCAAGCACTATTTTTCACTAATGAATAATAATAATAATAATAATAATAATAATAATAATAATAATAATAATAATAATAATAATAATAATAATAATAATAATAATAATAATACTTTCAATTTATTAATCGCTTTTCCCACTCACGCAGGCTCAGAGTGATTTACAGTTACTCAGAGACATGGACTAACAATTTTGGGGGGGATAGGGAGACAACATACAATTATTTTAATCACACACTGTAGCTGCTCAGGAGGGTTCATCTGCAGGCTGTATCAGACGTGATCCGACAGCATGTTCTTTGTTGGCTGGCTGATGACGTCAGGACTCATGATGTCGCATTGTCACACTGCCAACTGCCTGGCTGATTTGCTCCACTGCAGGCCGATTCACTCCACTGCAGGGCAGGCTGACACAGATTTTTCTACCTTCCAATCTCACAGCACGGCAGACGTCTTCAATGGCAGCTAACTCCTACCCGAAGGGATTGGTGTGCCCACCCCTAGCGGGTGGTCCCCAATTTATCTACTTGCCAAAGCTTTTGAATCACTGGGTAGACGATGAGCTAGGGACAAAGCTTGGTTGCTCACACCAGCGTGGGGCTAGAACTGACAAAGCATGGCAGTTCAGATGTTATAGTTATGCAGGGGATTTACCCACTGTGCCACCACTCCCCTCACTGCCACTGCCACTGCCACCGCTCCACTTCCATCAGTGGAACAGAACTTCCTTGTTTCTCCATCTTGCTATAGCCCACTGAGCTCCCTGGAATGCTTCTCTTGGGGAACAAGGGACCCTTAGTAACATCAGGAGAAGCACCCTGGGAGTCGCAATGGGAGGGGGGGAATTGACAGAAAAGGGCCTCCCTTTCATTGGCAGAAATTGACCTTGGGATACAACCCTTTGTCTGGTGACTCACAGTGTCATTAGTACAGTCCATTGCTGAGAATGTCACAAAAGAGAGTTTACTCTGCTTGAAAGAAGCACTTTCTGCCTAAGCTGCAAAGAAGAACCATGTATAAATGCCAAATATCAAAAAACTGACACCATATATCAGCTGATCACAAATATTTGACTAGTATATCTTACATATGTAAAGTCTATTGTTGAGCACAATTAAGCATAAATGTAGGCTGCATTCAGATGTCACAGACTAACCTGTGTGAGAAAAATAAGCTTCACAACCTCCATCTCTCCTCTTCCTGTACACCTTCAACCTCTTAGAAATTGCAAAGTATGAAGTCTTCAATACACAGAAATCTGTTTTGATGTACAAGTGAGGTGCTTAAACAGATTGCAGGTTGTTTCTTGCTTACAAAGCAAGAGTCTAATGCAAGATTGAGCCAAAGATTTGGGTTCTTTCTTCTGTGAACACACTTATGTCCACTAAAATCATGGGTGTTTGAACATTCACTTCATCTTCTTTCTTTTTTTTCTTTCTTTTTTGGCCCCCTGAAGGGGAATTTTTTATTTGCATTTCTATAAACTACTACAGAAAAAAGGAAAGGGAAAACTACACACTACAGGATAAAGTAAAAAGAACCTAACTAAAAACCCAAGTGTGGAGGTTATACAATGCTTGTAAGATAGTTGATACTCTTATTCAATTACTTTGAGAGATGAAGAGTGCCTGCCAATCATTGCTTATATTAACAACATCAGCCTATCCGACCCAACAGAGAGTAATTCCACCATTAAGATACCGATAAATCACAGCACTTAAGATAAGTTGGCCTCTCCTTTTACGCTTTACTCCCCGCCCCCCTAGGCAAATTATTTTATACCAATGTTCCCCTAGCAAGGATATTTTAACCATTTTCTTTCTTCTGTCTTCCATATAACTATTATAACTCTGGATCTGTCCATTCCAAATGTAGACAAAGTTCCTTTTTCCAGGACATCTTATCTTCTTTAAGTCCAAAATCATATGAGATCTTCCTTGTGTTGCTTTCAAAGCACACTTATTGGAGAATCAAACTTTTCTCTTGGCAAGCAGATCTTATGACGCTAGGGTGACAAACCCTTTACTCCAGACAAATATACCGCTTTTCGATCTACTTGCCAGTCCAACCGCAAAAAGAAACCAAGCTTAGAATCTCCATACTGTCCATAGTTCTCTATGATCAGACTTACGCTCCAAATACTGTCGCTTTAAAAATTCAACCGCTTTTAGTACAGTTCCAGATTGCTGTTCCTTTTAAGCCACCAGAGGGCCCTGGATTTACTTTGAAGACAGAGTCTATGATTAGGTCACATGACCTGGTTTTCCGCAATTCTCCTTCCTGAAGAAAGCATTGGTCCTGCCTCTCCCTTCGCCTCTCATCGCCATCTTTGGGGTTGTTTACATTAACCGAAGAAGAATGCCAACGTCTCTAAGGTCTGTTAATACGCTCCATTTCCTTTCAGAAAGACTCTCTGTTACAGCCCATTGCCAGGATTTAGTCAGTCCCTCAAATCATGCTTTCGCATTCGCTTAAGCGTCGGGAGAGAAGGCATCCCTTCCCCCCCTCCGCTTGTAAACCGCTTGTGGTAGAGGGACTTCATATCTGTGCTTTGATGTCTTGTTTCAACGCAGACTCACTCATCCTTCTTTAAACCGATCCAGCTGGTCCTGAAACAGGCCCTGGGATCATGCCAAGCAGAGAAATCGCTGAACCTCCGAACACTTGTCCCAGTCAGCAGCTCTTGTACCGAATGGTTGCATGGCGGCCGGACCATCGAGGCAGAAGGAGCGCCTCAATTCCCCAGCATCGCGCTGGTGAAGAGGCCACCCCTCAAGCGCCCCATGGCTAGGAGCCATACCCGAATGGCTCCGGGGGGGAGCAGACAGTTGCCCCCCCTCCAAACCGCCAGCGCGCAGATCACACCCCTTGATCAACCAGGAGGCATGTCTGCTAGTGAGTTGCCATTGACCGGAAGCCAACATTCACTTCATCTTCAATACTTACAAATAAACTGCAGCACTGATGAGTTGCATCAAGACCCTTTTTCTTCCTTCCTATATGTACACTTTGAAAAGTACTGAGGTCGGAGACTGAGGCAACCTGGGAGTCGCACTTTGAAAATGTACACTTTGAAAAGTACTGAGGTTTGTGGACCGCATGGTCAGGCCATGCAGTGGCGGCCATCTTATTCCAGTTAATACACAACACCCCTCCCCCGATAGTTCAGGCATTCCCACAAACATAGTCCTTCAAGTACTCGGGGCGCTGCCACTCCTGAGTTGACCTGTGCAGTTCTGGAAGAGGACGGTCGGTTATGGGCTGGGCCGGCTCTGGAGCAACTGGTGGCTTGGAGGCTGCTGGAGGTGGAGCGTTGTCGGGGTGACTGGGCATGGGAGGTGCCCCGGTGCGGGGACCCTCTGTTGGCTCACTGCTTGGCGCGCTGACTTCCAGTTCAGCCTCCCCATCTCCTGGTTCCTCTAGGGGCAGTAGCCAGCGGCGGAGCTGGTCCATGTGTCTCCGCAGTAGCTGTCCATCTTCTGTGGAGACCTCGTAAGATAGGGGTCCTGTCACCCACACCACTCACGTGGGGATCCAGGGCGGCCCACGTGCATAATTATGTGCATACACGTGGTCCTCTGGGAAGAACCCCCATGGGGCCATCTGTACTTCCACTCCTGGGGTGTGGTCCGGCGCCCGGTCTGGGTGCAGGCGGTCCAGCCTGGCCGTCAAGTGCCTGCCCCTGAGCATTTCTACGGGAGAGCGGCCGGTGGCCGGTTTCTCCTTGGATGTTTAGGAAGTGTTTCAGCTGGGCAACCCAGGCCCTCCAGTACTCAGGATGGGTAGGGTCGAATGCTGAGAGGTGCTGTCCCGGAGCAGAAGCCATGATTCAGTGTAGTAGGAGCGGTGCAGGAGCCGGTTGTGATGATGCGGTGGCTGGGGTTTGCAGCGCGCTGGTGAGAGCGGTGCGTGGCGGGGAGTCCTTAGCCTCCATGGTGGTCGTCGTTGTGGTGCTCATGGTTGCGGTGGAGTCAGGCTTGCTCAACGGGATCCCACCTTCATCACCAGTGAAAAGTACTGAGGTCAGAGACTCAGCATAGTGAATCAGCTCTTGTTTATTGGATCACATCAGGAATGAAGGATATATGGGCCAAGGAGTGCCTGGCTTATATTCATGCCCCGCACCACACCCACACACATACCCATCACCTGTGAATGGCCTTATTTACACATCTACAATTCAATAGGTCTAGTTTCGGATCCGGGTGAGCCCATAGGTGTGCCTACGGATCCAAAGTGGCTATTGTCTTGGAGCGAAGCTCTGAGGTTTGTGGACCACATGGTCAGGCCATGCAGTGGCAGCCATCTTATTCCAATTAATACACAACACACTTACTATTCACCTTTCCAGCATCTTTGTATTTTTAAGTCTGATTAGAAACACTATGGCACAGTAAACATACCTAATCAATCAGGTGCACATCAGTCTGGTAGCTACTATGGAAACAAGTCTTGTGCTTGCACACTCTCCTCTTCCCCTTCTCTTCAATTCTCTGATTCAACTACTTACTTGCTGTTTGAACTCAAGCCATAGTTTCCCCATTACATCTGAACTTGCAAAGTATGGTGTGTACTTCCACTCCACGATTGTAGATCACAGTTGAAATGCATTTTCCAATCCTGTTTAGGAAGGCAAGCACAATTCACAGTTATTTAGTTCTGATGCAGATACAACTGTAACCTATGGTTGCATTAAACAAGAAGTAACTGCTGGAATTGGAGCTAGGGTTGCCAGGTCCCCTTGGCCACTGGTGGAGACTAGGGCTGCCAGCTCCAGGTTGGGGAATTCCTGGATGTTTGGGGGTGGAGCCTGGGGGGAACAGGGACCTCAGTGGGGTACATATAACAGAGTCAGCCCTCTGAACTATCCATTTTCTCCATGGGGACAGATCTCTGTAGTCTGTAAACTATAATTCCAGGGGATCTGTCTCTATATATGAAATGTTAACTTCCATTTCAATGTATCTGTGAAAGTGTGCATGCACACAAAAGCTCATACCTTGAATAAAGGTCTTAAAGGTGCCACTGGACTCTAACTTTGCACTCTTGTACAACAGTTATTCAAGCAATTCTTGGCCCATGCTGAAACTAAGCAAAAACTATTTAAAAAAACCCACACTTTTGAAATTATATGTGATTACTTTTTTATTTGTAAATATTGGGATTGTGGGGATACAAATGAGTTTTTAAAGGGCAATTTAATTTTTCTAAACCCAGCCCAAACAGCTGCTGTTTTTACACATTTGCCAACTTCATTTTTCTGAAGCACTCCAAAAACAAATTCTGTTCTTATAACAAGCCAATTCCAATTAGTGTGATTGCCATGGGATAACTATACAATACCTGTGTGTATTAAGGACTCCATTTTGGTTTTTTTATAACACTCTGGGGTTGTAAATATTTTATGATTACCACAGCCGCCTGTATTGTCACCATGTAATTCAATACTGTTACATCATTGCATGTTTATCTTTTGATCAGTGGCAAGGGGGATGAAGAAGAGAAGAAGAAGATATTGGATTTATACCCCACCCTTCACTACCCAAAGGAGTCTCAGAGCGGCTTACAAACTCCTTTCCCTTCCCCTCCCCACAACAGACACCCTGTGAGGTAGGTGGGGCTGAGAGAGCTCTGACAGAAACTGTTCTTTTTCAAGAACAGCTGTACCAGAACTATGGCTTGCCCAAGGTCATCCAACAGGTGCAAATGGAGAAGTGGGGAATCAAACCCAGTTCTGCCAGATTAGAGTCTGTGCACTTAACCACTACACTGAACTGAAGTTATCAAAACACTTTTGAGCACTATTACATTCCTTTCCTCGCCAGAAGGGTGATCTTAAGGAGCTTTCCTTGAACACTGAGTTTAAATGTATGGCCCAATGATCCCATATTTCAGCTTTTTAACTACAGAATCAGTAAAAGCATAAAAGTATTGCTGAAATGAGAGTACAACAAAATCTGTAAGCATCACATATTGGAGGCACGAGGGGATGCGTCACTCCAAATAATTGCTTCATAGGGAGGGTCATCCTGACCCAGAGACACAAAACACCATTAACAGCCAGTTTAGATGAAAGGATGGGCAAAAACAGCTTCATCATCATCGAAAGAATGAAAAAAAACAGAGTGAGAGACAAATAAGGCTTCCATTGGATGTGGTGGCTGACCTGCAGGAAAATTCTTGATTTCCTTTTTATTTCAACAGCAGAGGACAAGCAGCTTATCAAGCTACAGGACATCAGATGTATGAGATCAAGGAAAGAATCGGCATCCCTGGAAGAATTTGGTTCACAAAAAACAACCATATTTCTACCTCCTAACATAGATATCAATATTAAATATGAAGATGAAGACAAGAAAACGGAACTCACGGAGTGCTCTTATGCTCAAGTTACACAAGCCGAAGCAGTACAACATTGCTCCTAAGCTCATGGAAGCATAGCAGGGTACTAGTGCTGATATAACTCTGCCAATAGAGCGTCAGAATGCAAGGATGTGGGTGGTATGGGATGTGGTGGGAGAATAGCAGAGTTTAAGATGAATCCTGTGTTCTCAATACACTGTGACCACTCAGTTGCCCTAAGGTAGCACAACTTAATGTCTGCAAAAGAGACAGTGTAAGGTAAATATGCCCACTGAGATAAATAACTGCCATATATGACCCAACACCACCTTCTCCCTCTCTGCCCCCCAGACTCAACAAAGGAAAGGATTTTGACTCACTTTATAGCCAAACACAGCATGACATCAGTACAACACCATGAGACCCAGCCAGCAAACACATATCTCATATACAGACGCATGAAGCACAAGTCTACATCATTCTCTTGTCCACAGAAGTTAGGAGAACACAATGGCAATAGCCAAAGCTCACGAAAAGGCATATTGTTGATAATGTTTTCATAGAATATTTAAAGGTATCTTGTGTCCGAACTGCAACAAGAGTCTGCATTGCTGAAACTGGGAAAGGCACCTCCTATGGGCACTTCATATCCCAAGAAAGGGAGCCTGAATAATTCACAGCACTTATAAACCCAAGAAAACCCCAACATATCTTCACTTCCCCACTGTAATACGGAGGAAGCATATACTGGTTTAACAGACTACAAATTGTAACACACAGGGAGTATGGTATAGAAACAAGGAGAGAACTGCTGGCTATAAACTCCCAAATGAAGGTGAGTTTGCAATGAAGCTCAGACCTTTGCTGCTGGATATCAAACACTCCACCACACCTGTGGATATTGCTGACCAAACACACTAGATATCTGTGACTGGATTCCCCAACAAGTAATTGTGTGGCACAAAGCAGCTGCAGGGAAGCCAACGGGGCTGGGGATCTTGCACTGGAGATGAGGGATGCAACTTTCTACCCACAATCAAAAGTCACTAATTCAATAAGTATGTTTCCAACGTATACTTCTATGGACCCTACTAGAGATCTGCATGGCACAGCTGTGGGGAATATCCTTGCTAGCAAGCCCTCCAGATGCAAATTAATTCATGTTCTCTGTTTTATTGACTACTAGGAATAAGGCCCGTTGTGGAAATAAATACAACGAGCTCTAGAAAGAGGCTCTGGGAGAGTGCCCTGGCCTTGGGCACTCAGCGCCAATTTGCTGTGGCAACCTCAGCAGGGTATAATGACACAGAGTTCACCATTTTCTCCAGGGGAACTGATCTCTACCATCTGAAGAGCAGTTGTAATTCTGCGTGATCTCCATCCCTCCCCTGGAGATTGGCAATAATGGTTCCCCATGAGGGAATGGCTGGCTCGGAGGGTAGAGTCTATGGCATTGTACCTGTCTGAGGTCCCACCCCTCCTCAAACCTCACCCTCTCCAGCCCCCCCCCTCAAATCTCCAGGAATTTCCCAACCTAGTGTTGGCAACCCAATCTTCCTCCCAGCCAATCGTCAACCTACCATTATGTGCCCCCTGGCTTCAGCATAAGAACATAAGAACATAAGAGGAGCCAATGTTGAATCAGGCCAATGGCCCATCTAGTCCAACACTCTGTCACACAGAGGCCAAAATATACCAGGTGCCATCAGGAGGTCCAGCAGTGGGGCCAGGGCACCAGAAGTCCTCCCACTGCTGCCCCCTCCAGCACCAAGAATAGAATGCATCACCTGCCCCAGACTGAGAGTTCCCATCTATACCCTGTGGCTAATAGCCACTGATGGACTTCTGCTCCATATGTTTATCTAATTCCCTCTTGAAACTGTCCATGCTTGCAGCTGCCACCACCTCCTGTGGCAGTGAATTCCATATGTTAATCACTCTTTGGGTGAAGTATTTCCTTTTATCTGTTCTAACCTGACTGCTCAGCAATTTCATGGAGTGCCCACGAGTTCTTGTATTGTGAGAAAGGGAGAAAAGTACTTCTTTCTCAACCTGCTCAATCCCATTCATAATCTTATAAACCTCGATCATGTCACCCCTCATGTCACACAGCTTTCCATCTCCTCCCCCTCCCTTCTAGAGAGCAGTTGTAATTCTGAATGATCTCCAGCTCCCACCTCGAGATTGGCAACAATGGTTCCCCATGAGGGAATGGCTGGCTTGGAGGGTGGAATCTATGGGATTATACCTGTCTGAGGTCCCACCCCTCCTCAAACCGCACCCTCTCCAGGCTCCATCCCTCAAATCTCCAGGAATTTCCCACCTGGAGCTGGCAACCCTATCAGGAGTGGCCCCAATGAGTTTTCTCTGAAAGGCCAAAACAGGTGTGGAAAGGGCCTTTACTGACAGAACCTGGTTGCCTAGCAACAGGCACTGAGGAGAAAGCACAGTTGCCACCTTTGATTAGAGAAATTCCTGGAGATTTGGAAGTGGATCCTGTGGAGGACAGCATTTGGGGGGGGGGGTGGAAGGACTCAGTAGGGGGATAATGTCATAGGGTCTACCCTCCAAAGCAGCCATTTTCTCCAGGGGAACTGATCTCTGTCATCTGAAGATCAATTGTAACAGCGGGAGATCGCCAGGTCTCACCTGGAGATTGGCAATCCTAGGGGAAAGTCAGCCTCACAGCAGGGGGTTTAAGAGAATGGTTTGATGGTCACTGGCCCACCTCATTAGCCAGCCAGCCATGGTGGAGCCAATAAGGAGTGAGAGGCATGTTAAATTTATTCTGATAGGAAAGTGACCAAGTTGGGGAGGGGTTATGCTGAAAGTCCTTTGTTTTTTTACTCACAGAAGCAAGCTTGGTTGTTTGGTTGCCTACCAACAGCCACTGAGGAGACAGTCACAGTTAGTCTCACACAGGAGCCAAGAGAAGCATCTTCCTCCAGAGAGAGTCCAGCTTTCCAGGAGCCACAGCTTGTTTCCTCTAGGCCATACCCTCCCTGGCACTGCCGCCACTGCTGAAGAAAGGCAGGGAAGCCTTTGAAAGGCGCTGGGCAGCCTTCTCTGTGGTGCAGGCCTTGCAGCTGAAGGAGAGGGGCCGCAAGGGCAGTAAAGGTGAGTGCTTCCCCTGCTTGCTGCCGCTCGCTAGGTCTGCCTCCTTCTCCCACATGGAGGGGTTGCCACTCTCTCAGCAGAGCATCCATCCCCTTCGCCGGCTCCCTCCAGACTGAGGGCGAAATGCTGCCTGCCAGCTCAGTGGGCGGGGCTGAGCCAACGTAGCGAGTCAATGCAGCCATGGGATTGGGAGACTGTGAGAGTGGAATCTCAGCAGGCCAAAGGCCATGGAAACGTGTCTAGGAGAGATATAAGGAGAGATATATAAGGAGATATATAAGGAGAGATAAGCATGCTAACAGCTAAACAGGGTATGCCAGGGAATAAAATGGCAGTTGCCTACATAGCTGACCAGTGCCAAGATAGCTAATTAGCTCCAAGATTTCGACAAGCAGAATTAAATTTCTTGGCCCTTAACATATCTTGATCTTGAAGCTGGTATGCAAACATTTTTGCATTAACACTTGGGTAAAAACAGATGATAACCAAAATGCTCAACCAAGTTCTGTTTTATTTTGCGGTGATAAATCAACTGAGAGACCTTAAGCAATGCTTAAAGTGAAAAATGGTAGAATAAGATTAACCAGAGATTGCCTTGACAGTCCGTCGGCTATCTATTCCTTGTTAAAGTTTCAGAATTTGCTTGCTCTCAAAAGTGGTCCAATTTAAATATGCAGATGCATATAAACTAATAATCATTAGCAGAAAATGTGACATGCATCTCCCAGACACCTTTATAAAGGTAATGATAAATCCATGCAATTTCATCATATTTCACTCTCTCAAGTTGCTTCTCTTTAGCTGCTAGAATTTATTCTGAAAAAAACAAACATGATAAATCTCTGGCATTTTTGTTACACACTAGAGGCTGCATGAAGAAATTGCTCTAAATTATCTGGAATTCCATATTGACTGTACAAATAAATAAGCATTAAATCAGCAGTAAGGGGAAAAGCGATATTAAAATGAAATTCTTCAAAAACGTGCTTCTTAAAAAAAAAATTCAACAACTGCATGCTTTTTTCAGTTTATTTTTTCTACAAACTTAGAAATGATAGTTGTATTCATCTTGCATTTTTATCTGACTCTTCCACTCAGGGAGGTTAGAACAGAATAGATTTCCCTTCCTCTATTTTATCCTCATAGCAACCTTGCCAGACATGCTAGAAAGAATTACCCAATGAACTTCATGGGAAAGTGAGTAATTGAACCCAGGCCTCCATATTCATAAGAGCTGTGGTGGCTCAAGTGGTTAAGATGCTGAACTTCAGGCTGTGGAAGGTCAGTAGTTCAGCAGTTCGAGACCCGGGTGCCGCATGACAGGGTGAGCTCCTGTCTCCAGTTCCAGCTCCTGCCAACCTAGCAGTTCGAAAGCAAGAAATTGCAAGTAGATAAATAGGTACCACTTCGGTGGGAAGGTAACAGCGTTCCGTGCACCTTGGTGTTTAGTCATGCCGGCCACATGACCACGGAAATGTCTTCGGACAGCGCTGGCTCTTCGGCTTTGAAACGGAGATGAGCACCGCAACCCTAGAGTCAGATTCGACTGGCTTTCGAGCAAGGGAACCTTTACCTTTACCTTTACCTCCATATTCTTGGTCTAACTACTACACCACACTGGCTTGTACAACAGGGAAAGTCATGGGCAATGACTGGCAACAGTACTTTATGTTTCACAGATTTGCATCACTAATAACAACCAAAACAGTTTAAAACAGTAACACATAGGCTGATTTCGCACTAGAGCTGCCTCGATGTTGCACCGCCGTTTGCCCCGATACTATTGGTCAATTTCACACCCGAAGCCACGGGGCTGCATTTGACCTGCAGCTTCTCCTGATTTCCTCCGCAGTTTCGTGTTCCTCAAAAAACAGGATCGTGAAACTGCGGGGGAAATCGGGCGAAGCCGTGGGTCAAATGCAGCCCCGCGGCTTCGGGTGTGAAATTGACCAATAGTATCGGGGCAAACGGCGGCGCAACATCAAGGCAGCTCTAGTGCGAAATCAGCCTATGTGTTACTGTTTTAAACTGTTTTGGTTGTTATTAGCAGCGCAACATCGAGGCAGCTCTAGTGCGAAATCAGCCATAGTGACAGTGTAGTTTTTGAAGTCTTTCACGGCCGGAGTTCATTAGTTGCTGTAGATTTTCCGGGTTGTGTGGCCATGGTCTTGGCATTGTAGGACCTGATGTTTCTTCAGTAGCTGTGACTAGCATCCTCAGAGATATAACACAGAAAGATGGAGTACTCTTGACACCTTGACACAGAGAGTACTACATCTTTCTGTGTTATACCTCTGAGGATGCCAGTCACAGCTACTGGCAAAACGTCAGGTCCTCCAGTGCCAAGACCATGGCCACACAACCCAGAAAATCTACAGCAACAGTGTAGTTTGATAACACTACTAGATTTGACTAGACTTGAGGATTTTTTTAAAAAAAGTTCTCATTAATCTTAGAACAAATGGCACATATAGTGTTTCTTTTCAGTGCATCTAAAAATTATTGTATGAAGCAAATAAAAAAGAGGTAGTATGATGCAGTGTTAGAATGCTGTGTTGCTGGGGAAATCCAGGTTCAACTTTGCACTTAGCCATGGAGTTCTCTGTCACTCCCTTTCAGCCTAATTTGCCTGTCAATGTTGTGATGGGGAAAGGGGGGGCATTCTGAGTTCATTGGAGAAAAGGCAATGTATGGATATAATAAATGTAAATAAATACGGCATGGATGGAGACATGTTGAGCTGTAAGGATGGGGGCAGAATACCAATAGTGGGTTTATGTGGAAATGCAATCAATACAAACCCAGCAAACATAAGGCTCAGAGCTCACACAAGATGCTCTGTGTGTAGTAAAAAGTGCAATCAAGTCACAGCCAACTTACAGCAACCCCGTAGGGTTTTCAAGGCCAGAGATGTTCAGAGGTGGGTTTCCATTGCCCGCCTCTGCATAGCTTAATCTTCCAAAAGTCTAAATGGATTCTCAAGAGTGTCACTTCATTATTCAACAATTACACAAAACATATTTCTGAAATAGTCTTCTTGTTGTTTTATTACAAGCTTTAATGTATCCAAAAAAAACCACAACCATTTGCAGAACAGGCAGTAGAATTATAACCATCTTTTTATGAAAGGGATTTTATAACCAGGCAAATGAGACTGTCACAAGAGGTTCTGCCAGTAGCATTATGCCTTTCCAAGGAAAAAATAAAGGCTGAAAGCCTGCAGAAATTGCCATTATGCCTCATTAAGCCATTTTTGCAATTAAGCTAAATGCCTCTATTTCCCTAAGTCCTGATGTAACATATTCTATGTTCATTCTTCTGGAAAGTAAGCAGCATGAGCACTGTGCTGTCTCAGTCATTCATATGAATGACTGTCTGAATATAAATTGTGAAGGGTAGGCTTGCCAAGAACTTACCGCGTGCCGGCTGGGGATGGATACGTCCTCGCAGGACCATCCCAAGGGGAAGGACAGGCACAGAGCACCATGCCATCGCCAGGAAGGGATGCTAGGCGATGCTCTGGCAATGCAGCTGGAAACTTGATGGTACCATTGTCCCATTGCCAGAGCGTCACCTGGTGTCACTTCCTGGCAACGGCATGGTGCGTTACCAGGAGGACTGGTCCGACCAGGGAGTATGCGTCCCCCGCTCCCATGCAGTAAGTACTTGGGAACCCTAGTGAAGGGTCCCTTTCAAGAATATTAAAAACATATAAGCACTGCCTTTTAGAGTTGCTGCCTCTGGGTTAGGAAACTCTTAGAGATTTCGGAGGAGGAAACTGAAGAGGGTGAGGTTTGGGGAGGGGAGGGACCTCAGCAGGGTGTAACACCATAGTCTACCCCCCAAAAAAAACAGCCATTTTCTCCAGAGGAACTGATATCTGTGACCTGGGGATCAGTTGTAATTCTGGGAGAACTCCAGGCTCCATCTTGGGGTTGGCAATCATACCTACAGTTCCTTAACAACCAATTCTTAAACAGGAACCAATCTAATGCAATTTCTCCTTTTGCTACTGTGTTTCGATTAACAATAGAAATATCCAAATACAGGAGAAAAAGCCTCGTCCTTTACAAAAAACCACTCAAAGAGCACTAATCAGAACAGTGGTCTGAGACAAAGAAGGATATGAGCATCGCAGGCTTCTGCTTGATCTAGAACTCACCAAAACTCTAGCTCAAGAATTCATTTTCCGTGTTGTAAACTAACACAAATTAAAACAAAGCAAATTAAACCATGTAGAAATCACAGGTATTCCCTTACCACTAAGTAATTAATTACATAAAATCGGTTCAAGCAGAATTAAAGTTTTCTAGTTCCAGAAAACACTTTCAGGAGCTCCAGGAGCTCAGCTTTCAGAAAGTTCTGGTAACAAAAATGACTGAGGGCATGTTCAGAATGCCTTTATTTTACCACAAATGGTACAAGCCTATGTTTAATCAGAAGTAGTGTTGCCAACCTCCAAGTGAGGCCTGGAAATTGCCCATCATTTGCAACTGATATTGAGACTATAGAGATCAGTTTCCATGGAGGAATTGGCTACTTTGAAGGTCAGATTCAGTGGTATTACATCCCACTGAGGTCCCTCCCTTTCCCAAACCCCACCCCCTCTGGCACTACTCCAGGAAATCTTCAGGAATTTCCAATGTAGAATTGGCAACCCTAAGGCCTGCTATTTATTCACTCTCAAACAAGCATATATAGGGCAGGGCTGCAGCTTTAAAGAGGTTCGTTTTTGTTTGGGCAAAGGTTATACTGAGGGGGAGAGAGGAAACTCCAGCATTAACTCTTCTCTGTTCAGCAGAGTTGTCTTCTACCACCTTTCTTCAATTTCTCAAATCCAAGAAAAAGAAATAAGAAAGGAAGAAGAAGAATATTTTCCCCCTCACGCTAAGTGAAAAATTTATCTCTTCAAACTGCTGCTGCTGAAGAAGAGTTAAGTTTTTATACCCTGCCTTTCTCTACCCTAAGGAATCTCAGAGTTGCTTACAATCACATTCTCTATCTCTCCCCACAAAAAGCACCCTGTGTGGTAAGTGGGGCTGAGCCAGTGTGGGGTTAGGTTGTTTGCAGTTTTTGTTGGTTACTCTGCAAGGAGCTTTTGGAATATGTAACCTGACCTTGGATTACCTTCTGATTTAGCCTTTGATTGTGTTATTGGGCCCTGGACTGTAACGTGAGAGCCTCTACTGTCAGACCTTGTGGACTTGCCTCCCACCTGGTGGCGAGGACAAGCCCTGAGGTGAGGGCCAGTGCTTGCTAGGCAATGATGGAATAAATAGGATGGAGTCAGAAATGTCTCTGTTGCTCAACATTGTCCCTTACCTCTGCTGCTGAGCCAGGGCTCCTATCTCTCCCCTTGTGTTGTTTCCAAGCCTCCTTAGCTGTGGAAAGACTGCCATCAGGTAAGCTTGCAGGATCTGGGCCTGTGGCATTTTAAAAATAAGAAAATCCCTGGCATAAAAAGGTCATGATGTCCCTGTGTCTGCTAAGGGAATACTGTTGCAACTAGTTGAGCCCTGAGAGAGTCCCTGATTGGGCAGTTTGTCTTCCCCTCACTCCTCCCTAGAAAGGAAGAAAAATTGATAGGCCTGGTCAATGGACTATTATGTATCGGAAGGCCCCTGAGCCGCGTCTGACGCGCCACCCAGGACCAGGACGAAGGGGGGCGGTAGCCCCCGAAGCAGCACTGTCCCGAAGACACAGGAAGAGGACGGGGACAGTGCCCAACTCTCCACCCACCCCCACCCCGCTGGCACCCGTCGGCACCGCCGCCGCCCAGCCACGCCGGCCAGTTCCCAGCCAGGGGGCGAGACCAGCATGTGGCGCCACAGAAGGCTGCGGCCAGTGCACCAGGAGGCTCCGCCTGCCCAGGTGAGCACAGGCTGTGGGCGGCACGGCAACAGACAGGGGACGCCGACCCCGGAGGCTCCACCTGCCCCACCACCAGGCGACAACCCACCCCCGACGGCCCCATCACCCAGGACTCAGAGATGGGAACAAGCCTGGGCGGTGGCGGCCCGAGGGGAACATCAAGGGTGGCGACAGAGGGAGGGTGACTTTGACCCCCCAGGAGGAACCAGGGGGAGGACCCCAGAAGAAACCCTGCCGGGGCGCATCCATGGGTGGCCTCGCAGCCCCCGAGGCCAACACCAGCTAGTTCCCTCTCCAGGAACCTCCTCACCTCAAGACCACCAATGTCAGGTCCTACAGGAGAAGCAAACAGGTCTGCAGCCAGCTCCCATCCCTGAAGTCTGGAAGGGGCATGGCCTAAAAGGGGAGACACCACAGCCAGTAAGGGAGGGAGTCCTGGAAGACAGACAGCTCCCAGAGCCAACAGGAGGGTGACAAAGGGGGGAGGGAGGGACCATGTTTTGGTGGAAGGGAATAAAAGAGTGGTGGAAGCCAGAGCTGGAAAGGAGAGATGGAGATTGAATGAAGTGGCCTACCAGCCAAGAGAGACATGGGGGCCTCTTCCTTGCATATGCTCCAGGAGAGTAGGCTGCCAGCGGTGACACAATCCTGGGCCCTCTCCCACATCTGAGGCTCACAGCTGTACCTCTCTGAGTTACCATTCGACCAGCCAGGCCCAAGGAAAAGGCGCCGCCCCCCCAGGCTGGACGCGGGGCACGACAGTATCCATTTGGTTATTGCTGAAGATTCTGTTGAGGTTCTGGCCATCACTCTCTGGAATAGGTGACCAAACTGAAACTTAATCCTGACAAGACAGAGGTTCTCTGGGTTAGTAGAAATGCTAAGGGACTCGAGATCTCTCCTGTCTTGGATGGGGTTGCACTTCCCTTGACAAGCCAGGTTCACAGTTTGAGTGTTCTGCTTGACACAGGAGTCACCTTAGAAAACCAGGTGGCTGTTGTGGTTTGAAGTGTTTTTACCCAGCTTCACCTGGCATTTCAGCTTCCTGGGTCAGCCAGATCTAGCCACAGTGATCCATGCCTTAGTTATACCTTGACTGGACTACTGCAATGTGCTCCACTTGGGGCTACCATTGAAGAGTGTTTGGAGGCTGCAGTTAGTGCAAAATGCTATGGCTAGACTGCTGGTTGGAGCCAGCTACCAGGAGCATATGACCCAATATTATAGCAATTACACTGGCTACCGATCTGCTCCCAAGCCCAATTCAAGATGTTGGTTTCAAATGACAAGACCTCCATGGCTTGGGATATCTGAAGGACCATCTTCTCCCATATGTTCCTGCCCAGAAGGTAAAATCACAGGGAGAGGCTCTCTTGACTGTCCCACCGATCAAAGCAACTCATCCGATGGTCATATGAGAGAGGCCCTTTTTAGTGGCAGCCCTGTGATTATGGAGCAATCTCCCCAGGGAGGAAGCAATTGAGGACAGTTTGATTTAGGACTGTATCTGACTGATAAAGTTTTTATTTATTGGCAGTCCTAACTGGACTTTTTGTAGCCAAGTTGTGACCTTTTATCTGTTTTTAAATTTTTGTTTTATTTTAATGTAAGACTTTATTTTTCACTATTGCCAGTCCATGTCAGCATATGTTCACTCTCTGTTTGCAGAACAGGAAATGAATTAATTTCAGCAATACAAAGAGCCAGATTATTTATTAACCCAAATGCTTTTAGTCACTTCTAATTAACAGTGACCTAATAAAAAAACGCATAACTGTTTACAGTATGCTTACCTTAGACCAGGGGTGTCGAACTCATTTATTATGAGGGCTGGATCTGACATAAATGTGTGTCATAAAATGTAATGCCAGGTAACAGAGATACAAACTTTATAAAGGAAACAAACACAAAGGGTTTTTTTAACTTAAAATTAAAAAATGCTTAAAACATTAGCACTCTTGCAATATTTTGTTTATTTAACAGTGTCTGATAATTGACACCTCTTGCTCTGAATTATTGCATCAAAATGTCTGTGCTGTTGCAATCTTGAGTATGCTGTTCAGGTGTGTATCTGTAAGGTGTGTATCCAAACCTACGATGACGCAGCAGCAGCAGAACTGGAAGAAGAAGCAGAAGACAGCCAGTTCCACTGTAGGCCTGAGAGAAGTCCTCCAGGGGCCTGATCTGGCCCCCGGGGCCACATGTTTGACACCCCTGTGTTAGACTGTTTTAATGACCCAAAAAGCAAAGATCTCAGACTTTTATTATTTGTGTGCAGCAAGGTTATACAATAACTTTAAGAGTGGTGGTGAAAAGTGCCATCACAGCTGACTTATAACAACCTGGTAGGGGTTTCAAGGCAAGAAATGAAGAGACGCTGTTTGCCATTGCCTGCCTCTGCGTAGCAATTCTGAACTTTTTGCTGGTCTCCCATACACGTAGGGCCAATCTGTTTAGCTTCTGAGACCTGACAAGATTGGCTAGTCTGGGCCATCCAGGTCAGGGCAACTTTAAGGATGCAGTGTGCAAATTTCCTTTCAGGACAGAGAAGCAAACATTTCAGAAATGAGGTACTAGTGTTCCAAGAAATGCAGAGGAAACGGCATTCAGTTTTCTATTCATGCCATCAGAGGCAGTTTTGTTTCATGTACATTATAGCTTATAAGACATCTGGTACACTGTAATAGTCTGCTCTAGTTGGGACTTTGTGAAAAAGACACATCCACCAAGGGTTAAATCTAATAGTAAGAGATGCTGCTGGACAAAGTTGAATCTGCTTTGAAACGTGATGTCCCTAGAAATGCATCAAAACTAAAATGAGTACATTTCAGAAGCATTTTCAGACACTGTGATTCAGACTGACGTTCAACAACTAGGAATCAGGAACTTGATTGGACAGAAGGTATTTCTGGGGATGACAGTGAAGCCTGAAGCATTGTCCATGGCTCCAGGAGAAGGATACTTATCAGAAAGGCCACTTTGCTTGAAACTGAGTTTTTCTGGACTCATGACTCAAGTGTTGGCTTCCCAGTTTACTGTTACGTGAGAACAGCAAAACAATGGATTCAAGATCCAAGCAAAGCTTAGAACATGTATGCGTAAAGAAATATGTTTCCTCTTTCTGAAATATGTTTGCTCTTTCTATGTATGATATGATTTGGGGCTTGGCAGACCCAAAGAGAATTACAGAGGATTGTAGCAAAACTGGCTGAAACAGAAAGCAGTCTTTCGCAGCTGATTTCTCCGCATCGCAAAAGTTTCGTCAAGCTGCCATAAAGCAACTGCTGAAAATGTAGGAAATAATACAACCTTCCTTTTCTCCCAGTGTAGCTATGCTCCACACCTCATCTGTGACCTTTACAGTTCTTAACTTTCCTGGATTATCTACCTAAGAACATAAGAGAAGCCAATGTTGGATAAGGCCAATGGCTCATCCAGTCCAACACTCTGTCACGCAGTGGCCAAAAATACCAGGTGCCATCAGGAGGTCCACCAGTGGGGCCAGGACACTAGAGACCCTCCCACTGTTTGCCTCTCAAGCACCAAGAATACAGAGCATCTGAGCCCCAGAGTTCCTATCTATACCTTGTGGCTAAGAGCCACTGATGGACCTGCTATACCTGCTATGACACAACCTCAGACCTCAGTAGGGCAGCAGAATAAAAATAAAGGCAAATCAAAAAAAAGCAGGTGTAGTAGTGATGCTGTTACATCATTTCTAGTGTAAAACCAGAAAGTCCAAAATCATTGCAAGTGGGAAGAAGGGCTCCCTAAAACCGTGTTTCTCCCCATTTGTCATCCAAATTTTTGAATGCCCCATATTGGTATATTTCCTTGCTTATAGATCTTGTACTTTTTGATCCGAGGACTTTTAGACTGTCATACCTGATAGTCCAACATTGGGTTAGTTAATCTTCGCATCCTAGTTTGGGAGACTCTGGGGAATGGGAGAAATCTTTTTGACATGCTGACATCCAACATAACTTTCATTGATTCTAGGGTGATGACAAAACTATATGACTATATGACCACTGAAATATACTGGGTTCGACACGCATTAGTGATCAACTCATGCTTTATTGTGATAACAGCTCAAAATTAAAAGGCACTCTAGCAGGGCCAGAGCCCTGCTTATAAGCCCATAAAACAGCACACCCATCACACACCCACTCCCAACAATAGGCTATTTACAGAGGCACTCCTGGGCGATAGGTCCATCCCAGGATCCTAGCAGTCCATTGTTCTGTGATCCCAAGCTGGTTCTGTTAAGGTTAGACTTAGTACACAACACCCCTCCCCCCAAGGTTCAGAACACCCTAGCACACATAGTCCCTTAGATAAGTCGGTCTGCATTGCTCATGGTTTGGGCAACGTGGTTCTGTCGGTGGTGTTGGGGCTACTGGCTCGGGTCCAGACTCAGCAGCCACAGGGCTCGGGGGCAGCAGCAGTGTCGGCATGACCTCAGGCCTGTCATTGGTGCCTGCTTCGGCGTTGCACTCACCAGTCTGTCTGGGGTTTTGCTGGCTGCGGGTTGCTTGCTGGGTGCTGGTACTCCTTGCTCAGTCTCCAGCTCTGGCAGGTCTGGCAACTCTTCATCGTCTTCATCTGGGGTCGTTGAGGGCAGGCCCAGCTCAGCAGGGAGGAGACAGCAGCGGAGTTGGTTGATGTGCCTCCTCAGTACCTGGCCACCATTGGTAGATACTTCGTAAGATAGGTGGCCGGTGACTCGAATGACTTTGGCTGGGATCCAAGTGGGGCCGCTGGAGAAGTTCCAGGCATAGAAAGGGTCACACAGAAAGAACCCTGGGGGTGCCACTTGATGCTCAGGGGCCGCATGATGCTCTACCACGTGGTCAGGGTGCATCCGGTCTAGGCATGTGGTGAGGCATCGCCCAATGAGGAGTTCTGCTGGGCTGTGGCTGGTGGAGGTGCATGGGGTCACCCGCTGGCCAAAGAGAAGGTTGCGAGCCGGTGGTCCCAATCTCCCGGAATGATCCGCCACAGTGCATCTTTGGTGGTCCTCACCATCCACTCTGGCTGGCCATTGCTAATGGGTAGAAGAGTGCAGACCATATGTGCCTGATGAGGTAACGGCCCATGAAGTCATGGAACTTGCCTGAGGTGAAGGCCGTCCCATTGTCTGACACCATGGGGTTGGGGATTCCGTGGGTACAAAAGATTCTCCAGAGGGCGTGGATTGCGGCTTGGGATGACATGGAAGGGACCAGGACTACCTTTAGCCATTTCGTGTAGGAGTCCACCAGGATGAAAAATATCTGTTCCTGAAAGTTGCCTGCAAAGTCTATGTGTAACCGAGATCACTGCTGTTGGGTGGACTCCCACTGCCTAGACAGTGCCCGGGGTGGTTCCAGATGGGTCTCTTGGCAGGCCTGGCAGTGCTTAACACAGTCCTCAATCTCGCTGTCCATGCTGGGCCACCAAACATAGCTGTGGGCCAGTGCCGTCATCCGTACGATGTCCGGATGTGTTTCATGAAGTGCCGCTAGGACTTGCGAATGCAACAGAGGTGGCACTACAACCCGGCTTCCCCACAGCAGGCACCGCTTGTGTGCAGACAGTTTGTCCCAGTGGAAGGAGAACGTTGCGAATTCAAGGCCCATGTGGCCGGCAGGCCATCCCCTCCCCACCTAGTCCAGAACACGGGAGAGGACGTGGTCCCATATGGTGTGGCAGAAGACGTCCGATACCTGGAGCAGGCAGTCAGAAAGGTCCTGCAGGAGCAGAATCTGGTGGGCAGGAGCAGAGTTCAGGTTGCAGGAGGGCAGCGGCAGGCAGCTGAGAGCGTCAATGTGTCCTATTGACTTTCCGGGATGGTGGTGAAGAACGTACTGGTAGCCTGCCAGGAAGATGGACCAGCGTAGCACCCGGGGAGATAGCATCTGTGGCATTTGGTAGTCTGGAGCCAGCATGCCAAGCAGGGGTTTATGATCCATCATGATGGTGAAGGGCTGCCCATAGAGGTAATCGTGGAATTTCTTCACACCCACCATAACTGCCAGGGCCTCCTTGTTGATCTGCACATAGTTGTGTTTGGCTGAGGACAAGGTGCAGAAGTAATAGGCCACGGGAACCTCTCTGCCATCAGGTAGCTGGTGACCGAGGACAGTTCCCACCCTGTACGGGTACGCATCACAGGCCAGGATGACTGGGAGCGCTTCGTTGAAGTGCGTTAGGATTGCGTTCAAGGCGAGCAGCTCCTTGACAGCATGGAACGCAGTGGCCTGTGTCTGGCCCCAGACCCAGGGGGCCCGTTTGTTGAGAAGCCGGTGTAGTGGCTCCGTAATTGCAGCTTTGTGGGGCAGGAACGAGTGGTAGAAATTTAGCAGGCCTAGGAAGGCTTGGAGTTCCTGCTTGGCTGTGGGGGTCGGGGCATTAATGATGGCCTGGACCTTGTTGGTGGCCAGATGGATGCCCCGTGTGTTCACGGCGAACCCCAGGAACTTGACCCGCAGGACCCCCAGGAGACACTTCTCCCTCTTAACTTTAAGGCCGGCATCATGGAATCTTTGCAGGATGGTGCGTAGACAGAGGGTGAAGTCCTCATTCATGGGGGTGGCGATCAAAAACATTGCCGAAAAATGGCTGGACCCCGGGAACCCTAGCTCAGGGATTGATATACCAGTCTGCTATGGGGAACAGAGTTAAAACTGTATTACATGTGGTTCCTACCAGAAGGCTGCTCCCAATTACTCCTTGTATGCTAGGCCCAGTTTACAATACATTGCTATAAAGTAGTGGTATTGAACTCATTTGTTACAAGGGCTGGATCTAACATAAATGTCACTTTGTTGGGCCAGACCATAAAATGTAATGGCAGAGATATTTTGCCACTGATCGTGACCTATACCCCTCCTCAACAGAGCTCAGGGCCAAACTAGCCCTCCTTATAGTTGCCAACTCTGGGTTGGGCAATCACTGGAGATGTGGGGGAAGACACTGGAGAGGGCTTCCATTTGGGGAAGGGAGGGACTATAACACCTTAATATAGGCCTTTCTGGTCCACATTTGGACTGGTTTCCCCCCAGCTGATCACAGGCCGGATAAGAGTTCTGCCCCCAGGCCATATGTTTGACATGTCTGCTACAAAGGGTCCCAACAATCAGGGCCCGTTATGACTTTTGTGGGCCCTAGGCCTTTGTCGGCCCCTTCCTCCATAAAAAATATTAAAAAATATATTTTATAAATACATTAGTATAAAGATGCAGATTTATACTAATCGACTAGCTTTCGAATAAGGGAGACGTTTACCTTTATACTAATACATATACACATGTGGATAGATAGATAGATAGATAGATAGATAGATAGATAGATAGATAGATAGATAGATAGATAGATAGATAGATAGATAGATATACACACACACTAATATATGCTATGAACTAATATAATCCAAACTGGATTATATTCATCTTAATACCAACACAGTCGAAGTATGTATTAGGGCTGCAGGGGTCTTTGGCCCTAAAAGTTCATTTTTTTCTCCTGATTTTAAAATAAATTAAAACATTTTTGTGGGCCCGTTAACGTATCGAGGGCCCTAGGCACTGTGTCTACAGTGCCTAATGGATAAATTGGCCCTGCCAACAATCTGATTGCAAGGGAGAAACAGTGTAAAATCAGGTAATTATGAGACCTAGGGTCTCTGTAAGTGAGGACAATGAAACTGAACAGCATGTATATTGGCTGGAAACACATTGATGGATGAGAAATATAACAGATGATGGAATAAAGTAAGCACCAGGGAAGGTGCACCATTGTTTTAATTAATACATGGGGGTATAATGGAGATGAGTGGCTGGACTATGTTAAGAAAGGGAACATTTGCAATATTCCAATGAGTGGCAGAAGCCCATGAGTTTGCTCTATCAAATTCAACTGGACAGTCTCCAAGAAAAAGTGCTGCATGGAACAATTTGAATCAATGACATAATGAACAGGATGATCTAATATGCTGTTCTCATCTCTTGTTTTTCAGATTCTATTAAACATCCCTGGAGTGCTATACTTATTATAGCACAGAGTTTTGCAAGAGCCTATCATTACCTTACAAACATTATTTCAAAGAGAAATGGCTAGACAAATAGGACCACTGGTTAACTACATAGCCCGTAATTATCTGCAGCCATGTAGCATGTGGCCTTTTATATTGACATGGAGAGCTGTAAAAATGTCAAGCTGTTTTTTATGGCAGGAATATATTTGTGCCTGATGCTACTGAGTGATAGAAACGTTCCCTGACATCTGAGATAAGAGCCTCTCATTCAAAAGTAATTGCAATTTAAGCACTTTGGTATAAGCACTGGGCAAGCAGCAATATTACAGATGCCAGTCATCTGATCAATGCCCTCTAATTGAGAGCTTTCCCTCACAATGCATTTTGTACAACAACTGCATATTTGTTACTCGTGTGTTGTGTACAGCCTATGGCTCCACTGGAGCTGTTGTGCTTCCTTTGCAGAAGTATCCATTTACCATTGTAGGGGTATCAATCAACAGCATCTTGTACCTGGGAAAATATTTCACAGTACCACTCAAGCAGTGTATGCATTACTACATGTCCTGTATCAATGTATTTGCATGAATACAGAGTCCAAATGTCATTAGTGAGCCACTTTGGTGTAGTGGCTAGGAGCGTGGACTCTAATCTGGGAGAATTGGGTTTAGTTCCCCGCTCCTTCACATGCAGCTGCAGGTATGACCTTGGGTCAGTGACAAGTTATTTCAGAGCTGTGCTCTCTCACGAGCGGAGTTTAGAACAGATTAAAGGATGTACTTCTTCATGCAAAGAGTGATTAACACATGGAATTCACTGCCACAGGAGGTGGTGGCAGCTACAAGCATGGATGGCTTCAGGAGGGAATTGGATAAGCATGTGGAGCAGAGGTCCATCAGTGGCTATTAGCCACAAGGTAAAGATAGGAACTCTCAGTCTGGGGCAAGTGATGCTCTGTATTCTTGGTGCTTGGGGAGGGGAACAGTGTAAGGGCTTCTAGTGTCCTGGCCCCACTGGTGGACCTCCTGATGGCACCTGGTATTTTTGGCCACTGTGTGACAGAGTGTTGGACTGGATGGGCCATTGGCCTGATCCAACATTGGCTTCTCTTATGTTCTTATGAGCAGTTCTCTAAAAAGCTCTCTCAGCCCCACCTACCTCACAGGATGTCTGTTGTAGGGAGGGGAAGGGAAAGGAGATTGAAAACCGCTCTGAAATTCCTTTGGGTAGTGAAGGGTGGGATATAAATCCAATCTTCTTCTACTATGACTACTACTACTTCTCCTCCTCCTCTTTTTCTGGGCCTGGTACAAACTTGTAATACAGACCCCCCCATACTACTGTTGCCAGGTCCCCCCTGACACCAGCTGTGGATAGGGTGAGGAGTAGGATTGCCAGATCCAGGTTGGAAAACTCTTGGAGTTTGGGGATGGAGCCTGGGGAGGAAAGGGAGCTCCATGGAGTACAATGCCATACAGTCCACCCTCCAAAGCATCCATTTTCTTCTAGGGAACTGATCTTTGTATTCTGGAGATGAGCTGTAACCCTGGGGAATCCCCAGGTTCCCATCTGGAGACTGACATCCTTACATTTGTGACATCATTTCATGCATGCAATCTCATGAATCAAGAAATCTTTTAAAACATCTGTTTTGTATTTAAAATTATTATAAATCAACTGTATAATGGTAATGTGGTTACAGCTATACCCAGGACTTTCTGGACTTGCTGGGCTTGGTAAAGTGTACCAATTCCCTCACCTCGCCTTGGGCCTTTAAGGAACGTCACAACACTTAGTAGGACACACAAAGAGCAATCCTAAGCAGGTTTACTCAGGATAGATTTATTCAGTGGGACTGACTCCCAGGAAAATGTTCTTAGGATTAAATTGAATATGTGGTTAAAGGCTAACTTCCCACACCTTCAACATTTTATGAAAAAAGCAGGATACATTGGTCAACCTGCAACCAAAATCAAGGATCTACATAGTTGCAAATTGTCTATAGCCATTGGCCTGGTATGGTGTGAATCCCGCAGGGCCAGGGGTGTAACCTTTCCGCAGTGCTGCAGTGAGGTCACTACACCAGAAACATACAGCATATCCTTTAATTATTTGCCTTTTGTTTTGGACTTTTTATAATGCCAGTTCCACTGGTTAATCACCACCACCCTGCTAACTTAAAACAACTTTTCATGCACAATGATAAACTACTTAGCAGTAACATGGTCTCTGGTACTAAGGCTTGCAACAAACAAATATGCTCTCCTATAAATCCTAGCAACACCATCAGTGTACCAGCAACACATCAGCCATACCGTCTCAGGTTCATACTCCTTTTCAACCTCTAATGTGATTTATGCCATCACATGTCAGTAATACCCTAATCCAGTCACACCTGCTATTGTCATTTGCCTGTTAATGTCATTCAGCATCTAAAATCACTCCACTTTCAAATAATTAAGAACATAATAACACAAGAGAAGCCAATGCTGGATCAGGCCAAAGGCCCATCCAGTCCAACACTCTGTCACACAGTGGCCAAAAATACCAGGTGCCATCAGGAGGTCCACCAGTGGGGCCAGGACACTAGAAACCCTCCCACTGTTGCACCAAGAATACAGGGCATCACTTGCCCCAGAGTCCCTATCTATACCTTGTGGCTAATAGCCACTGATGGATATCTGCTCCATATGTTTATCTACTAATTCCCTTTTGAAGCCATCCATGCTTGTAGCCATCATCACCTCCTGTGGCAGTGAATTTCATGTGTTAATCACTCTGTTGGTGAAGAAGTACTTCCTTTTATCCATTCTTACCCGACCACTCAGCAATTTCATTGAGTGCCCATAAGTTCTTGTATTGTGTGAAAGGGAGAAAAGTACTTCTTTCTCTACCTGCTCTATCCCATGCATAATCTTATAAACCTCGATCATGTCACCCCTCAGCCGTCATTTCTCCAAACTAAAGAGCCCTAAGTGCTTTAAACTTTCTTCATAGGGAAAGTGTTCAACCCTTTAATCATTCTAGTTGCCTTTTTCTGCACTTTTCCCAAAGCTATAATATCCTTTTTAAGGTGTGGTGACCAGAACTGTACATAGTATTCCAAATGAGGTCACACCATTGATTTATATAGGTTCATTATGATATTGGCTGATCTGTTTTCAATTAGGACAGATGGACTCACATTCTAACTGTATCTGAACAAGTGAGCAGTGACTCACAAAAGTTCATACCCTGCCACAAGTTTTGCTAAGTCTTTAAGGTGCTACTGGACTCTTGCTGTTTTCTACCACCTTCCTGTAAGCCCCAAAAGTTCAACTCTCATCACTCCCACCAACTCATATTTAAGCACTGGAATTCCTTTCCCAACCTGAGTCCTTCTTTCAGCTCCTTAAACTCCTGTCCTGGCTGATTCATCCTTTCTTTAGGGTTAAGCCTAGGGTTGCCAACTCCAGGTTGGAAAATTCTTGGACATTTGGGAATGGAGCCTGGGGAGTAGGGTTGCCAGGTCTGATTGTCAGGCTGGTGGAGGAGGGGGAGGGACTTTCCAGGAGTAGGGAGGAATATTACGATGTGCATATGTAAACAGGAAGTGACGTAGGCACTTCAGGGATGTCGGGGTGACACTCTGGGTTTTGGGCAAAACTCTATGGTAGAATTCACTTCAAAACATAGAGTTTTGCTGAAAAACCAGAGCATTGCCCCCCCCATCATGCCCATGTCACTTCCAATTTTTGTAGGCACATCGCAATGATGTCCAGGTTCCTACCAGTAAGAGAGGATTTGGGGGATAGAGGAGCACTCAAAAGCAGGAGACCCCCATCTGCACTGAGCACTCTGACAACCCTACTGGGGAGGGCAGGGACCTCAGTGGGAGTCGTTCCAAGTAGGGTTGCCAAGTCCATCTTCGCCAGCAGCGGGGGACTTTGGGGGCCGTTCCTGGAGGGGGCGGGGCATCCCTGACATGATGACGTCACATTGGGGACGTCCGCTCCCCCCCAGCTGTGTGCCCCTTGCGTGCAGGGAAATGCTGTGCAGAGAGCTGGCATTTCCCCGCTTACCCGAATGCCAGCTCCGTTTAAACACAGGCAGCCTTCCCTGCGCGCTCGATCTTGAGCGGAGATTGGGCTTGCGGGGAAACGCCAGCTTCCTGCACTTCCCCTTTAAGAGCAGTTTCCAGGCACCCCGATCTCCGCTCGAGATCCAGAGTGTGGGGAAGGCTGCCTTTGGAGCTGGCGTTCAGGTGAGCGGGGAACGCCAGCTCTGTGCATTTAAAGGGAGCCCTTCGAGAGAGAAGGAAGAGCGGTGGCTGTGGGTGTTGGGGCTTGGGGGCAGGGCTTCCCCCGCCGGCCATTTGGCCAGCGGCGGATAGAACCCCCCAAAGTGGGGGACCCCCGCCAAATCGGGGGGGTTGGCAACCTTAGTTCCAAGGCAGCCATTTTCTCCAGGTAAACTGATCTCTGTAGTCTGGAGATCAGCTGTTATTCCAGGAAATCTCCATGTCCCATCTAGAACTTGGCAACCATAAACCAGGGGGATCTGGTCTGCCTGGGCTAGGTGGGGAAAGTTCCTTATGGCTTCCCTCTTGGCCAGGAATGTTGCCTTCCAAATGTCCAGGAGGCTTCGTACTCTCTGGCCCACAAAGGCTCCAAGTAGAGATTTGAGCCCTTGGCTGGCAATCCTTAGGATCATTGGGGGTGGTGGAGATTTCTTAGAAAGAACTTTTGTTTTGAAAGAAGAAGTGACATTATGACACTCTAGGAATTAGATTTTTAAAAAATTCCTAGAGTGTCATGATGTCACTTGCAGTTTCAAAATAGGAAGCAACTTTCCAGTGCCATTCCCCCTTCATTTTCATTCCACTGTTCCACTGAGAGAGCCAGGGGACAGGGAGCATTACTAGGAGACTGCCCATCATTACTGGGTAGATGGCAGCCCTAGTTCAAGCCAGGTGATTCTCTCATCTCCTTTCTATTCTTCCTCTGGCCCCTTCTAATTTCTGCTTCCCTGCTCCTATGCCTGAGCAAGCCCTTTCTCTTGAAAAGGACTTTACATAGGGTTGCCCAGTCCTCTTGGCCACTGATGGGGGGGCAGAGTTGCCAGCTCCAGGTTGGGGAATTCCTGGGTATTTGGGGATGGAGCCTGGGAAGGACAGGGACTTCAGTGGGCTACAATGCCATAGAGCCCACCCTCCAAAGCATCCATTTTTTCCAGAGAAACTGATCTCTGTAATCTGGAGATGAGCTGTAATTCCAGGGGATCCCCAGGCCCCACCTGGAGCTTTACCCCAGAGGAGGCCTTTTGGTCCATAGGGAGTTAGTACTGGTTGCCATTTCTCCTGGCTGCTCCTCCCTTATTCTTGTAGGCCTAGATGGCCCTCTCCTTGGCTCTACAACTGGTCTGCTAGCTTCCTTAGGGCTGTGCTCCTGTTCTATCCCTTCTCCCCCAGGGATAGCATGCCCTGGGCTGTAACATGTGACAATAGCACCCCAGAGTTGTCTATTTATACTTCAACCCCATCCCTTCCATTATGTAGACATTCAGTCTGAAGCAAAGCAAAGTAAAACAAGATACCCAATTAGGGTGGCCAGGCCACAGCCTGGAATGCCTGGGAGTATTTGGGGGTGAAGACAAGTTTGCCAGCATCATACTAGCATCAACATCAACTTCAAGCAAAAAACAGAAGGGTCATGATATCAAGGATTAAACCATAGAGGTTTTGGCAAATCTTAGTGTATGTGTCCCCCATTTCATGACATCACTTCTAGTTTTGGGTGGAAGTTGACATTGCCCCCTCCCCTTTGCAACCAGTTTTCTTCTGCCAGCCTTTCAGGCACCAGCAGGCAATAACGGTTGACCTGCCATGGCAGTGACCTGCAACCATACCTCCAAGAATGGATTTCCCTGAATTTCTCCAAAGGAAAGTTCAATATGTTTTGAGGCAATGTTTGGAAAACAGCATCCTCAATCCTGGGGAGGGAGCATATGCATAGAGACTGCCTCCACACATAAATGCCATGCACACGAGCCAGCAATCAAGCAGAGTTGAGGGGTGGGGCCAGTGTGATCATGCCCGCTTTTCGCACCTTCACTCAATGTGCAGAGGGGTCATGTGTATAGGGCTCAAGTATTTATTCTAATATATAAATACTGTAGCTTCCTGGTGCATGAACAATGCATGTAGAAAAAGTGAGTATGTTTAGTGCATGCATGTAGTCACTTCAAATGAAACCAAGGCTCAATGTAGGCATAGTATGAAACTATACATTATTTTAATGGTAGCTAGTTTGTGAAACCAGGATACCTCTCACAGACGATATACAATCCTAGTTTGTTTTGACAAATCCCAGGGTCAGTTTCTGTCATTCCATCCAGAAACCTGAACACTGTCCCAAACTGCATTGTAACACTAACACTAACCATAGTTAAATTCAGCTAAGAATGGTTTAACATTATCTTTGAACCAAGTCTAAGTGTGGTCCAAATTTACATACACAACAAAATGCATTTTTTAACTATCATAAATCTGTAATGTTTATGTTTGTAATGACTCGATAGACTTTGCAAAAAATACTTTTGTTAAATCAACAGAATATTTTTAGCATAGAGGATATGGCAACCTTTCCACATGCAACAAAAGCCACAGGAAGTGTTACAAACTGTTAAACACCAAGCTGTCCTTTAATCTGCAAGACAAAAGAAGATTGCGCCTATTGATGCTTTAAGGACTTTCCTAACAAAAGCAGATTGAGCATGTCTCTTTAGCAATAGATTTTTTAAAGAAAAAGTTTATTTAGAAAAAGATATGTTTTGCCCACAGCACCTGTGTAGCTAACAGAGGCACTGACTGAATTATGTTACCTGAGGGATGGGGAAGCTTCATCTACATGCACTGGCCTCATGCATTCAGTGCACACCTTTGCAGAATTACTCCCATCTAAGCCCATCAGATTCAATAGTTTGGAAACTCAAGGATCCCATTTTGATTCCCAATGTCTCATAGACCAAGTCCTTCCCCTCCCTCAGTGATAGATGCCACACGCTGGCACACACCACCTTTTCAAAGCATGTATGGCAGGCCATATTTGCCCTGTGGGGGACTTCTATCCTCTGGTGTCCTCAAAACAAGACAGTTAGACCTTTATCAGCTGTACTTTAAAGCAAGATTTAGAAAGCTGCTTCTACTGTTTGTACATAGACCCTTCAGCCTCCTCTATAAGGTTGAATCTTTTTATCCCGCCTTCAGATAATTACATTAAAAGCACAAGTTACAATTAAAACAATTCTAAAACCATGATAAAGCGCTAGTGACCATTGTTAACCATAAACGGTAGCAGCCATCATTCACAGTTCTCAGCTGGCCATCAGCTCACAGTATTCGTTTTGGTTGTCCCTGCAGTACCTGCAGTTTGGTTGTTCCTGCAGTGGCTGCTACCTGGGCCTCCATAGTTAAGGAGGCATCTGGGAGCGCTCCCAAACTCCTATCCTCCAGCACCGGCACCAATGGTGCCCCATTGAAGGTCGGGAGTAGGATCCCTAACCCCGGTCTGCTCCAACCCAGGCACAGGACTTCTGTCTTCATTGGATTCAGTTTCAGTAAGCTCAGCCTAAGCCAGCCAGCCATGGCTTGTAATACCCAGTACAGCTCTTCTGGTTTGGAGTCAGACTGACTGCCCAACAACAGGTAAAGCTGGGTGTCATCCACATACTGGTGACAACCCTGCCCATGCCTCTGGGCAATCTGGGCAAAGGGACGCATATAGATGTTAAAAAGCATCGGGGACAGCACTGCCCCTTGAGGCACTCCAGAAGCCAATGCTGGATCAGGCCAAAGGCCCATCCAGTCCAACATTCTGTCACACAGTGGCCAAAAATACTAGGTGCCATGAGGAGATCCAACAGTGGGGCCAGGACACTAGAAGCCCTCCCACTGTTGCCCCCCCCCAAGTACCAAGAATACAGGGCATCATTTGCCCCAGAGTGCCTATCTATACCTTGTGACTAATAGCCACTGATGGATCTCTGCTCCATATGTTTATCTAATTCCCTCTTGAAACTGTCCATGCTTGTAGCTGCCACCACTTCCTGTGGCAGTGAATTCCATGTGTTAATCACTCTTTGGGTGAAGAAGTACTTCCTTTTATCTATTCTAACCCGACTGCTCAGCAATTGAGTGTCCACAAGTTCTTGTATTGTGAGAAAGGGAGAAAAGTACTTCTTTCTCAACCTGCTCTCATTTGGCCAGCCCTCATTTGGCCAGGTTGCGCTGCATGAGCTGCTTGAAATAATCTTGGCCATCGTGTGCATCTGCATCCCCCCATCCTCCCCAAGTTTCACCCCCAAAATCTCCAGCTGTTTCCCAAGCCAGAGCTGGCAACCCTATTTTCCCTTTCATACTATAGTAGCTTATGTGCCAGAGGTACAAGAGCTTGCATAAGTGGGAGGGAAATTTCCACTGTGTTATGGATTAGGGCTGGAACATTCCAGGACTATCTACCAGAAACTGGCTGAGCTTGGAGATCCAGAACAATAGCCCACCTGGATTCTGGAGGTAACCAATGAGGAAGTAATGTTATGTAAATAGCCTATCATGGGAAGCGGGGTGTGTTTGGGTATGGTTTTTGCGTGCTACTTAAACAGGGCTGTTGCCCTGGGGTTTTAGTCTTGTTCCTGAAATCACTAAATAAAGTAGAGCTGTTTCACTGCAATGCGTCTTGAACACAGTATTTAACACACTGATTTCCCCTTCTTACGACAGTCCTCCATGGGGCATCCCATACCATTCTCAAGGGTCCCCCAACCTTCAAATGTAGAGAACGGTGTATTGTGCAATCAGGATGTCATCATTAATTTTATAATCTCACTTTGTATTTTTTGTACATCCCATATACCAGATGTGTTGTATTGTTTGCTACAGCAAAGCAAACAAAAAAGAATGTTGTGGTACCTTAAAAACCATACTGATTCGTCATGATATAAAGTTTTTGAGGACAGGAACATCTGATGAAGTGAGCCATCATTCAGTGTTGTTAGTATTTAAGGCACCATAAAAACTCTTTTTTAAAAAAGAAATTTACTGGCTCATATATTTCTGTGTAGAGGAAATGTGTTTGTTATGTATTCCACTCAAGTCTTACGAGATCTCAGGCTACAATAAATCAGTCTATATGAAGATGGCTCAGGAAATATTATCTCTATGATCACCAGATGGCACTGCAGAGTAGTTTTGTAGGCTAGTTAAACCTGTAGCCTCCTGCAACCTTCAAAAAAGCTGGATTACACATTTAAATTCATTTTTAAGCATTCTGTGGGGCACTAAAGTTAACATTTTAAAACATTCCTACAGTTAGCATATTGACTGTTGTATGATTTTAAGAGCTTTTTCTGTTTTTAAGACTGCTGTTGGAGATATTTCATTTCTGTTCTGCTTCTAGTTCTCATTTGCTTACTCTGTTGCTACTTTTAATAGTTCCAGGAGATATTTTCTGCTTATTTTTTTTCATGCTGCTGCTGTTCTGTTTTGAAATACAATTTTATTGTGTCTGCCTTTTCAGAAGCAGATCTCAGCCTGGCACCCTTAGTCCATGTTCTCAGATTGCTCTGTTATCTACTGACGGGGGGTGGGGTCCAGAATGAGGGCCATGGCATAGGGTTGCCAGCTCCTGCTTAGGAAATACCTGGAGACTTGGGGGGCTGCCTGAAGAGGGCGTGGTTTGGGGAAGGAAAGGACTTCAATGGAGTATAATGCAGTAGAATCCACCTTCCATAGTAGCCATTTTCTCCAGGAGAACTAATCTCACCTGGAGATCAGTCGTAATAGTGGAAGATCTCCAGCCATCACCTGTAGGCTGGCACTACGTTTTCACCCCAGTTATCTTTCTGTGGCTGTGCCCCTTACAATGAGATTCTGCTGTAGGGGCAATGTGCAAGTTTTCTGATTAAAGTGGACTAAACTTTGGGCTTTAGCCTCAGTAAAGTCCAAATTATGTAAGCAGTTTCCCAGAACCACAGTCTTATATGAAACAATATTACAGAGACTGAGCGTACTATGGAGTTGGATTATCTATTTTGATGATGTACAATCTATGAAGTTTCAAATTAGTTAAAGCATTTGTTGCAGGTTTCTATAGCACATTAAGCCATAAATGCATAACGTGCTTTAACATGGATTAATGATATCATACAACACATACAGAGAACAGAAATCCTGATATTTTGACAGTTATAAATCTGTGTTTAATGGATCAAAGCACTAATTTTTTTAACCAAAATGCACTACTTACAATCCAAAAGCCCAAATTTATAAATCCAAAATTTATAACACTTCAAGTCATGTCTTTGTGATTTCCCCCCCCATTTTGTGACTTCACAAGTGGCTTTTCCTACCAGTAATTCTAGCCAAATGAAGTGGAAAGCAAAATGAATTAGATTTTTTAAAAACCTACTGCAATGTTCTCTTTCCTCATGCCAACTGATTGCAAAATAAGTTAATCATACATCAAGCTGTAGTCACTGTCAGCATGTGAAGGACAAAAACACTGTTCCTTTGGATACACTTCCCAGTTTTACTGCCAACTTCAAGAAAGTAGCACTTAGTATATACCAGAGTCACAGACATCATACATTCATGGGTCACTAATACCCTTTCCAAAATAAACTGAAAAGAATAAAGCAGTGAATTGCAGGAACTTCTGCTTGAATTCTTATTTGGATATATGTGGAGCCATAAAAATAGAATCTATTAAAAGTTTAAAGTCAGCAGACCAACAGAAGTAAAGTTAAGCATACGTGGAAATTCTTCTGAGATCTTAAAATCTTAAAAATGCAACCACTTCCTGTCATTTGTCTTCAACTGTAGAACCATAATCCAGCCCAGTTGATTTGAAGGCTGTCCTGCTAATTCTTGAAGCACTTTTTTTGTTTCACAGACAGCTCCACTGCTCAGTGGACTATTCTTTCTCAGTACCAAGGTTCCTAGAAGCTCCTATCAAGTTGCTTTTGATCCCATGTTTTGTTAATTCATACTGTTGGCTGAGAGGAGAAAGACCTATCTAATCCATCTGCCTGGTTTTATTTTTATTTCATTGTTTAAACATTTATATGCCATTGTTTGGTTTACAAATTTCTGAGGCAGCTAACAAGGATTTTAAAAGGCCACAATACAAATGTAAACAAACTAAATAGAGCACTAGATCAATGAAGTGAATGCTATAGTAATGGCAGCCCTGTCATATATTTTCAGAAATCAGAGCACTCTAATGCTCCCTGAAGGAGCAAAATGGCCTTGATTTGGCAACTGAGCACTAAGATCAAATTTAAATGTGACAATGGAAGGCAACCTTTGTTGCACACACTTCTGAAAAAGCTAGCTTCATATGCGAAAGGGCAGTCCTTAAGATACGTTCGGCCCAGACCATGCAAGGTTTTAAAGGTTAAAACCAAAATTTTCAATTGAGAACAGAAAGAAACTGGAAACCAGTAGACTTGCTCATGTGTTCCAGGTCTGTCTAATATGCACTTTGTCGCTGAACAGGTGGTAATTTCTAAGGCCTTCTGAAAGGCAGCCTGTGAAGAGAAGCTTTGCAGTCATCCAGTAGATCTGCATAGGCACGATCCCCAGTAGAGCCTAGTGAGGGCAGGATTGGAGGGGGGGAATCTCATCAGGGCATATTGCTGTAGAGTCCACCCTTCAAAGCAGCCATTTTCTTGGGGTTTCGGTTTCGGCGCTGCGAATGGCGGCCGCCTCTCGGGACGCTCCCGGAGGCGGTTAGCCCACACGCAGTCAGGGGGGGTCTTCGCGTGTGCGAAAGACCCTAGTGAGCCTTAGGCAAAGGCTCCAAACCGGGGGCACTTGGGGAGTAGCCTCTTTGCCGGCAGACAGCCGGGAAATTGAGGCTTTCTCCCCGCCCCAATCGGCCCCGCTGCGTCGTGCCCGCAATGGGACTTAGCGGCGCCACCGATTTCCAGGAGTGAAGACAGCATTACGATTTAATATAAAAAGAAGAAGGCATCGAACCGTGAGTTGAAGATTGATTTTGAAGCATGAATTCGAGCCCCCCGTAAGCGTTTAAGCGTATGGGAGGAGGGAGGAGTCCCCATCCCTTTTGAGAAGCAAGATTTACAAAGGGAGCGCGAGGGGGGGCAGAGAGGAAAACAGTGTTGGTGAAAGTACCGTTGGAGTTGTATAAAAGACTACGATCCTTTTAGCTTCCTGGGGGATGCGGCACGAACTTTATAAAAGTAAATAAGAAAACAAAATGTCGACAACGGGGAAAGTCCTGCAGAAACCGGAAGAGATGAGAGGAGGGACTTCCGGCCCGGGTAGCCCCCCCCAAGAGCTAGCTGTCAATCAACAGGATCTGCGCCCTCTACTGGAGCAAATACAGAAAATCAATGAAACTTTGCTTAAAGTGGAAAGTGTCTTGATTAGTCGACAGGGGAAATTGGAGGAAATAGAACAGAAATCGGATTTGATTCTAAGTTTTCAGGGCGTGAAAGAAGTAGAGAAGGAGGATCTCGGATTTACCTCGATAAATGTTTTGGCACCCCTAACTGGCAGTGAAGCGAAAGAGTTAAAAGAAGAGGTGGACATGGCTCTCAAAGCCTATTCCGCTTTTATAAAAGAAGATACTCTGCCAGTAGAAGGGGATGTTGAACACAGCAGGCAATATACCAGAGATCCGATTCCATGTGTAGTAATTATGGCGCCCTGGGAATTTGAAGGTCGGAAACACAAGGAAAAAGAGAAAAGAAAGAAGATGGATTACACCTTTAAAAAGCAAAAATCTTTGAAGAGACACGCCAGCTTGGAGGAAGACGCAGTACCCAAAATTGGCAGAGAAGAAGACGGCAGCCTAGGGGAAGGAGGCGACGGATTGGAAGACATCAAAGTTGAAAAGGACCCAATCTACAATTGGAAGAGACCTAAAAAGAAGACATTTTAAGGACTGTTCGTGTACCATCTGCAAGGAGCTGTTTGATTACTAACCCCAATGGACTTTACTAACTGTATTAACAGAGTGATTCTGGACTTTGTAAAGTTTAAAAGAAGATCTTCGAATCGCGATAGATGCCAAAAATGGTATTGATTACTAACTAAAATTAACCTTTATTAACAGAGAAAACTTCACTCCATCTTTCTCTTTCTCCAGCTGTCTACCCTCCCCCTTTCTTATAAAAAGAATAAAATTCTCTCCTTTTTAGGAGAGTTTTACCACAAAAAAAAAAAGCAGCCATTTTCTCCAGGGAAACTGATCTGTGTCATCTGGAGAGCTGTTGTAATTCCAGGATAACTCCAGGCCCTAACTCTAGGTGAAGCAGCAGGCAGCCATCTCAGTTGGCCTCCTTGCTTTAGTTCCCAATCTCCTGAAGTATCCATTGATTCCACCTATGTGGCCTTAACAGGGTTTTTTAAATGAAATCTTAAAAATGCCACAGGGATCAGTACTCAATCTGATGCTTTTTAACTTGTTTATTAATGATTTGGAGTTTGGAGTAAGCAGTGAAGTGGCTAAATTTGCAGATGACATGAAGTTGTTCAGGGTAGTGAGAACCAGGGAGGATTGTGAAGCACTCCAAAGGAATCTGTCAAGGATGTGCGAGTGGGTGTCAACGTGGCAAATGTGGTTCAATGTGGCCAAGTGCAAAGTGATGCACATTGGAGCCAAAAATCCTAAATATAAATATACATTGATGGGGTCTGAACTGGCAGAGACTGACCAAGAGAGAGATCTTGGAGTCGTAGTAGATAACTCAATGAAAATGTCTAGACAGTGTGCAACTGCAATAAAAAAAAAGGCCAACACTATGCTGGGGATTATTAGAAAGGGAATTGAAAACAAATCAGCCAGTATCATCATGCATCTGTATAAATCAATGGCGCAACCTTATTTAGAGTACTGTGTACAGTTCTGGTCACCACACCTCAAAAAGGATATTATAGCTTTGGAAAAAGTGTAGAAAAGAGCAACTAGAATGATAAAAGGGTTGGAACACTTTTCTGATGAAGAAAGGTTAAAACGCTTGGGGCTCTTTAGCTTGGAGAAACGACAGCTGAGGGGTGACATGATCGAGGTTTATAAGATTATGCATAGGATAGAGCAGGTAGAGAAAGAAGTACTTTTCTCCCTTTCTCACAATACAAGAACTCGTGGGCACTCCAAAGCCAACTGTAGTAAAAAGATATATAAACAATTGTTAATAGAAAGATGTAAACTGGAAGTTTTAGATACTGAAAAAATACAAAAAGACCTTCTTTACTTAAAACAGGAATCCTGGTTTTATAATGCAAAGAATTTAAAAATACTAAATAAGAGAGTAAATACTAAGAAAACTGATAGGAATATCCACCTAATAAAAGACAAAAATGGTACATTACAATCCAAAACAGAACAGATTCTTGAAACATTTGTTGCCTATTATCGCAAATTGTATTTGACTCAAAATGTATCACAATCTTCTATAAAGGAATTTTTTAAAACAAATTTGTTAAAAAACTAAGTGTAGAGCATAGTTCCTTTTTAGACAAAGACTACTCAAAACAAGAAATTTTAGATGCAATAAAAAGGTTAAAAGTTCATAAGGCCTCCGGACCTGATGGTTTTTCATCCTTTTTTTATAAGAATTTTTCCAAATCTCTGGTAGAACCTTTACAAAATGCCTGTAATTGTATTCTTTAAAAGGGTCATCTTCCACAATCTTGGCCTCAAGCAACAATAATAGTCATTCCCAAACAACAAAAAGACAAATTATTGCCCGCATCCTATAGACCCATATCTCTATTAAACATAGATTTCAACATATTTACTTCAATTTTAGCTCAATGTTTAAATCAGATAATAACAGACTATATAAATCCCGATCAGGCGGGTTTTATTCCAGGAAGGGATTTAACTGACAATACGTATAAAGCTTTTAATATCTTGCAATATGCCCATAAACATACAACAGAAATGATTATGCTTTTGCTTGATGTGGAGAAAGCCTTTGATTCAATAGAACTTCCATTTTTAAAATCAATACTAGAAAATATGAAATTTGGCCACAAATTCCTAAATGCAATTTATGCCATTTAAGAACACCCACAGGCTTCGATCAAAATAAATAATACATTGTCAAATAGTTTTATTCTTGAACGAGGAATGAGGCAAGGATGCCCCCTATTGCCTCTGCTATTCGCATTGGCAGTGGAACCGTTAGCCCAACAGATTAGAACCATTAAAAAAATAACAGGAATCCAACTCAAAAACGCAGAATTTAAGATCACGCTATTTGCGGACAATATGTTATTATTTCTAACAAATCCTATTGTATCCTTGGAGGCCCTTCAAATCATTTTACAGGAATATGAAAAAATTTCAGGTCTTAAAATTAATGTTTCCAAGTCAATAATAATTCCAATTAATATTCCTAAATCAATACAAAAATATTCCAGGCTAAATTTAATTTTCATTGGTCAGATTCAAAATTAAAATATTTAGGTATTCAATTAACAGCAAATATGAATCAAATATTAACTTTCAATCATGGGGAAATGCTAAAAGAAATCAACTCTAAAATAAAGAAGTGGGAACAACATTCTCTATCTCTAATAGATAGATATAACTTAATAAAATCCTTTCTACTTCCCAAATTTTTATTTCTGTTTAGAGCAATTCCCATTAAAATACCCCTATCGCTAATTAAGTCATGGCAAGATAGACTGCTAAAATTTTTATGGAATAGCAAAAAAGCTAGAATCAGTGCCCTAGCATTAGTTAGGAGGAGGAATGCAGGTGGTTTCCAACTTCCTAATTTACTAGACTATTATAAAGCAACACACTTAAGCAGAATTTTAAGAATGCTACAAGACGATTCTGTCATAAATTGGACCCATTTTCACTCTGAAAACTCTTTTCCATATACTCTGATCGAAATAATTTGGCAAAATAGAAAACATAGATACCCCAAAGTTTACCATGATGATCTATTAATGGCTTCCTTAGAAATATGGGAAGAATTTAGAACAATTTTCGTTCCAGAATTTTCCAGATTCAGGACCTTTTTAGGACAACATTGGTATCCTCCAGGTATTGAAGGTAAGGAATACCTGAAATGGAAATAAAAAAATGTTACTAAACTTAAGGATTTATTACTAAATAATAAATTTATGCAAAAGAGTGACTTAGAAGGAAAACTAGAAATTACCATTCCCTGGTACCAATACTTACAAGTAAAGCATATGTGTGACTCCATTCATTTAGAAAGCATTGCTAGAGAACCTTTGACAGACTTTGAATCACTATTAAATATGATAAATCACTCCACAAAGGGTATTCTATCAAAATTATTCAAATTTTGTCTCGACTAAAAGAAAATTCCACCTTGTCTTACCAAACAAGGTGGGAGAAATTATTATCGATCAATATGTCAGATGCAGACTGGAAGCGCATATGGAACTCAACAGAATACTCCTCACCTATTATTTCAATGCGTCTACAAGCCTTCAAAATCCTTTCTTTTTGGTATTTTACCCCGATACAGATGGCCCATATAAAACAATTGAGTCCTATGTGCTGGAGAGATTGTAATGAAAAAGGTTCATATTTACACTGTTGGTTATATTGTCCAAAGATTGCTACTTTCTGGAAAAATGTTTTAGATCAAGTTCAGTTTATTGCACAAATATCTATACCTTTTACACCTGAAATAATTTTGTTAAATGATAAAATAGCTTTAAAAACGTCTGCTATAAACAATGAATGAATTGCTTCACTTTTGTATGCTGCAAAACTTGTTATAGCTATATGTTGGAAATCTAAGAGTCCACCTTCATTAATGACCTGGTATAATAAGTTGTGGAATCTTTATTTGATGGATAAAATTCCTTGGTTTATTAAATTTCCAAATATTGATAAATGTAAATTGCATTTTATAACATGGTCACCAATTTTAGATTATCTACATCAACAAGGAGAAATTCCTGCTATTGTTAAAAGTTTTTCTAACACCTAACTTTTATTAGCTACTGTATCCTCATGTTTTATATTGTTCTATTTCAAGATATATTGTTTGTATTGTTTGCCTGTTGTTATTTAAATTTGAAATTTAATAAATTATATTTAAAAAAAAGAACTCGTGGGCACTCAATGAAATTGCTGAGCTGTTGGGTTAGAACAGATAAAAGGATGTACTTCTTCACCCAAAGAGTGATTAGCACATGGAATTCACTGCCACAGGAGGTGGTGGCGGCTACAAGCATGGACAGCTTCAAGAGGGAATTAGATAAACATAATTTATATGAAGGGTACATCATGCAAAATGCTGGCCTGGATGAATCACAAGCTGGAGTTAAGATTGCTGGGGAAAAGATCAATAACCTCAGATATGCAGACGATACCACTCTGATGGCAGAAAGTGAAGAGGACCTCAAGAGCCTCTTACTCAGGGGCAAAGAGGAGAGTGCAAAAGTGGGCTTGAAGCTTAACATCAAAAAAACTAAGATCATGGGATCCGGCCCCATCACTCCTTGGCAAATAGAAGGGGAAGTCGTAGAAGTAGTGACAGACGTCACATTCCTGGGATCCCAGATCACTGCAGATGGTGACTGCAGCCATGAAATTAAAAGATGCCTGCTCCTGTGGAGGAAAGCGATGGCAAACCTAAACAGCATGATAAAAAGCAGAGACATTACCCTGCCAACAAAAGTCCACATGGTCAAAGCAATGGTATTCCCAGTAGTAATGTATGGCTGCGAGAGTTGGACTATAAGGAAGGCCGAGTGCCGAATAATAGATTCTTTTGAACTATGGTGCTGGAGAAGACTCTTGAAAGTCCCTTGGACTGCAAGGAGATCAAATCATTCAATCCTAAAAGAAATCAACCCTGACTGTTCCCTGGAAGGCCAGATCCTGAAGTTGAAGCTCAAATACATTGGCTACCAAATGAGAAGGGAGCACTCACTGGAGGAGGCCCTGATGCTGGGAAAGATTGAAGGTCAAAGAAGAAGGGGACAGCAAAGGATGAGATGGTTAGACAGTGTCATCGATGCAACAAACATGAAATTGAGCAAACTTCAGAGGACAGCAGAAGACAGGAGGGCCTGGTGTGATCTGGTCATGAAGAATCAGACTCGACTGTGCGACTGAACAACAAAAATGGAGCAGAAGTCCATCAGTGGCTATTACCACAAGGTATAAATAGGAACTCTCAGGCTTAGATTACAGAGTAAGAAAACAGATTCTTTCTGCAGCAAGGGAGAAAGGTGCGTTTGAATATGCAGATCATAAAATTGAAGCATTTCTAGATCTTCCCCCAGAAGCCATAGGCAAAAGGAGAGACTTAAAAGCAATCAACACTCAACTTCAAGAAACCAGAGTAAAATATAAATGGATCGGAGCTGCTACACTACAACTTACATACAAAGGAGAAAGACTACAAGCAACAGGTATAGAATCTGGCCACAAGCTGTTGGGAAAACAGGATTTAAAAGTTCCAGATGACCACAACAAAATTCATCACAAAAGAAAACTTCAATTCAACTTTACTCCACCCAAAGATAGCAAAATTCCAGTGCCTAATGCACATTGCTACACTGATCATTAAGAATTATTTTCTGCATAGACAATTGTCTTCATTTATTGTTTATAAAAAAATAAGGGGGGGTGGAATTTATTTGATAGTTTATACTGTTTATACTGTTAATGTTAAGTAAGATTCAGGTTTTAAGTATTTTTAAGTGTCTTTAAACAAACAAGGGAACAGAAGGGGGGTGGCAAATAAATAGAGGAAATGAGGAGGGGGGATTGATAGTTAGTAAGTTTGTTAGTTTAGTGTGCCTTATTAAGTGTCAGGGAAAGGGGAAAAAATCCTTTTCCTTGCCATCCTGCAAGTAACTGTAGGAGCCTTTAGGTGCAGTATAAGTTAAGTGTGTTTGAATAGTAAGTGAAAGTGTGTTTGGTTTGTAATTATAACTTAGATTTTGGTTATTTAGTGGACAAGAAGTTTAAGGAATGTTGTTAAAATAAAATATTAAGTTCTAGAAAGACATTAAGATAAAGGAGACAAGTTAAGGCATAGTGTTTAGGTGACGGTATATTATTTTATTTAGAAACAAACAAAATATTTTAAAATGTCTAAATTGATAATCATTACTCTAAATGTAAGAGGAATGAACAACTGTATTAAAAAAAGAATTTATAACAATCTAATGAAACTGAAACCTGATATATTACTCCTCCAGGAGATGCACCAAAAAAATCAAGAGAAAAATATATTCAACAACAAATGGCTTACTCTTCAGCTGCAATCCTGTGTGAGTTCAAAATCTAGAGGGGTAGCAATCATGATGTCTAGAAATGTTTGATTTAAAGTAATGGATGTTTTAAGTGATGACCAAGGTAGATTTCTTTTCGTAAAAGGCATTTTTGAGGATAAAATAATGACAATGGGATCCATATATGCTCCAAACTATGACCAAATTAACTTTTTATCTGATACTTTTCAGCAATTGGAAAACTTTAAAGAAGGAGATATCGTTTTAGGTGGCAATCTCAACTATATAGTTAATCAAGAACCGGACAGAACTTTTCAAAAAAAGCCAAATTATAAAGATAAAGGTAAGAAAACTGGAAAACAAGACTTTTCTAAACTCTTACAAGACCATGCGTTAATTGACATGTGGAGGAAACAACACCCATCAGAAAGGGAGTTTACATATTTTTCAGCACAATATAATATTTACACTAGACTTGATTATCTACTGGTATCACAAGCAATGCAAAAACAGATAATATCATCACAAATAGGAGAAAAATTATGGACAGACCACGCATGGGTTGAGTGTATTTAGTTGTGGGCAAAACAAAAAAATACCAACAAGAACTGGAAAATGGATAATACTTTATTATTAGGGAACAGTTAGAAAAAAGAATTAAAAGTTATTTTCAAGAAAATTCTTTAGAGGTTCCCTCACCATTGAAATTGTGGGATGCGATGAAGCCTGTCTCAAGAGGCCAGATGATAGTGAAGTCAGCCAATAAATGGAAAAAGGAAAAAGAAAACAGACAATTAACTATAGATAAAATAGCTACCTTAGAAAAACAACATAAACTTACCTGTAGCAAAACAATCTATAAAAATTTGCTAGCTGAGAGAAAAAAATTAGAAGAACTTGCCATTCCTAAAATACAAAAGAATCTGCTATATTTAAAGCAGGAATCCTGCAATACAATGCTAAAATCTTAAAATATTAAATAAAAGAGTAAATAGGAAAAATTAGATAGGCAAATTCATGTAATAAAAGATGGCACAGGGAAACTACAATCTAAAACAGAAAACATTCTAAAAGTGTTTGTGTTTCCCAATCTGCTATAAATGGTTTTTTAAAAACTAATATAACATCTGAATTAAAGGAAGAACATAAATTATTCCTGGATAGGGATTATTCGAAACAAGAGATTATTGATGCAATTAAAGGATTTAAATTACATAAAGCCCCTGAGCCTGGACACCTTTTCTGCTTCATTTTATAAATGCTTTTCTAAAATACTTGTAGACCCTCTAATGGAAACCAGCAATTACATTTTGAAAACAGGCCATCTTCCCCTATCCTGGTCACTAGCAACAACAGTAATCATTCCCAAACCACAAAAAGATATCACAATTCTGGCATCTTACAGACCCATCTCACTATTAAATATAAATTTTAAAATTTTTACTTCTATTTTAGCCCACTGTTTAAATCAAATTATTTCTGAGTACATAAAGCCCGACCAAGCTGGCTTCATACCAAGATGGGATTTGACTGATAATATTCATAAAGCCTTTAGTTTGATGCTTCATGCCCAAAAGTTGAACACAGAAATGATTATGCTTTCTCTTGATGTAGAGAAGGCTTTTGACTCTATTGAACTTTCTTTTTTAAAAACCTTACTAGAAAAAATGAAATTTGGCCATAAATTTCTCCATGCTATCCATGCAATATATGAAACTCACAAACAGCAATAAATTTAAACAATATGCTATCACAAAGATTTAATTTAGAAAGGGGGACAAGGCAGGGATGTCCCCTCTCCCAACTTTTGTTTGCCCTAGCTGTAGAGCCACTAGCCAAAAAAATTAGAAACACCTCAACTATAAATGGAGTATTAGTCAAAAAAATAGAATTTAAAATTATGCCTTTTGCTGATTATATGATTTTATTTTTGACAAAACTAAAAGAATCCCTACAAAATTTACACTCTGTTCTACAGGAATATGAATCCATCTCAGATCTAAAAATAAATAATTCAAAATCAAAAAAATTGCCGATTACTATTCCAAAACATGAACAAGAAATTCTACAATCATTACATCAATATCAATGGTCTAATATTAAACTAAACTACTTAGGTATTCAGCTACCAGCATATCTGAAATAAATAATTAGATATAATCATGATGAAACCTTAAAAGAAGTTAATCTAAAAATAAAAAAATGGGACAGATACTCACCAACGTTAGTAGATAGATATAACTTGATAAAATCCTTCCTACTCCCAAAATTCATATTTCTTTTTAGAGCGATACCTGTAAGATTAGCTCTAGCTTTAATCAAACAATGGCAAGATAGAATATTAAAATTTATGTGGAATAATAAAAAGCCTAGAATCAGTGTACATACATTATTTCAGCACAGAAGAACAGGTGGTCTTCAACTACCCAACCTTCAGGATTACTATAATGCAATTCATTAAAATAGAATAATAAGAATGTTACAAGAAGAATCCACACCAGATTGGGCTTTGATACACTCAGAAAATGTCTTACCATATACTCTCCCCGAAATAATTTGGCAAAATAAAAAAGATAGACACAACAGAGTTTACCAAGATGAGTTTCTGGGAGCAATCGTAGAAACCTGGGACAATTTAAGGGAAAAACAGGTACCAGAATATTCAAGGTTTACCACCTTTTTGGGACAATGCTGGTTGGATGGACAGGAAATGATTATAAGATATGGAAATCAGCAAATCAACCAGGATGGACAGCAAATCAACCAGGATGGACAGGAAATGATTATAAGATATGGAAATCAGCAAAAATTACTGGATTAAAGAATCTATTAAAGAATAACAAAATTATTAAAAAAGAAGAACTTGAAATTAAATTAGGATCATCAGTATCATGGTTCCAATATTTCCAAATAAAATATATGTGTAAGACAATACAACTTGAAAAAATAAATAAAACACCATTATCAGACTTTGAAATTCTGATTAATAAATCAGGAAAGAAATCATATCTAAAATAATTCAAATATTAGCACAGATTAAGGAAAATTTACCTTTGACCTATCAAACAAGATGGAGTAAATTAACCAATACTTTTCTAGATGAAAATACATGGGACCGTATATGGAATTCCTATGAATACTCATCTTCTGTTATTTCAATTAGAATACAAACATTTAAAATTTTATCATTTTGGTACTTAACTCCTGTACAAATAGCACATATTAAAAACCTAAATCCAAATTGTTGGAGAGGCTGTTCTGAGAAAGGAACCTACTTAAACATTGTTGGATGTACTGTTCTAAGATTTATGTTTTTGGGGGAAAATTTTTGGAAAGCATTAGTCATTACACAAATTTCTGATTTTTTTTTCCGGATTGGCAAGCTGATGGCAGCCCTCTTCCCCTTCTCCTGGGGGGACAGGCTGCAGACCAGCAGATAGAGAGGAAGGGCGATCGTATGCTCTTCCCCAGGGTTCAGGATGAGCCCTGAGACAGGGGGTGCTGAGGTTTGCCACCCCCCCCGGCTTTTAGCCTGGGGGTGGGGGTGTCCTTTTGCCCTGATGGTCTCTCTGCTGTGTTCCAGTAACGGCCAAGGCTTTGCATACCGGAAACCAAGCGGATGGTGATTAAGCTGTAATCAAGTGACTGGCTGAATCGATTTCTTACTGAAGAAGTGTGAGTACAAGCTAACGAAGCATCAGTGGGAATATTCTTGCAAACACAGGTGGGGGAGAAAATTGTAGACCCCCCCATGGAGGACTAGATAAAAGAAACTAACATTGGAGAAATGGAAAATGAAGGGACTGTGACGGAGGAATACTGAGACTATGAACTGAGTAACACACAAGCAAATAGCTGGGACTTAAAAAAACCCAAAAAACAGCAATTGAAAGCATTTTATACGACTAGCTAGAAATGGCTAGAAGGAAGAACTAGAATTTCCTTTAAAGACTGTTAATATCATAGTGAGAGATTGAGTTGGAATAAAGTCTTCCCCTTCCCCCTCAAAAAAGAAGCATGGGAAAGGGAACTCCCTCCCCCCTCGCATAACAATATAACAATATAAAAATGAAATTTTTAAGGGACAGGGGAAGTGAAGGAAAAACATAATAGAAAAGAGAGAAGCATTGAATGGAAATGGAAACTCACATTAGCTTGAAGTGTTTTCTGGATGCAGAACCCTCCTTTAGCAGGCAGAGGGTGGGAAACCCCCCCTCTCGAAAGATAAAGTGACTGTGCAAACATCAGAAAGCAATTTTTTTTAGGCATTGAAGAACCCTCTTTTTTCTTGAAGAAACTCTAAATACCTCTGTAAGTGGTGGCTGTGAAATGTTGAAGGGGGGGGGAGTTTCCCTCCGCCTAAAAAGAAAACAATTCGGAATAAGCTGGAAATAAGGCTGACTAATTTAGAGAACTCTTGGAGGCGGCGAAACGATCTGATGGATTTATGGGACACTGGAGATTTGATAACAAAGAGAAGATAAACAGACTCTCAAGCTCTGGAGTGCGTCTTTGGAATGGCATCTGTGTCGCAGTAAAAATTAAACTGAAACTAAATCATCACTAGGAACTTGAAAGTAACTGAGTAGTTGTGAAGATGGATGGCAAGGCAGCTATGTCTCCCCTATGACAAACGGAGGGGAGGGGAAGCTCTCCTCCTAAAAAATAAAGTTACTATATATCTTGATGGGGAGACAAAGCTAACAGAATGTTGGGCGAAAGGTGGTTCAGGTGTTAACAACAATGGACTTTGAGTTAAAGAAGACTGAGGAGAAGGCTCTACAGTGAAGAACCCTTTCTAGAGATGAGATTTTTGGCTAAGGGGGTATGTTGGGAAAAATTAAGGGGAAGGGTTTATACAGAAATTGATAAGGAATGTTTAAATCAATTTGTCGCACTCTACGTCCAGCCTGAGAAGGTGGAGGCCGTGTCCGGGGCCAGGCCGGTCAAAGAGGAACTCTGAGGGTTCTTGCCATGAGCCTCAGATTTGGGAGAGGGTCCAGGGTTGCTTCACCACTGGTCAGCCACTCTCCTAGAGCATTAATCAGGAAGATCCTCCGTATCTCACTGGGCAGGCAGCCTCTTCCTTCAGACTCCTTCACTCCTCCCCGGCTCTGGCTTCCACCACTCTTTTATTCCCTTCCATCAAAACCTGTTCCCTCCCTCCCCCTTGACTGCTGCCCCGTTGGCTCTTCCCGTTGTCTGTCTTCTTGGCTTCTTGCTCCCATTGGTTTGGGCTCTTCTCCCTTTATGGCTGGCTGGTGGTCACGCCCCTTCTGGCCCCATAGGGCAGGAATCAGCTGCACGCTCGCCCTCTCTCCGGGTTTGGTTGTACGCTGGGGATTCTGAGGTAAGACATTTCCTGTTGATGCCAGCGGGGAGTGTAGAGCGTTGGGGGTGCGAAGACATCCTCGGGCACGTCCCAGTGCTCTCCTTCCTGTTGGTCTCCTTCCAGGCTCTTGCGGTGTCAGCTGGGGTTGTCCGCTCCCTACTACTGCCCTTGATGCCTTCCCCTGTAGTTCCTCTGCCCAGGCTCGTTCCCACTTCCAAGCCTTGGGCAGTGGGGCCGCCGGGGGCAGGCTGTCGCCCGGCGGGGGAGCAGGTGGGACTGCTGCTGTTGGCGTCTCTCGGTGCCCATCCCGTCCTCCGCCGCCCGCACTCACTGGGCTGGGTGCAGGCTCTGGCTGGGTCGCCCCTGGCCCTCCCTGGTTGCGGCCATTGTCATTGCCTCCCTCGGGGCCCCGTGTTCTGTCCCCAACTGGGAAGGGCCAAGGGGGCAGGGCGAGTCCCGACGGTTTTGGGTGGGGGCTGGGGTGCCTGGGCGCCTGCTCCACATCCTCCCTGGGTCTGTGGCAGAGCAGGACGCCCAGCGCCGGCGCCCCCCCTTCCCAGGTCCTGGGGTGAGTGCCCCGTGTGGCTCGGGCTCCCCTGAGCTGCGTTGGGGCTGCCGCGGGCCAGGTCTGCAGAGGAGCAGGATGCCCAGCGCCGCCGGGGCCCCCCCCTCGGGTCCCAGGGTGAGTGTCCCTGGCGGCTCGGGCTCTCCTGAGCCGCATTGGGGCTGCCACGGGCCGGGACACAATTTTAAAAAGATTTTATTAATTTAGGCTAACTCCATAGAAGGAAGAGGGAAAAGGGGTGTTATGTGATGCATATGGAGGTTCCAGTTTGTTTGTCTTTCTTTTCTTTTTTAACAAGAAGGTAAATAGAGAGTTTTCTTTTAAGAGAAACATGTTTAAGCCTAACTTGGATGTTTTTTAATAGCGGTATTTAAATGCTATTGGATTGCATGTATTGATTGATAAAAATTTTAAAGAGTTAGAGGGGCAGAAAGTAATAGGCAGAAATTATTGCAACGAGATGATGAGAGTGCCTGATGTTTGTATAAAAGAAATGTTAGTGTATTGCAGAATTATACTCCAAACAGTCTGTATGAGCTAGAGCTTCATAAGTGATGTACTCAACTGTCACCTTCGAGGTTAACAACTGAAAGCTTTTACTTGTTAATGCCACATTTGTAAGCACTGCATATAATCACCACGTTTTGGACTCTCTTTCCTATCTCCCCCTTCTAGTAGTTACATTTGTTAGTACCCCTTCCCTTTTCTGTAGATATTTAGAAAATGCAATAAAAAAACCCTTCGGGGGGACAAATTTCTATTCCATTTACACCTGAAGCTATACTGTGAAATGATAGAGAGGAGATTAAGACGTATTCTATAAACAAAATAAGAATCACTTTAGTACTATATGCTGCAAGACATATAAATGCTACTCATTGGAAATCTGAACATATCCCCTCTATGTAAGTATAATAAATTGTGGTACATCTATTTAATGGAAAAAATTTCATGCTCTATTAAGTTTCAGTGTTTTGAAAAAAGCAAAATACTGTATTCAACTTGGTCACCTATTCTTGAGTATCTGCAACAGCAAGGGGAAATTCCAGAAAATATCATGAACATGGACTTGAATATATAGTTAGAGCAAAGAAAATATTTGTTATTAACTAATGTAAGGAAATGTTACGAATTATTTTAGACATATCTTACTGAAAGTTAACGTCCTGACTTATTTTACTTTATTTTATAATTTCTTGTTGTTTCTGTTTTGTAATAAAAACAATAAAATATGTTTGAAAAAAAATATGCTTAGAATAGGTAAAGGTAAAGGTTCCATTGCTCGAAAGCCAGTCGAATCCGACTCTAGGGCTGCGGTGCTCATCTCCATTTCAAAGCCAAAGAGCCAGCGCTGTCCGAAGACATTTCCATGGTCATGTGGCCAGCATGACTAAACACCAAGGCGCACAGTATGATTAGAATACAGGTACATAAAAACCACTAGACATGAGGAGGCAGATTGTTGCTTTTGGGGTACCATTTTGTTGTTCAATTACACAGTCGAGTCCCGACTCTTCGCGACTCCATGGACCAGATCACGCTATGCCCTTCTGTCTTCCACTGTCCTCTGAAGTTCACTCAATTTCATGTTCGTTGCATTGATGACACTGTCTAACCATCTCATCCTTTGCCATCCCCTTCTTCTTTGACCTTCAATCTTTCTCAGCATCAGAGTCTTCTCCAGTGAGTGCTCCCTTCTCATTTGGTGACCAAAGTATTTGAGCTTCAGTTTCAGTATCTGGCCCTCCAGGAAACAGTCAGGGTTAATTTCTTTTAAGATTGACAGATCTGATCTCCTTGCAGTCCAAGGGACTCTCAAGAGTCTTCTCCAGCACCATAGTTCAAAATAATCTATTCTTCAGCACTTGGCCTTCTTTATAGTCCAGCTTTACAGCCATACATTACTACTGGGAATACCATTGCTTTGACCATGCAGACTTTTGTTGGCACGGTGATGTCTCTACTTTTTATCATGCTGTTTAGGTTTGCCATCGCTTTCCTCCACAGAAACAGGCATCTTTTAATTTCATGGCTGCAGTCACTGTCTGCAGTGATCTTGGATCCCAGGAACATGAAGTCTGTCACATTAGAAGACAGCAGTTTAGCATACTTTAACCATTGGATTTTCTACCTCAGACGCCAAAATGTCTGGCTTTCTGGCCATCCTAAGCAGAGTAACACCCTTCTAAGCCAATTGACTTCAGCAGATTCAGAAGGCTGTAACTGTCCTTAAGACGATAGTGTTAGAGAAATGGGAACAATTCGCAAATTAGCAAATATTTATGGCATGTAGATAAGCCTAGTTCCAAAATGGTTGACAACATCGTGAAAGGTGATGCCACAGTCATGTTTAATAGGAATGGCACTTCCTTCACACGTACCAGTTTAACTGTTCTGGCTCTCCAAAGATTTGAATTCAAATCAATATATGCCCCTACAATTATAACATTTGTTACATGCTACACAAAATCCCTTAGAAAATCCTGATGGCTTGCTCTGACCTGGATAGCCCAGGCAAGCCCAATCTCATCAGATCTTGGAAACTAAGCAGGGCTGACCCTGGCAAGTATTTGCATGGGAGACCTCCAGAGAATAACAAGGTTTGGGAGGGAGGCCAGAGGCAGGCTATCAAGCCACTTCTCTGTGTCCCAGTAGGAGTTGCCAGAGGTTACCATGACCTCCAGGCATGGGCGCACACACACACACATGCGTACTCAAACTCAAATGCAAAAAAAAAAAACACACCCCCCCAAAAGAAAAAAGAAAATCCTGATGGCTTATCAACAATATAATAAAAAAATGATTGATATCTACTGAACGTATTATTTCCTCTGCTCATCAGATGTTGTCAACACTTTGCCATATTTTAAGTCTGTTTACAGGCAATAGTGTCAGTAAAAAAAGCCCTCTAGTGTGACTTATGTAATGAAAATTCAAGCACTACAAATGTTGTCAGAAATGTCTGACTGGTTTATTAAAGTTGTAAACATATGTCCAGATCTATGCTTTTGAAAAAAAAAATGCCAACAAATATATTTATACCATTCTAACTAGCTCAGCACCATATGAGAGCCAGTGTGGTACAGTGGTTAAAAGTGGCAGATTCTAATCTGGGGAAACAAGTTTGATTCCCTACTCCTTCATGTGAAGCCTGCTGGGTGACCTAGGGCCAGTCACACTCTCTCAGCCTCGCCTACCTCACAAGATGCCTGTTGTGGGGAGAGGAAGGGAAGGTGATTGTAAGCCACTTGGAGACTCCTTAGGGTTGGGGAAAACAGGGTATAAAAACCAACTCTTCATCTCCATATGAAAATTTGTAAAGACAACAATTGTAACACCCCATTTACTTCAGAGGTAAACATAGGCGGTGGTCTCTGGATTTGTAGTTCTCGCTAGTAAAGTATAAATGCTAGTTTTTACTTTATGCCTTTAAGTCATTGTGTTACTCTGACTATTAACTTGATATGATTTATGGAAATACGTTGTGCAAACGAAAGGGGTTCTTTTTTCATAATCATTGCATTTTTGTGCAATTTATGGGATCTTTCTTTTTTTGGCAACGGCCTTCTGTCTTTATTATTTATTATAGTCATTTTAAACAATTCTGTCCCACCTTTCTGCTCTCAGGGCATCTTACAAATAAATCTAAAACCATGTTTTATGTTAATACCATGTAATATAAACAACTAAGATGCAGAAAAATTGATTGGTGATATGATAGAGAAAGCTTCCCCAGTTGAATTTCTACCCCCCCCAGTTGAATTTCTACCTCCCAACAAATGAATTTGTTTCCCTATGCTTATTTTAAGTTCACAGACACTGAAATAGAGTGGCATTTCACTGAACACTACACAGCTCTGCTTGTACATTTGGACAGTGAAAAGGCTACAGTTGACAAATAAATTAGTATTTCAATAATCTGCTGGAATTTGAGGAGGTAATGAACACAAAGTCAAAAGCGGTTCCTGTTCCCTCTGTTAATTTGGGTGGTTTTAAAGCCAGTATATAGTCACTGGGTATCATTGATATCCAAGAAAGAATTATATTCCTCCTTGTTTCTCACCTACCTCAACCTGTGATACTATCTCCTGATGTTTTCTTTACTGGTAAAAAGCTGTCAGGTGGGGGGAGTGGAATCTGATTTGGAGTGAAGCTGTGGTACTGGAAGGCTAACCCTTCCTCCTATGCTGTTTCCCTAAAAGATATCACTCCCCAACAGGCCTGTAGCAACAGTGTGGCATTTTGGGACCTGGCCCCCTGTCTTCTTGCCAAGGCCCCTTGACTTCCATGCAGCCCTCAGCCCCCCCCCCAACTCTCTGGGCCACCTGGAGGACTCCCCAGCGCTGCCCCTTCCCCAAGTGCAGCTTGCTTCCCTGCGTAGGCAAGCAGAGTGTGAACACTGCAAAAGTGCGTTTTTAAAATTTTATTTTATTTTTATTTTTTATTTTGTGATGTCAAGGCCCCCGAATTACAAGATCCTGGCTACGACCCTGCTCCCCAAACCTGCTGTTAGCCATCTAGTAGGGAGAAAGACCAATATTTTACTTGTCCTTTACCAAAACAGCAGATCTTGGGAGTGATTGCTAACTTCCCTATCCTGGAAGCAAAGATCTAATCCAAATTCCACCACCACTCCCAACACACATGAATCTGTTTTTTTGTTTTCTTTTTCAAAGAAAATAATGGGAGACCCAGTTATGGATGTCATATTTAGCTGGGCTATCATTCATTGCAGTTGGTGTGGGGGCTTAGAAGGAATCCCTGAGGTAATGACTCCTTGAGGGTATATATCCATGCCTGATGTTTTCTGAAGTAGTTTTGTTACATATTATAATGTCAGAAGGACTACCTTGCATTGCTGAATCAGACCAAAAGTCATCCTTCATCTCCAGCATTGGCCAGCCAGATGCTTCTGGGAAGATCACAAGTGATTGCAATTTATTATTCTCAGACTAGCCTATCAGATCTCAGAAGCTAAGCAGGGTCAGCCCTGGGTGCTTAGTGTTTGGATGGGAGACCATCAAGGAAGTCCAGAGTTGGTGTGCAGAGGAAGGCCATTGGAAAACCACCTTTGAATGTCTTTTGTCTTGAAAACCCTATCGGGTTGTCATAAATCAGCAGTGACTTTACAACACTTCACATACACACGCTTCTGCCCGAATATGATCATTGGAAGTACTGAGGCCATGAATTCTTGTATGGCTAATAGGTAATATAATTTTGTTTTGCTTTGTTTCTGTTTGTGCTTCCTTGTGATATTCTGCTTCTTTGTGGATTGTTGTATATATGTGCTTCCTCTGGATTAGATCCTTAGTTGTTTAGGTAAAAGGTAAAGGTTCCCTTGCTCGAAAGCCAGTCGAATCCGACTCTAGGGTTACGGTGCTCATCTCCGTTTCAAAGCCGAAGAGCCAGCGCTGTCCGAAGACATTTCCGTGGTCATGTGGCCGGCATGACTAAACACCAAGGCGCACGGAACGCTGTTACCTTCCCACTGAAGTGGTACCTATTTATCTACTTGCAATTTCTTGCTTTCAAACTGCTAGGTTGGCAGGAGCTGGGGCCAGAGACAGGAGCTCACCCCGTCATGCAGCGCTCACGGGTCTTGAACTGCTGAACTACTGACCTTCCACAGCCTGCAGTTCAGCGTCTTAACCACTTGAGCCACCGCAGCTCCTCCTTAGTTGTTTAAATAATGTTAAAGACACTCATACAGCAGAAACTTTGTAAAAAAATATTTATACTTTGGGTGGATTAGTTGTATCTGAAGCAAAACATCACTATTTCACCTAGTGAGATGCCCTAATTCATTGTCATAAGATACTAAGGAACAATGGGTTGTCACAAGTGACCAAATATGAAACTATTTGCATGCATACCAACCTTATTCCTTCATTATAAGATAATGTAAATGTTTACTCATGAAAGGAAAATACAAACCTTTAAAAGCAATACCAAACTGGGCAATTTTTTGTATCCTTTCCTGCTTATACTTATAATTTTATGAATTTATTTTATTAATTTAATTTCAAACTATTGATATAGGCGTCAGTTGTTGCTGTCACCTGAAGTAATTTCTTGAAACTTGGACTATGAAGAGTAAGGACAACTGGCAAAAAGGACATACAACATTTTAAAATCAAATCTAACTGAAGAATATCATGGGAAAATTAGTACTGTGTAAGCCATAGTGAAATAGATAGTTCTTGTCTTTTCTGTTAGATACAACTCAGAAAGTGGTCCTCAGAGATACTGAAACAGCCACTTGAAATTTGTCCTGTAGAGTTATTGCAGGGCTCTGTCCTTTCCTCAGTACTTTTAAGCATCAGTATCAGGTATCCAAATGAGATCATCTGTAGGTTTGGAATTGGATGTCATCAACAGGCTAGCAACAGGCTGGCAACAGGCTCTGTATTTTATTGACTAGGCCCTCAGAAGCATCTCTTCTAGGCGACAGTCCTGAACCCATCTATTAGGGAGTAGGTCCCACTGACCTCAGTGAGATTTACTTCTGAATAAGCATGCTTAAGATTTCACTGCATGGCCTGATCTGGTGCCTTCGGTTGCCAACTTCCAGGTGGGGGCTGGAGAGGTCTCAGATACTCTGCCCGATACTAGTCTGCCACTCTTAACCACTACACCACATTGGTTCTCAATCAGTTTTGCTGGAGAAAAGAAATCTGCTGGGGGGGGGGGTTGGACTCTGTGGCCTTGTACCCTGTGGTCAGTTTGGTGTAATTAAGTGCGCGGACTCTAATTTGGGAAAACCAGGTTTGATTCCCCACTCCTTCACTCGCAGCTGCTGGATGACCTTGGGCAAGCCATAGTTCTGTCAGAGCTGTCCTTGAAAGAGCTGTCCTTGAAAGAGCTCTCTCAGCCCCACCTACCTCACAAGGTGTCTGTTGTGGGGAGGGGAAGGGAAAGGAGATTGTAAGCCACTCTTCTTCTTTGTCTTCTTCATCTTCTTTATCTTCTTCTTCTCCCTAAGCCCCATCCTCCCCAGCCTTCAACCTCAAATCTGCAGGAATTTCCATTACGGAGTTGGCAACCTTACTGGTAGGCCACTATGTGAGACAGGATACTGGACTAGATGGACCACTTGTCTGATCCAGTAGGGCTCTTCTTATGTTCACCTGTGTTCCCTGTGGAGCCTCAATATGCAGCACTCAAATGAAGACAGCAAGAAGCTGTTCTCGAGCACCCTTTCTAAGACATTTTCCAGCTTGCAATTTGTGGTTGCATATCAATTATGCATTAGATCAGTGTTAACTACAGTTCGATTTTTATATTCCTGTTCTGGTTGCAGGTTGCTGTTTAAACACTTTATTCCTCTACAGTGAGAACCAATTGGGGGCCCTGTTTTCAGAAAGGAAAATGGGATGTAAATATTTTAGTAAATAGATTAAATGGAATTAATGGGGATAGCACAAATGCACTTTCATTTATTTCAGTCCAAATTCCCACCAGATTGTACCTGTATTATGGATATAATCACTACTGGAGGTGTCTCGAGAACTTTGAAGTTCAAATTTCATACTCTGAATCCCATTTGGACAAAGAATTATGATAATGCTTTGGGGCAAAACAATAGTGAATCATATAATCCAGACTGCTCTGCAGTTTTGTTTTGTTTTTTATGACTGACACTTCCATCTGGAGTAATTACATTCTGCGTGCATGGATAGAGATTACACCACTGAGCTCGCCTTTAGCTGTAATAATGGAGATTCTTTAATTATAGTTTTTTTCCAGGAACATATTCTAACCTTCTTAAGAATTAGGTCTATCCTTTGTGAAAAACACTTGTCCAGATTTATGAATTCTTTTTCAACCTGTAAGAAACATGATGCCATTGATAAAACATTTTGATAATGGTTTTTATTAATGGGAAAATATACTGCTGGACCATCTGTAGGAATTTACTTTCATGTCTCATCTGTGCTTCAAAAGTTTCTCCTATTTTAATTTGCAATGGTTCCCATTTGAAGTTTCCAAGTTCTGTAAACAGTGTTTTGTTGTTGTTTTTAATAGACCTTAGGGGTCTCAGTGGTTCATAAGAGAATCTCAAATTGGATCAGGGTCAGTCTCTGTACACCACTTTCCTCTGTTACCTTCAGTTCTCTAGCACTAACGGTCTTACATATCTACACAACAGACCCTGTGCCAAAGGAATTCTGGCAATTGTAATTTTGACAGCTAATATTCAGCACCTCACAGTTTTCTGGGTTTTCTGAGTGAAGGTATGACAGTTAAAATGATGTGAATATAATATATATTTGTAGTGTGGAGTTGGAAGCAATTAAAAGGTCATCTACTCCCAAAAGGCATGTCCATCTATTCACTAGCTCTCCATAGATCAACCTTGACCTATAGAGGCTACAATGCACCTATATCAGGGAACCAGTTATCGTTACAGCAAAAGGCTTGAGACTGAAAAGGCAAGAAGTGCAATCACAGCTCCAAGGGAAGAAAGAAAACATGCACACCCAGCCCAGTGCACACCCAGAGAGTCACTGCCAAACACAGCTGGAAGGGGGAGAGAGATGTATGGAGGATTTTGGGAATTTGAACAATTAAAAAAACCATTTCACATTACACTATATAAATATGTCTTAGTTTTCCAGCATGTGAGCCGAGCTCCTTTGTCCATAGCCAGTGTCAGCAGTGACATTCTTCTTCCTTTTGCACATGACACAGCAGGAGTTGTCTTCTGCTTGTTTAGTGACTGTGATTGGTGCCAAAGTATGGTTTGTCCTGTCCTTTGCATTACATTATTTTAGAGCCAATATCCTGAAATTGTTACTTAGTTTTTCACTTCCACCAGAATTCTGTACAAATCCTTCGAGAATGAGGTGCTTGTTTCAAGAAAATAAAATAAAATGCTTGTGTACATTAACAGCACACTAACCCAATTCCAGATCAGATAAATCTGAGATTTACATTTTGTCTACAGCCCCAAAGCCCTCACCTGTGGTTCAGCCAAATGGCAAAGATAGAACCATGCCCATCATCTTGAGCTCTTCTGGAGAAGGATAGGATAAAAATGTGCTAGATAGACTAAAAGCCAGACAAATCAAGAATGTCTTCATCATGAGGGCCATTAGGGGTATGCACACACAAAAACTGGATTCATTTCAGATCTGGATTCGGGGGACAGCATGTGTTTCATTTTTCAAAAATTTTGGGACTCTGTTACAATTTGAGGATTTTTTCCCAGGCATTTTTAGGGTCTCCAAAATTTGGCACAATTTTAACTATTTTCCTCATTACCCTTCCCCTAGAGGCAGCAGGAACAGGAAGGGAGAAAGAGCTGGCCTGTGAAACATTTCCACAGGAAGACCTGGCCTCTCTACCACCCACAGGAAATAATTGCTCCATTATCTCCTGTGGGTGGTAGACCTAGCCACAACTCTACTAGAGTAGCTGTTAGCTTGAGGGTCTCTTTCAGATTTAAAGGGCCATTATCTTCTATCATGGTAAAGCTGGCTTCCTATTTTAGAGGCCAGATCTTCCCATAGAAAACAATGGCCTTTTAAAATTTAAAGAGAGAGAGATGCCACCAAACAAGTGTTTATTGGACCAGCTTCCTCTCTCCCCTTCTTGGCTGCCGTTGTCTGAAACCTAAAACACTCCCAGAATCCTGGGAGATAGATTTTAACTACTCCCAGACTTTAGGAAATGTTTGAATCATTTTGGATATCCCTGAGCTGACTCAAAACAACTAATTTCCAGTTTATTTTCATCTTGAGTGCACCTACCTAGTGATCATGAAGTCTGATAAAAGCTTTGCAAACAGGAATCTACTTCAAATTACACTGAGGTATGACATAATGGGTCAAATTATTGATGCTATCTGCAAACATGGAATTTTGTTGTTAGATATGGGATTCTTAGTCCTCTTTAAAAGGGGGGGTCACTAAGGAAGAACTGGGGTTATAAATCCAATGGCAGAAAGGATAGGTACCAACTAGGGCAGGACAAACCCATCCACACCTTGTAGCATTTGAGCAGAACTGAATTAACTCGGTAATGCAGTTGATATGTAGGAAGTGTGAAGGGACTATGCCCAAGATTTCTTTTCATGGCTACAAGGTATTGTTAATAATTTTATCCCAGTGGACCCAGATGAGTCCAATTAATTGTCCAGAAGGGACCATACAGCTGGCTTTTAGTTGCAGGAGTTCAACCCTTGGTTCATCTAGTACACAGCTTGAAAACCACCCAGAAACTACAGGCACGTTTCATTGTGCAATGCAGCATTCATCACAAAAACATGCAATTCAAGATTTCTTGAAGATCATATATTACAAGGAATACTGGTGATATTCTGTCAGTGGACTCACTTGAAGAAAGTATGCATAGAAGGCCTGTTTGTCTAGTCATTTCCACCACTTCATGGGCCACACACACAATGGCAAAAGTCAAGGGACAATACTTTGAGAATAAGGTGGCTTGGGTTCACCTACATGCTTTATTAATACAAGCCTACTGTAGAGAAAGAGAGTTTCTCAGATATGGGACAGCTCTGAGAGCTTTACCACATTGTCCAACAATAACATATGAATAGCACCATCAAGAACGTGATCCTCCTGGTTATCTTAGAAATCATAGCGGAATAAAAAAGGAGTCTCTAAATTATGGTCAAGTCTTTAAAGTGAGTTGAATTGTGCCCAGAAGATAATGGGGAGGCAATACAGGAAGAGCACAAGTGTTCTGTTCTCAAGGCATCTCACCCCTGTATCCCACTCTTAGCTAAAGCTTCTTGATGGCCACCAAGGTCAGGAGAACATTATATTCTAGCTTTAATATTGCAAGGATATGAATGATGGTCATCCAACTGAAATCAAAATTCAGACCAATTTAAATCAGTTGTAACTTCAGGCACAATGGTAGTTTAACATCCTTTAGAACCAGAAAAGGCTACTTTTCATGGGCCAATGGGGCTCACCAAAGCAGCAGCGGATATTTAAACCTTTTCCCACCTGTTCCCCTGTTCTAAAGCAATTGTCTCTCCAAAACAATTTGTCTCTCCCCACCTGTGGTTTTTCAACTCATGTGTACATAAGAAAGGCCCTGGGTTGGCCCGTGGCATCTCCAGAAAAGTATTTCAGGTAGCAGGACTAAGACAGACTGCTTGAAATATTCAAGAGGTTCTGCTGCTCTAAATAGATAATACTGGATTGAATAACTAGTAGTTGACTTGGTATATATTTGAAAAGACAAGTTAAGAAAAAGGCTAAACAATTGGCAAACTATTGGCCGGTCTCCAATTTGCCCTATTTGGGCAAATTAATAGAGAGGACGGTGGCGATTCAGTTGCAGAACTTTCTGGATGACACTTCCATGCTTGATCCCTACCAGTCCGGCTTCCACCCAGGTCACGGGACAGAGACAGCGCTGGTCGCCCTCATGGATGACCTCTGGAGGCATCTGGATTGGGGCGGTGCGGCAGTGCTGCTGTTGTTAGACCTGTCGGCTGTGTTCGACACGGTTGATCATCAGCTGCTCGCCCACTACCTTGCCGATGTGGGGATTCAGAGGCTTGCTTTACAATGGTTTGTCTCCTTTCTCCAGGGTCAGGAACAAATTGGTGGCTCTTGGGGAGCAGCTGTCCTGAAGGCACCCACTAATCTGTGGGGTGCCTCAAGGGGCAGTACTCTCCCCAATGTTGTTCAACATCTACGCCCCCTTGCCCAGATTGCCCGAAGGCATGGGCTGGGTTGTCACCAATATGCGAATGACACCCAGCTCTATCTGTTGTTGGGTGGCCAGTCAGGCTCTACCCCGGGAGACGTGGACCGGGCACTTGAGGACGTGGCGGGATGGCTGAGACTGAGCCGATTGAAACTGAATCCGACGAAGATGGACGTCCTGTGCCTGAATCGGAGCGGCTCGGGGCTAGGGATCCCTTCACTGGCCTTTGATGGGGTGCCGTTGGTGCCAGCGCCGAAGGTCTGGAGCTTGGGAGTGCTCCTGGATGCCTCCTTAACAATGGAGGCCCAGGTAGCAGCCACTGCCAAGGCAGCCTTTTACCATCTTTGGCTCGTCAGGCAGTTGGTTCCCTTCCTTGAACGCAAAGATCTGGCATCAGTAATCCACGCTATGGTCACCTTGAGGTTGGACTACTGTAATGCTCTCTACAGGGGGCTGCCCTTGGGGCAACTCTGGAATCTGCAGCTGGTGCAAAATGCGGCGGCCAGGCTGTTGATGGGTCTCCCTATGCAGAAGCACATCCAGCCTGTGCTCAAGTCGCTGCACTAGCTGCCAATAGCATTCCAGATTCACTTCAAAGTGCTGGTTTTGACCTTTAAAGCCCTATATGGTCAGGGGCCTGTCTACCTGATGGACCACCTTTCCCCGGATGTCCCCCAGAGAGCAGTGCGATCTGGGACACATCATCGCCTGACCCTCCCTGGCCCTAAAGAGACCAGGTTGAAAACAACTAGGTCCAGAGCATTCTCCGTGGCTGCACCAGTATACTGGAATGAGCTCCCCAGTGAGGTCCAGGCCCTGCAAGATCTTCAGCAATTTTGCAGGGTTGTGAAGACGGAGCTGTTCCACAGGGCATATCAGTGAGACCAATGCCATGCCAGCTGAGCCATGTCAATCACATTGTAGTAGATACTGAGATGTTGATATTTATTGTATTTTAGTTAAATTGTTTTAGACGAAGTGTTCATGTTTTTATGTATATTGGTTTTATTTTGTTGTAACCCTGAGCCGCCTAGGAGGGAGGGCGGGATAGAAATGGAAAAAATAAATAAATTTGCCCCACAGTCTCTTCACTGTGTCCACTGGAAGCACTTTTTCAGTTCAGAAATGCCCACTGAACTATTGCTTCACACACTGCTGTATAATGTGAAGTTTGGGTCAGGCTTCTAAGAAAGAAAGTGAAAAAGTCTAACTACTATAAATTAAATAAGTGCATCATTCAACACGTAAATCCCACTGTGAGAAACCTAAAAATAAGTGTTTGTGGATTTGTTGTAAGAAATAACAAACAAGCTAAAAAAAAATTAGATCTAACGCTCATAACTTCTAAGAGATGACAGAAATAAACTGAACTGAAAGAATCTGCAGCTATTTAAACAATCCCAGGAAGACCTCACAGCTGCAGCAATTTTTGAACCATCTTTATTATTTTGCGTGGATTGTTATTCCTTTGTCTTCTTTGATGTAAACATAGGGAGTTACTGCTGGGTTCATCTGCTTCATGCATTAAACACCTTTTATTTTGCAAAGATCATTTATTCTACCAAGGAAGTTGAAGATACAAACCTGGTAAAAATAAGCAGAGCTACACCAACATTCATAAAACTGCATCCTATATATACAACTCCCTTACGTGTTGGCCATTTCCACCTCTCCCATTGGCTGTGCTGTGTGCTCCATCAGCTATTGGCCCATCAACTGCCATTCAAGAGTACTTGTGTGCCATTGTCTGGGTGCTAGGTCCGCTCCTCTTCCCTGCCCACTGCCACCTCAGCCACTGTTCCCTGACAGAATAACTGCCAAAATGGCTGTCTCTCTTGACAAAGACACTTCTCCTGCTTGGCTCCTGTGGGACTAATTTTTCCCTCAGTGGCTGTTGCTAGGCAACCAAGCTTGGTTCTGTCAGTAAAAAGGCAAAGCCAGGAGGCCCTTTCCAGGCCTTTGTGAGGAACTCATTGGGGCTAGTCCTGACTAGCCAGCTCCAGGTTGGGAAATTCCTGGAGATTCTGTGGTGGAGTCTATGGAAGCCGGGGTTTGGGGAGGGGAGAGGCCTCAGCTGAATAGAATGCCATAGAGCCCACCCTCCAAAGCAGTTATTTTCTCCAGGGGGAGATCTGTTGTCTGGAGTGCAGTTGTGATACTGGGCGATACCACAGCCAGCGTGGCATAACAGTTAACACTTCAGAGCAGGGTCTACCAGACCCAGGTTCTTGCTGTGGAAGCTGAGTGGGTGATTTCGGACCAGTCACAGACTTTCAGTCTAACCTACCTCACAGGATTGCTGTGCAGATCAAAAGGGGGAGAGGGAAATGATGTAAGCTTCAGAGAAAGACTGTACTTTTCCTCATGGGAAACCATTGTTGCCAATCTCCAGGTGAGGGCTGGAGATCACTCAGAATTACAACTGCTCTGCAGACTCTGTGTCCTTATACCCTGCTGAGATGGGTCCCCTGTGACAGCCAGTGTGACATAGCAGTCAGGGCTGCAGAGCAGGGTAGAGGCAGCAGGTGGGGGGAGGAGATAGAAGGCTGAAGTCAGAGGGGCAGATAAAGGTAGGTTGAGGATTGGCTGGGAAGGAGATAGGGTTGCCAACTCCAGGTTGGGGAAACCCTGGAGGTTTAAGGGGTGGAGCTTGGATAGGGTGAGGTTTGAGGAGGGGTGGGACCTCAGACAACTACAATGCCATAGACTCCACCCTCCAATCCAGCCATTTCCTCCTGGGGAACCATTGTTGCCTATCTCCAGATAAGGGCCGGAGATTACTCAGAATTACAACTGCTCTCCAGGAGGAAGGGGGGAGGAGATGGAAAGCTGAAGTCAGAGGGGCAAATAAAGGTAGGTTGATGGTTGGCTGGAAAGGAGATAGGGTTGCAACTCCAGGTTGGGAAATTCCTGGAGATCTGAGGGGTGGAACCTGGAGAGAGTGGGGTTGGAGGAGGGCTGGGACCTCCAACAGGTACAATTACATAGACTCCATCCTCCAAACCAGCCATTTCCTCCTGGGGAACTACTGCTGCCAATCTCCAGATGAGGGCTAGAGATCACTCAGAATTACAGCTACTCTTCAGATGGCAGAAATCAGTTCCCTTGGAGAAAATGGTGGATTCTTTATATGCTGCTGAGATCACCACAGCAAATTGATGGTGAGTGTCCAAGGCCAGGGAACCCACCTGGAGCCTCTTTCTAGAGCTCGTTGTATTTATTTTCACAATGGGCCTTATTCCTAGTTAATAATAATGTTCAATATAACAAACATGTTTATAAATATCATGGAAGACACTGTTAGCCCATTCAGCAAGGAAGATCCACACAGAACCAGGTCCCTGCATGCACAGCTATCATAGATGCCTGTCTAAAAGCATTCCCACATAATACGGCTTGACCACGTCCTATTTGACTGGCAGGAGGCATCTTTTGAGGTCAAAGATTTTCCATGTGACTAGCTGGGAACAGCAAAAGCTGGACTGAGGTGATAAATTTTTGGAACCATTATACTCAACATTTCTGGAAAGGTCATATCTTGAGCAAAGCAGCACCCCGATTTCCCATGGTGATTCTATATTTACAAGTTGGAAGCTAATGATGAGAAAACTATAAATGTTCATGCATTTAACATTTTAATATTATATGTCTCCACACCATAGCTACTATGCCTTGACTAAGCAGCAACTACAATGGAATGTGGGTTCAGATGGCAGCTCACCATGCTTCCTGATTAAATCGCTGGTGCACAGCTGTGAATATAAGTTCCCCTTCTTCCATAAGCAAAGCAGAACAAGCAGCCAGCTGAATTCAACCCGATATCACAATAGTTCTATGAGGCAATGCAATGCAATGCCACCACAACTTGCATTTCCCAGTGTCATTTGCACCAGATCTCATAAGAACAAAGAAATCCAGCAGTTAAATACTTTATGAACATTTGTCAGCTATGAGGAAAATGAACTTGCTCTTCTTGCCCTAGCATAGTAATTTGTTTATTAGTGCCAAGCACGGTCACAATGGCCTGTTTTTAAGTAAAATAAGGAGTGAAAATCGAAGAGGAAGAATTAAAAATAATGCATGCATTGGGGGAAGGGGATTTAATGTGGCTGAAAAGAAAAGCAGTGAAAAGAAAACTCTCACATTGGCTTTCGTATCTGACATTCACTATGGTGCTTTGAAACCTCTTCTTCTCTGGCAATAACAGTTTAGTCTTGACAAGAAAGCTTATTCTTCTAACTTTTAAAAATCTCCAGCAGTCTGGAATGTAGTATGGATTACTGTGACATCCTCCAGAAAGTGGGACATAGCAGAGAAGCTGTTTAAAGCAGTTTGCTGTTTGAATGAAAACACAGCAGCGGGAGGTGGGGTGATCAGTTGACTGAAGATGAAGCATCTTGGGATGCAGAGGCTCTCTATGGCAAACTGCTTTAGGTTAATGGGTTTGCTGCCTGCTGTAAGTGTGGCCATTTGCTTACAATAGTCACTGCTTGTTTGTATATAAATAAAGCAGTTACTGTGAAGATTCTGCATGTCTCCAGTGCTCGACAATATTTCTCTCATTTGAGATTTTGTGACAGACATGTTGGATTTTCTATATCATTAAGGGCCCATTCTGATCCTACTCCCATGGGCTGGAGACAGTACGACATATCTTGTTTGAAATACTCTGCTACTTAAAGTCTCCTCATGGATGGGAAGAGTCAAGAATATAGCCCCTTCCCATGACCCTGTTCCTATGGATTCTATCCCAGCCCAGCTGGAATAGCTGCCACTTTAATTACTTACTCTTAGGTAAGTGCGCATAGGATCTTCTGGAGGCACCTGTTATGGCTATTTCCCATGATCTTGAGATTTCTGAAGTTAGTGGTATAAGAAGGAGATATATTGCAGTGTCTTCCATGCTTTTAAAATAATCTCAGACAGGTTCCCAAAATGTTTCCACATTGTTCCATATTCTGATCTAGATTCATGGCATGGAGGTTGGTTCATTTGCATGTTCTAGACACAGTTATTGGTCTGAACCCTTTGTCCACATGCACACAATGTCTGCTGTAGCTGGAGAGCCAGTTTGGTGTAGTGGTTAAGTGCACGAACTCTAATCTGGGAGAACCGGGTTTGATTCCCCACTCCTCCACTTCCACCTGGCTGGATGACCCTGGGCAAGCCATAGTTCTGATAAGAGCTGTTCTCGAAAAAGAGCAATTTCTGTCAAGAGCTCTCTCAGCTCCACCTACCTCACAGGATGTCTGTTGTGGGGAGGGGAAGGGAAAGGAGTTTGTAAGCCGCTCTGAGACACCTTTGGGTAGTGAAGGGCAGGGTATAAATCCAATCTCTTCTCTTCTCTGTCTTCTATATTTCCAATATGCCATTTGAACAGTGGGGACTACATCTCATGTGAATACTAAATAAGTCAACGGCGATAATTTGGGCTGCAATTCTGCACCTATACCTGGAAGCCCCTGACTTAAGAGGCAACTACCACAACCAGGGTGAAATAGGATCCACAGGATTTTCCTGTTAAAAATTCATATGCATGCAAGTATGCTACAATACAAGGGGCTGCGGTGGCTTAGAGGTTAAGACACTGAGCTGCAGACAAGAAGGTCTGTAGGTCAGCAGTTCAAAAACCTAGTGCCATGTGACAGAGCTCCTGTCTGTGGTCCCAGGTCCTGCCAACCTAGCAGTTCGAAAGCAAGAAATTGCAAGTTGATCAATAGGTACAGCTTCAGTGGGAAGGTAACAGCGTTCCATGTGCCTTGGCGTTTAGTCATGCCAGCCACATGACCATGGAAACATCTTCAGCCAGTGCTGGCTCTTCGGCTTGGAAATGGAGATGAGCACCACCCCCTAGAGTTGGATTCGACTGGCTTTTGAGCAAGGGAAACCTTTACCTTTATGCTACAATACAAAGTAATCTGTGTTCACGTGTACACAACTCCTCAGAATTACAAAAATGAATAAAGTGACCTTGAAGTCTAAAGACCTTGAAGTCAATAGCATTAGAAGGTATAACTCTGTTTAGGATTGCACTGTAGATGTACAAAGATTGTCACAAATCATACCATTTACTGATTATTCAAAGAGGTTTTAAGACTGTATCCTGTTTTGTTCAGAATTGCAATGGTAGTTTGGTGGAGGAGGTCACCGTACTCCCCGCCTGTACTTTATTATAATCATAATGCTTATAAAAGGCAGAGTGTATGAATTTCCATGCCTGTGAACAGCATACCACATCAGCACTGCTTTGAATGACTGGGGGGGCATATATATTCTTTATAAGAGTGCACGCACAGATGCAAAGTGTGTTCAGTACAAAAAGAAGACGAGAATCTTAGCCAAGATGACGAAGAGCCCAGGTCAAGTTGCTTACAGAAGCCAAATGCACTTTACAAAGCACATCATGAATTCACATTCACAGATCTTGAAAGGAATGATTCACGATGTGGTGCGTTCTGTGTTTCACTTCAGCAGGCAACTTCTACTTCTCCCCTGGGCTCTGTCATAAAATCTTTTTGGAGTATCCCAGAGACATCTTATTCAGACATCTCTAAGCAGCAGAGTGACAAAGGAGCTGCTACCGCTCTGCAACCATCAATTTCAGAGCATATTAAGAATTGCAGATATTGTGTATTCTGGAAAGGTAATACAATTCTTTACTATCAAAAGGCATTCCCGGTCCCGCTTATAAACAAAACAATATAAAGGCATTTATTGAAGCCACATATCTTAATGCAAAGTTATATGTTATTATGTTCCATACTGCTGCTCAGGAAGCTGGGACCACAGGCAGGATGTTATTTGCTTGCAGCTGAGCTGCAGGTACATTTTCATGTTAATCAATAACACAGTGCCTGATCTCTTTCTCCTCCCTCTCCAGCTTTATGCTATGTTGAAGCAGTTACCCAGTGGTGAAACAGGACTCTTGTTTCCAGAATTCTTCTGTAATACATATGCATACATTCATCAGTCCTGGAGAGAAAAATGGTCATGACAAAACATAATTAAGAATAAACAGCATGTAGAAACTGTAGGGAATGGGAGTTGTGCTGATGCTAAAATAAATACAGGTTTATTTGCTGGAATGGACCAGCAGATTGCCAGATACCCTGAAAGGGCAGAGTGGCAGTTTTAGTGTGATACATGACTTGGTGGGGAAAATCAGAGCAAGCAGTGGAGCATCCACTACTGTTGTCACCTTTCCCCGATGGAAGGTTCTGCTCTAATTCCTTGAGGACCCTAGAGCGAAATGGTCAAAAACCCAGACTGAAGGATATGGCTGGCAAGCCTCTGATCCGTGACTGGGAATACTATTAGTAAATGGGTTTGTGGTGGAAAATGGAGAGCAAGCCCCTGAATTGCCCTTAGTGCAAAGAAGGAAGGGAGCACCTGCCACAGTCCCAGAAATAGGGGTGCCCCAACCATGTACCCATGTGTCTCATCTTTTGGCTTGTTCAGTCCCAGAACCTCAGGAGGGCAGAAACAGACCATCCTACAAATTATGAAGATTGGGGATGAATCGCAGGGTGTAAATTAACTATAGCTAGGATTTTTGTTTTTCTCTAGCCACACTTGCTATATGTTCCCTTGCTTAATTGCTTCCTACCTAACTGTGCTTCTCATTTAAATTAGACTTGTAGAAGAATAAAGCTCTCTTTAGAAACCAAAGTGGTTGATTCTTGGGGGAAAAGGAACTGCCTTAAAAAAAACCTCTAATCCCATGTTAGGTCTGTATTCACACAGAAAATCCAGAAGGGAGGGTGAAGTGAGAAACTGGGATCAGTTATCTCGCCTCCTCTCTTCTCTGCACACCCACACACCTAACATAGTTTGGGTAAAGGAGTCCAAATTGGATAAAGTTTTCCCCTACAAATCCAGACTCCATAGTGCCTTAGCTTAATCACTGAGCCCAGTAGTAGCAGAAGAAAAAGAGTAAGCTGTGCAACTGAGGGGACAGGACCATAACAGAAGCAATATTCCACCACCTAAAGTTAATAGTATTTTCTAGTAAAGCAACAGTATATTCACAGGATGTGCATCAAGTGACTAGCAGATATTGTTTCCCTGTCTAGATACCAGGATGAAGGGACATACACCAGTTTAGTGTCGTGGTTAGGAGTAGGGACTCTCATCTGGGAGAACCAGGTTTGATTCCTCATGCCTCTACATGCAGCTGCTGGGTGACCTTGGCCAAGCCACAGTTCTCTCAGAGCTGTTCTCTCAAAGCTCTCTCAGCCCCACCTACCTCACAGGGTGCCTGTTGTGGGGAGAGGAAGGGAAGGAGATTGTAAGCCTCTCTGAGACTCCGAGTAAAGGGCAGGGTATAAATACAATCTCTTCTTCCTCCTCTTCTTCTTCTATTCAGGGGCCACCATGGACAAGTCATAGCAAGAGGAGTACCACCACCCCCGGCTGTGATATGTGACAGCCAGTGGAATCCTACCTACGCCTTAGTAGAATATTGAGTAGACTTGCCTAGGATTGCTTTCACTGTCTACCAGTACTGTGGCCAAGTGCTGCAATGTGCATAGCTGTCTTCACTGTTCCCAATAACCAGATCCTCGTTGGGAAGGACAGTAACAGAACTTCCTGGACTAGTTTTCAGGGGCAGTATGTAATCCCTGCAAAGATGCCAGCTGTACTCCCATCAGTCTCTGACTCCTCCATTGGTTTTTATAGCGGGTGATGGTGATGGTACTGGGCAGGCGTCTGTATTGCAGAACTGTGCAACAGCCACAACTTCTACTTTCTATTGCTACTTTTCTTTGAAATGCTAGGCCATGACAGAATGATAGGGGCAATAACAAGGGGCATAGGTATCCATAAGTCTGTGCAGAAGGCTCATGGCATCATCTTCCTTTTAACATGATACCAAGATAGTGTTTTCCCAGCCATTACAGACACAGCTGGAGTCTCACTGCCAGGATTTGCTGTTCTATACATTCTGAGAATGCTTTATTGATTGTCATTAATAGACATCCTTGGCTAAAGTGAAAAGCACTGGAAAAGCATCTTCAGTCGACTATCTTGCATTGATGCTAACCACAGCAAAGCAATAACCAGGGGTGTACAAAAACAAAAGGTTTAGTTCTTATATCATTTTTAAAATTTGAAGGAAAAACACATTTCGAGATCTTCATTGAGATGAAGTTCTGAAGAAACCTAGCTTTCAAACTGCAGGTAGATAGGAAGAAACATTTCCATTCTATAGATTACTAAAATTCTCACAAGTAGAATAGACATGGGGAGGCATGAATTGGTGTGGGAGGGAACATTTCCCTCACATATGCTGGGAGGGGGTCTGCATTTATAGCATAATGGAGCATGGATGAACAGGTCCGTATTCAGGGTGTGCTCTTGGACCCAGTCCTACTCTGGATACGCAAGTGGCAGCTATGGCCAGGACTGCCTTTTACCAGCTTTGACTGGTTAGACAGATGCAGACTTTCCTGGATAGAAAAGATCTGGCCACTGTGGTACATGCCCTGTTTACATCCAGATTAGTTACACTAACATGCTCTATATGGGGCTGCCTTTCAGAAGTGTTTGAAAACTTCAGTTGATACAGAATGCTGCAGCCAGGATGTTGACTGGAGTTGGGTGCTTTCACACACACTGAATAATGCAGTTTCAATCTACTTTCAGTGCATTTTGCAACCAGATTTTATTGTGTGGAATGTCAAAATCCACTTGCAAACAGTTGCTGAAGTGGGTTGAAACTGTATTATTTAGCATATGTGAAAGAGCCCATTACTCCAGTCTTGTTGGCTCATCTACACTGGCTCCCAATTTACTTCCACGCACAATTCAAGGTACAGGTATTGAACTTCAAAGCCCATTATGGTTTGGAACCAACATGCCTGAAGGATTGGTACTCCCTCATGAACCCACCTGACCACTGTGTTCATCACTGGTGGCCCTGTGTTGGGTGTTGAGATCAGGCAAGTGGTAACCCACAAGAGGGTTTTCTTGGTCATGGCAGCAAAGCTTTGGAAACCTCTCCAGGGAGATTTGACTGTTCCCTTCTGTTGCCATCTTCTACCAATGGGTGAAGACTGTTTGTTTGGTGTCTTTCCTAACCAATGTTTTAATTGTTATTTTTATGTCTTTATATTTTAGTTCTGTTCTTAATTGCCTTTGCTCTTAATTGGTAACACTAAAAGGGTGGTTGTCTGCTTGCACCCTTAACAGAAACATCTGGCAAACAGACTGTTGGGAACAAAATGTTAGCCTAGATGGGTTTTCATCTGTTCCAGCAGGGCTGGAATTCTCCCCTTTGCTTCACAACCATTGGCTTTATTTTCATAACACACTATGCAAGAAGAAATGAAAGATATACAACTGAGGCAGTATGTAATACCCTGAGTGCATGTCAAGCAAGCACTCAACATTACATTAATATGGAATAATTTCTGCTTACATTAATCAAACTAAGTTGTGTAAATTTTCCAAGTTATAGAAAGCCCATCTGAAACAAACCAGAAGTGTCCCAAGTGCTCTGCGGATTAAACAGAAATGCAAAGCTTTGTACTAATAGAACATAAATCAAATTTATACCATTGCCAAGTGCCTGTACAGTTCTCCAGTCCCACCTTCTTGTTATCTTGTATAAAGGAAGGGAATGGGGGGGGGAGGCTTTCTTTCATATACTAAGGAATAATAGCTTTCACCATAGTTAAGATTCTACCAAATATTTAATTTAATGTAATTTAGATCATTTTACCAAGAGGGTTTAAAACAAATAATTGCACTGTTATTCAAGCAAGAACATGCTCTTTAAAGCTTCATACTCTGCTGGAGTGTGAATTATAGAGCAGCAGTTCACATCTTGCGCTGTCTGAGGTCAAGCGACTTCTGCACAGCAAACTGTTAACTGGAACACTATCCTACATGCAATATGTTTCAGCATGTAAATAACTACGCAGGGTTAGGTGCCGCACCACTCTTTCTTCCTCCCACTCCTCACCACGTGTTGCTGCTCCTGTTACTATTACAACTACAGTTACTACTTTACTACTGTTGAGCTGCTCCAAATGTGGCTCCTTCACCCTTGCATCCCACAATAGTGCCCTAATTTGTTGTTGTTGTTTCTAAAAGAGCCATATTACTGAGGTTACATGTACGCCTCATTCATTTTCCCTTTTAAAGATCAGTGACCGTTTCAGACTTGAAACATTAACTGTGTATGCAGTTTGTCGGGCATAGACAGAAGAATATGGAAAAGCCACTTGCACCACTGACATTGCTTGTCAAGCAGGGCAACACCATGAAGGCTGCTGTAGTGCCAATCAGGGAAGAAATCCTCTAGGAAAAGTAGAGAATGATGTTGTCGGGGAATCTTATCTGAGCTTAGAGCATATTGGCAGCTAGGCTCCATCCAGGTGTCTGCAAGATCATTTCCTTTCCTAATAAGGGGATGTCAGGTGCAAGCACTAGAACCTGACTTAGCATGCCTGTCAGGTGATACCCACACTAGAAGGCTGCACCTAAGCCAGCTATAAAAGAAGAGGAGGAAATAGTAGCAAGTGGGCTTCACTGGAGTCCTGGACACTGTTGTTGCTTTAAGAAGTCCCCAGTGAGTAAATGGACATGAGGAACCTAATATATGTATGTTATGGTTTGTGTTACCACAAATATTGTGATTTTTGTTACCATAAATCTCCTTGCCTTGTTGAAGTTCCTTTAACCACCCAAATCCATTAGAAAGAACCTTTACCTCAGGTAAGAAAATGGCCTCTGGCACAACAGCTGCTCATGAAAGTCTGTCTCTCTTTGAGCCTTGGAAAACTAGTTGCTTTTTAAAGTTAGAAGGGAACAAAAAACCACCATATCAGTATGCTGCTACAATGGAGTGCAGTCTCTGGAATGCAGCCCAAATGAAACTGGTCATGTTGCTGATAGGGGGCTGCTAATACGATGGCATGTCTCATCTCCTAGAAATACTTGCCACTGGCAAACAAATGAGGGCTCGGTCACAAGGCTGGAATGTCATACTACAATAAGACATTCTTGTCAATATTTCTTATACATGAAAGAAATATATTTCTTAAAGCATACAGTTCTGAACAATGTAGAAATACAGCTGAGATCATTAATCAGAGCCATATTACACAGCAGTAAGTGGCAGCGTGCATCAAGTATATACTCTACAGGAAACCATGGACAATCCTAGATCCCTAATGATTGCACCCATATGAATTGTTGACTACTTTTCCCCATTCATATTTTAACTTTATGGGGCATGCAGAAAACATTTCATATGTACCAGTTTGCTGTAGTGGTTACAAGCGTGGACTCTAATCTGGGAGAACCAGGTTTGATTCCCCACTCCTCCACATGCAGCTGCTGGTGTGATTTTGGGTCAGTTACAAGTTCTTTCAGAGTTCTATTCTCAAGAGCAATCCTTGAAAGAGCTCTCTCAGCTCCACCTACCTTACAAGGTGTCTGTGGTGGGGAGGGGAAGGGAAAGGAGATTGTAAACTGCTCTGAGACTCCTTTGGGCAGTGAAGGGCAGGGTATAAATCCAATCTCCTCCTCCTCCTCTTCTTCTTCTACTTCAACTACAACTGGAAGATATAACTGTAAAGTGCCTCATGGCATCAAATGAAACACTGCTGTAAAGGCACTTCATTCTCAAAGCAGAAGAGATGTGAAAACAGACGGACTCAACCTGTTTAGCAGCTCAAGCTGAGCTCCTACAAAGAACGTCACTGTATTACCTTAGATTTCAGTACTGTAGTAGGATCTTGAGTCATGCTGTGCCTTAAGATATGCAGATTTTACCAGTACAAACAAGTTAATGCCATGAACACCACCATCAATAAGACTGATGACTAAGAGAAATAATGCAGGCAAAAATTAAGTCTCTGCCGTTATTGCAACTTGGATATCATCTCTGACCAATCACTGGGTGATATTATACATTAGTCTGGCGCAATTAAGGAGTCTTCTTCCAGTTTAAATGGCTCTTCTGTTGAAGGAAGGCTTCAGATTTTGCTTAGTGGAGTGATAAGGTATAGGCCACAGCTTTAACTCAATTACTCATGTTATGTAGAGAAAGGTTTCTGCCAGTCTTATACTCTCCCTGGCCAAAGTAGACTGAATGACACCCCAGTATCAATGATGGAACTAACTGGGCATCCTACCACTAAATGGCTTCTTCTGTGACATAACTGTATTTTTTGAAGACGGCATGCCATTATGAATACCTTCTAATGGCAGTGATTCAGGGCTAGAAAGTGATGCTTTCTGTTTAGGGCTGCCAACCTCCAGATGGGGCCTATAGTTCTCCTGAAATCATGACTGATCTCCAGATTACAGAGATCAGTTTCAGTGGAGGAAATGGCAGCTTCAGGAACTAGATTTCCATGGCATCACATCCCTGTTGATTTCCCTTCCATCCTCAAACTCCTCCCCCAAATTTCTAGGAATTTCCCAACTTGGAGTTGGCAGTCCTAATACCAATGCAACTTCTGGCTTTCAAATGCTTACAAAATATTATTACGAAACAATAATTATACTCATGGTGCCCACTGGTCAGTAAACCTTCCATTACTTGGATCAAGCCAGCACTATCAATTATTAGAGAAGACTGAATTAAAGTCTTACAGTTAAAAGCCCTGATTTGTTTTTAAAGATTCAGAAGGAGAGAACATCATGTGCACATCACAGTATGCTTTGTTAATATAGTGCGAGAAATGCTCCAAAGATAACAAGGTGAATAATATTCAAAATCTTTAATAAACATTGGCTAAGAATGTGATTTGGGAAGCTTCCAGTTTAAACTATTCCCCTTCCCCCCCCACACATTTTGGAACCCCAGTTTACCATTTAACTGTGCCATTATATACCATAAGAAGGATTTCACTTTTCTTCTATAGAGAGAAAAAAGGAAAAGAAATTAGATACTTTAAGTAGTTTTCTAGAGTGTTTTGTTGGGGGGGAAATAGTCTTTTTTTCCTCTCAGAAGGAACAAAATGGATAAGAAAACCCATGTGTCTTGTGAAGGTTTGAGTAATTTAAGATTGCAAGACTGGGTTCCCTCCAATATAGTACTCTGTGTTTTCCCAAAATGAGAAATAGTAGTGCAACACCATTGTTTATTCAAATGTACTCTGTTGGAACTCCTGCTTGTGTGCCTGGAACAAACCCGCCCACATCCACATTCTCAAGATCACATCAGAACACTGTGGCATGAACTCTGAATTCCTGGCAGGTGTCATTTACACTTCAGAAAGCCAAGATCATAGGAAGCCACTCACGTGCTGAAACGATCAGGCCGATAGCAAAGATCCCATGTGAGTGTCTTCCTATTTATCATCAGTATAATAAACCTTCAAGAACATTCAGAGACAGATCATCACATATGCTGAGGAAAACAGCATGAACAGTTGGAAGATTGTGCTTTTTACATACCTCCTGCCCAATTCCTTAAACCAATAAACTTCACAAAACTTTGTCACTTTGAGATCAGGTGAAGAAAAATAATTGTAACAGCAAATGCCATAGGTTCTAAATGCACTTTAACACGTCTGCTCATTTATTTGCAAGTAAATTCCATTTATTTCAATACAACTAGATAAACTGGTTTGTGATCAGAAGTTAGCCTAATGAAGTCATCGGATTCAGTGCAGATACATTAGATGAAACCTTCCCAGTCAGATCACAGTATCATTGAAGAATACAAATATTTTTAAGTTGTAGCACACTGTAAGTACTAGGGTTCACATTTAATACTGGCAATGGAGAAGGTTTATATAATGTAGTATCTTTTTCCTTTTCTACTACAACACATTTGGGTCACTATGCTTCCATAACCCAAAGTCATGTGTTGACAAGTAAATTAGATACTTATGTGGCCATTCTCAGGTCTCATTTCAATTGATCCCTCCCCCCCACTTTGTAACAGAAATTCCCGTGTTTGGACAGTATAATGAACCTAAGCTCTAAAAACCATCTTTGGTACTTTGTATTCTGTATTTTGTAAATTGTTTTATATTTGTATTTATAATGTATTGTTTATTGTTGTATTTTAAATATGTTTTATTTATGTATTTTATACCAATTGGAAGCTGCCCTGAGCCTGCCTCGCGGGGAGGGCGGGATATAAATCTCATAATAAATAAATAAATGAATAAATAAATAAATCTCATGGAATTATTTGCCTTCTTGGAGTTTTCAAAGAAGAGCCTGCATAATCGATTGTTTATTATTTTTACATTCCATCTTTCTTCCATCATGGAATTCATGGCAGATTCAGGTGGGCAGCTGTGTTGGTCTGAAGCAACAGAACAAAGCTTGAGTCCAGTGGTACCTTTAAGATCAATAAAGTTTAATTCTGGGTATAAGCTTTCGTGTGCATGCACACTTCCTCAGATACCCTGAATCAGACTTCACCAACTATTACATATAGGTGTGTGGGGGGGTTAGTTGCCAGGAAGGGCTAATTGGAGTCAAGATGCATAAGTAATTGAGTGATAAGAATAGCTAAGTGGACCCTCACCCACAATAATACAACATTGAATCTGAACATGGACACTTGTACCAGAGCTTGCAATAAACCCAGATGCCAACTTTGCTGCCACATACACCCAGACAACACAATCACTGAACCTAACAACATCAACTACACCATCTCAGGCTCATTCACTTGCTCATCTTCTAACATTGTACGTGCCATTAAGTGCCAATAATGCACTTCAGTCCTCTTAGTTAGTGCAAACAGGTCAAACCCTAAGCCAAAGGATAAATGGCCACAAATCTGACATCAAGAATTACAACCTGGATAGCCCAGGCAAGCCCGATCTCATCAGATCTTGGAAGCGAAGCAGGGTCAACTTGGATGGGAGACCTCCTTGGAATACCAGCTGTCAGAAGGCAGGGGCAACCATTATTCAGCCACCGCTCTGAATATCCTCTAGGCCCCAGTAGGGGTCAGTCACCAGAGGTCGCCATGACTTCCAGGGGCACAACACTCACATGTGAACACACATGCACATATAAAAAATACAACCCCCTCCCAAAATGAAAAGAATCACAACATGGAAAAACCTGTAGGGAAACATTTCAACATTTCCTAGGGCACTCAACGGGGGACCCCAAAGTAGCTGTTTTATTGCAAAGGTATTTCAGAAACAGACTGGAATGGGAGACTGCTGAATTACAAGTTATTACAGCACTCAGGACAATGGAACCACCAGGGCTTAACAGAGATATCAGGTTCTTATCTCATTACACATGCTAAATCACTCAGTTCTTACATCTGTTTGTTAACTCTTTTATCATCTGTATGCTAATTTGCTGCTATTCACAAATTTTACCAATTGCTTTAATCCAATCTTAGCTATACTTATTGCTCAGTTATCTTGACTTCAATTAGCCCTTCCTGGCAACTAACCCCCCCATTTGTGATGGTTGGCAAAGTCTGTTTCAATGTATCGTGAGTGTGCATGCACACGAAAGCTTATACCCAGAATTAAACTTTGTTGGTCTTAAAGGTACCACAGAATTCATGGACACTTACATAATATTTCTCTTCAAGCACAGATAAGATTTGTTCCTACTTGACTTCAGAAAAGGTGCTGCTTTGTGCACCTTCCAACCATAACCTGGGATCCAAATATGGTTATGGCTACTATAAGACTCATGTAAGAACATAAGAAGAGCCCTACTATATCAGACCAGTGGTTCATCTAGTCCAGCATCCTGTCTCACATAGTGGCCAACCAGTTCCTCTGGAGGGCCAACAACAGTGCTTAGAGGCTGAGACCTTCCCCTGATGTTGCCTCCTGGCTCTGGGATCCAGAAGTTTAGTGCCTCTGAATGTGGAGGTTCCCCTCAGTCACCATGGCACAATAGTCATTCAGTCACCATGGCATGTGTCAGACCTTGGTGCTTAGGTATTGCCAAACCCTTACAAAGCAGCACTTCATTGGTCTGAAGCAGCAGAACAAAGTTTGGGTCCAGTGGCACCTTTAAGACCCTCAAAAGTTTATTCAAGGTATAAGTTCTCATTCACAAGCACACTTCTGCAGATACTTGCACATGAAAGCTTATATCTTGAATAAAGTTTTGTTGGTCTTAAAAGTGCTGCTGGACTCAAACTTTGATAAGCAGCACTAGAGGGGCTTTAAAGCACAGCACAGGCTGGTAGAAGAGCTGAATCCTTTTCTCATTTTGAAATTGCCAAGGAAACAGCAAAAAAGCAGCAGCAGCAGCAGCACAGTTGTCCACCTCCCACCCTATGTGATTTGGCATGACATGATTTAGGTTGGGTTGTGCCACTGTCTTGTTTAACAGTGCAATCCAAAGCAATGGACTTAGAATGGTGTAACTGATTAGGATAGCACTGTAATTGTATTTTTAAAATAAAACGTTGTGTAATGGTTAGAGCATTCCAAGGGAAGGCCTTGGCCACTATGCCATTTGCTGGTCCTCCAGGACAACTGGCTGATCACTATGCAAAACAGGAGACTGCATTAGATAGTTCCCTATCTGACCCACCAGGACACTTCTTGATTTCACACACTTTACCATATAATCAAGAACCACAAGCAAGGGAGTTTCTTCTGTCCAGATATATATTTGAGTAATAAAGCTTTAAAAAAAAAGTTGTGTGTAATTTAAGATTCTTAAACAGCGATAATAATAATAGTTTGATAAAGCACTTGAGGACACAAATAATTGCTTCCTGTATGTATCACGTTGCTAATCTAACTTTAAAAATCGTAATTATTCCAGAGAACTTAAAATACAGGAGAGGGAAAACAGGGGGAGGCACTCATATTAAACGATCCTGTAAATCCAAGACGCGAGAGGTGGGCAGAGGCTGGCTGTCCTCGCCTGCAAGAGTACAGTCAGACTCTATTTCCGCACTCAAGAGGCCGTGATAGAACACTCACGTAGCCGGAGCATCCCAGCCCCCCCGCCACCCGCGTGTCGCAACTGGATCAAGGCACCCCCATCCTCCGCCGCACCCGTGACTCTGTCCCTTTACTACCTGAGCTTCCCGCTGATTGGGTGGGCTGGTCCCGCCTTCTGCAATGACGCAGACAGCCTCGGGTTTGACAGGCAGGTAGGGCTCGGGCTCCGCCATGTTGGGAGCGGAAGCGGAGCGAGCCGCGATAGCCTTTGCGGGACAAGTCAGAAACTGAGGTTGGGCTTGGCTGGCTCTGGTAGCGGCGGGTTCTTCTTGAATTATTCCCTCCGGTCGCGGGTAGACTTTGGCTTCCTCCCACGTTTTCTGAGCGGCGGCAGCAGCAGCAGCGGCGTCCCAGGAGTCTCCTCCCCCTTCGGGGAGGAGGAGGAGGTGGCGGTGGCAGAGGAAGTGTCCTGACCCTTCGCTTTAGTAGGTGGCGGACTCGAAGTTAGAGCGGAAAGATGCCGTTGGCGCAGCTGGCGGATCCCTGGCAGAAAATGGCTGTGGAGAGCGCGGCGGAAAGCAGCAGCAACAGCGCCGAGGTAGGCAAACGCCGACAAGTGCTGGCGGCGGCGGCGCTCTCCGTGTGTCTCGGCCGGGGAGGGAGCCGTGCGGAGTTCAGCACCCTCTGTCGCCCCCGAAACCACTTAGTCGCACGGGAGGGGAGGGAAGGGAAGGGAAGGCTTCCCCGACCTCGCTTGGCTGTACACTTGCTGGGGGAGGCTGACCCGGCAGGGGGATATCCCCGCTTCCTTTCTTCCTCATCCCCGGGGCAGGACGGAGAGGGTTGGGCAGAGGAGCTCCCTTTCTTTCTTCCTCTTTTTCAAGTGTCCCAGCAGAGAAGGGGGAGAGGGAGTTCCTCTTTCTTTTCCTCCCTTTCTCCCCTTCTCTCTTGATTGCCCCGTAATTTCGGGCCTTTTCCCGCTCCTCATGCTGCGCTCTTCATTTCCCCAAACTATTCCAGTTAATTTATTGCGGATTAATCGCACCGCAAGGCTTTTTTTAAAAAAAGAAGCCTCATTTTTTTACAGGAAGTCGGTAGGAGGTGACAGAGGGGGTAGTTCCTCGTCCTTTTTCAAGACGATATTGAGGGGGATTCTGACACACGTTAGTAGTGGGGAAATGCGGTGGAAACTCTTCCGACTTGATTACTACAAAGCGGGCTGCTAACTGTAGCGCTTGTCTTGAGTCTTAGCTCCTGGGACGTTTGAATTTCTTCTCTTCCGAAGAGAAGAAGGATGAAAAGCATTTTAACTAGCACAATGATGGAAAACGGTGTGGGAGCTCTGTTTTCGTTCTCCTGGCTTTAGCAAGGTGTTTGGTAGAGGAGGAATATGCTGACTCCTACCATTAATAAAGTTTGAGTTCGGTGGCACACTTAAGGCCAACAGAGTTTTATTCAAGGTATAAAATTTCCTGTGTACACACATTTCTGAAGAAGTGAGCAGTGACTCACCTACAGCTCATACCCTACCCATAAATTTTGTTAGACTTTAAGGTGCTATTGGACTCTTTTTTTCTAATGAAAGTTCCCAGTCCCTACATATAGATAGAGGGTGAGCAGTAAATTAGCATACAACATAATGAAGATATTTAACAAGCTTAAACCATTTGTTTGGGTTTAATTCAGGGGGGGGAATATAGTGAAGGAAATAAATATGTCAAAATTGGAGATGGATTGGCAGTTGTAGCCTTAATTGTGGAATTCTGAGAACAATTAACTGAGACCCTGCCATTACACTACATTCTTCTCAAGCATGGAGCTGACCTTACAGCATCTTTGAAATGGGGCAGTTGACTGAGTAGACTTATCTCCCCTGTCCCCAGACCAGAGAAATGCATTCCAATCTACCATTCCAAATTATATTACCTTATGTTACAATCTACTATTCTAATCTACTGTTCCAATTAAGAAATAAAATAAAGAGGATGTATGTCCCTTCTGGGGGATTGGCATAAGAGCAGAATGGAGCAGAATGGGGTTAGCATATATATAGTGAGATAAGAAACCAGTCTTCCTGTTAAGTCCTGGGGATTCCATTGTTCTGAGTTTTAATAACTTGCAACTCAGCAGTTTCCCTTTCTAGTCTGTTCCTGAAATTCCTTTGCAATAAAACAGCTACTTTGAGGTCACCCATTGAATGTCCTGGAAGGCTGGTCTTAAAAGTGCCACTGGACTCAAACTTTGTTGTGCTGCTTCAGACCAGAACAGCTACCTACCTAACCCCACCATTAATTCCACTGTTGGCTTTCAGACAATTTTCTCTGTTCCATGTGCTTGCAGTAACAGGGCAAGCAGTCTAATAAACAATAGTATACAGGGGAAGATAAGAAATTCAGTTAAAATGGTGGATGATAAAAATTCTATATAATGTGAATGCTAAGGGGGGTGAAGGAACTTTCCCATTTATATTCTACCTCTGTTCTGAATTTTGTCAACGGAGGAGTAAAAAAGCCAATCCCACTGAACAACTTTATTTTCTGTTCTTCCACAACCTGGATCTGGTAGTATCCTGTTTTGATGAGGGAGTATATAAGGGTTGTCCTTTCATCAGACCGTTGAGAGGAGCCTGTGGGGCTGAATAATTCTGCTGCTTTTGTTCTGCTCAGATGGTGTCTGATTACTTTCACAGGGAGTGTCTTTCTCCTCCTTCCATTCCCCCTTGGTTTGCCCAGATGCCCAACTTTCTCACACATGGGTCCTAACCTGGAAGGCAGAGTTGTTTGCACATAAGAGCCAGCTTTAAAAAAAAGAAGAAGAAAGAGGAAGCCTGCTTCCACTACAAAGGAACATCTCCCTGGAGGAAGGAGGGTTCATCTGTATCAATCACTTCCTTATGTTCTAAGTTGCAGCTTGTAATTTATCTAATTGTATCGATATACTTGTGGTTTGACTGAATTTAGGTAGACCGACTTGATAAGTCACTTTTATAGCATCTTTCTAAGAAACCCTCAGATGCTTCTTAAGTTGGATTCCTCTTCCTGCTGACAGTGAAGTGCTGTGAAAACTTGCCATACTCAGCTTCCGGACTCAGCTAAATCAGGAAACTGGAATGTTCATTTCTTGCTAGCCTAAAAGAGGTGTTTTTTTGGGTTTTTTTAAAGCAGTGTTATTTCCCAGTCATGACATTTATGAAATAACTTTGATTAAAACTAGTTAAAATTTAGTGTCAGATGTGTACTAATTTAAAAACCCCAAAATTATCACTTGTCTCCAGACTGCTTTAAATGGAACAGCCCCACTGTTAAGGCCACCAAAAAGCACTTCTGCATGTTGTCACTTCAAGAGATAAGCATAATGTTTGAAATGCACATCAGATACGTTGGGCTTTTATAAGCAGTATCTCCATGCTGTCTCTAATGACATCTAGCCTTGGTGCAGAGAGCGAGCAAGCAAGCAATTGATCCAGTGTACATGTAAAGGGGTTCAGATATTATATCAAATGCAGACTGGTACCCTACAGTCTTCCTCTGAGGACTGTCACATTTAAATTGACCCTTGGAGTACATTTTCACCTCTAAAGAGACATTTTGATGAGTGCAGAGTTATTTAGTGGGAAGATGGGGTACATTTTTCTTCATCCTCTTAAGAATGATTTTGTGTTGACAGTAATGTGGTGAAACTAACGCTTGAATAAAAAGTTGTCTAGGTTCACTGCCTGACCCAGGCTTCATGGCAACAACCTCACCAAGCCTGGAGTTGCCACCAAAATTAGGGCCGAGCAAGTTCCTCCCTCCTTCTCAGGACCTTCAGCAGCCCCCAATGATGGAATCCTTGCAACAGGATCTGAGAAACACACCAGTCTCTGGAATGGAAGCAGCCCCCCAATGCCTCTCCCCAGGATCACAGGGCCTTCAGCACCAGCCAGTGATATTATTATCTGGCACTGAAGGAACAACAGCAGTGTGGGTAAGAATGGTCCCCAGGGACACTGCCAGCCCAGCAGTAGCAGCCAGTGTCTGCCCAGCCAGAATGGCATGGGTATAGACAAGGAGGGGCACACCAGACCAGGACTGGGAGGATTGGGTGAGGACAGCCCAGCAGGTGATTGCCCAACAATGGGCCAGTGAGAGGGATGGGTAGGGCAGGCTGGTGTGAGGCAGGCATTGGAGAAGGGTGGTGCATCAACTGCTGGCCCAGGTTTTGGCCCATTAAGGGCCAGGGGTTTTTGCTGAGGCTAATCAACAGGACAGGAGAAACACATACAAAAAGGCTGGGGAGGAGAGAATGGGATGTTGAGCCTATAGCAGGAGTGGCAGCATTCCTGGGGAAGAAGGGCAGATCTGGGTGCAATACCCTTTATTTATTTATAGTCAAACTTATACCCCGCCCTCCCCGCAGAGCAGGCTCAGGGCAGCTTCCAACAACAGACACAACAATGCAAGATAAAAACATAAATAGTACAGAGTTAAAACACAGCCTTTAAAATACACATTACAAAATATCAGAATTCTGGCGGCAGTTGAAAATCAGACAGATAAAGTGCTGTCAAACAAAGTGCTTCGATGTTATTCCACATAAACGTTTGGATGTCATTCTGCTCATTCTTGAGGCAGCTGCTTGATGCACTAGGGTTGTGGCAGCCCCTAATTGTATGCCTGGTGGAAGAGCTCTGTCTTGCAGGTCCTGCAGACCTGTGAGAGGTCCCGCAGGGCCCTGATCTCCTCTGGGAGCTCGTTCCACCAGGTAGGGGCTGCCACCGAAAAGGCCCCGGCCCTAGTAGCAGCTAGCCTGGCCTCCCTCAGGCCAGGGAGGGTCAGCCAATTTTGATACCCAGACTGTAGTGCTCTTTGGGGTATATATGGGGAAAGGCAGTCCCATACGTATGTTGGACCCCGGCCATATAGGGCTTTAAAGGTAAGAACCAGCACTTTGAAGCGGATTCGGTATGCTATTGACAGCCAGTGCAGTGTCCTCAGCACAGGTTGGATGTGCTCCCCTCTCAGGAGACCCGTCAACAGCCTGGCCGCAGCGTTCTACACTAGCTGCAGCTTCCAGATCCGTGACAAAGGCAGCCCCATGTACGCTTTACAATAGTCTAGTCTTGCGGTGACCATCACATGGATCACTGTAGCCAGGTCAGGACAGTCAAGGAAGGGAACCAACTGTCTAATCAGCCTCAAATGATAAAAGGCCAACTTGGCAGTGGTGGCTATCTGGGCCTCCATGGTAAGGGAGGGATCCAGGAGCACTCCCAAACTCCGAACCTCTGACACAGGGACCAGAGGCCCCTCCAAAGGTCGGGAGTGGGATCCCAACTGCCCAAACCACCCCGCCCCAGGAACAAGACCTCCGTCTTCACTGGATTCAGCTTCAGCTGACTCAGTATGAGCCACCCAGCCACAGCCTGCAAAGTGCCATCCAGATCATCTGGTTTGGAGTCCGACTGGCCGCCTAACATCAAATAGAGCTGGGTGTCATCAGCATACTGGTGACATCCCAGCCCATATCTCCAGGCAATCTGGGCAAGGGGGCGCATGTAGATGTTAAATAACATCGGGGACAGCACAGCCCCCTGAGGCACACCACATTCGAGTGGGTGCCTCCTGGACTGCTGTTCCCCTAGTGCCACCCTTTGTCCCCGACCTTGAAGAAAGGAAGCAAACAATTGCAAGGCGAGCCCCCTAATCCCCACATCGGCGAGGCGGTGGACTAGTAAGATCTGTCTGCAGCCGACAGATCTAACAACAACAGTACCGCTGTTCTGCCTCAATCCAGTTGCCTCCGGAGGTCGTCAGTCAGAGCGACCAGCACCGTCTCCATCCCATGACCCAGATGGAAGCCGGACTGGAAGGGATCTAACATGGAAGCATCATCCAGAAAACCCTGCAACTGTATCGCCACCGCCCTCTCGATTAACTTGCCCAAATAGGGCAAATTGGAGACTGGCCAATAGTTGGCCAATTTGGCTGGATCTAAAGATGGCTTTTTTAAGAGAGGGCGGAGCATCGCTTCCTTGAGTGCCCCAGGGAATTGCCCCTCTAAGAGGGACTTGTTGATAATCTCCTTTAGGGCACCTTGAAACCCCTCATGGTCAGATTTAATAAGCCATGAGGGGCACGGGTCAAGACTGCAAGAGGTTGGACGCACAGCTGCAAGTAAACTGTCAACTTCCTCCAGACTGAGAGGGCTAAAGCAATCCAGGATCGAATCTGAAGATGTGCAATGGGCCTCAAGCTCACTTACTGTATCAAATGTGGCAGGGAGGTTGTGGCGGAGCGCCAGGACTTTATCCGTGAAATACCTCACAGTCAATGTCCACTTCCCTAGCATTTAGTCTGCCCTGTGGCAGAGCTGTTATTGACAGAATCGTCCTAAATAATTGGGCTGGGCGAGAGCTAGCAGACGCAGTCACCGCCACGTAGAAAACTTTCTTTGCAGCTTTGACTGCCACCTCATAGGCTTTCATAAATGTCCTATAAGATGTTCTTGTTGCTTCATCTAGAGTTCGATGCCACTGTCTCTCTAGCCGTCTGAGCTCCCGCTTCATCAGCTGTAACTCCTGGGTATACCAAGGAGCCAGCTTAGAGCGGGGGCGTAGAGGGCGCTGTGGAGCGATCTCATCGATGGCAGTCCTCCACCAGCTCATCTAACGAACCGCCAGGGGGCATTGGATCACGCAGAGCCATCTGGAGCCGCACAGGGTCCATCTGGCTCTGCGGGTGAGCCAAAATACGCTCGCCACCTAAACAGGGTCGGAATGGTACATTCAGGTGGGCCCCAATGTCGGAGAGGGGTTATAATTCCTTCCCCCCTTGCCAGCATCCCTCTGGATGGGATGCAGGCTGGAAAAGGGCCGAGCTTTCCCATTTCTCCGCCCTCTTTGCATAAAACTCAGCCTGCTTCTGCCGCTATACTTTCCCCTCCCCAGGAGAACTGGAATTCCCTGGCCTGCATCACTGCCTGCACCCTTATTCCCCCCCTCCTTATTCTGAGGCCTGGGGAAACCCAGGATAGCAGAATGCAGCGGCTGAGGGCAAGGGGCGGTGCTGATGAGGGAAGAGCCTCACAAAGTGGATCTTGCATGTGAACTCTGTTAATGTTTCTTGATACATAGGACCTTCCCCCCTGAGGTTATGGGGACCTAGAAGACTACTGTTCTGTGTGCCCAGATTTGAACATGATCTACAGTACTTAATTTCCTTGAGAATAGTCACTAAAGTTGAGTGTGCATATAGGATAAGTTCCTGTGTGTACAATATTACTTGGTTCTTCTCCCAGCACATGGAATACATTATAGAGCCAAAGGGGAGAAAAGATGATATGGTAATGGTAATTCAAAATATCTTTGTTTCATAAAACACAGAACAAAAGCCTAATATGTATAGATTTATGGATGGATGGAGAAATGGGCAAAAGGGTGAATTGTTTCATTTTTAAAACCTATAGTAACAGATTTTCATTAAATATTTAATTACTATGATAAAGTTTACATGTAATATAAAAATGTTGTGATTTTACAAACCATATTATCAGACATTATGAAGTGAGGCTGAGGCTCAGAGTATTTATCAATATTGTTACCTTGTCATTTATTGACTCTGGAACATGAAAAAGTCCTGGTGATTGGGGCCTGAGTGGTTTGCAGTTGTTTGTGTGATGCTGCTTCTTGTTCTCTGAGGTGTAGTAAAGATTATGGAGCTGTTGCAAGCAGTGACATGCTGGTTCTCAGTTTCCACCATACCTTTGGCATGCCATCCTGTCCTTCTATAGTGGATTATCCAGTACACCAGTTACCCTTGGCCTAATAATGCTATTTGTGGTGCATTTATTGCTCATATACTGCAGTAGTTTTGTATCAGTCTGCAGTTGGAGGTTTATGTGAAATTAAAAAACTAATTTAGTATTTAATAGTGCTTTTTATAGCTCTAACTAAATGGTTTTAATCTGATATTTTGCCAAGATACATAGTACACGGAGTTTCCCGGCGATTGTATTAAGAGGAAAGGCTTATAGATTTGATGATGCCATCAGAAAACCAGGCAATGAAGATAACTTTTGAAGTTTTGATCTAAGGTATTGTTAAAGAGTGTATAAGGAGGTCATGGTGATGTGGTCATGTTTTGAGGAGACTGAAACTTGTTGGGGGAGGGTCACAGAATTAAAGACATACATAGATGTGAATTGCCAAAGGATCCAGTGATTTTGCTTCTGAATTACCAGAAGGGCAAAATTTAGATGTATGATGGATACACATAACGTGTAATAACTAAAAGTAGGAAAACTTCTGTGACTACTGTCTGTCTTAAAAAAAGGCAGGTTATAGAAAAGAAAGTTAAATAATTACATTAAACCGAAATATACGCAGGAAGAAAAATTGACTGAAACACTGATGTTCTGTCAATATTGGACTAATGAACAGAAGAACTCAGTGCATTCATCCACTATGTAACACAGTCTTCTTAAAGACCACTTCATATAATGAAAAGTGGGACTGCCATTTCCAAGGATCTTCCTTTAGTGCCGTAGCCCACCACTCTCTATGCCAAGTTCTACCCCCTAACCTCAGAAGCAAGGTTGTATAGGAGACTGTAGAAGATGAGGGGAGAAAGTACAGATCTGGGCTTTTCGTACAGAATACTTTGCATTCTATCATTAGTGCCAGTATAAATTTAGTCTCCGGCTTTTGTATTTTATTGCTTCATTTAGTAGCAGATTTTCAAAATAAACCTGAAACATGTTGCCTTCTCAGTATTATTACTTTCAGCTGATTATACTTTTTTCTATCAGAGGTTTTGATGTCTGTGAATTTGTGCATTTTGCATGTTATATAGAGGTATTTGGAACTAACTTCCCCAAGTTAATTTTGTGACTGACCTTACATCAAAAGAGCTATAGACCCCACGGCAGGGAGGGCGGGATATAAATTTAAGAAATAAAATTTTAAAAATAGACTATATTTACCCTAGTGTTATATTAAATACTAATTGGCTTTTTTACTTTTAAACTTGTATTTCTTTACAACTTGGCTCCATTATGGTGACAGATATAAACATAATATTTTTATTTAGATATTTATACCTGGCTTTTCTCTCCAATAGGAACCAAAAAGTGGTTTCCACTGTCCCCCTCTTCTCCATTTCATTCTTGCAAAAACCCTGTTTCTGGCCCAGCAAACTTCCATGGCAGAATGGAATTTCGAACCTGGGTCTCCCAGGTCTTAGTTTGACACTAACCACTATACCACAGTGTGTCTACATTATGCATTTTTTATATTTTAAGGTTATACTTTGACATGCTGCCAGAGGGTAGTTTGTCTTTTTACTTTCATTGTTCTAAAGAAATGACTGAAGATAGTGAATCACAATTCACGATAGGACTTTCAGTAAATAGTACATTGCATACTACCTCAGTTATATGTAGTTTATTCTTGCTTGGGTATCCCTTGCACATCGTTCAATTATGGGCCACTGAAATGATTATAGCATATAAAAGTTAGTGTAATTCTGCAGATCACAGACTCCCACTTTAGTATCTTTCTTGCAATATATTTGTCAGACCTGTTTTTCATTGAAAAATAATTCAAACATACAAGATGTTGATCCTGCAGTTCTTAACAAACATTTCCATAGACTCTAGTTTTTAATATTGATTAACTGGAATAAATAAGAATTGCATGCATTTCTGCTTTGTTTTACCTAGAGAAAGCGGCAAAGAACAAATGAAATATGCAGTTTTCCATATGATGATGATTATATAACTTAGCAGTGAAAAATAAAATAAAAATGATTAGTAATTGCTTTGGCTACCAGAAGTAGATAAAGGAATATGAGCTGGCTGATTAAGGACCGATGTCTACAATATTACAGTTACGTCAATGCATAGGAAGTGACTAAGACAACTAAAAGTTTCTTGAAGGGAGGAGGAGGAACATTTGAAATGCCCTTGGAAACCTTTGTAGGGTTTGCTAGCCTACACGGGGGAGGTTGGTACCACAATTGTGTGTTGAGGTGTTGGGTTTTTTTAAGCTACATGCTTGGTCAGGAAATACAACATGTCACAAACTAGATATCTGGATTATGTGGGGAGTAAAACCTCAGTTAAAAATTATTTCCATTGCAACCTAAATGGAAGCATTCCTAGACTTTCATAATGTGTGTTTGATTCATGGTCCTAAGCGGTGGATTTGTTTCCTGTCCCATTCTCAATGGTTGGAGGATATGATGGTATAATTAGGTTGCCAGCCTCCAGGTGGTGGCAGATCTCCTGGGATTACAATTGATCTCCAGGCAACAGAGATCAGTTCACCTGGAGAAAATGGCTGCTTTGGAAGGTGGACTCTATGGGATTATTTCCCACTAATGTCCCTCCCCAAGCTCCACCCCTCCAAATCTCCAGGTATTTCCTAACCCAGAGCTGGGAAACCTATATGTTTTGGAGAGAAACAAGGGTTTTCAGGAAAGGCACTTCCAGCTGTTATGCAGATATATCAGTGCATATCTGTGGAGTCTTAGTGAGATCCGAGGAATGGAAATTATGTTTCATATTAAAACACTAAAAGTGGTTGCTCACAGGGAAAATTCTAGTTCCAGGATGACAGTTGACTACATCTTCGAATATAGTAAGATGCAGAAATTACAAAAAGATCTAAGGCAAACAAGTAAGGCAAACCCTTTACTTTATAGTAGATCCTGCTTTTTGTTCAGCAGGAATCCAGAGAACATTTCCAGAGTTTGGAGTGGTTTGCAGTGCTGCTGCTAAGTCTAAAGCAATGGCTCAGTGGGGTGGCCTTTTTTATGCATGTCGTTTGTGTAGGGCTGCAGGTGCTAGTCATTATTTGATGTATTCATTTGGTAGTGAATGCATATGTCTGAATGAGCCATAACAAACATAAAACACAGGTATCTCCTGAAATACAATACTGTTCCTTGGTGCCTGTTAATGTAATGAGCTGCCAGCCCAGACTATGACCGTTAAATAGATAACAATCCTCAGAATTACAAACAGCAAGAAGAGTGCTATATACTGGTATTATCAAATAGGAGGCTGGCAAGAGAAGACACTCTTACCATTACCTGTCCTTCTGGGGAGGTGCTGTGACTCAGTGGTAGAGCATCTGCTTGACATGCTGAAGGTCAAAGGAACAAGACAACTGTGTGTAATCATGCTAATGCAAATTATAACAATAAACAAATAGTAAAGAAACAAATTTATAGTGTGTTGTTTTCATTCATAAATACATACTTTCATTTGTTCTCATTGATAAATTCAGCTAAGTCTCTGGATTGTAATCTTCACTTCGGAAGTCTTCCAGAATATCAAATTATCATGACTCATCAATTTCAGAGTATAAATTGTTCAATACCAGACTAGCAACACTGAGGGTGATTTCCCACTACAGCTGCCTTGGGGTTGCGCCGCCGTTTGCCCCAATACTATTTGTCAATTTCACACCTGAAGCCGCGGGGCTGCATTTTGACCCGCGGCTTCGCCCGATTTCCCCCGCAGTTTCCTGATCCTGTTTTTTGAGGATTACGAAACTGCGGGGGAAATCGGGCGAAGCCGCGGGTCAAAATGCAGCCCCGCGGCTTCGGGTGTGAAATTGACGAATAGTATCGGGGCAAACGGCGCAACCCCGAGGCAGCTGTAGCGGGAAATCACCCTGAGAGAGTTCCTAGGTTAAATGAGTTACTGGTGGCCTGAAACTTTGTATAAATTTGCTGATACTGAACTAAGAAGCTATCTGAACAACTTATACACTCTGAAATTGATGTCTTGTTCCTTTGGCTTTTGTATATTTGACTGTGTGATCTCTTGGTATTCTTGACATGCTGAAGGTCCCAGGTTCAATCCCTGGTATCTCCAATTAAAAGTTCTGGCAGTAGGTGATGTGAAAGACATCTAGAGAGCTGCTGCCAATCTGAGTAAACAATGATGGACCAAGGGTCTGATTTCTGTGTAAAACAGAGTAATGTACATGGTTTCATGTATTCTTTGGGGGAAGAAGAAAAAAGTGTCATCACCACTGCATCCTTCCCCCTTTATCCTAGCTACAGCAATTGAAATGAACTTTTGTAATTTTTTTTACTACAGTAAAAGCATTGTTATTGGTGAACTATAAGAATTTGGAAAACGTTTCTACTTCAGCTGCTTCAGTAATTCCTTTTTAAAAACTTTTGCAGAATGGCCAGCAAATTGTGGATGAACCCATGGGGGAAGAGGAGATAAATCAAACAGTGAGTAAAGCATGAATGTTTGTATATACATTGTCCAGCCAAGTTTTTGGGCAAATAGGCAGTGACTTGTACTTTTGAAAATTAGGGTTTCAGTACACTAATGTGATTTTAAAAAATATTTCTGCCACGCAGTATTCTAGAAAAAATTGATTTTGAAATTGACCTATCAGTTATGCTAGGTTTTTATTGCAACGTACAATGGAGTTTTCATTTTCAAAGGAGTGAAACTTTTTAGGGAAAATGTATCACTGAAGTCAAGTCATGGCCCCACACATTTTAACAGCAAGATCTATATAGTTAGCATAGTGTGATTACAATGTAGCGCATAGCATAGGCAGAGGTGATACCAGCATGCTGTAGTGTGATGTGACCTTTTTGCACTGTGTTTGAATGGAGGTGGATACAAGTTGAGCAGATGACTAGTTTGTGCCCTTTTGAGATGGTTTAGAGGAGCTGGCTTTTTCTTTTTTTGAACTGATTTAGGGTTACTGAGATCTTTAAAAATTTTTACCTTAGAGCATGCATGAACTAAATCTTCTGTCTCTTTTCTTGGTGCTGACTGAAGAGTAAGTGCAATACAGCCAGAGTTAGACTCATGTTAGTCCCATTTATTGACATTTGTGGAAGCAATTTAGGCACACTTGCTTAGTTTTCCCACTGAAACCAGTAAAACTTAAGGTGTTCAACTTTGGCTGCATTTTGCCAGTGCAGCTGTGTTGCTTCCTTTCGTTTCACACTTTTGGTATTGGTATTGCATAAACTATGTGTAAAGGAATACTTGCTGCATACAAGTTAAACATGTCTGTAGGCATATTTGAACTTTAAATTTAGAACGTTATCTTCGGTTGCTTCTCTTGTAAGGTGCTATCAGATGGAAGTAACATTGCATGATCAGCAAAAGCATAAAATTAAGTGTTCATGAGCAAACAGAGTTTAGGAAGTGTTCCCGGTTGTATTTCTTTGTTTTTAAAAGTGCACTGTCACAGGAAGGTCAAGGATATAGTATTTTCCCCCCTGTAAAACCTGGTTGCTAGTATACATTAAGACAAATTATCCCATTCTTGAGGAAACTTAGCTTGACTTAATTCTACAAAATCTGTAGTCTTTTAGTGTGTAGCAGTAAATTAAAGCTCTTTCCTTAGCTACCTTTTATCCAGATTATTTAGTGCTATGGCATCTGATTTAATTTTTTTAAATATAACTACCAATTTTTAAATATATTTTAAAAATATTATAACTACCAAAGTTCTTTAGAAAGCAAGTACTTGTTTGCACTGCACCACATTATGTTATTTCTACTCTTTAGACAACTCTGCAAAAATGAACAACTTTTAAATAGTTAGGTTTGGTATTTCCGATCTCTTTAGATTACATCTCTGTGGTCAAAGGCACCCACAACTTCCTCTGTCCCTTAATTCTGGCTTGCCACGCATGGTCTCTCACTGCTGCCCTTCTCCTCTGTAACTACAACTATTCCTTGCCACATCACACTCTCAGCTTTTAACCTTCCCTTCTTGTTAAAAAGGCAAGGAGAATTCACACCAGAAATAATAGGCTGGAAAAAGCACACACAACTCTGCAACTCAATCCTTTAATCAGTTAAATAATTGGGAGCATGCTGTGTGCTGTTACCAGCTCTGTTATATTTTCCACCATGTCATTTGACAGTTAGTTTTAGTCTATTAAACTTTAATGTTCAGACTACAAAATATTCAAAACATAAATACTCCTAAAGACAAAATGGGTAGACGATCTTAAAAGTGTGTTAACAGTTCTTTATGTATCTGGCAAATGTCGAAAATGATAATGATAATAATTTATAACCTTCCTTTCTAAAGAGATTCAAGGTGGACTACAAAATATGAAAAGCAATGCAATCAGGCCTCAAGGGCCTCAAATAAACAATGCTGCAAGGCTAGAATTGCAGAACTGGAAAACAATACAATGAAAAACTGTCTAAGGGGTGACATGCCATAGTGAAGAAAGGGGTCACAAAGGTAAAGCACATTGCTGCACAAAAGGGAGGAGATATATACAATAAAATTTACAATACAGTCACATCCTCCTGTGCTGTTCCATTATGCCACCATTGTAATTACCTTTAAAAATGCCCTCCTGAACATTTCTGTTTTGCAAATTCTGTGAAATGATGTGTGGGGGCCTTCCTAACCACTTCGAGGCAGGCTGTTCCTCAAGGTAGGAGCCGCTACAGAGAATGTGTGTGAATAGTTGCTGATTTTACTGATTTGTTAGGTGGCACCTTCAAATGGCTGTGTTCAGTGAAGTTATTGTGGTAGAGCGCATAACAGAGGTATTATTGAACTGAACCCAAACTGCATCAGTGAAAGAAGACAATTCTCTACTTGTAATGATGAACATTAATTAGTTTAAATTTAGCTGTTTATCAGATGTGTATACCTATCAATGTTTCCTTGTTGTTGCCTATCATCAATTTTTGACAATATACCTAAACTGATGTGTTGCTTAGGTCTAAGCAGTGAACCAGGAAGCCACTTGTTTGAATGTAATTTTTACCATAAACTTGTTATATGGCTTTAGGCAAGCCAGTTCCCCTCAGCGCCTCCCCCCCCCATCTGCAAGGTACAGATGAAATTTTATAAGGATAATGTACATAAAAGCACACTGAACACTATGTAAAAGCTGCTGGTTGGATTGTACTGGATTACAGTACTGGAAAGGTTCTAGATTTCTTTTGGAATTTAAATCCTATGTCAGGGATCCCCAATGTGATGCCCATGAGTGCCATGATCCCCACTGACAGCTCTCCTGGCACTTGCCAAGTGTTTTTAGAAAGTGGGTGGGGCCAGGTGGGCTTTTGCAGGGCTTCAGATTGGCCATTGCACATCTGATTGCTATGCTGATTTTTTAAAAGTTAATTGTAAAAGCATCCTGTCACATAGAGCTTCTACCTGAAATGTTGAAGAGTTGCCATTAGCATTATGCATGACCTCGCTCACTGACATTTTGTGTCTGGCTTTGCCTCTTGTGGCAGCCATTTAATAGTTGTCCCCCTCCTACCCCAGTCACAGAATTCCAAAGGCTCCCACAGCCTGAAAAAGCTGGGGGACACCTGCCCTAAGTACAAAGTGGCACTTCCACACACACTATGTACTGCACTTTCAGTCCACTTTGCAACTGGATTTTACTGTGTGAAATGGCAAAATCCACTTGCAAATGGTCACTGCAGTGGATTGGAACTGCATTATTTAGCATGTGTGAATGTTCCCTCTTGGGGAACTCAAGGTGGCCTGCAGTATAAATAAAAAACATTTTTAAAAAACCCTACAATTATAAAATCCATAAAAGTGACAGTGTAAAAACTCTGGCTAGGACTGCTAATAATAAAACCTAAATCAATCAAAGTGCAGTTCTCAATAAAACTGTCTTCAGCTGCCTCCTGAAGAACAACAGTGAGAGATCCAGTCATACCTTCCTGGGGAGGTTGTTCTATAATTGTGGGGCTGCCGTAGACAAGGCACTCTCTCATATTGCCCACCAAACAAGCATCTTTAATTGGTGGAATAGTCAGGAGAGCATCTCCCTGTGATCTTAATTGTCGGGCAGGAACATATGGAGAAAACAGTCCTTTGGATACCCTGCTTCCAAGCCCTGTAGGGTTTGAAAGGACAAAAGCAACACCTCAAGAGCGGATCGGTAGCCAGTGTAATTGCTGTAGTATGGGGAACATATGCCTCCAGTAGCTGGCCCCTATTAGCTGTGTAGCCAAAGCATTCTGCACTAGAAGTAGCTTCCCAATGCTCTTCAAGGGTAGCCTCATGTACAGTATATTGCAGGAGTTCAGTTTAGATTGTAACTATGTCATGGATTACTGTGGCTAGATCTGACTGACCCAGAAACAGACACAGTTGATGCACCAGCCAGAGCCAGGCAAAGCGCTCCAAACCACAGCACCCTCCTGGTTTTCTTAGGTGACTGCTTTGTCAAGTAGCACTTCCAAGCTATGAAACTGGCTTTTAAAGCAGAGTATAACCCCATCCAAGGCAAGGGAGATATGAAGTCCCTGTTCTGCTTTTCTACTAACCCAGAGAACCTCTGTTTGTCAAGATTAAGTTTCAGTTTGTTCACCCTCATCCAGCGTATTACTGACTCCAAGCACCAGTTCAGAACATCAACACCATCCTCAAAATTAGTGGAAAAGAAAGATAGAGATGTGACATTTAACTTCATTAATTATTATGGCCTCTTGTTTTTGTTGCTTTGCTTGGAGAAAGGAAAAATTCAAACTTCCTATCAGGAATTTTTCTGAACGCTGGAACATCTGGTAGTGGAAAGAAGTTTAGGGCTTGGTCCTTCCTAATCACTTAGTGAGAAAACATAAGAGCCCTACTGGATCAGACCAGTGGTCCATCTAGTCCAGCATCCTGTCTCACACAGTAGCCAACCAGTTCCTCTGGACAGCCAACAGTACGGCATAGAGGCCAAGACCTTCCTGTGATGTTGCCTCCTGGCTCTGGGATTCAGAGGTTTATTGTCTCTGAATGTGGAGGTTTCCCTCTGTCATCGTGGCTAGTAGCCATTGATGGACTTATCCTCCATGACTCTATCTAATCCCCTTTTCAAGCTGTTTATTCCTGAGGCCATCACTACATTGTCTGACAGCAAATTCCACATTTGAATTGTTCTCTGTGTAAAGTAAGTATTTCCTTTTGCCTGTCCTGAATCTACTGCCCATCAGTTCTACTGGGTGTCCTCAAGTTCTAGTATCTTGGGAGAGGGAGAGAAATTCCTCTTCGTCCACTCTTTCCATACCATGCATAATTTTATAAATGTCTATCATGTCCCCCCCTTAGTCGTCTGTTTTCTAAACTGAAAAGTCCCTGACTTTCCTCATATGGAAGGTGCTTCAGCACCCTAATCATCTTGGTTGCCCTCTTCTGTACTTTTCTCAGCTTTGCAATGTCCTTTTTGAGATACAGTAATCAGAACTGCACACAGTATTCCAAATGAAGCCACACCATAGATCTATACAGGGCATTACAGTATTGGACGTTTTATTCTCAACCCCTTTCCTAATAATCCCTAACATAGAGTTTGCCTTTTTCACTGCTGCAGCAGACTGGGTTGACACTTTCATTGAGTTATCCACTACGACCCCAAGATCTTTTTCCCTCTCAGTCTCAGCTAGTTCAAACTCCATTAGCCTGTATGTGAAGTTGGGGTGTTTTTTCCTCCCAATGTGCATCACTTTACGCTTACCAACACTGAACTTCATTTGGAACATTGTCACCCACTTACCCAGTTTGTGGAGTCTTCACAGTCATCCCTGGTTTTCCCCATCTTGAATAATTTGGTGTCATCTCCAAACCTGGCCACTACTCACCCCTAGTTCCAGATCATTTATGAATAAATTAAATAGTTGTTATTGTTGTTCAGTTGCATAGTCGAGTCAGACTCTTAAATAGTACCAGCCGCAATACTAATCCTTATGGGACCCCACTGCTTACTTCCCTACATTGTGAGAACTGTCCATTGATTCCTACTCTTTGCTTCCTGTCATTGAACCAGTTTTTAATCCATAAGAGAACCTGTCCTCTTATCCTATGACTGCTAAGTTTACTTAGGAGACTTTGGTGAGGTACCTTGTCAAAAGCATTTTGAAAGTCCAGGTATATAATGTCTACAGTGTCACTGTTGTCTGTATGCTTGTTCACTTCTTCAGAGAACTCCAAAAGGTTGGTGAGGCAGGACTTCCCTCTGCAGAAGCCATGATTATTTTCTTTCAGCGGACTTTATCCCTCTGTGTGCCTAACAATCCTATCTTTGCTGACAGTTTCTACTAATTTGGTTGGGATAGACATTAGGCTGACTGACCTGTAATTTCCTGGTTCCCTTCTGGATCCATTTGCTGTGCTCCAGTCTTCTAGTATAGCAGTTGAATTTAGTGATAAGTTACATATATGGGTTAGTAGATCAACTATAGCATAACTGAGTTCCTTAAGAATTCTTGGGTGTATGCTTTCAGGACCCGAAGACTTAATGGTTTTTAATTTTCCCAGTAGGTCTAGAACTTCATATCTGGTCACCTCAATTTGGTTAGGTTCTTCAGACTCCCTTCCTGAAAATATGGGCTGTGGCATGGGTACATGCCCCACATTTTTCACAGTGAACACAGAAGCCAAAAAAGTCATTTAGTTTTTCTGCCATCTCCCCATGTTTAAACTTCTCAGTCGCTGTATATGTTTTCTTCTTTGCTTTGTATATTATTTTCAACTAAGCTCATGTAGCTTTTAAACACAGAAGCTGAAAGCTGAATGAATATTAATTGTCCTTTTTAATGTTATGTGAATGAAGTCCTAAGCTTGGGATGGCTTCAAACTTGTTCTCTATCCTAACATTAAAACACCTTTTGACATAAATTGGGAAGGGTTTCATACAAATTAATCAGTTTCTCAAACCTTAAATTTTGACAAAACTGGTTTTTAAACTGCTGAGAGAACAAAAATATTTTTGAAATTCTTTTGACTTGCAACTTGGCAGCTTTTATTGCCTATAAATGAATTGGTAAAGTTGTTTGGTATTGTTAATAAAATCTACTTTTGGTGACTAAAAAAACTTCCATCCTTTTTTGTAGGTTCAGTATGTGGTGCTAAATGTAGTGAACAAGCCTGTGAAATCATCTCACACTGTCTCTCCTCTCTTAAATGTGACCAGTAATGAAAAGCTTCTGGATTCATAGAACACTATAATATCTGAACCACATTGCATCTGAACCACAAATATTGTTTGTGCTATTTTCTCAAAACCAGCATTCCAAATGGCAGTTTAATTTTACTAATCTTACTTTGAAGGGGAACATTCTCTGTGGGTATATGTGTGTATTTGGATGTAACAACAAAACATGGTCTGCTTCAAATCTGGAAGTCTTTAATTAATTGGCCATGTGCAAGAAGAGGAGAAAGGAAATGTTTGCACTTTAGAATTTCAGAGGATGGTTCCCATAATGGTCAAACTGGTTGTTCAGCCATTTACATCTCAGTAATAACAAAGAACAGGTTTGTTTTATTCTACAGACAACCCACACATTTTGACTTAAATTCCAAAACAATTTTTTGTCTCATACAAAGTCCAAAAAGCTTAATGTAGGCTGCGCTCACAATTGGCTTACTGATAGACCCAGGATTAAGGTACTTTATGTCAATGTAATGACTTAGATAATTTATTTCCTGAGATCTCCATCAAAAGTGCTTGAGGCAGTTCACAAGAGATAATACAATACAGTCAGTGGACACCACCATAAACTAATTCCGTATTGAAATATAGCAGCTGTAAAGTAGTTTTCACTATACTAACGCAACAGCAATAACAGGAAATTTCTTATCAGTCTAAGATCAATAGCAGCAGCAAGAATAATAATAAATCCGCATAAAGTCTCAATAAATAAATACATCTTTATGTCAGAAACCTGCCTGTTGATCATTGAAGCCCCATCACTAAAAAAGCCCTATCATCCACCTTTTCCCAGTCAATAGTAGTACACAGATAAGTGCTTCAGATGATGTCTGCAGGCATCTTCACAGGTTCATGCAGAAGGTAGTCCTTCAGTTATCCTGGCCTCCAGCTATGTTGGGCCTTAAAGCTGTAATAATCAGAATGTTGAATTAAGTCCAGAAGCATATTGGCAGCCAGCATATATCCTTTCACACATGTGTAGGGTATTGTAATTCATCCTAGACAGTAGTCTTGCTTGCTGCATTTTGAACAAGATGAAGATTACAAATTGAAGACGTAGTTCATTGCAGTAGTCAAGGAAAGGCTGCAGCCGTCAAGACAGCTGAAGCTGGCTAAAGGTGTTCTGTGTCAGTGAGGAGATCTGAGCCTCTTGCTGTAAACATAGATCAAATAGCATCTTAAAACCACTACCTTACTTTGTCAAATAGAGTGCAACCCTGACCAAACCAGGCATATTCTTCAATCCCTCTTTTGTTATAGAATTGACCGAGCATGCTACCATATTGTCTGGACTAAGCTTCAGTACATTGTTTTTAATCCAGCCTGTTACTGCCTCCAGCCACCTGTTCAGAACATCCTGCACCTTATCTGGTGCTCTTGGAAAGGAGAAATAACATACTGATGATGGCTAAATCTCCAAGCAGCCACTCCCAAAAATTCCTTTTAGATGTTGAATAGCATGGGGGATCATCAGAAACAACCTTGGAGAACTCCACAGCATAAATACTAGGGGTCTGTGAAACTACTGAAGAAATGGAACCCAAGATATGCTAAACAGAATATTTTATTTGTGAAATGTTTAGTAAGTATATCGCAGCACACCTTTAAATGTTAAGAACATAAGAGAAACCATGTTGGATCAGGCCAATAGTCCATCCAGTCCAACACTCTGTGTCACACAGTGACCAATATCAGGAGGTCCACCAGCAGGCCCAGAACTCCAGAAGCCCTCTCACTGTAGTCCCCCAAACACCAAGAATTCAGAGTATCACTGCCACAGATATAGTATTCATCTATACTTTGTGGCTACTAGCCACTTATGGATCTCTGCTCCATATGTTTATCCATATGTCTGTGTTTGTAGCTGCCACCACTTCTTGTGGCAGTGAATTCCACGTGTTAATTATTCTTTGGGTGAAGAAGTACTTTTATCTGTTCTAATCTTACTGCTCATTAATTTCATTGAGTGCCCAGAAGTCCTTGTATTGTGAGAAATGGAGAAAAGCACTTCTTTCTCTACCTTCTCTATCCCATGCATAATTTTGTAAACTTCTATCATGTCACCTCTCAATCATTTCTCCAAGCAAAAGAGCCCTAACCTCTTTAACCTTTCTTCATAGGGAAGGTGTTCCATCCCCTTAATCATTCTAGTTGCCTTTTTCTGCACTTTTTCCAATGCTATAATATCTTTTTTTTTTTCGTGCCATGACCAGAACTGTACACAATATTCCAAAAGAGGCCACACAATTTATACAGGAGCATTATGATGTGATGTGGTCCATGGGGTCGCAAAGAGTTGGACTTGACTGTGTGACTGAATAACAACAAATTATAACAACTGGCTGTTTTGTTTTCAATCCCCTTCCTAATAATCCCCATCATAGCATTTGCCATTTTTATTGCAATCTCACACAGAGTCAACATTTTCAGTGAGTTATCTACTACGACTTCAAGATCTCCTTCCTAGTCAGTTACCACCAGTTCAGACCCTATTAACATATATTTATAGTTAGGAGTTTTGGCTTCAATGTGCGTTACTTTGCACTTGCCCACTTTGAACCTCATTTGCCATGTTGACACCCACTTTTCCAGCCTCAACAGATCCCTCTGGAGCACCGCACAGTCCTCCCTGGTTTTCACCACCCTGAACATCTTAGTGTCATGCACAAACTTAGCCACTTCACTGCTTACTCTCAACTCCAAATCATTAAATGAACTAGTTAGAAATCACTGGACCTAGTACCAATCCCTGCAGTACCCCACTGCTTACCACCTTCCACTGTGAAAACTGCCCATTTATACTTACTCTTTTTCCTGTTAATTAATCAGTTTTTATTTCACAAGAGGACTTGTCCTCTTATCCCAAGACTGCTGAGTTTACTTAGGAGCCTTTGATGAGGAACTTTATTAAAAGCTTGCTGGAAGTCTAGGTAAACAACATCCATGTATCACCCTTGTCCACATGTTTGTTTACCCCCTGAAAGAACTCTAAAAAAGTTAGTGAGACAAGATCTTTCCTTACAGAATCCATGCTGATTCTTCCTCAGTGTGCTTACTAATTCTGTCTGTAATTTCCTGGATCTCCTCTGGAACCTTTTTTAAAAGATAAGGGTTACATTAGCTACCTTCCAGTCCTCAGGAATGGAGACAGATTTTAGTGATAGATTGCATATTTTTGTTAGGAGATTCACAAGTTCACATTTGAGTTCTTTCAGAATTCTTGAATATATGCTGTCTGGGCTTGGTGATTTGTCAGTTTTTAATTCGTCTGTCCGTCGTAGGACTTCCTTTCTCATCACCTCAATCCGACTCAGGTCTTTCCGCACCCCTCCTGGAGTTGGCAAGTAACTCCCATCTTCCACAGTGAAGGCAGAGGCAAAAAATGCATTCAGCTTTTCTGCCATTTCCCTATCCTTTATTAATCCTTTTACCCCTTCGTCATCCAGTGGCCCCCCTGCCTTGCTAGGTGTTGTTGTTTTTTGCTACTAATGTATTTGAAGAAAAAAATTATGACTGGTTTTTATGTTTTTTGTGATATGTTCCTCACACGTTTTGAATTTGTCATCAGTTATAAGATGTACAAGTGCCACTTAGAGCAGTGCAGTTGAACAGCTTTGTACAAGTCCAGTCCTAGCAGAGAAATGAAGTTGGTTTGTGACCATTACTGCCACCAGCTAATGCAAAGTTAATAGCTGGATGGTGTTCAGTTTGAGTCTTTTACACTTACATTGATAGCTCTGTTTCTTAGTAAACGAGAGAGCTGAATAAAAGTTGAGGAAGCTGTGATGGACAGAAGGCTGTTCCACCCCTGAAGGGGAAAACAGCCAGTCACTTGGGCCTGTTAGAGGGAGACACAGCAGGAGAGAGAGTTCAGTTCTGCTTCAGGGAGAGAACAGTGAGAGCTCAGGTCTGGCTCAGGAAGAGAGCAGACAGAGCGAAGGGTAGGTCTGCTTAGTAGTGTGGCAGTAGGATTGCTAGGTCCTATCGTCATGCCAGCGGGGGAGGAACTTTCCAGGAGTGGGGAGGAGTGATGCAATATGCATATGTAAATAGGAAGTGACATAGGCATGTCAGGGACGTTTGGGCGACATTTTTGGGCAGAACTGTATGGTAGAATTTGCTTCAAAATCATAGTGTTTTGCCCAAAACCCAGAGCGTTGCCCCCCCCCACGTGCCTATGTCACTTTTGGTTTTTGTAGGCATGTCACAATGATTTCTGGGTTCCTGCAGGTAAGAGAGGATGATTCTGGGTGGGGGAGCACCCGAAAGTGGGAGAGCCCCGGTGTGGCAACCCTATGTGGCAAAGTGGTTTGGCTCTACTTCTGAGAGAGAATACAATACCCAGTTTTTGAGCCTGTTTCTGGAAATGAGCAGACCTTGTGCCATTTAGTCTGACTGTTGGGAAAGGGCAGCCTGGTGTGGGTGGAAACGTGTGTGTTAGGATCCAACCTAGTGGCTAATTGATAAAAGCCTATTTATGCTGGAAGGTATTAAAAAAATTGAAACTATTTTCTAAAGTAATGTGCCTCAGCCAGGTTTCTCTTCTGTCTGTCAGGAGTCCTGTGCTGCTGATCTGTTCCTTGAAACCTACTTGTAAATAAATAAATCTCCTTGGTTGTTAATATATAATTCCTGCCTCAGTGACCTCCATATTCTACTTATGCACCACAATACTTACTTTGCAGCAGCAAACACAAAGCTTAGACTCTCACTACCTTTAGAATACCTGGTATCTGAGGGGAAGGTTTATAGTTTAAAATAAATCTGCTTCCCCTGAAATCATAGGAGGCTGCATGAATCCTCTCAGTTTATAGCCTGTCACAGAAGCCTGGGATATCTGAGTTCCAAAGATCAGGAGAAAAACAGTTGCAGGAGCTCATTAGCATATGGTATGCTAATGAGCTATTAGGCTATTAGCATATGCCACACCTCCTGACATCACCAGAAGTGGTCAGAAGGGGAAGCAAAAGGGGGGGGCATCTTCAAAAGACTCCCCTTCCCTTCCCCAGCTGGTCTGGGTGGGGGAGCTAAGAGAGAAGGGGTTTAAAGTTTAAACTCCTTCTCATGAGAGTTGGGCCACAGAAGGAGGAAAGAGGGAAGGAAAGAGAGAGAGTAGAAAGAAGGAAAGAGGGAAAGAAAGAGAAGAAAGGGGAGGGAAAGAAAGAGAGGGAAGAAGGAGGGAAACAGGGAAAGGAGGAAAAAAGAGAAGAGAAGAATGTGGGAAAGTAAGAAAGAGAGAAGAGAAGAAGGAGGGAAAGAGGAAAAAGAGAGAAGGAAAGGAGGGAATGAAAGAAATTTGGCGGCAATTTGGCCCCATTATATCCTATGGGCCATTGACGTCAATGGTGAAAACACAGGGTATATTCTGGGGGCTGGAGGGGAGGGGTTTTTCCCACCATAGAGAACAATGGAGGGAATAGGTGCAACCTGTCTGGGGGCCCATAGAATTGGATCCCCTGGTCCAATGTTCTTGAAACTTGCTGGGTATCTTGGGGAGAGGCTCCATCAGCTATCCTGTGAGTTTGGAGCCTCTCCCTCAAACCCCCGCCCCGCCAGCCCCCAGAATATACCCTATGTTTTCACCGTTGACTTCAATGGCCCATAGGATATAATGGAGCTGAAATTGACATTCGGCTGCCTGAAAGAGTCCCCGGGATGCTGGCTGGGGGCGGGGCTTGGCTCCCGAGCTCCCGGAGCTGTGCTCTGGTGCACTCCCCCCCAAAAAGACCCCTGCCAGAGATGAGCCAGAATATCAATAGGAGCACCAGTTACGTCAGCCAAAAACTCCCCCAAGGCCTTCCAGGAATTTGTACAGATGCATCACCCTATGAATTAGAAGGTTCTTCACCACTGCCGAAGTTTAAGAGTCCCCGACAGTGTAAACCTTACCAAGCAAAGGTTAGTGCACAAGAAGGGGAGGGGCAGGGTTTAAGGAGGGGAGGAACCTCAGCAAGGGTATAATCCACATAGTTTACTCTCCCAAGGAGCCAGTTTCTCCAGGGGAACCGACCTCTGTCATCTGGAGATCAGTTGAAATTCCAAGAGATCTCCAGGCCCCACCTGGAAGTGGGTAACCCTAGGGCTTAGATGTTTTGGAACAGCTTCATGGTTGTGCTGGCAGCTATCAAGACCTGAGCCTCATTAGTTAACCTGACCTCAGCACAAATCCATTTTTTTAGTTCTGTTCTTATGCATGTGTCTTCCATGCTGTACAAAATTACTGGGCTCTTCAGTACATGTGTCCTAAGACAGCTGCATGTTAGGCTTCTTGTTTTTTAAAAAAAGAAATTACAGACTAATTACCAGCAAAAATGTTGAAGATGTTGCAGATTACATTTTTAAGTGATCCTTTTTTTTTACTGGGATGGAGGTGTAGGAGCTCATATGAAAATAGCTGAAATTATCAAAAACATGCTTTAACTACTAATAAAACTATTTGATTAGCGTGTAAGCCTTTGATTAAACATTTTATTCATGGATTTAACAAGCTAAGTGATGGAAGTCTTTCTTTTTTGAAACCATTTCCTGTATTACAAAAGCTTTTCCAGGCTTCTTCTTTTTTATCCCCAAAGCAGCCCATTTCAGAGGGATGGGGTTTATCTGCTCCCATGAAATATACCATGGAACATTAATTATCTAGGGCATAGTAACTGATAAATCTACTTTTATACTTTATGTGCCTTATTTAGAAAGTTACCATTGTATTTTATTGCACTTTTACCTTAAAATAATGGATTGGTTTTATAACTGATGGAAAATAAATCCTTCTAGACCACTTCCTGCATTAAGGGAGTGGAGGAAAAGGAAATCTTGTAAAAGAGGGATGTATGCCAGCCCTGAGTCATCCTTTTTTAAACCATTGTATCATCACTGTGTTGTGGCACTGCAGAGCATGATTACTTTGTGTGCATACCTTCTGAACACCTTGAAACAAAGAGAAGAAATTTAAATGTCCTACTAACTGAAAAAAATTGAACTCTTTTGTTTGTTAGTGTAGCTACTTTGTGAAGTAAGTCATTTGTGAGATTTCTTTTAGAACCTATGGTGCTTGTGCTATGACATCTTGTACAGTTCCATTCTATTTAACATGTATCTGAGTTCCAGAGATGAGCCGGAATATCAATAGGAGCACCAGTTATGTCAGCCAGGAACTCCCCCAAGGCCTTCCAGGAATTTGTCCAGATCCATCACCCTATGAAGTTGGACTGTTTTAGAAGGTTCTTCACCGCTTGTTGTTGTTCAGTCGCACAGTCGAGTCCAACTCTTCGCAACCCCATGGACCAGATTACGACAGGCCCTCCTGTCTTCCGCTGTCCGCTGAAGTTTGCTCAATTTCATGTTCGTTGCATCGTTGCATCGATGACACTATCTTCACCACTGCAGAAGTTTAACATGTACATGAAACTGCTGGTGGAAATTGTCTAGATTTTTGGAATGTGTTACCAGTGTGCTTTATTTCTCTTTTTTTCCTGTATGTGTAAATGAAGCAGTGGACATTCTGAAAAGGTGTCTGGGGCCAGTAATGGGGTAGATAAGAGCCCATAAACTAAAATTCCATCCAGGTAAGACCGAGGTGCTGTTGGTTGACAACAACACTCGCCAGGAAAGACCATTTGCCTGACAGATGAGGTTTGCAGTTTGGGGGGTGCAATGGATATCCAGATCATCAGTGTCACATAATGTCTAACTAGCCACAGTTGGTTCACCAACTGTGTTCCTTTTAGGAACAGTGAGATCTGACCGATGGTACATATCCCAGGCTCATCCATCCTTGATTACTGCAATATATTCTATGTGGAGCTGCCTTCAAAAACTTCCAGAAACCAGCTAGTGCAAAATACAAGATTGCAAGCTGATACATCAGCACAAGAATGTTTTTTGCCAGTCTTGAATGAGCTACACAAACTGCTGGTTTAGTATTTCACATTGCTGCTGTTTGCATAAATGAACAGGGACTTGGCTACTTAGACTTCTTCCTCACAAATGAACCTTACTCAAGCATTAAGATCAACATCAGAGGCTTTATTTCATGTGTCTCCGTTTACTATACTGTGGCAGTGGTTATGAGGGAAAGGATCTTTTCCGTTCCTGGATCTGTGGAATTCCCTCCCTGCCACTTTACATCTGGCATATTCTTTAACTTTTAGAACTCAAAATTAAAAACATCTTAATCTCCCAGGCTTTTGGTGATTTCTGTGGCTGATTTTCTTTCTTCATGTAAACTGAGCAGGTTTATTAGTACTAAATTAACTTTTAACTGGAAGTCTTTTGTTTCTCCCTTACTGATGATGCTACTGATTTGTTTTGGTGTGTCTCTTATTGATTGGTTTTAGAATAGCACAAGTGGAGACCCGCAAGAAACTTGCGGGATGGTCATCCCATTCCTCACACCTTTGCTTCCTCCCCTCTACCCTTACCTATCTCACACTCTTTCTCCCTTCTGGGGGTGGAGCCATAGACTCAACCCTCCAAAGCAGCCATTTTATCCAGGGGAACTGATCTCTGTCACCCGGACAACAGTTGTAATTCTGGGTGATCTCCAGCCCTCACCCAGAGGCTGGCAATGGTAGTTCTCATGGAGGAAATGGCTGGTTTGGAGAGTGGAGTCTGTGGCATTATACTGGCCTGAATTCCTCCCCTCCTCAAACCCTACCATCCCCAGGATCCACTCCTTAAATGTCCAGGAGTTTCCCAATCCAGAGTTGGCAACCCTATTTCCTTCCCACCCAACAGCCAACTTAACCTTTATCTGCTTTTATCTGTCTTCAGCTTTTTGTCTCCACCCCCTCCCCCACAGCTTCTACCAAGGAAAATTATAGTCTTTCTCCACAGTGGGGACCAAAGCAGCTTACATTATTCTCACCTCCTTTTTATCTGCACAACAACCCTGTGAGGTTGGTTAGGCTGAAAGTATGTGACTGGTCCAAAATCACCCAGTCAGCTTCCACCGCAATATGGGGATCTGAACCTGGGTCTCGCAGACCCTACTCTGAGGCTCTAACTGCTGCATCACTGCTGGCTTTCATAGGGTGGCTGCTGAACAGCAGCAAGCAGCCAGGCCAAGTTGAGTCATGCAAATTAGGTGGTATCAAGTCACCCAGAGGGTGCTGCCTAGGGATGCCAGCCTCTAGGTGGGATCTGGGGATCCCCTGGAATTACTGCTCAGCTCCAGACTACTGAGATAACTTCCCCTGGAGAAAATTGATGCTTTGGAGGGTGGACTCTAGGGCATTGTACCCCACTGAGGTCCCTGTCCTCCCCAGGCTCCATCCCCAAATCTCCAGGAGTTTCCAGACCTGGAGCTGGCAGCCCCACTACCCCCATCCCCTGCCAGTGCCTGTGGGGGGACCTGGCAACCCTATACTGCTGCCAGGCCTAGGGTTGGCAACCTCCAAGTGGGGCCTGGAGAGTGAACTCCAGAGATCTGTGAACAACAGAGATCTGTCTCCCTGGAGAAAATGGCTGCTTTGGAGGGTGGATTCTGTGGCATGATGCCCAGCTGAGGCCTCTCCCTTCCCCAAATCCTCCCCTCCTTGCACTCCAACCCAAAACCTCTAGGAATCCCCCAGCCTAGCCCCAAGGCTCCCTCCCCCCTCCCTCCAAGGCCGAAAGAGGCCTGGAAAGAAAGGGCCCTTCCCCTCCACCCCCCTTTTACTGACAGAGCCAGGCAGAAGCCTCCTCTCCCCCCCCCCCAACATTCTAATCTCTCACCGTTGATGCCTGGAGTCAGGTCCCTGCAGAGGTCATTTCAAAAGGCTTTTTGGGGGAATTCAACCGTCCCTGAAGGGATTTCCTCACTTTTCGGATTTTTCTACAAACCCAGGAAGTCTACTGACTATGTAGGAAAAGCTGTTGGGGGAGAGTGAGGCCCCTGTTGGTGGGAATAGGTATCCGCACAGAAAAAAAAAGTCTGGGAATTAGAATAAGGATATTGCTTCAATAATTTAAATAAAAGGGAGGAGGATCTAGTTGAGAAAAGAAGGGGAAGAGTGACTTGCTGTGTGTAAAACAAAACTAAAACAAAAAAACCTCCAGCCCCTCCTTTTACATCTGGGGCAACAGAAATATGTTCACCCTTAGTGGTAGACTCAGTTCAAGGTCTGGGTTCTTACCTTTAATGCTTAGTGTGGTATGGGATCCACATACATCTCAGAATGCTTGTAATGATTCCTTGTTTTAGAGTGTCTGCGTCTCTTTAAATGTTTGGTTGGAGTGCAGTGGTAGCAGAGTAGAGTGATTGAGGGAGACAAGTGTGCTGTGATTGGAGGATGACAGAGTGTCGGAAGAGTTTATTTGTTTATTGTTGCTATTTGTATCCCGCCTTGCCAGACATGCTGGCTCAAGGAGGCTAACAAGATTAAAATATCATAAAACAATCCAGAGTTAAAACAGTTAAAAATACAATACAAAGTTAAACAATATCAATTTACAGATAGAAACAAGCAAATGATGGCCCAATGGTAAAAACAGCATCCATCAGGGTCAGAAGATGTTCTAGGGCACATTCATCAACCATGGCTCCTAATTGAAAGCCTGATGGAAGAGCTCTGTTTTACAGGCCCTGTGGAACTGTAAAAGGTCCCTCGGGGCCATGATGTCCTCTGGGAGCTCATTCCACCAGTGTGGAGCCACCACTGAGAAAGCCCTGGCTCTGATGGTAGCCAGTCTAACTTCTTTCAGTTGTTCTGAGTGGATCTGTGTGTGTGTGTCTAAAAGTCAGTTATAGAGATGCCAGTTAAAGAGTTCAGTTGTTCAAGGGAGCCTGTCAGTGAGAGTGCTGTGTGGAAACTTAAAGTGTTCAGTATATATGCCTTTGAAAGTTTAAATGTGGAAAAGTTATGAGAAGGGTCTGGGAGACTCTAAAGTTTTAAAAGAGGATTAGAAAAGAGCTTAGCCAGTGTAGCTGCCTAGTGAAAGAGTGATTCCTGTCAGAGAAGGATCTTATGATCAAAAGACTATATGTGATACCTTGTCAGTTTATTTTACCAGTTTCTCTTCCCCAAAACAGTTAAAGCTAACTAGCAACTTATTTTTGTTCTTTAATCAATAAATCATATTTTGTTTAAGTTTAACCCAGAATTCAGTTCAATCCTTCCTCAGGGCCACAGAGACCTCTGAAAAGCCCAGACACTAGGTCACTTTACCAGCAGCGAAGGAGAGAAGATTTGGAATTTGTTTAAATTCCTGGTGGCAGCAGAAACTACCCTGTTTGTGAATACAAAGTATAATTTTAAAGTGAAAAAAGTCCCCCCCAAAAAGAGTACGCCACAATGCTTTTCTTATACAAGCCACATTGTTTACATTATGCATGGGCATTCTCCTCTTCTAACTTACTACATATCTTGCCCTTTATTTCTATTTTCTTTTTCTCCTTCTTTGTCTTCCAACTGTTGCTTACCTCTGCTGCTTGGGTTGCGTTTTATCACTTTCCATCTTTGGCTGAACTTGAAGCAATTTTTTTTACCACAAATCATGTACAGATGCTTAACTATTGGTTGTTGTGAAATAATGCAGTCTTTTGCATAAATACATAGTAGCTGGACTTTTGGGTTAGATTCTGGCAACCAGGTTCAAACCCCTGCTTTATCATGAAGCTCACTGGGCAGAACTGAACTAGTTACAGTCACCTCAGTCTACACTTATTCGGTAGTGCGTTTGTGAGGTAGGGTTGCCAGCCTCTAGATGGTGCCTGAAGACCTCCCAAAATTATAACCTCCCTGCTCCTTAACTGTTTTTCAGCTGTCTTCTGCACTCTCTTTAACTTTTAAAGGGACTGCACAAGACAGCCCAAAACAACTGAGTGGTGGGACCATTTCCTTGCTGCTCAGCTCTTTTTGCAGCTTTTGCGGAGATCAGAAAGCAGGGGTTTAAAAGGACTCAGAGTCCCTTTAAACCCATGCTTTCTGCTCTATCCACAAACAGTCACAAATGACTTTAAATGACTTTAAAAGTTCACAGAAGTTTGTGATGGTAGACCTGTCATGACTTCTGTTTGCAAACCATGAACAGGGCAAAATTCATAATGAATTTTGCTTCATGGTTTGGTTTGTGCCCATCCCAAACAATGACATTAAACCCAATGAGGTCCCTCCCAACCCCCCTTCTCAGACTTCCCCCAACCTAGAGGTGGCAGTCCTATTGTGAGGGTAAAATAAGAACCCTTTGTATGTTTCCCTGCCTGAAGTTCTGAAGGGAATTGTTGGCAGAAAACATGACAAATAATCTGGAATTAGGTCTTCATATTTAGAGAATCTTGGGGAGGGATCATTGTTTAATGGTAGAGTTTCTGCTTGGCATGTAGAAGTCTCAGGTTCAATCTCCAGAATCTCCAATTAAAAGAATCAAGTAATACATGAAAGACCTGTACCTGAGACCCTGGAGATCTGATGCCAGTCATAGCACACAACACTGACCTTAATAGCCCAGTTGTTTTACTGAGTATAAGGTAGCTTCATGTGTTCATGTGTGTATAATTTGTGTACTAGTCCTAGTTACATGTTGATACTCTTGCAAAATTCAGCTTGGGAAGGCTAAGAGTAACTGTAGGGGTGTAGCAGGGATGCCTCTTGTGCAAACCAGGTGGGGTTTCACCAATATGGAAAGCAGAAGCTCAAAGGATTCATTGCTGCTTTCTCTGTTTTTTGTGTAATGTTCGAAGTTCTGGGTAGAACCGCCTGTGAATTATCTGACAAAAGCAGAAGTGAGTCACTTGTCTTTCCTGTTTCCTCACTTCTGTGTAAAGTACAAACTAGTTCTAAAGAAGTGGAAGTCAAGACTGTAACTTATAGGAGCAAACTGAACCACTAAAATGTATAATGTAGCAGTTACGTTACCTTTAGATAAAGTAGACCTTTAAGAAGTATTAAGTGGCATGCGATACTGACCAAAACTTGGCAATTTCTCTGTATATTTCCATGCAGCTGAAAATATCAGATGGCTATTATTTTTCTCTTTAACTGTTTAAAACCAAACTTCTGCTATTTTGTATTTCCTTAGTCTACAACCATTTGATTCTCGGTGCTGTGCCAATCGTGCCAAAATTGATGGTTTTTCCAAATGGAGGGAATTCAGTTGTTTAAATCTCTCCCTCTCTTTTTTGGTAATTTCTCCATCATAACATTTAATAAAATCTCCATTTGGCTTGTTAGTATTTGCATTATAATTCTTTGACATCTGTGAATTGTTAAATACAAGCTTGTAAAAATTATTCCTGGCATGAATTCTAAGCAAGAAACAAGAGCTTTATTTTATTTCCTTTCTCAGGAAGAAGGCAACATTAAAGAGATTGCAATAACATATCATGTCAAAGAAGGGCACGAAAAAGCAGATCCTTCACAATTTGAGCTCCTTAAAGTACTGGGACAGGGGTCTTTTGGAAAGGTAAGGAAAGGTCTTCTGAATATATGCCAGCTGCTCTGAAAATCTTGCCATAACCAGTACTACTCAGAGTTTCCAAAATGGATACTCTGATTTTAGAGTTGCCAGATCCCTCCTGGCAACTGGTGAGGGATTGGGGGGGCTTACCAGGAGCAGCAGGGAGGCCCATCTGACATACAGTGATGTGTCCATATCACTTCCCACATGACCGGGAAGTGACATCATCATGTTGGAGCAATGCTCTGGTATTTTGGGGGAAATTCCATGGTAAATTTGGCTTCTATCATAGAGCTTTCGCCCAAATACCAGAGTGATGCCACAATGGCCTGGATGTGAGGGTGTTACTTCCAGGTCATATGGACAATGACATAGAGACATCACTGCACATCGGATGTATCTTCCTCTTTTCCTGGTAAGTCCCTCCCCCACCAGCCAGCTTATCAGTGGTGAGGAGGTGGGGCCTGGCAGTAGGGGACCCCTACCTCCACTACGGGGTCTGGAAACCCTATCTGACTTAGTAATACTATATCTTGTATCTTTTATTCTAATCTTCAAAGGCTACTTTATCTCCTCTAGCTTGTTGCCATAGCTCAGATATGGAGGAATGCCAATTGTCAAATATTTTTCTAAACTAAAGGTATTTCTTGAAATCTCATTGGGTCCACTCAAATTTATGCTTTATTTTTTCAAGAATAAATTAACATACATTTCCTTGTCAGCTTTACATTTTGACTATTCTTTGTCAGTGGTTAAAATCATTGATTCTCAATACATAGTTCTCAAAATTAAATCTGTTAAATATCTTTTCTGTGGGACACCCCTGATAACTGAAATGAAACTCCTTTTGTTGTCTAGCTTAATGCTTTAACACCATTAGAAGACAAAAATACATCTCTTGGAAACATTTCTTGGTTGTTCTAGTAATAGGAGGAGAAGGAGAAGTGTCTTCCCCACCCATCTCATTTCAATCCAATGACTGACATGCCTTTTTTGTCTGGGAGGGTGACCCCTGGCAAAGTCATAGGGGGCTACTGTGAGAAGAGAAAGTGTTGCATCTAATGAACATTCCTCTGGTGGAACGTTCATTGGATAAAACCCAATTACTGCAGTAATGTGTGTAGGGGATTTTCTTTAAAGTGCTGGAAGTTTGATGTGAGCTTTTCCCCCCTTCATGGAGATATTTTATTTGGCTGAGCATATCAGTCATTCTCTTGTGTGTCATAACGGTATATTTTCTTCAGAGATTAAGGGAAATGTTGTGGCTAGGCTTAATGTAACTTTTCAGTACTCACTTTAACTATATCATGGACTAATTCCTTTCCCCTCTGTAATTCAGCAGGATAAAACCAGAGGCAGTTTAAGTAATGCCTAGGTCACTCAGTTTTACCATTCCATGGATAACAAATTCAGTAAGCAAGAATGTGTGATCAACACTATAGTGTTTGTCTTTCCTATGAAGAGCACAAGGGCATGTGGTGTTTGTAGGTAATAGGTATGTCACACATCCTTATTTTGTTCCAGGAACATAACTGGAATACTTGAAGACTCAAAAGCATCTGAACAATGTCATGTTGCAATGCTAGTACATTTGTACTACTAGGATTTTTTGTGTTCACGTGTACCTCAGAGCATGTAGAGTCTACATGTGGGAGAGTGTCTGTGCCTGCCATGCCCTTTCCTCAGGCCTGGTTTTAATAAAGGTTAGAAGGTATAATTTAGTTGGGAAATATGTAAATTAGATCATTATATATTGTAGCTGACACATGTATACCTCTGTTAAAAGTCTGCGGATAACTGTATGGGGTTATGATCATGCTTGCCACTATGTATAGAATCTACATGTACGAAGTATGTATATGCTGGAATGTTCACCTCATTTGTATGGATTTATGTGAATGCTGTAGAACATTTTAAACTTGTATTTTATACAGGTATTCCTTGTAAAAAAAATCTCAGGATCTGATGCCAGACAGCTGTATGCAATGAAGGTATTAAAAAAGGCAACACTGAAAGGTAACAATACAATTTCTACACATTTAATCCTTTTGTAAATAACATATACTGATTTCTTCTGCTTTAAAAATGAGTTTCAGAAACAGATTGGCAGCTTAGGGAAATGACTAGGTTAAATGTGTTTGTGGATCTGGCATGCTTGTGTCTATAGACTGCATTCAAAACAATTTCCATCTTTTGGTGTTGACTTGCTGCACGAGCTTCTATACATTGTTTTGAAAGACTGCCTTTATTCTGATAACCATTCTAAGAAATTAGAATTGGAGACATTGGACATAGAAAAATCCTGATAGGAAATGCTTTTTTATTATTTATTATATCCTTTTCAGTATGTATCATAGCTGACAAAATAGTATACGGGGGGTGGGGGGAGACACTGTCAAGCAATTCTGTGACACTTTAGGCATTCACAGAGATATTTGGACAACCTTTCTGTTATAGTTCTTGATATTCCGCTTTTGCAGCTCTTATTTCATGGAAATTTGCTGTCAGAATGTACGCTCTAGGTCTGTGTTCAACATATATGCTATACTGCCAATGCCCTTACTGAGTCACTTCTAAATTTAAATGCCATGGTGATTTTCTTTTCTTGCCTGTGTTCATGATGGTTTTACTTATGAGCTTTTCATTTATTGATTTGAGTTACTGCATTATTAATGCACCTAAGTGCCTTACTAGAGAAGCTTATTTATTTTAAAATATTTTTACACTGCCTCTCCACCGAAGTGCTCAGGGTAATTCACAGAATTAGAAATAATCTCGCTTCCTAAACCAATACAATCCACTAAACTGTTGCTAGTGGTACCTTCTTTCAGTTACATTTAGCTTGTAGACTGGCCCCTGATTTAGACTCAGCCAGCCTGTATATAACTGATTAGATGTCTTTTGTGTGGACTTCTGTCAACTTAAACTGTGTAGTCGGCTTTGAGTCTCAATGAGAAAGGCAAATTACAAAACTACAAACCACATGCATAGCCAAATTACTAGTATTAATTTGAGCTAACTGTTGGATCTTCTTCTATAGTTCGAGATCGTGTTCGGACAAAAATGGAGCGTGACATCTTAGTAGAAGTTAATCATCCCTTTATTGTCAAATTACATTACGGTAAGTTTTTAATTTCTTAAATTACTAGGTGTTTCTGCCACAATGATAATATGTGTTTGCCATCTATGTATATAATCCTGATCCCATCAATATGGAAACAAAATATAGTAAGTACACCATTTGATACATTCCTACAAATCTATTAGCAAAGTTCTCATTTATTAAAGTGGGTATTGCGTAAGCATGTGAGATCTATCCCTATCATTCAACATAGATAACTTCATGGCTCACAAATTGGAGTTAGTCTTGTTCTTACCCATTTGCAGGTGGTGGTGCTACCATTTGAAGCCCCTTAAAGATCCGCTTGTATTTCTATGCAAAACTTTCACTTGCCAAATTCCACTTTTCTGGTCTTTTAAAAATACTTGCCCATTTTTTTCTCTTTATAAAGTAGCCATCGGTGGCAACTAGCCATGGTAACTAAAGGGAATTTCCCCATTCGGAGGCAGTAAACCTCTGATTACCTGTGATAGAAGGCAACATCAGGGGAAGGCCTTGGCATCTTTTGCCTTGTTGACCCTCTAGAGTAGTAACTGATTGGCCATCATGTGAGATAGGATATTGGACTAGATGGACCACTAATCTGATCCAGCAAGGTTGTTCTTATATATGAATTGACTTTCATAGGATTTTGTGAAGTTCTATGAATAGGTTCCTGTTGGCTTTAGTAGTGCTTGGCTTGAGCAACTCTCGTAGATGAAAGCAGGTTGGATCCTGCCTAGAATTTCCATTGGGTTTTGCTAGTTTTTCCTCTCCCTTGGGAGATCTCTGGTTCTTCCCTAAACCATTTCTGGGGTTTCCCTGTCCCCTAGGAGCAGCATTTGGGGATGTTTGAGGCTTCCATAGCAGGGGAATCTATGAAAAATATCCCCCTACTTACATGCATGGAAATTCTAGGCAGGATCCAGGCCTCTATGTACTCAAAGTTGGGAGTGTTAAAACAAATGCTTTAGTTAACTTTTGAAATAGTCCAGTCTTATCTTGGAAGAGTTTTATTGCCCAACTTGCCCCCTCACAAGTGGCCAGACCTACAGTGCTGGTGCCATCTAGCACTAAGGGCTTCACAGAGACAGATCAAATCTAGCATGCAAAGCAATTTTTAATCTGCAGGCCACCACTGTAGAGTATATTGCTATGTTGTGTAATTTTGCCATTGTTCACAACAAGCTTTTTATGTAAAAGATGTTTATTCATAGCACACTGTAGTGGAGTGGCTTTACTACCCATAAAGGAGAAGGCACTTTTCCTCCCAGACTTCCCTCTCTCTGGTGCTCAGCCCTCTTAGCAAGCTTGGGGCAGAAAAGTTTTCTGTAGCCCTCTCTTGTATCTGAGAGTGTGCCACCACACTTAGGTCTGGAAACCTACTCCCTCTCACTTACTGCTGCCCAGGGACTGACACCAAAGGAGAACCTTACAGTAGCGTTGCTAAGTAGCAAAGGCAGTGTGTAAAGAAAATACACAACTCATAGTAACTACAAGACAAATCTAGGTACTACAAAATAAAAAGAACATGAAAGAGAGGTAACTGGCTAGTTAACTTGCAATCCTTGAACACGGGGTCCATCCTCGGGGGGAATCTGGCTGCATAGTGCATCCTCCAGGGTCACACCTGCATTGTCCTCTGGCATCATTCTCCTCTGACATCTCTCATCACAGCCATTAGCAACAAAACATCCAAGCCCTTCCTCTCTCCAAAGGAACAGCTCCTCTTTTCAGACCCCTTCCCACTTGGGCTGCTGGGGTCTTAGCTAATCTGAGAGCCAGTTTGGTGTAGTGGTTAAGTGGGTGGACTCTAATCTGGGAGAACCGGGTTTGATTGCCCACTCCTTCACTTGTACCTGCTGATGTGACCTTGGGTCAGCCACAAACTTTGGCACAGCTGTTCCTGAAAGGGCAGTTTGTGTTAGTTCTCTCAGCCCCACCTACCTCACAGGGTGTCTGTTGTGGGGAGGGGAAGGGAAAGGAGTTTGTAAGCCGCTCTGAGACTCCAAGTGAAGGGCGGGGTATAAATCCAATCTCTTCTCTTCTGGGTGCCAGGACCCTGGGGTCAAGCCCACCAGAACATGTTCCCTCAAATCAAGAGGTGTTAACACATCAAAGTGCTAGTATGTTTTCCCTTTGGGTTGTAAATGACCCTCTCTATCTGATGAAGTATATCTCTCCCATACTCTGTTTGTCTCTGGGATGCCAACTTGGCCCTCCATATCTGTAACTGTCACAGAATATCTTGCCCATCTGCCTCACATCCACAATGCACATATTTGTCAAGGTAGATCACTTTAATACTTTTAAATGAACTTGTGTGATCTAGCATGGAAAATAAATCTGTTTATAATAAAAGCTATTGAAATAAGCAGCCATATTCAGATGTCACGGTAAATCTCTGTATGTGATAGGAACAAACATGGCTTGTTTGCTGTGCCCATACACTCCTTCCTTTGTGGACTGTAGTTAAAACTGCTGTTTGTGGAAGCTATCAGTTACACTGCAGTTTGCTTCAATGCCTGTGTTCCAGCATCTGAGCAAATGTGGGGTTATTTCCTACCTAGTACACAAACCAAGATTCTAAAGTGGATGGTTTAGAATCCTGGTTTATGTGAGGCTCTAATATGTCCAGGAGCCTGTCCTTGAATACACTGGCAAATCTGAGTTTGAAGGCTCAAACCATGCCTTTTTCTTGTGGTCTATATGCAAGGGGTGGAGGAGGGAAGGGGTACATGAACATGGCAAAGGAACCATGTCTGTGGCTGTTCCAAATAGAAGGTTTATATTGCATCTCTGTACAGCCATAGAAAGTGCTTACAATGGGAATTATCAGTCCATATATCTGATAGCCAAGTGCTGGCTAATGGGCAAGTAACACACAGCTGTTATTACAGCTAGAACAAAATGTGCAGATATCACAGAAACACCTGGAGTGTAGGTAGCATTTTCAGTTGCAACCCAAAATGGTTCCTGACTTTGTGGCAATGGCTGGTTTAGGGAAACACATTTTGGCGGGAAGAGAACAGATGGAACTAACAGCAATGGGGGATAAGCCAGAACTGAGCTAGTGGGGTAGGAGGACCCAGTAGCAGGACAGGAAGGAAGTCTGAGCTGGAGGCAAAGAGAGTGGGGAGCTGCTGCAGACAGATAGAAGAGAAAGGGGCAATATGGGATTTCCCCTTCTGTGCAAGTCCTCAGAGGTCCCCTTCTTGCTTGTTTATAGTAACAGTAATTCAATATGTTTCTGCACTATATGTGACTGCACTAATGTACATTGTTTGCTTTTTTCAGCCTTTCAAACAGAAGGGAAGCTCTACCTTATTTTAGATTTTCTCAGGGGAGGGGACTTGTTTACACGCCTATCCAAAGAGGTAAGTAGTGTTTACAGTATAAAGGTAACTTTATTAGGGTTTGATTTCATTCTAAAGAAATGTACTCAGATACAAAAATGTTCCTCCCAAATTCTAAATTCACTGAATGTCATTTCATTGCTACTTTACTTACTTGTTAGATTCCCATACACAATTTCTCTTGGATATTTTCCCTCCTTCTATCCAAACCAGCTATGTAGAAGAATAGAGTAAATTATTGAGATGTGACAGTCTATTGAAATATCATTTGATAACTGATATAGGTTCATTTGTATTAAATGCCAGATCTGTTGTGTTAATACAATACTAATTCCTTCTAGCTGTGAATGTCTTTTTCCGTTTAGATAATTCCCCCCGCCCAAAGAGATTACTGTGAATTTTCCTTTATAGGTGATGTTCACGGAAGATGATGTCAAATTCTACTTGGCTGAATTAGCACTTGCTTTAGATCATCTACATAGTCTGGGAATAATATACAGGGACCTAAAACCAGAAAAGTAAGCACAAGTTATTTTGCTAGCTGCTACCTCTCACTAAATATGAAGAACTAAGGTACTAAGGTACATATTATAATTATAGCTACATATTATAAGGTACATATTATAATTATATACATTCACTACCTCTTTAAACTAAAACATACTATGTTTCCACCACATTCCAAATATAGCTGTGATATATTAGAGAAAAGAGAGACCAAAAATTCATATGAAAAAGTAGTGAATAATTTTCTTAATGTTAACACTGATTTATCATGAAAGGCATACATTTAAAATAGATTCTGTTACATAGAAGTATGCAATAAGTTACCTTTTCAAAGTTTGATTTTAATGCTCTCAGTATTGCGTGTAATTCTTTTTGCTCTCTGTATTTTTAATTCAATCAAAACCAGGTTTCAAACATTTCAAAATGGCCCTTTTTTTTGTAGCATACTACTTGATGAAGAAGGTCATATTAAACTAACAGGTATGTAAAAGCAAGGTTCTAGCCCATATGGGTATACCAGGTCCTCCATTGTGGCTGGAGACCTGGCAGTCCCTCAAAGGTCCGCAAGAGGGGGCAAAAGGGATGGGCTTACTGGCTTTGCACTGGTACATGATGTCACTTGCAGCAAAAAACAAATGTGATGTCATGACAATGGGGCAATGCTGTAGGATTTTGCCAAAAAAGTCTGAGTTAATCATAAAGGTTTGGTGAATCCTAAGGTTATCACTACTGACTATATGATGTGCCTGTCTGAACCCCCAAAGACTCTGTAATGTTTAGACCCTTTTTGTGTGGAAAACAATATTGTAGAGACTATATGCTGTGTAAGTAACACATTTTCAAAAATAATAATCTTCTGACAGGGAAATGCTTACTGTTCCCCCCCCTTTCCACATCTAGATTTTGGCTTAAGCAAGGAGTCTATCGATCATGAGAAAAAAGCATACTCTTTCTGTGGAACAGTGGAATATATGGCACCAGAGGTAGTTAATCGGCGAGGACATACACAGAGTGCAGACTGGTGGTCGTTTGGTGTGTTAATGGTAGGTTTCTGGGTTCCTGATCCTCTGCTCATTTACATTCCACTGAAATAAATGGAATTACTTTCAAATAAATGTATTCAGTAAAGTACATAAAACTAGGGAATTTTTTTTGCATGTTTTCATTGTAACATAAGGAGGAGGAATTATGTCCAAGTTCCATGTTCACAGAAAGTTCATTTTGGAAACGACGCAAACCTCCCCGCCCCCCCAGTGACTCAAGCTTTTTATCCCATTTGTGTGCAATTTATAAAGGTGTCATTAAAGTTTCTGCGGTATTGAGTTTTTCATATGTGGAAAAATATTGTAAAATGGGCTAAATATTGGCAGTATTGTACAGTTGGATATAATTCCATCAGTCTTTCCTAGTCATATCACAGTTGTCTTGTTTGAAAGTTAATTTCGATGTGGAGTTAACTTACAAACTGAGGCCAGTGACACAAGGTTGTGGGTATAACTCTGGCTTCCAGCAAGCTGTGACCCAGTCTCAAGAAAGTATGCTTCTTCTCTTCAGCACTAGAAAGAGCAACTTTACCCCTTCACTTAACCATGATCATTGATTTGATTGGCATCAGTGTGAACTGCTGATTAAAGCTAACTTGGGTTTGTTAAATCTGGAACTGTTACAGCAATCTGAAGTAGAATGTAGGCTAAGGAAAGTAGTGGTTTGTTTGTTTATTAAAACATGGTGATTTAAGGCAGCTTACAATAATAGTTAAAAAAACATTTCCAGTTAAAACCAGAATAAAAGAGCAAACCCCAAATCTCTCTGAAATATTCCAGTTTGAAGAGTTTCCACGGCTGGAATGAGCTGCTGGAAAGCATACTTTCTTCCTGGTCTGGCTTTCAAATTGCTGATACACTTACCAAGAAGTAAATAAATAGGCCAGATCTGATGAGTTTTGAGTTTTCCATGGTGAGGTATGGGATCATGACCATCCACTGTGAGTCCCTGTCACTCATGTGAGCCTGCTGTATATCAGCACGTGGTCATAATGTTTTCCTAGTGCCTATATGTGAAAAGTCAAATACATGTATGCCTGAGTTATGTAGGTAATTCTCTCATTTTATGTGGTATGTAAAACACACTATTTGATGCATGTGTTTGATGAATGGAACATCTCCCATGCAAAACAGATGCCCATCTGTGGACATTTGTGCTTCCTAATTGACTCCATGTTGTTTTGAATTAATCAAAACTATTTTAAGAGTTTGGTTTTCTTAAATTATTCATATGGAATAGGAAGAAGGAAGCTGCAGCAATCTTACAGCACGTAAACAGTTCAGTCAGGGCTTTTTTTGTAGAAAAAGCCCAGCAGGAACTCATTAGCATAATAGGCCACACCCCTGACAGTGCAGCTCATTAGCATATTAGGCTACACTACTGACAGTGCAGCATATTAGCATATTAGGCCACATTCCCAATGCCTTCCCTTAGATCGCCCAGGCACCCTGTGAATGCGGGGTGCCCAGGCAAGCCCCTCCTTGAAGGGAAGAGAAGGCAGTTTAAACTGCCTTCCCTTGGCTTGCCTGGGCATCCTGGAGAACAAGCCCCCCCTTGAAGGGAATGGAAGGGAAGGCAGTTTAAACTGCCTTCTCTTGGCTTGCCTGGGCGCCTCACAGCTGCGGGGAGTCTAAGCAAGCCAGCCCTTGGACAGGCCAGGCATTTATATGCCTCCCTGATCCTCCCAGGGCCCCCCTGGCCCCCCACCTCAGTGTCGCCGGGGGGGTTGCTCTCCAGGCCTTCCTTCTGTAGCCACGCATTTTTTTGCAATAGTGGGTGTGGCCAACTCTGAAGCCAGCTGGAACTCTGTTCCTGTGTGTTTCTGCCCAAAAATAGTCCTGAGTTCAGTACAATTTTGAATTGGCTGTCCTTAAGTGTTTAAAAATAGATTCTCCATGTGTTCAGCGCAGTATAACTCTAGGGCCATGAACCCCCACTCCTTTCCATGAAGAAACTATAGGAGTTTGGTTTTTCCCCCTGTGTAGGGGTTAGATCCAAAGTAAATTGGCAATTTCTACCAATTTCTTCCTCCTGCTGCAGAATCCCCCTCAAGTGAGCTACGGGGGGTGGGGGGAGACAAGAAAGTTCCTTTTGCTGATGGGAAATTTACATTGCAATTCTAGGTATACCCTTCTAAGCCCATTGACTTCAACTGACTTAGAAGGATGTAACTCTTCTTAGGATGGTACTGTTAGTCTGAATCCAACCCTAGATGTGAAAATATTCAATGTTCCATAAAACAGATTCAAGAACAGTAACAGCTTAGAGAGCAGCAATACTGTTCCATAAAACAGAGCAGAATACTGTTCCATAAAACAGATTCAAGAACAGTAACAGCTTAGAGAGCAACAAGAATTTCAGGGTATAAGCTTTCAAGAATCATCAAAACTCCCTTCATCAGACATGAGTAGAATAGAGATTTCTGAGTCTTCATATCCCAGTCAGAAGGTGGGAGGGGTGTTCTAAAGCAGTGTTTTTCAACCACTGTGCCGTGGCACACTAGTGTGCCGTGAGATATTGTCTGGTGTGCCGTGGGAAAAATTCCAATTTCATCCGTAACATATGAACAATTATAAAATAAAGTATTATTATTTCATAATAAAGTAATTATAAAATAATTTATTTTTGTTTATTTGATTCCTATTCAAGAGAATTACTTTATATATGGTCAATATAGGCACAGAGTTAAATTTTTTTAACATTTTCTAATGGTGGTGTGCCTCATGATTTTTTTCATGAAAAAAGTGTGCCTTTGCACAAAAAGGTTGAAAAACACTGTTCTAAAGGAGGAACTCAGGATGCATCGGTACAATGCATATTGTAATGAGCTTGATTAGAACAGAGGGAAAATGCTTGGGGGTAGAAAATTATCATCTGTAGTTTTGTAAGAACCAGAAGGATAACCTCTAAATTATTAAAAATATTTCTCATACTTTTGCGGTGTTTGACAAACATGTTTCCCAAATCTCATTCTCATAACTTGCACAAATTCTTTGAAGATGTGATATAGCCTTTTGGAAAGTAATATATAGTCAGAAATGTCTCTGAAATATTACCTATATAACATGGGTAAACAGTGCACAAACAACGGATTCTAATACTTTGTGATAATGTTTTCAAAATTAAAAAAATTGGACATGTCCGTATGCTTTTATAATTAACTTACCACTGCAGAATTCATATTTCTTTGAATATTCTCTGCATTCTTAATCAAAATTTATTATTATGGTTGAAAAGAATATAGATGTGTTAAGTTTAGAAGAAAGATAATATAACCCCATTTGGAAGAATAAACTCCCATATATTTTTGTTTCTGACTTGAAGATGCATATGCCCTCCGTATTTACTAATTATCACAGAGCTACTTTTATTTATCATCTGGCAAGGCTTTGATTGCTTTTGGTAGTCTGATCCCTCAAAAAAGATTATATCAAATAATGACTCACACTACAATTTGGATTTAAGTCTACATCTACTAGCAACTGTTTTTATCCTTTCAGTTAAAGCAAGTTGGTGTATCTATAAATGGTCACAGTAAAGATGAATATAGGAACAGAAATATTTTAGAGAGACTTAAAGGGGTAAAATTGTAACTATTACCAATTTTACCTATTACCTATGGTAACTATTACCAACTATTACCAAAATTGTAACTATTACCAAAAGTAACTATTATCAATTAATATATAGTTAAACCTTGGGGAGGATATGTACTATAAAGATACCTTAAAAATGAGACCCCAGTATATTGATAATGATATTAATGCGACAGTTTGAATTTTGCTTACCTGCAATGTGGATTTTTTCTCTTATAGTCTCTCATATCATTTGCTATTGCTCTAATAGAACTTTTATTTTAAACCTTGCATAGGTAAACTGATACATATAAATATGCTTCATTGAAAGCAGGCATCTTTTAAGTTTCCAAAGTATATCCAATGCAGAAATTTACAGCTAAAAGTTATATTATCCCAAGAATACAGTATTTTGTTTGAGGAATGTGAACATAAACTGATAAATTGCTTGTCAAATTTGAAAATAGTATAGGAGCATTGTTTTGTAAAGACTTGATAGTTGTGTGTAGAAGACAGTTTTAAAAATACTATTCTGCTAAGTAGTTTTGTTAAAATTAAAAATAGGTTTTCTCCAGGTCTTTTAATGTAATTGATGAAAGTTTTACTCTATACAGTTTGAAATGCTCACTGGTACTCTACCTTTCCAAGGGAAAGACAGAAAAGAAACCATGACTATGATTCTCAAGTGAGTACACTCTTATTTATATATATATATATATATATTTTACCAGGTATTCTGCTGGGGATGCTCTTTGGGCTGCAATATCTAATTCCTACTCTTCCCTCATTTCCAAAAGGTACTGATAAATCCCAGCTCACTAATCCTAATGCCATTTCTCACTTACTATTCTTTCTATTTAAAGCTGTGAGGACTTTCCTAGTTTGTAATAACCTCTTTTTAGGCCCATTATCTCCTAATGACAACTGTGATGTTTTCTCTTCTGTCTTTTATCCTTTTGTCATCTTTGAAATACTAATGGTGTAACCCAACTTTGGAAAACTTTCTTATCTTTTCTCCTTCTGTTTCATCTTTATGTTCCTTCTGTTGCCAAGAATGCCTCCTTCCAGTCTCCTGTTTCTGCAGCCTCCTCAAAATGCCCTCCCTTGATCCTCACATACTGATCCAGTTCTAACATCCCCATCAAGATGCTTGCGAGTTATGTTTTCATTGGTAGATGACTGTCCAATTATATCATGAAAATCTTTCCTTTTGTGCTGGTAACTATTCCTGTCTTTGTCTAGATGCAAGTCTTTTGGTTTTCGTTTTTTGCTTCAGTACAGAATTTGATATGATAGAATAATCCTGTATCCTAAGCTGGCTGTGGTCATGTGCAGGTGCATACCTCAGCTGCTCATTTAATACTTCAGTTTTTGTCAGATTGCTATTTCTTTTCCTGACTTTGTAAACTCCTGTTGTAATCCAAATGAGTTGTGTCTTTCCTCTAAATATGTCTCCACATGTTCTTGTTCAGTTTCACATCTTCACTTCTACTTCTTTGTTAGCAAAGAAATGAATTTCATTTCTATTCTACTAACAATGAAGCCTTCCTCCAACGCAAGGAGCATCTGCCAGTGCAAAGAATCTTGCACTAGGAGGATGTGCCTTTTCCACTGGTGGAATGCTCCTTACATTGAAGGCAGGCAGAATTTAAACACTGGATCTAACTTTGTGGTTTAACATGGTTTAACATAAATTGTCCACCAGCAGTCTATTGTTACATTTATGGGTGTTTTTTCCCCTGCACTACAAGATATTCTCCCTGTACTAAAACTTGCATTTTTCCCATATATAATTTATAACTTTGGCTTCTGGTTCTGAACTTACTTTTTCTTCCCATAAGTCTGTAACTGTGATCTGATAGATGACTCCTCTGGCTGAATTTTATGTTTTTATTTGCTTCACATAATAAAATAACAGACACTACACAATGTAGTTGCAAAAGAAATTATCTAGTCATTAATCACAGGTATATTATGCACGGGACCGAAGAAAACAATGTGTTAGGATTATTCAGCTGTATCGAGTAACAAAAGAACAGTATCTTTGTGTGGATTTATACAAATAAGGCTGCAGAGGGAATCATTTAAAACTTCACTGAGATAAGCTGAAAGTGACTTTGATTGATGAGGAACCAAGATGCATGCCAATATCTTTCCTCTGAATGTTCCTGGTTGGATTCAGGGATTAATATGGTGTGAGGTCCTGAAAAATGCATTTAGGTGACAGATCCCTGAAAGAGTGATACACCCCATAAAATGTATCCTATCTAGCCCTCCAGTACTGTGGTTAGTAGAGTGTTCCTCTGGAAAAGCAGCTGTCTTTGGACTCTTGTCTTAAGTGCTGTTTAGTTATGCATTCGTTACCAGTGCAGACTTTTTTGTCTCTGCCATCCGGGTAACTGAAAATATAGCTGTTGGTTTTGAAGCAGCCATGGGATGGCAAGGTTGATGCTACTTGGAAAGGACCATAGAGTCCACCTAGACAGTGTACAGTCTTAATGGGGAGGAGTGATTTCTACAGGCCCAATTTATGAACTTCTGACACTGGAATCCATATGTAGTTCCTCTGCCAACAGAAAAGATAGTCATTTTGTCCATCCATGTTGGGTAGTGTGCTTTCCACACTTTCTTTAAAAATGCTGCAGAGTGCTATAAAGCACAGACCACCAAGGAGTAATTTTGAGGACCCCAAAAGAGGTTATAAAAGGCAAAGAGGGGAAGGGGAGAGAAAGAAGGCCTAACTTATGGAATTTTTGCCAGAGATAATTCTTCATGCTGCTGCTGCTGTGGTGGTTAGTGAAAAGGTATGCATGTTGGTGCTTTCTGTCTTAGAGTGGGCAGCACATTGCTAAAATCACTTTCTGTTTGGGATTAAAAGTTTTTGAATTATAGTTCTTGCAGGCTCAAAAAATTCCTGTATATGTGACTACACAAATGACCATTTGAATAAATCCTATGACAGGTAACAATTAAGCAGCCTGTTTTTTATGGTTACAACAGTCAGATCAAACAGGATTTTAAAAATAATATTTTAGCTTATTATAGCCTAGAACTTTTAATAGGGTTTTGAATGAAGCCAGAACAACTTTAAAAAGTTTATTATATTTTGAATTTTTATTTGGCTGATAAATATTCAATGTGACATGTATCACTTGTGATACATATTCTGTTTGTTGTAATGTATACTTTTTTTAAAAAAAAGTACAATTTTGCTTATGGTAGACATGGAACTATTTTGTTTTCTGTCTTAGAGCTCAGCCATCTTGTTCTAACACATGAATATGAGAAACGGCATAAAACAATGAGACAAATCTTCAACTTTTCTTCATAATGATGTGCCAAAAATGTTATAAATAAATCGGGTTTGTTTTTAAGTCAGCATGATGTACATGTACATGATCATGCTGTAAATAAGTGCAATCAATTGTTCTTAGTTTGCCGTGACATTCGTTCAATATGGTCATTGTTCAGCTATCTGGATATTCATTTTAGAAAAGATAATATAGGATGGTAGTAATGTTCTTATGTCTATGGCAGACTTCCATGAGTATTTGGCAGAGATACTTTTTACAAATTTATACAGTTTTCATTACATAGGAGTAATGCAAAATTATTTTAGACCGACTAGCAGGTGACTCTTATTGAGTTTTCATGTTACATAAGTATTTTATTTGTGTTAGCTTAATTCGTTGGAGTAATAATATCAAATATACACTTTCTGTTATTTACTATTCCTTTTGAATTGCAAAGTTAGCACTCTTTCTGTAAAGCCTTATTTGTCTTTGGTTCTTATTTTTATTCCAATAGTAGGAAAAATGGGAAACTATATAGTTGAAAGAATCAGCTCGAGGCTATGACTAATCTTCTGTGCATATCTTTTTTCAAATAAGATCAGGACATGTCCTCATATATGCCTATCAGAAATAAGATGCTTAAAATATAACTATGTAATATAAATTATTCCAGTTGTACCAGGATTTTGCTTTGGTTTTCAGTAATTAGTCATTCTAGGTGTGCCCCCCTCCCACCCCGAGAATCTTCTGCTGTACTGTAAAGTAATGAATTTAAGGACTTGGTGTGAGATCTTAGTTATCACAGCTAAACCCATCAGTGCCTCCTTGCTGATGATGCAAACCAATGAAATGTCTACAGCTATTTTTACATGGCTTTCCCTGCCATTTAGCTCAAGGATTTATTTAAAAAGAATAAATAGGAATATATCTTATCAAAGTACTAGAATGTCTTGGGCCTGCTAAAGCATTGCTCTGTTTCACTGGTGGTATGCATTTTCCCCTATATTGTGCCTTTTTAAATTTAGTTGTAGTTATATTAATATATCTACACTGCTGTTTCACCACAGAAAATGGTATCAAAGTGATTTGTGTAAAAGCCAGCCTTGATATCATAGATCACAGACATAGCAACAGGTGTGGCTCAAGGTTTTAGGCTCCTTGGTGACTTTGCCTCCCACCTTCAATATAGAGAAAAACAACAAGTCTAGAATTAACCTTTACCTTGATTTACTTGGCATTCAAAATGAACAATGTAGAAAAAGAGTAGATGATTAATTGATTTTAAGAACTTTTAATTCTAGAAATTGATTTCCATCTGGTTGGTGCCCTTTAAATGTGACAGCTTATCTAGGAATGCAAACCTTTTGTGGGTTTCCTTTAGATAGGGTACTACAAGATGACAGGTACTTCAGAAAGGCAGTTTTGACTTCTACTGCTGTAAGATGGGGTCTGTTTAATCCATTACTTTAAAGGGCTGCCTCCCCCATCCCTAAAATGATAACTTTTTCTTCCACCCACCAGAAAAAAGAATAACGCTTAGGAAGCCAGTCTAGTTTCCACGTTGTGTAATAGTTTCCATGCTTTGCATTCAGGAGGCACCACCACCTCATTCTACTGCCTGGCAGTCACACAGCTGTATCATTACCCTCCTGCTTTCTTCTGTTATTCAGTTGGCACAGTTGCCCCAGCCCTTTTTATACCATTTTGTGAACATCCACGCTGAAGAAGAGTTCTAGAGAACTTTAAAGCTTGTACACTGCTGTATGTCATTTGGTTGGTCCTGATAAAAGGTATTATGTGGACTGTGTTCTGCATTTCTGATCTCTCATCATTTCCAGTTAACTTTGATAGAGTGCAGGAGGCTAGCACACTGGCATTTGAATACAGTTGTCTGGCCCATACACTAGCCTTCACTAGCCTGGGGGGGTGCTAAATAAAACAATGTAGTTTCTGTTGATTCTTAGCTAGGACTGAGGTCACTTCCTGGTTTTCCTCAGAAGTTATGTCATTGGCCCAATGGTACTTTTGTTTAGTTTTCTCTTGCCACTGCTCCAAGTAGAGGTGGGAAGAGTGGGTTGCTGCTGGCAACCCTAGTTGTACAGCAAATAGGTACTTTTCTAGTTACTGAATGCACAGAAGTCCTTCCCCTCCACACACCCTGCTAAAGCCAGCAATCTCTACCTGGAAAGCCCCTTTCTTTCTCTAGTGAAGTCCTTTTCAGCACTGTACTACTATGCTAGGATAATCTTTAGTACTGAACTTCTGTCTACCCTGGCAATTGTTACAGGAAATAAGTGGCAAATGTACTGACAGAGTCCCCCCCAATACTTCGCTGAAACACACCACAGATCAGTTTCCTAGGAGGGGCATTTCCAGCTGCTCTGTGGAAAAGCCATTTCTCAGTAAGCAAACTGGTCTTAGTAACCAGGCTCAAAAAATACTGCATGGGAACCTGGATAGGGAATAGTATCAGCCAGCCCATCCAATCCAACAGCCACATGGGAGCCATAGAGGGAAAGAGAATTACCCCCACACACACCATTTAATGAAGCTCCCAAAACCTAACAGTAGGGAGTGCAAGAGTGGCCAGTCCCTTCAATGAAACCGGTTCTTTACTCAGGCTTGCTTTCCTCTTGCTTGGCTTAGTGTCTCAGCTCCCTGAGGCTTTCAGCCCTGATGGGAAGGAGCCGGCAGCAGCCAATCCCCAGAGGCAGCCCAGAGATGCTGTTTGAGGGCAGAAAGGTGGGATATAAATTTTGTGAAATAAATAAATCCCTAATTTTCATCTGTATTTAGATTGTCCCCCCTCTGCCACCTCATCACAGCAACTAGGCATGATTTGGAATGCCATGCAGTTAAATTTAATCAGTCTGATGTCTTTTTGAAGGTTGAGATTGTCAGATGCACTGAAATCTTATTGATTCTTCCTTTGTTTTTTGGAGGGTTAACTGTGCCATCATATGCAGTGTCACTATCTATCTAAGCCCAGTGGTTTCAGCAGACGAAAGTAACTCTGCATAGGATGGCATGGCAAAGTTAGCATTGTCTTCACGTTTTACAGCCAGGATTTTTTTCAGCAAAGCTGAGTTTGCGAGCCTTTCTGTATACAAAAATTATATTCATAGATTGCCGTATTTGCTTTACCAAATATTTCCTTCCCTAATTTTCCTTTGTTTTCTTCCTTACTCTAGGAAAGCTTTAGTCATGTTGAGCTTTTTTGGGGTAGGCAAGGGGTAATTCTGCATCCACAATATACAGCAGTTGTGTTTTGTAGACAGTGTTGCTAAATTTCGAACAATCACAGATTTCCACCATAAAATATTTGCATGTTATTAATGTTTTATATATATAGAGCCAAACTTGGAATGCCCCAATTTTTAAGTCCAGAAGCCCAGAGTCTTCTACGAATGCTTTTCAAGAGAAACCCTGCAAACAGATTAGGTAAGTATGTAATGAAGCTACCCTACCATATCACAAGTTTAAGTTTCTTATTGTTCTACTAAATATGTCCAATACTCGTTTTTAAAAGGAGCAGGCCCAGATGGAGTTGAAGAAATTAAGAGGCATCATTTTTTCTCCACAATAGACTGGAATGTGAGTAGTAATTAAAGTACAAGAGCAAAATTTTCAATATTCACAAAATGCTTAATTGCTTTATATTGTTCTATTATGTAACATTTGTTTGTCCTAGAAATTGTACAGAAGAGAAATTAATCCACCATTTAAACCTGCGACTGGTAGACCTGAAGATACGTTTTATTTTGATCCTGAATTTACAGCAAAAACTCCAAAAGGTGAGATACTTCCACTGTTTTCAGCAAATATTACAAATTTGGGTACATAACTTTTAATATTCCACCGGGGCTGGGAGTGGGGGGTTAGAACCAAACCCTTACTCTGACTAAATTTTGTTATCCAGGCCACTTTTTCCTTGTAGGGGGGAATTATTTCTGTTCTTGAAGCCCAATGGCTGAGAACACATGCAGAGCAAAAAGCAAGAGAAAAAGGAACAGCTCGATATGTTTATCCTACCCATGGTTTCACTGCTTGAAGTGCCCTCCTTACGACTGTTCAGTAGTGGACCACGTTTAAGATACAGTTGTCAACAGAAGAAGAACCCTGTTAGATCTAACTAAAGCTCTGCCTCGTCTGGCTTCCTGTTTCTCACTGTGGCCACTGAAATTCCACAGGAAGCCCACAGGCAGGTCAGAAAGACCACTATGTCCTTCCCTCTGGCCTCTTAGGTATGATTGACAGTAAACTTGTTTAGTCTTCTAGTTAGTATGGTTGCCACATATTTTGGTAGCAAATTCTATAAATTAAGTATGGCTCTGATCCTAAGAACTATGAACACGCAGCGCTTATAGAGGTGATCTTTACTCACTTAGAGATCACTGAGCATACCCCCACCCCCATACAGCCATGCCTTTTAAAACTGGGAGAATTTGATGAATATCATGGTACCACCGCTGGGGTTGTAGGGAGACCAGTCAACCCATCCCATGCATGAGTAAAGGGCTTCACTTTGGAGGAACTGTTATGCTTAGGAAACCTTCCTGTTAGCACTGTATATAGGGTTGCCAGCCTCCAGGTGGTGACTGTAGATCTGGGATTACAACTGATCTTCAGGCAAGAAAGATCAGTTCAGCTGGAGAAAATGGCAGCTTTGGAAGGGGGACTCCATGGCATTATACCTCACTGAAGCCTGTCTTCTCCCCAAATCCTGCCCTCCTCATGCTCCACCCTCAAAATCTCCAGGTATTTCCCAGCCTGGAGCTCCTTGTTTCCATGGGTGGAATATACTCACTGCAGTATACAAGCCTGCACACATCCCATGTGCTATAACTGTGATAGTTTCACTAGTTTTAAATAAATGCTGGCAAAATCCCAGATAAATTCTGTTTGGAGAGAGGCACCTCTAGATGAGCACCACATCCCTAGAGTCGGATCTGACTGGCTTTTGAGCAAGGGAAACCTTTTCCTTTACCTCTAAACATACATCACAAGTACCTATATGTGGTTAACTGCAATATCATCTGATTCTCCGATGTAAAATGTGTGTGTTTACTTTCAGACTCACCTGGTATTCCTCCCAGTGCTAATGCTCACCAACTCTTTCGAGGCTTCAGTTTTGTAGCAATTACATCAGATGATGAAAGTCAAGCAATGCAGACATCTGGTGTGCACTCAATTGTTCAGGTGAATGTTCTTAATGAAGAGCTTTTTGTATTAGCACTGTGAGCATTGCAAGCAGAACAAATACTGCTTGTGCAGTTCTGCAGGTGGATGCACAGACCCATGTTATATACACAGGTTGCTAAATTAGACATGCAATTTATACAAGGACATTATCTGCATGTAGAGGATTTTTGAAAGTAGCTACATTTTCCTTGTGCTGGCTTCTTGTATGAATGGCATGTAGAAGGAAACATGTAGAAGGCATGTAGTTACTGAACATGTTGAAACCTGAATCTACACATGGGCTTGTAGATTTTGGCCTTATTTTTTTACTCATATTTTGCTGTAAATCACAACCTCAAGATTGATAAGTAGTCTAAATTCTTCCCATTTGCAAAATATGCATCTAGCGACTTATAACATTGGCCTCATTTTGTTCCCTCATACCTCTGTCTTAATTATTGTGGTCCTATCCCTGCTATCAAAATAGCCCTTGCTTTTACATGCCTGACTATAATAGACCAGTTTTTTTATGATGCAAGTTTTATACAATCACTTATCTCATTTGTTACAATTTTTCCTGCATACCTGTGTCAAAATCTCGCACATAAACTATAGTTAGCAGTAAACAGGGCTGTGTATTTCATTCACTAACTTTTATGCCAGAACAGAGATGAGAATAAAATTCAGTAAATATGTCCATTTTAAAAGTATTGTGTTATTCGCTAGTAATTGGTAAATATTTGGTAGATATTAGATGTTTGTAAAGTATTCATTAATTGATAATGTTATTTTGGTAGCAGTTGCACAGGAACAGTATTCAGTTCACTGATGGATATGAAGTCAAGCAAGACATAGGAGTTGGCTCCTATTCCGTATGCAAAAGATGTATACATAAAGCAACAAATATGGAATATGCAGTAAAGGTAACTTTTCTTACAGCTAAGCATATTCTCAGTAAATCTATGGTAGGGTTTGAGTTTGGGTGGATGAGAAATTGGGAACCATGGTTGTGGTGAGAGTGTATATTATGAGTATAGGAGAGATTACTTCCCCAGTTGAAGTGGTTTGGAGTAGGGGGCAAAAAACAATATGCTATCTAATAAAGTAGGTGAGGATGAGTTTAGAAGGAAGGCTCCCACTGTGACTCCAATTTCATCAGTATTCAAACAATCAGAAGTGGCAGCAGGCCGGTAGCCACTGAAGGAACATTTGGGGGCAGTTCCCCCCGCAGATGAGTGCCGCCCCATGGACAATTTAAAAAAAATCATTTAAAAAAAAATGTAAGATGTGTGGGGGGGTTTCCAAAATGACCCCAGGTACCGTCAGGGAAGCTTCAGTCTCATTTTCTTTTTTCTGGTCTGAAAAATAAATAGGTTTTTAAAAATGCCAAAAAAAAAAAAAACAAATTGGAGAAATTAAATTAAAATTCCAAAATGCAAGAGAGTGAGAGTCGGAGATTCTCCCCCCCAGCTTACACAATAAAGCAGCCCAAAATTGAGTCTTTCCAATCAAAAGGACTAGAGGTCACAGCAGAGCCAGAGCTACTGCTTCTGCTGCTGCAAGAGGAGTTGCCAGTGCGCCTGGGGCATCCCCTATTTCCCCACAACCCACCAACCAAAATTTTCTGACTACACCCCTGAGTGGTAGGTCCAATGATCTAGAAAGATGACCATTTTGGTATAGCAGTAAGGAGTCAATGATTTTAGGCCTTTGAAGATCTAGATGCCTTGTGGCAAAGGTTTGTGAAGCCTACATGCAGATATTTAAGTTATTTTAACTTGGGAAGACTGGGCTAAGATAGTCTCCTCTGCATCTCCAAAGGCCTATCTGTCTGGACCAGAGAGAAAAGATGGCATAAAGAAAACTCTCCTGATCAAATTGGAGCAAGGGTCCATCTAATCTGCAGTTCTATTTCCTACAGTGGCCATGCAGTGCCTCCATTGTGAAAAGGCAATAGCATTCTTCTGTTACTGTTCCTTTCCCCAGGAACTGTTATTCAGAGGCATACTCCAAGAAAAAGGTTGAAACCAACTATTTCCCTCTGTAACAGGAGGGCATACCAAGTACAGAACAGATAAAGAGGCCAAATGCTGCTATGCATGTCACAAAAACCCTAAAGCTGATTTTGGAAGGGGGGTTAGCTCTCCCTGATGAACTAAAATTTAAATTCCTCTATGAAGCAATTGTAGGCTCAAACTGTGTTAACGGTTTAAGTTAATTCATTTAAAATCATATTCCCTGTTCAGATTATAGACAAGAGTAAAAGGGACCCCACGGAGGAAATAGAAATCCTGTTGAGATATGGACAGCATCCAAATATTATTACGCTCAAAGATGTAAGTAAGAATCTTCACTGATTTGGGGAGGGAGGGCAGTTCAGTCAATTTCAGCATGATTTCTTTTGTCAGGTTACAACTAATCCACTCACTTGGTAGGTACGCTGCATGCCATAACAAAGACCTTCTTTACTCTGTAGAGTTCTCCATGAATTGCAGAGATCTTGAGGAGTGCTTGGTGTTTTCTTAGACTTCATGCTGGACTTCTTCAGACTGCAGTAAAGTATTGCTTCTGTCAACGTACAGTGTGAATGTTAAACAAACACTGTTCTCCCCGACTTCTCTGCTATTCATATGCATATTGTAATATACTTAATAGTGTTCACAATTTCTAGCTTCTTGCAATAATGTGCTGATCTTGGTAAATTCTGAATCAAATTTTGCGATGTGTTATATGATCCCTTATAAGGAATGTGGTTAGTGTACATAGACCAGAAATCCAGTTAACAGTAAACTTCACTATTTCTAACCATTTCAAAGTTTAGGGTGGTGCATAATTTCCAAAACTGCTGAAGGATGATCATATAACTTGGAAATTAGTTTAGGATTAGTTAGTTTGCAGTTCTGGTTCATTTTAACACATTCAGTGTAATTCAATACCTGTTGGTAAGTACTGTCAGATATTGCCCAGAAGTGTTTTCAGTTCTAATACCAATGGAATATTTTGTGGCTTCTTCAGAACCTGTGCCCCTGCTTGTTCAGTTGCAGAATCTTGTAGGTTACCTTCTGCAGTATGATATAATTGAACGCTTTCAGTGATAACATTTCACTTCTCAGGTGTATGATGATGGGAAATACGTATACCTAGTAACAGAACTAATGAAAGGAGGAGAACTTTTGGACAAAATCCTTAGACAAAAATTTTTTTCTGAAAGAGAAGCCAGTGCTGTCTTGTTGACAATAACAAAAACTGTTGAATACCTCCATGCACAAGGAGTAAGTTTACTTTCTTCAGTATTTTTATAAATGTATTATTTGACACTTACCTTTGACCTAATAGAAATATCCCTCTATTGTACAAATAACTTTCATTCTCTGAACTGTTTCTCTTTTTTGATATGTATTATTAGACACTAGCAGAGGTCTTTTGGGGGGGAACGCACTGGAGCACAGTTCCGGTGGCTTCTGAGGGCAGAAAGACTCCCGCATGTCAATTTCGGCTGTACAAGCCATTCCAGAGTCTTTGGGCCAGCCCAATGTCAATTTCAGCCCCATTATATCCTATGGGCCATTGAAGTCATTGGCAAAAACATAGGATATATTCTGGGGGCTGGAGAGGAGGGGGTTTGAGGAAGAGGCTCCAAACTCACAGGGTAGCTGTTGGAGTCTCTCCCCAAGATACCCACCAAGTTTCAAGAACATTGGACCAGGGGGTCCAATTCTATGGGCCCCCAAACAGGTTGCCCCCATTCCCTCCATTGTTCTCTTTGGTGGGGAAAAAGTTACTTTTTTCCCACGGTGCTGTTAGTAGCTCTTTCCTTCTCTCTCTTTTTTCCCTTCTTTTTCCTTCTCCTTCTTTCCCTCCTTCCTTCTCTCTACTCTCTCTCTTTCCTTCCCTCTTTCCTCCTTCTGTGGCCCAACTCTAGTGGGCCACTCCACCAAGGCCAGCTGGGAAGGGAAGGGGAGGCTTTCGAAGATGCCTCCCCCCTTTTGCTTCCCCTTCTGACATGACTTCTGTTGATGTCAGGAGGTGTGGCATATGCTAATAGCCTAGTAGCTCATTAACATACCATATGCTAATGAGCTCCTGCAGCTCTTTTTCTATGAAAAGACCACTGGACACTAGTATTGCATTGTGGAGGTAACTATAAAGACTGAAAGAACATGGAACTATGAACAGTAAATAGCTACATGAACATTACTGTAAATTGTCAAAAATTGCTTCCTTGTGGTAACAGTTTCACATAGTTGCTGCAGTGCCATAATGTCTGTGATCTATACAAGGCCAGGATCATACAAAAATAGCTAATGTAGAGACTTACTTATTTTAAAATGAAAGCTGTGAACTTGATAGACCTGATGGACAGATTGTTTACAACCAGTGTTCCCTCTTAGCTGAGTTAGTGTGAACTAGCTCAGTTTTTTAGCCTCTGGCTCACACATTTTTGTCTTAGCTCAGGAAGGATGGCTCCAGAGCAAACTAATTTATTCAGTAGCCAAACTTTTTGCTCACCACTTTAATGCCAGTAGCTCACAAAAATAGAATTTTTGCTCAAAAGACTCCACAACTTAGAGGGAGCATTGGTTATAACTTAGAAGATATATCAGTCGTTGATTTTAAAAAACCTTTGCCATCTGGAAGACTCATTGCTGCCGCATTGTATCAGTTGTCACAGCAGCAATAAGGATACCACACAAACTTGTTCCAGTGTGGAAACCACCAAAATGAATGCTCATGATCAGCTGTACTAAATTTGAATGAAGGGTTTATAATTATCTTCATAATATGAAGTCAAGGAACAGACCATTGTAAAATAGATTATTGAGAATATATCCTTTATGGCCTTTGTTACAAAGCCACAGTTAAGCAAGAAAGTAAAGAGTGTTTGTGTGATAGAAAAAAACTTGTTTTTTGTTTTGCTGTAGGTGGTACACAGAGATTTGAAGCCTAGCAATATCCTGTATGTTGATGAATCAGGCAATCCAGAATCAATACGGATTTGTGATTTTGGCTTTGCAAAGCAGTTGAGAGCAGAAAATGGCCTTCTAATGACTCCTTGTTACACAGCAAACTTTGTTGCTCCTGAGGTAAATTGCTACTTTGACAAGAAAGAAAAGGGATGTAATTTCATGATCCTTTGCCTAGTGCTGTACTGTATCTGCACTGGGCCTCAGTCACAGTTACTATGCATGTGCTGGCCCTGTGAAGCCTTCAAGGGACTAGTCAGAACATGAAGCATTTCTGCTCTTCATGTAAGAGTCCTGAGACTGCTGACAAGGCACCAGTGGGGTATGGTGAGTGGTTTTCTGCTCTTCTGTCCTGGACTCCCCAGGGTCCAGAAACAAGGACTTTTCCTCTTACTCCTTTTTTGTGTAGTCCTAGACTTTGAATTTTCCAAGGCTCCTAACTCTTATTGTACTTGATGGGAGTTTTCAGGCTTCCTTTTTCTATACTTAGTCTAGTGGCTTATTTAATTGTTCAGATGTCGTCATGTAGACTTAAAGGAAATCTACACTTCCAGATTTTTTTAAGTGACTGAGGTAATGGTAATAACCACAACCAATGTAACTTATTATGTAGAAACTAATGGATTAATTGTTTTCCATAGGTTTTAAAAAGGCAAGGCTATGATGCAGCATGTGACATATGGAGCCTTGGTGTTCTGCTTTATACAATGCTGACAGGGTATGTCTGTGGGCACTAAGCTGGAAAGTCTTATACTGACTTATAAAAATGACCGAGAGTTCTTGATCTACTCGGAGATTCAAATCTTGAGGACCGATTCTTAGCACATTGCCCCAGATGCAGATATGTTTAAACATATGCATACACAATATTCTATTAAGATGTGTTTGCATCCCCTTGCTTTCCATTCTCTACCCCTTCTGTATGTCAAAGTATTCCTGCACTTGCATATGAACACGCACCTCTCTTCACCCTCAGCCATCATGCATACTAACACTACTCAGGAAGTAAACACAATCTCAATTAATCATTGATATTAGGCATTCCTACCATTTCCCTTACATTATTGGTAGGTGGCTTTGTTGACCAAGTCTGAAAAGTTTATTCAGCTTTTTACTAGTTGCTCAAATTAGTGGGACTGAAAGTCCCAGTCACACAGAGCAGTAGAAAGAGCTATATATATCTGAAACTCATTCCCACTGTTTATTGCAGTGACTTCATTGTTTATATAGTACTATCCAATCTGGTCAATTAAACATCTTATAGTTCATGAACTGTGAATAGAGACCCAGTGTGGTATAGTGGTTAAGAGTGTTAGACTAGGATTTCGGAAATCCAAGTCTGAATTTGCACTCTGCCATGAAAGCTTGCTGGGTGACCTTGGGCTAGTCACACAGTTTCGGTCTCTCGGGACTGTTGTGAGTATAAAATGGAGAACAATGTAAACCATTTTGAGTTCCTGCTGGGGAGAAAAATGGGGTATAACTGAATAAGTAAAAACAAGTTACTTCTTCAGCCAGTACTTTCTCCATTTTGTGGATTTTTTTACAAAAAGTATTATGAACGAGACCTATGCTGATCGTCCTCTTTAAGCAGCATGAACTTTTGCTTACTTCACACTTACTATCACAGAAAAGATCTACCTGACATTAATTATCTTCAGAGAGAACAGCTGTTCCAAACTGTGTACTCCCATTCTCTCCAACCCATCCTACCTGCTACCCATCCTCCAAATGTTCAGGCATCCCCTACACATGCATTCCGTCCTCTATGTGGGAGCTGGAACAGCTAATCCTTTTTGTCCTCTCTGCCCAGTCCTCTTTAAAAATAGTGGAGTAAGGCATTATATGCTCAAAGAGTTTCCTGAACCCAGGGGGCTGAAGGAGGCAGTGGTTGTCCTGTTCTTGAAAAAAACAATCGCAGATCCTGTGGACCTGACCAATTAATGCCCAGTCTCAAAACTTTCATTTTTGGGCAAGGTAATTGAAAGAGCGGTGGCTGAACAGCTCCAGAAATTTCTGGAGGACACATTGGTGTTGGATCCATTGGTCAGGCTTCTACCACGGCCACAGGATGGAGATGGCATTGGTCGCCCTCACAGACAATCTCCGCAAACAGCTGGATTGAGGCGGGTCGGCGCTGCTGGTATTACTCAATCTTACAGCAGCATTCGACACAGTTGACTATGATCTATTGACTCACCTCCTCGCCGATCCTGGAATCCGTGGGACAGCCTTGCAATGGCTCACCTCATTTCTCCATGGTCAGGGACAGAGGGTAGCGCTGGGAGGGACAGTGTCCTCAAGATACCCACTGAAATGTGGGGTTTCTCAAGGGGCACTTCTCTCCTCAATGTTGTTTAACAAATATATGCACCCCCTCGCCAGCTAGTGCAGAGTTTCGGGCTGGGATGCCATCAGTATGCTGATGACACCCAGCTGTATCTGTTGATGGGTGACTGGCCAGATACTGCTCCCAGGAATCCAGCTGAGGGTTTGGAGGCTGTGGTGAGATAGTTAAAACAGAGTTGACTGAAACTAAATCCAGGAAAAGTGGAGGTTCTTGGGGGGGGGGGAGCCTTGATTGGGTTACCAGCTCCTGACTCTTGAGGGTGTGCCTCTATCACCGGCGCAGACCATCAGGAGCCTGGGCATGACTCTGGATTCTTCCTTATCCATGGAAGCCCAGGTTGCCATCCTGGCATTTTTCCAACTTCACCAGGTCAGGCATCTGGCTCCCTACCTATCTTGCCCCTACCTAGTCATGGTAATCCATGCAACAGTCACCTCCAGGCTGGACTACTGTAATTCGCTCTACGTGGGCCTGCCCTTGGAGTACCGAATCAGGTTCAAGGTTTTGGTTTTGACCTTTAAGGCCCTTAGCGGTTAGGGACCTACACACCTTCAGGACCACCTCTCCCAGTATGCCCCTGGAAGAGCATTATGCTCAGGAAATAACTTGCTGTTGGTCCCCAGCCAGAGAAAAGTCCAGTTGTCCTCAGCCAGGGCATGCAAGGCAGCGATGTTCTGACAGGCCTTTGGTTGAGGACAGCGACAGGGCTTCTCCTGACACTCTCATATAATTCCCCATCCCACATAACCCATTCCCCCAGGGAGGCTGGGGAGTTAGGATTTCTCCGCCATCTCATACATTGTATATATACTGTTTTTACCTACTGGTATTTGTTGGATTGCTTTCATTTAGTTTTATATTGAGATTGTATACTATTCTGTTGTAAGCCCCCCTGAGTCCTACTCATAGGGAAGGGTGGCCTAGTAAATCTAATTTAATAAATAAATAAACTATTATGACATCCTTCCTGTCACAATAGCTGAGCTATAGTTTTGTTGCCCTGGTAATGCTGATTACCATGATTACTTCAGCAATCAAAGTTATGAACACAATCCATGTAATACTTTTTATTTAAGATCAACCAAATGATACATAAACAGTTAGCAAGCTTTCAGCTCCACAAGAACTCTCCATCAGGGCAAGTATTATCCCCCACACACAAAAAACCCCACACATTTATTGTGTTCTTGGCTTTTACTTTTGGACGAACATGTCTGAAAACATCTACTAGAATGGCCAAACTGTCTTGAAAAAGTTCAGAAGCCCTTTGAGCATCTATGGCTTGTCACACACAGGGAACATAGGGAGAGGGGGCCAGGTCAATTAAACTTTTTCAGCTTATTGGTGGAGGTGACAGGTGGAAAGGGGAGGTTTGTGGTGGATGGGACAGGATCCTGGCATCTGAAGTTCATATAATGGTAAAGGTGGTGTTGCTCGCAGTCCAGTTGGTGGTTTCCAGTACTGAGCATTTTTTCCCCTGTTTCTGACTTCAAATAGAGGATGTACTTTATTTTGCTCTGTATTTTGATGATTAATAATGCTTGCCTTATCGCTTTTATAATAGTTTGAACTCAACAAGGAATTGTAAATAACACTTAAATTCTTTGGTTAATTAGCTACACTCCCTTTGCAAATGGTCCTGATGATACCCCAGAGGAAATTTTGGCACGAATAGGTAGTGGGAAGTTCTCTCTCAGTGGTGGATACTGGAATTCTGTTTCAGACACAGCGAAGGCAAGTATATATTATGTTCTTTTTGTTGCTATGTCAGATGCATTTTTCAATAATATTTTATGATAACATAGGAAAGAATACAAGGTTTTTGTGTGAGTTTTAAAAAAATATGGTATACATTTTTAATTGACCCTAAATCTTCCATTTTAGAAAAAGGTATGTTTAGAAGAAATTATACTATAGCTGTCATGTCATCCTTGTCTGGAAATTCTCTGAAGAATGGCTTATTATGGACACTTAATGCTCCAAAAAGTACCAAATAATATTTCAGATGTGAAACTCCTGCCCCACGTTTCCTAACTTTTTGGGTTAGGGCAGATTTCTCCTCCTACAGTGTTAGGGTGTCCTATATACACTAAAAAGAGCCATTTTGCATGGGACCAACTAAGTGGGGTGGAATCAGGGATAGAGTTAAGAAGTTGGAAAATGGTGACTCCACCATCTGGGCTAACAGGCAGTTTCACCTTCCTCAGCTGTGCTGCATACTGTACCCTAGATGGTCTGAAACTGATAAAAAGAAATTTGTTGTTATTGGTATAGTCTGTACATCATACAGTCTCTCTGGCCTGTGTATCTTGAGGTTATGCTGGAATCTGATGAAGAGCAAAATATAAAAACATGGAGAATTGTCATCTGTTTTATGCTTCCCACTCCCTGCAACTGCTTGGGGCTCCTACCTGGCATATGTTATGTGTAAATGTGTTTCCCCCATTCTTTTCTTCCATTTCCCCCCTTCCTTTGTTTGTGAACACAAACAGTAGCAGGGAAAGGCAGGAAGTGGGAACACTTTGGGAAATAATTTACACACAAACACTTGCCTATGACAGCACTCAGGTGCACATACAGACATGCTAAGAGGGGAGATGTGTGGAGGAAATATGGAGGAAGCAAGGCCACTGTGTCTAAAGCTTGCAGACAGTGATAAGAATCTGACTGATGTGGCTACAGGAATTATCTATATTTAAATGAGGAGAGAGTAGGTAGCCCTGCACAGGGTACATGAATGTGGTTGTGGTTCAGTGGAAAAGCCTCTGCTTTGCATGCAGAACATCCCAGGTTCAATCCCCACCATTTCCAGTTATAAGAGAGACCTCTGCCTGAGACCCTGGAAAGCTGCTGCCTGTCTGATTTGGTAGAAGGCAGCTTCAAATGACTTGACCTCATCTCCAAACCTAAGAGAAGGGAGAGGGAAAAAACATGGCTTGGAGGAACAAACATAAGACCAATCAGGCTGGAAACAGAACTTGAAGCTCAGCTCTGTTCCACCGATTCTGCTACAGTTCAGCTTTATGGCTACATTTTCGTACCCATTCTAACCATTTCATGGGCATCTCTATTTTTAAAAAAGTTTATTTTCTCTTCCAAAAGAATACTCATTTTCTCAGAAAGAGACCTGTGCCAAACTACTGCTTTGGAATAGTAAAGTAAGGTTTTAAGAGGATGTCCTTGGAACCTGAGACTATTGATGAAGATCAGTGATGGTCTAAATAAATATGCCACATATATGGATCCAGCAATGCACAGGTGGAAACATATAAATGGACTTAGTACGGTTTTGCTTGTGCATGATATTGTGCAACACCTAGCACTTTCCTCCTGTATATTATACTGTGAAGAAATTGGTGGAACAAGATTTTGTGGAAGCGCAAGTGGGGATACAATTAAGTTACACTTAATGCAAGTAGCTACTGTGATCTTTTTCTTGCATTTCTTGTGCAAGAGTTCAAATGCAAGTGGAAATCTTCAGCTGGATCTAACCTTCTTTTATCTCCTTTTATTTGGATCACCCTTTGTAATTTTTTTTCTAATTTGATAAACAAACTCTCTCCTTGTCTTGTTTTCAAAAACTAAATTGGAATAACCTGAAACACTTTAAGAAGGTGACCTTTGATCTGTATAATTGATTTTACATACTTGTTATATATTAAAAGCTTGAAAACTTGCTTACTTGATTTAATAACCTCACTATTCATAGGATTTGGTTTCAAAAATGCTTCATGTTGACCCTCATCAGAGACTGACAGCTGCCCAAGTTTTAAAACATCCATGGATTGTTCACTGTGATCAGTTGCCTCAGTTCCAGCTAAACCGGCAGGACGCTCCACATCTTGTGAAGGTATAATACTTGGGAACTGCTTTTGAAATTCAGTTGTGAACATTGTTTTTTTTTTTAAAAAAAAAAACCCTCTGCTCTCAAACTCACCACACCCTACTCTACTGTGCTGTTCTCTCAAGTATCCCCTTCTCTGACTGCACTTGCCTTTGTCTCTTGTATATTTTCTTAGTTTGTTCTCCCAGTACTAATTTGTTCATACACCATCACCAGTAACATTTTCCATGATGAGGACAACAACTTTGTAAACTTTGTAAAAAGTTGTACCGTTACTCCTTCTTGAAATTATGTATGTTTGATAGGCAAGGCATTTACTTAGATCTCAAAGGACAAACCATATTACTGATATGTGGGGGCATGAAAAACCATGGAAAATTAGGCTAGATATATCTTGTATTTTTAATTTTTTACTTATACTGTGCCAATAATATGCAGATATTTTAAAAGTACAATAAAAAAGCATGCAAAGTAAGGCACCAAAGGCTAATACACTGGCTTGATGCAGGCATCATGCTGCCTGAACACTAAAGCATGTTAGGTAGCTTTGTGCTTTCCTCTCCACTTGCATAGACATTGCTCCTTTACCCCATTGAGTCTCAGAAATAACTCAGAAAGTTATTATGACTTTCACTTTTTTGTTTTTTGCTTTCAAGTTGCAGCTGACTTATGGTTTTCAGATCAAGAGATGTTCAGAGGTGGTTTGCCATTGTCTGCCTCTGCATAGCGACCCTGGTATTCCTTGGTGGTCTCCCATCCAAATACTGACCAGGGCCAACCTTGGTTAGCTTCCAAGATTGGGCTAGCCTGGGCTATCCAGGTCAGGGCATCACTTCACTAACATTTAACATTAAGAACACTCAGGGGCAAATTAGTTTGCAAATCCAGTTCTATGTTAGCAAATTTATGCTTTGATGCTAAATGTAACATAACACAATCTTGATCTGTGTAATGCACTTCTGTATTATTAAACACAGTTGCTTGTTTAGAATAAAAGTAACCCTAATTATGGAGTAGTATTTAACCATTTTTTTAAAAAAAAACCCTTTCTATTTCTAGGGTGCCATGGCTGCTACATACTCTGCATTGAACCGGAATCAGTCTCCTGTTTTAGAGCCAGTGGGCCGCTCTACACTTGCTCAGCGAAGAGGTGTCAAAAAAATTACCTCAACTGCCCTCTGAATTTACCTCAATTGAAAATTTCGGTACCATAGTTAAAGATGATAGCACAAATCTTGGCAACAGGTAGCACATATCCAAGATACCTGCAAGCACACTGTTCCAGCTGGTACCTGTTATGCTGCTGTTTCCTGCTTTCATCTACTCTTGCTTTAAACTGCTGATGGTAAAGAAAAGAAAACATTGCCCTTCAGATGGAATGTAAAGTGGAATCAATGGAAAATGAACATGGTTGTGAGAGAGAATTATGAACACTTCTCACATAAATACACTGAATCAAGCACTCTGCACCATATAGCATTATTTTTATAGGGAATGTTTCTGGTCTCTTTAAAATATTCTTTGTTACATGTATGGATGGACCGTTTATGTTAAGCACTTAGCTTAAACAATCTGTTTATATGAGCACTGTATTATTTGTGCCATCCAGCATTTTATATGTTTTGTAAACTTACCATAAACAGTACACTTCTATACTGTTTCTTTTACATGCCTTCTATTTAGATTAATTAAAGGACAATTAAATCTGATTAAACCGTTAATCAGTATGGTTGGACATCTCTAAAGCAGCTAGACTGTTAAACAGCTATTGAATGTAATATTGCGAATAAACGTTTCCCTTGCCTGTGTCTCTCCCCACAGATACATTGTTTAGGAGTCATGAGAAACTAGAGGTGTTATAGCATTTCAAGCTATAACAGGATTCTCGCTATCACACGTGCACTGAACTGAAGTGAAAAAGTAGTTATCTGTGTATTGCTAGTTCCATTGTCCTTTTGTTGACTTTGGAAGCCATGGCAGAATAGTTTTATTTCAGTTCAGGTTTTACCTGTAATTAGTCATTCTTTAACTTCACTGCTTTAAGAGGAGGTATAAATCTTGTGCAGTGCTGAAGGGCAGTAGGGGGGAATGTCATTTTTAAAGTTGCAGTAGCACATGGTCCAATAATGAGTATGCTAGTGGATTTTTCTTCTGTGATCAGGCAATCACAAAAGCAGATCTGTTGTACTTGGGCTACTTTCAAGCTGCAATCAAAAGTAGCATGAATGTACCCAGAGTCTGTGTGGCCAGTTATTATGAGCTTTGATGGACTACAGATTAGCAACCTTGTTATTCATGTTATATAATCAGGAACCAAGTAAAAACAGAGCACCATTTTCAGTTTTTATCATCTTCTTTATAAAGATGAAATAGCAATATATGTTCAACTTTTTATCAGTCCCAATATCTCGGGTACACTTTCTGGGAAACATTGATTAAAATGTGCAATGTACTGAACAGCAGCATAATTTCGATGGATCACCCCAGTATTCTACCAAAGAAATTATTATTTATGTAATATTTGCCCATTGTATATTGTCAATAATGTAGTCACCATTCAGTGTGTTAAGGAAGATGACAGCAAAGAGAAGTCTGGCATCCTTGGTCTTGGCGCAAATGTTTATCTTCCTTCTGGTCCTAGATTTTTCTTGTTCTTCCTCTCCAGATTTGTCTGTAGAAAACCACTTCATCTTACGTGCTTTTGCCATAACATGCTCATGTGATTACTTTTTCTATTCCATCTGCTATATGTTAGCTTTTTTTTTCTTGTTTCAGGTGAGCAAAAATAATACAGCTTTATTTAGCACTGGTTATTTATACTCTGGTTTCTCTTCAGATTGCATAAAAACATTATTGCTATTTTAAGGAATTAATATTTTTTTCTTTTTTGCATCTGAATAGTTTGCAATCGTATTTTTCCTCATGTATTTATTTTTGAAGCTACCTACTCTTCTGGATATATTTTCCCTTTAGTTATGCCACCCAGGGGCCTTTAATTTATTATTGCTTGGTGAATTTTGGTCTTTAGAACCCCATTAAATTTTTTTTGCTATGCATGGAAACTTTAAAAAACCTTCTCCATATGTTACCTGCAGCCTTCATTGCAGTGATAAATACAAAACTCTTAAACCTGAACAGACCTGAACATTATTTGAATTTTTCTGAACACTTCATATTGAGTTTTGGAAGAATTTAGCTGATAATCTGGGAGGTATATCCACTGTTGTTTGTACTTGTTAATTTTTAGTGTTCTATGCGAAGAATGAGCCATCTGCATTTTCTTAGTTGGAGATTATTGAGTGGTGGTCTGTAAAATGACCTCTTCTTAATTTTCTTCTTTTGATTTTTATGTACAAATTTTAAATAGATTGCTGCTATTACCTATGTGGTCCTTGATGTTTCATCCCCAGTGTATCATTAGCATCTTAGCACCATTTTGCCTCTGAAGCACATGTGATGCAATTCACAGCTAAATAAACAGAATCTGTACTGTGTATCTGACTTCTGAAGGGGCACATTAAAAAGTGTGCATTGTTTTGATGGAGCATTTGTTTTTCATGCACGTTTTAAATTATTATGAAGGAAACCAATCTCATCACTTTCTGCAAAGTCAGCTATACTGAGTGTGATCATGCACAGGCTATTTGAAGTTAAGAAATATGGTAACAGAATCTTTACATTGAGAAGAATGTTGAAATGTTTGCGGCTAGTTAAGGAAATCCAGGAAGTTTGTTAGTTCTCTAAAGCTCATTCTGTGATAAGGTAAGATTGACCAGAAGCTAGAAGGCTTTCCCCCTTGTTACTAAGCAGTATGCAAACAGTAGTCTATGTACCCTATGCCTTGGGAAATTTTAACTGATTTCCATGCAATATTCTTCTCTAACATTTCATCCGTCTCAAGGAAACTGTTCTGGTTAATAAAAGAAATTCAAAAACTCTTTTGAGGGTTGGCTTCTTCAAGGATATCTAGTATTTAAAGGTGTTGGCCCTTTCATTAGTAAACACTATTCCTCTATAGTATTCTTTGTATAAGACTCTTCTCAAGAAAGAAAGGTTTCTTTGAAATCATAATGGTTGCAAACAGTTGCATTCAAACTTATCCATTCTTTTATTTTTTCCTCAGGCTTTGCAATAACGAGTTTCTAGGCCAGAAATCCATTTTAGCACTCTCCTTCGAGTGAAAACTTGCATCTCACTGCAAAAGGATGTGAAGGCCAATTTTCCTAGGTGTACTCTCATAGTTCCTTTTTTCAGCATTGTTCTTATGCAGATGTCCTCTTCCTGAATTCTGCTGTATAGTATCTTAGGTTCTTGGTCAGCATAATCTTCATTTGTTTCAAACAAAACACATCTGATTTTATAACTGATTCTCCTTTACTGTGTAATCACACGCTAATATGGGAGGAAAGCATTTCCAAGGTTGCACTGAATGTGATTCAAAAAGCATCAAGCTCATGGGAGAAATGGGAGCCTTCAAAAGATTTTATAGCTGAAAGTGACTCTCAGGATAGCTGCAGTATTTTTAAAGGCTTAGATTTTGTTTCTGATCACTGCTGGCAGTGATCATACAGCAACGTTTTCTTTCTTTTTATAAAGCTCTTTAAATGCTACAGTCTTAGAACTACTTAAAATACATTTAAACCCAAGAAGCCACCACTTCAGTTAAGCATGGGTGCATTCATAACTGCCCAAGTTATAATACTATGAATTAATTGTGATATCAGGCGGGATTTACAGTTCATCTTTTTAAAGCTTATCTTTTAAAAAAAAGCATCTTTTATTTTTTCATTCTCATCACTTCGTGGTGGCTTTTTCAACATTACTTTGAAAGTGCTTTAAGACATAACTGTACATTAAAAGCACCTATGATTGCTTCACATGAGAAGAATAACCAACCGCTCTTCTTGCCTCTGCTTTTCTCCTTCTGTGTCCTGAAATATTATCAACGGTGCATATAATCCAGCCAAAAGATTTTTTAAAATCATGTACTAAGTTTCTTATTATGTGAGCTGGTGAATTTAGAACAGATTCTATGAAGAATGGTTACTAAGCTACTTACGACAGCTGAACCAGCCATGAATTCTATAGTTTTTTGAAAAATGGAGTTTACTAGAAAAATAGCTTGCTTGTGTCCTCTTGGACACACCCATGGACACTTCACCTTTCCTGTGTATTCATAACTGTGGTAAGAAAAATCAATATGCTTGCTTAAATGCAGCCTTGGCACCTTAAAACCACAAGACTGAATTATTACCACTCTAAGTGTGTGGTACTCATGGGGCTCTTTCATATGAAGTGAAATCACTGCACATTTTTGTTCTTCTACTATAGAAAAATATCTGGAATTGTATTGCCATTTGGTAGGCATTGAGCAAGAATTGCCAGGTTCTGTTGTCACTCTGGTAATATGAAGCAACTGTCCAGGACTGAACATCTCCTGGCAAAATATTAGGCAGCGCACCTTACCTCAAATAAGCACTGTGCTGTCCAAGCTAGAGCTGGTTTTATGATATCCACAAATACCTTTGTTCTGATCTTTAAAAAAAAAAAAAGTGAAATAAGTTGAAGGATTATAATTAGATGGTTAACAAAGCAGAATAAATTACCAGTTATGGTTTGAGTATCTGAGAAGAAAAGTGAGACTTCTTTTGTATGCCTTGTTAGATTAGCTCTCTAGTAAACAGTAAACAAGTATTTAAAGCTGATTTTAAATACATAATCAGGGCATAAGGAAATGTATTTAGACTTTTGTTGTTGTAAATGTAGTAGATGGACTAATGTGCTGCTTTTCTGATAATAGAAAAGAGGGCTTTAAGGCATGTAAATCCCTGACAAACAGTAATGAATGGCTTTTAACTCATGAAAATGATGTATATGATTAGCTTTATCTTGATATACTTCAGACCTAATCAAAGGGACAGTGCACTCATGAGGGATGTAATTATTTTGCAGTTTTAGTGAAGGGGGGGTTGGGTTTGGGGATCTACTTAAGAGATTTTTTAAATATACCAGAAGATATTTTTCTACAGTTCTGTACAATCATTCTTTATATTGACTTTCTCAGCATGGCATGTAAGTCTAAGGTACAGTAACAAAAGTTCAACTGTATTGTACCTTTAGGGTAGACTTTTTAAAAAAGCATCTATCAGATGCTTGTATTAGCATAATGGAATGGAAATGCTAGTAAAAAGCCTAAATAGTACTGAATACTTTTGACTGTTTCATTGAGACAGAGAGAAAACTTTGAATGTTTCTAAGATATTGTACATGTGTAATCAGAAGTGTTCAGACATAGCCACAAACAGGCCTGGAAAGATACTATTGCTTGTATCCTTGTCAAAAGGCAGGTTTTGTAGTCTTCAAAAGAAACTGAATTTATACAGCAAATAAACTTTCAAGGATATTAACAAATGTGTGTATCAAGTAATTGTGACTTCTCAAGTCTTTGTTACAAAATAATCCTTAGTGGTGTGGTTTCTCATTAGTATTCTAAATTTATAGCATAGAAATTTGAATTTGCTTATTTAGGTCGTCAGCCATAATTTGTTGTCACAACCAACTTATCCCATCCCCAGAATCATCTAGCATGCACAGAGGGCTCATGGTGATGGGTGGAGAAACTGGGGCAGGCCAAATTTTGTTAAAGGTTACACTCATTTAGCTTTTAAAAAAGAAAAGAACAGCATGGCTGCATTCTCTCCCACCCTTCCCTGATCTCTTGCAGAGCCAGAGAACTTGAGGGAGGAGGGTTTTCTATTAAGCTGGCCTTTAGATCAGGTAGAAGCAACCATCGCTTAACACAGATGTCTTTTGGTTCAGTGTGGATACCATTGGTAAAGAAGGATGCCATGTGGATAGGAAAGTCTGGGTTTTCCGGTTTCTAAAAATCTACAAAAAAATTGACATCAATAAGTCAGTAAAAGATTTTTGGAAAGCACAGCAACACTGGAGATTCCACAGGAAAGTGTGTTGTGTGGAAAAGGTCAACATATACTAACCCCCCACCGATTCTTTCTGGGCCAAAGCTCAGTATGAATTAGCACAGATTTGTTCTCAGTAAAGAAATTTGCCTGGGCAATTTATTTGATTCACTGTTTTTTCTTCTAGCACAACTTAATGAAACTTTTAACACTTTAATTAGCTGTTTTGATTTTTGATTTAGACTAGTGAAAGGAAAATGAATACACATGGTTGTCAGATTATGCTGCCTCTCCTGAGTTCCACTGATATCCTAATGATGTATAGATACCACTCTCCAACAGACTTGGGAAAGGAGACTTCCAGCACTGACACTGCTCTGTTTGTTGGGTTATTTTTTTCCTGCACTTCTTCCAAGGAGCTTGGGATGGTGTAACACCCCACCTCATTATCATGAGGTAGGGTGGACATGGTCAACAAATAAGACTCATGGAAGTGTGTGGATTTGAGTCTGGGGGTTAGATCTTTCTGCTGTGCACAGCTAAGGGTGGTGTGTTTAGTCAATACAGCATTCCAGTGACACAGGCATCTCTTTATTCTTTGTACTGACAAAAACGTAGGATGGAATCCTAGGATGCCTTAATCCAACACTCCTAATCACTAGGGTTGTGTTAATTTAGCCTTCTAAGTCCCAAAGTAAATGGTAACCAAATGCAAATATAACAGTGCATTTTGATAATTTTAATCCCACTAACTGTAATCTTATGAACTCAAGCCTGTAATGAAAAATGACAGTTTGGTTCATGTAACGTATTTGAGTATATGCTTTTAGGCAGCTTTGTATGCCAAATGAAGAAACGCAAACCACTGTTTAAATCTGCCTAAATTTTAAAAAGCACTTAATCCAGTGCATCTCAAATGTTCTAAAGTGGAACCCACTTCTAAATGTACCCTACTTTTTGGCACCCCCTTGTAAAGTAACTCCACAGTACCTTTCTGCTCCCCAGTTTAAAACACAGGAACTTCACAATAGATAACATTAACCAGGGGTCTTTTCGTAGAAAAACAGCTGCAGGAGCTCATTAGCATATAGTATGCTAATGAGCTATTAGGCTATTAGCATATGCCACGCCCCCTGACATCACCGGAAATTATGTCAGAAGGGGAAGCAAAAAGGGGGGAGGCATCTTAAAAAGCCTCCCCTTTCCTTCCCCAGCTGGCCTGGGTGGGGGAGCTAAGGGGTTTAAAGTTTAAACTTCTCACTAGAGTTGGGCCACAGAAGGAGGAAAGAGGGAGAGTAGAAAGAAGGAAAGAGGGAAAGAAAGAAGGAAGAAGGAGGGAAACAGGGAGAGGAGGAAAAAAGAGAAGAGAAGGCGGGAAAGAGAGAAGAGAAGGAGGGGAAAAGGAAAGGAAAGGAGGGAATGAAAGAAATTCGGCGGCAATTTGGCCCCATTATATCCTATGGGCCATTGAAGTCAATGGTGAAAACATAGGGTATATTCTGGGGGCTGGAGGGGAGGGGTTTGAGGGAGAGGCTCCAAACTCACAGGGTAGTTATGGAGCCTCTCCCCAAGATACCCACCAAGTTTCAAGAACATTGGATTAGGGGGTCCAATTCTATGGGCCCCCAAACAGGTTGCCCCCATTCCCTCCATTGTTCTCTATGGTGGAAAAAAGCAACTAATAAATTATGAAACACTTCCAGTTTGTACTTTAGACAAATTCTTCTAAATGGTTCTAATTTGGTTCTAATTTAATAAAATTGTCAATTGTAATAACTTCTAAAGTTATTAACATAGGGCTCAGAAGGCCTGGCACATTGCTACAAGTGGAGATGGTTCTTTCTCTCTACATTTTATCCACACAACAACCCTATAAGGAAAGTTAGGGTCTTAATGACCGATCCAAGTTTAGCCTGGGAAAGAGAAGGCTTAGAGGGGACATGATTCTTCTTCAAGTATTTGAAGGGCTGTCATGTAGAAGATGGAGCAGATCTATTCTCTCTTGCTCTGGATTGCAAGACTAGATCTAATGGGTGGAAATTACAAGAGAGTCGTTACCAGCTAAATATCAGGAGAAACTTCCTAACTGTAAGAGTGGTTGAGCAGTGGAACAGCAGGGGGTTGGACTAGATGACCTGCAAGATCCCTTCCAACTCTAACATTCTATGATTCTAAGTTAACCCAACAAATCTCAGCAGAGCAGGGATCTGAACACAGTTCCTTGATCCTTGTCAAATAGTGGCTCTTTACTTCTGACTAATGCATAGGGTCTATGCTTGGATGAATGAAGTGGAGTAAGCAAGATTCTTGACACCTTAGAAACGATTTCTTTTTAAATTCTAGCACAAGCTTTTTTTAGAGTAGTCCCCATCACTTCCTGCATTTCACGGCCCGTTCAGCTTGCTGTTTACGACTACATCGTTACATTGGTTTTGTGTGAGGCCGGTAGGGCTGCCAGTTTCTCCCTGGCCACCAACAGGGGATGGGAAGGGGGTAGGGTTGCTTTATCCAGGTTACAAAACTCCTGGAGATTTGGGGATGTATGTAACCTGGGGAGGAGGGGGACCTCAATGGGGTACAATGCCACAGAGCCCACCCTTTAAAGGACCCATTTTCTCCAGCGGAACTAAATTCTGTAGTCTAGAGATGAGCCTTAACTCTGGAGGGTCCCCGGGTGCATATAAGCCAGAGCTCGTATCCTCCAAACACACAAAGCTCTTCCCTGCCACTGGAGGCCGGCTGAGCAAGAAAAAGCAAACGATGGAAGGCGGAAGCGCCAAAAACCCGCGGACGTGAGATCCTCCGGCCAGAAGGGAACGCTGAAGCGACTCACCGGCGTCTGGCGGAACTTCGCGAGGGCAGGGGATGCCGGGAACGGCGGCGACGAGGAGGAGCGTTCCTCCCAGCCTCTCTTTCTCCGCTCGGAAAGGCCGCAGAAGAGCCTTGCGCGGGTGCTGTCGCGAGAAACGCGTCACCGTCACGTTTGCTCGGCGCGTTCCTCTTCCCTTCCTCCTTTTACCTCAGCCAGGAGCGCCAGAAAGACCGTCTTCCTTTCTTCGCTGCCGAAATGCCGAAGAATAAAGGTGAGGCCTCCCCCTTCCCTTTTCCTCGATGCTGCGCGGCGCCGCCACCCCACCCTTCCCCTGGCTGTGACGGATGAAGGGGGAGCTACTGCCGCCCCTTGTTGGCTGCTGCGGAGAACAGATTTAGGGTTCTCCCTTTTCGGCCTAGGGTTCTTTCAGGTTTCCTCCTCTGGTGTGGAAGTAGCTGCCCGCACACATGTATCTGCTTGAGCGGGCCCACTTTGCTGCCCTTACTTGTTCAGTGGGGCTTTCTCTGTGGGTTGGGTGGGGGGCTTAGTCTGGAGTTCAGACTGTGACTGTTCTCAAACCCTTTTTTGGCCTCAGTATCTTCCCCACTCTGGACGTTTCCTTTGTGTTGGTTATGAGGTAGTACAGGTGTATGTCAAACGGCCTAGTTTCAGTCACTGTCACCTCCAGATGTATTTATTTTCTTAAAAAAACAATCTCTTTGGTTATTGAGTGTTCAGGAAGACTTTTCTCTGCCTGACCTTCAGGAAAGCTGCTGCTGACTGGGTGAAATGTTCCTGACCTCGATGGGCTAATGATCTGAATCCGTATAAAACAACTTAAGGTTCTGTGGGCATTTTGTGTCCTGTGCCTTGTGTTTCTGTAGGTTTTGAGTGGTTTTTGTTCTGTTCCAGCTAGTAGTCAGTCTCTTACTAACGGTCTGTTATTAGGATTTAGTCACTGGATTTTTTCACACTATTGGTTTGTGTGTATTTATTTAATGTTTATGAAAGGAAGTTTACAGCTTCTCAAGCAGATGTCTGGAAAAACAGTTCCCCGTGGAGAGAGTACTTGGTTGTACTTCTTTATACCAGTTTTGTTGTTTTGTTTTTTTTACTTGGGATAGTCATTCATGTTTGTATTGGGATGTATATTATTTTGTGTTGCTGTCTTGTGTGACATATTAGCTTGTGTGGTTAGGCTGAAGCGCTAAGGGTAACAGTAAACAACTAATTACAGAATTTTAATGTTAGACTAGTGACTTTTGAACTGTGTGTTTTCTTACCACCTAGAATAGACAGAAGGTGAATACTTTCCAGTGCATGATATGCAAATTATGGCACTAGAAAACTATATACTAGCAAAATGGTTGGCTCTGTATTAGACTCCACAACAAAGGTATTTTGGACAGTGAATTTTACTGTTGCCTTGCTGATTACACATCATTAATTCAAATATATATTGAAAATTGCAGAAATATTTTGAGTCCTAATTTAGGGGGTGCAACTATATATTTTTCCTGTAGGGCATTTGCAGATATATTACAACGTATCTGTAAGAGGTATTATTATTACAGCATCTGGAGAACATCTTCAGAATCTTAAATCAACGTTAATTGACTTAAGGAATATGGTTGATTGGATGGTAATTTCATATGTATTTATGATGAATCTGTGTATCTTCCCAACTGTGGCAGATTTTTCTTGCCAAATCTTTAGTTCCCCTGAGTGACTGAGTTGCCCTACAGTAGCATGTATAAGACTTGAGTGGCCCACCCTATTTTTAGATATTTAGTTTAGGCTTATTCTCAGCTCAGGAACTCTACTGAAAATACAGGAGCTGTCCAGGTTCTTTTTAAAACTCTTGAGAAATGGCTCTTGAGGCAAATTAACTTTAAAAAGCAGAATAAAGATTTTATTAAAAAGTCAGGGAATATATGTATAATAGTCATGGTTTTGAGACTGCTGAGGTTAAAACCTTTCTAATATATACAGAGATGAATTCTTAGAACATTCAAGAGAGTGTATTTGTAGTTTTGTTTCAAGGCTATTTCTTTGAGCAGTACTTTGTTTAGTATAATTCAACACAAATACAGTTATTATTTATGTTTATAGATTTCTTCCTTCAGATACTACAGGTTTTCCTTTAGATAATACAGCTTTTCTTTAGCTCCTGAGGTGTTTAAGCTTCTTCCCTTCATCACAGACCTGGGTTCTCTTCCCAGCTGCTTTCACTAGAAGGAAGTTATTCTCCTTGTCCCTAAGAAGCAATAACTCTTTTTAAAGCAATAACTCCTTTTACTATTTGGCTTGTATGGGAGTTCACTCTAACTACCCAGACCTTCTGCTAAATCCTTCTCCAGTATCCTTTATCTGTATAAGGTGGTTCTGTAGCTTTTCTGATTGAGGATTTAAGTTCTCCCTCAGAGCAATTTTACTGTCTCTAAGACAGAGTGGTTTCTCTTCTTCTCTTTGTAGAAATACTTTTCTGACTATGGCATGTCAGAAAACATTGACTCCCAAATGTATCTTCTCTCAGAAGCCAACCCCTTTGGCTACTGATTCAGATGTTGGATTTCAAAAGACCAAAAAGCAGAAGACCAATTTGTGAAAGACCTCTTGTCCCTCCAGATAAGCTGTTTTATTTTCTCTCTTAGCTGATGCTGGCCAATTAGAGAGTGAGCAGAGCAGCCAATCTTCTAAGCTCTTCTCTCCAGGGAATATTAACTCTTGAACTCCCTGTCTCTCTGATTCAAGCAGCATCTGAAAAAGTCTGCTTTTCTGTGTTATCCATCACAGTATTCCTAAACTATCTGGAAAACCATACTTGTTTTTATTTCATATTTTTGGCAACCATGTCTCTAATTTTCTCAGTACTGATTTTCATACTAGTTTTCAAAATGTGGCTAATGGTTGTCATTGTCTCAATTTAGGTAAGGGAGGTAAAAACAGAAGAAGAGGCAAGAATGAGAATGAATCTGAAAAAAGAGAGCTGGTGTTCAAAGAAGATGGACAAGGTGAGACAATCCATTTTATGTTCTTTCATTTTATGCATAAAGTACATCAGGCATTAGATGCTTCTGGTTTTCAGTACCTTCTGCTTTTGTAATCTATAGGCAGACTTATTTGTGTTTCTTATAGTGAAGTTCCGTAAGACAGATGCTCTAATCTGAGCCCGTGGATTTCTGCATTTCTGTGGGTTTAGATTGGAGTAACTGTTTATTATTGCACTTGGAATCAAGGAAACTTTGACAAATAAATTTCCCGTACTTCAATATTAACTGTTTTCCTGCTCTTAAAATGTACATGCAGGTAATTAGAAGCCTGGAAAGTATGCTCGAGAATCAAGGTTCATGAGACTCAAAATATAGCAGTATTTTGAGTCTCATGAACCTTGATTCTTTAACCCTGTAGTCTGTTAATGGCCTTCTTGGTGCTCTTATGGGTATTCCGTTTTTAATACTTTCTATTGATGTTCTTTTTCTGTCAGACACTTGTTTGATTTTCATTTACCTTAGCTTAGTTGGCAAGGTTTTTGTGGCTGTCCTTGGATTAATTTATTTAGATCCATATTTGTTCTCCACTTTGCAGAAGAGGGTGGTTGCTTACCCCATCCCACACCCATACTGTTTCCGGGGGTCTGCTAATCCTCACTCCTGAGGAGCAGAAAATGGGGTAGAATGGCAAGCTGTAATATGAGGGTGGGGTATGCTGCCATGCCACTTAACTTAGGGTCAAAGCCATTATGATAAGAGAATGTGTTTTTAATATGTTAAGACATGAAGTCATTCTAGTTAATATTTTAAAATATTTTAGTATGCTACCTTGATTATGTTTGCAGACTGGCAGTTAGGTAATTTATAGTATATGCTAACAAGGCGTCTTGTATGCAAGTTGTACAGGTTGAAATCATTTGAACAAATTGGCTGCTGGTTTTTAACACTTAGCCTTATTTTCCTAGTATTCTCAATTCTACAGCAGCTTTTGTTCTCTTTGCAAGTGCCATCTGTAAAGTTCATGGATAATTTTTGGGTTGCTTAATCAAGGTTTATGCAGGTGGATTAGTGGATCGGAGTCCTGTGATGCACACTGTGGGCATCTGATTCTAGAACCTCACATTTCGGCTTTGTGTAGTCTGTGGTATTTATATCAGCAATCAAAGCTTGTTATTCTCTGGTTTTAGTACCTCACTACTCTTTACTGGAGAAAAGTGTAAGTTATAGTGGTACATATATCTCTTGGTTCTTGTATACAATTGTCTTGGCTGAATTGGTACATAATTTCTTTCAGAGTATGCCCAGGTTATCAAGATGTTGGGAAATGGACGACTGGAGGCTTTATGTTTTGATGGTGTAAAGAGGTTATGTCATATCAGAGGAAAGTTGAGGAAAAAGGTATGTTCAAGTATGTATTCAACTGTATATAGGTATATAAATCTTAGAGTGCTGTCAGTTATGTGTATTTCTTACAGCTTAGGTGAGGTGCTGGAATGGATTGTGTTTGGCTGTCTCAGTGAACTTAAAATTTGTTTACATGTGGGCTATATAGTTGGTGGTTTCCACTGACAATCTCCTTGGTGTGTCAGTGAAATGACCCATAGTGTCCTGGCTTGTTGGCATTGCTAGGGGATGGAATTGGCATTGGTGTTTAACAGACATTCTTGTTCTAGTTCTTACTTTTTTGAGCACACAAACCTTGCTAACACTATTATTTAATCACTGTGTCTTCTGCACAGTCCCACATGGTGTTGTGCCAGCCAGCTGCAGAGAATAAGACTCTAAAGCTTTTTCAGAAGATTCAAAGTGTTTGGAGCTCTCCCCTTTCATCTCAAAGTGGTATTTCTTGCCCAAACGGTGACGTGACAGAGGCAGGAAGAGCATTCCTCCCTCAGTTCTCTCTTAGCTGCCATGGAGAGAGGGTGCTTGTCTGAAGTTTTCCTTCACCTCAGGTTTGTCTTCAGAAGATTCTCTGGTAAATTTTTTCAATCATGGCACTCTTCAAGAAATGCAAAGAATGTGGGACCAAAATGGCCCAGAATTGTGAGCAGTGATAGCCATCTGCTGAGCTTCAGGGAGGGGCACAACACCATAGTTTGTGACTCTTGCTGCCTGTTTACCACAAAATGCCCCATGAAAGGGCTGCTGGACTAAAAGCTGCATCATGGGAGAAAGCTCTGGCACCTCTCCAGCTGAATCTGAGAAGCAGCCCATTTTTCCAGAGAAAAGGGCTCATACACCGTCAGTCATATCTGCTCCTTCAGCCTCCCCTGGTCGGGTCGACTGATAAAACAGGCTTTGACTCCAAGTGCAGCAGAGCCACCACCCAAGAAGTCAAAGAAAAAGACAAAACGCCTCCTTGCATCTTCTCCTTGGCACTGTCTGTCACCTCAGCATCCTCAAACACCATCACTCTTGGAGCTCCTGGTCACCTCAGTATCTTCAATCACCATTGAGGATTGGAGCCAAGCAACTGTCCCACCTGAGAACTCTATCTTTGGGGCAGACAGATCTACCTCCCACTTTAGATGATAGCGGCTTTGAGGTGCCTCTGCCACTTGCACCTCCAGGTCAACAGCCAAAGCGTATTTCTTCATCACATTCTTCAGTCCTTTTCCTTGCTGTCCATCATACAATCCAACGTATATGCCTCAGTGGGGCCATCAGCCACCTTATCTGTGTCAGTTCCCCATGATGATCAGAACCATCAGTTCTGATAGGCATCCAGCCCCTTTGATACTGAGGTGACAGCTTAGGAGCCATGCACCAAGCAGGCTTCCTCCTTTGGAGCTGAAAGAGGGTTTGGGCCAAGGGTCTGAAGTGAAATCAGAATGCACTTTGATGCCTTCACCAGAGGATGCTGTCAGCAATCCATTCCCAGTGTCTCCTATGAGGTTCTGAGGGTCTGGAGTTAGTGTCTCTCATCAAATCTGAGACCATTGGGCCCAATCTTGAAGGCGTTGTATGGATCCAACATAGGTCCCGTTGTGTTCCCAGTGCTCCATGGGGTCCTGGACATAGCTAATAATAGTTGGGTAAAACTGGTATCATGTCCAGCATCTGCTGAAAAGCATGAGAACTTATACAGAATCTAGGAAAATGAGAGTTCCTTTTTTAGCACCTTTAAGCTAATACACTGGTGTTAGAAGTTCTAACATCCAGGCAGAGGCCAGGTTCCCATTCGTTGCCTATGGACAAATAGGGCCATAAGCTTGACACCTTGGACCATAAAGTTTATTCCTCAGGAAACTTTGGGCTTTAGAGTGGTGAATTCAGTACCAGTTTTTTATGGGAAAGGATATCCCATTATATTGACCTACTGCCAGAAGACAAAAGGACTCTGGCTAAAGTTCTGCATGCAGAAGGACTTAAACTCAGCAAACAGCAGTTGAATACTTCCAGGCATGTTGCCAAAAGCTGTAGCAGGGTGAGGGGGTCTGGAGTGGTGTTAAGATGGTTGTGGTCATTGGCACTCCCTATGGAGCCCAGGGCAAAAACTGAGAACTTACCTTTCAAAGGGAAGGGACTTTTCAGTAAGCAAACAAATGCAGTGTAAAAACAAGCAAATGGCCAAAACTTTACCGATAGCTAAATATAAATATAATGAATATAAATACCTTATAAACAGGTATTTTTCTCAGGCTTTCCTATCTGTGCCTTTACCAGGAACTTTATAGGATCAGCCTGTTCAGCCACAGCATTGGCAGTACTGCCCGCTCTTTGGCTTACAGCATCAGTTAGGCAGGCAGCATGGCAAACAGAAGGGAAAACAAACTGCACAGTCCCCTCAAGACCAGCCGAATAGTGTCCTGACTAGGCCAGGCTCCGGACTTTTTGGACTGGCTGTCCTGTTTTTTCCAGGCATAAAGCCCAATAACCCAGGACAAATGGGTCAGACAGAGTTCCTCAGGTCCTCCTTTTGGCCTCCAAAACTAGCCACGCATGCATCCTACTCAACCAGATGGCAAAGATTCACTGACTAGGCAACTACCAATGCAATCCAGCCTGATGTATGTCCCCTGTCACATATTTTTGAGTATTTACTGTTCCTCAAGGATAGTGACTTGTCATTTTCTTTGTTAAAGATACACTTGGCAGTCATATTGGCCTTTTACGTGGACAGTTTCAGTGTTTTCCAAGTCCCATTCCAAAAGATTTGCTTAATCTAGAACTGCCAGTTATCCCCCACTTCCCCAGTGGAGCCTCTCATTAGTATTAACTGAACTAATGCACACAGACCATTCAAACCCTTAGCCAAGTGTGGTTTCTCTCTCTTATCCTGCAAGATTGCCTTCCTGGTGGCCATCACCTGTGCATGCAGAGTGGGAGAACAGTGTGTGCTGTGATTCCCTGTTCACCAAGTTCCATAAGGACATAGCTTTCTACAGAAGGTAGTTTCTGAGTTCCACATCTCGCAGGACGTAGTCTTACCATTGTTCTTTCCAGCACCAGTTTCAGCAGCAGAACAAACATAACGCACAATGCACAAAAAGTTTTAGAAATACCAGGACTTGTTTATCTGCTTTGCTGGCCCTAACAAAGGCAGGACAGCATCTTCTCAAATCCTGTCCAGGTGGATAGTGCCACGAGTGAAATTGGCATATTTGGCTGATGTAACATGCCCTCTTCCACTGAGAGCTCATTCCACCAGGGCCCAAGCATTGTTGCCTGTTTTTCACTGTGAAGATTCTCTGAACAGCTTCTGCAGGGCTGCTGCCTTATGACTCCCCCCATGTTCGTGAGATAGTACTCCTTCAATGCAGATTCGAGAAACAAGGCAGCTGTGGGAAGAGCAGTGCTGCAGTCACTTTTTCACTGACCAGCCCGCACCCACCTTCTCGATAAGTGAGATTGTTGCTCTCCCATGTGGGACTGCACAGAAACCACAGTGGTGAAAACAGAGTTGCACTTACTTGTAAGTGTTCATCAACTGGTCTTCTGTGCAGGCATACATATCTCCCTCCTTTCTCTGCTGTGGGCTGCTCATTCAGAGGGCCTGTCTTCTTCCACAGCAGTGAAAAGAGAACTGAGGGAGGAATGGTCTTCCCACTTCCATCTCATGCCCATTTGGGTGGGAAATCCTGGATCAAGGTGGAGGGCAGGGAGTGTGCTCCAAATGTGTCACATCTTCTGGAAAGCTTTAGAGTCTTATTCTCTGTGGCTGGCCTGCTCAGTGCTATGTGTGCCTGCACAGAAGACCACTCAATGAAAAACAGGTAAGTGCAACCCTGTTTTCTATTATCTGCTGTCTCTGTCCAGGGCTGCTGAGTCTAAAAACTCTGCTAACTTTTATTATAAATTTACCTTCTCTTACCTGAACTTTGCTTGTGACCTTCCTATACTCTACTGAAGCTTCCATTATTGATTTGCAAGTTAGAACTTCTGTGATCTCTTCTGTCTTTAACTTGCTCTTTAATTTTTCATTCTGTGCTCAAGAATTATGCCAGCTTCTTCAGTAAATGTTGACAAGATCTGCTGTGAATTTCCATGTGCCCTTCCGTGGCCCTTTTCCTTCCATTTCAGACTGACTCTCCTTCTCTCCACCTTCAGTCCAGGATTGATTACCTTAATTAGCTGACTTGCCTCCGTCTCATTTATCATCCCCCCCTTTCTCATGCACAGTCAAGTTCTGTCTGGCTGCTATCCTCTGTTTTCAAGCACATCTCTTCTTTCCATTACTCCTTAATAGTCCTTCCAGTATATTGTAACTACACATTAGGCTAAAAATAACCTTTCCATTTGATCAAATCAAGAGATTCTTTCACATTTTCCTTGACACATACATGGCTTTAACTCTGATAATCTACTTCTTGGGCTTCCATGATCCTTGTCCTTTTTGTTTTACTTTTCCCCTTTGTTTTGCGTGTTCTACTTCCTTTTGACCACTCTTTGTCTCCACTGCCATCCCTTGTAGCTTAATTAGTGCTTTCTGTTTACTGTTTATGTTGTGGTTCACAGTTGTTACTGCAGCTGCTGCTAAGATCTCAGAGTTCTCTAATGCTCTGTTTGCTCTCACTCTCATCATTTCTGCAAAGCGATTCACTATTCCTGGAATAGTTCTCACCAGGAAAGAGAGGGAAACGGTTCCTCTTTGAAGTGAAGATCCACTTCCTGAGTTAAAGCTCTAAGCCAAAGGTGTTGAGCTTATTTGTTATGAGTGTCAGATCTGACATAAATGTCACTTTGTCAGGCCAGGCCATGTGTGCCATAAAATGTAATGCCAGATACCGGAGATACAGACTTTTTAAACGACAGCAGCTGCTAAGCTCAGAGTTGGGGTCTCCTCACTGCAAGGCTTCATGGGCTGGGGAAGGGGCTGCAGAGGAAAACCCGCATGGGCAGACTGGAGAGTGTGGCAAAAATACAAGTGGGGCATTTCTGGTTGGTTCTCTCTCTCTCAAGGCTTTGCATGTTTAGCTGTTGTCATATGCCTCTCTCAGACCTCACAATGATCTCTGTTCTGACTATGCACTCTGCTCTAAAAGAACTGTTTACATTTCTGAGTTCAGTCTGGAAGTCAAAACCATTGAGATATCGGTATGCAGCTCCAGAATCCTTCCTTGTTTCTTACCTAGAAGATTATGAGTTAACTCTGAGCAGAGTTCATCTGGTCAACAAGGGGAAGGATTTGGGTTTCATCATTTTTTAATTGATGGCTGCTCTGTATTTCTCTTCCATGTAATGTCAGTATCTGCCACGGTTCAGGGCTCTCTGCCAACACATCCCTTGTTAGGTCTTGACCAATGGCCGGATTGCGTATTCCAAAATAAGATATAACTGCACTCCTTGTTTATAAGTATTGGGGTTTTATGTCTTCTGATATGAGGAATACTGAAATTGCTACTTTAGTATTTTTGCATTATGGTTTTGTAGTTACTTTGGAACAATTCTCTCTCTTCCCACCCCTTGAAATTACAGGGTCCCTGCCAGTTTCATCCCCCTCCCTTATAGAGCTGGGTGACGTTGGGAGTCCTGCACTCGTATTTTCCCCAACAGAGAGCCTGTGCTGCCTGGAGGGGGGCAAACCCCTTCCCCAATGCTGTGAGCCTAGGCTCCAGGGTAAAAACACAAAGTGGCTGGTTATCGTGAGCTGCCCCCGAGCCACCATGGAAGGGGACTGGGAAGACAAGTTGAACTAACAGCTAACCTTCCTGGCTGCAGAAACAGGGGAGGGCTGGTGGCCCAGGAGTGAGGCCACATTCATGGCAGGATCCAGACCACGCAATGCGTGATAAGCTGGAGATGCCTGTGTGGCAGCAGCCACTTCTAGCCGAGGCCACCAGACGATCCGTGGTGGGGTGATACTGGATCTTCAAGCTGGAGATTGCTGGCAAGTTGTGCCACCCCCATGCAGCAGCAGCTGCCCCAGGCTGAAGACCACTGGATCATTCGATGGGTAAACAGGCATTGCGTGCACAAGGCTACATGTGTGGTAGAGGCTCCAGGCCACTCAGTGACCAGTATAGCTGGAGATCACCAGCTCCTCATGAAGCAGCAGCAGCTGCCTATGGCTAAAGGCTGCTGGATGTTCTATGGGGTGGCTCCCAACTTACCAGTTTACCAGTGAGGCTGCCACATAAGTGAAGGGGTTCCACTTGAATGCTACAGATGAGGTTGTTCTGCTGTGCTAAAGCCACAATCGGAGAGGTTCCACCCCCTCGCCCCCTCCCCTAGCAGCCTCCTGTTCCATCACACCAGTTGCTTATGGGCTGGGTAAGAGCCCTTGAAGGGATGGTTCTGGACCCCAGGCCTTATGTTTGACACCCCTGCTTGAAACATAGTGTTACTTCATGTTCTAGTTCAACAGCTGAGAGGTGACCTCAGTTGAAACTACCCAGTCTAGCACAGTTGTGTTCCTAAAAATGAAACTTTTGTTAACCATAATCAACCTTTCAGATAATTTCAGCTGGTCATTACTGAGACATTCTGGAGGCAGGAGAAGTGGTCAGAAATGAATTTAGTGCATTTTGTTAACTTTCTGCAAAATTTTGTGCTTTTTTACTTTTATTTATTTATGTATTTATTTGATTTATATATTTTTAATTAAAGGAGCAAAGTCTTGTAAAAATTATTCAGTTACTTGCTTTATTTTTTAGGTTTGGATAAATACGTCAGATATCATATTGGTGGGTTTAAGAGACTACCAGGTAAATATTCTTTGCTTTGTTTGGTTTATATAACAGTGAGCTCAGTTCTAAAACACTGATGTGAGTTAATAATGTTTTAATGTAAGCAAAGTATCTCTTTTATAGGGAAAGTATGACTAGGAGAAGTCTAAAATAATCTTGCACCTTGGTATAGATACCTTTTGTATACTCCTCATTTCAAAGGATGTCTTGGGGAGAAAAGAAGTAGATTAGCCAATTGTGTGAAGTCATCTTTAAAGCCCAAATTACCCATACTTTGTGATTCAAAGCAAGTCATTAAATAGTTGGATCAAAGACAGTCTGCAAGGGCTTTGCTATAAGATCTTTTAGAATTCTTTTGTCAGGCAGTGTGGCTTTCACTGAATGATACTAGTAATTCAGGTGGGTAGCCTTGTTGGTCCAAAGCAGCAGAACAAAGTTTGAGTCCAGTGGCACCTTTAAGACCAACAAAGTTTTATTCAGGTGTAAGCTTTTGTGTGCAAAAAGTTTACACTTTGAATAAAACTTTGTTGGTCTTAAAGGTGCCACTGGACTCAAACTTTGTTGTGATGCTAGTAATATTGGCCAAGATCTTGCTTGCTAGAACCCAGCTCCACTGCCTGCATATAGGAAAAGGTAGAACTGGCTTCAGTAAATGGCTGTGGAGCATGAAAATATGAGGAGAGTCCTGTATTAAAGCCTTTCTATCAGCGACCCATGTTGGCTCCCTCACCTCCCAGCTTTTTGTTCACTTGTGAGAGAACCTTCAACTTCATGCCAGGCAGGCATTGGTATGGACAGAAGGGGAGGGAGAAATAAGAGAGGTCTGTAGATTGACTGAGAAGATAGATCTAGTAGCACAGGCCCGTGCCTTGGCCACATTGCTCATGGTATTTGTGATAGGCTGAGGCTGAGGAAGGAAGGAATATCAGCATGCTTGATTTCAGTGGGTTTATCCTAGAGTAACTCTGTTTAGGATTACACTGTAATTTTAAAATGGTAATCTATCAGAATTTGACACAATGAGATTACTTGGTATTAACATAGCCTTTGAGGGTTCGAAATGCTGTACCTAAATTATCATAGTTGTTACTACTACCATGTACAGTAGATGTATTTTTTCGGCATATATTGTGGCAGATAGGCGAATCACACCACCAAGTGACTTGTAAGATTCGAACTGTACACAATTTGACACAGAGAGTACTCCGTCTTTCTGTGTTATACCTCTGAGGATGCCAGTCACAGCTACTGGCAAAACATCAGGTCCTACAATGCCAAGATCACGGCCACAAAACCCGGAAAATCTACAGCAACTAATGAACTCCGGCCGTGAAAGCCTTGGACAACATATACACAACTATGTCTCTTAGCCACCACATAATACTAGGTCTTTTAATAATACAAATTGTAGTACAAAAACTATCAGTATTCAGGTTTTTAGAAGCATACTGCTGACCTGGTTGGCCCTGCTTAGTACTTGGATTGGGAGACCACCAAGGAATTCCACAGTTGCTGTATGGAGGCAGGCAATGGCAAACCTCCTCTGTTCTTCTCATGTCTTGAAACCCCTACAGGGTTGCCATATGGTACTTTCCACCACCAACCATGTTAATTGGTTGCAACAAATGGTGCTTTTACTCAGTCAAGATATACGCATAGTACTCTAGCCAGTGAAAGCACATACCACAATGAAGTGCCAGATAACTGCTTTTCCAAAATATGACAGTACTTATGAGTGTTAAAGTGGCAATGCTTTAAGAAACTCTTTTTGAATGTTACTTACAAATACTTTCATTTCTTTTAGGATAACAAGGCTGATGTTATTCTAAAATACAATGCAGATGAAGCCAGAAGTCTGAAGGCATATGGAGAACTTCCAGAGCATGGTGAGAATTTCTCAAGGAAAAATCAGAGGGCTTTGGGAACAAGGGAAAAATATCCACTGGAATTTCTACTGTGTACTTAATATAATTCTCTTATTTAGCCAAAATTAATGAAACTGACACATTTGGACCTGGTGACGATGATGAAATCCAGTTTGATGATATTGGAGATGATGATGAAGATATCGATGATGTAAGTATTATACTGGGAAGTATTTTTTCGGTGGTTTTAAGAAAGTGTGCTAAAACCTTGAAACTTCTAATCTTAAAGCTGTGCAGCCTGCTAGTTACTTAGTAGTTTATCCAGAGGTATTCCAGTGTACATTCAGGTGGATACAAATCCATTTCCTTGCATTTGAGTTATGAGATGAGTGCCTTTTATGCTGCACTTTTCGATCCCTAAAAGTTAACATTGTTGAACTTGCCAAACCATGTAGATAGTAATTCTTTTTCAGATGTAGAAATGGAAGCTTACTTAAACTGCAAACCAAGTGAAGTTAATGATCTCTGTATCATTGATCTCAGTGGGAGAGAATTGCACATGTCCTACCAGGTCATAGATACAAGAGCAGTTTTTATAAAATGGTAAAAGTAGTACAGGAGGCCAAAAATCAAATCAGTTGTGCATTTGATTCCTTTATGTAATACTGATTATCGGAATTTGAGTTAAGATTGTCATGGTAATGTAATTATATCCCTCTTTTACTTACAGATCTAAACAGAACTGGGAGGTATACATTCCAACTTTCCACCTCAAGAATTATTTTGTTTCAAGTCCCTATCCTTGAGAAGACTGAAACTGCATAACAGTTGTAGTTACAGGAAACCTACCTATTGCCCAATGTTTAAGTATTTATATTTCTTTAAGAAACAGATAATGTTGGACTTGCAAATGAAATATTACAGCTATTTTTGTCTCTCTACCAATTAGACTTTTACATCTGAGTGTAAATATACTTACTATGAGCTCCCATGTTTGCTTCATCTGTTTTTGCCACTAAATTTCAGTAAAGCTGTGTTCTCAAATAAAAAAAAATCGCTTGCCCTTGAATTATGTATTTTGATTAAATAGCCAGTTCAGGTTAGTGTTTACCTGCCAATGCAGTGTCATTTCCTATTATTCCATAAACTTGAAGTCAACTTGTAAGATTTTGATTATAGCAAAGGGCAGAGGTCTTCATTAAAGTTCATAATGCCTGGATATGCTTTTTAAGTTTAGGTGCATGTTACTTTTATACTGGTTTTGATATTAAATTTCCTCTCTTTCACAGATAAACTTGCCATAGTGGAGAGAGAATAAATTTTAAAAATTATGTATGTTTGAACTGCTATTCTATATTTGGTAGTGGTAATGCTGAAGTTAAACACTGGGTGGCACCAAATTTAAGTTATTCATTGATTTGGAAAACTTGCACTGTTCTCTTGTAATTAGACATTTTGAAACGTTAGGGTTGCCCTTGCAAGAACAAATGCTGAACAGTTATGTTGATACAAACTTAGAATATTTTTACATTACAAAAAATTCTTATGTTAAAGAGTAAAGTTTTATTTTGAACAAATTCCACAAATTATAAGGTACAACTGGAGAGACTTTTAGTACAGTCTGATTTGGAGTATTTAAGACATTACTGTGAAATTTTTAAAATCTCTATCACTAATTAACAAGCAGATCAACTAAAGGAATGAGCTTTTCCAGCTTGAGTGGGAGTGGTGCACCTAAGAAGTTCAATAAAGACTAACATAGTCATATAAATATTTGCAAATTCTGGACTCAGTTTGTGTCTCCTTAGTGTTTTATATTGCAGTCTTGATGTTGTTCAAAGGGAATTAAATTGCTATTACGTAACACATTTGATATATTTTTATGTGAATACTGTCAGTTAACATTATTAAATTTATTATTAAACAGAAAACTGTTTTAGACATGAAAATGTACTTAGCTACATTTGGTTACCATACTGTGAAATTAGACTCCTTTACATTGAATTCTAAAGGTGGGAAGTTGATTGCAGTTGAAGCTCCAGTACTGCTTTTCTGATAAGTATCGAAATAATTTTAATTGTGTCCTGTCCAAGAGACAGATGGAAGAGCAAGTGTGTGCATGTTTGGAAAACTATTTTAGATATATGGGTTTTCAAAATCTGACAGAACTGTTTAGGAGAGGGCTGTTGCCTGGAACTCATGGTAGGTTAAAAAAGTTAAGTTTCCATTGCTTGAATAAGCAAATATGTGATGTAGTAGCATAGTAGGACCTTGAAAGAGAGGCATGGTCAGGATTCTTACCAATAGTAGCGTTTTAATTCATGGTAGACAATACAAGGAGTTATCTGAATTCTGCACTGGTTCACTGGTCCATTTCTGGCCCAAATTCATTAACTGTTGGTATCTCTCCAGTGCTTTGCTTCATGAAATTCTTTTTAGCTGTAGAGATGCTAGGAACTGAATTTGGGACCTTATGCATACAAATCACGTGCTCTCCTATGAATAATTACACTAAATTAACCTTCCAATTATATATAGCTGTGATCCAGATGAATGATCTCTAGTCTGCGATGATACCTTTACATCTGTATGAAGTATTAAGATTTTATTTTCCTTCAAGAGATTTGCTAAAGGCAGCATATATATTAGCACATTTTATCCTCAGAACATAAGACACTGGTAGTTTGGGCTGAAAGTGTGTGAGTGTCGTAGCTGAGCATGGATAACCACCATCCAAGATCAGTTTTCCATTGGTTCTCAAGCAATATTGGTATGAAACAGCTGTGCAACTTCTTTCAAATAGGTTATTTTAAAAATGTTCCCGTTTCCTTTTAGGCTGGCATGATCAGATCTTTTGAACTGGAGACCATCCAGTTTGCTCTTGGTCATCCTATGAACATATGAAGCTGCCTTATGCTGACTCAGACTCTTGGTCAATCCCTGTCAGTATTGTTTACTCAAACTGGCAGCTGCTTTCCAGGGTCTCAGGCAAAGGTCTTTCTCATCACCTCAACTACTGCCTGGTCCTTTTAAATGGAGATGCTGGCAATTGAACTTGGGACTTTCTGCATGCCAAGCAAATGTTCTACCACTGAGCCATGGTCCTTTCACTATACTTGTTCTTTGAAGTATGATAAAAGTTGAATGTATGATGTTAGAGATGGCAGATTGAATGTCCGAATCCTAAACTGAAAAGATGGATGTGAAAAAAGAAGGATGAACTTGTGCTGTTGAGAACTGTTGTGTGTCCGGGTGCTTGATGTGGAATGATAACAGGATTTTAAGATAGAGATAAGCATCTAAATAGGATTGCAGTCAGTTCACATATGACATGAGGAGTTTTTATTATACATCATGAATGCTGTTTGAGGTGGCCACATCTTTATTACAACCTTTTTTTGCTGAGCAACTCATTTTTATGAAATCCATTCACCAAAATATACAGTAATTTAATTTACTCTTGAGCTAAAATCTCACTTTCCTTTATTTACTGGCTTTCTGAAAGTGAACCAAAACAACCTGTATCAACAAATTGAACAAAAAAAACCCCCACCCAAGTCAAGTTTGTCGCTTTACACGAGAATCAGCATTTGAAGCTCAGTGGAAAAGACTCCTAAAAGTCAGGTGATAATAGCTGTTGTGAAGAGTTTAGATTGACTTTTACAGAATTTCAGCATTAAGTTCCTTTCTTGCTTACAGTCCTGTAAAGAACTATAGCCATTCTTGGTACTCTCAAAGGTGTGTTTTTTCACAAACATGATTTGTACACTGTTTCAAGTATTAACCTGAAATATATAAACTGTGAAGCAGTCCAAAGCATTGCTGAAAGCATGTTGAATCTTTATGAGTAAACTTCTAAGGGTTGCTTGTGAAAGTTAGGGAAATGTGCTTACTATAATTCTGAGGATGATAAAATGGGCAAGTGAATGTATTTATTTTATTTACTTCATTTATATCCCATCTTTCTTCCCAATGAGGACCCAGGGTGGCTTACATAATTCTATCCTCCATTTTATCCTCACAACAACTCTGTTAGGATGAGTGTGTGAGAGCTTCAATGGCAGAGTGGGGATTCAAACCTGGATCTCCCAGATCCTAATCTGACACTAACCACTACACCATGCCAAATCTCCTCCCCGCCCCATTAGAGTAACTGATTACAAAGGAAAAGAGGTATTGTGTAGAAACTGGAATTCTGGTGTAATCTGCTGCACTTGGTTATCCTAAGAGGTTATTTTAACAGTATTTTTGTATCAGGTGTAACATCAACCAGCCCTAGGTTCTGTTGAAATGAATGGGACTACATATTAAAATTTTATTGCAATGAAGCCTAGGCGCTACCTATTTTTTTTCTTGAGAAACTGCCCATTCTGTACAGACTTGGAGTTGCTGTTTAACTACACCAAATCCATTTCTGATGATCAAACACTTCATTAGTGCAGCTTGTCTATTCTTTCCATTGAACCCTGACCATTCACAGTATGCTTAACAATTACTAGACATTAGAGGTATATGCAGAATTTTAAAATAAGGATTATCATTCTAGCTGATTTAATCCCTTAATGATTACCAGTTAAATCCCTCTCACCTCTTATAGGATCTTAAATTTCTTGGGAAAATGAGATCTGGAAAGGTGACAAATCACCAAGAGTTTAACATCTAGCTGGTTGTTAATTGATGTTATAAAGTTAATATTTGACTTGGGCTCAGCCTTCTGATGAAACATATGACTATAAATGTAATATTTCTACATGTTTAATTGAAGAATACAAATTCTGAATGCAAAATCTAAAGTCTTTATAAAATTAGCTAATGTTTGTTCACCACTTTTAGATATAGTTAATCAAAACTGTGTCTGACAGCACGTCTGATAGCTTTAAGTCCTGACCTGGATAGCCCAGGATAGCCTGACCTTTCAGATCTCAGAAGACTGGCCCTTGTCCATACTTGGATGGGAGACTCCCACGGTTGCAATGCAAAGGCAGGCAGTGGAAAACCACCTATGGAAATCTCTTGCCTTGAAAACCCCTTGCTGAGGTCATCATAGGTCAGCTGTGCCTTGACAGCAAAAAAGAAAATAAAAGCATTATAATTTCATATACATCTTCTAGACTTTGACCTGTGATACAGAGGAGAGAAAACTGGCAATTTGAGATTTTTCAGCTAATTGTAAAATGTTCATTTCTCTTTCTAATAATTACATGTCTGGGGGGGGGGATAAAAATGAGTTGTTGGGCTCCCAACTGATGATTTGCTGGATAGGGTATTTTGGAACCAAGAAACATTTACTAGGAGTTTTGTGGAGAGCAGTTAATACAATATTACATTGTATATTTTTGCATAAACAGGCTTAATCTAGAAATGGTATTTAATAGGAAAATCTGTAAATTTTTATTCTGAAATCTTGTTTACTACAGTAGATACCTGTTTCTTGCGGATGTTATGGTAGTGAAGATGTTGGACATATTGCTGTAGAAAAATAGGTAGTTATGCTTTTTTGAACAGTTAGATCATTTCTTAAATTCTTAACCATATCTTCAGAACTAGAAAAACTATATGCAGTGTTTATACTTCTATTTGTACTGAAGCTACATGATAATCCCTTTGAAAACTTGATACTAACAAATACTGCAGTGTATGTACTGGTGTATTTATGCAAAAGCATTGGAACTTCTTTCTTGTACATTTGGCTTCAGGGCATGCATCTTATGTTTTCATAGTAGGATATTTTTCTTACTGCCCTAGATAATGCTAAAGCAAAGTCATATCTTGTTACAGCATGATAACTTGGAAAGGTTTCTCACTACTGCAATGAATGTTTCAATTAATCCTAGAGTCTATTGCAACAAACTGGTTATGTGCCTCTGCTAGTATTAAAAGCCACAGAAAATACACCATTAACAAAATGGGTTATTGGGCTGAAAAATTAATAAGGGGAAAAATATGTGATTGTACATTTACCCTGCAGAGCTAATCTGCAGAGCTAATGATGATACAAGCTGTGTAAGATTTTTATAGAGTCGTCTTGAGTCTGCATTGGTCCAAAGCATAATCTATACAATACCAATCAAAGTAACACCGAACAGTGTGTCAGTTCTCCAAAACACTCTTAGAAGGGAGCATATAGCTGTTGAATATAACTAGATGTTAAAAACAAAGTGGCAGGGGGAAGGATAATCCTCTTGGATCATAAGGTCCTGTTTTGTATGCATATTATGTCATGCAAGTTTAAAATAGTACTCGTTTCAAGTTTCAGGAAAATGGAAGCATCCAGTTGAAAATACAGAGGGCAGCAGTTGATTAAAAGTGTTTCTGTCACCAAACAGAACAGCCTGGTCCCTTAAGAGGCATTGACTAAAGTAAATCTCCAGTATTTTAAATACAGTGGCTACCATGTATTTCTCAAAGCCATTCGATCAACTTTGTGTTTTCTATTGGGTGCTTCCATTTTTTGCTTATTCTGTCCAAAAGGCCAAAAATGCAGCCTCTTACACTGCTACCTGCTCAGCATTTAACCAAACACACCACAAAGCTGGGATCTTCCCCCATCTCCAAGAACCTGATGAAGTGCTCTGAACACCTTGAAAGCTGGCATGTTTTATCTCTGTTTTTTGCTGGTCCTTATATATAAGTTAAAACTTACAGGGACTTTATAAACTCTTTGGGCTGTTATAGTGTAGAGAGAATCTTGAAAGCCTGAGTATGTTTTGGCTTGGGATTTGAACAGTCCCATAGCAGCAGACAGCATTGGGGGGGGGGGGGCCTGGATTGGCAGCCAGTCCAGCTCAGCTTTTTGCATCAAATCCATCCTTCCTTCAATAAGAGCTTTTGGAGGGAGTGGCTGGAAAAGCTCTATTGCATGCCCATAAGTTTGTGTATGGCCCTTTGGATTCCAATCTTTATCACATTCCTGATGATTTGTGTTCAATATATTCAGAGTAAGTTTCTTTTTTGATCACATGGCTAGTTCTCCCAACTTTTCTCCCTATGAGTCATATTTACAGGGAAGAAATGGGAGAGATGGCAATTTAACAAAATGTCAAAAGTACAAGTCAGTCATGCAATTTCACTGAATACATTTACACAAAAGGATATTCTGTACTTTTTGTTAAGGCTTACTGTTCAGCCTGGTATGAAAAGCAAGTGTACATTGGATGTCTTCTCTTTGTGCTTCTGCATAAGTAGCATATTCTTTACCATTGTACTGAAGTATGCTAGTACTCCTCCTGACCCAGAGGATGACAGGATTCTTGCACTAAGGGTTATGAAGTGCCTAAGCTTCTGAAAGTTGAAATAACCTGGACCCTTTGTATACCTACCTGAACAAAAGTGTAAAGGAGGACTGGGGTTGGCTCAAGAATAGCAAACAGGAAACCAGAGGAGATGCTTTTAATGCAGAGAAGAAAGCTGGTGTGGAAAGGACTTTCCTACCTTTGCAGAAAATCATGCTGTCAAAATTACTACAAAGAAATGGCTTGTACAACTGAGCAGGAAAAAACGGTTTAGGAGTACACTCTTAAATTTTACACATTTCATGAACTTTAACTTATGAGAGGTAAGCATCCAAGACTGTGAAATGAGAAATGTGAGATGCTGTGAGTGGTATTAATCTGTAGCAAAGACAAGGCTAACAGGAGTAGGACGCAATAGAGGTGCAGTTGGGAGCTAAAGGTTACCAATTCCAGGGCATTCTCCTGGAATTGCAGCTGCTCTCCATTACAGAGGCCAGTTCTGCTGGAGGAAATGACAGCTTTGATAGGAGGACTCTGGCATCACATCTCCTGGGCTTCCTGCCCAAGTGCCCAGATCTCCAAGAATTTATGGAGCTGGAACAGGAAGATGAATAGTGAAAATGGATATTAGAGTAGAACCTTGAGGAGGATAAGATGACGATCCAGTTCCAAAGCTGGCAGAGAGATTAATACAGTGGGGGATGAAAAAAATGGTGACAGAGTGACGGGAAATGTTTAGCACAGTGGTGGTTGGAGTGGAGTAGCCTCAAAAACCAGGGGTTCTAGGAGCTGGGAGAGGATTGTGCAAGATGGAAAAATTAAAAGGGAAGCAGGAAAGATGGATGGAAATCTGCTGAAGGTTGTGTGGCCTTTAGGTGAACAGGAGCAAGAGCAGAGAGAGTGGACATCAGGGGATGGGTCATGGTTGGGGCCAGCAGTGGTTCATAAAATAGGGAAATGGTTGTTGTTCAGTCGCACAGTCCAGTCCGACTCTTCAGGACCCCAACGACCAGATCACACCAGGCCCTCCTCTCTAGGGAAATGGTGGGGGCTCAAAAGTTCTAGAAACTAAGAAGAGGAACATCGTGAATTGCTTGAAGAACCTTTCAAATTAAAAGAATTAGAATCAGCCATCAAGTTGTCCAAAACTGGCAAAGCCCCTGGTCCAGACGGGTTCACTAATGAATACTATAAAGCTTTTTTACCAATACTCAGTAAACCCGTCTTAAACTCATGCAATTCCATCTTAACAAGTGGTAAACTCCCTGAGTCTTGGAAAACAGCAAACATTATTCTACTTCCAAAAAAAGGGAAAGACCCCACAGATCCTGCATCACTACGCCCAATTTCCCTTCTTAACAACGAGTATAAATATTTCACTGCCATGATTGCAAATCGCATGAAAACCATTATGACTCAATACATACACACAGATCAATCTGGCTTTTTGGCATCAAGGGACATTGCAGACAACGTTCGCAAAACCCTTAACCTAATTCATTTTGCTAACAAAAATAAAGTTCAGGATTCTCTAATCTTATCTATCGATATCCAAAAGGCATTTGATTCCTTGGAAATTAATTATTTAAAAATACTTCTACACCACATGAACTTTGGTCCTACCTTTCAATTGGCAATTCAAGCAATCTATGATGATCCTAAAGCAAAAATCCTATTTAATGGCACAGCTACCAATAACATCCGGATGCAAAGAGGCACCAGGCAGGGATGCCCTTTGTCCCCCATCTTATTCATCCTGGCCATGGAACCGCTGGCTATAAATCTGAGGAATAACTCAACGTTTGAAGGTATCCAAGTACTAAACAAAAACTTCAAACTCAGTCTCTTTGCGGACGATGTTTTACTTTATGTATCCTCGCCAATTCAATCCTTAAAGGCTATACAATCTGAACTATCCAATTTTGGATCCACAGCTGGCCTCATTGTCAATCAGTCTAAATCTCTTATTCTTCCATTATGCATGTCAACATCAACTAAGGAAAGCATTCACAATCATTATACCTATCAATGGACAGATAATTATCTGCAATATCTTGGAATCAAACTACCTGTTGATCAAACTAAGCTTTTTCATATAAATTATTTAGATACACACAAAGAACTGGTGGCACAACTTGCCAAATGGAGTACGAAAGTTCTTTCTTGGATCGACAGAATCAACATATTACGTTCCTATATTTTGCCTAGATATCTCTATCTTTTTCGGACCATCCCATGCTATATCTCAGATCGTCAGCTTAACTTATGGCAAAAAGACATCAATGCTTTTATATGGGAAAACAAACACCCACGGATAAACGTCCGAAGAATGAGCAGACCTATAAAACAGGGTGGTATGGCTCTTCCAATTTTGGCAACGTATTATAAAGCCGTAGTCCTGGCATCTTTGGTTAGGCAATACCACGAGGACGATATGCTTGACTGGAAATGGATTGAAGATAATACAACGCAAGTCCACTCTTTCCAAGACATACTATGGCACAACAAACCTCAAAAAACACTCTCTTTGATTGCTTCCCCATACTTAAAATCTACTATCAATATATGGTACCGAGTAAAGAGGAATATTATCCCACCCTTTTCATCACTGACAACATTTTTAAACCAAGCTTGGTTTATCCCAGCCAAATCACATGGAGCATTCTCCGACTGGAGGAAAGCAAATTTGATCAGAATTATCGACACCACAAAAAAGGTCGAATTATGACCAAACAAGAACTAGAAAAGAAATATAAATTTAATATTAATTGGTACGAATATTTACAGTATCGTCATTTTATTGAGTCCACCGAATTCCAAGAATCTATCCAAAGGTCCCTTAACGATTTTGAATCCATTCTGTTTAAACCTTACCAAAAAAAAAAACTAATATCAAAAATCTATAAAATTTTAAACAACAGTCATCACACCACCAATCTGAACTATCAAGAGGCTTGGTCAAAAGACCTTCAGTGCCAAATCTCCGAGGATCAATGGAACGCTATTTGGCGAAGTCAGAACTCTTCCTCAAAATCCTTATACATTATTGAGGCAAACATGAAGGTCCTGTTGAGATGGTATTTAACACCAACCAAACTAGTTCATTTGATACCTACCATGTCTCCACTGTGCTGGAAGCAGTGTGGTGTTAAAGCAACCTACTTCCATAACTGGTGGTCATGCAAATTTATCCAAAGCTTTTGGCACCAAGTAACAGACTGCATTCACAAAATAACAAATTATAATTTACCTTTGTCGCCAGCTATTTTTCTCCTCGGTCTATGGCCCTCTGATGGTCCTCCTGAAAAAGACAAAAAACTAATCAGTATTCTCTCCACAGCTGCTAAAATTCTAATTGCAAAGCATTGGAAAGATACCAAGGTGCCTAGCATAACACAATGATGGTATAAAGTATGGGACCTATTTATGCTAGACAATTTTTCAATTTATCACTCCAATACTCAAAACGAGAGTGACTTCTCTAACCCTCTAAGTATCTGGTACCCTATCCTAGAGAAAATAGACATTGACACCTTTGATTGGGAAACTATTTCTAAGGCCAAATACAAGTTACTGTTATTCAGATAGTCTATGTTTGATATGCGAGGTTTTATAATTTTTTATGCTTTTATATTTTATGTAATTGATGTTAAGTAATTAAAAAAAAAACTTTTTTAAAAAAATTGTGTGCAGGTTTTCCACACTGCATCACCCATGAAACTGAGCAATGTGTATTTACATAGCAAAAGTTCATATTTTTGCATGTAATGTTTTGGTTTTCCGTTTCTGATCTCCCACTCTTTTTATGTGTATATAAAATAAAATAAAAAAAAGATCTAGAAACTAAAGCAAAACGTGGTCAAGCCAGTAGCTTGTAATATTTACCTGTTTACTTGCAGTACCAACTCTCCAATTAAACACTAACTTTTGCTATAGTGTAGCCACAGAATGGGCCGTTTCGTTACGGAACGCACAACTGCTCCAGGTACCAAGGTAGCTTTGTTCCGCAGTTTTGCTTTAAGTCAATACTCCCCCTTTTTTTGCTGAGAATCAAAATATGCACTTCTATATCAGATTGATACAAGGTACCAAAAGGTTAACTATTTATCGAACCGATCGGAAACCTGTCTAGAAAAGCCAAGAGACAGCGCGCCCCTCGTATAAGACACCAGTCCCTGAGCCCGGGCCCACTTAGGGCTGATGCTGGGGTCGCAGGAAGTACCTCTGCCCCCAACAGCCCCTCGGCAGGCGCAGCGCTTTGTTTTAAATGCCCGGTTAAGCAGCACCAAGCACCGCGGGGGGGGGGCGCTGTGCGCGAGGGGCTTCGGCACCTCCGAGCCAGCGAGAGAAGCTGCGTCTCTGCCAAGCGGGAGGGAGCTGGCGCGTCCTCGAAGAGCCCGTGGAACAGGCGCTGGCGCTGCCTGCCTGCGGCAAGAGGAGGGAACGCGAGCGGGTTGCCACACGCTCGCAAAAATGCAATGAAGCGGAGTGGGGCGGGAGGAGGAGGAGGAGGAACACCTGGGAGGCGGTGCGGGTGCGCCTCCCCACCCCAGTCCCGCCTGCCGCGCTTTTTTCTCCAGCCGCCCGGCACAACCTCCTTGCGCCTCCTGCCCGTTTCCCGCCTCTCCGGGTCCCCCGCGCCTCGTCAGGTGCCGTGCCGGAGCGGGCAGTGCGCCTGTGCGGCGGCGGCGGCGGCAGCGGCAGCGGCAGCGGCAGCAGCCTCAGTGGCTCCTCCGGTGCCAGAGCGCGGCCGTGGGCGCCAAGGGAGCGCCAGGAGCCGAAGCCGGCACGCTGGTGGGCGACGATGGCGGAGCCGGGTCCCGCACGGACGTCTCCCTCGTACCCGCGGGCTTCAGGTAGGGCAGGGCTCGCTGGGGCGGGCGGGGGTCCTCCCGGCTGCGTGGGTGTGGCCGGCGGTGGGAGGCACCGCACCTGCTGGCCGGAGGAGAGGGCGGCGGGAGTGGGCGCCCCTGCTGTCCCTCTGGAGGGGTGCGATCGTGTGCGAGGACGGCAGGTGGCCTCTGGGGAGAGCCGCGGCGCGGGCTTTACGGGCCGGGGTGGGTGTGTGCCGGCTGAGGCCGCTGCCGGGCGGGCTCCTGGCAATCGCGGCACACCGTGAAAGCTGGGGAGGTGCCAGGCTGCGCTAGGAAGCGGGGATCGAAATCCGGGTCGGGATGGGTTTTGGAAGGGTGACGGCGCCCGGCCGCATCTACCCGGGGAGGGGCGGGGGGCGGCAGAAAAGACGTGTGAACGAGCTGTGCCCCTCGTGTTCGGGCAAGGTCAAAGACAGAGGCGAGAAATGAGGAGGGGGGTCCTTTGGGGTTGGAAATCAGTGGCTGTAGGACAGGGCTGCCTCCTCCGGTCATCAGTGATCTGGCTTGCTGACTTGCTCTGTGACCCTCACAGAAGCAGAAGACAAGGCAATGTGATGCTGTAAGGCTTTTTTGTATCCATTTCAGCCCCAGAAGAAAGCTTTGAATACTCTAATTGCTTGTTTTCCCTTGTGGTCGCAAAACCAGGTTTTGTTTGGCATTCGCTGATGGGAGAGTATAAAATTATAATGACCTGGAATTGAGAGGCTGAAGTTATAGGGTTAATTATGCAATGGGGAAGCTGAATGTTTGAATTTGTAAAAATTCCGCTTTTTAAAATAGTGTCTTTACATGTTTGTTTCTGTCTTAAAACCTGTTGGATTGGTCTTGCGTCGCAGATCCAGGTGGAGGAGGCAATTACACAATCACTTGAACATGTTGCCAGATTCTTGGGGCGCTGATCTTAATTAAAGCAGGGATTGAGGACACAATCCAGTTTGCAGCAGTGTTGGGATCTGCCATAGACTGACTTCAAAACAGAAATCGAGGAAATTGAGAAGTTTCCTGCTTCTTCCAAAACTAGTGTACTTTGACTCTAGAAGACCATTCCCAAAGTCTGTCCTTTCAATCCTATATTATGTGTCAGTGAGGATCAGAAAACTCCCAAGAAAAATAGTTCCTTGAGTAAGTTTCCTAAATTCAGTGTAGATAATATGTGCTGCATTAATTTCACAAGCGTGCCTATGTTGATCTGTGTTAGCAAGGTAGCACCCTAGTGGTTTAGAATGGTGTATACTCTTGTAGTCAGCAGCCTGTACATGCCATCTGGTTGCATATCCTGTATGAAGTTTCAAGGCCACGTTACACTGCTCCCTGGATCCGTTTGTACTTGACTGTCCTGCTGCTCAAGCTTTTAATGACTCAGAACTATGTACTTCACGTTGGGCAACAATTAAGCACTGTAGCACCAAAAATATTTGGTGAAGGAACTAGTTCAACACCTCCATAAGGAGAAGCCATGGAGATCTAGATTGTGTCATTTATAGAAAACTATATACATGCATATGAATGACTTCTGTCTGTTCACAAGTGTTAGAAAAAGAAGAAAAATGCCTATAGGATGTGAAAAGTCCAGACTATGTGAAGAAATTGGGATTGAAAAGTTTGGGTTTCAGAACTAACTTTAGTTACTTGAACTATACAGTTAAATAACCCTTTCTAAGGAAGCCATAAAGGAAGAGTGCACAAACATCAAAGTGTTATGTACTTCTGAGGGGGCCTGTACCCCTCCCCCATTCCTTAAAAGCTTAAAATGAAGTTTTGGATCTTGCAGACTTTTTAAAATGGATGGCCCATTCTTCAGGATAAAAATCTTGTTCCAGTTAAACCTCCATTTCATATGTTCTGTGGAAAGTATGAAAGTTCAGGCGGACACACAGTCATTCCCCCTCAGTTAGATTATTAGTGTTACTACCTGCAGCATGACCTGCCAGAAGGAGGTAAAAGTGTAGTAAACCTTCTTAAGCATTAAAGTTTCCAAATCAAATGTGCTCAATGGGATCATCACCTTTGGAGATAAGAATCCAAATAAATCAGCTGAACTGGAACACATGGTTATCTTACCATTTGGTTGGCAATGTTGCATCATTGAATTGGAAGGAGAATGTTGTACAGGAAAGATGCACAGGTTGTAAGGTCAGTTGATATTTCAAATACAGATTAATTAAATGCCTCTCGAAGGCTTTCATGGCTGGAATTCATTAGATGTTGTAGATTTTCCAGGCTGTATGGCCATGGTCTTGGCATTGTAGTACCTGACGTTTCAGCAGCAGCTGTCACTGGCATCATTTGACACAGAGAGTACGCCATCTTTCTTTCTGATACCTCCGAGGATGCCAATCATAGCTGCTGGCGAAACATCAGGTACTACAATGCCAAGACCATGGCCATACAGCTTGGAAAATCTACAACTAATTAAATGCTTGTTTATGAACCTGACCAGCTCTAATAAATGTTTCTTCTGAACAAAATGGGTCTCTGTTTTTTTGTTTTTCATAGCAAATCCTTCAGCTTTTGTAACACATTAAGAAGAAAAAGAGGAAGACCCAACATGAGATAGATTGACTCAATTGGCCCTAAGTTTGCAAGCCCTGAGCAAAGCTGTTAATGATAGGACGTTTTGGAGTTCATGAATTCTTAGGGTCACCATAAAGCAGAAGTGATTTGATGCCATACAGAAGAAGAAGATTGGATTTCTGTATCATAATGGCAGGTATCCTTTCAAGGACAAAAAAAGAGGGGAGGGGAAAAAACCTGAACCTAAAACCTAGAATCCAGAACCTGACAAAGGTTAGTCAAATGTAGGAAAGGGGGCCAATGTTAAAAACTTGATAAAGGAAATATAAAAATACATGTATTTATTGATCACAACTTTAAAAATATATAAGGGCCCAGTCACACGTTATGTATAAATAACAAACAATAAAACACAAGGGCTTATAAATCTGACCTGACACGTTTCACTATTGTTCCTCACTATTGACCTCTGAGGAAGGCCTATGTAGGCCGAAACGCGTTAGGTCAGATTTATAAGCCCTTGTGTTTTATCGTTTGTTATTTATACATAACGTGTGACTGGGCCCTTATATATTTTTAAAGTTGTGATCAATAAATACATGTATTTTTATATTTCCTTTATCAAGTTTTTAACATTGGCCCCCTTTCCTACATTTGACTAACCTTTGTCAGGTTCAGGTATCCTTTCAATTCAATGAGAGCTTCACTGACCTCTTGTATAGCCAGGTTTGAGTTCACCGGGATGACATTGGTCTGAGTCTCTCATAAGGTGACAGTATACGTTAGGAGGAAATGCTTACCACATTTTTTGCCTTTTTCCTTGAGGCTCAAGGCAGATAGGACATTTTAAAACAATGCCATTGGAACTATATAATACACACAGCCAAGGAGGTTCTTTAGGAATGTTAAATCTTTTAATCTAGTTTTTCTTTTAATTAAGTAACTCATCTCTTGACCTGAGCCTGCTTGCGGGGAGGGCGGGATACAAATTTGGTAAAATAAATAAATTGTTGGCTTTCAGTAAAAATTTCTGTTCTTATTCAGAACAGGTTCATCTCTGTATGTCTACTATATTCTTGGAATGACCAATGAAAGACAGAAAGCACCATCTCTTCTGAGTTTTGGATAAGTGTTTCATGTTGGCTTTTTGAATAAATGGGCATACTCCCAGATCCTTCCATTGAACAGAGAGCTGTAAAAAGTCAGGCACCAGAGAGACCAATACATTCTGTGCTTATTAGCTTTAAATCTGTCTTTTTGTTCTTAATTTGTATAATACTGAAAGTTAAGCTCTATAGGACCAGAGCATTTACTGAACCATAAGCACTGGCATACAGTTCTGGTTCAGATTGGGATTGGTTTATTTTGATACCAAATGGGGTAATTTTTCCTTTGATGAGTGATATGTGTGTGTGCTGAATATTTCTCCCATCTACACCCCACCCCCCTACACATACACAAACAATTCCCTTTTATTCCAGCTAGAATTCCAGAAACAAGTCTATCCAGGAAAACAGCAGTGGGGAAAAAGGAAAAGCAGGTATGGTGGGGAGGCAAAAAGGTTCAGCACAGCATTCTAGTCCATTGCTCTTCCATTTTAAATCTCCAACCTACTTGGTTTTGCCCAGTTGATGTCCTACTACACTGATTATGCCACTGTCCTATATAATTAGACCCTGAGAATTCTGCAAATTGCATAACGGATTTACTTTGCTATTCTTTTCCTTTTCATCTCCCCCCTCACCCACACTGAGGAACTGTAGAAATGGTATGAAGAGCAGAATGAAAATATGGTTCCTCATTTTAATATGGAAAGAATCTGGGCCCTACAAATTGCCAGCTTCACATATCCTTATGTTTAAGAACAAATGAGCTTCATGAAAGAAATAAAGCTTTTAGACTTCCCCCATCTTCCTTCAATCTTTGTCTCATAAAAGAATGATTATTAGGAATGTGCAAATTTTTGGGCGTGTGTGTGTATATTGGACTCAAAAATATTGGTATTTCCTGATATTCCCAAATCCCAATACTGGTACTGTATTGGGATTCAGAATTATTCAGGAATTCCAATTTTTTTCTCCCTCCATTATACTCTATGGGGACCATTATATTCAATAAGGAATCTATCTGGGGCGCTAGAGGGTCTTTTTTTTAGGTAGAGGCACCAAATTTGCAGCATAGCTGTTGGTGCCTCTCCTTAGAAGAGCCTCCAAGTCCAATTCTATGGGTCCCCAAAGAAGGTGCCCCCATCCTCCATTGTTTCCAATGGAGGAAAAAATAGCAAAAAAAGCAAGGGCAATAGAAGCCCAGCAGAACAGAATCAAAGTCCCAGAGACTCTCTGCAGTAGAAACAGAAAGTGGGGGGGCTTTTTGGAAGCCCAGCAGAACCAGTCCCACTGTGGCACTGCAAACCCAACAGGACTAAAATTAAACTAGAGAATCTCTGGAGTAGAAACTGAAGGTGAAACTGAATCACAATCCAAGTTGGGGGAGGGTTTGGAAGCCCAGCAGAGCCTGTGCCAGCTGCATAAATATCAGATCTATGGGTGGACCACTAGAATAGAGTACCTAAGGTCAGCCACCATCTTGTAATTCAGTTAATCATTTGATAATTATTAGCATTATAATATTAGCACCTTTTAATGTTGGATTGTTTTATATGGTTTTAGAATCATTTAAATTGTCTATTTGTTGTTTTTATTCCTTTGTAAGCCACCCTGAGCCTGCTTCAGCTGGGATATAAATCTTGTAATAAATAAATAAGTAAATATAAATAAATAAACCAGTGCAATGTACTAGTGCCCAGCAGAACCCAGTACCAATGTGGCAATGCCAGGTCAACAGGACGGATGTGAAGCACGGAATCACAATCCAAGCAAGGGGGATCACAAGCCCAGCAGAAACAGTTGCAAGCCCAGCAGAACCAGTGCCACTGTGGTAGTGCACACCCAGCAAGACTAAGATCAAACCAGAGAATCTCTGCATTAAAACTTAAGGGATGGGGGCATTTTTGCAAGCCTATATGGCCAGGGACCTACTTACCTAAGGGACTGCCTTTCCCTGCATGTTCACCAGAGAGCACTAAGATCTGGATCCCAAAATCACCTGGGTCTTCTGGGCCAGATTGGCTGTAACGAGGGCCAGGGCCTTCTATGTGGCGGCCCCTCACTGGTGGAATGAGCTCCCAGATGACATCAGGGCCCTGTGGGACCTCCTACAGTACTGCTGGGCCTGCAAAATGGAGCTCTTCCATTAGACTTTCAAGTAGGGTGCCACCTCGACTTTATGGCCCTAGCCCTAATATCAACATCATTACCAACCTGGCCTTAACAACAGCACCACCAACAGCTGGAGGTTTAACAGCTTGGCAGGAGCCTGGAGGCTGCTATTCAGTGATAACAGAATGTCGCCATCTTGTAGTAACATCATGTGCTGTGTAATTACGGTTTTATACCTAAACTTATTTTACTGTTGTTTATATTGGAGTTTTAATGCATATTTATATCTATGTTGTGAGCCACCCTGAGCCCACCATGGTGAGGAGGGCAGCATATAAATCTAAGAAATAAGCCCAGCAGAACCCAGTGCAGGAGTCCAGTCTTAGAGTATCAGTAGCCAGAAGCCAAAGCCAGCATTGCACACTCTGCAAACCTCTCTCAGGAATAGAGGCTAGCTTAGCCATGCCCTGCTTTTTTGCTCTTTGCCCATGCACAGATGTATTTGAAAAAGAGTCAATTTCTGTGATTGGGTAAAGAGCAATGTTCCCTCTAATCTACAATCCTGTTTGCCACTTCTTCTCCCCTCCCTGTTGTACCCTGTGAAACCTAGTATGGGTGGGTAAAACAAGGTTGTTGGACTTCACATATGTAATGCAATGCTATTCGCAAAAGCATTGCTATGATTGGCCCTAAAGCATTACAGCTCCCCCTAAAGTGCTTTTTTCTACTGGAGTGCAGAGATGCCTCTTCACCTCTCCTTCTTGTTGCCCTGGAAACCAGAGGAAAAGGCGGGAAAAGGCTAGAGGCAAACTCTGCAGCCCTTGTTATTGCCGAATATATCCACCCCAAAAAGCAAAATAAATTTTCTGGATTTTTTTTTCTGGATCAGCTATTCTGGTAGCTAAAAAGATTTTCTGATCTGTATTTGGCTGCAAAAATACCTGAATAGTGCCAGTAAGGTATTTTTGGGGTATTTTTTCAGCTCAAGTGTAGCCGAATGCATATCCTTTGTGATTATTCTATTTTAATCCCTTTATCTTTGGATGTTACAGAAATATGGGAAGTAGCTTTTATGCTAAGACTTTGTCAGTGTTAAGGGAGAGCATACATATTGGACATCATATGATATTCTTTAGGTTAAATGTTATGTGTGCAAAGCTTATGAGAGCTAGTTTGGTATAGTGGTTAAGAGTGTGGACTCTAATCCGGGAGAACTGGGTTTGATTCCCCACTCCTTGACATGCAGCTGCTGTTGTGATCTTGGGTCAGTCATAAATTCTTTCAGAGCTGTTCGCTCAAGGGCAGTTCTCAAGAGAGCTCTCTCAGCCCCACCTACCTTACAAGGTGTCTGTTGTGGGAAGGGAAAGTGATTGTAAGCCACTCTGAGACTCCTTTGGGTAGTGAAGGGTGGCGTATAAATCCAATCTCTTCTCTTCTTCTTCTTAATTTGTAGGTAAGGTGATTTTTGTCACTTTGTTTCTTTTGGTGAGAAATGCAGCCTTGCAGAGTTTTCTGAACTCTTTGGCAACAATCCAATAATGTGCACGGCTTCCCTTTCTTTTCTGTAAGAAGGGAGCTTTGATTTTGTGCAAGGATATATTCTCTTTCCAGTGCAAAATGGGAAGCTGTTACATGTTTGTGGCTCTCCATCATCACTAGAACTCAAATCTACTGCGTGCATCTACTGCATGAAGCCTTGGTATGAAGATGTATTCAATAGAGAGTTAGACTTCTTTCATAGTTTGCCCTTCTGAGGTCATCACAATCTTTGAACCAAATTTATGCTTGGATCCTGATTTATTTATTTATTAGAAAAAGAGCATGATGAACAATGTTCTGAAAATGATTTTAACTCCTTTGGTCTTGATATGACAACTGAAATCTTTCAGTTAATGAAGAAAAATTGTTTATAATTAAATTTATTCAGTAGAAGCATAATTCATTTTAGTACACCTAGAGTTGATTTTTACTCACAAATACTCTTTGAATATGATTTTCTGTGCTTCAGTTTTCTTATTTTTTACTTGCAGTATATTAGCAAAAATACATGAGCAAGAATAAGGGGAATGAGCTTGTAAAATATTTGAATATAATTGCCATCTTAAAACTATAATGGTACAGGGATCTGATCTTCTAATATTCTGTGGCATTTTCATTGATATTTTCCAGTCCCAGGTGTCACTTGTTTAGGAGAGGCAGGAACATTGTCTAATATTTAATTCCTATGAAGTGGATTTGTAGAGATAAAATATCAAAGCTCCTGGAGTGGGCATCTTATAAATATCTTGTATTGTAACAATGGACAGAGCCATGTAAGGTACCATTCAGTAGTGCTGGTTCCAAAGCCTGATTTTTGCACAAAGTTCTTTGAAGTAAGTAAAGGTAAAGGTTCCCTTGCTCGAAAGCCAGTCGAATCCGACTCTAGGGTTGCGGTGCTCATCTCCGTTTCAAAGCCGAAGAGCCAGCGCTGTCCGAAGACATTTCCGTGGTCATGTGGCCGGCATGACTAAACACCAAAGTGCACGGAACGCTGTTACCTTCCCACCGAAGTGGTACCTATTTATCTACTTGCACTTTCTTGCTTTCGAACTGCTAGGTTGGCAGGAGCTGGAACTAGAGACGGGAGCTCACCCCGTCATGCGGCACCTGGGTCTCGAACTGCTGAACTACTGACCTTCCACAGCCTGCAGTTCAGGGTCTTAACCACTTGAGCCACCGCAGCTCCTCTTTGAAGTAGCCCCTAGGAATTCCATTACTCATGAAACTGGGCAACATTTTGTTTGCATCCATAGTTACGTTGGGAACACAGCCTACTGACATGTGTATAACTGCATTAAAGTTCTAGAAAACTGAGAATGCAGTAATAACATTAGTGAAATCTAGAACGATCAGTCCAATCCCATTGTCACTATTGTTGTGTGTCAATAAAGAACCAAACCATCAAAACTATACTGTGTATTGGTGAAGATGGGTAGCTGTTTTAGTCTGTCTGTAGCAGTAGAAAAGAGCCCAGTAGCACCTTAAAGACAAACAAAATTTGTGATAAGGTGTGAGCTTTTGTGAGGCACTACTCACTTCTTGTGAATATTGTGCATTGTTTTCTAAAATACTATGTATACAAGCAATACAATAAACACTACATATTTTGTTTTAAATGTGCTTATGCGACATCGATATTATCTTACTTTCCAGGAATCAGTAAATGCTTTCTGTTCTATTTTGGGAGTAGTTTAGAGTACATACTTAGGTACAGTGGCCATAGACCTCTGTGAATAAGTCATGTAGCAATATAAGGCTATGGGATTGTTGCTTTAGCTGAAAAAACCCAGGCTTTGAACTGAGCCAAACTGAATGGCTCCCTGCCATGTGCTATCTTCTGATTCCAGGGAACTGTATGTTGCCACTGCAGCAAGATTTTTACCCCACTTTCTGCCCTCGTAGGGCAAGATGGGTAACAAATTACAACCTCATCTTAAAAGCCATTAAAGCCAACACAGAAATACATCATCAAAACATTTAAAACAGGAGCTTAAAATAAATACAAAAGATAAAGGCAGCAGTTAAAATACTGGGGAGACAGAAGGGATCACTGAAAGAACGCCAAGCAAAACAAAAAGTTTTTATCTGCTGGCAGAAGACAGCGACAGAAGGGACGGGTAAATCTCTCTGGGGAGAGAGAACCAGAGCTTTGGTGCTACTGCTGAGAAGGCCCTCTCCTGGGTTGCCACCTGCCTAATCTCAGAATGTGTGGGAACCAGAGGCAAGGCCTCTGAAGATGACAACAATGGTCAGGTAGGTTCATAGGTGAGCAGGCAGTCATTCAGGTATATTGATCCCAAACCTTATATGACTTTGAAGCACTGAATTGTGCTCAGAAACAAATTGGAAGCCAGTGTAGGAGTATGCCAATTATTGTATGGAACTGGGGTCTTGATAGAGGTGGTGGATGAATCATCCGATTAACCTCTGTTACAGTTATCTGCAAGATATGCTGTGTACCAAGCTGTATTTCAGGTCTTCCTCTTAGAGCTGAATTGACTGAGAATCCACTGGATCTTGGCATTTCAATTGAAGTAAAAAACCTCCAATGCGAAGAAAAGGGTTTTAAATCTTATTGAGAAAGACCCTTATATGGGATTGTGATAAGTGATTGTTAAGAATAGAATCCAATGGTTAGGATTTGATGACAAAGATATGGACAACATAAAACAAATAAAGCTCTTAGTACTGAATTTGGATAGACCAAGCACTTTATTGAGGCTACGGCATGTATGCCCACCAGCATTCTTTTGAGTTCCCTTGTCTTATGCCGTCCTGAGCTGCTTAAAAGACCTGATGATCCTTCCTTGTAGAAGAGCATTTATGCTCACTCAGTTAAATTCTTTTCCCTCAGCCATGTTGGAAGGCCAGTTCTCGGGCATTCCTGAGACAGACTTTGTAAATGTAGATCCGGTTAGCTTGAGTCCTTAGAACATATTTTATTGGAGTGTGAAATCTGGTCTGATTTGTGAGAGAGGTATTTGTTGTTCATAGGTTATGTGAATTTACCATCTCAAAAAATCATCCCGTTTTACCTTGTAGCTGAAGATTGAAAAACTACCTTAGCAGCGATTCCCTATAAAAGGGTTGGATCTTGATCTGTTCAAGACCTTTGAGTCAAAAGAACAGTTAAGTAAGTAAGTAAGTCACTGTAGATGCATCAAGACTGGAGTGATATGGTCCCTACTACCCACTTCAGGCAACATCCTGGCTGCATCATTCCATACCAAAGTTTACGAACACTTTTCAAGGGCAGCCCCATGTACAGCACATTGTAGTAATCTAACCTAGGTATAACCAGGGCATGTACCAGATCGTTCCTGCCTAGGTTTGCAACTCCATCCAAAACGGGTGACACCTTAAATCCTGGGTCAGACTTTCTACTCACAAGTAGAACTTCCATCTTGTGGGATTAAGCTTCAGTTTACTAGCCTGCATGCATCCACTCCAAAACTGCCTCCAGGCATTGGTTCAGGGTTTCTACAGCTTGTCTAGGATCAGCTGAAAGTGTGAGATAGAGATGAATGTCATCTGCATATTGAAGAGTAAAAAACCCAGTAGCACCTTTAAGACTAACAAACTTTATTGTAGCATAAGCTTTTGAGAAACACAGCTCTCTTCATCCATGCATCTGCATATTGGTGACAGCCCAACCCAAATCTCCTGATGATCTTACCTAGCAGTTTCATGTAGATGTTAAAGAACATGGGGATAGATGGAACCATACAGGATTCCATAGGCCATAGACCATCCCGAATGGGTGCCATTTTTTAATTGCACGCTGGAGCAATCAGACGGGGGAAAGCCTACAATTGGCCGATTGGGAACTGAAAACGCCAGATTTTAACTAGTATCTATTAAGTACGGCTCCAAAGTGCGGCAAAATGGGATGCTCACGGACGAGGTATGTTTCCCAGATGTTGCTGTTTGGAAATTACATTTAAATCCGCCAGGCACTCGTGCATGGCGTGGATCTAAAGAGCTGTCTGAACGGAGCCTTACTGGATCTGTCCCAAGTCTTCCTCCATTGCCAATCTAGCCATTCCCCTTGTTTTTTTTATTGTTGCCAGAGCCTCCGTAAACCAAGGGGCTCCCTGGTTCATAGTTTAGTTTGAGGTCCAAATCCATTTAAATGTCATAATACAGTTGAGTTGTAAAACAAGGAAACCAGCAACTGCAAATAGAACACTAAAAACCAAATTGGCCTCATTAACGACTGCTACTTTTCAACATTTTCAGCTTGACTTCCAGGAGTTTTCATCTCCAAGTGAGAGTTTTATTTAAAGCATCTTCTGTCTGATGTTGCACCCATCACTGCTGCAACATGCAGAGCAGCAGGTTACCAGGTATTTCTGCATTGTGTGGTGCTTTTCTGTACCAAATACAAATCTGAGGGCCAATTCTCAATAATAAGAAATATTTCTGCAACTGTTGCATTTTCTTTTCTGTTATAATGTTCAAGATGAAAGGAGTTTGAAGCTTGAAAGAAATTTGAAGCTATGGCATTTTCTGATTGTTTTTAGTGTTCCTTAATTGGGGATGAGGGTATTGTATTTAACTTCTGAAGCTTCTTCCCTTCCATCAGAAAAGAAAGGAGAAAAAGGTTCAAGAAATCATTCCTGTTTAGTCTAGGTAAGAGTACTAATCTGTGGAGTACTGTAAGAAAACATTAGTCCAGTGGGTAGAAAAATATTTTGAAAAAACTCGGAAGATATTGTTGACCAGACAAGAAGACCCTGATGTGCCTTTTGTAACTATTGTTCAGTGCAAACAAGGTCAGCTTCATAGAAATTAAAAATAAGACTGAATTGCTCGTGTGAACTGTTCTGATTGGTGGAGCATAGTAGAGAGAGAGTACAGGCTGGCTTTTAACCCATCTCTTTCTGTCTTCAAATGCTACAGATGCAATGTCATAGGATTCACCATGTGTTGGTATAGCTGCTAGATCAATTTGCTGAGACATGGAGCTGTTTATCAGAATACTGACTTCCAATCTCCTGTCACATAAATAAAAAGTAGGTGTAACTATGTGTCCCGTAAAATTGTCTGTTGTCAATATGTATAAAGAACCAAATTTATATTTCTGTAAGTAGTATACATTAGGTCTGTTCACAGAGAAATGGAGATTTCTGCTCTAACAAGTATATAACACTCTTACCCCACCACCAGCTACCTCAGACAATGCTTTATTTATAAATATAATATTCAAAGAACTGCATAGGTTTGAAACACTTACAGTATCTCAAACTATTGTTTGAGACTCTAGTGAAATGTTTAGTTCAGAAAAAGAGCTTGTGGGGAAATGAAGTGTTTCCCAAATGTTCCCCTGTTTAGCATGTTGGATGGGTTTCTTAGCCTAAATTGCTGCTTTGGTACCATTTTAATTACTCTTTTTAATTGTTTTTACAATCTGCTTCTAGCCTAAGGACTGCTATGCAGATCATTTAGGCTGCTAAAAGATTTGTGCTATGGGTTTTTATGCTGTTGTTGGCTGGGTTTTAGTGGTTTGTTAATTTTAATTATTTTTGAATTTTTTTTCTCTTATTTTGTGTGCTATCTCAAGCAGGTCTGTGAAGAGATGGCATATAAACCTTCTAATGTTTTTGTTTTAAACTTTCTAGAAATCGTTCCTAGTAATAATTTCCTAGCCAGTCAGATTTGGATATGTGGTACTGCTGCTGGGGACAATTCATAGTGAAGGCAGAATGTGCCTGCTCTGGCCTGCAGGCCCTATTCCACCCTGCCCTCCTAAGGTGTTTCTCCACACCTGGAGGGGCTTTTCTTCCACTCTCAGGGCAGCCCACCACCACCTCCTGATCTTCTGTCAGAATTGCCCACTGGAAGGGTCAGAACCACCAGCTTCCCTTCCTAGGACTTGTCTCTGTGTCTCTGGCTGCCCAGCGCCTGGTCACCACAGGGACAGTTTACTGCCTTGCTTGCCCCTGGAGGAATAGCTACTTGCCAACAGCCTGCCTTCCCCTGACTCACCTTTTAAAATAGCTTGTCCGAGACAGTGGAGGTCTATGTGGTACAGAGAACCATGGCCAGCATCCAAAGTTCTAAAGTATTTATTAAAAAGAAAATATTTACAAGCATACTTTTTGCACAACACCAAACTGAGCAAGGAACACAAAAGAAATGGGAAAAACACAATTCCTCTGTCCCTCTCTCTATACAAGCCTTATCAGACATTAAAATATAGGACAGGCCCCTTTAGCTTAGGTAGTTACAAATCCCTACAAATTTCCTTTACCTTGACACTTTCTTCAGCTCTCCAGGCGAGCACATGGTCATAATGTCTGCCTGCTCCAGAGAAGAGGTCTGCGTCCTCTCATGGACTCTGCATCCCAGGAAAAGAGAACTTCCCCCGGCTCCCAGAAATTTTATCTCCTTCCTTCCCCCCCTCCCCGACCAGATCATGCCATGTCAAAGAGGCTTTTCCTGGATGTCTCTAGAATTCTCCTTTCTGAAGATTTTCTAGCCTTAATCGCTCCAAGTTTCTGTTCCCTGCTTGGAGAAGGGGAAGTGCTTGACCTACCCATCATCTCTCTTGCTAGATCTATTCACATGTGTATGAAGGTGAGCTGTCTGGAAAGCAATTATACAGACTTCCCTCTCTCCATACCTCTTTCTCAGTCCAAAGGAAAAACACTTTTAAAATGCACAGTGGAGGTTTAGCTCATCTCAAACCTCCCAGGAGAAAAACTGCACTTCTCACAAAGGCTATGCTTGTTAGAGAAGCATTGCCCTCACTCTAAAATAGGCTTCCCTCTATCGCTCCACTTACTGAAGAAATCCATCTTCAAAATCCCTTCAAGTTTCTCAAATGCTTTTCTATTGGCATGGGAATGTTTTTGCTTGAGAAAAACATGTCTAAACTTCTTTATTGTTCTTTAGATCCTGGCCATAGCATTCTTATTTTTAACCTTTCATTCTACATGGCACTGTGTCACCGCAGGATGTAATCAAGGATTACATATTTTGTAAGTAGACTCTGTTTGCTCTGATATGCTAAGTTTCCAGGGGGTGAGAAGAATGAAGCCTTCAATCATGCTACTTTCTCTGTTTGCATTCTCAAATGATATAATCCTGTGTGGACACTATTATAGTCTACTAGTGGCAGTGTCTAGATATATGAAATTATATAGAGTCTACTTAGAACTGTGAATTCTGTCTTATCTGTGGTGTGTACAGTTCATAATTGCACATAGAAACATCATGACAGTGCCTCCAAGGCAATGAGGCATGTCTGGCTGATAATGTTAGAATTTGTTGCTCACAGATATTAGGATTAAAACATCTTCTGTATTTTCATTTTTAGCTAAGTCTTCTAAAATCTTTTCAATTAATCCTCATTTCTTAAAACCTTTCCAACTCCTGCAATTTAGGGCTGGTTGAGACTCAGCCTGTGGTAGTTTAGTAATTGTTTGAAGCGGTGTGGTTTGAGATGAGTACATGACATCACTGTTTTTCAAAGTAACACACAATGTAACTTGTTTTGGTGGTTTTCTCAGCAGGACGTTTGTGTGGTTCCTTCCCATTTAATGGTGCGTGTTAGCATAGGTGACCACTGGTAGGCCATGTGAAATCTCAATAAGCTTAAGAGAACTTTTGTGCTTCTTACCATGTTCTTGGATTCTGAAGAATTCTCTAAAGCTGCAAATATTTAATACTCTGCTGTTTACTGTTGCATTGCCAGATTATTTATTTATTTTGTTACATTTATATCCTGCCCCCCCTGCAAGCAGTCTCAGGGCATAATCAAGTAATCCAGTTCATTCCCCAAAGTGATACTCACTGGCCATTCATTGGCCAGTTTGACACTGTGGAATTTTGGTCTTCAAACATCCAGGGAATAGCTTGTCATCCTAAAAAGTAATTGTAACTCTCTAGATATTAGCTAATGCTATTGATCTTGGTATGTTTGAGTAACCAGTGGCTGCTAAAACTGGATGTTGGATTCCTTTACTGGATTCTGGATTCAGTTATGCTCTGCATAGCACTGAGCTACCTACTGCTGTATTTTGCATTGCTTGATCTTTTGGCCTTACGTTGTTGATGTGCCTGTGACTTTGATGACTATGTATCTACTGAAGGGGGCTATGAAACATTATGTTGGCGCAAGAAACTAACATGCCCATCTTCCTGGTCATTTGCTATAGAAATTGATGTACTAAGCTACCGCTTCTGTTGTCTGCCTTTTTTACAGGACAAAAACTTGTTCTTTTCTGTGTGAGAACTGGGTGTAGAATCAGCTTGGCCGCTCCAGGGTATAGCAAGTTTAATGGATTATAAAAGCGAGTGTATAAGAGTGGCAAAAATTTAAATGACAAACTCTGAAGGAAAGTTCAATCTTATGTAGTCATTCTGCCACAAGGCCTGTCTTCAAAGGCAAGGTAGGGAGCTGAATGAGGTGAAATCAGTGCTTTAATGAAAGCACAATTGAGTCTTGCTGTGGAAGGAGTGCCTGTAGCCAATTACCTAACATAGACATTGAATTTGACTTATTCTGATGGAAGTTTCGTTCAGGGATGATAATACCCAAGGGTATTAACCTCCAGCAGAGTTATGAATGTCGCTTTAATGGTATTTTGAAAGCAGCATGTATTTAACTGTTTTTGGGTGGCCAGTACCGCCAGTCGCACCTGCAGATAGTAAACTCTGGTATGCTGTATACAAAATTATACAAAATTCCATTAAGGTTTGAATCCTATTACTCATTCCTCCAAGTTTTGTTTCAACAAAAGGAGGCTTTTCTGGAGGAAGCCATTCTCAATCAGAATGGTAATAACAGCAGGAATAAGCACATTGTTGAAGAAGTGACACTTCTCATTGTATCTGAAAAAACAAAATGGGTACATTTCTGCTTTTTTTACTTTGTTGTAGACCAAGAGTGTATGAGTCACTTCCTAAGTTATCAGTTGATCTTATTTAGTAAATGTGTTAGCTGCCTTTTGACTAAAACAGGTCCCCATGTTGGTTTACAATATATGGTAAATATAAAATAACAGAAAATCAGAAGAACAATTAAAACAGTTCCAAAATTTACAGGAGTGAAGCCACTTTCTCAACAATTTTACCATAAAATACAGGTATCCATTAAAAATCCATAGTGAAAGGCCTTCTGGAACAGGCAGGTCTTAAATTTATTGGGATGGTCCTAGAGATGCTGTTTTTTGAAGCACTTCAGTAAGGTTGTGGGGGTCAGTAGCATAAAATGTATCCTTTTGGGGCCCAGGGAGCCAAACTACAGACAAGCTGGTTCCTTATTGAAGGCCCTTGTGCAGACATGAGCATCTAGCTCAGAAAATGCAGGTGGAGATGTTCTGTTAGTACTTGGGGGCCCTTCTAGGGCTTTAAAAGTCAGAACCAGCAGCCTGGGCTTGGAAGGAAATTGGAAGCCAGTGCAGGTGACATAACACTGGCTTAAAAGGATCACAACTCTTGCTGATTAATTTTGTGTTACTTGCAGCTTCTGAACCATTTTCAAGGGCAGCACCCCCCACCCCCGAGTGTGTTACAGTAGCAGGGGTGGAATGTTACTAATGTAAGTGTTGAATGTGGCCCTTTTCACATTGCCATTCTAAACAGGATGTTATTCATTGTTAGCCCGATTTTGAGTAAAGCAATATAGGGACAGGGGTTTCATACAGCGAATTTCCTTCCATTAATGAGCCATCTCTGAAGTGCTATGGTCATTTCAAACAGTACCACTTCCCTCCTGTCCTTTTTCACCATGCAATGTTCCTCAGATGTAAAAAAAAGAAGTTCTGCTAAACCACTATAAGTACTTCAGTGCTACAGCAGCACCATTGAGATGCATTGACTATAGCACTATAGCACTCATCTTAAAACTTTTTTTAAGTCCAAGGAAGATCATGGGGGGGAAGCAACATTGTAGGAAGCACTATGGACATTTTTAACAGCACACCACAGCAATTCAGAAGTGCAACAAAGGGGCTGAAAACAGAAAACAGTTTCCCTCAAAAGCGGCTTAACCACGCTTTGCTAACCCGACGCAAGTGGGTTTGTATGAACAAGTAAATAAATTCCACTATCAGTCGGTTACTAAAATCGGTCTGTCTGAAAATCCATTAGCAACCAGTTACTAAAACAGAATACAAAGGCAGTTTGAAAAGGATCTGTGTGTATATGAAAAAGTCTTCAGCCCTTTGCCACAAGGTAGGGCTGCTTCTCCAGAGATCAGCAACTGGAAGCTTTGAGCACACATTTGGCCCCCTGAATACTGTCTGCTCACCCCCAGCTGCTACTTCGTAGCCCAAGAAGTGTGTGATGACTGAAGCAGTGAAACTTGCTTGTAGCTGACTCTAATGGGGTATGGCTACCCCTTGGTCACTTCTGTTTGAATTCTTATCATAGCTCTCCAGAAATAAAAGTTGCTGGAACCTATGCACACTAGACTTCAGAGGACAAGCCCGGTACACAATTTGTTTATAGAATGGCTGCAAAGGATTCAAGCAAGTGATTCAAGCCACATATTACAAGCAAAATCTTTAGAACCCATCTGAAGCCTGATGACTTAAAGAAAGGTGTTTCTTAACCTGTTAGCAATGTTTCAAACCATTTTTGCACCTTGTTTTTTTTGGAGTTTTTTTTGGCAGAAAGCTAAGAAAAGTAGCTCTGGAACTTATTCCTTTTAGGCCATTGTCATCTGTACAGTAGTAAACAATGTCTCCAAAGTACAGCCAGTTACCACTTATAGTTTGTTTTCTGTAAACAAAAATCACCCTGGGAAAAAGTAACCCCAGAAATCTATACATTTTGCCATTGGCTAGTTTTTTCCCCACCTCAGCCCATGGAACAGGAGAAAAACAAAGCACCCCACAAATTATTCATAGCACACTATTCCAGGAATGTAATTTTAAGGTGCTTTGGAGAGTTAATTTTATCTTGATTGATTGATTGATCTCATGACCTGATAACATTTCAAGACTAAAGTCTAGGAAAGCCTTTTATGATGCCTTGAGATCTACTAGTCCTGCTGATAACCTTAAAGAAGGTCCATTTGAATTCAGATTTTGTTTGGGAGAAGCCAGCCACGGTTTTGATTTGCAGTCTCTCATTGTGCTGTGGAAACATAGAGATCTTTTAGGAGGAGAGATGGCTTCATCAAGAAGAGTGAGCTTTTATTTTTGATTGCTTAATATTTTCCCATGGGATTCTCTCTGCTTTTGGGCTTCTTTTAGAAATTTGCAGGGGATATTTTGGAGGTTTCCCAGCCAGGCCTGTAGTTACAGTGGGGCATCTTGGGGCTAGGCCCCCTGACTTGTTGGCAAGGCCCCCTGACTTCCCATCCAGCCCAGGGCATCACAGCTTTCTCTCCCAGATTAAATTGATTAGCCAGTGCCCCCTAGGAAATTTAAATGCCCCCTGACTTAAAAAATCCTGGCTATGGGCCTGTTCCCAGCCAGTTACTTCATGGCAAATGCCACCCCCCACTCCAGCCACAGTATGCGTGTGTGTGTTTGTGTGTGTGCAGAACTTTTGTGCTAGATGACACAGTTTCTAAATGACAGAAGTAGGGCTTGAGTAACACTCAGTATTCCTGTCTATAGCTGTATTATATTTCATCTCAGGGTGGAGGTGCCATTAAACATGCACATTTGAGTCCTGAAAAGGCTCTCAGAATGGTCTTGAGAAGTGACTGTGAAAGTGATCAAACTGCATTTAACAGCATGGACTAGAAAGTGAAAATGGCCCTTCAGCAAGCCTAGCTAAGTGGCTTCGGCTGCACTACAAGCCAGGACTGCTCAGTTCAGCAGAACCAGCAACAGGCATTTACTGACCCATTGTTTCTTCCTGCAAACTGGCAACAGTGAGGAAGGAGACAATTCTTTATTTTTTTGCCCCCAAAGGGTTTTTTTAAAATTGCTTTTTCTATACTACAACGAAAAAAAAGGGGAGGGAACTACAAACGAATGGTGAAAGTAAAGAAAACCCACTAAAAACCCAAGAGATGGTGGTCATACATAATGCTTATAGAATCAGCTTATTAGCTCAAAGTTATAGTTAAAGTTAATTGAATATGTTCATCTAATAGTCTATTTAAACTGAAAAATACAAAAATGGAAAAGTCCCCCATGTCTGCCTTCATAAAAAGCAAAGTAAGAAATAGTTATACAAAATAAAAAACTTTAAGACGTTCCAGAGTGCAATAACTACTCATTTTTTGTCCTTTTTCTTTCTCAAGTGATTGTTTTTGGGGCTGCCGCCCCCAGTGCTGAATCTGAGTTCTCGTCAGAAGATGCCACTGTGCCCTCTTCATCACTTTCTTTGGTGCTGTTATATTCCTCCTCTTCTTTTCCTTTTGCTAGACAACTATGAAGATGCAAAAACTCATGTGCTTTTTCAGTGGAGTCTGTTTTTTCTTTTTTGTCCATAAATTTGAAGATTATGCCTTCAGGGACAGTCCATCTGTAGGCAACATTGTTTTTCTGTCAAAATAGAACCAAGTCCCTATATTTCCTTCTTTTCCTTCTTATTTCAAACGGAATATCCTTCTATTTCTTTGTCGATTTTCAGGGTAGCTCTGTTTGTCACTTTAAGTATTTGATCCCTCACTTGTCTTCTGGAGAATCTCACCGTAACTTCCCCAGGCAGATTATTTTTTCTTATGAATTCTGAATACGACCTAAAGATCGTATCAATTTCGCTTTGTAATATATCTGTTTTAACATCTGCAATCGGGCCCAAAGCATCACACATAATCTGCTTCAGATCCTCTTCCTTCTCTTCCAGAACACCTTGAAATCTTAGGACATAGCTTGCCCTTTCCATTTGCAGCTGTAACAAATGGGATTAATTGGTGTGTCTCTTTTTCTCCGTTGTCTGCAGTTGTTTTTGAAGCTTCTTAGTATTGGCATCCACCTCTTTAAGCTCTTGCTCCATTTTTTCTGTTTTTTTAAACTGTCTAATTCAATTGAGTTTGCTGTACATCGAACTTATGGTGTAATGCCGTGACTTGTTCCAGCAGGGGTCGCAATGCTGCAGTCAGCATCCTTTGAAGCTCTGTTGTTGAGTCCATTCTAGGGACAGAACTCACTGGGCTGGCATTTCTGGCGAGCAGCTTAGGTTTTGTTTGCTTATCTTTCTCGTCCCTCAGTGGAGGCGCCATGTTGAGAAATTGTTTACTTTTTGCAAAAATTACCACAGTCTCTAGAATTCTTTGCAAAGCCTGTTAAGTTCTTACAAGTTCTTTGTTTTAGTCCATTTTGCTTCTGTAGCCCACCCCCCCTTAAGTCCGTGGTTGAAAATACATTTGTTTTCTTCTTATTGGGGGAGAGTTCCCTCCCCCCCCTTGCTTTTTAAGGGGAGGATTTTGGCTGGATCTTTGGTGTTTCTCGCTGTCACTTAGACTCACATTTCAATGATGTAGCCGCTTTCATCCGCTTTTAGCTCATATGCTCAGCCATCAAACGCTTGTTTCAGTGTGCATTCTTAGTTCCTTTCATGGATGCTCCGTGGCGGGACCTTCAGGGCATGGAAGAGCCCACCTTCACTGGCTAGTCGCCAGAGGAAGAGCTCTCCTAGCGCCCCATGGCTGGGAGCTCAACACAAGGGCTCCAGGAGTGGTGCAGACAATCGCACCCCCGCCCAGCCGCAGGTGCTGGCGCACAGCTCCCGAGAGATCGGGAAGCTGCCGCCGCCATAGCAGATGCCAAAACCAGAAGCCAGGAAGGAGACAATTCTTGTGGTGACATCTATCCTTCTTTCAGATCGCCACTTCAATCCCGCCTTGTAACCAAAACACACGGAAGACTCTGGTAGTTTCAGCAATAGCCTCTTGATTGCTTCCAACTGGAAGAGTGCATTTGCAGACAGCAAACACACTGGGAGACAGCAGTCAATGCCAGGAACAAGACCCAAGTGAGGTCCCTCCTATGCAAGCCTAGAGGGGGAAGCAGAAGTGGTTCTTGAATGCTCACTTAAAGCTATACATATATTCATACATCATATCCACTAAAAACCTCCCACTTTCCACTAAAGGCATTCAAGATAATTAAAACAACATAAACAATCACATTTTTAAAAAAATCAACAGAAAATCTGGATGCAGAAATATCTGATTAGCTGGAACCAGAAATGTAAAGCACATGGCTCCAGCCAAATGTGTCAGCGTCCTATCATTGAAGCACCACCAAAGAAAAAGCCTTGTCATGTATAAACACCTGCCTTATTTAAGGTCACAGTTATATATGGACTAGGACCTCAGAGGGTAACTTCTGAAATTAGGCAGTTTCATATGGGAGCAGGCAATCCTTGTAATACTCTGGTCATAACCAGCACTTTGGACTGAGCCTGGTAGTGCATGGGTAGCTTGTGTGTTAACCCATTAGGTAAAATGTGTGTTCTCTCATTTATTACAGATAATAATTCTGTTGCTGCATTTCGAACTAGTTGGAGCTTTGAAACCTTCTTGAAAGGTAGCCCCACATATACTGCATCAGAGGAAACTAGCTTTAATATGATTAGAACGTGAATAGCTGCCCAAAGTCACCTATCTCAAGGAAGGCTGGTGAGCCAACTAGAGTTGACCAAAGGTGTGATGTCCTACAAATCCAGATGTAAACACCAACTCTGTACCTGTTCTTTCGAGGACAATACAATTCTGTCCAGAACAGGCTGACTCTTCAGCTTTTGGTTTGGTATAGAATTGACATTCATCATGTCTGTCTTGCATTGATTGTACTTAATTGCTATCATAGGGTCTTATAGTTCTCTATAAACTGCAGAACCATCAAAAGTTTATACCATCTTTAGGCTTTTATACAATCCCATTTGAAAAAGAAAGAGAATCTTCATTTAACAATGTTTCTACCCATGGTGGTAATGTGTGTTTCTTTTTCTAGTGTTTTCATGTATGCGTTTCTATCTGATTGTGGAAAGAGTTTTGGATCTACATTATGTTAAATAGAAGGATTTAGTGGTGGACATTAATATAGTTAATAAAGTTTGTATAGTGATGGTGATTGTTGTGATCCATTCTGGTTGGAAAAAATGTTTTTCTGAAATATCGTGTTCCTTATAGTGATTCCACTGCCCTTTTTAAAGCAATGTTTTTGCTAGAAATTATTATTACTGTATATTGATATTAAGGATTAGCCTAATGCTAGAAGTTTTATGGTAGTGGAGATGAATGGTATTGTAAGGATTTTCACTGATCATTGTAATACAACAAAATCTAAATGCAAGTAGCCTAATGTACATAAAGTAAATTTGGTGTTAGTGTTGGAGAATGGAGCAAAGGCTCAACTGAAGAAAAAGCAGTCTAATGGACTTTTAAAAAGCCAATAAGCTCAGTTTTTATTGTATCCTTATATCTTTTGTTGTTGTTCAGTCGCACAGTTGAGTCCGACTCTTCATGACTCCATGGATCATATCATGCCAGACCCTCCTGTCTTCTGTCATCCTCTGGAGTTTGCTCAATTTCATTTTAGTTGCCTCGATAACACTGTCTAACCATCTCATCCTTTGCCATCGCCTTCTTCTTTGACCTTCAGTCTTTCCCAGCATCAGAGTCTTCTCCAGTGAGTGCTCCCTTCTCATTTGGTGACCAAAGTATTTGAGCTTCAGCTTCAGTATCTGGCCTTCCAGGGAACAGTCAGGGTTGATTTCTTTTAGGATTGACTGATTTTATCTCCTTGCAGTCCAAGGGACTCTCAAGAGTCTTCTCCAGCACCATAATTCGAAAGCATCTATTCTTCAGCGCTCAGCCTTCCTTATGGTCCAACTCTCTCAGCCATACATTACTACTGGGAATACCATTGCTTTGATCATATGGACTTTTGTTGGCAGGGTGATGTCTCTACTTTTTATTATGCTGTCTAGCTTTGCCATTGCTTTTGTCGCAAGGAGCATGTGTCTTTTAATTTCATGGCTGCAGTCACTGTCTGCAGTGATCTTGGATCCCAGGAACATGAATTTTGTCACTGCTTCCATGACTTCACCTTCTATTTGCCAAGGAGTGATGGGGCCAGATGCCATGATCTTAGGTTTTTTGATGTTGAGTTTCAAGCCAAATTTTGTGCTCTCCTCTTTCATATTTAGCAAGAGGCTCTTTAGGTCCTCTTCACTTTCTGCCATTAGAGTGGTATCATCTGCATTTCTGAGGTTGTTGATGTTTTTCCCGGCAATCTTAATTCTGGCTTGTGATTCATCCAGGCCAGCATTTCGCATGATGTACTCTGCATATAAATTAAATAAGCAGAGTGACAATATACATCCTTGTCATACTCCTTTTCCTATGCTAAACCAATCAGTTGTTCCATATCCTGTTCTACTGTCACTTCTTGACCCTTATACAGGTTTCTCAGGAGACATGTAAGGTGGTCTGGTACTCCCAACTCTTTAAAGATTTGCCACACTTTGTTGTGATCCACACAATCAAAGGCTTTAGTGTAGTCAATGAAGCAGAAGTAGATGTTTTTCTGGTACTCCCTTGCTTTCTCCATAATCCAGCGAATGTTGGCAATTTGATCTCTGGTTCCTCTACCTCTTCGAAATCCAGCTTGTACTTCTGGCAGTTCTCTATCCACATACTGCTGAAGCCTAGTTTGTAAGATCTTGAGCATGACCTTTCTAGCTTGTGAAATAAGTGCAACTGTGTGATAGTTTGAACACTCCTTGGCATTGCCCTTCTTTGGGATTGGAATGTAAACTGACCTTTTCCAGTCCTGTGGCCACTGTTGCATTTTCCAAACTTGCTAGCATATTGAATGAATCACTTTAACAGCATCATCTCTTAAAACTGAATAGCTTAGCTGGGATACCATCTCCTCCGCTAGCTTTGTTGTTAGTAATGCTTTCTAAGGCCCATTGGACTTCGCACTCCAGGATGTTTGGCTTGAGGTCAGCGATCACACTGTCATGGTTGTCAAGGACAATGAGGTCCTTCTTGTATAGTTCTTCTGTGTATTCTTACCATCTCTTCCTAATCTCTTCTGCTTCTGTTAGGTCCCTACCGTTCTTGTCCTTTATCATGGTCAGCTTTGCATGGAACGTTCCCTTGATTTCTCCAGTTTTCTTGAAGAGATCTCTAGTCCTTCCCATTCTGTTGTTTTCCTCTTACTTTGCATTGTTCATTCAGGAAAGCGTCCTTATCCCTCCTTGCTGATCTCTGGAAATCCGCATTCAGTTGGGTAAATCTTTCCTTTTCATCTTTGCCTTTCACTTTCCTTCTTTCCTCTGCTATTTGTAAAGCCTCTTTGCTTTCTTGCATTTCTTTTTCTTTGGGATGGTGCTGATTGCTGCTTAGTAATAAATATCAAGATATCAGTTAAGAGATTATGTATAGGTTGGGTCTCACATTCAGCCTTACAGAAATTTCACAGGAGGGAGAACAATATATGTCCAAATCAGTGCATGGCCCCTGGTTGCCACTTCCAGGTTGCCACTTCCAGGAAGAGGCCCAGAGTTCTTCTGCAATTACAACTGATCTACAGATTACAGAGAGGAAATAGCAACTTTGGGGGGTGGACACTACATCATCACATCCCCACTGAGCTCCTTCCCCTTCCCAGGCACTGCCCTCTCCTCTTCAGGAATTTGCCAAAGTGGGATTGGCAGTTCTACTCCAGACCTCCAAGTAAATTTAGAAACTCTTATATTGTGCAAAAAGATTTCAAGCTAAAAAGTAAAGGTGGTTTGGATCAGTATGCTGACATACCTGGATCTCAGGTAATTTGTTTGTTTTGTGCCTACCTCAGCTGTCACCCACTGCTAGTTGTTGTTGTTTTTTTGTTTTACAGAGCTTTCCTAAGAGACCTTTGTTTAATGGGTATATCACACAGTAATTTTGTTAAAATAAAATGTAATTTAGGTACCTAAAGTTTCTTAGCTGGTCATTATGTGCTTACTTTCGAATAACTGCCTTCTTTTAATTTTGGTCAATAGAAGATTTAAAACAAGTGCTCACAAAAATATTTGTTTTTAGTCCAGAAAATATGTTAACTTTCAGGGTGTGTGTACCAGATAGACGTCCTGGGGTGTTTCTCTGTCAGCATCTCCCTAATAATGTATGGTGCTCTTGAGTAGAGTGTCAGTTCAGGTTGCTTACTGAGGAAGTCATTGCCTTATTAAAGATGCACCATCTTTATTACATTGTTTGGGGGATTCATCCTCTCCAAGTTTGTCTCTTAGAATAGTTCTGTTTGCACATAAGTTTGCTATTCTGTTTCAGATATCCAGTTGCTGGTACCTGTATTTGCAAGTAGCTCTGCTGTGAAGTGTTTGCGTTAAAAAAAAAAAATGAATCCCAGTTGGGTGTATGCTGTTGATGGGTGTAAACCTAAAACAAATGAAGAGCAGCATGGGAACATTCCAAGGCAAGAAGGGAGCCTTTCTTTTCCTCCAGATAAATGCTAGGGTATACTTTGGTTGAATGAGTACAACCTCAGGAAACAACTGAAATACATGAAAATTTGAAACTGCATTACAAAGTAAGCCACTCATCTATCTAGCTCGACACTGTTTGACGATAGTTTTCTAAGGCAGATGTTTTCCTCAGCCCTGCTACAAAATCCTCTTAATTAGGACTGAACAGGAGACCTTCTGCAGTGAGCTACAGCTTCTGTCTAGGGTTAAAGCAAGACTTCTGAAGGTGAAATAACATGCTGTGCATCTCATCTAAGCTTCAGCTGTGTCAAAGTCTTAATTTTTATTGCTATTTCTCTGTTAATTATTTTGTTGCTGAAAACAGTTATGGAGAGCCTGATTTAAGATTGTTCATAAATCTGTTGTTTGGGTGAACCATAAAAGGAGTGGAACATCAGTTTTGTTTTTTTTAAGTATTCAAATCATTGACTTCATCATTTTACTACAAGCCCAAACAGTGTTCTTTATCCTTGCAGTCTTATTGCTTTTATAAGATACATGTGCATTTTATTCATTTACTTCATTTATACCCTGCCCAATGGAAACCTTTACCTTTACTTTCCCCCAAGATGACCCAAAGTGGCTTACATCCTCCTCCTCCTCACAACAATCCTGTGAGCTAGCTCAGGCTGAGCGTGTGGGTGTGGGTGTGAGTGAGAGACTGGCCAAGGTCACCCAGCAAGCTTCCATGGCAGAATGGGGATTTGAACTTAGGTCTCCTAGATCCTAGTCATGAGCTGTTGGCAGGCTCCTACAGAGGCGTGCCAGAGAACAGTGCAGTTGGGGGCAGTGGGCTTTTCCAGCTGTCTCCTTTAATGGTGGAATAAGCTCTGTTTTCTGGGAAGCCTGACTCTGTGGTTCTGTGGGATGGTGAGGAACATACCAAAGTGCTAGCCTGACAAAGACCTTCAACTCCCTCCCTTCCATCCCTCAGGGCTATAGCACACAGACTAGACTTAGTGGACTCTTACATTATTGAATAGGAATAGGAATCTGAAGTGCACTTTTGCTGTCAGAGATATCTAATATAAAAATTAATGTATTTCTTCCCCAAGGTTTCCAGCAGGCTGTTCAATATTAGGCTTTCTGTCAGTGCAGTAACGAGTTCTAAGTCAGGAACTGGAGTGGCCGTGTGATGCTATTCTTTCACTCACTAACTGTAATAAGACCTCCTAATTTGTTCTGTTCAGTGAACCCTCACTTTTAATAGACTGACATTTATTTCTTAGGGCCTTTGCCTTCTGGGTCTCCAAGCCTTTCTCATCTAACACTTCAGACTTTGCTTCAAAGTATTTCCAGCTTAGTTTTCATGTCTCTTCATGTGTTTCTTCTAACTCTAATAAGATTCTTCTACCAGCCACCCTTGTAGGGTAAGTATCCTCATGGAAGAAGACACGTCAATTTTTATGCATGCCAGTTCGTTGATCTTTTAGCTCTAGAAGGAATAAGCTTACATGCAGCCTGTTAAGAATTTGTTTATATAGTTCTGGTATACAGAACAGTTCATAAGAACATAAGAGAAGCCAATGTTGGATCAGGCCAATGGCCCATCTAGTCCAACACTCTGTCACATGGCCAAAAATACCAGGTGCCATCAAGAGGTCCAACACTGGGGGCAGGACACTAGAAACCCTCCCACTGTTGCCCCCCCACAAGCACCAAGAATATAGAGCATCATTTGTCCCAGCCTGTATTCAAGATGGATAGTTATGTCAGAGCCAGACTAGACACTCCATGTGATGCAAAGGTGCCTGACTCCACTTGCTGTCCTGTCTGAACTGGGAAACTTACCTGGAACATAAGAACATAAGAGAAGCCAATGTTGAATCAGGCCAATGGCCCATCTAGTCCAACACTCTGTCACACAGCGGCCAATATACCAGGTGCCATCAGGAGGTCCAGCAGTGGGGCCAGGACACCAGAAGCCCTCCCACTGCTGCCCCCTCCAGCACCAAGAATAGAGTGCATCACCTGCCCCAGACTGAGAGTTCCCATCTATACCCTGTGGCTAATAGCCACTGATGGACTTCTGCTCCATATGTTTATCTAATTCCCTCTTGAAACTGTCCATGCTTGCAGCTGCCACCACCTCCTGTGGCAGTGAATTCCATACGTTAATCACTCTTTGGGTGAAGAAGTATTTCCTTTTATCTGTTCTAACCCGACTGCTCAGCAATTTCATAGAGTGCCCACGAGTTCTTGTATTGTGAGAAAGGGAGAAAAGTACTTCTTTCTCAACCTGCTCAATCCCATTCATAATCTTATAAACCTCAATCATGTCACCTCTCAGCCGTCGTAAAGCACTCCTGTGTTCTGTTTCACTCCGGAGCACTGGAGGAAGGGACGAAGGGCTCCTGGTTTCCCTCCCACACTGTTTTCACTAGAGGAAACAGCTGTGGGGGGCCTGTTTGCCCCTTTCTCTCTGTCATAAAAAAGGTAAAGGTTCCCTTGCTCGAAAGCCAGTTGAATCCAACTCTAGGGTTGCGGTGCTCATCTCTGTTTCAAAGCCGAAGAGCCAGCGCTGTCTGAAGACGTTTCCGTGGAATCATGTGGCCGGCATGACTAAACACCAAGGCGCACGGAATGCTGTTACCTTCCCACTGAAGTGGTACCTATTTATCTACTTGCAATGTTTTGCTTTCGAACTGCTAGGTTGGCAGAAGCTGGAACTAGAGATGGGAGCTCACTCCGTCATGCGGCCACTCAGGTCTCTGTCATATGGAATGTCTAATTTGGCTTTTAGGCTGTCATATGGAAAGTCTAATTTGGCTTTTAGGCTGTCATATGGAATGTCTAATTTGGCTTTTAGGCTGTAGTAACAAAATGAGATGGGAGATGGATGGCACTGACCAGCAGACTTTATTCCCGCATGTGCTTTCATAAATCAGAGAGCTCACTTCAACAGATGAATGAAATATATGTCCATTAGACCAATACACTTATATTAAAAGCTGCAAGCAACAGTAAAGTGAGTAGAAGGGGAAATCTTACAAAAAAGGCCAGTTTAAAACAAGTTCCAGTCAAGAGTAATCAGTTCATTTAGCATGCATGAAGGCTATTCCCAGTTGTTGACAGACAGAGTAGGATGAAATAAAATCTAGGGCCAGAATCCATTATAGTCAGCGGAGTTTTTGCTTTTAAGCCATAACTACCATTTTTAATGTTTATATTGTGTTTAAATTTTAACTGTATTTATTACAACTGATGTTACCTGCCCTGAGCCCATTGGCAGGATATAAATACAAATAATAAATAAATAAATAAAATCTAGGAAAATGCATAATGAGACACAATCAGGTCCGCTAAGAAATATAGAGGTATAGTCAATTTTTAAAAAAAATCTGTAAGGAGTGGGATATGCATGATATTAACACTGATTTGAGTGTAGGGTCGCACCTCCAGTGTGGAAAATTCCTGAAGATTTGGGGGTGGATGCTGGGAGGGGTGGGCTTTGAGAAGTTGATGGACCTCACTAGAATATAATGCCATAGAGTACACGCTCCAAAGCAGCCATTTTCTCCAAGGGAGCTGATCTCGGTAGCCTGGAGGTATACGACCCTAAGAGATTGAGAAATCCAGAGTGTTGTGATGGCAGTGTATATGTAAAGGTAGTACTGAACTTCTTGATAAATCCTACATCAGCAGTTTCGTGCTGGAGTCTTCCTTTTAAGTTCTTTCATGGGAGAATGGTAGTTTTTAGATCAGAAACAGAATGCCCTGGAAGATCAAAATGTTCATCCACTCATTTATAAACACAGATGTTTAATGTCAAGTTTGTGTCTGTTTTCTTGCCTAGGTTATTTACTTTGGACCACCAGCTTCATTTCCAATGCTGCTGTTTGGCTAAAGTAGTTCTTGTGGACTGTACTCAGGTCAGGTGATCTTTAGATACAGAGGTGATAACCCAAAGCCTTAGCTACATTGTAGAATAGGCTGAATGTACTGCCATTATGAGCCTCACTCCTTCTAACACTTTACTGTGGCAGGTACCTAGGTATACTGTTAAAGTTAACTGTCTAGAATCAAACTGAGAGTGAGCATTTGGCCTGAGATTGACCTGTCTGTGACTGACAGCAACAAGTGCAGTTAAACTGGTCTGAACTAGTTGAGAAACTGGGTAAAAGAAGTGTCACATGCCTTAAGCAACAGCATAGATCTGTCAGACCACCAAATTCTTAACCAATCATATGTTTTCCTGCCAAAAAGTTTGTTGGAAGTTGTAATAAAGTTCCTTTCTTATTTCTATAAATGTTTTGTGTAATGGAGAAGGAGAGAGTGGTCCGAGACAGGAAAGTAACCTTCATACACAAAGGTTGTATATGTCAGAATGCCATAGGTTTTCCAGGTCTGTTTGTGGTGCTGGTGGGGGGTGGGAGAGAGCTCTCTGGGAGGGGGAGCAGGGCGGACGTCATGCGGCAACACTGTGGTATTTTGGGCAAAACTCTATGGTATTTTAGACAAAACTACTATGGTTACTGGTGGGCTTGTGGTTGTTAGGGGTGGGGTTTCCCCCTGCTGGCCAGGTTGACCAGAAGACCAAGTCTGTACCTCACCAGGCCCATCCAGTAGACACACACTGCTTATCACTCTCAGAGCTGTTACTGCATATATTTGTTTATATTTACATTTGTTTATACACCTGAAAAGAGCTATGCGACCTGAACACCTTTCATAGCTGGGTGGCTCGCTAAGCTAGTTCCCAGCCTCAACATAAGTCTCCCTATCAAAGCCTAGGATACTGTGACTGTTCCAAACTGCAGATTTTTTGAGCATAGATTTTCTGGGGTTGGGGAGTGTGCCGAACAGGTATTTTCAGCTGAATTTGTAGGAAAACGGGCATACTCAGCTGACAAATGTAAAAATGGGAGATGAGTGTTAAAATATACCTTGAGTAGTCAATATTATTGCCAATTTGCATTTTTCATGCCAGTTAAAAATGAACTGGTTGTGTATTAACTGGTTAAAATACTTTTCTCAAGTTTTTTTTTAATTTTTGCTTGAATTTATGATTTCAGAGTTCAACTAATGGCAGGCTAAGAAGCAATTTATTTCTTCTGTCTGTGCCTTAAAATGAGATGCAGCTTAATTTAAGTAAACTAACTTTGTTGGGAAAAAAGAACTGTCTTTTAAAATTACATTTGGAGTCCAAGCTGCTAATGCTCAGTCATGTTAGATGTTAAAAATTTAGAATGGAAGAAGTTTCCTTTCAAGCAACCATCTCTTTATTGCTTTGTTCCAAGGTAAGATTTCAGAAACCCTCTTATGTAAAAGATTTTCTTTATTTTTATTTACAAAATTTATACCTCTTCTTTCTACCCTCATCAAGACCACTAGATCAGCTGACAGATTAAAAACATACATAATGAAAATGCATCTTTAAAAACATTAAAATCAAACAAAAACACATAATCTAAATAATTAAAACAAAGTTAAAATACATATATATTTTGTTGTAACTTAAGATCAGGCAGCTCTTTCTTTAATCAGTGATTTCAGTTTATTAAAACAGAACACATAGCAGCACAGAACACAGAACAATCCCAGCTTATATACAGTTTGGAACTGTCTAAACCACACCCCTAAAACAGTACAGTCCAAGCATGAGTGAGTGCTTAGGACCAATGGGTTTGTTCCCAGCGAAAGTCATAGTCTTCCCTGATTGGTCCATTGCACAATGGCAGCCAATCAGGCTGTTGATTTTGGAATACTGAGTGTCTATGGAGCTCGTGACTGACACTCAGGCTCTTTCTACAATTCAGGCTATCCATATAACACAATACATAACACATTTTAAAAAAAGGACAGGAAAGAGAGATCACTGAGGGAACACCAGATGAAACACAGAACTCTTCACTTGCTAGCAGAAAATAGGAAGAGCTGAAAAAATATCTCTGGAAGAAGAGTTCCAGAGTTTTGGTGGCATGGCTGATAAAGTCCTCTCCTGAGTATCCACCTGTTTAATCTCAGAAGATAGGGACACTCGAAGCAGGACCTTGGAAGATAACTTCAGTGGTCCTGTATGTTCATAAGGAGCAGGCAGTCCTCCAGGTATGCTGGTCCCAAGCCATGTAGGGCTTTGAGGATCACTACTAGCACCTTGATTTATGCCTGGAAAGAGATTGGGGGCCAGTATAAGTGGGCCAAGACAGGACTGATACAGTCCCTGCAACTCGCTCCAGTGGTGCAGTATTTTGCGCCAGTAGACTTTTGCAAACAGTTTTCAAGGGCAGCCTCACATAAAATACATTGCACTAATCTAATCTAGATGTAACCAGGCCATGCACTACAGTGGCCAGATCTTTTCTGCCCAGGGAAGGCTGCAGCAGGCTATCCAGTCAAAGCTGTTAATTGGCCACAGCTGCCACCCACTTATCCAGCAGTGTTCCTGGGTCCACATGCATATCCAGTCTTATGGACATGTTCCTTCAAAGGGAGGGGGAGTGCAATCCCATTCAGAATGGGTGACACCTGACATCCAGGTCAGACTTTCTGCCCATCAGTAGCACTTCCATCTTGTCAGGATTAAGCTTCAGTTCATTAGCCTGCATTCACTCCAAAAATGCCTGCAGTCATAGGCTCAGCATGGAAAAAAACAATCTGTAGGAGAATGTGTGAAGTAAACATGTACCTACGAAATGTAATGATGCAGTGATTATAGTGATGGTGCAGTAGGAGCAAAAACAGGCTAGAGGTTGCACCATACAATTGGATCATGAATAAGTGAAATCATGATGTATTAATCTAAATGGTGAGGGTCTACTGCACCATTACACCTACTTACTTCTACGGTACAATCACCATAGTCATTGCATTATTAAATTTTGTGGGGGATCTAGCTGTTTTGCTACTGGGAGGCAGCAGAACAGGTGAGGCACATCACATTTGGGGCAGTAATTCTCCCCTACCAGCTGGTACTGGGGAGGAGTGCTGGAAACCGGGGGATCCCCAGAGCGCCTGAGGGACCTGGAAATCCTAATTTGTGGTCATCCTGGGAATGCATCCCATGAGCGGTGAGGATCTGCTGTATTTGTTTGATGTTAGCACACATGTTTTACTGCATGTACTTGCACTGAGAAGCTGCTATGGGCAGTGGCTTGGAGAATTTATACACTGTAGGTTGTTGCTTGTGGCGTTAATGCATTTTCATTACAAGGAAGTGGAACAATCGTGTCTAGAGTAACTCTAATGCATCAGAAAATTATATCCTACCCTTTGCAGTGAAATCTGACAGTAATGAGTTGGGGATACTTTTATCAGTAAACCACAAATAATAAACATAGGTTTATAATATGTGTCCTTTTACAGGATTGTATACGTAGAACATGGTACATTGTCCTGTGCTGTGTTTTGCACTGAAATCCTTTTTGTTATCCATCTAGAGCACTGACTCGGTTTTCAAACAGACATTTGTTTGAACATGTTGTTTAGAGCTGCACATATATTTTATGTATTAATTATGGTTGACATGGATGATACAAAGCACTAGATAGGGAGCATACTTACCTAGTGAACTTATACACAATGGAAAGAAGACATGGACCCAACGGCTGTCTTCATTGCATGGCCCTTCTGCTACTTGAATCACAGTTCAGGATAGGTGCCCTGAGTGAAAAGAGCATTTGGATGCTTGAGTTAAACAAAAAATGGTTACTTCTTTCACTAGAAATGGGGCAGCGATAGCAAAGATCAATGGCTTTCTCCTGCCTCTTTGTAGGTGGCCTTGTTTTTGGTGCCTCTGAGCAGAAGTCTGCTCAGTTCATTATTAGGGGGAATTATTTTCTTATTCACTGCGACTTCCACTGACCTACACACTAAAATACTGGCAATGATGCAGTCTTGCAAGCAGTGATGCACAGCAACTTCCATTCGTTTTAATGAAGATACCAAAAGCATACAATATGTGCAGTAGTAATAACTTTTGGGCTGTGCCCAAGTTCCTGCAAAAAGGATACACTGCATGTAGCTTTGAAATATAGATGTAATCTTATTTCCAGAATGTGGCTTATTCCATGCAACACTAAACTGAGAAACAATTAAATCACTGTGGATCACTAAGCTTTTAAAATTGAAAGTTGTCTTTAATACAGAGCTATGGCAGTGAGCTCTAGACTGTCATAATATATATCAAAAGCTTTCAAGCATAGGATGAGTGCAGTGAAGTTGAGAGTACCCAATGAATGCAAAGCAAAAAATTCAGTACATCTTTGTTTCATCTCTTAATGAAATACTCAGTGAATGGTTGCATCTCTTTTGCTGGTTTAATCAGTCAGTACATTTATTAATTTAGAGAACTTATATGTAGCCGTTCAAGGTGATGCATGAAGTACAAACAGTATAATAAACTCAAGAATTATAAATATTGGAAGAAGAAGAAGAGATTGGATTTATATCCCACCCTTCACTACCCAAAGGAGTCTCAGAGCGGCTTACAAACTCCTCTCCCTTCCCCTCCCCAACAACAGACACCCTGTGAGGTAGGTGGGACTGAGAGAGGTCTGACAGAAATGGCTCTTTTTTCAAGAACAGCTGTGCCAGAGCTTGTGACTGACCCAAGGTCACATCAGCAGGTGCAAGTGGAGGAGTGGGGAATCAAACCTGGTTCTCCCAGATAGAGTCCGCGCACTTAACCACTACACCAAACTGGAATAAGCCATAAAATAATTCAGGAACATAAAACCAACATAAAACAGCACCCAGCAGCCTAAAATTAATAGTATGTTTTATTTAATTGCTTTAAATATTTTATGTGTTTGTATTTTAAATGCTTTTTAATGTTTGAAATGCTTTAATGGCAGCCGTTAATCAATGATCCCTTCTCACAGTCGGCTCATAGGTATTTCCTTTATGCGGCTGGCACAGGCTGTTGTTGTTATATATGGTGGATACCCCAATAACAGTGATATAAATGAGTTTCTTAAAATAATCCCAATACCAATAATATAACCAGAGCATAAGGAATATTTAGATGAAGTTTCCATGAGAGAAATAAACTCAGTGATTAAAAACTAGGACCTGACAGTCTAACAAATGTGTTATATTATGTCCTGTATAAAGGAACTGGTTTCACATTTTAAAAAATTACATCTTTCTGCACAGGCAGCAAGTATCTCAAGCAGTCATGAGCAGTTTGAAATATTGCATTAATATGTGAAGAAGAAAAAGATGCACAATGTAAAGCATCTTGTCCTATTTCCATATTAAATGTGGATTAAGGTTGCAGTCACATGCACCAGTTGAAGTGGAGGGGAAGTGAGGCTATTCCTTCCAGAGGAATTTGACCTGCAGTTGCAAGATCACACCTCCTTTTGTAGCTGAGAGTGCAGCCCATCACAGTGTAATCAGACACAACGGCAGGTGAGTCAGGGGGTTTTACTGTTTGTTTCCCCTGCGCATAAAGAGGAATCACACCTCCGCACTGAGGGCCCCCTATGGTTTTACGATGATGTGCATACTGTGAAGAGGGGGTGGTGGAAACAGCACTGAGCCAGGATGGCCTGATCAGACTATCCCGACAGCGTGCACGCATGCTTGCACAATCAGACAGGGGAAAGCCTGTCCATGGCCCGTTACAACCCGTTTACTACTGGATTTTCTCCAGTGTCTTTTTATTCCACTTCTGCAGCAGAGCAGCACGGGTTGCCGAAGACTGTGAGACACTTCCCAGATGTTGCTATCTGATCACGCCCTTTAGATCTATCAAGCATTTGCATCTATGTTGGATCTACTGGCATGTGTGATCACTGCCTAAAAGATCCTTCCAGCCATACTAGCAAAATGATATCTTAATACCTAAAAAGGCTGCTTTTTAAATGAATCAATAAATGATCTAGAATAGGGTTGTCACCTTCCAAGTGTGACTTGGAGAGCACCTGGAATTACAACTAATCTCCAGATCTGTTCCCCTGGAGAACTGTTCCCCTGGAGAACTGTTCCCCTGGAGAACTGTTCCCCTGGAGAAAATGGCTGTTCTGGGATTCTGTGGCATTATACTCTGCTGAAGTCCTTCCCTTCCTGAAATTGTGCATTCCTCAGGCTCCACCCCCAAATCTCTAAGAATTTCCCAACCAAGAGTTTGGCAACTCTAGGAATAGAAGACTTACAAATCTTACAAATTCACCAAACAAATAGCATATTTGTACTACTGATTGTTTCACAGATCCTGAAAATATCTAATATATTTTGGCTGGGAGGGTGGGGTAGAAATGTAAGAAACTAAATAAAATAAAATAAATATGTTGGGGGTGTAACAAATAGCCTAGGTTATATATGCTGGGAATGCCTTGTCATAAATTACTGGCAAGATATTGTAAGACATGAAACACAGAGTTGTGTGTGATCCTCAGCTGACTTTTTAAAGAAAAAGTGCAAAGCAAGGTGAAAACACAAGTATCCAGCAAAGGTTTTGATAACTACTATCAGTGGGGCAAAACTGAACAGAAAAAATTGTACCAAAAAGTGAGATACAGTTAAGTAAGTGCTGGTTCACTATCGCTATGAATAAACAAATGGTATATAAATATTTATGGGAAAGGAAATACTGTTCCCAAGAGGTATTAAGAAATGACAACCATTCATTGTATTTTGGAATAAGGTTAATAAATTATAAAGTTAGAAATATTGACATGTCTATGGAACTATGATTTTATTAATGAAAAGAAATCAACACAAAGAATTATGTACTTTATTTATACCCCAACCATTCTTCTCTCTTCCACTTTCTCCACAACAACCCTGTTATGTAGGTTAGAATGAAAGTATGTGACTGGCCCAAGGTCACTCAGCAACGTTCCAAAGACAGCTTTAAGAGGGGATTGGATAAACTTATGGAGCAGAGGTCTATCAATGGCTATTAGCCACAAGATATAGATGGAACACTATGTCTGGGGCAGCGATGCTCTGTATTTATGGTGCTTGGGGGGGGTCATAGTAGGAGGGCTTCTGGAGTTCTAGCCCTGCGGGTGGACCTCCTGATGGCACCTGGGTTTTAGCCACTGAGTGACACAGACTGTTGGACTGGATTGGCCATTGGCCTGATCCAACATGGCTTCTCTTATGTTCTTCTATGTTCTTATGTTCCATGGCAGAGGCAGACTGGGGATTTAAACCTGGGTTTCCCAGATCCTAGTCTGACATTCGAGTCACTATACCACACAGGTTTTCAATATTAATTATTCAAAATCAATATTAATTATTGGTACTTTGGAAAGCTTCATTTCACTTCTAACTTGTTGCATTCATAAATGTTAATTTCCCTTAAACAATCCTAATTTCTTATAATTATTGGCAAGTTCAGCTGGAGATACTTAAAACAGAAGTCCAGTAACATCTCAAAGACTAGCAACGTTTATTTCAGTATGTGCTTTTGCTAAGCGCAGCTCACTAGTTCAGATACTTCAGAGACAGCATGGTGTAGTGGTTAGAATACTCTCCTAAGATCTGGAAGACCCAGGTTTGAATCCACACTCTGCCATGCAAGCTTGCTGGGTGACCTTGGGCTAGTCACACCTAACTGTTCTTCTGCACATATTTAATTGGTTTGTGCAGAGATATAGGGTGCGTTTGGCAAGTGGTGTGTTCTCCAAGTACTGCAGGAGGGCATCTTTGAGGGCACAGGCACCATTTTTCTCAGTACATATAGTGGCTGCTCGTTGATGGTGGGTTGAACCCACAGCAAGGACTGGTGGAACAACTCTGTGATGGGCAGCGAGTAATGAACAGTGGCTGTGCAACTTCTGTAACAACTGTGAAACTTCTGTAGTGATGCCCTTAGAACCCACAACCCAATGAGCTACTGCTCTCTTTCTGTTTCCATGTAACAACAGCTGCACTCTTTATGTATCTCAGTGGTGCCGAGGTATCTCAATGGTGCTGCTATAGCACTGAAGTGCTATATTGTTCTAGCACTACAGTGCTGTTAAAAAAAAGTTTGAGGAAGATTGTGTGGTGAAAAAGAGCAGGAAAAAAGTGGTGTTTTAAAGGGCCAGATTGCTTCAGAGATGGCTCATTAGTGGAATGAAATTTGCTGTATGAAACCTCCATTCCTGTATCGCTTTACTTAGAACTGGACCAACAACGGATAACATCCACATTAGAACAGTGGGGCCTAAATAATCAGTTGCAAGTCACCTATATGTCCACATGGGGACAACTTGAGAATATTAATACTAAGAATGGTTGGGATTCTATTTATATTAATATTGCTGAGATACCTTTATCTAAGTACTAGAGACTGACAATTGATGTTCAAGATGAATTTATATAAATTGCTGATATGATAGCCTTATTTTTGCAGCCAAAATAACTTGTACTCATGTAGCTTTCTATCAGTGAGTGAGAGCGTGAAAGCATGTTAAGATGGCCTGAACCGACATTGGTTGCCAGCTATTTCTGTTATACATACCTTATTAGCAGTGATGTTGCTGATTTACATGTGTGAAAATACTGAATTAATAGAATTAAATTGGCAGGTAAACTGGGAACAATGACCTATGATCAGCGAACCAGCATCGCCTGGTGATCACCAGTGCCAGGGACATCCATCTTGCCTTGAATAGGACCAGGGCCTTCTCATCCCTGGCCCCTACCTGGTGGAATGAGCTCCCACATGAGATCCAGGCCCTGTGGGACCTTTTACAGTTCCGCAGGGCCTGCAAGACGGAGCCCTTCCAACAGGCTCTTAGCTGAGGTAGTGGGCATCCACACTTTGTTGGGCCTCCCCTCCAGTGTTTCAGTGAGTCAGATCTGAATAACTACTTGGAACCCCAACTACCTCATCTGTTGAGGCTCTGGTTAGAGGCTCTGCGTATTTTATTTGATGTATTTTAATCAGTTTTAATTGTTTTTGTATACTATGCTTGATGGAACTTGCCCTGAGCCTGCTATGTGCGGAGGGAGGGATACAAATCTAATAAGGATATGCCTCTTTAGAGTAAAAATCGGGAGTAAAAAATTAATCATTATATTATTGTTAGCCAAATTGCCTTGAATTGTTATTCAAAATGGGGAATTATGATCTTACACCAGGCAATAGGCAAGTAAGCGGGCACGCATCTATGTATACAGGGGTTAGTTTCTTCCAGACGCACCAAATTGACGCTGAGACTGACGTCAGTATAAGGTGATTCTGTTTACTGAATATATTTCAAGCATACAACAACACAAGCACACACAATTGTACAGTATCTAGGAAATATAGATAAAAGAAAATAGCACATTCACATTAGCAGGGTGTTTTGTTGATTGGCAATACTTTACCTGTTCCGTAGTTAGATGGAGCGAATCTCAGGAAGATGAGGGGACTATGGGATGCTGGGGTAAGGGTTGTGTCCTGAACTGGCAGGTGCACGAAAAGACTCTGGCTGCACAGCCAAGGGTCGGAGACTAAGGGTAGGAGGGGTTCAGGTAAGGGACAAAAGTGCAAATAAGCAAGAGAGAGAGCAAGAGAGAGAGCTAGTGCTGGGCACTCTCTTTTATTAGGAAGTTGAGGCATGTGTTAGCTTGGCCACCTCTCTTGGTTAGTCCGTCCACCAAAAATATGCTGACTAGTGCTGGGGTCGAAGGTTTGGGGAGTGGGCAATGTTAGACTTAATAGCAAACTAGGTTGGACAATGGCACCTGATGGGATTATGTCCTGTGCTGGCCACAGTCATTGCTCTCTCGTCTGATGTCTGCAGTTTCAACTAGGTGATGTGTTAGGTTGGGAGAGAACCTATTGCCTACGTGTAAGAATGGAGACTCTGTATGGAGTTTGAGCCCCCTGTCTTTTGGCCTGGCGTGGCCACTGCCTGACTTCTTTATGCTATGCATGGCTAGGGAGCTGGTCCACCTCATTCCAGGAAAGTGGAATGGTGACAATCATAGGCACACTCTTTCACAGGAAGGCTTTCTTCTCCTGGATGTGTGCTGTAACTGGCATCACTTGAAATCTCCTTGCAGTTCAGTCCCTGTTGCACATAGCTAGCAAAGTGCAGGTTTTCATAACTTATGAGTTCATAAGTGTAAAGTACTGGGTTTCGGGCCTCATGACTCGGACGACGACATAAGAGAAGACGCGTTTATTCGTACTTCACACAAGACAAGAACAAACAGTAACGGCCGGAGGCCAACTATATACAGTTAGGGGGGACGGCCCCATATTCCTATTGGCGGGTTTGAATTGCCCGCCAATGCTGCCATTGGTTCTCTACTGGCGAGCTCAGGAACCTAGTCCCTATTGTTCTCAGAGAGCGAAGCTTGGCTGTATTTTGCCAGCTCTGCCTTCTGATCCCAGGACACAACACCCCTCCCCCATAGTTCGTCTCCTATCAGGTGACGTAGTCTTTTAAGTATGCTGGTGCCCTCCGTTCCCTTAGTGATCGTTGGGGGCCGGTACCGGACTGGCGGGGCCCCCATTGGGTGGTCCTCCCGCTCAAGGAGCTTGGATCTCCGGTAGTAGCTGTGGTGGTGACGGTGGCGGCTGTAACGGCGGCGGCAGCGGTGGCGGCGGTTCAGCTGTCTCTGGGACCCCCTCCGGACTCCGTGGTCTTTCAGGCGCTGGCTCCACTGGCGGTGCCGGCAGCCGATCGGATGCTGGGGCGGCCGCAGCGTTTCCCGGTAACGGGGCCTGGATCCCTGTGTCGGGGTCTTGCCGCCTCCGGAGCTGGTCCACGTGTTTACGGAGGACCCTGTCCCCATCTGCTAGGACCTCGTATGACACTGGCCCGGTGGGTTTTAGGATGCGCCCGGCCAACCACTGAGGCCCCGCCCCGTAATTCCGGAAGTAGACAGGTTCCCCCGGGAGGAAGCTTCGGGGCGCCTCCCGGGTTTCGACCAGCTTTCTCTCTGGGGCTCGGTCCGGGTGGAGCCTGTCTAACAAAGTCGTGGGGCGGCGGCCCATCAATAGTTCTGCAGGGCAATGCCCGGAGATGGGGTTTGGGGTGGTGCGGTGTGTTAGGAGGAAGCGGGCCAGCCGTAACTCCCAATCCCCCTCCGTTATGCGGCTCAGGGCTTCTTTGGCGGTGCGTACCGTTCTCTCCGCCTGTCCATTTGTTGCCGGGTGGAAGGGCGCTGAACGTATGTGCCTGATTAGGTTCCTTGCGAGGAACGCTTGAAACTCAGCAGATGTGAACGCTGCCCCGTTGTCCGACACGATTGTGTCTGGCAACCCGTGCGTAGCGAATATTTTCCGCAGGGCCCTTATTGCCGCTTTGGCAGAGGTGGTAGACACTGGGCTTATTTCCACCCACTTCGAGTAGGAGTCTACCGTCACCATGAACTGGAGCCCCTGAAACGGCCCGGCAAAATCTACGTGTAGGCGTGACCACGGCTTGTGGGTAGACTCCCAGCTTTGGGTTGGCGCTCTCGGGGGATTGGGGCCGACTTCCTGACACCGTGTGCACCCTCGGACCCAGGTTTCAATTTCTGCGTCCATCCCGGGCCACCACACGTAGCTCCTTGCCAGAGCTTTCATTCGTACAATGCTGGGGTGGGCCTCGTGCAGCGTTTCTAGAACCCCTTGTCTCATGGACCCCGGGATGACCACCCTGTCCCCCCATAGTAAGCACCCTTTCAAGGCGGATAACTCTTCCCTCCTGGCTTTGTATGCCGTGAACTCTGGCCCTGTCTGTTCCGCTGGCCATCCCCTCACCACCCAGTTTAGGACCCGGGAGAGAATGGGATCTCGGGACGTGCGGGCGGCCACGTCTGCAGCCTGAAGGGGGGTTTGGCAGCTCCTCCATTAACAATACTGCGGGAGCTGGGGCCGGATCTTCCCCTGTATGCGGCAGCGGCAGGCGGCTCAAGGCGTCGGCATGACCCAGCGCCTTGCCCGGCCGATGCTCCAACCGGTACTGGTAGCCCGCTAAAAACAAGGACCAGCGCAACACCCGGGGCGACAGTACCTGCGGCGTTTGTTTGTCCGCCGCGAACAGTCCCAAGAGCGGCTTATGATCGGTTACGAGCGTGAAGGGCCGCCCGTACACAAAGTTGTGAAACTTTTTAACCCCCGCCACCAGTGCCAAGCCCTCCCGGTCGATTTGCGCATAGTTCTGCTCCGCGGGGGACAGCGTGCGGGAGTAGTAAGCCACCGGGACTTCCCTCCCATCTGGTAGCTTGTGGGCCAAGACTGCCCCGACCCCATACGGTGATGCGTCGCATGCAAGGATTACCGGGAGCTTTTCATCAAAGTGGGCGAGTACAGCGTTAGAAATCAAGAGTACTTTAACCCCCCGAAACGCCGCCTCCTCCCTCGCTCCCCATGCCCAAGGTGTCGCCTTATCCAGCAGCCTGTGCAGGGGTTCGGCCACGGCGGCTTTGTGTGGGAGAAAGGCGTGGTAAAAGTTCAGGAGGCCTAAGAACGCCTGGAGCTCTGCCTTGGACTTCGGGGCGGGGGCCTCCACGATGGCCTTCACCTTGTCCCTCGCCGGATGCAGGCCTGTTGCGTCTACCCGGTACCCCAAGAACTCCACCTCCGGCACCCCGAGGAGGCACTTTTCCCGCTTCACTTTCAGCCCCACGGCTTGGAAGCGTCCCAGTACAGTTCGGAGGCAGGCGGCGAAGCTTTCAGGGGTGGTCGCGGCGATGAGGACGTCGTCGAAGAACGGCGTCACTCCAGGGATCCCTTTTAACAAATCGTCCATGAGATTTTGGAAGATCCCTGGGGCCACACTGACCCCGAACTGCAGCCGCTTCACCCTGAAGGCCCCCGGTGGGTCACTATGGTTTGCGCCTCGGCAGTGGCCTCATCCACCGGGAGTTGCTGGTACGCCTGCGCGAGATCCAGCTTTCCAAATATGCGCGCCCCCGCCAGTGTGGCTAAGACGTGGCTGACCACGGGTACGGGGTATGCGTGCGCCTGAAGTGATCCCAGGACACAACACCAAGAGCACACTAGGTGCCTAGTAGGGCAATGCTATGGCTTTCATATATTCTTTTCCTGTTATTTTTGTTTAGCCATAAGAAAGTTCTCAAGAGCATTCTCATATATGTTTACTGTATAATTCTATCTACTGTATCTAAAAAATATTTGACACCTAGCTCACATGCCAAGCCAGTCTTGCAGCATCACGATAAACCTTTAAATTAGGAATTGAAAAGTCACCATACCTTGTTTAGCTTGTGCAATTTGCAACCTAATCTTAGGCATCTTAACCCTCCCCCCAATGTATTTATCATTGGTTGCAATCAATGCTCCCTCTAAGCTGTGGAGTCTTGTGAGCAAAAATTCTACTTTGTGAGCTACTGGCATTAAAATTGTGAGCAAGCAATTTGGCTACTGCATAAATTAGTTTGCTCTGGAGCCATCCTTCCTGAGCTAAGACAAAAGTGTGTGAGCCAGAGGCTAAAAAACTGAGCTAGCTCACACTAACTCACCTTAGAGGGAACACTGGTTGCAACTCAACCAGAATGGCCTTAGCAATTATAAAAGGAACGTTAGCCAACAGATCATCTTCATTTTAATGGCATTAATGTGGCCATAATGGAGAAATTAAAATGCTCCCAGGTATAAAGCATATTTTTAATGTCTGCAGTTACTGATTTAAAACTAGTTTTTCATATCTCTGAATTTTTGCTACCAATTTTAACTCCTATATATATTATGTAAGCATTATTTAATTGCCTACTTGAAAGCCAGTTTGATGAAGCTATACCAGGACAGGGTATGGCAGCCCCGCCGCTGTCAGGGAGCATAAGGGTCGAAGGGACACAGAGCATCATGCTGCAGATAAGGGGAATGTGCCCTCAGAAGGGACCTCTTCTTCAGCTGGTGAACGGGTATCCTTTCACACCAAGGAACCATCCCTGGGCAGGGAGGGACGGGGGCTCTTGGTAGTTGGTGATTCGATCCTTAGGCAGGTAGATGGCAGGTGGCGAACCTGCATACTGACCATATGGTGACTTGCCTGCCTGGTGCGAAGGTAGTGAACATTACGCATGTTGTAGATAGGCTGGTAGATAATGCTGGGGGGGGGATGGGGTGGCACGCATATATATGGTACGGGAAAGACAAAATCCACTCAAATTTTGGAAAACATTTAATAAGGGGTACATTGAACAAAATATGGTGTATTATAAAGAAGTATTATAAGAAAATTCCCAGATGGGTATCTCGCCTTGAAGCATTTATTAGTCCAGCCTTGATAACAGAGAGTAAAAAGATAAGCTATCAATTCTTGTTAAGCAGGGGCAATAGGTTGAAGGAGGAAGAAAAATTACAACGTGAAAACAACTTGACCTGGTGGGAACGGATAATGTTACGAGACAGATACAATAAAGATATGTTAAGGGGATTCGAAGATCAGAATAATGAGTTGGACAAGATTTGGTTGTCCTCCAGTGATAAATTGATACAGAAAATATATAGGCAGTTATTGGATGAGTATGAACAAGATGAGTCCGTCAAAAATGTTATGATTACCTGGATGAAAGATTTTGGGAAAACGATATGCAGTCATGAGGAAATCTGTTCAATATATGAGAGCTATTGCATATAAAGAGAATGTTTATAAGTTGTTCCACAGATGGTATTGGTCTCCGGACAGGGGTGCAAGATGCTATCCCGGTACATCTAGTCAGTGTTGGAAATGCAAAGAAAACACAGGGACTTTTTACCACATGTGGTGGACTTGTAGTAAGATACAAGGGTACTGGAAAATGGTGAACAGGATAATCTGGGAAATTTGGGATAAAAATCTAATATTGAAACCGGAGGTGTATCTATTAAACATGATTCCGAAGGAACACAAAATACAAGAAATATATGTAATGTCGTACATAATAACCGCCACATGTTTATTGTTGGCCCAAAATTGGGAGTCTGATGTAATCTCCTCCAAAGAAGATTTAATAAATTAGATATTAGAGGTAGCGCGAATGGATGATTTAAGTCTCATATTATCAAATAAAACTGGAAAGATACATAGTAAACGATGGGCAAGGGTGTAAAAATGGGTAGATAAGAATGTATAAGACTCTACTCTATATGGAAAATAATGTAAGATGGAATGTAATATTTATTCTGAAAATGAAATAAAAAAAAATTCAAAAAAAAAAGATAATGCTGGGGAGGAGCCAGTAGTCGTGGTACATGTTGGCACCAACGATGTGGGGGAAATGCAGTCATGAGGTCCTGGAGGAAAAATTTAGGCTGCTAGGCAGGAAACTCAAGGCCAGAACCTCCAAGGTTGCCTTCTCAGAAGTGCTACCTTCTTCTACACTCAGGGCTGGAGAGACAGGCACAGATCAGAAGTCTCAATGCATGGATGAGACGATGGTGTAGGGGGGAAGGGTTCAAGTTTGTTAGGCACTGGGATGCTTTTTGGAACAAGAGGGAGCTGTACAAAAGAGACAGTCTCCACTTGTCCCAAGAAGGAAGCAGGCTGCTGGCGCTTAAAATCAAAAAGGTGGCAGAGCAGTTTTTAAACTGAATATTGGGGGAAAGCCGACAGGAGATGAGAAGTTTCTGGTTCGGGATGGCTCATCTCAAAGAGATGAAGGGGTAGCTGTTACTTCTGTACAAGGAAATGGATTAGTATTGTCCATTGAGACTGTGGCTAATGATATGGACTGCCTGGCAAGGTCTTGAGGCAGCAAGAGGAAGGTTGTGGGCTTAACATGCATGGGAAACTATAAGTGTTTATACACAAATGCTAGAAGTGTCTGAGGTAAAATCGGGGAATTTGAATGCTTGGTGTTGGGGGAAAAATAGACATTGTGGGTATTTCAGAGAGTTGGTGGGATGTGGAAAATCATTGGGGTACAGTGATTCCTGGTTATAAATTTTATCGGAAGGATAGAGGGGAAGGGTTGGAGGTGGGGTGGCTCTGTATGTCAGAGAGGGTACACATTCCAGTAAGACTGAGAGGGTAAGTGAATTGGATTTTCTTCTGGAAAGGCTATGGGTTGAAATAGTGGACCCAAAAGGAAGCTTAACACAGGGAGTTTGTTATCAACCACCAGATCAAAAGCTAGAGGAGGACTATAAAATGATGAATGAATTAAAGATAGTGGCTAGAAGAAATAACTGTCATAATAGGTGATTTTAACTACCTCCACATTGATTGGGTCAATATGTGTTCAAGTCAGAAAAAAGAGAATGCGTTTCTAGACACTTCAATGACTATGCTATGGAACAGATGGTCACAGAACCTACCAGGGGAGAGGTGATCCTGGATTTGGTCCTAAATAATGCCCAAGACCTGGTGAGAGATATAAAAGTGATTGCACCGCTTGGGAACAGTGACCATAATGTTATTGAGTTTAACATTTATATAAATAGGGAGTTGCCCAAAAAGATTGACACAACCACTTTTAACTTTAAAAGGGTAATTTCTCTGGTATGAGGGGACATGTGATGAAGAAACTGAAAGGAAAAGTAGAAAGAGTCATAACCATTGGGGAAGCTTGTAGACTATTTAAAACTACAATCCTAGAAGCTCGGAAAAAAAATATATACTGCAGGTTAGGAAAGGCACAAATTGTTATAGAAAAAAGCCTGCATGGTTAACAAACAAAGTAATAGAAGATGTAAAAGGTAAGAAGGATTCCTTTTAGTAGTGGAAAGCTAGTCTCGGTGAGGTTGAGAAAAGGGAACACAGGCTGTGGCAAATAAAATGCAAGTCTGTGAACAGGCAGGCAAAAAGGGAATATGAGGAGCATATAGCAAAAAACATAAGGACCAACAATAAAACTTTCTTCAAATACATTAGAAGCAGGAAACCAGCCAGGGAGGCAGTGGGGCCCTTGGATGACCGAGGGGTAAAAGGAGTACTGAAGGATGATGGGGAAATGGCTGAGAAGCTGAATGCACTTTTTGCCTCTGTCTTCACTGTGGAAGATGAGAAGTGCTTTCCCACTCCAGAACCACTGATTTTGGGAGGGGTGTTGAAAGACCTGAGTCAGATTGACGTGACGAGAGAGGAGGTCCTACTACTGATAGACAACTGATAGACTGGTAAATCCCCAGGTCTGGATGGCATAACATGCGAGAGTTCTGAAAGAACTCAAATGTGAACTTGTGGATCTCCTGACAAAAATATGTAATCTTTCATTAAAATCTCCCTCCATTCCTGAGGACTGGAAGGTAGCTAATGTCACTCCCATCTTTAAAAAGGGTTCCAGGGGAGATCCGGGAAATTACAAGCCAGTCAGTCTGACACTGATACCAGGTAAGTTGGTGGAAACTGTTATTAAGGAAAGAATTAGTAAGCACATTGATGAACAAAAACTACTGAGGCAGACTCAGCATGGGTTCTATAAGGGAAGATCTTGTCTCACTAACCTGTTAGTGTTTTTTGAGAGAGTGAACAACATGTGGATGAGGGGGATCCAATAGATGTTGTTTACCTTGACTTCCAGAAAGCTTTTGATAAAGTTCCTTATCAAAGGCTCCTAAATAAGCTCAATAGTCACGGGATAAAAGGACAAGTCCTCTTGTGGATCAAAAACTGAATAATTAATAGGAAACAGAGAGTGAGTATAAATGGGAATTTTTCTCAGTGGAGGGTGGTAAGCAGTGGGGTACCACAGGGATCAGTACTTGGTCTGATCAGGGGTCTTTTCGGGGGGAGCGCACCTGAGCGCAGCTCCGGGAGCTCAGGAGCCAAGCCTGCCCCAGCCGTCCCGGGGAGTCTTTCAGGCAGCCGCATGTCAATTTCAGCTCCATTATATCCTATGAGCCATTGAAGTCAATGGTGAAAACGTAGGGTATATTCTGGGGGCTGGAGGGGAGGGTTTGAGGGAGAGGCTCCAAACTCACAGGGTAGCTGATGGAGCCTCTCTCCAAGATACCCACCAAGTCTCAAGAATATTGGACCAGGGGGTCCAATTCTATGGGCACGCAAACAGGTTGCCCCCATTCCCTCCATTGTTCTCTATGGTGGGAAAAAAGTAACTTTTATTCCCACCATAGAGAACAATGGAGGGAATATGGGCAACCTGTTTGGGGGCCCACAGAATAGGACCCCCTGGTCCAATGTTCTTTAAACTTGGTGGGTATCTTGGGGAGAGGCTCCATCAGCTACCCTGTGAGTTTGGAGCCTCTTCCTCAAACCCCCTCCTCCAGCCCCCAGAATATACCCTACATTTTCACCATTGACTTCAATGGCCCATAGGATATAATGGGGCCGAATTGCCGCAGAATTTCTTTCATTCCCTCCTTTCCTTCTCTCTTTTTCCTCTTTCCCTCCTTCTTCTCTTCTCTTTTTCCTTCTTTCCCTGTTTCCCTCCTTATTCCCTCTCTTTCTTTCCCTCCCCTTTCCTTCCCTCTTTCCTTCCCTCTTTCCGCCTTCTGTGGCCCAACTCTCACCAGAAGGAGTTTAAACTTCGAACCCCTTCTCTCTTAGCTCCCCCACCCAGACCAGCTGGGGAAGGGAAGGGGAGGCTTTTGAAGATGCCTCCCCCTCTTTTGCTTCCCCTTCTGACATCACTTCCGGGGGCATGGCATATGCTAATAGCTTAATAGCTCATTAGCATATCATATGCTAATGAGCTCCTGCAGCTGTTTTTCTACAAAAAGACCCCTGGGTCTGATGCTTTTTAACTTGTTTCAATATGGTTTGGAGTTGGGAGTGAGCAATGAAGTGGCTAAATCTGCAGATGACACGAAGTTGTTCAGGGTGGTGAAAACCAGGGAGGATTGTGAAGCACTCCAAAGGAATCTGTCAAGGATGGGCGAGTGGGCGTCAGTGTGGCAAATGGGGTTCAATGTGGCCAAATGCAAAATGATGCACATTGGAGCCAAAAATCCTAAATATAAATACACATTGATGGGGTCCGAACTGGCAGAGACTGACCAAGAGAGAGATCTCGGAGTTGTAGTAGATAACTCAATGAAAATGTTTAGACAGTATGCGACTGCAATAAAAAAGGCCAACACTATGCTGGGGATTATTAGGAAGGGAACTGAAAACAAATCAGCCAGTATCATAATGCCCCTGTATAAATCAATGGTGCGACCTCATTTGGAGTACTGTGTACAGTTCTGGTCACCACACCCCAGAAAGGATATTATAGCATTGGAAAAAGTGCAGAGAAGGGCAACTAGAATGATAAAAGGGTTGGAACACTTTCCCTATGAATAAAAGTTAAAACGCTTGGGGCTCTTTAGCTTGGAGAAACGACGGCTGAGGGGTGACATGATTGAGGCTTATAAGATTATGCATGGGATAGAGCAGGTAGAGAAAGAAGTACTTTTCTCCCTTACTCACAATAGAAGAACTCATGGGCACTCAATGGAATTGCTGAGCAGTTGGGTTAGAACAGATAAAAGGAAGTACTTTTTTACCCAAAGAGTGATTAACACATGGAATTCACTGCCACAAGAGGTGATGGTGGCTACAAGCATGGACAGCTTCAAGAGGGAATTAGATAAGCATATGGAGCAGAAGTCCGTCAGTGGCTACTAGCCACAAGGTATAGATAGGAACTCTCCATCTGGGGCAAGTAATGCTCTGTATTCTTGGTGCTTGGGGGGCAACAGTGGGGGGCTTCTAGTGTCCTGGCCCTACTGGTAGACCTCCTGATGGCACCTGGTATTTTTCGCTGCTGTGTGACAGAGTGTTGGACTGGATGGGCCGGCCATGGTCAGTGTGCAAAGAATCCTAGTCTGGGGGTGTTTTTGGACCCTGGCCTACTGATGGATAAGCAGGTGGTAGCTGTGGCCAGGAGTGCCTTTTAACAGCTTTGCCTGGGTAGCCAGCTATAGCCTTTCCTGGGCAGAAAAGATGTGGCCACAGTGGTGTGTGCCTTAATTGCATCTATATTTGATTACTGCAATGTGTTTAGGGTTGTCAGATCTAGGTTGGGAAATATTTGGAGATTTGGAGGGTGGACCCTGAGGAGGGTGAGGTTTGGGAGGGGGAAGGACTTCAATAGAGTATAATGTCAGTGTCCACCTTCCATAGAGGCCATTTTCTCCAGGTGAACTGGTCTCTATTGTTTGGAGATCAATTGTAATGGCAGGAGATCTCCAGCCACCACCTGGAGATTGGCAACCCTGTGTTCTCTATGGAGCTGGCCTTCAAAGCCCTATATGGTTTGGGTCCAACATGCTTGGAGGACCACCTACGTTCTTATGAACCTACCCAACCACAATGGTCATCTTTGCAGGCCCTGCTTTGGATGCCCCAGTCTTCTGACATTAGGTGGGTGGCAAAGCAGAAGAGGGCCTTCTCGGTCATGGCACCAAGACTCTGGAACTTTTTACCCAGGAAAGTTTGTTTGTCCCCTTCTGTTGCCACCTTCTACCAGTGGTAGCAGTGGTCTGCAGGGAGGTCTGTCCGATGGTCACTGGGTAAGGTGAGCATTTTTTTGGAGGAAAGTCTTTCTTACCTTGCAAGTAGCAGCAGCACTGGCTTCTTTGTCACATTGCAGCACAGACACCATGCCTGCTAGGGTAGTGAAGCAAATGACTGTGGCTGGCAGGTTCTTTGCAGGTGTCTCCTGCAGTAGCCCTTGGGCTTTTTGTCTTGCTGGCTGTCCCTGTTTCTCAACAACAAGGTGAGCAGTGTAGGAGGCAAGTGCTAGTTGTTCCCTCCTTCACCATGTAGGTGGAGAGAGGCAAGTCTATCACTAATGTTGAGTAGTTTGAGGATGCGTGTAGCAAATGACACACATACATCCCACACTGGTAGTGGCTTCCTCGATCCCCTGGCCCTGGTGATTTGTCTCAATGAGCAGTTAGTGCAGAAAGGGCCATTATTGCCTCCGTGAGGACTAAAGAGAAATTGTAGGACGTTCCATTGTGTTCCTTTTGTTCAGCTTCTCACTGAGATGTGTATTTACAGTGCAATCCTATGCATAGTTGACTTCAGTGTGCTTAGACTGGAGTAACTCTGTATAGAACTGCACTATTAGTTCTTTACGGTAAATCAGTCTCAACTCTCATCCCACTTTCCAAAAGTTGCCTGAAAGTTCATGGAGAAGAGCCCATAGAGGTTTCACTCTTGATTAGGAAGGTCATGGGTTTAATCCTTGGCATTTCTAACTAATTAACTTGTTATTATTTATTTGTACTCTAAATGACTTAGTATTAATAAATTTAGTGCTTTTTATATTTTGATAATTCATGCTATGTATGGCCCAACCAAGTTATGTTTATATAGGATTTGGCCCTCATAACTAATGAGTTCTGCTCCCCTGCTTTAGTTCATTGTTTTCTCTGAACTAAACTCTATGGTTTGCTGTCTGGCTTCCAAGCCAGCATTTCAAAGCACCCTGCTTTGTAGTAAGAAAACAAACCACAGTCTTCAGATAAAGCAACAAGCTGTGGTTTGCCATGAAAGTGGAAATGTAATTGTACATGAGGGGGAAGAAAGGAAGAGATCATGCAAGTTCAAGGCTCAGGCTCATTTTTCATTTGCACATGGGTGAGTCACTAGCTGCACCCTGGAGTAGGTGGCACTGTTGACTACCAGGAAATGCAGCAATGAATTGAAGTGTGTAGAGGAAGGAGAGGATGGATGCATGAGGTGCTGAGGGTCCATTCATGAAATGTCTCAGATGAGACCATATATTTATTAAACTGAATAAAACAGGGATCCAATCACAGTGTGAATATGAACGCAGCTCACTAATATTATGTTATTTAGTGTATATGCCTAGTGTTGTACAACTAACATTTAAAAAAGCAACAATTAACTGCTTGGAATTTACAAGGGTAGACTGAATAACATAATTACAAAAAAAAAATAAATCAGAGTTGCTGAAGAAGAATGGGAAAGATGTTTTCCCTGGAAGTGATGTCAGTTTTTCCGTAGCATTTCTGGTGATTCCTAGAGAGGCATGATGTCTCGTCAGGGTTTTCCTGTAAGTGATGTTGTGCCATCAGCCTGATGGCCATTTTAAAATTTTATTTTTCTCCTGCGGCCACTCTGAGTGGTGGCAGGAAAAGGGACCCAGAGTGCTGGCAACCCTGTAAGAGCCCAAAGAGGGAGATATAATTGGAAAAGAAGGCAAAACTGATGTTGTTTTGCAAGAGAATACCACCCCCCACAACTTTGGCCAGGTTGTGGGTGGTGGGTTCAGAACCATCCTCTCAACTTTTTCCTCAGAGAGGGAAACTTTACCTTGCTTTTCAATTGCAAATTGCTGGGGTGCAACAGAGGGGTTAACTGGGGTGGGAAGGCGATCAAAACAGCTCATTTCAGTCCAAAAGACTGCTGAGAGGCAGTGTTCTGTCCCCTTTTAAAGCAGCAGCTGGTCTATAATGGTACAGATATTTTGGAATCTCCTTACAATCTGGTTTCAGTCCTTAGTTTTGATGGTGCTGAAATTTTCAGTTTGACAGATTGTATAAATGTAATTAAGAGCAGGTACTTCATTGTGAGCCCACAGAGTTGAGTTTTCAAATTTAACATACAGTCCCAGTCAAAAAGTGTATTAGAATTGATGAGGGATCCTCTGGAAGACCATGGAGAGAAATCAAGTGAAACAGAAATGCTGATTGAATGAGGGCAACAAGGCATAAGATCCAATCAGGAGTACTGATGACGACTATTGCAATGCGTTCCACACGGGTCTAATGTTCCCTCTAAGCTGAGTTAGTGTGAGCTAGCTCACAGGTTTTTAGCCCCTGGCTCACACATTTTTCTCTTCGTTCAGGAAGGATGGCTCCAGAGCAAACTAGTTTATGTAACAAGTTGCTCACTCATAACTTAATGCCAGTAGCTCACAAAGTGGAATTTCTGCTCACAAGATTCCACAGAGGGAGCATTGTATACTAGAATAAATTTTAAAGAAAACAAGTGAAATCAACATACAGGTAGAATATTGGGAGGCTTTGACTGGTTGAACTTTTGGGGGGTTAGTTTTTTGCAAATACTGATTAAGAAGACATTATGAAGCTTGTAAAAAGACTATGACAGTTGGAAGCCTTTCCTAAAATTATTATAAAATAAACTAGAAAAGTCACCTTTAACTATTTGCTGCTCATGACTTTTTTTCTCTGTTTGGTACTAGCTGTGGATGGGTTTCTGAAAACAGATGAAAGGCAAAGACTAGCCAGGGAAAGAAGAGAAGAAAGGGAGAAATATCTTGGTAAGTGATGTAGTCTCAGTAGAACAACAAGAGCAATCTTCTCTGGACAGGCCCTCTTCTGGCTACACTGTCAAAAGTGGCAGTAGACTGGGCCATGTCTTCTTTTCCTCCCATATCTTAAAGAAGTCTGTGGAGGACATTTCTGACCAGAAAAGTGATACAGGATGAAAAGCTAACCTCTGTTTCCCCAGCACTGTGGCTCTGGCCATACCTGAGTAAATGTATAGCTTTTTTCAGATGAATTAACTATCTGGGAACCTGAACATGGATCTCCAGCATTATGTGTGATTTGGTCCTTGTTCAGAGTCAAAGGTCTTTATTCTGGAAAAAAGAAAATAGAGAAAGACAAGGAAGTTCTTGTCAAGAGTACCATGGCCCAGTTTCTCTGCACTCTCCTCTCAATCTCCTCTTCTTGTCAGGGATGCATGCTGTGCAGGGACTTTTCCATCACTGCCCCATAGCCTAGCTATGTCTTGACTTCCTGCCCCACTGGAAGATATGTGAAAGTAACTCACTATAGCTTCTGAAGATCAAGGGGCCGAGGTATTGGGAACAGACAGCTACCATCCAGGATCAGATGAATTTTATTGCGGTTCAGTTTGTCAACAAGATTGCAGGGCCTAACTGTATAGTACTTTGTCCTAATTCTAGCCCCTCCCATGTCTTCCCTGAGCCCTGTCTACTGGCCATTCACTGGAAGTTCTGTGTTTGAACTGAATTCCTAGGTGCATGGGATCCAATCAAGACCATTTTGAAATCGTGCCAAGGAGCCACCATTTGCCTTGTTGGGAAAACTTACTGATGGGCTTCATCTGGATTAAAGTTTTCCCTATAGGCAGGGGTCTTTTCGGGGGGTAGCCCACCGGAGCACAGCTCCGGGAGCTCAGAAGCCAAGCCCCGCCCCCAGCCGGCGTCCCGGAGAGTCTTTCAGGCAGCCGAATGTCAATTTCAGCTCCATTATATCCTATGGGCCATTGAAGTCAATGGTGAAAACATAGGGTATATTCTAGGGGCTGGAGGGGAGGGTTTGAGGGAGAGGCTCGAAACTCATAGGATAGCTGATGGAGCCTCTCCCCAAGATACCCACCAAGTTTCAAGAACATTGGACCAGGGGTCCAATTCTATGGCCCCCTAAACAGGTTGCCCCTATTCCCTCCATTGTTCTCTATAGTGGGAAAAAAATAACTTATTTTCCCACCATAGAGAACAATGGAGGAAATGGGGCAACCTGTTTGGGGGCCCATAGAATTGGACCCCCTGGTCCAATGTTCTTGAAATTTGGTGGGTATCTTGGGGAGAGGCTCCATCAGCTATCTTGTGATCTTGGAGCCTCTCCCTCAAACCCTCCCCTCCAGCCCCCAGAATATACCCTATGTTTTCACCATTGACTTCAATGGCCCATAGAGTATAATGGGGCTGAATTGCCACTGAATTTCTTTCATTCCCTCCTTTCCTTCTTTCTTTTTCCTCTTTCCCTCATTCTTCTCTTCTCTTCTTTCTTTCTTTCTTTCTTTCTTTCTTTCTTTCTTTCTTTCTTTCTTTCTTTCTTTCTTTCTTTCTTTCTTTCTTTCTTTCTTTCTTTCTTTCTTTCTTTCTTTCCCACCTTCTTCTCTTCTCTTTTTTCCTCCTTTCCCTGTTTCCCTCCCTCTTCCCTCTCTTTCTTTCTCTCTTTCCTTCCTTCTTTCCTTCTCTCTACTCTCTCTCTTTCCTTCCCTCTTTCCTCCTTCTGTGGCCCAACTCTAGTGAGAAGGAGTTTAAACTTTAAACCCCTTCTCTCTTAGCTCCCCCACCCAGACCAGCTGGGGAAGGGAAGGGGAGGCTTTTGAAGATGCTTCCCCCCCCTTTTGCTTCCCCTTCTGACATCACTTCCAGTGATGTCAGGGGGTGTGGCATATGCTAATAGCCTAATAGCTCATTAGCATACCATATGCTAATGAGCTCCTGCAGCTGTTCTTCTACAAAAAGACCCCTGCCTATAGGGCATAAAGTTTCTCCCTGGGGTTGTTTCAGCTTGAGAAAACAGCATGGAGGGAAGGGCTTAAGTTCCTGTTCCCCTTATGCAATGGTCCAATTCCAATTGAGCCCCCTCATGCCCCACATTCAGTTCTGAGCATGGAATTCCCAGTACATATCTGGTTGACAGGACCTGAGGCAGAGATGGAGAGGAAACAAACTAAACATATCATGTAATTATGCTCTTGGTGCTGTCTGGGACAGCTAGAATGGCCTGTTGGAAGTACTGGAGCCAAGAGTTCCCAATCTAAACACAGTTTGAATTGAATTTTCTAGTTAACAAGTCAGAAAAATTAGCTTCTGATCCATTGATCTGTTGCTCTGCTATATGTGTGTGGATCAAGATGTTCTCTTTATTCATATAAAATATTTTTATCCCATCTTCTCTCCTCATACTCAGGGTGGCTAGCAAGGTAAGAATTGTAAGAGCACAAAAACAGCATAGCGGTCCATCTTCAAGATATGCTCTTATGTAAAAGAAAAATATTTTAAATTGACTTAACAGAATGTTTTCTTTTTATTCAAGCTGCCAGGGAGCAACAAATCTTAGAAAAGGAAAGGAGAGCAAAGCTTCAGTATGAAAAGCAAATAGAAGAACGATGGAGGAAGATGGAAGAGCAGAGGCAGAGGGAGGAGCAAAAGAGGGCAGCAGTTGAAGAAAAGAGAAGACAGAAGCTCAGAGAAGAGGAGGTAGGCAATATAATAGTTGTCATACTCTAATGCTGAAGGAGACTTTTATGGATACTGTGGACTGGCAAAAAGACAAATAAGTCAGTTCTACATCAAATCAAGCCTGAATTATCCCTAGAAGCTAAAATGACTGAATCGAAGCTATCTTACTTTTGGTCAGGTTGTGAGAAGACACGACTCACTAGAAAAGACATTGCTAGGAAAAGTAGGAGGCAGAAGGAAAAGAGGAAGACCCATCATGAGATGGATTGATTCCATAAAGAAAGCCATAGGCTTGAGTTTGCCAGACTTGAGCAAGGCTGATAGGACATTTTGGAGGTCCTTCATTCATAGGATTGCCATTAGAGGTGTGTGCTCGGTATAAACTGAGCCGAAAAAATACCCAATATATACCTTACCGGTATTCATCGGGTATTTACTCAGTGGGTTACCGAGTGGCCTACTGATTCCACTATCTGAAAATGGCCACCCCTAAAATATTCAGGATTTTTTGACTGCTGGAACTCTCCTTGCAGGATTGGCTCCTGGGCGGGCTCTGTTGGACAGTCCAGTCTAAACTGGGTGGCCCAGCAGAGCCTGTGGGGAGAACTCGGCTGGGGCTGGCTCCTTTTTTGCAGCCCAGGATCAGCCAGGGCAGCGAGACCTGACAGCTCCGTGCTGCCTTGGCTGGGGTTGGCTCCTCTTTACAGCTCGGTTTCAACCGAACTGCAAAGAGGAGCCAGCCCAGGATCGGCTGGGATGGCATGGAGCTCTCAGCTCCCACCATCCCAGCTGACCCTCTTGGGCTTTTTTTTCCTTGGGTCCTGAAAAAATTTGGGAATCCTGAATATTTCCAGAATCTGAATACCACACCGGGAATAATGGGAAATACCAATATTTTTCAGGTTCAATATACCCAAACCTGAAAAATATGGGGGGTCGGGGGAGTTTGCACACCCCTAGTTGCCATAAGTTGGAAGTGACTTGATGATACATAATATGCCCACTCTCTAATGTTTACACAAGCTGTGGCACCAGTTTTGGAAAGGTATATATATATATATATGAAAATGTTTTATACCACCTCAGATCACTTGTCCATCTAACCCAGTATTCTTCAGTCTGATTGGCTGTGGTTTTCCAGAATCTCAGGCAGAAAAGCTATTCCTTTTAACTGAAGATACCATAGATAAACTTATGATCTTCTTTCTACAATGTGTGTGCACTACCATTGCGCTGTTGATCCTTCCCTGTAGTATGACAATTTTAAATATATACAATAGCCAATTTTTAGCTTGCTATCTGTCTGCATGCCCTGCTGCCTTCATTGTCTCAACTGCTATGATGTCACTGAATGGGGAGAGAGGTATCAGTCATAGAACATTGTCAAGCAAGAGAAATTAGAGGTTAACTTGGGGCCTAGAAACAGAAAGGATTGTTTGGTTTTGGCAGGAAGAAAAGACTTTGCTGTCAAGAATTAGAAACTGGAATAGTCCCTGGATATAGGAAAGCTAAAGAAAAGTGAGCCAAGGAAGAGAATAGAGGGTATATTGTGGGGAATGTTTCCAAGAGAAGATGTATGAAGAAGGGATTTGGATTTTTAAAAATACTTAGACAAGGTTTTATATGTTACTACTGGACAGGATCAGGTATGAAAAGAAATTGCTGAATGGAGGGAGGAATAGACCAAATGGGTGAAACTTGAGGGGGATGGGTTGAATCTGGTGTAACATAGTAACTGAGCTACAAACCAAGAAATCTCCAATTTGAATTGCCGTGGACTCAATAGATGATCTTGGGCAAGGCTGAAAAAGCTTGAGGTAATTTATTTTTTATTTTATCTTATTTATTTTATTTTATTTATACCCCGCCCTTCCTGCCAAAGCAGGCACAGGGCAGCTGGGTATAATGATGGGTATTCATTCTATAACTCAGGACAGTATCCATACCTATAATTCATGGTCTTCATTCTTCTTTTGACACCCAGGATAGCAGAATAATGTTAGTAGTCTTGGGCTGATTCCATCCAGGCTGATATTTGTTGTTTTCAAATCCATAACATTGGCTGAGCATTTTTCATCAGCTACTTAGAAAGGCTCAGACTCTTTGAAGTGCAAACTCTTACTAATGTTGGGCGTTTACTATTATTCCATGGTCCGCCAGGATTTCTCTGAGCAATCCAAAAGGTGATGTCAGACCTCTGATCGAAATGAACTATTGGCAAATCTGTATCTTTCTAAATATTTGTTTTGTTTAAATTCACCTATAAAAGTCTTAAATGGCTACATCGTGAAGTCTGTTGTGTTCTCCATGTCTGATCATGATCTTTTATGACCTTAGCTAAAGACAGCCTCTTTATAGTGACGTCTGAATGCAGATTATTGGTAGAAGTATTTTAATAACTGATTTCATGCAGTGGCTCCTTCTTCCACATTGACAGATGGTGAGGATATAAATCAGGTTCCTTTGTACAAAGTACCCCATCTTAACATTGCTCTTCAAACAGAAAGCTAACATATCAGTCACAAAGTTGGGCTAGAAGTCTTCTCTGTGATGTGTTCATTTCCCATATCTCATCGTTTTCAAGCAGGCAGTCCCTCAAGCACAACCTGTACCTTCTTGGATATAAAAATAATCATTTTTTTTCATCCATAAAATGTGGGATTCATGAATGACAATTGTGGCAGAACATGCTTGCTCTGGGCTGCAGGCTTTATTGTGCCCTGCCCCCCTAGGTATTTCTCCACACCTGGAGAGGCTTTTCATCCACTCTCGTCTAGCTCACCACCACCACTTGACCTTTGTACGGAATTGCCTGCTGGGAGGGTCAGGACTCTCAGCTTCCCTTCCAAGTTCTGAAGCCTTGCCTCTGTGTCTCCCACTGCCCAGCATATGGTCACCATGGGGACAATTTACTGCCTCATGCGCCCTTGGAGGAATAGCCACTTGCCAACTGCCCTCCTTCCCCCGGTGCTCCTTTTAAAATAGTGTGTCCAAGATGGTGGCCTATGTGGTAAAGAGAACCACTACCAGCATCAAAAGTTAGAAAGTATTTATTAAAAAAAAATGCTTACAAGCATACTTTTAGCACAGCACCAGATTGAGCCAGGGATACAAAAGAAATAGGTAAAACACAATTCCTCTGTTCCTCTCTCTATACATGCCCATTACCTTGAAGTTCCCTTCAGCTGTCCAGGCCAGCCACGTGGTCAATGGCTGCCTCCTCAGTGAAGAGGTCTGCGTGTGGTCATGGCCTCAGCACCCAAGGAAAAGAGATCTCCTTCCCATTGCAAGTAGTTTTTATCACCTCCCTTTCCCCCACACTCTGACCCGATCATGCCATGTTAAAGAGGCTTTTCCTGGAGATCTCCAGGACATTTCCTTCCTGGAGTCCCTCTAGCATTTCATTCCTCCAAATCTCTGTTCCCTGCTAGGAGAACAGAAAGAGCTTGACCCACCCAGTATCTCGTCTGCTAGATCTATTAGCATTTGTACGAAGGTCAGCTGAGGTATGTCTGGGAAGCAATTGAACAGACTTCCTCCTCTTCCTGCCCGTTGTCTGCGGTGGGGGGGGGAATGTTTAAATTGCAAAGTGGAAGTTTGGCTCATTTCAAACCTCCCAGGACAAAATGCATTTCTTCACAACATCATATTTGTTGTGAGGATTTGTTTTATCCCTTATTTACCCAGCTCTTTCTTCAATGATCTCAAAGCAACATGAGGTTATTCTACTTTTTTCACACAGCAACCCTGTGGTATGTTATTGTAAAAAATTGCCACTTGCCCCTAGACTAGCTTGTGAGCCTGGTGGTTACAGCCCACTAAGTTAAAAAAAAAAGATGAACAAAATCTGAAATAAAAGTCTGTGCTATTTGAAAGCCCTTGAGAGAAGGGCCAAGAATGCCATAGCTTTGGGAGCAGACAGTGTTGAAGGTAGAGAAGGGAAATGGTGATGGAAGAGTTAGGAATAGGATTGGAGAAATGCCTGGACCTTTGCATTCCCCACTCATCCAACTTGATTGACTTCTTGTTAGCAGGAATAATGGCAATAGCATGTAATAGCATTATTTTATATGATTTTTTTTAAAAAACTGGGCAGTGGGGATCTTTTAATTATTGCTTGCACATTTAACCTTATTTATGCGTGGTCGGGGAGGAATCACTGCAGCAGCTGAGCCCTACCACTGGAGGAGGAAACTGAGTGCTGCTGAGATGACAGAGTTAATGCTTGTCATGCATTATTCTTAAACAAATTAAGCCCAGACACAGCCACAGCAGCAGTCTTGCCAGTAGGAGCAGATGCTCGGAGGTGATGTAACTTGTGCTTCTAACTTCAGTCTCTGTAGTGACCTCAGTAGGGACTGCAGACAAAGGATACAGATATTGGGAGGTGAGTAGATACAGTGATGCCTCCTTTGCTTATTTTTTTTCAGCTGGGTCAATACAGGAAGCCTTTAACCACTGCATGTACATGCAGGCAGGATAAACATTTGATTTGCTATGGTAGGGGCTTCAAAACACCAGGCTTACCTTTTTATTTTTATACTAATTACCCAGGAACGACTAGAGGCTATGATGCGGAGATCCCTGGAGCGCAGTCAGCAGCTAGAGCAGAAACAGAAGAGATGGTCGTGGGGAGGAGCACTGGCTGCAGGCTCAGCCGAAAGAGATGGTGAGTGGAATGAGCTTGGGTGCACTGCAGATTTCAGATTGCAAATATGTGTGTGTGGGGGGAAGCTGGAGAAAAATCTACTTTGATAGTATCTGTGATGTGAGAGGGAGGCTATTGTGGGGTGCTTAGTAAAGGTTTTGTTGTTGCGTAGCAAATTTCATGCCCTGATATCGTCTTGGAAACAAGCCACTGCCAAAGTTTGTGTACGCAGATAATATATCAGGCAAAACAGCTTGAAATGAACCACTGCACTGAACAGTCTCACAAATGGCTATCTGCGCTGTATGACTTTGCAGAAGATAATCTATTTTTGTCTCAGGCACTCCTGAAATCACAGGGGATTTCTCGGTGATGCTGCAGTATTTACAGTGGAAAACCAATTTTTCTCCTTTTCTCTTTTGATCTTTCTGCTGCTCCTTTTTCTTTTCAGTTTATATCAAAGCCAATTACTTTATCACCAACCACATATTAGTTTTTCTGTTTCAGAAATCATTCAGATTTGCTTAAATTCACCAGCTTTTCCCAATATGTCATGCTTAGAGAAAACATCTTTTTTTTCTACTGATAACACAGCTGTCTCAAGTCTTACCATCCAACCATTCCTATTAAAGCTAAGGTAGTATGATTTTCAGAATGATGCAGCATATTTGTTTGCATCAGGAAAAGGAAATCTTTTAACTCTTCCAGGAAGCATTTTTAAAAATTCCTTGTGTATTTGGGGGATTTTAATGCACTGGATGTCTTGTTAAGTAATCTTTCACTTCTCTTCACTGTGATTTCTTTCCTGTTGTGTAGGTGAATCAGAAAATACCCCACCCCCTCTAGGTTTAGCTGCCAACACCCTTCTTCCAGACTCGGTGGCTTCAACTGCTGCTGCTGATCCCTCCAATGGTATTTGAGTGACTCACAGTGCCATAGTGTCGTGTTTATAACTGTTCAAATCATTCTAACACATCCACTGATTTTCGTCCACCCCCTGACTACTGTATTCTCTGCTATTTCCGCTCAACCCCTGATGGCATTGTAACTGGGAGTTGATGGCACAGTTTCCTCCAAGTGCTTCTTCTGCTGCCACTTCTCCACTTAGGAACTGTGCACCAAACCCCATTGAAAGGAATGGAGACTATGCAGCAGGAGGCTTGGTGGACTGTACCCATGCAGTCACTGTGCTGTGTATCTTGCTTTTTCTCCATACTGAAACAATGCATGCTTGGCATTCCAACATCATAGTGATATTCCATATGTGTTCCCCACTCTCTGTAGCCCTCAAGTTCATCTTCTTTTGTCCAAGTGTAGGACACATACGTGTGTCATATTTTGTCATGTGCTTTTTGAGTAGCTTTTGCAGGTGAAAATGTATGAGGGCCTGAACTGGTTCAAAACAATTATACAATATAAGCATTTAGGATTAATTATTTAGTAATTATTTTTCTTCAGAAATCATCAACCTATCACCTAATAATACATGATTCTTTGAAGTTTCATTTTGGAGTCAGAACCCTTACCAGTATTGGTCTGGAGTGAGAACATTATGGACTGGAGTTAAAACTTTTCTTGGAGGCAATTTAGCCTGCTGAAGGAATCTCACCTTTTATTAGTGTAGTAGGGATTAGAAATGGTAAAAACCCATTTGCCAATAAAACTCAGCATTTCCACACTAATGTTTAGAAGTTACATATAAATAAATGATTTCGATACCAAACATGTATTTAATGATTACAAGAGTTTTATATCTGCTAACATAGGACGCTCTTGCTTATCCTCAGTTTGCCACCATCCATTTACACCTATGTTTTTTTAACTTTTTATTTTAATTTTTCACATTACAGAAGAAACAAGTAAAAATAACATGAACGGACAACATTAAAGAGTCAATGAGTAGGATAGGGTAGGATAGGGATTGCAAGGGATATCATATAGATCATAAAGTAACGACAAGCACTACTATGTTTAAGACATCTCTTTTACATTAAGAGGTTAAGAAATAACTGAAAGAGTGCAGTAAAGCTGTATGAAGGTGGGATGGCCGAATCTGAGTAGTTGTTATTGGATACAAAATCCAGGAAAAGGAGCCATGTGTCTAAAAATCTGGAGTGACAGGATAGATTTTCTAAGCTCAGTAGTTGTTTCTCCATTATGAAAAAATCCCAGATTTGTATATACCATTGACGGACTGATGGGATTTATTTTTCCGCTTTGCTACTATTAGAATGGCAGCAGCTAGAAGAAAGAAAATCAAATCTGTCCTTATATCCAGGACAGTTTTGTCATCCCATTATTGTCCACTCAAAACATTTGCAAGTGCTCATTTGAAAAATGCCCTTATATACATCTACAAAACCATTGTATCATTTATATACATTTCCCATCACACAATCTCCCACCATTGTGACAGGCTAATGCAAGTCCAAGAAACAGGACCCAGTAGAGGATAAAGGCTGGCTTCTTTCTCAGCAGCTGTCACTGAGTTCCATGGGATGAAGTTCTGTAGGTACCGGGATTAGCAGGAGAATAGCTGGTTTAGCTGCCTTAGTGCATGCCCCATATTCTGTCAGATTAATAACTGCCATTTATTCCAGAAAAAAAGCAAATTCTTTGCCAATGGACAATATTGCAGTGGGCTTAAAACCTGCTGGCCAAATCTGACAGTGGGTAGCCCAACCACTTTTATTTTTATTTATTTACCTTATTTATAGCCCACCTTTCTCAGTAAATATTACAGAGCACAGAAAGAGAGAGAAAAAAGTAATCATATAGTGTAGAGCATCAAATGAACAATGCAATGGGACTATGAGTACAAAACTGAATGACAGGATGAGCAACAGTGTAAACGTAACAGTATAAGGTTGACAACAAGCAATGCAAATGAACAGTGCACTAGAATTAGGAGTTCAAAACTGAATGCCAATACCAATGCAATGGGTCTAGGAATACAAAATTAAATGACAGTGTGAATGATGAATTGCCCAGGCCAGCATAGTGCAAGCAATGCAGCATGTGGGATTACAAAAGTACAGGCAATGCTGTATCCACCATACTTTCATATATACATAAGTAACTGGGTGATTATAGCTGAGATTGGGTTAAGGTGGTTGGTAAGATCTGTGAATAGCAGGAAATTAGCCTACAAATACAAGAGTTAACAAACAGATGTGAGAACCAAGCTTGAATCCAGTGGTACCTTTGCTGGTCTTGGAAGTGCCACTGGACTCAAAGTTGGTTCTCACATCTGTTTGTTAACTCTCGTATTTGTATGCTAATTTCCTGCTATTCACAGATTTTACAAATTGCCTTAATCCAATCTCAGCTATAATCACCCAGTTACTGATGCATCTTGACTCTAACTAGCCCTCGGCAACTAACCTGTCCATCCTCTACCTATATGTAATGGTTGAGGAAATTCTGTTTCACTGTATCTGAAGAAATATGCATGCACACGAAAACTTATATCTTGAATAAAACTTTGTTGGTCTTAAAGGTGCCACTGGACCCAAACTTTGTTCTGCTGCTTCAGACCAACACAGCTACCCACCTGAATATAACTAATTTATATTAATGGTTTGGTTACAGAGAAAATCTGGGAAAATGTAATATACTAGGAAGCAAATAGCAGTGTAGCCTCAGCAGGAAACTAGGGAAGAGCAATCTATTGCTATCTCATCAGTCCTGCTGGTGAATACTAGAAACCTTAGCATATATTGAATAAGAGGAAATTGAAAGGCACAGAACAGAGAATAAAAACAGAGATTCTGTGTGTTTTACGCTGTATCCTCAGAAGATTTAGGACTGCTCCTCCCAACACACGAACACTTTGCTACGTTCAGCACACTTGCTTACACAATAGTGCTGTCTGTGGGTTTTGCATCACTTGACTAGGCTATAATAATACATTAACTGTAGAAATAGATGCATAATTTGAATATCAGTTCAACATACTTGAAGCCTGAATAAGCTGTATGCCATCATTAAGAGCCAACATAAATTGGCTAAACTGTAGCTAAACAGATCACTGTTGTTGATTACTGTTTTAATTGCTACTGAACCTGCCCTGGACAGATGGAATCTTGCATTTGACCACACTGAGCTCAGATGCTGTTAGATTGCCACCCAAGCCCTAGGTGATTTCAGGGACTGCAAGTTTAGGAGGAAGAGGGGGACATGCTTCCTTTATGTGCTAAACTGTAGCCTGATCCCAAACTTAGGAGAAGAAAGAGGGGGATAGATCTACTTTCTTTTGCACTGAACTTTGGTGGACCCCAAATGATAGTCTGTAAGTTAGAAACTGTGGAAAGTCCTCTTGGTTCTCCACAATACAGCTAAAAAATTGATGTTGCACAAGATGGTGCAATTATTGGTGCAATTATTATTTTGTTTAGTACTATGTTGTTCAGTTGGCCAATATGCATAATATTGTAAAACTGAAATGTTAAATTTGCAAACAGAAAGACTCGTACCTTGAACTGAAGCTTAGAGGAATGACAGGCATCTCCAGCCTTCAGTCCTGATCCAGTCATAAATTCCCTGGTAACACAGAAAAGGTTAGGTCTGGGAGCATTCAGGCACTGTGGAATGAATAAAAATGTATTCAATCCATCTCTCTACAGCATGTGACAAACTTTCAGCTTCTACAATGAATCTGCCAAAGCAAATGGAGTCCCCTATCAATAAGCGTCTCTCCTCCTCCACAGCAACAATAACCTATTCCCCTGACAGAGGCAAGTGAATGTGCTTCTCATTGTGTCGCACTAGAAATAATATTTCCTTTGTTTTTAAAATGCATTTTTTTCTGTCACCTCCCCAATGATTTCCTTTCCCTTTTCTGATCTGTTAATCCTTCTATGGCAGTAGAGTTTAGCAAAATCAATGTAAATATTATTGCAGTTAAGGTTATTTTAGTTTAAACCAATTTCTGTCCTCTGAGAAAAACGCTGTATGTAGAAATATAATAATAATAATAAAAAATAACCTGAAAGCTTAAAAAAAATCTTCAAAGCACAATTTTAGTATAAATTAATTTATTTCAGAGGCTTTAAGGATTACATTCTACATCTTTGCATGCTTTTAAAAGCATTAGAGTACCTTGTTTACCTTGGAAGGTTTTTCTTCCAATATCTCAGAAACTCCAGGCCACATGGAAATAAATTTAAGAGACTCCAGGCCACACTCCCTCTGTTCAAGAAATCTTTTTTTGTTGGAGTAAACTGAAGTGCAAAATGGTAAGATAACACATTCAGTTCATGAACAGATCAGAGCTAGTGTAGCATAGTGTCTAAGAGCTGAGACCCAGAAATTTCCTCATTCAAATGTCATCTCTGTTAGAAACTCACTATGTGGCTGTAAACAAGCTACTGTCTCTCATCTTGAGATTTGCACCTTCAATATGGGGATAATGGAGCAAACAAAGACCTCGTGTATGCAATGACTCCTGCCAGCTGATGTGGTCATGGAGTTCCATGCCTGGAATTTAACTTGCCAGCACATATGAGCATGATTCAGATTGACACTGTGACAAGTGGGGAGAGGGGGCTGAAGTCTCCTCCTCATGCTCTTTTCCTAACTTGAAATGGCCCCCAGCTGCTGGGCAACAAGTTTCCCCAGTGGGGTAAATAGCAACTCCTTAGGTCTGTTTCAGGTCAGGAAAAAGGGGAAGGCTTAGGGCTAGGGATGGTTCCCATTTGGACATTCTGCCACCTCTAGACTGTGCGGGATGTTGGCTCCTGTACTGGAGTCAGTTACATTAAGAGGTCTGTTTATTGGATGTAGGCCTCTATTTCAGCAATAACCCACAAAAATCAATGAATGCTAATATTTGATTCCTACTTTGGACGGGAGGTCCCCAACGAAGCCCTGGGTCGTGATACAGGGGAAGGCAATGGCAAACCACCTCTGAACATCTCTTGCCTTGACAACCCCACTGGGGTCACCATAAGTCAGCTGTGACTTGAGAACAAAAAAGAAAGAAAGACAATTATTGAAGAAATTGTTCCCTGTTTTCTTAGTACTGTTGAAAAGAGAGCTTTTTTTCTGTTGCAACAATTAAAAATTAAATTTTGTTTTCTTTAAGGGTAGAGTTCTAATGGGTTTTTAATGTTCCTTCAGTACATATTTATTTATGTTACTCTTATTGCTGTGGAACATATTTCTATTTAGCTACATTTTGGATCCCAGACTACTTTTTTAGCCATAGATGTTCAAGAGGTTGGCTTTTTGCCACAGAATGTAAAATCCTATCCTGACCCTGACAGTCCTTGCAGAGCCAGCTGGTTGCACCATGCCTTGCAAGCACATCATCATCACCAACACTGCAGACTGTGCCAGTGCATCTTTGCCCAGGCCTCCCACAGTTTCTGTGACCCAGAAATGCATACAGAGGTGATGGAATGTGTCCCCCAGCTGAAAGATTAGGATAGTTTATGCACTGTACCTTGGGGAAGGAGTGGTGTCAATCCAAGAGTATTGCTGATTACTCCTTTGCTGATGGAGAGGCTTGAGATCCCATTCTAGTACTTGGCTGATTGAACTGCTACTTCTAAGTAAGCAGTTTATGAACCAGCCTAATTAATGTTTAGAATTATCTGAAGACTTATCAAATGTGAATACTGAAGGGGTAGCATAGGAACATATCAGTTTTAGAAACCAACATAAGGCCTAGATACAAGAGATGGAGGTTGTCTCATACATATGTGGGCACAAGGTTATCAGAATGAAAAGGCACTTTCCACAGTGTTTCGTAGCCTAATTCATGAAGCAACAATTGAACTGTTAATCCAATAGTGTAACTTGTAAACATGGGAAAACCTTCAGCCTTTTTCTGGTTAATCACAAAGAAAGTTCATACTTTAGAGCATTTTGTTAATTAGACTGCTTAGCTTAAAACAAAGGGAATCATATCATTCTTTCAGGGAAGAAGGATCTCTTGTTTATAAACATTTCTGGTTTTCCATTGTTCATTTTGTTTGGTCATTCATTATATTTGTTTGCATGTTTTCAGAAGTGGCTTTTCTCCATCTTAAGTTAAATGTTTTCCATTTGCTTCCATCCTTCAGCTCATCGCATGCACCTTAGTCCAATGGAAAACTTTTTAATTTCTCGACTGTTGACTCCCACACAAGCTTCTTTAGCCAGAAGCAGAAGTTCATTAATGCTTTGTGAGCAGTACAATGATTCAGGTAAACCTAAACTCTTTAGGAATGTGTAAGACACACTGCAAAAATTGGTTGGAGAAACTTAAACGTGGTTCAGCTATAAGGGTAGGCAAAGCCTGCGGGATTTTCAGCCTTGCATTATCACCAGTGCCTTCTTTCCTCCCTTCATGTGTGGCCAGCTAAATAGTTGTTTGTGAGTCTTTAGCCAACCACAGTTTGCCAGGACACCAGAACTGGCTTTCCCTGAAAACCAGGATTCCAAAGTAATATAAAGACAGAGACACAGTTTGCCAGTGGATATAAAGGTAAATTGCACTTTGCTGCAAAATACTGAAGTAACTAATTAGGTGCTAGCATTTGAGTACAGAGGGAACCACACTGAGCCCTGAGGCTTATTTGCATTGTGGCAAACCATAGTTGGCCCTTATGGCAGGCAGGGGAGACACCTTGATCATGGGGGAGGTTTTCCCAGGGTGAGGCTCATCCATTGCACTCTGGGTGTGCTGACCCCTGTGATTTCCCCAAATGCGGGAAACTCGACTGCATAATTTGTGGTAGTGGAGGACTGTGTTCATGCTTTCCCCTGATAAAGAGAGCCAGTTTGGTGTAATGGTTAAGTGTGCAGACTCTAATCTGGGAGACCTGGGTTTGATTCCCACTCCTCCACTTGCTCCTGGCTGGATGAACTTGGGCAAGCCATAGTTCTGACAAGAGCTGTCCTTGAAAGGGCGGTTTCTGTCAAGAGCTCTCTCAGCCCCACCTACCTCACAGGGTATCTGTTGTGGGGGGGGGAAGGGAAAGGAGTTTGTAAGCCGCTCTGAGACTCTGAATGAAGGGCAGGGTATAAATCCAATCTCTTCTTCTTCTTTTTGTTGGTAGAGTTTAATTTTATGTTTATAATATATGAATCCAAGAAAGAAAGAAAGAAAGAAAGAAAGAAAGAAAGAAAGAAAGAAACTCCTCATGAGCCTTGGCCCTGAATATTGCCTGTATAAGTGCTTTAGTAATAATTTGTACATAGTTACAAATAGCTAAGCTAAGTGGTGCTAAAGATGCATATAGGCAGTGAACTGCTCTAATTTGAGATTATTTGTAAAGCTAGTAATATTAGTAACATATGCCAGTTTTAGGACTGACTGCTATGGGCAAGGGATACAACTGAGACATCTAAAGTGGTAAGGAGAAATTAATCTAAGCCACTGATGTTTCTCAAAAGAACACTGTTTTAAATTTGTATTAAGACTAATCTCATTTAAAAACCTGCTAAAGCACAACCCACATTTCAAAACTCAAATATTTAATATTTATAATTTTAGTAAAGGCATTTGGGGGTCAATATGTCACTGTGAAAATGCAGACAACTTGGCACAATAATTCATTTGAATAGATTGTGATGTGCTTTCCCCCCCTCCTTTTCCTCACTTCTTTTGTCTGTGTTCCCTATTGCTCTTGCTATTGTTCTATAACTCTTTAGTATTCCATATCTGTCCTCGTGTAGCACCAGCTAGCCCTCTTAAATCTCCTTACAAGCCACCCCCCACCCGAAGCCTGGAGAGAAAGAAGGCATCTTCTGCTTCCACATCTGATGCAATGAAGGGGGCATCTGCTGCTGAGGGTTCACAGGTAGGTTTGGAACTTTCTGAGGTCTAATGTAGATGTTCTGTTTTCTGTATTTTTATGGTGCACAAATGTTCTGTATCTCAAGAAGAAGGTGACTCACTCACTCCCTCAGACACACACACAGTCAATTCCTTTTCTTACCAGAACTTTCAGTGAGGCTGAATTGCTATATTGTGTGGAAACTTTATCTATTATACAGTTTGCATTTCTGGAATAAAAACTTTTTCCCCCAGAAGGTTTTGAGAACTAGGAAGAGAGTACCAGTAGAATGTGTCTTACTATCAGTAGCCATGCTGCATAAGAATATTTTATATCCCCTTTTAAGTTTCACAGAGTACATTATCTTTTAAATGTTACAGCATGCTTTCTCCCAGGATTTGTAACAATGAGAAAAAAGCAGAGATAGTGTTATCAGTGTGCAGGATTTAACTGTGTGCAGGATTTAACTGTATGCTGTATGTTCTAGTCTGTTATTTGTTTTAACTATTATTAATTTATCCATTGTTTTTAACTGTTCGCGTTTACTATGATGTTCACCGCCCTGGGGGTTTAATAAATAGTAATAAACTAATAATAATTAATAACGGTTCCAAAATTTCCTAACGCAGCACAAAAAGAGCTTGTGCTTAACAGGTAAAAGTTGCATGTGAATTTTGAGCATGTTTACCTGTCACATTTCCTATGCATTTAAAGAAAATTTAAGGAACAGGATACAGTCTTTTAATGCCAAGTGACGTATGTTTTAAGCATAGAGCCAGGCTTGCTTTCTCCACATTTTCTTGTGTTTTACAGCTTCACATGGAGCTGAAAAATAATGAGATGGGGAAATGCTATTCCTCACATTAGGTCATGGACTGCTTCCACATAAACAACAGAAGAATCCTGTGGCACTTTAAAGACCAACAGATTGCTCTTTCGGTTTTGTTATCAAAGTGACATAAACAAGATCTTTTAACCTAGTGCTCACAGTTATTTTTCTGTCCTTTCTTTATTAAAAAACAGCAGCAACAACCCTGCTGCCTGTTGATTCACTTCACTGTAAATGGCCAAGGGGACTCAAACCCAACAAAGCGTTTGCAACAATAAAGTTGTTAGTGTTTAGAGTACCATGGGATGCTTCTGCAATGTTTGCTGCATTGGACTAACTCAACTACTTCAGTGGAATTTGTATTTATTGGAAGGCTACATTCCATAGGCCTTGGGGTACTCTGGCTAAGTTAACCAAGGTGCGGACAGCATAGAAAGTTTCACAGTAATAGAACAGAAGCAACAACAGGACTCCCCCCCCCCCAGTACTCATATGTATTCTCTTAAATAAAGTTATCGCTGGTCAACAGGAGTTATACCAGATATTGTCTAGTACTGGAGACAGACTTTTATATATGTTAGTGCTATGCTTTTCCCATCAACAGTATGAAAACAGCATTTATTATGGCTACACTTTCTTATATCCCAGTGTAGTTACAACTGCTGCTAACAACAATTAGGCTATTCCCTTCCCCCTACAGAATAAAAGGAACAACTAAGTATTGCTTAGCTGTTTAGTCATTCCTGCATAACTCTCCTGTCTTGTGGAAGACATAAGTTAGGATGCAAAACGCTCATCCTTAAAGTTCCAGAGATTAAGTTTGCATAAAATAATGTAGAAGGCACTGCTAGTAGCCACGTTAGTTTCTGGCTTTGTTTCTTCCCAAGCCTTCTTATAGTCCTTATTTGCTCCATTATTTTTTTCATGTTACCATTAAAAGGGAAGTCATAAGCTTGTAAGGTACAGAACACCGAGACAGCAGCAGTCATTTCTGTATTTTAAGGATTTCATTAGATGAGATGTTTGGGAATCAGGATTGGATTTTCACCTCTTTTAACATCTCTAAATAACAGCCTCAAGTATGGTCAGGCCCATAGTTAGCCAGGGGTGAGGAGGGCCATGCCCCCTCACAGATGTGCCCAGCCCCCTCAGTAAGGACACGGAGGGGCAGCCTCCGTGCAGCCTCACTGGGTCTTCCTGCTTCCACAGCCAGCTTCTCAAAGCCCCTCTCCCTCCCACAGCTGGAAGCAGGCTGACTGCCCACTGTGGGAAGGAGCTGCTACTGCAGCTGAGCAGGAGGGAAGGAAAAGAGCTAGTCACCCGAATGGGGAGATGGGGGTAGAGGGAGGGAGGGAAAGGGAAGTGGGGTGGGAGGCAGCCCTCATGGAGCAGTCCAGTGGTGGCAGAGCCTGGTTACCCTCGTGCTGAGGGGAGGCTCTGGCCCTTGGAGCTCCCTGCCCAAACCTGAGTAAAGTGATGGTGCCGAATTCCAGGAGCATCTCGGTGGCACGGGCAGGACTCTGTACTTGGGAATCAGCTCATCATCATGGATGGACGCTACCATGCCTTGCTCATCTACTTGTTTGTAAGCCGCCCTGAGCCCGCTAGCAGGGAGGGTAGAGTAGAAATAAAGTAATAAATAAAATAAATAAAAATAAATACTGAGGGGACGAGGTCGGGATCCAAAACTGCAGGGCAAGAGAGGCAAGAGAGATGCGGTTCCCAGTTCGGCCGCATCTCCTGCCCTTCAGCAGCCCTTGGCCCAGGCTTTGGCCTCACGGCCCTGGAAGGCAATGCTGCAATGGGCACTCTGCTCTGGCCAGGAGCCGCTGAATGCCCTGCTGCCTCTTAATTATATCACCAATAAGTAGATTAGTCACTAATATAACTGTTGGTAATATAATTGAGCTCCCCGCTCTCTGTCTTTGCCCTCCCCGAAAACTTCCTAGCTATAGGTCTGAGTAGGGTAGGATTGTTTGTATCAGGATGTTGCATCTCTACTAGAGATGTTGTTTCCCCTGGTGTTGAAAAGATGCATGGAAGAGCCTCTACTTGGCATGCAAAAGGTCCCAGGTTCAATTGCCAGCACCTCCAGTTAAAGATTAGGTAGTAGGTGTTGTGAAAGCCTGAGACTCTGGAGAGTTGCTACTAGTCTGAGGAGACAGTATTGACCTCGATGGACCAATGGTCTGATTCAGTATAAGGCAGCTTTATGACCTATATGTTTTCCCGATAATGGCAAAATCATTTGTGCGGGGGCTGTTTCCATCAGGAACACACTGCAGAGGGACAAGGTAATCACTTCTTACCTAGTGCTGTAGTCCGAATCAAAATGACCCCCACCCCTTCATAGCTGCTATTCAATAAGGTTAAAGGAATAAGAGATCTGATCATGGATTTTCAGCACCTCAGAAACTCCAGGAGGTGCATGAATGTACCACAGTGCTGTGGGAAAGCTCAATGGTATCAAACTTGGGGCAAATCACCCATGCGGAAATGGCCACACATGTCAAACTCTGTGTTCATGCTTTTGATTTTGTTTGGTTCTCTTGGAGGCACTAGCCCTGGATCCAAGGTGGTACTTAGGCTTCCAGTGGAATATGAATAACAGAGCCTATGGCACTGGCTCAGACTATATTTTAAATTTCCCTCAGTTTGAAAAGCAGTTTGCCACACAGCAAATCTGAAAGTATCCTTGTATTTGTGGAACTGTTTGTATGACACTTTGCATCCTGGTCACTAAACAAAAAAAAAGTATAGCCTGAGTAAATTCCAACTATGGGAACTTGACTTTGCTACTATTTTAGTGATATACTGTGTTTATCCATGGAATATTTTGCAGTGTTATAATTGCAGCTATTAGTTATTGTATGTTAGATGAAGTTACACGAAGCTTTGAGGATCGAATAAGGGGAAAAGGAGCTGCAATCATCACCCACAAGGTTATATTTAAACAATATATTTTTGCTCATGAAACTCTGCTAAATTAATCTGTCATAGAAACATTGTTTTGGTCAGATAACAGATAAAAACACTTGTACTTTTTTTTTAAATAATGAGAAGAAAAAGAAAGAGAAACGGCCCACAGCGACTGGCACTTCATCTGGGTTGGGATCTCCTCTCAGAAGATCTGATTCTCCAGCATCCATGTCTAAAAGATCAGCTTCACCTGCAACCCCTAAGTAAGAACATCTGGCAAACTTTCAATTAACCCTCAATAAATTAGAACTGTACATAGGGAAGAATCCTATCCTCATATGCTGATAGCCTTCAGTTCTCATAATCAACTGATTTACTGTGAATAACACTTTCAACATATAGAAAGGGGCAATTCCATAGGGAGAGAGACTCCATACTCTGGTCCATACAGACTATGTTTAATAACATAACATGAGAAAGAGGGCTGATATTGGAACACAAAGAGTTGATAGTCTGTCTTGGATAGAGTATCCAGGACAGAATGAGCAAGGTTACAAAGTAACATCACATAAAAATTAGTGCAGTGAAAAATAACTTCTGTAAAACTGAGCAACTATCTCACAGAATGAGATTTCATGCAAGAAGTGCTGTGATCAGACAGGATATTATGAAGTAGTTTCAAAATGTATAGTAAAATCAGTAGAAAGAAGATATGTATTTTCCTATAGTTTTAGAAAGAATGAGGGTGTGGAAATAATAGATAAAACTGACAAATGCGGACTAGGGGACTAAAAGAAAAAAGTATGCGTGTCTGAAATTACAAGTGTGTGAGGAGGTGGTACCAGTAAATAGCAATAGTGTCTGTGAAACGGCTGGAATGGGTTGATAGGATAAAGCCAAATAATTTGACCTATGCTGCCACTGTGAAGCAAATACTGATGACTAAGCAGTTGCCTTGTTTAGATATGTGCCAAGGCAAAGTACATAAAACCTTTAATAGTTTCTTAAACAGTTCCACTAGTATCTTCACTTGAGGATGGTAATTATCAGGACATGTTCTCACACAAGGATGATTATTATCTGACACGCTAGTATTCTTGGCTGCATATAGTTTCATGGCATTGGTTTCATCATGTTTACATACCTGTTTAAATGCCAGGATTATTTAAAGTAGTACTTCTTCACAATGGTTCTTGTGCATGGATTTGGGGTTAACACAATAATATTTGATCATTCATTACTATATCAAGAGTTTCTTTTGATACAAAATAATTCTATGTTAAGTATTTTCAGGGTCAGGAGGGAGGGGCTTTGGTGTATCGACACGGTCGACACCGGGAACTGCTCCTGGCTACGACCAATTCTTCATCCTTTTTAGGGGGGGTTGGGGGATCCCAAGCCCCACTGGACCTCCTGGAGGGGAGGTCTGGAGCAAGGGACTTGAGGCAACGAGCGGGTGGAAGCCCTGGATCATCCCAAAAGCAGGGAATGGAGAAGAGCAGTTATGGCAGCCATAACAGCACCAGATGTAATCGCCCCCAAAGCAAGAGAGTTATTTTGAGCCTCAACCATAACATCGATGAAGACACACACTGTAAGTACCTGTAACAGCAACATTGAAGAATCTGATGATTTCTTCGAATAAGCCCCTTTAAATCTCCAAAATGATACAGAAGGGAGAGTTGGAATCCCCCCCCCTTTTCTGAGTGAAACGGCTGGAATGAGATAATAGTCACGAACAGAATGTTGAGATAAACATTTTCTGGGGCAAAGAGGGACTCTTGTTTGAGCTTCTACAAGAGAACTATAAACTTTGTTCTTTTAAAAAAAGAAAGAAAGATATACACAGTGAAATTCACCATCTTGTGATAATTCGTTGCGACATCATGCTTTACTGCTGAGAACAGAATAGAAGCGCATTCTGTTTAGTCTTTATCATAAATCTGTGGAACATTCGGCTTGTGTGAGAGACTGGGGGTTTTTTTTAAACAAAATTTTATTGGAATATATTCAACATTGTTAAACATCGTTACCAATACAATTTAAAGATTACATCCCACGCTTGTGTGAGAGACTGTTGACTGCTGGGGGGAGTATTATCTGGCAGAGTCAGGCAGCTTGAAAGCGACAGCTGATAAGCAACCTGTACAGATGCTGGGCTTTTCTAGACTAAACTGAGACTCTTGTCATTGTATTGAAATGAGCGATCAGCACCCTCAGAAAATTATGCCAAATGATACAGATATAGAAAGCTCTGTTGAATCTGATAAGCTTCAAATACCTTGGGAGGAGATCCAGGCTGTGATTATTGAAACAGTGAGCCAGGCAGTCAAGGAGACTTTTGAACAGATACTAGACCAAAAACCTTCAGCATTAAATCAAATCACTGGAAGATACCCCAGCTCCAAACTGTGCAAGAAGCAGAACAACTCTACAATCAAGCTGACCCAAATTACAGTGAAAAGGAATTACAGCACCCAACTGTGCAAGACGCAGGGCAATACTACAAGCAAGAGGAACTAATCTACAGTGAGAATTAAGCTGATTTCAGCAGTGAGAATAATAGCTCTACTAAAGGACTGCCAAATTCCGGAACCCTTAAAAGTACAAGGAAGAAAATATACCAGAGAAAAGATGAAACAAACCTCAACAATGAATATAGATGGCAAAGCATGAAAGAAGCCTTTCCATGTACAAGGAGAAGAGGCATAGATCCAAGACTTTACTAAAAAGAAGGGGAAAAAAATAAGATATAGGAATAAGATCGGCTTAGGGATTTTGTTATAAGATTGGTTTAGAGAATCCCTATTTATGTTTGACTGGTTAAGATGAGCTAGAATATATTTATAAAAATTTAGTCCACATTTAAAATACTTATGGGAAGATGAAAGCTAGTCTCTTAAATAGTTTAACCAAAAAGGGGTATGAACCGTGTAAGAAAATTCCAGTCTAGGAAATATCTATGAATGTTTATTAGAATAAGATTCCTCAAGGCTGATAACTGATAACTACATAGAATGTAACTTATTGAGGTGTTAAGGTTTAAATTTTTTATGAAAGATGTAATACATTTAATTTTGGCTTAAGGATTCCTGAAGTCTTGACAACTTGTATAAAAAGCATGAAAAAAGAATTTTATTATGAAGCAGGGGAATGATACTCAAATGTATTTTGTAGAAGACTATTGTAGAATACTTAGACAAAAAGGTAATCAGTAGAAAACATGTTAACCTATAGAGTTGTAAAACTTAAAGACAGATGTATAGAAAAGTAGTAGTGGAACATTTAGATATTGCTTAAATAGTAAACATATTATGGTTGCAAGAATGGCATTCAGATATATATGTATGAGGTAGTTTAAAGGGTATAGTGTTACTAGTATTACTCTCATATCTGTTTGTTTGTATGTTTGTTTGTCATGGTTTGTCAGAAAATAATAAAAATCATTAAAAAAAAAAGTATTTTCAGGTTATGGGAGTCTACCAACCTAGATTAAGTCAGAATTGCCTTGTGGCAATCTAATTTGTGAGAGCACATACTAAGTGATTTACCATTAATCTGTTCGATTTCTATCTTTCAGTTTGTCAGTGGCCGGTTTGCTGATCAGCACATGATCCCATTTCCAGATCTTTTTAGTCACTGCCTGAGAATAGATTGCCTATAAGTCCAGTCCTCACTTGATGTCATATTTGTATCTCCTTTTTTTAACTGTAATAGAAAACAGGTCCAATGGCACCTTTGAGACTACCCAGATTTATTCCAGCATAAACTTTCATGAGCCAGGGCTCATTTTATCAGAATCATATGATACAGAGTATCTCTTTGGAGATTTTTTTAAAAAAACTACAATCACAGAAAAGGCAGGGAGAGGAGGAGTCATGACAGAGAGAGACCTGTTGTAAATCATTCAGGTAAGAGTCCCTATGTAAGGGCCTTAAATTAACATGGTTAATAAGACATAATTAATAATGAGAGAGGTCTAGGTTCTAGCCTCTCATGGAGTACAGATATAAGTGTAATAAAGTAGGATAAACAATATTTATCCTTTGTCAAAGTTATTTATCCTACTTTATTACATTTTGTTTACCGCATTGAGAGTCTGGAACCTCAGAGTTCTCTCATTATGTAACAACTAAATCTTTTCCAGCCGTTTACACAGGGACTTCACACTTGAATGAGCTATTACAGGTAAAGTACCTTTTGTGATTTTGGTTATAAAAGTATCTAAAAAGATTTTCCACACAGGTATTCTTGAATGAAGCAGATTGTTTGGATCCATTCCAGTCTAGCTTCAGGCTTGGTTATGGAACTGAAACAGCCTTGGTCATGCTGGTAGATGACATGTGCCAGGATCATGGTATCCTTTTGAATGTCTTCTGGGACTGGGAAGCACTGATAAGTGGTGGTTTTGGTTCTACCTTGAATAGGTTTCAGAGTGTGATGCTGGGAGACTGCTCCTGTGCCTCTTGGCCTCTGGCCTGCAGGGTCCCGCAAGGTTGTATCTTATCCTCCATGCTTTTCAACATCTGTGTAAAGCCACTGGAAGATGTCATCTGGAGATCTGGACTGAGTTGTGGATTACACTCTATCTCACTCTTACGGTAGATCCCAGGGAGGCTATGAAAACTGTGAATAGGTGCCTGGAGGTAGTTTTGGGATAGATGAGGACTAATAAATTGAAATTTAATCCTGATGGAATAGAGATGCTAATAATGGAGAGGGAAGGTTTTGCCTAGAAATTGGGACAGCTTGCGGGTGCTGCTGGACCCAGACCTCCTGTTGAATAAAGAGATGGCACTGCTGTCCAAGGCTGATTTTTTCTAGTTTCAGTTGGTGAGCCACCTGTGGCCCATCCAGGGCAGGAAAGATCTTGCCACCAGCGTTCCCTCTAAGCTGAGTTAGTGTGAGCTAGCTCAGTTTTTTAGCCTCCAGCTCACACATTTTTGTCTTAGCTCAGGAAGGATGGCTCCAGAGCAAACTAATTTATGCAGTAGCTCACAAAATAGAATTTTTGCTCATAGGACTCCACAACTTAGAGGGAGCATTGCTTGCCACTGTGATGGATACTCTGGTAATATCTAGACTGGATTACGGCAATGCACTGTATGTGTGGTTGCCTTTGAAGACTGTCTGGAAGCTACAGTGGGCACAGAATACTGTAGCCAGAAGGCTGACTTGCAGTGGGTCGCAGGGAAGGTATCACTTCAGGCTTGTTCCATCTATGTTGGCTTCTAATTTGTGTCCATGCCCAATTCAAGGTGCTGAAATTGACCTTTAGAGACATAACATTGCTTTGGGGCAGCATACCTTAAGATACAGCCTTCTCCAAAATGAACCTCTCTTGTCACTACTTCAGTTGCCCCTGCTATTTGAGGCTGGACTGGTGGCAATCTGAGAAGGACCGTCTTGGTCATAGCGCCAAAACTTTGAAACCCCCTCCCCAGTGAGAGTCATCTTTCTCTCATTAACATTGTCTTCTGTCAGTGGGTGAAGATTTTTTGAGGGGTGTACCCCTACTAACTGTTATTGACTCTGCTTCCTTATTTGTGTTTTTTGTGTTTATATGTTTCTATTGTAATATTTATGTTAGATACAAGTGGTTAAGACACTGAACTGCAGGCTGTGGAGGGTCAGTAGTTCAGCAGTTCGAGACCCGGGTGCCGCATGATGGGGTGAGCTCCTGTCTCTAGTTCCAACTCCTGCCAACCTAGCAGTTCGAAAGCAAGAAATTGCAAGTAGATAAATAGGTACCACTTCGGTGGGAAGGTAACAGCGTTCCGTGTGCCTTGGTGTTTAGTCATGCCGGCCACATGACCACGGAAATGTCTTTGGACAGCGCTGGCTCTTCGGCTTTGAAACGGAGATGAGCACCGCAACCCTAGAGTCGGATACGACTGGCTTTCGAGCAAGGGAACTTTTACCTTTACCTTATACTTTGTTTTAAATGCCTTGTAAGATCCTATATGAGTAGAAAGGCAGCATACAAATGTTTTAAATAAAATAAAACATTCCTCTGATGAAGTAAGCTTTAGCTCATGAATGATTATGCTGGAATAAATTTTGTTAGTCTTTTTTATATTTGTGTAATAGCCTAACACAGCTACTCCTTTGGAACTGATGCAAAAAGGGGGGTGGGATGGGGTCAACTATTCACTATACTTTCTGTATTCTGTGGCTAGTATAATTTTTCATTTATTTTATTTGAATTCTTTTTAGGATGATTACAAAGACTTACCCTCAGTCTCCCAAAACTACTAAACAATATCCAGCTTCTCCTGTGAAAAACCGTGCTACTTCAAATCTTAATCAAGAAACACCTAAGAAAAAGGCAGAAAAACATAAAGAGAATCAGAAAGAGAGTATTAGCCAAAAATTCCAAGCTTCTCCATCTGAAGAGGCTGTAAACCAAACCATTGCTGAAAAATGTGTGCCTTCTTCGAACAGTGAGGGTATGTTTCATATGTGAGAGAACTTCCGACACTGTGACTTTAACAGGGCAGAGGGTTTTAAATTTTAAAGCAGTTCCTCTTAACTCTACACTGTGTTGATTCAAATGATTAGTCATACAATTTTCATTCCTGTAGTAACAAAAAAAAATTGACATAACCCATACCATTATTTTTATAACTGTTTCCAATAGGAAATATCACCATGGAACCCTTAGCTAGGCTAGCACTGAGATGTCAATAAAATCTGGAGTGGTTTCCTGTCTGAAAAGGCCCATAAGTAGTCAAAATAGATTTTAGAACACAGCATAATTCTCAAGAAGCTCTTATTTGCCTTTTGCATTTCTGTATCATCTCTCTCACAATACAACACATGCCCTGTTCACTGAAGATAATCTCGATTTTAGATTAAATAAAAATATACACTTTTGAACATTTTATTCTACTGTCTTCTTAAGTGTACTGTGCGTGTTACGTGCAGTCAAATTGCTTCTCACTTATCACGGCCCTATGATAATGTCTTCCAGAACGTTCTATAACCATTTTCCACAGCCTACAGCTTAAGACACACCTCCACAAGAATGCAACAGTCTCCTCCCAGAATCCCTGCACTCCCATTGGCTAAAACCGTCCCAAGCATTGTGGGGATTGTAGGCTGTCTGCTTTCTACTGCCAGACAGGCCCCTCCTATAGTTTAGGCCTCTAGGCCCTGTCTCTGTCCTGCACAGACCACGGTATCTGTAAAACTCCTTTCAACTTTCTTCCTGTCAGCTCTCTTCATTGTCCAAGTTTCACAACCATACATAGCAATGGGGAATACGATGGCATGAATTAACTTGATCTTGATCTCCAGCAACACTTCAGAATGGTTTCTAGCTCCTTCACGACTGCCCTTCCCAGTCTCAGTCTCCTTCTGATTTCTTGGTTGCAGTGTCCCTTAGTAATGGTTAGATGAACTAATGATATAGGGACAGGTTTATTATATGATACAGCTATTTTTAATGGCTATCTGGGAAGATGCTGGAAAGGATCTTGAACCCTTTGCCTATCTTCTCTTGGTCCTCCTTGAAATGCGCAAAGTGCTGCCACTGGCTAATTTGGGTGTGGTTCATGTCAACTGAACAGAACATTTGAGAGAATGCATTAACGTAGGATACTTTGGTCTCTAACTTTGTACTTGCTGCTTCACTGTTTTAGCCTTAACTATACACAGACTCCACAGTACATTCAAAGGCTTGTAATAAACCCCAACAATGGTGACTTCTAAACAAAGCAGCTTTGAAAAGGGGTGATCTGAAGCAGAAAAGTCCCTTGCTCATGAGTCTTTTCCTCCTCAAGTTCCCTTTCAAGGCTGCTTCTCCAAACAGGTGTGTGTTTGCAAGGTATAAATGCATGTTAGAACCTCATGAGAGGTATTTCCTTCTATGTGCTTCAGATCTGCTCACTTTGCCTAGAAGAAGCAAATAAGATCACTGTCAGGATCTTATTAATACATACTTCCATGAAATATGTAGCTCGGCAACAAATTTTGTGTCTGCTAGCTAGTATTCTAAACTTAGCAATATTTCACTAGGGAAACTTGCAGCAGGAACTACTGATGCTGAAGAAGCTACAAGGATTCTAGCAGAGAAAAGACGCCAGGCTCGCCTCCAGAAAGAACAAGAGGAAAAAGAAAGGCAGGAGAAGGAGGAACGTGAAAGGTATCTTTCTTTCCCTGAAAAAATATTTACACCAAGGTGGCTGATTCTTTCTGTGAAGATAATCTTCAAATCAGATTTTCAGTTTGTGAAAGGTGTGAGTTTTAACCATCTTGTATTTCATGATTGTGATTAATCTAAGCTGTGGTGCACCTTGCCTGTGACCTCTCAAGATCCTATAATTTTGGACACTTCCCCCGAGGAAGCTGCAGAATACAAGTGGCGTAAGTGCTCCTTCATTATGTTTGCCAACAGGCCTGTCCCTTTAGTCCATGACTAACATGTGTAAATGGACAGCTGAAGTATTTCATGGCACGATGGCAAATAACGTCTAATCTAATAATGTTACTCAAATCAGGCCATGTACTAGGTCTGTCATGTCCCCTGTTCTGTGCAACTGAGACACAAAACTGCAGGTAAAATTGGAATAGCTCAGTCTGTTACATACACAACTCCCATTTTATCACAGCAAATCTTGGACAAAGAAAAATCAGAGGGTAACGGAACACGTAACCAACAAGTAACTTTATTACCCTAACAAGACACAGACAAGAAATAGTCAGCAAAAAAGGAGAGATAGTAGACAATTATATCACAGAAACAAAATAAAAACAACCAATTTACTCATCCTGCTTGTGTAGGAATGTGACTTAAGACATGGGGAAAGAACTCCCTAATTCAGATGCAATGGGAATGGCTACTGTAGTAGGACAAACTGGAAGTGGAAGACAGGGTGGGGGGGACTGGGAAGAAGGATTTGAAAGGTTAAATTTAGAAAGGCAAGCACAATGGGTGAGAAAGAATCATACTCTGCCTGTCTTGAATAGGAGGAGTTCAATATTGCCATGTTCATGGTGATTGGACAGGACAAGAGGACTCAAGGAGCCTCTCTTATGCACCTGAATTTACCTTGGTGTCAATGGTAAAGAGTTGCTATTGGCCCAATATCAGGATCTTCCTGGCATCAAACCAGGATTTTGGAACCTGTGATAGGTTATTTTGGGGTTGGATCCTGATTGGTATAGCTCTGGATCTGAAACCATATTGGTGTGAATTTAGTATCTGAGCAGTGATAGGACAGTGTAACCAACCTATAGAAAAGAGGGGCACTAGAATATGCATGGAAGATGGACCTGGGTTTGATGTCAGTTGACACAGATACACTGATGCTATCTGAGAGATAATCAAATGATCCTTCCTGATTATTTTATCATCCTGGAATTGCATTTGCATGATTATTTATCTTGCAAAACTTGGGTCATGCTTTGTGGTCAGGAAGCTGTGAGGAACTAGGAGTTTCAAAATGACTTTTGGTTGATGCATATCTGTTGCATCTGGAATGTTAGGCTGTTCTCATGTAAGGAATGCCTTCTCTCATTTCCTTCCTCCGACCCTTTTGATGTAAAATAAATGTATTTTCCTCACATCTGGTATCCTGTGGCAAAACATTCATGGGGTAATTTATATCCACATTTCTGATATTTTTAAGAGCAGATTTTTTTGACAGTGCTGCCCTATGACTCTGTTCTGTGTAAGCCAAAGTGTCTTTTTGTGGAGCATACATAATTAATATTATTGGGGGAGGGCAAGGGCTATGTAATACAGGTAAATAACATCCCATTAAACCTTTACTAAAGGAAAAGGACATTTTTTTCCCTCCAGGCAATTGGTAATCCTATCCTCGGTTGAAAAGTATACATTTTAATACTATGCAGAGATTAATACAAAGAGTAGTCTTTTTGCCAGTCTAAAAATATTGCTGTGGTTTTAAAGGCTAGAGAGAGAAGAAAAGAAAAGAAAGGCAGAAGAAGAGAAGATTCGGCTGGAGGAAGAGGCCCGTAAGAAGGAGGAGGAGAGAAGGCATGAGGAGGAAGAGGCTACCAGAAGAGCGGAAGAGGAAGCTAGAAGGAGAATTGAAGAAGAACGTATATTAAGAGAAAATCGAGAGAAGGAATTGCAAGCTATGATTGAGTTACAGGTATGGCTTTTTGTACATGCTATGGATGTGACTTTTTTCAAGATCTGAATCTGTTATCCGAACATAATATTTTATGCAGAAGGATTGCCATGCAGCACTTTTCTTCACTATTCTTATTTCCTGGGTGAATTTCTGAAGCTGCCTTACTTTAAGTCAGACCTTTGTCCATCTTGTTCTCCAGGGTCTTGGGCACATCCAGTCCAGCAATGTGATCTTTGAACAGACTGGAGCCTTCTGTATACAAAGCATGCAAGCCTAACTGCAATGTAATCAGTGTGTTTAATATAATTTTATTGCTTTTCAAAATGGCATCTATGATAAATTGCTTGCAAAATGTTCTGAAATGCACTAGTCATACATTCTGTTGTTGTAGCTGTCACCTAAAACTGTATCTGCCCAATGGAAGTGCTGTGTTCCTGACAGAAAATATTCAAATTTCTTGTGGTTCTGCTGGATCACATGACAAATTCTATACCGTTCTAAAAACTGGTGATTCTGGTGCATTTATTTCCCTTTATGACCCAGATAGAAAGAAGAGTTGGAAGGTTTCAGACACACAGAGCCCATAATCTTGTCGATAAATTTTTCAGTAATACTTACATGGTTGGCTGAATGTTTGAAATCAGGCTTGAGAAGTATTGGGGTGGGAGGGTATCCAATTTACTTAAATCTCTCAGGGCTGGTAACTTGCCCAGCAATTAATAAAATAACTTATACGTTGGGTTCCATGTTTTGAATAGAAAGAAGCGGCAGAAGCAAAAGCCCGGGAAGCAGCTGAACATCTGCGTCTGGAAAGGGAACAAATCATGCAGCAGATAGAGCAAGAAAGACAGGAGCGAAAGAAGGTAACAAATGGTTCCTATCCAGTATTGTTACTTTTGCTATTTGCAGCTGAAGGTCGGACCTAAATATTCTTGGACAAAGAAGAGTCAGATGATCAGAATGAGCTTCTAGTGCAACATGCTTGAACTGACTACAAACCCTCTTTAAAAATATTTTTCATCTCTACATCCAAGACCTTGGAGCCAGCTGTTTTAGGAGCAAATGTAGCTAACAGAGAAAACAACTGCTTGTAGCCAATGCAATGCCACTGACTTGAAGCAATCTAGCCTTTTTACTCTGTCGCACCCACTTTCCCTCCTCACTTTAATCTCCATCTCTCATGGCTTTTGTCCATGCAGGTCTCATGATACCCAGCACAGCTAATTTGGTGGTCTAAGTGGACCCCATCATCCCTTTTTCAGTAGGGGGAAGAGATGATAGGATCCAATTTGTTGGGTAGGAGCACAGTTTGTAGGTCTGTAATCTGCATGCCCTTCCTACAACAATAGCAATGTAAGAACAACTTTGCTCTTTATGTTTTCTAAAGATAAAATTGTGAGCCTTGTTGGTCAGTTGCTATATTGATGTTCAATAGAATTGATCACCAGCTTGGGCAAATGGCACGTAAAAGGGCAGCATATTAGGTTAGATCCATCGAGCACAAAGACTTTGCAAGGTCCACATAATTGCCCATGCACCCATCAACCATTTCTGATCCCAGGAAAGTTTATTCCCAGGTTTGTGGGACCTACATGGAACTGTGCAGTTTTGGAGGCTGCAGTGGGGAGGGAACAGGGAGCAAGAGGCAGAAAAAAGCAGTTTTGCCCCATTACTGCAACCCGCATGACTGTTACTCCATGCAGGTCCCATGACCCCAGGGCAGTGTTCCCTCTAAGCTTTTTAGCCTCTGGCTCACACATTTTGCCCTAGCTCAGGAAGGATGGCTCCAGAGCAAACTAATTTATGCAACAGCCAAATTGCTCGCTCACAACTTTAATGTCAGTGGCTCACAAAGTAGAATTTTTGCTCACAAGACTCCACAGCTTAGAGGGAGCATTGCCCCAGGGGTAAATTTTCCAGGGACTGGAAATCACTGCTATGGGAAAGAAGACCCAGGAAGACCTGCAGCCATCAGAGTTTTTCACTGACAGGTCACAGGATCGAGCCCTTTGGTATCTGCAAACAGAATGACCTGTTGGCATGCTGACTGGTGTGGAGAACATTTGCCTTACCATATAATATTGTGTGACCTTATTTCAAATGTGTAGGTTCAATGAAAGGTATTGAGAGTAGTGTTTTATCTTGTGTATATGTTATAGACTTGTAATGGCAATAATTTTCTTAGACTTGGAAAACAAACAGTGAAATCCTAAACAGAATTATGCCATTCTATGGCCATTGACTTCAATGGATTGCGCTGAAAGAGTAGTAAATAAGTGATACAAATTATGTTGTGGTTTGTATTGCAGAGAATAGATGAAATAATGAAAAGGACAAGAAAAAGTGAAACACCGGAAGTAAAGGTATGTAACAGGATCTTTTCCTTGATTAGGATCAGGATTTTTTTAGTGGTGGTACTTGCCAGCACTGAGTACTGGCACCTTGGGGGTGGGGCTCTCCCGGGTCCTGAGGTGGGAATTGGTGGAGTACTGGCAATGTTTTTGTTTTTAACAACAAAAACACTGTCTGCAGCTGTAGAATTTCCTAGTTCAACATACAATAAATCCTTTTCACTAAGAGGTAAATTAACAGTGGTTGGGGAGTCCACTTATATGTCTATACATTCATGGCTGTTGGAGAATGCCACTTAAAAACAAAATGGTGCACAGGTGAAGGTTACCACAATCTCCTTACCTTACTGTGCACTTTTGCTTTCAGAATATTTTTTCCAGTCCAGCTCAGTTCCATTATTGAACCTTGGCTGGAATAAAATTGAAAAGTATTGAGACTTACTAGTGATTTCAGTTCTCATACTTTATTTCCAGTGCAGAACAACACAAACTTCCCGGCTCGCAGGCTGGTTTTTATGTGCAAATAACCCCACACCCAAACACACCCCACACTCATGATAGGCTCTATAAAGTGGCTGAGAGTTCTATAGGCTTACGGCCAGGAGCGTAGCCCTCTGAGTGGCTCGGGCTAGTGAAAAGTACGGAGACTTACTAGTGATTTCAGCTCTCACATACTTTATTAGTTGAAGAACAAGACAACTAAGCCAGCTCGCAGTCCGGCTTTTATCCCCAAGTGACCCACACCCCAAACACACACACACCTGGTGATTCGCTATTTACATTGATTGGATTAACTCCTGCTCCTCCATTGGAGGGGAGTCAGGATCCACTAGTCCATTGTCCTTCGGGGCGAAGCTCAGGCTCTTCGCCTGGCCACATGGTGGAACGGTTAGAACCAGTCCAAGCACATGGCTGCCCGGAGCCCATGTTCTCAAGTGGATACATTACAGCTAGCATCCGCTTTGCCATTGTCTCTGGCAGCGAAGCTCGGGTGCTTCGCCTGACAGCATGGGGACCTCGCCTCACATGTGGTCAGAGATGAATACATTACAAAATTGAGGAAAGCTATAGAGTTTTTGGCATAAAGGACAAGGGTGCACATGTGTATAAATATGTGTAGATCCCTCTGTCTTATCAAGTTTGGTCCTCAGAAATTCTGATGTGGATTCTTATGCTTCTGTTCTGCTAGTACAAGGCCCCTTGCACTGCCAGAAGAGAATGCTAGTGAGAATGGGGGAAAGCTGATTTCTATTGTGTCTGTATTGTCTTTTCAGCATTCACAGGTAGCAGCTGAGGAATGGTACAGTAATCAAGATCTGCTGCCTCCACAATGCTAATTTTTTGTCTCCCCCCGAAACTCTTGGTTGATGCTTGGTTTAAAAAAAAATTGTCAGGATCTGGCTTAGTACCCATAACGATTTGAGGATCCTGAAGGGATGCATTGGCATAACAACTTGACAGGCAACGTGTACTAGTTTCATACTATGCTGGTGTAACTGCTATAAGAATTATGCTGAAAGTTCTTATTCATTTTCCTTAACAGATATTGCCCTTTCCCATTTCTGTTTCCACTCAGAAGATAATTCTAGAATAAGAGATGGATGTTTTTATTTTGTAGCACTGCAGCGTATTTTAACCAAAAACTAAGAACTAAGTTTTAAATGCTGTTTAATCCAGTTGCTTCCTTGTAAAAGGTGATATGTTTGTCTAATGAATTTGACACCTTGTTTGATGGTACAGAAAGAAGACACAAAGCCAGAGGTGCCAATGATTCTAAATATGGATAAACAGCCAAAGCCACTTGCTATCAGTCAACCAGGTAAAGATACTTTATTTATATCAGGGCCTGTGGTCCCAGGTTCAATCCTTGGTATCTCCAGTTAAAAGTTGTAGCAGTAGGTGATGTGAAAGACCTGTGCCTGAGACCTTGGAGAGTCACTGCCTGTCTGAGTAGGCATTACAGACTTTGATGGACCAAGGGTCTGATTTAGTATAAGGCAGTTTCATGTGTTCATATGTATATCGATCAGTGTCTCAACATAGCCCCAACTGCACATACTTAAATCCATGGAAACAGAAGGGGGATTTTTCAGCAAACCTGAGGGACCCCCCCAAAAAATTGCAGAAAAACCTGAAAAAATTAAAAGGGGGAGATTTTACAAACCCCTCAAATAGAGGAACATGTCCGTGCCAAGTGTACACATCAATTAGCAGCCTTGGGGAGGGAAGGATGAGCCAGGTGATCCTGTGTACCTTACCCAAGCTTTTAGCAAACAAGTTCCATTTCTTTAGCTGTTTTATGATCTGCTGCTAGTTTGTTTTATTAAAATCGTATCAGACTGTTCTGTTTTATGCTATGGCTACCTTTATTGGCTGTTTCATTTTTAATCATTTTTAATTAATATCGTATCAGACTGTTCTGTTTTATGCTATGGCTACCTTTATTGGCTGTTTCATTTTTAAAATTGATTTGGTTTGATTTATGGTTGGATTGTTTTGTTGATATGTTTTTATTGCTATGGTTTGTTTTTATTGTTTTATTTGTTTGTTTTTGTTTTATCATTGTGAGCCGACTTGAGGAGGTCTGGTGAGGTGGCATATACATTTCCTAAACAAAATAAATCAATCAGTATTTTCACACACCCCACTTCCAAACTTACACTCACATGCTGCTACCTGTCTTTTTCCAATCACTATTTTTCTGTTCTTATGTTTCCTTCTTTTCAGATAATTTTGAGAGTTAGGAGGAAGAAAGAGAAGGGGAAATTAGCTGCTAAGAAGAGAGAGAACTGGAAATAAACAATGGGCAGAGAGGCAGACTGCAATACTCCCTTAATTTTATGTCTGAGATGACTGTTTTATCTAGTTTTCTCTACAGGTTAGGTGAGATGTTCAGAATTCTTAGTAGGCAGACCTGCTACAAGTAGTGATGTCTAACAGTCATCTAAACATCCAGCTTCCATATTATCCTTTTTATTTTTAATCATTTCAGTTTTTAACTCAAGTCTACAGACCTTGTCTGCTAAGGCATGGCATTCAATATATGTTTTCTAGAGAACAACCTTGCATTTGTCACAGGATCTCATCAAACATCATGATGGATCCCTTTTATCTTTTAAATTCCAGTACTTAAAAATCTTTTTTGTGCTTTTTAAAGTCACATTTCCTAATGGGATTCTTTCATAGAAATGAATGGACTGACAACCTGCAAAGAAGATAAAGGCCTAGGATGTGCTGTACCTGATTCTTTCCCTAATGATGTATTTTCTAATGGACTTAAGCCACTTATGAGCCTTATTCAACTGGATGCAATGGATGGGAAGTCTAACAGCATGGATGATTCAACAGATGAAGTTCAGTCTATGGATGTGAGGTGCATACCATTAAAATCTTGGCCAGGACCTGAAGAACTCTACCTCTAGTGCCCTATGTCTAAGACTGCTTTGGTTTCATATATTTATATGAAATTTAATTTGGTGTTTTTCTAAAAAAAAACAACAGAAAGATATGCTGTTTTTCATACCATTCCAAAGCAGAAAACAACAGAGCAACAAAAATTAAGCATCACCAAAGAGTACAAAACAATCACCCCCCCCCCAAATCTTAAGACTAAAGGCCAGGGAGGTATCTTATCAACTAAACATTGAAATACAGAACTTTTTACTTTTTCCAAAACACGCACAAAAATAGAACTTGACGTACATCAAAAGGAGAGAAGTTCCAGAGCTGCTTCAGGTGGGATTCCCTGATTCAGGTGGAACCAAATTTGGCTTCTCTATGAGACCTAATATGAAGTAGGGACTGTCTAGCTGATCTTGGTGAGATTCATATGGGAGACACACAGAACCCAGATGATGCAAGGCCTTAAAAGCTAAAGCTAATTTCATAAATTTGGCGCAGATAGTTTGGTAGTCAACAGTCTGGCTGTGACGTTTTGCACCAACTGAACTTTTTGAATCATCATCAGGGGCAGTCTAGCCTAGAGATCCCTAAGGCATGGATGGCTCCTGGTCTTCCAGCACTGGGCACAGCTTGTAAATCAAAGCTGCCAACCCCTGGAATTAAAGAATACAGCAAGGTCCAATAGCACCCCCAGGATGTGAATCTGATCCTAAGAGATCCTAAGAGAGGCCTTTCTCTATCCAACTTGTTTGCCAAGACCATCACTACCATTGTTTCCATCTTGTCTGCATTGATCTTAAGATCACTTACTCAGTTCAAAAGTGGGTTGAGACGTGTTTAGCATCAGCATCTCATTACTTAGTGAAGTTAAAAGGAAAATATTTCATATTGATTATACAGCTCATTGTCGTTCTGGATGCCTTTCCCCACCCCTGGTCTCATGTTAAAGAACATTGGTGGCAATATTTATTCCTGAGAAATTTCATAGAATATGAAAAAGCCACCTAGTAGCTCCTTCTGGAATCACTCTAGAAGGACCAAATATACTCCAAAGCATTACTTGCATTTCCAAACTTCATTAGGTGCTCCAGGATACTCTAGTTAATAGTATTGAAAGTCCAGAGATATCTGAATCAACAGACTCATCTTCACCCTTCTTAAAATCCTGTCATTTAGCATTTAATGTTAATTTATAATTAAATAATTCTGTCAAAATAATATATTTCTCCCACCGCCCTTTCACAAGAATCTTTGAATTAGTATTTGATTATCTAAACTGTGGTCCACTGAGGTACAAAATACTTTCATATCAAAGGGTCAGATCTGTATAGCCTAATGGTTTGCATGTTGCTTACCAGCACAATTCATTTTGTTCACTAGGGCTCCCGCCCAGATGAGTCTGCCTAAGGTTACCACTTTTCTCAAGACTCAAATTGTATGGTAAATTATCTGCTATCCACTCACTATAAAATAAGTGAGCAGAGGGAATGTTTTTATAATCCAAGGATATTTTGTCATAAATGGCATTTAGTCTACTAGTGTTATTAAAATATTTAGTAAAAACTTGTTTCATTTTTCTTCCTTCTCTATATAGTCCAGCTTCAAAGGAAGAACTCATTTCCATCCCTGAATTTTCACCATTGAATGAAATAATGCCAGGTGTATCTTTGGACCAAAATGGATCAAATAATGGCAAGGCTCTTGAAGATCTACTAGATTTTACTGGCCAGGCTACTTATCCTAAACTATCTAGTGAAAATCTCAGCATAGATGATTGTAATAAAAACTTGATTGATGGATTTAATAGTCCAGGACAGGAGTCAACTTTCAACACCTTATGTTGACAAACACTCCTACTCAGCAATAAGGTACAACATCTATATCTTTTTGTTTCTACTCTAATCTATCTGCTCTCTACCAGCTGTTTGCTAATAATCCACCACTCAAATAAAAATGAAAGGCAATGATGCAAGGTGATGGAACCCTTTTATGAAGTGGTAAGGTCAGAAGACCTGATGCAAGCTGAGATGTGTTGAAGGTTAGGGTAACAATTTGTTATTACCCACAGATACAAACAGGTGGTTTGTGAGGAGTGTATTCTGCCCATTTTGTTTGCTGACTGACCACTTTTAGTTTTATGTATTGTGCTGTTATCATTTGATAGACTGCAAAATAAATCTTACAGCCAATAAGTGTAATACATGTAGCAATGTATAACAAAAGCTGAAAAAATACATAAACTCATCACCATTTCTGTTTGGATTGACAGAGGAGGTAATTTGGAGGATATAATGGCTCCTGATGCTGCTGCTGTCAGTAAAATAAGATCTTGTCATTTGAAGAAGCTGCCGTGGTTCTCAACACTGGATGTCATCTTATTCTGCACTGAATTTACTGTCTTCCCATATGTATTGTCAAATAATTAACCATTTTTGGTAAAGAGTGGAATCTTCTGTTTGGACTGATTTCAGGGCACATTTGCAGGAATTGTTTAGAATATGAGCTTCAGCTGCTAAGAAAAATGTGGGCATAAAATGTCTGTCTCTTCAGGCTCCTGAGCCTGTTCATTAATTTAAAAAAAACCATTTAGTTTTGTCAAGGAACTATCTGGAGTTTTTTGTTATGGTTGTAAATGCATCATAATTAAAGTGTGTTCTGCATTTGCCATACATCTGTCTTTGATTTGTTTTTTCCATTAGGAAAAGGTGAATTTTTGCTGCCATTTATTACAGATGTTCAATTGCAATTTTTTTACAGAGAAGGCAACTGCTGGAAACAAAGGGGCTTTTCCTGCAGAAAGTAGAAAGTAATATTGCTGCTCCTTAGAACAGAGCATATAACATTATTTTTATTCTTTTCTGTCATTAAGTCAGATGGAACTGAACTAGACTGGTAAAAGAAATGAATAAGATGGCTCTTTAAAGTGAAATTTTAATGGTTTATGGAAAAAAAGGTCAATGTGTTTAATCATATGTATTATATAATTGTATCATGGCTGATGATATGTTAATGTTTAAGACACAGCATTTCTTGTCAGTACCAGGTGGTTTTCTTTTTACTAAGTTCCTACAAACTCAGCAACATATAATTAACAACAAACCATACATAAACACAGGCAACAGGATACTATAAGGCACAATCTTGAATACTGAAAATTGCACCCATGCAACTTTTAGCCTCTGGCAAATTCTACAAATATGTATAAAAGAAGGTTCTTGAGAATATATAGACATTCTGTTTGCCAAATGAAGGGTGTGATCAAGCCCACATTAAGAATGTTTAAGTTGTACTAAACTAAGTGGAATTTAACAGTGCTTAATTTGGACTAGATTGTGCCTAAAACATTTCAACTTTTGGTGAACTCTTAACTTTTATGCTGTATTCTGTGCTGCCTAGAGGGCAGTTCTGTCCCATTCTTTAAAAAAAAATCTATTTGAAGCTGATGAAATTGGAAACTTTTATATGTAGGGATGTGTTAAAATGTAATGTAGCTCTGTTCTTGTGATTCTAAAAAGAACACCTGTTGAAAAGTTAAAGTAGATTACAAACTATGTGAACATATACAAAAATGCTTTCAATATTTATGTTGATGTATTTCAGCAAACTACTTTCTTGGTAACTGTGCGGTATGTTGTAGCATGGTACAGTGTCTTCCAAGTAAATTCTGCAGTTTTCCTCTTAAACAATAAAAACTCTGAACAAATTTGGCTGTGATACTAGTTTTCTTGAGTTGTTGATTGTCACAAGATTGACAAGTATTAGATCCTAACTGTGAATTCATGCCTGGCTAACAAACAGACTCCTTTGACCTTCAAAGGCAACTTTCAATGCCTTGGTGAGAAGCAGGGATTTTTTATTTTGCATGACTTCCTTAAGTAAGGAAGCTGGTACAACTGCCCTTAAAAAATGATTCTCTATACTCAGCTCATCTTTCAGTTGAAAGTATGGCTATACTCCTGCTAGTACCTGATGTGTGCCTTCAGGCCATCCTTTTAGCATTGTTGCCTTGACATGGCAGCTGTACAACCTTATCTGTGCCCTCTTGAATTTCCTGGAGTTTCTTGGCTGAAATGGGGAGACAATGTAGTGTATTGATGGATTCGATATCCTGTTCTCACTCTTCACACTCACTGCCATTAGGCATATATGCTCTGCTGTCAGCTAGTACTGTTTGTTGACTTGGACAATATTTGAACTCTACATCATAGCATTGCAGTCATACCAACATTTACTGTAATCTCTTTGGAGCACTCAGTAAACTTTTTGAGATGATTGTCTCAAAATGTTTGTGGTCTGAAAACATGGTAACTGCCTGTGATGAAATCATTCCATTCCAAAAACCAGCAGCAGCGGCTGTTTCTCAATTTGGGTATATGCTCTTTCAGTTCCTGACAAAGCTCTGGTTGCAAATGTAATTGGACAATCCTGCAACAAGACTGCTCCAAGGCCATTTTCAGATGCATCATACTGGAGAGTTAAAGTTGCCCTGGATGGTAATATTTTAAGACTGCTGCATTAGTTTCAATAAATCAAAAGTTTGCTCCTGCTGGGTCCCCCAATCAAATGCTATATTCTGCTTAGTAAGTTGTCAACTGCAGCCAAATAGAGACAGAACTTGGTTTAAAAATTTGTCATTTCAATAATGCTCTGTACACCTTTTTCATCTTCCAGGGCTAGCATATTTTGGATAGCCTCAATCTTACAAGGGTATGTGTGATGGACAGTAAATGGTTAATGCTATAACCCAGTCTGAGAACCTTGAAGGGATTCAAATGGAATTCTTCAGCTGAAAGTGTCAATTAGGAGTTGGGAGGTGACAGTTAACAGTGAGAGAGTGAAGCACACTGTGAGAGGATCAAGAAGGATCCTGAGTTAGGGAAGTGGGACGTATAGTCTGAAGGAAATAGATCCTAGATGATGGGGATGATTCCTAGCCAGTGGGTATGGACTGGAAGGAAACTGGAACTTGAGTGAATGTTCCTGTGATGAGACTGATCGATGAAAAATTATCTAGGTACTCTGTTAAAAAACTATTTCTAAGGCTAATATAAAGGGAACACTCCATTAAAATATGTATTAAAGTACCAATTTTCCCCTGAGAACAATCACAAAAGTGGTTTGAGTAAGGAATCTTTCTTAATCTTCCATTCATAATGGGAGTTGGCTGTGTACTCAATCAAGCTAATAAGAAAACTCAAAAATAATTTGGGATAGTTAGATAAAAAGCATAGAAAGGCAGCAATTTTGGTGGAGGAATACCAAAAAAATAAAGAAGAGCAAGCCCTGTGGACACGAGACTATGAGCTTAAGTAATCCCTTTCTTGGATATTCTTGATATAGGGCTTAACAACTGCGGGTTCCAAGCCCTGAATAATGTCAAGGTTTAATTCAATAAAAGAGAGTTTTGTGTCAAGGATCTTGGACCAAGAGGATTTATGACAATCTGCTTTTAATAAAGATAGGTATCAGGAGCTACTATAGAGCACTTTAAGATACAAGCTGAAGTCCAGTTGCCAAGCTTTAGCCTTCAAGGATGGCTGACCTAATTCTGCTCATAGAGACACTCCAGCTATGCATATTGGTGTGTTGGTCAATTTACCAAGGAAGCTAAGTAGAGGGAAGTCTGAGGATTCCTTGATTGGATCCAGATGGCTGCCCTGGAAAGCAAGATAGGGACAATTTTCATATTGAAAACTTGAATCATCCTGGGATCTTTGCTTATTTTGAGAATACTGTGCACTTATCGGTTCTAGAAAAAAATCCCACGGATATAAATGCTCACAGGAAAAAATCCCACGTGGAAAAAAGCCCACATGGAAAAACACCATGTAAAGTGCCATAGATATTTATGATTGTTGATAACTATTCACCTCCGTTTATGAGATGAACAGGTATTACCTGTATTCACATGCAACAATTTGTGTTGTGATTTTATCAAGTATAATTAAATAATAATTTTGCTATGTTATTAGGCGACCTGCCTGTGCATTGGCCAGTATTAGTTTGTGGCAAGCAAGGTCCCTCTACAGTTCATCATATAGAAACCACTCACCAGTGTTCCCTCTAAGCTGAGCTAGTGTGAGCTAGCTAGCTCACTGGTTTTTAGCCTCCAGCTCACAGATTTTTGTCTTAGCTCAGGAAGGATGGCTCCAGAGCAAACTGATTTGTGCAGTAGCCAAACTGCTTGCTTACAGCTGTAATGCCAGTAGCTCACAATGTAGAATTCTTGCTCACAGGACTCCACAGGTTAGAGGGAGTATAGTCACACACTGGGATGAGATCCTCAGTTTCCTATAAGAATACGGAATCATCATGATGCAGCCCTGGAACGGTCACCAAAAACTACAAATTGTTGTGAGGGATTTCACAATGCTCTTAATTCCCTATTCCACAGTCATCCCAGTGTGTGGTCTCGTCTTCTCTTCTTCTCTCTCTCTGTTTGATGGACTGCAGAGAGACTTGGCTTGCCACAAACTAACACTGGCTAATGCACAGGCAGGTCGCCTATTTTATTTTTATTTATTTATTAAAAATTTTATCCCACCCTCCCGGCCAAGGCCGGCTCAGGGTGGCTTACAGACGGATAAAATTCTCATAATACAATCATTCCCATAATATCATCAATACAGCCTAGAGCTGAAAAAGAGGAAATATGAGGCACTACATTACATGGTTGCCATGTCTGTGCAGCAATATGAGCTGGTGGAAGATAAACTTAATTACTTAAGGAAACTGGCTAATTTGCAATGAAGAATTACATCTGAGTTATTATCATTGCTGTTATTAAATATTGCTATTATTATTGTTGTTGTTATTAAATGCTGTTGTTAAAGAAGAAGAAGAAGAGAAGAGTTTGGATTTATACCCCGCCATTCACTGCCCAAAGGCGTCTCAGAGCGGCTTACAAACTCCTTTCCCTTCCCCTCCCCACAACAGACACCCTGTGAGGTAGGTGGGGCTGAGAGAACTCTAACACAAACTGTCCTTGAGAGAATAGCTGTGTCAGAGCTTGTGACTGATCCAAGGTCACATCAGCAGGTGCAAGTGGAGGAGTGGGGGAATCAAAGCCAGTTCTCCCAGATAAGAGTCCGTGCACTTAACCACGACACCAAACTGGCTCTATAACATTAAATAATTGTTGCTTTTACTATTAGGGTTACGTAGTCGTTTGTTGTGGTCACTGGGTGTACCACACTGTGTTTTATTAAAAGACAAGTAAAGGGAAATTGAGCTAGGAAATCGACTTATTTTAATGTTATCTTATGGTTTTAAGTTATGGTTTTATTTTTTAATAACAAAATAAGTAAATAATATTAATCATTTGAAGAATTTAAGCCATATAGTTGTTCTAGACAGTCTATACATAATTTAATGCTTTTCTGTCTTTACTTTAGAAATTACTTCATCCACACATTACAAAGGTTGATGAATGGTAAATTAATAAATTTAAAGTATTTAATTTTATTTGAAAATATTTCTATATAGAGTTTAATTTCTGTTATTGTTTTTCCTTTATAATAAAGTTTGTTGATAACAAAATGGTCACTTTTATTTCCTGAATTTTCCCTTCCAAGCCTTTACACTCAAGAACATTAAAGCCCTCTTCATAAGGCCACTTTTATATAGAAATGAAGTAATTTACTAATAACATAGCAAAATTATTATTTAACTAGGAATAAGGCCCATTGTGGAAAGAAATACAACAAGCTCTAGAAAGAGGCTCTGGGAGAGTGCCCTGGCCTTGAGCACCCAGTGTCAATTTGCTGGGGCGACCTCAGCAGGGTATAATGACACAGAGTCCATTGTTTTCTCCAGGGGAACTGATCTCTGCCATCTGAAGAGCAGAAGTAATTTTGAGTGATCTCCAGCCCCCACCTGGAGATTGGCAACAATGGTTCCCCATGAGGGAATGACTGGTTTGGAGGGTGGAGTCTATGACATTGTACCTGTCTGAGGTCCCACCCCTCCTCAAACCTCACCCTCTTCAAGCTCCACCCCTCAAATCTCCAGGAATTTTCCAACCTGGAGTTGGCAACCTTATCTCCTTCCCAGCCAGCCATCAACCTACCTTTATCTGCCCCTGATCTCTACCATCTGGAAAGCAGTTTTAATCCTGTGTGATCTCCAGCCCTCACCTGGAGATTGGCAGCAATCATTCCCCAGGAGGAAAAGTACAATCTTTCTCCACAGAAAGATTGTTAGAACAGATAAAAGGAAGTACTTCTTCATCCAAAGAGTGATTAACATATGGAATTCACTGCCACAGGAGGTGGTGGCAGCTACAAGCATGGACAGTTTCAAGAGGGAATTAGATAAACATATGGAGCAGAAGTCCATCAGTGGCTATTAGCCACAGGGTATAGATGGGAACTCTCAGTCTGGGGCAGGTGAGGCACTCTATTCTTGGTGCTGGAGGGGGCAGCAGTGGGAGGGCTTTTAGTGTCCTGGCCTCACTGCTGGACCTCCTGATGGCACCTGATATATTTTGGCCACTGTGTGACAGAGTGTTGGACTAGATGGGCCATTGGCCTGATTCAACATTGGCTTCTCTTATGTTCTTATGTTCACAGTGGAGACCAAAGCAGATTACATCATTCTCCTCTCCCCCTTTTAATCTGCACAACAACTCTGTGAGGTAGGTTAGGCTGAAAGTCTGTGATTGATCCGAAATCACCTTCTCAACTTCTACAGCAAGAACCTGGGTCTAGCAGACCCTGCTCTGAAGTGCTAACTGCCACGCCTAGGGTAGCCAACCTACAGGTGGAGCCTGAAGATCGCCAGGTATCACAACTGAACTCCAGACAACAGATCTCCCCCCCACCCCAGAAAATAACTGCTTTGGAGGGTGGGCTCTATAGCATTCTATTCAGCTGAGGCCTTTCCCCTTCTCAAACTCTGGCTTCTGTAGACACCATCACAAAATATCCAGGAATTTCCCAACCTGGAACTGGCAACCCTAGTCAGGCCTGGCCCCTATGAGTTCCTCACAACGGCTTGGAAAGGGTTTCCTTCAGCCAATGGGAGAGGTGGAAATGGCCAACGTGTAAGACAATCATATATATAGGATTATACTTGATAAAATTACATACAAATTGTTGCTTTACATGCTATTTTTCCATGTGAGCTTTTTTCCGTGTGGGCATTTTTCCACGTGGGCATTTTTCCTGTGAGCATTTATGTCCATGGGGGCTTTTTTCTGGTCACCACACTTATCTGCCTTGCTTCCTCAACAGGTAAAATAAACACTTTACTTTCCTGGGTTGCCAGAAGTCCCCCACTGACAGATCCTGCCCCCTCGCCACCAATCAGCTGGTTGGTGAGGGGACTTATGGGGAGAAAAGAAATGCCCAGGCCTCATTGCTGGTGTCAGACAGGAACTGACATCATCACACCAGCGACATCCAGGTGGTGCTCAAGGATTTTGGACAAAATCTCTATGGTAGAAGCTGGTTTTACTATAGATTTTTTGCCCAAATACCAGAGCGTCGCCTGGATGTTGCTGGTGTGATGTCACTTCCTGTGTGATGCCGGTGATGAGGCCTGGGTTTTTCTCTTTCTTCAGGAGGGACCTGGCAACCCTACCTAGCATTGTCCTCTGCTTTTATGATCAGGTCTGTATACAGCCGAAATTCTTCCTTCCAGTGATTCCACTGTTGAGCTAGACTGCAGTCAATGAAATCCAGAGGTACAGGGGGGTTCAAATTAACATCCATGGCTGTATTTTGCAGTAATTAGTTTTCTCCTGCTGCCACCATGTTATGAATTTCTAAAGGCATCAACAAACAATTGGGCTCTTAATAAAAGCTTTATTGAACTGCCAAGTGTAGGCCCAGAGGTGGAGCTGTTGCATTAAAACCTTTCCCTCTAGGAACACATTTTCTGTTAACATAGTTCCATTTATTGTAACAAAATGCTTATCCTGTTGTACTTCATTATCAGAAATTAATAGAAACCAGTGTAGTATTATTGCTAACTGAGTAAGCTGATAGCTGTCTGGTTCAAATCTCATCCATCAAATAATTGGACCATGGGAAAGCTACTAACTTGTCTCCAGTTCTCTACACTCTGAAAAATATTTTTTTTAAAAAAAAAAAATCAACAGTAAAAAGAATCCAAGCAAGCCAGCAAGAACTGTGCATACTCATTGCCCTCTGGGAACCAAGGAACTTTGAAGACAGTTGCAAGTTAATTGAAGGCAAGGGATGGGGTCGGGGAAAACAAAGGTATGGGGAACTAGTCTGACTGAGTCCATAAGCCCTTAAAGTATCCTGGAACACACTGTGAAGGTATAAAAATATACCACATCCTGCACTGTACCACTCAGGTACAGAGCAGGATGACTGCTTTTTTGCTCATTTACTCAGCAAACTAGAAGAGTTCTTAACATGAAGTTCTACATAAAATGTCCTAAATCAGATTTATTTATATATAATGATTTTCAACATAAGAGTTCACAAAAAGAGTTTATGGTTCTAAAAAATTGTAAGGTGCATGGTGATTAATTTTTTTTCCAATAAAACCACTTTAAAGTTTTCCCTCTATACTTAAGGTTCCACAGCTCATTCTTAGTTAAGCTGTTTACGCTATGAAAGTAACATTAAACTGTTGCTTGTTTCTGGAGCATTCGAATTACAGGTTAGTCAGGAAAGGATTTCCCCCTCTACTTAAAGGCAATGGATATATATTGTGGTTTTACAGTGGACTAATGATGACTCAGTTGAGCACAGAAGCTCATAGCTCATGACATAAAAGACATCTAGATCCTATATGACTGACTTGGAGAAAGCATTAACCTCTCAATTAACCTCTTTTAATTTTTTTCAAAATTTCTCATGTTTTAATCACCGTACATAAAGCAGCTTTTCATATGATGCAAAATACTGTTCTGTCACTAAAATGTTTATCTACCTTTGCATAACTGTCTTTCATAATGATATCCGCCTTCCTGATTCACACAATGTAGACTCCTACTATAGCCTGTTAATCTTTGTAAGAGGAATTTCTTTTGAGTTTTACTAGCTTGGCTGCTAGAGCAGAAGTTTTTTACATCCACATCCTCTGTTTCTCATGCTAGCAAAGCCAAGTTGCTAAATATGAATGAAGCCCAGACTGTCAATGGGAACAAGCCAGAAGTGTGTCATCTTAAAGAATGGATGATTTCTTGGGCTTTTCCCCCACTCAAGACAATATGGCCCAGTATTTTTCTAATTTGATAAATCCCTTACATTGTAGAGTTTTTATGCTTGCCAGGTTGAACCTCTTTCCCTCAGCTGTTTTGACAGGCAGATATAAGGGTATTCCTTATAAAGAGAGAGTCTTTCTGCACCTGTCTTTACAATATGCAACATATTCTTTTTCATTGTTCCCATTATGCTTCTCTACATCATTCCCTGATCCATCCCCTTCTTTCTTCTGCAGAATTTATGTCTAATAATTACTTAGTTTTTTGCTGACAAATCTCCCAAAATTACTGCATCTGTCGCTGAGTTCCTATCATGTGTATGGAATTTAAGAGTTAGAGACATTTCTCCCCTCCATTATATTAATTTTAAATGGGTTCTGTTTGGTGCAAACCTTTTTTTTTTGTATGTGTATATATATTTATTGGTGTCAAGTTTCTGGTTTTTTATTGTTGTACTACTATGCCATTAAAGGTCTTCCTTCCTTCATATGCCAAATCAGAATCTGAAACTGTAGTTTGAAGTTGTTTTAAATTCATTACAGTTTGATTTCATGCAATATATGAATGCAGACATTCTGATTTAATCCTGGCTTGTTCTTTGTTGTATCCACCCTCACCATAATGCAGGCTGGGTTTCTACAGGGCCGACAAAGATAACAAAACCAACATTTCTTAAGACGAGCCATTATTTGAATGATAGCCTGTGAGCTGAATTTTAGCTCCACAAATAAGCTAAGGTTTTACATATCTCATCTGAGTCTAAGTGATATTATTATTAAAACTCTGAACATGCAATCCCAAGAGAAAATGAGTCAGGATTAAAAATAGGATGATCATGCAACAAGGATAAACTGAAAAGGGAAGAAATTAAACAAGAACTGGAAACAGTATAGAAATACATAAGCTTGCTATCTACAGTACTGAGAACTGGTTACCTTGAATGTTTTTTTGCTGAATTCAGCCAGCTTTGTCAGTCTTTCATTTAATTTCCATTAGATGTTCTCTGTCTTATGTTTATATCCCTAGACAGCTGGATCACATTTAAGTAAACAAGTCTGTTAAATTTGTGTCTCCCTGTAGCCTGTCAGCTGCTTCATAAACATTCTGATTTTGTGTCCCCATAACCAAGGATTTATCCTGTACATGACTATATGATTTTAAGAGCAACATGACTTTCCTGTTGAGATACAATATAAAAATACACACATTTGCACAGCCCATGGTGGTTTGTAGGATAATATGCCTGCAGACTTGTTATTCTGTGTGTGTAATGTGCTGTCAAGTCACAACTGATTTATGGTGACCCCAACACGGGCCTTTCAAGGCAAGTAAGAAGGTGATTTGCCATTGCCTTCCTCTTGTGGAGTCTTCCTTGGTAGTGACCCTGCTTAGCTTCTGATATCTAACAAGATTGGTTTATACCATCAATTCCCAAAGTGGGCCATACTGCCCCCTGGGGGGCGGTGGAATGATCCCGGTGAGCAGTAGAAGCTTTGGGTGCAATTGGGGGCGGTGGAACAATCCAGGTGGGCGGTGGGAGTCTTGGGTAGAATTGGGGGCGTTGAATAAAAATAAGGGGGCAGTGGAAGCATAAAGAAAGAAGAGTCCAGGACCTCTCTAAAGCAGTCTTTTCCTGCCTTCTCCTGGTCTTCCCTGGGATTGGGGGGGGTCCCCCACAGCCAATCACAGCCATACATTTGCAAACTGCAAATGCATGTGCACCCTTGTAAGACTGGTGTTGCTGCAGGACTATTGTGTGGTGGTTGCTGCTGGCCTCTGGCTTCAGGCCAACAGCATCTTTCTTTACTATGCACAAATTTGTCACTGCATCTTTTTGTCCACTTCTTGAAGGTAGATTTCCAGGGGGGCACTGAGTAATTTTTTTCTGAAAAGGGGGCAGTAGGCCAAATGTTTGGGAACCACTGGTCTATACTATGCAGCCTTCCCTCCTGCAGAGTTCTTAAGCATGCCTTTTGGTTGGATTGCTAATTGGAAATTGGTCTTCTAATGTTCTGAACAGCAGAGAGGAAAAAATAAATTTGTTAAATAATTTAAAAAATTTGTTTATCCAGCTGTTTGGTTGGGTGCCAGTGAAGAGCTGTTTTCACACTGGCAGGGACTAGATCTAAATTTTACTTATTTTATGAACAACTTCTGAATGGTGGCATTTAGTTGTATGGAACTATGTTAAAAGAATTAGGATGTATGTAAATACGACAGAAAGTCAGGAACAGAAAAGGGCAGGTTACTTACAGTGCACTCCTCCAACAGAGTTACACCTTTTCAAATCCATTGACTTCAATAAAATGACTGCATTGTTAGTGTTGTGGAAATGAGAAACCTGTTTTATCCATTAAAGAAAGGAGGTGGAAAAGAGGGATGGAGTAGAGCAAAAGGAGACGGATCAGATTGTGCATTGCAGGAAAAGAAGGGTGAAAAAGTGTATCTGTCTATCACATTTGAGTTGTATAATCTGTACTGCCGAAACATCCATCGACCTTAATTAACTGTGTCCGTGCCTTGGGACCAGGGAAAAGCGCAACAGAAATTATCTCCAGTAATAATATACCCGATGAAGGGTCTCACATATCAGAACAGCGAGCACAGGAGGAAGGGAAATCCGGAGATGAACTATACAGCAACAAACTAAGTGTGGGACAGATTCAAAATTGTCAGGGCATCAGCGTTAAATTGACCCCCAGGGGAAAATACTTCATCGACCCCCTACAAAGGCAATGAGAACACGATCCAGGGAAGTAATTTAGTTTTGCAATACGTAAGAGGTTTTTTTAAAGAAAAAACACAAGGTTCACTGTGCCGGGTTAGCTGTGCCCATGTTTGTACACATCGCAGTCCTAACGCCCTCCCTTAAGAGCAGCCGTCCTGCCATCTTGCGAGCGGGCCGTGCAAAGGAATAAGCCTCTGCTCCCCCAAAGGAAGCGTAAACGAGGATGGCAGATTGTCTCAGCAAAAGCAAAGGGGTTTAATTTCGACGAACGGTGAAACGCCGCATTTCTGGCGGAGGCAACGAGAGACCACATTGTCTCCCCCACGGCCGGACAAGACCTCCCCCCGCCCAGGACTGACTCTCAGAGCCCCGGGGCGCGAGCTTGCGAGGGAGCTTTGCACCCTTCTCCGGTCCGCCACTAAGAAAAGACCATTTCGCCTGTGCAGCTTCATAGCCCGAGAAAGCAGAGCGGGGCTACTACTGCAACATGGCGAAAAGGCGGGCACACGTTACCCCGGATTCTGGAGGGTCGTCAGCGGGAACGGCGGCATAGACTTTGTCCCGCCCCTTTACTTCCGGGGCACTGGGCCCAGCCTCCTGCTTGGGGCGGGGCGGGGCGGGCTTGGTAGGCAAGGGCGCTTCCTCCTTGCTGGGCTCTTGCTCCTGTTCCGACTGCCCCTTCCCCTCCAAGGGCCTGGGCTGAAGTTCGGGGCAGGGGGAGAAGCTGAAGCCGGTGCTGGCAGGGTAGCTGTGGCGGCGGCCACCCGAATAGAAACTAGCTACGCGGAGCGGAGGAGGCTTGAAGCGGCGGAGGCTGGGCAAGGTAAGCGCCCGTGGACCCCGCCCCCCTTTCCTGGCCTGCGGGGCTCAGACCCTCGGGGTGGATGGACAGCTGGTGGTGCGTGAGGAGGAGATTGGGCCGGGATTCCCTCTGAGGCGAACGGGGGGAAGGGAGGAGATGTGCTTTCGCCTTGAATTTGCCCCTAATCGACGGGTTTGGGGAGGAGATACGTTTCGAATCTAACGTCTTTGCAGTCGAGAAATGGAACGCTGGGACAATTCTCCCTACGGGTCTCAACTTGCTCCCAGTTTCACTGTGGTCCGCGCTTCAGGAGACCCCCTTCGGGCTGGCGCACCGTTGTCACGTGTCTACGAGTAGTGCGTCTCGAGTATAGTCCGAAGGCTGCTTATTCTGTGTTAGTGTAAGTAGGAGCGGTATCGTATTATACAAGAAGCTCTGATCACTTGGAGATGGGTATGGCTTCCTCCTCCCATTAGTTAGCTTGGAATACAAAGGGATGCATCTAAGTGTCCCAGTTATGGTAGTGCATTCTTTGGCCAGTGTGCAGTTAAAGGCATCACAAGCTGCATGCCCAAAATACTAGATAATTACAGGATAGTTTTACCGTGTATTAATAATCACTAGTGAAATAATTAAAAATTCTGAGTATGCTTTGGAAATAAGGCAGAACTGGAAAAATCACAGGTGGTCACCTTCTGAAATGGTATTGAGGATTTCGAGACGTATTCCCATCTGGTTAAGGGATCCTGAATACGTAGAACAAAATTTGAGTTCAACAGCACCTTTAAAGGCCCTGACTTAGATAAGCCGGGCTAGCTGGACCTCATCAGACCTCAGAAATGAAGCACGATTGGCCTTGGTCAGTATTTGGATGGAGTTTCAGGGTCACTAGAGGAAGGCAATGGCAAACCACCTCTGAATGCCTCTTGCCTTGAAAACTCTACAGGGTCACCATAAGTTGGCTGTGACTTGACAGCACTTTACACACACAGCACATTACAGATCAACAACATTTTCTGGGGTATAAGATTTCATGAGTCAGAGCTCTCTTTGTCAGGTAGAAATCACAAGTCAGGTACATGTTGTGGCTGGTATCTCACAAAGTGAGCTTTGACACATGATTATACCCCAGAATATCTTGTAGGTTGGCTGGCTTTTAAGGAGGTATTGGACTCAAATTTTGTTCCGCTACTAAAGACTAACATGGCTACTAGAGACTAACACCTGAATATGCAGTGTCTGTACAATAGCAAAGGAAGTTAAAAGCAATGTTGGATGCTAAGAGATGCAACAAAATGGATGGTCGAATATTTCCTACAACTGCTTTTCATGCTAATAGTGGGGGGGGGTAGCTCATAAATTTTTCCTGTGTCAAGATGTATCTGTAGTTCACAGGTCCATTCTTGGAAGTGATTTGTCTTCAGACATTATATGACTGCTTCACGATGGAGCAGTGATTCATATATTTGCTTTTACTGGTTCTGTGTAACATTTAAAACCACCCTGATAGAAGAGAGAGACATGGAAGGATTCATTAGATAGAACATTTAGATATCTCCCAATAGATTTCCATTGTCTGTTTTTCCTTTCCTTTCAATAAATTTGTTAACAGTTGGGATTGGGGGAGGGGGAATATAACATGGAGCCCTTACTACTCCATGGATTTGTGGTGAAGTACCATTCAGCAGGTTGCCAAGCCTGTCTGTAGAATTGTGAAATGCTGGAAAGCTATTTCACTCCAGATCAAATCAGAGGTATGTTTAGTGAAGTCTTATGTGAGATCACATAGTTATAAATAATAATTCAGTGTGTGTGTGTATCTGTCTAATACCAGGTTCACTACTGCAAATTAAATTTGGTTCAGTTGCCTTAAGGTGGTTTTTGCACATCTGCTGCTTTCATCAGCAGGTATCACTTCATAGTGTTTTGTTCTTTTGTTTTCTTCTCCTCGCTGTGAAGTGGATTGACTTTAAATCAAAGCGACTTTAAATTGCTGCGGAAAGTTTGATGGATACAAATTGTTGATGTGAACCTTCCAATTAATAATTCCTATATTTACTGAGGAAGAGTGCCCACTAATAGCTGCTTAAAATATTTAAACACATTGGTTTGTGACAAAGTGGAGACTTTCATTTCTTAGGAGCGTAATGTGAAACGTCTAGACCTGCTGCCCACATAGCTTATGCAACACACAATTATATCTGCTTAGAGAAGAGGGTTAATTGGGAGAGTAATGAGTTTCCATTTGGCCCTTCCTGTGCATATGGGAAGATGTTAAGGAAGAACTCTTACTTGCAGATGGGGCCTTGTCTGAAGAAAGGTGTACTGGATTATGGGGTAAGTGTCCCGAACTTCCCAGAAACAAGGACTGATAATAACTGGATTGGATAGGTGTTTATGTAAAATGTACAGACAATGTCCATGCTGTTTGCTACTAAGGTAATAAATATTGGGACATATATAAATACATTCGTAAACTTTTATGCTTTGCTTTGCTGTAGGCATCGGTAAGGAAGATGATTTTATAAATGGATTCAGTTGACATGTCATTCCATTACTACTAAAGTTCATATGGGCCTGTTAGGCATGTTGTTGTTGAGAAACAAAATTTGTGTTGTGCCAGTTTGTGAGACAAAGGTTCTCATATGCTGTGCCTAGCTGTGAAAAACATAGTCTTAGGACTGCTGTGGTTGTCATTCCAATCTCAGGAAGGTTTATTATAAGTTTGTGTTTGGTATAAGACTGATTGTAATTATCTACAGTAATGCATTCCTAGTAAAATAATTTTTAATCTATTTGTAAAATTTATACTAGCTTATTGAAGGAATAAATACTAAATATAAGTGCTTTACACTTCTGTTACAACTACTTGAAGAAGAAGAAGAGGAAGAGGAGATTGGATTTATACCCCACCCTTCACTACCCAAAGGAGTCTCAGAGTGGTTTCTCCTCTCCACAACAGACACCCTGTGAGGTAGGTGGGGCTGAGAGAGCTCTTTCAAGAAGTGCTCTTGAGAAAACAACTCTGAGAGAACTGTGACTGACCCAAGGCCATGCCAGAAGCTGCATATGGAGGAGTGGGGAATCAAACCTGGTTCTCTCAGATTAGAATCCACACTCTTAACCACTACACAAAACTGGCTTGGAGCTGTTTAAAGTGTTTCTCAGAGTAATCTTCTCAACAAATGGGTGGAACTTATCTCAAGTTTTAGTTATTTTTTAAAGTTTAAATGCATTTCTCAGAAGTAGTAGTCTGGTTTAGACAGACATCCTAGTTTCCACTGCCGTAAAGGCAGGGTTGTGGAAAAATCTGCTAAAACCATCTAACATCTATTACTCTTGTGGCAAAATTATTTGTTGTAACAAGTCTCATGAGACAAGGATGTACCGAGTTCTTTTGTTCATATCTTGGATTGTCTCCTACAACTCTGTTCAGTTAGGTGTAGAAGTTTCTTCCAGTAGAAGGGAGAAAAACTAAGCTATGTAAACATTCACTGTATGTACATTTCATAAAAATATGTATAAAACCTCAGCCATCTGAATAGCCATATGCATTGTCACCTAGGCTGAGTATCACTTATACCTAGGTGACTAAAAATATTCCATGTTTAAACTGGAAGAAGATAATCTTTTGCAGTGTTAATAGGCCATCAATATAAGTAATATGATATATGTCAACCAATTAGCTACTCAAGGCTCAGCTATAGGACAAAGCAGTTGTAAGACCAGGGCACGTGTTGGAGAAAACTGCTGATATGAGCAGTACAAGAAACTGGATACATGCTGTACTCTTTCCGTACTTGTATTTTCTTAGTACTTCATTCGGTACTCAACGCAAGCTGTTTATGCTATGTGTAGGATTGTATGAGTTCTTTAATGAGCATGAGAAACAGGTTAAAACTTATAAAAGGGAAAAATATTAATTAGCACAGTTAAAATGCTTGCAAAAAGATACATTTGAGAGTTTCCCTTTAGGAAATGTTTTGTTTCAATATTTAAATAGTAATGTCACAAAACCTTCTAAAATCTGCCAGAAACAGCTAATTGTTGTTGTTGTTCAGTCACACAGTTGAGTCCGACTCTTTGTGACCCCATGGATCAGATCACGCCAGGCCCTCCTGTCCTCTGAAGTTTGCTCAATTTCATGTTCGTTGCATCGATGACACTGTCTAACCATATCATCCTTTACCGCCCCCTTCTTCTTTGACCTTCAATCTTTCCCAGCATCAGGGTCTTCTCCAGTGAGTGCTCCCTTCTCATTTGGTGGCCAAAGTATTTGAGCATCAACTTCAGGGTCTGGCCTTCCAAGGAACAGTCAAGGTTGATTTCTTTTAGGATTGAATGATTAGATCTCCTTGAAGTCCAAGGGACTCTCGAGTCTTCTCCAGCACCATAGTTCAGAAGAATCTATTCTTCGGCACTCGGCCTTCCTTATAGTCCAACTCTTGCAGCCATAACATAAATAATTCAATTTTCAGCACACTAGCTGTACAGCCCAGTCCTCAGTATTTGGGAAAAAAACAGGGAAAAATAAGGAGTATAACTTTAGTATAAAAACAGGGTATAAAAGCAGTCAGCTTAATTGGTGAGGCATTAAAGAGGAAAGGCAATAAAATTCAGTCACAGTTAATAAACAACATTTTTCTCCTGATGCCCAGAAGCCAAAGGGACTAGGAGAACTTCAAGGCAGAGCACATTCAGCGGTGGGTGGGGGGCACTAGTACTATGAACGCCCTATCTCAGTTCCATAGGCAGGGTATCAAGAGTAGTGCTTGAGATGAGTGTATTAACTAGTGTGCTTAACAGTATGGGGTAAGCTGATCCTTAGGTGCCATGTTCCAGAGCTGTTGAGGATCTTAAACATAAAACTAGTGCTTTGAATTGTGCTTGGCAATGCAGTCAGAATGCACAGAAGTATCCCTGGCAGCACCTTGATTGCTGTGTTTTTTCACAGTCTTCATATACTTTACATAAGTATAAGTATATTGCCAGTAACCTAACCTGAAATGCACTCAGAGCTTGGATCACAGCGACCCAATCAAAATGTTCAAAAATCAGCCATAGCGGGTGTATCAACTGAAGCTCATAAAAAGTACTGCATGCCCATAGAGGAGACCTGAGCCAGTTGAAGGAGAAGAGATTGAATTTATTCCCCACCCTCCACTACCCAAAAGAATCTCAGAGCAGCTTACAAACTCCTTTCCCTTCCCCTCCCCACAACAGACACCCTGTGAGGTAGTTGGAGCTGAGAGAGCTCTGACAGAAACTGCTCTTTTTCAAGAACAGCTGTGCCAGAACTATGGCTTGCCCAAGGTCATCCAGCAGGTGCAAGTGGAGGAGAGGGAAATCAAACCCGGTTCTCCCAGATTAGAGTCCACACACTTAACTACTACACCAAACTGGCTCTCTTCAGTCCATTTTCACCATATATCATGGATCATGGGAGATGTTGTACACTAGACATTTTCTCCACTAGCCAGCTGGGAAAAACTGGAGCAGTTGATAGTCTCATGTTCCATATGTAGTCATTGAAACAGTAAAACTGCAGAGAAGATACATATATTGGACAACAGATGCCACTATTGAAAGGTAGAAACTGTAGAAAGTCCTTTTTCTGTGACTCCAGCTCTGAGAGGAGTGTCATCATAGATTGCAGTAAAATGATTCAAAATAGCAACCAGGGCAAGAGGTATTTGCCAGGGTAGCTTCTTGACCTGATACAAGGGGCCTACATACCACATTGTGAGTTGGAATCCAGCAGTTTTTCTGCTGCATCAAAAATAATGAAGGGTGTCTTTGAAAAGGCTGCTGTATGGTTTATGAGACCTGCATGGCTAAAAAGATCTTGTTGCATTAGCAGAAAAGCTGGTAGGGCTGAATCCAATGATGGCTAATGCCAGTTCGTCCAGCATCTACCTTCTATAAATATGTGACTTACTGCTCTTCACTATTATCCTTTTGGGAGAGGTAAACACTCCCTGTCAGTGTTCCCTCTAAGCTGAGGTAATGTGAGCTAGCTCACAGTTTTTTAGCTTCTGGCTCACACATTTTTGTCTTAGCTCAGGAAGGATGGTCGCAACTTCTTGTACTACTTGTACTGTGAGAGGTTTTCTCCCTCTTCCCTTTTCCTTACGTCATGCATAATGAAGTAGTGCTCAGAGTGTCAGACTAGGATCTGGGGAACCCAGGTCAGAATCTGCACTCTGCCACAGAAGATTGATAGGTGACCTTTGGCCAGTCACACACTCCACCTAACCTACCTTACAGGGCTGTTGTGAGGATAAAGTGGAGGAGAGCAGTGTAAGGTGCTTTGTGTCTCCATTGTGGAGAAAGTTGGGGTATAAATGAAGGTAGATAAGTAAATGAGCAACTAGCTAGGTGCATAATCCTCTGCTGCTGTCTTCTCTTTTCAAGGGGAACAGGAGCGTGTGTGCTTGCTGGGAATGAGAGAGTGACTGCAGCATGTGCTGCCTCATCCTGAGCAAGTGTGGGAAAAGGGAAAGAAATGCTTCAGGTTTGTGGCCTTGGGCTTCCAGTTGCTTGTGTTATTAGTGAGAACTGCTGGCAAGAGCTCATGTGCCTCATGGTATCCTGCTATGGCTGTTTGCATTTGTTTTGCAAGTGAGTACTTGTGAATTATCTCCTGTTTCTCCCCTCAACCCCCCCAGTCTGTTGTTAAAAGGTAAGAATGTTTACTCCGAAGGAAATCCCATTGGTTTCCATTGAACTTCCTCACAAGTAACTGTATTGTTGGGGAAATGAGAGGTGCAGGAACCTTTTCATGCACCCTCATTCCCACTGTGTTAATTTTGGGGAGGGAGAGAAACTAGCTTCCTGATTGCATCGGGGGGGGGGCAGTTGTTCTAAATCAAGATACAGTTTATTCCATTACATACTCTTAAGTTTTTGTAGCATTTCAATATTCAACACAGAATATTTCAACACAACCCCAATACATAAATAGTGCACTCGTAATTCTATAAAGGACATCCTTGGTTGTTCTACTGAGATGCATAACTGAGGGTAGTTGATCAGAACAACCCAGAACAAGACTAAAATCAGACATTTAAGTACCCTCTTTTACCCCTTGAAGCTAGTGTAACTGTCAGTCAGGTTTGTGACAAGCATTTGACATATAGCTGACATATACAACAAAGTCAGCCCCTTTCTTTCTGTCTCTGGGGTCAGGAAAGTCAAGGAAAGCTGGGTTAAGCTAGGGTGACTCATCGAATCAGGGTTAACTAAGAAAGTCCTTGGAAGCTAGATTCAGCTACCCTATCTATGTAATTTTTTTAATATTTATTTATCAGAACCATAAAATATAACCTGTTACAACAATAAGACTCACATGAAAACAACATGACAAGATTGGCAATAGCATACTTGTGGCATAAACTTGAACTACCCATGACTCTAAAATAACCTGTTTGTTTTTAGGAATTACTTTTCCCTCTGCAAGGTATTGAACCACTGGAAACCATACTACTTGGAATGCTTTAGCATTCCAGTGTGTTTGAGGAAACATTATTTTCCCATAAACAAAATGTTCCCATAACTTGTTTTGCCAGCTGGATAAGGTAGGGATACTCTTATCCTTCCATTCTATGTAAAATTTGATAGTGACTTCTGACTGCTGTAAAATATAAACATTCCCAGTAAACAAAAGCCATGTGAGTCAAATGTTGTGTCCAGTGGAGGCCACAGCACTCAGCAGAGTCCTGAAGCTTCCTGGGAGCAGAACAGAACCAAAGTTTCAACTATGTAAGCTAATTACTATAGCTATTAAAGTATAGGTGTAGATTTTGCAGAGTTTTAGCAGAGGCCTGAGACTCAATCCAGCCCAAATTACGCAACATGTATAATATTGCACAGGCTAAGAATGAAACCAATCAAACAATTCAAGTCATAGATTCTTTGTTTTAAACAATGAGTTTTAGCTGACTTTGAGATGTGAAGTCCCGGGGGCGGGGGGGGACGACAGAAAAACGGGAAGCGTCCAAAGAGCTTTTTCAAATTTTTTCAGTAGAAAAATTGGGAACGTTTGGGGAGCAGGGGAAAAATCCTATGAAATGTGGGGGGTTCTTTGAAATTATTTTTTAGTCGAGGTTTTATTCATGTATATAGCAATCATTTTTCCCAATGGAAAAACTGGGAGATTTGGGGAAGCAATGAAAACTACTTCTTTGATTTTTTTTTTTTAGATTAGTGAAATACCTTTAAAACAAGGTTTTATTCACTCAGAATGTATAACATGGACTGCAAACTATATGCAATTTTTCCATTAAAAATTTAGAAATTTTGGGGAGTGCTGAAGAAAACTCCTATGAAGTATTTATTTTTGAGCATGTAAATTGTGCTAACAGTATAAGATGAAGCAGGTAGAAAAGTAAGGCATTTATACTTTAAAATTCCATAGGTATACCAGTTAGTAGACTTGTATAAATTATGCATTTTATGTTAGAAAATAGCTTTAGGTATAGTAGGAAAATAAGTGTTGCACACATTTTGGTTTCCTCCCAATTTTCTGTGTGCCTCCAAAAACCCAAAGGGGGGTATTTTTTTCTCCCATGGATTCAGATTCTCTGGAAATTTTACATTTATAGGTTTACTTACTTTATTCCTGACTGGTGTCCTTAATGTAAAAGTGCTTGTTTGTCCAAAAGTTAACCCTCTTGATTTCCATTGGGCTTGCCTGCTTGTGGATGTACTTCTGATTACTCCTCTTATCACAGAGCTAATAATATGTAAGAATATGTATGTGAGCTAGATAGATCTTGAACTTGTTAATGTTTAAACAAAAGTTTTGATAGGCTGCTTTTTAAGTACATCCTCAGTGAATGCAATTGGTTCCACATTCTTTTGGCGATTTACAAAGATTTATCTTTGCTTACTCAACCATGTTCTGTCATTCAGAAATCTTGCATTTTGGGCCTGGTGTATTTTGGCCTCACATTTTATTCACAGTGTTTTTAGTTACTCTAAAAAGTATGTGCATAAATGTTCAGCCTTAGCAAGGTTTTGGTTTTCATCTGCCTTTACAGAGACAGCCTAAGATAGTAAAGATGAGCTATTCTAATCTCAGTCAAAAAGGGACTGCATTTTACATCTGATTCATATGTTGTGCATTTCTAACCTGCACTGACAACAATGGGTTTTATTCATGCATATATTTATAAAGGATTTTCAGAAATATGAAAGCATGCCACAGTATCCACCCACTTGCCTCAAGCAGACCTGTCTTTGTCTTGGCAGTCAACATCTTCCATAAAAGTTGAAGTCACAGTGAATGAGAGTAAGCCCTTGGAAAGGCTTTTTAATTATATCTTTAAATCTACAAAAACATCCAATGTATAATGTTTCTTGTCCAGAACTATGCCTTGAAACACATCCTTGTTTCCTGTGTTTTAATTGTTGAAGTTTAAAGAAGCAAGGTGAAGATCCAAGTTGTCTTGCCTGAAAGGATTTTAGGATTACAAATTTTGGACAGATTTTAAACTATTGTTCAGTTGTCTTTGAAGAATAGCAAAACAGATTATGAGCAATTTCCTTAGTAAACTGTTTTCTTCTCCTGAAAATTACTTGTCAGGATGTTAAATTACTTGACTTCAGGGTGAATTTTAAAGGCCCAGTATTAAAATATATGAACAATTTCTTTCCACAAGGCAAAAGGAGTGTCTGCATTGAAATTATGCTGGCTCTGTTTATCCCAAAGCATGATGTCAGTCTTTCCCACGCTACCAATAGGTCTGCATGCTGATTTGAGCAAGAAGGCTTTTTTCTTGGCTGTGACTTCAGTCACACATATCCAACTTCTACTTTGGTAGAGCTGTGATTTTTATGATGATTTTCTTGGCTTTCTGTAATCATTTGGGACAAGGAGCAGGAAAGTTATTTTACTCATAAGTGACAATTCTGTAGAGATGGGTCTTGAAGTTTAGGATGTATTATTGAAATTGTAAAGCACAAGGGAATACTACTCATCCATTGGGTATGTACTTTTAGAAGCAGAAAATCGGCTTCTAAAAATACATTTAAAAATAAAACAGTGAAGAAAGAAGATAATGTTAATACACAGTGGCTGAGATCCTGCCAAAAGCCTCCACTGACAGAAGGATTTCGATCAACAGAACACAATGTTTCTGCATTACACTTCCTCCTGTAGCCCAAAACGTGCTCTACTTTCCGCCCCCCCCCCCCACTCCTGTGGGACAAGATTCCCGTGATCAGCATTAAGGGGAAGACAGTGGTCTGCCATGGGGGAGGGGCTGCAAAATTGCCCTTCCCTTCGTGTATGCAGAAATTATTGGTGGGATCCAGCCCCATATCTGCCAATGCTCTTAATGGGAAGGGGAAAACACTACCAACGTGCACTCCTGTGTCTGAGTAAATATTAGGGAACTGCTGAGTCCACACCCATGTCCTATAAATGGGGGTCTTTGAGAGAAAAACAAGGGAGTTTTTAAATGTATAACTTTTTAGAAACATAATTAAACCTATTAATATTCTCTAGTAAAAGAAATCTAAGCCTCAATAAAAAAGTCTGGAAGACACTCGATCTCTGGCATTTTTGAACAAGTGAAAGAGGGATCTTCAATGACTAAATTCCTATTGTATATGCTTTGGATGTTTAGATTTCATGTGGGAGGTCACTAGTTGTTTGGATAGAAGTCTTTGGGTTAGCATTTTCCTGAGATTAAAAATTCAGTTGTGAGATTAATAAGCAGACACTAGACCCCTGAACTAGAGAAAGATAATTTTGCGGGGCTTGATAAAACTCAGTGGGATTTGGAAATAGAATAGAAACTGATTAATTTTAACAGAAATCAAATGTTCAACTAGTTCTGCATCCCTAATAGGGATCTGAAATTTTGTGTGTATGTTTTGAGCAGCTGCCCATCTGACAAACTGCGTTGGAATCTAGAAAATTGCAAAAGCAGTTTGTGATGAGGCATGGGATTCTACTGGTCATGGATTTTGTTGGTCACAGGAGAAAGGACTTCCTTTAGTGGTAAAAACATTATAAAATACACCCCTGTAATAGCTCTCTAGATCTGGACCACTGATTCTAGAATGTTTACAGATTTTATCTCAAGTTTCCAACATGCTCAGTCCAGCTGTTCTGATAAAGGCATATAAATTGATGAACCTGATAATGTGAGTAAACCTATTAATAAATTCAAAATATTTATATTCTTCCATCAAAGATAAATTTGAAATACAAAAATGTTAAAATGTAGTTCAAATGGGTATTTGCGAAACTTGATCAGACCCAGAGAAAACGAGGATTTTACCTCAGTAATGATCCTTTGGTGAAGGAAAAGCTTCAAGCAGTTACAGTCAACGTTGAAATATAACCAGATCCTTATACATTGGATCCCCTCATGGAGGCTGAATTAGATATAACTTTGGGGAATCCCTCTCCCAGTGTGTAAGGACAGTGCTGTTATAAACAGATTTAAGCCCATTTTTTCAATGGATTTATGAGGATGTAACTCAGTTTAGGACTGCTCTTTTACTCTCTAAAAGCAGCAACGGGAGAGGGGGATAGTTAGACCTGCCCCATTGCTGAGGTTGCAATCTAAATCTCTCCTTTCCTGGTGGTTGTCTTAAAAAACATACACACACAATTAAATAACACATCAGGAGATTCAATTACAGATCCAGAATGTTGCATGCAATTTGTACTTCTATCCTTTGAAAGTTTCAAAGCAAAACAGCAGTACATTAATTTAGACTAACTAGTGTTGATAATGGTCATTACAAACTTTTTGTTTGCCCAATATTCTTCCCAAGTTAAATATTCATGAATAGGGAAAACGGTTTTGTGGTCAAGTTACAGTTACCAGTTTTGGTGTTGTGCATGAACTTCTGAGTAGTTCATGTTCTGTGCTTATCCGTAGGTAATCATCGTGGAGGTGCCTGGCATTACTTTATATAGGCACAATAAAGGGCAATGATCAGTCAGATCGGTTCTGCAAGAGAAGCCAGCCTCAAGCCAAGCTGGTGGGAACAGTCTGCTCTCCTCAGCACAGCTGATCCTTGGGCTGTCTTCTGTAGTCCCTTTAAACTTTAAACATCCCAACATGGCGACCGGCAGGGAACTCTGAATGAGAGCTCTGAGGCCCGATTCCTGTCTTAATTATTTTCCCCTGCTTTACTCTGCCTTCTTGACTGGACCCAAGCAACCTCACCTGGGGATTGCACCAGGAACTTCCTCCGATGTTTTCCTCATGGGACAGTAAGAAATATAGCCTTAACTTCATCTGGATTTCAGCGACAGTGAGCAGCCTGATCCACACCTGAGTGACTGCGGAGTTTCCTGCCTCTTCTCGCTGCTCTCCTGCTCTCCTTGCTGGCTGTTGGATATCTGAGGCAGGCCTCCTGACTGTCGGAGCAGTTGCTGCTCTGTGGGAGCCGTGGAGTGCCCCATTGGCATGTGGGGGATTCCCAACAGATGTTTTGCTTCCAGTAACATCTGTGACTGGTAGCTCCAAGTGGATCTGGCACTGGAAGACGGCCACCCCCAGCGCTCTTCTTCGGCTCAAAATTTTTACATCTTAGATTTGTGTTGTTGGAGCACAACGCTGCAAACTGCCGTGCAACTGAGTCAGCTTGCTTGTTATTCCTGGCGCACTTGGCTCCTACTTGGCTCTGTTTTGAGGTGTGGGCTAACTTCAGCGTGCTGTTGTTGGGATTTTTTGCCCCCCTCCCTACATGTTCAAACCGATCCCAGGCTTCCTCTAGTTGGAGTTGGAAAGACATGGGATGTAGGCTTGGTAACCAGTGTGGGGTGGGAATCCTGGAGTTGAGTGAGTGTGAGGAGGAAATAAGATCATCTCCCTCTGTCAGTACTCATATGGTGTGTGACTGTCCTGCTTTCCATTTTAAAGCCGGGCAGTTGTGGAGGAAGATCTTTAAGTGGGCTGCAGCTGCTTAGCTAACCTCTCACCAATTGTTAGATCAAGTATTGGGAGTCGTACAGAGACATGAACGATGCTGTGACCCAAGAAAAACAGACCCAGTGACTGTGGGACCTGGCTTGGTTTGGCAGGGACAAAATTAAATACCCAAAGAGAATCTGTTTAATAAATTAGGCACTTTAGGCTTGGTTTTTATGTATTTTATCCCTTTGTAGTTTAATGACTAGCTTGATTAGTTTGATTAATTGATGATTGGTTGTATTTAAATTGATTAAATTGGATTTTATATTGTATTCAGTAATCAATTTAGGTGTTAACAAGTGGAGATCTGCAAGAAACTTGCGGGATGGTCATCCCGTTCCTCACACCTTTGCTTCCTCCCCTCTACCCTTACCTATCTCACACTCTTTCTCCTTTCTGGGGGTGGAGCCATAGACTCAACCCTCCAAAGCAGCCATTTTATCCAGGGGAACTGATCTCCAACTGATCCAGGGACAACAGTTGTAATTCTGGGTGATCTCCAGCCCTCACCCAGAGACTGGCAATGGTAGTTCTCATGGAGGAAACGGCTGGTTTGGAGGGTGGAGTCTGTGGCATTATACTGGTCTGAAGTTTCTCCCCTCCTCAAACCCCACCATCCCCAGGATCCACCCCTTAAATGTCCAGGAGTTTCCCAATCCAGAGGTGGCAACCCTATTTCCTTCCCAACCAACAGCCAACTTAACCTTTATGTGCCTTTATCTGTCTTCAGCTTTTCATCTCCACCCCCCTCCCCCATAGCTTCTACCAAGGAAAATTATAGTCTTTCTCCACAGTGGGGACCAAAGCAGCTTACATTATTCTCACCTCCTTTTTATCTGTGCAACAACCCTGTGAGGTTGGTTAGGCTGAAAGTATGTGACTGGTCCAAAATCATCCAGTCAGCTTCCACCGCAATATGGGGATCTGAACCTGGGTCTTTGCAGACCCTACTCTGGAGCTCTAACTGCTGCACCACTGCTGGCTTTCATAGGGTGGCTGCTGAACAGCAGCAAGCAGCCAGGCCAAGTTGAGTCATGCAAATTAGGTGGTATCAAGTCACCCAGAGGGTGCTGCCTAGGGATGCCAGCCTCCAGGTGGGATCTGGGGATCCCCTGGAATTACTGCTCAGCTCCAGACTACTGAGATAACTTCTCCTGGAGAAAATGGATGCTTTGGAGGGTGGACTCTAGGGCATTGTACCCCACTGAGGTCCCTGTCCTCCCCAGGCTCCATCCCCAAATCTCCAGGAGTTTCCAGACCTGGAGCTGGCAACCCCACCACCCCCATCCCCTGCCAGTGCCCATGGGGGGACCTGGCAACCCTACACTGCTACCAGGCCTAGGGTTGGCAACCTCCAAGTGGGACCTGGAGAGTGAACTCCAGAGATCTGTTAACAACAGAGATCTGTCTCCCTGGATAAAATGGCTTCTTTGCAGGGTGGATTCTGTGGCATGATACCCAGCTGAGTCCTCTCCCTTCCCCAAATCCTGCCCTCCTTGCACTCCACCACAAAACCTCTAGGAATTCCCCAGCCTGGCCCCAAGGCTCCCTCCCTCCCCCTCCTCCAAGGCCGAAAGAGGCCTGGAAAGAAAGGGCCCTTCCCCCACCCTTTACTAACAGTGCCAGTCAGAAGCCTCTCCCCCCCCCCCCAAACATTCTAATCTCTCATCGTTGATGCCTGGAGTTAGGTCCCTGCAGAGGCCATTTCAAAAGGCTTTGGGGGAATTCAACTGTTCCTGAAGGGATTTTCTCACTTTTTGGATTTTTCTACAAACCCAGGAAGTCTACTGATTATGCTGGAAAAGCTGTTGGGGGAGAGTGAGGCCCTTGTTGGTGGGAATAGGTATCCACACACACACACAAAAGTCTGGGAAATAGAATAAGGACAAGTGGAGACCCGCAAGAAACTTGCGGGATGGTCATCCCATTCCTCACACCTTTGCTTCCTCCCCTACCTTACCTATCTCACACTCTTTCTCTCTTCTGGGGTGGAGCCATAGACTCAACCCTCCAAAGCAGCCATTTTATCCAGGGGGACTGATCTCTGTCACCCGGACAACAGTTGTAATTCTGGGTGATCTCCAGCCCTCACCCAGAGACTGGCAATGGTAGTTCTCATGGAGGAAATGGCTGGTTTGGAGGGTGGAGTCTATGGCATTATACTGGTCTGAAGTTCCTCCCCTCCTCAAACCCCACCATCCCCAGGATCCACCCCTTAAATGTCCAGGAGTTTCCCAATCCAGAGTTGGCAACCCTATTTCCTTCCCACCCAACAGCCAACTTAACCTTTATCTGCCTTTATCTGTCTTCAGCTTTTCGTCTCCACCCCCTCCCCCATAGCTTCTACCAAGGAAAATTATAGTCTTTCTCCACAGTGGGGACCAAAGCAGCTTACATTATTCTCACCTCCTTTTTATCTGCACAACAACCCTGTGAGATTGGTTAGGCTGAAAGTATGTGACTGGTCCAAAATCACCCAGTCAGCTTCCACCGCAATATGGGGATCTGAACCTGGGTCTTTTGCAGACCCTACTCTGAGGCTCTAACTGCTGCACCACTGCTGGCTTTCATAGGGTGGCTGCTGAACAGCAGCAAGCAGCCAGGCCAAGTTGAGTCATGCAAATTAGGTGGTATCAAGTCACCCAGAGGGTGCTGCCTAGGGATGCCAGCCTCCAGGTGGGATCTGGGGATCCCCTGGAATTACTGCTCAGCTCCAGACTACTGAGATAACTTCCCCTGGAGAAAATGGATGCTTTGGAGGGTGGACTCTAGGGCATTGTACCCCACTGAGGTCCCTGTCCTCCCCAGGCTCCATCCCCAAATCTCCAGGAGTTTCCAGACCTGGAGCTGGCAACCCCACCACCCCCATCCCCTGCCAGTGCCCGTGGGGGGACCTGGCAACCCTATACTGCTGCCAGGCCTAGGGTTGGCAACCTCCAAGTGGGGCCTGGAGAGTGAACTCAAGAGATCTGTGAACAACAGAGATCTGTCTCCCTGGATAAAATGGCTTCTTTGGAGGGTGGATTCTGTGGCATGATACCCAGCTGAGGCCTCTCCCTTCCCCAAATCCTGCCCTCCTTGCACTCCACCCCAAAACCTCTAGGAATCCCCCAGCCTGGCCCCAAGGCTCCCTCCCTCCCCCCTCCAAGGCCGAAAGAGGCCTGGAAAGAAAGGGCCCTTCCCCCCACCCTTTGACTGACAGAGCCAGTTAGACAGAAGCCTCTCCCCCCCCCCCCAACGTTCTAATCTCTCACCGTTGAGGCCTGGAGTCAGGTCCCTGCAGAGGCCATTTCAAAAGGCTTTTTGGGGGAATTCAACTGTTCCTGAAGGGATTTCCTCACTGTTTGGATTTTTCTACAAACCCAGGAAGTCTACTGACTATGTAGGAAAAGCTGTTGGGGGATAGTGAGGCCCCTGTTGGTGGGAATAGGTATCCGCACAGGAAAAAAAAGTCTGGGAATTAGAATAAGGATGTGGTGGGGGTGGGGAGGTTAGAGGTAGGGTAATTTTGAATGACCTGTGTAATTTTTTTCCCCAACGTAATTTTTATTTTTCCACTGATTAATTGAGCTATTGATTTCTTATCAAATTATATATATATTGGAATTGATCATATTGATTGTATTGTTTAGTAATCAATCCAATTGGTTATTGTTGCAACAGGATGGGTAAATTAGATAGAGGAGACAATGGGGTATCTAGTCTAGACAGGGGTCCGTGATGAGCCGTATAGGTTTTATACTTTGGATAGTTATAGCCTCTGCTGGTTGTTGGAGAACATTGTGGTTGACAGCACCGATGAAGGGGGGCCATGCAGGGGTCAGGGATACCAGTGATTATGAGGCGGGGGCGATGTAGTGGTGGGTGTAGGTACTCTTCCATTAACGGGAATGGAAGGAGTCAGAGATATGGAAATGCTTGGACTTCTTCCCACCTACGTCCCATCCCCAAAAGATGTCGGTTGTGGGGCCAGGAAAATTTACCCTTCTCTGACACCGGTGTTGTTCAGTGTCAGGTTTATTAATAATAAGACCGATGTGCTCTGTGATTATCTCATGGAGTTACAGGTACACCTGGCTTGTGTGACTGAGACCTGGGTGAGGAATGGTGAAACTGTCGCCTTGAACCAGCTTGTTCCACCTGTGTTCTCGGTTTTTCATCAGTCGTGGACTGTGTGTGTGTAGCTTTGTGTGTAGCTTTGCTTATCCGTGAGTTTTGTTCCTTCAGGTCGCTCCCCGCCCCAATAGTCTCCAGCATTGAATGTGTCGGTCTGGTATGTGACGTTGAGGAGAGTTTGGGTATCTGGCTGGTGACACACTGGCAGATACCCTGTTTGACCTGCTAGACGCTGTATCAGGCTGGGCACTGGAATATCCCAGGCTTCTGATGCTGGGTGACTTCAGTGTCCATGCTGATGATGCAGCATCTGTCCAGCCCAGGGACCTAGTGTCGACCATGGAGGCACTGGGATTCTCCCAGTTTATATCAGCTTCCACGCACCAAGCAGGCCACACGCTAGATTTGGTTTTTGGGATGGGGATACATGTGGATCTGATGACTATGGATATAGTCCCATGGTCTGACCTCTTCGCCCTGAAGGTCCAGCTGAGCATACCATATCCACCCTGTTTAGGCAGTGGGCATATTTATGCTCACCTGCAGAGTCAAATGGACCCTAGTCGGCTTCAGGAAGCTCTGCGGGATCCAATGTCCTCAGCACCTTGTTGGATGAGCTGGTGGAGGACTGGGATAACCAGCTCTCTGAAGCCATTGATGAGATCACCCCCTGGCGCCCTCTACACCCTTGCACCAAAACAGCACTGCGATATACCATGGAGCTGTGGAGAATGAAGCAGGAGCTAAGGTGGCTAGAGCGAAGGTAGTGGTGTGCTCATGATGAAGCGCAATGAACATCTTATAGGCCTATGAGATGGCAGTGAAGGCTGCAAAGGATTTCTGTGTGGCCTCCCTTGCGTCTGTGAGCTCGCGCCCAGCCCAGTTGTTTAGAGTTATTCAGTCTATCACAATTCTGCCATAGGTCAGACCAAATAGTAAGGAATTGGCTATTGGCTGTGAGGCATTTGCTAGCTGTTTCGCAAATAAGATCATGACACTCCGTCAGGACCTCCTGGCCACAATTGAGACAGTAAAGGAACTGGAAGCCCCCTGTCCGTCTTCTGGTCTGGCATTAGACTACTTTGATTAACTCTCCCAGGAGGAAGTTGACAGGATCCTGGCAGCGGTGAGACCTACTACCTGCCCATGCCCTTCCTGGCTAGTTAAATCTTGTGGGGAGAGCATTTGGGCCCCTGTGGGAGAAATTATCAACTTGTACCTCTCTACTGGAACTTTCCCAGAGGCTTTGAAGGAGGCAGTGGTTCATCCATGCTTGAAAAAGCCATCACTGGACCCAATGGTCCTGACCAACTACTGCCTAGTATTGAACTTACCATTCCTGTGTAAAGTGGTTGAGAGAGCAGTGGCCGAACAACTCCAGGCTTTCCTGGATGATTCTTCCATCCTTAACTCCTTCTAGTTTGGCTTCTGCCCCAGCTACAGGACAGAGACGGCTCTGGTTGCCTTCACAGATGACCTCTGTAGACATTTGGACTGAGGTGGGTCAGAGCTGCTGTTGTTATTAGACCTAATGGTAGTGTTTGACACAGTCGACTGTGATGATGACCCACCGCCTCGCTGACGTAGGAGTTCAGGGGACTGCCTTGAAATGGTTTTCCTCCTTTTTCCATGGCCAGGGATAGATGATGGCACTTGGCCAGAGGGTCTCCCCATGGTACCTGCTAGAATGTGGTCTGCTGCAGGGGGCAATCCTCTCACCAATGTTGTTTAATGTCTATATGCACTCCCTTTCCCAGTTAGTCTGGAGTTATGGGCTGGGCTGTCACCAGTATGCTGACGACATCCAGCTCAATCTTTTTTTTTTTTTAAATACAATTTATTATTGGATATATCACATGTTCATACAATTTAAACAAACCAATACATATCCATTTTTCTTTCTCCCTCTCCCCCCAAACAAGGCTTCCCGCACTGCTCCAACCCCCTTGATATTTCTCTTATACAATTACATTTACTACTAAACATATTTCTTTTACTAATGGCAACAATTCAAAGATTTGAGTCTCTTTCCACTTCTCCTCAATAGCTGTCAAAACAAATCAAACCACGTTTTACATCCCAATTCTTCAACAAGTATTCTTGAAAGTCTTTCCAGTCTCCGAAAAAGGTTTCGTCTTCTTCATTGTTTAATTTTCTTGTTAATTTGTCCATTTCTGCCATAAACAACGTCTTTTTAATCCATTCCCATGTTTCAGGTACTTTATCTTGTTTCCAACATTGGGCAAAAGTCAGTCTAGCTGCTGTAATCAAGTACCATAGTAGTGTTCTCTTGGCTACATTTATTTCTTCCATTTTAAGACCTAACAATAACATCTGTGGGTCTTTCTTAAAAGTACATTTCAAATTTTTTTGTATCTCATTGTATCTCAGTCCAATACTTTACTGCTTTATCACATGTCCACCACATATGGTAAAAAGACCCTTCATGTTTCTTACATTTCCAACATTTGTTAGACATACTTTCATTTATAATAGCAATTTTTTTAGGCGTCATATACCATCTGTACATCATTTTATAACAATTCTCTTTAACATTTACACAAGTTGAAATTTTCATTGACTTTTTCCACAAATATTCCCAAGATGTCATTAATATCTCATTATTAATATTTACCGCCCATTTTATCATTTGCTCTTTTACAATTTCGTCCTCAGTATACCATTTCAATAAAACCTTGTACAGTTTAGAAATCATTTTTTTACCTTTCTCAAGCCATACAGTTTCAATTTCAGTGTTATTTTCTCTAAAACCATATTCTCTTTTATCGGTCTTAAATAAGTCATAAATCTGTCTATACTTCAACCAATCATATTCAAATTCCACATCAAATCTGTCTTTTAACACAAAGTTTTTCCCTTCTAATTTTAAAAGACTTTTATAAGGTATCCAATCTAACCCTTGATTTCTTGAATATGGATTAATCACTTCTGCTGGTACTATCCAAAGTGGTCTTTCTTCTGAGAAGAATTTTCTATATCTCATCCAAGTCTCGAACAGTGATCGTCTTATGAAGTGGTGTTTGAAAAATTTATCTATTTTTACTTTTCCATACCATAAATATGCATGCCATCCAAACTTGTTATCATGCCCTTCTAAAGCCAATAACTTTTTATTTTCTAAATTAATCCACTGTTCCAACCATGTTAAACAGACGGCATCATAATACAGTCTTAAATTTGGTAGTTGTAGACCTCCTCTTTCCTTTGCATCACATAAAATTTTCATTTTAATCCTTGGCTTTCTTCCTGCCCATACAAATTTCGATAGTTCTTTCTGCCACGTATCCAGTATTTTCCTTTGTTTTAATATTGGAATAGCCTGAAATAAAAACATCAAACGCGGCAAAACATTCATTTTTACAGTTGCAATTCTTCCCAATAACGATAGATTCAAGGTATCCCATTTCTTCATGTCTTGTTGAATCCTGTGCCAAACCTTTTCATAGTTATTTTTGAACAAATCAATGTTTTTCATGGTCAATTCAATTCCTAAATATTTAGTCTTTGTAACTACTTCACATTGAATTTTCTCTTGAAGTTCTGTTTGTCGTTGTTTCGTCATGTTTTTGCACATCACTTTGGTTTTACTTTTATTAACGTAGAATCCCACAACTAATCCAAATTCTTCAATTTTTTCCATCAATTGTAGTATTTTGTCGATTGGATCTTGAATCATAAACATTACATCGTCTGCAAATGCCCTGTATTTATATGCAAAACCTTTCACTGTGAGTCCTTCAATGCTGTTATCTTTTCTTATCGCTGTCAATAATATTTCCAATATCCAAATAAACAACAACGGGGATAACGGGCAGCCTTGACGTGTTCCCTTTTGAACTTGGAAGAAATCTGTTCTTTCTTTATTTATATTCAAAGCTGCTCTCTGTTCTGAGTAAATTGCCACAATCATGTTTAGAAAAGACTGTCCTATATCCATTTTTTCAATAACTTGCAGCATAAACTCCCAATTTAAATTGTCAAAAGCTTTTTCCGCATCTAAAAAGAGGAATCCAACTTCTTTTTCTGGATGTTTGTCATAGTATTCGATTGCATCAATCACCACTCTTAAATTGTCTCTAATCTGTCTATTTGGTAAAAAACCAGCTTGTTCTTCCGCTATAGTATCTTTCAAATATTTTTTCAGTCTTTCCGAAATAATTTTCGCAAATAATTTGTAATCATTATTTAATAGCGATATTGGTCTATAATTCTTTACTTCAGTTAAATCCAAACCTTCTTTGGGTATCAATGAAATATTTGCTTCTTTCCATGAATCTGGGATCCGTTTAGTCTTTCTTATCTCATTCGACAGAAGTACTAAAATAGGGGTTAGCTCCTCCTTAAATTTCTTATAAAACTTTGCTGTAAAGCCATCTGGACCTGGAGCTTTGCCCAACTTTGCGTCTCCTATTGCCATTGTCACCTCTTCCTTTGTTACTAAACCATTTAATAACTCTTTAATTTGTTTTCCCAGCTCTGGAACTTCAATAGTCTCCAAATATTTCTTAATTTTCTGTTGGTCAATTCCTTTCTTTTTGAACAGTTTGGCGTAGTATTTGAAGAAGACTCTTTTTATACCTTTCAAATTCATAACATCCTTTCCGTCTTCAGTAATTTTACTTATAAAATTCCTTTCTTTTCTATTTTTCAATTGCCACGCTAAAAATTTTCCTGGTTTATTTGCACCCTCAAATGCTTTTTGCTGTAATTTCTTCAGATTCCAATATAATTCTCTATTTAGTAGAACATTCAATTGATCCTGCAGAAAGTGGATCTCTTTAATAATCTTTTTCTTCCCTGGCCTTTTCTTTAATTCCTTTTCTTTTTGTCTAATTTTTTCATGAAGGTCGTTTTGTTGTTGCACCCTTTGTTTTTTATCTTTAGAATTCAAAGAGATAAGCAAACCTCTCATTACTGCTTTGTACGTGTCCCATACGACTTGTATATCAGTACCTTTATTTAAATTCAGTTCAAAAAAACTTTTCGTTTCTTTTTTAAAAGTTTCATTGATTAATTTTTGATCCAATAAGTCCTCATTAATTCTCCAATATAATTGTTTAGGTTTTTCTTTAGATATCCAAAGTAAAGGGTTGTGATCTGAGCTGGTTTTCGGTAAAATTTCTATTTTGTAGGTTTTTTGCGCCATCTCCTCTGACATCCAAATCATATCGATTCTAGAAAAGGAGTTATGTCTGTTAGAATAAAATGTATAATCCTTTGTCTTAGGGTTCCACTTCCTCCAAACGTCTTCTAGTTTCTCTTGCTTCATTAGCTGGAAAAAATTTTTTGGCAGCTTTCCAACCGCCTCTCCACTTGCTTTGGACTTTCTGTCCAATACATTGTTCACTGTGCCATTGAAGTCTCCGGCAAGGACTATTTGATGATAATTTAAACAGTCCAACTCTTTAGTCAAATCATTAAAAAAGTCTCTTTTGCCCCATTGGGTGCATATATATTTACAAGCAATGTCTTTTTTCTATTCATCATTAATTCCACGCCAATATATCTTCCTTCTTTGTCTGAGAAGATTTGTTTAGGTTCCAATTCTTTGGTAATGTTTATCACTGTTGCTTTTTTCTTATTAACTGCTGATGAATGAAATTCTTCTCCAATTTTTTATTAACCAAATATTTATTATCTTGTTTTCTGATATGTGTTTCTTGCAAACAAATTATGTTACATTTTTGTTTCTCTAGCCAATGATTCACTAATCTTCTTTTGCTTGGTGAATTTAGTCCATTTACGTTCCAAGATAAAAATTTGTAATCCATAGTTGTTTTGCATTAAATATCTTTGAAATCATCAAAGTTGTTCTCTTTGAATCTGTAGATGTCTCCTTCCGTTTTAAGAGTAAATCTCACCGAATTGTATGTAAATGATAATCCATATGGAATCTCCCATCTAAACCTGATACTCATTTCTTTTAACCTATCTGTTAGTTTCTTGAATTTCTTTCTGTCTTGTAAGATCGATCTCGGAATTTCTCTCAAAATTATTATTTTTTTTCCATTAATTTCCAACGGTTGTGTAAATTGCTTCTTGAAAACGTCTTCCTTCATTTTAGTAGTCACAAATTGAACAATCACATCTCTGGGTAATTGCTTTCTCTTGGCATACGCTGAATTTACTCTGTAAATCAGGTCAAAGTCTGGATCCAAGTCTCCAACATCTTCCCCTATGTAAGTTGTCAATGTGTTAATTACTAGGGCCCATAAATCTTGATCTTCCTCCTCTTCGATTCCTCTCAATCTCAAGTGGTTCTGAGTGGCCCTATATTCCATCATGGACTCCAGTCTTGTATTTTCTGACAGGGTTCTTTTAACTTTCTGTTCCATTTCTTCTGATTTTGTCACCAGACTTTTAACCTCTTTTTTAACTTCTTCTGTATCTTTTTTTATCCCTGCCACTTCTGTTAGTACCAGTTCTTTTAACTCTTCCATATTTTTTTCTGTACTTGGACTTGTACTTGTTCTATTTGCTCCAGTTGTATTTGCAGCTGTTGTTGCAACTGTTGTTGCAGCTGTGATTCTATTTGCTTTCCCAAACTCTGCACCACTTCAGTCATCCGTTTCTCCATCGCTTCCATGGCAGCCTGCCACTCTTTTTTTCCTTTGCAGTCATTCTTGGACTAGGTGATGAGGCAGCCCTTGGTCTTGACCTCAAATCCGTCTTGAAAGCGAGTTCAGGGCTAATCGATCTTTATATTAGCAATCCTCAAGCCAAATCGCCACCTTTATAACTTCTTCCAGTGTTTTTTCAGCTTAAGAATAACTTTTTAAAATTTAGTCCTCCTCAAAATGGCGGGCGCAATTTCTCTATGATTTTCTGGCTAGAGTAGGCTCCTTCAGGACTTCCTGTTTATCTGTCCGTCACTGTAATCCAACTTCCGGTGCCACACTCTAAAACGTCCATCTACTTCCGGCACAGCAACATCTAAAACATCCACTCTAGCCTACTTCCTGTATCATAGAATCACAGTCAGTTTCGTTTCTGCTACGCAAAGTTTAGTCTTAGCTGACCACAGGAATGCAAAACAAAGTTATTTTTCAGCTGTTTTCTCTAAAGGAAAGCTTTCTTTTTACTTTTAAATCAAGCAGATTAGTTCATTGAAGCTTTTTACACTTATCCGAACGTTTAGATTTTGCCTTCTTCTTTAAACCGGTAAGCAATTGTTCATTTGTTACCTTGCTTGTAATCTCGGGGTTTCACAGTGCTTCTTCTGTAACCGATGTTAAGCTTGATGTTAAAGAGGCCGGTAGATGACGGATTTATGCTGAATTCTCAGCCCAGCTGGTATCTGTATTGTTGATTTGCAACTGCCCTCTTCGCGGAGGGAGATCAAGGTGTAAACAAGCTTCCTCCGAGGCTTATCCACACCGATCTCAACCCCCTCTCAGGCTTGGCTGCGTGCTTGCCACTCCCCCGCCTGGGGAGTGCTGCGTTGGGCCAAGTAAAGCCCAAACTGTCGCCAGATACTGCTGTCCACTCTGCTCAAATCGCAAAGTGTGTCAATTCGCCATTTTAACTCCGGCCGGAAGCCGACATCCAGCTCAATCTGTTAATGGACGGCCATCCATCTTCTGTTCCTGGAAAGCTGGGTGAGGCGTTGCAGAGTCGGTTGAAGTTAAATCCATTGAAGATGGAGGTCCTGTACCTGGATCTAAGGGGCTTGGATGTGGGCACCAGGCGCCCCACACTGGAAGGGGCACATTTAGTGCTGGCCCAGACAGTGAGGAGCCTGGGAGTAACACTGGATGCCTCTCTGTCCATGGAGGCCCAGGTTGCCACGGTTGCCAGATCTGCATTCTTCCATCTTAGGCAGATCAGGCTACTGAAGCCCTATCTCTCCCCCCAAGTCCTAGCTATGGTGATCCATGCAATGGTCACTTCCAGGCTTGATTACTGCAATTCAGTCTATGCAGGCTTACCCCTGTGACTGATCCTGAAATTACAGCTGGTACAAAATGCAGTGGCACTCCTGCTGACATCAACGCCTGTGTAGGCTCATATTCGACATGTGCTTTGCTAGCTGCACTGTTTACCAGTTGAGTACTGGATCCTCTTCAAGGTGTTGGTAATAACCTTCAAAGCCTTATACAGCCTTGGACCAACATAAATAAGGGACCGCCTCTTCCCGTATATGCCTCAAAGAGCTTTATGCTCTAATAATCAACATCTCCTGGTGGTCCCTGGCCCAAAAGACTAGCCTCAACCAGGGACAGGGCCTTCTCTGCCCTAGCCCCCACCTGGTGGAACATGCTCCCCATTGTCTGCCAGGCTTTTGGTTGAGGCAGCGGGAGTCCACATATGGCCTCCTTGAGGTTGCTGTCTCCTACCTTCTGGCCACCCATCTATAGGCAGCTGGCCATATCCATCTGTATTAATGGGTTGGAAGTTTCATCAGTAGCTATAATTACTGGATTTAAATGTTTATATTGTGCTTTTAAACCTTATTGTATTGTTGAAAGATGATGTGACCCACCCTGAGCCTGCTTGCGGGATGGGTGGGATACAAATGCGAAAAATAAATAAAAATAAAGGACTGCGGTAGAAGCCCAACAAACAGCTGAGAGGCAGGAGGAATCTGCTCCCACCTCTCCACTGTTTTCGGATCTACCAGTAATTGCCAAATATATTTAGGATTTCCCCCCCAGTTTTCCCGAGAAAACCCAGATCCATTTGGGAAGCCAAAATATACCCCCAAATACTGCTAATATTTTTTGGTATTTTTTTGGCTCAGGTAACCAGCAGTGTTCCCTCTAAGCTGTGGAGCCTTGTGAGCAAAAATTCTACTTTGTGAGCTCCTGGCATTAAAGTTATGAGCGAGTGATTTGGCTACTGCATAAATTAGTTTGCTCTGGCGCCATCCTTCCTGAACTCAGACAAAAATGTGTGAGTCAGAGGCTAAAAACCGAGCTAGCTCACACTGACTCAGCTTAGAGGGAACACTGGTAGCCGGTAAGGTAAGATACTGCTAAGGTATTTTTTGAGTATATTTTTGGCTCGGGTAGAGTCTAATACGCACCCCTAGTCACGTATGGCCCTCTGAAGACACACACCCCTTTCAGCCCATGCAGCCTACTGCCCAGAATAAAAGTGAGCTGAACAAGCTGAAAAGAAATCCGGTTTTATTTGACTGTTTCTTGTGTCTCTATTCACTTTCTCTGCTTGATCGACGCTGTAATGGCAACTGAAAACATGGGCTTGAACATGCTTGAAATGAAGCATACTCCAGAATCCAGAGCTGGTTTTTTGAGGGGGAGGGGAGATGTTCTGCTGTCTGCTGTATTAGAAACAGATATTCTTGTTCAAAAAATTATGAAGCATCCATAAATCTGTCATAGCCCCTTCTCAGTATTCTTTGTCAAACTCTTGAAAGCCTAAGATCCCATCATTTTCTAGCATCAGAAGAGAAGCAGACCTGCTAATGGAGAGATGCAAGTGAAAACGTGCAGTTATAAAGATGGAGGTTTTCTCAGTCCCTTTGAATTCTATGACAGAGTGAGAACTGATTGCAACCTAGGGATAGAAATTATTAATCTTTTCAGTGATAAGGATTTGTTTAATGTTTATATATTACCGTTCAAACAAGCCTGCCAAAATTATTTTGCAACCAGACTTTACTCCTTTTTGTATGTAGTCTTCAGCTCTGCTAGTGTTTACTGCTCGGGCAATGCAATTATCTGAGGACTCAGTGACAGTGTCCTGATTTCCCTTTGCACTGTTTTGTACTCCAGTCAGTCCTTCCGTTTTGAGCTGTGGAGAAGTAAGGAGGGGGTGGCTGATCTGTTGCCAGGTGGCCTGACCTCACATCTGATCATGCTGTGTTTACATCTGGGTAGGTGGGTATGCCACAGAGATGCTGCCTGGCTCTGATGGCTGCTCCTCCCCCCTGTTCTGATAAAGTCCATTGCAGGAGTATAACAGTTCCATCGTGTTCCGTCTGCTGAAATAGTAGCAATGGAACTTTGCCTCTCAACAGAATGCAGTCTGTTATCATAGGGAAGTTAAAGCATAGCATTTTATAAGATTTGGAAAACCATTATTTATTTATTTTGACTTTTATCCCTCTCCCTTGCACAGCAGGCTCAGGGCAGGTTACAACATTCTTAGGACATGCAAAGACTGAAAATATAATTCATAAAAACAATTACAATACAGTATCAATACATGCAATATAAATACAGAAAAACTTTTAAGAGGCGCCAGCTAAACAATTTAATGAATTGAATGAACTAGCAAAGTTTTGTGCCCGCAGAACATGTGTTTTCTCCAATGCTGGTTTTACAATTAATCATCTAGACATAAGACTGACACTTGAGATATTAGCATGTTAATTTTTCTTAAGAAAAATCAGTAGCAGAGCTAATGATATAATTGTAGACAAGACTGTGAGCTTGGCGTTTTTGTATTTTTTGTGTGTGTGTCTGTGCGCGCGCAAACCTGCTTGGAAGCCACGGCTGACTTCTGTTGAGACCTAGTGGGACTTGGACATTTCAGAGAGGTGGCTAGCTATTGCCTTCCTCTGCATCATGGCCCTGGTATTCCTTGGAGGTCTCCCATCCAACTACATGCCAGGGTCAGCCCTGTTTAGCTTCCGAGATCTGACGAGATCGGGCTTATCTGGACTATCCAAGTCAGGGAAAGACTGTGAGCTTCTTGATGCTCAGGCATGTTCTCCAAAGAGGCAGTATAGAAATTTGTAACTGTATCCATATTTAAACATTTAAGCGATAAAACAGTTAAAATGACTGCTTTTTTAAAATGAAATTTCCATCCCTGCAACCACATGGTCATCGGTGTGGGGGGGCATTGCCTGCCATCCCACATTAGTGAATGAGGGATATATTCAGTCCTATCCCAGTGGTGCTCCTGTTTGTGTATCGTTGTACTTTCTTCTATATAAATAAATGGCTGGCATTCTTTTTTTCTAGTAAAATAAAATGTACACTTAGAAATGTTGCCATATGTGCAAGAATTCTTGTACATGCCCAAGAGCTAAAGCTCACTGTCCCTTAAATACAAGCTTGAGCAGCATGATAAAAATTGATAAGCATTTAAAACCTTAGTTTTTTAAAGGCTAATACCAATCAGAGTTTTATGTGTAGCCACTTTCTGTGATGTTTTATGCATCGCTCTCTGTCCTGTGACAGCCATTTTGTGATGGCACCCACTTTCCTTTCTCAAAAGGGCCTGCAGTTTCAGAAAGGTTGTGGACCCATAATGCGGCCACCAACATTCTCCTTTCTTGCATTTCTAGCCCTTTATTCTCCTTCTGAAGCCATTTCTGAGAGCTAGGATATGGTATGGGACAAGTCACAGAGGTGCTGCAGTCAGGATAAGGATTCAGTGAAAATTGCCAAACCTCCTGCTTGTGAAATAAGTCTGGTTTAAAATTGGAGAACATTAATAACACTAAGGAGAAGATGAAGATCAGGGCATTGTAGAGGCGATGGAGAAATTATCACCATCAGTTGCACATCAAATACACACAGCGGTAACTCAGGTGTGACAATCTGATGAAAGATCCCAGAGGAATATTCAAGAAGTATGTCAAGAATTATCAGCTGGATTATCAGAAATAAATACAAAATTACAAAAGCACAAGGAATTGTAGGGATCAAAGAAAAGCAAAAAATAATGATACACAATTAGAAAGGTAAGATCGTTGGGCAGTGTTCCCTCTAAGCTGAGTTAATGTGAGCTAGCTCACAGTTTTTTAGCCTCCGGCTCACACATTTTTGTCTTAGCTCAGGAAGGATGGCTTTTATATTATTTGTCTTAAAAAATAAAAAATATTATAAATAACACTAAGATTTAGAAACAAAATAAGTAAATGAACAGTACTGTGGTTTAGAATAGTTTATTATGATCTGAGATGAGAAATCAGACTCGTCAAATGACACAGACATTACCAGGTGTCAGAATATACTGAATATAAAAATATATTTGCCAAGATAAAATTTGTTCTGGTTACACTGGGCATGACAAAAAAAAAAAATACATATACGTGCATTTGCTAGAATAAAATCTTTTAAAACAAGAGCATATTGTTCTGCCTATTGGAACATGCCAAAGGACAGGATTTTGCTACCTTTATAGTAGTTTCATTATAACTGTCAGTCAGAAGCAGTCGAACATAAAATTGATTGGATCTGCTTGGATATTTGGACATAATTGGAGTGATATATTTACATTTTCTCAAATCCAATAACTCTAGAAAGGAATTCTTTTTAGCCAGAGGTATGTCCTTGCAGTGTGCAGTATTGAAAGGGAGGTTTAAAGGGACCCTTTAGGGCTCCTGCCACCTCCATGAAATAGACTCTCTGGAACATATATTCTTTAACTGCATATACCATAGGACGATCCATATGGGAGACTATTAGTCCATTGTTAGAAAGGTTTCCTGGCAGATCAAATAAAACTAAATTCGACTACCTCCTGCCTGACAGGAACCATCAGACAAGGCAGGTGGCTAGATTTTTGTGCCCAGGTTTACAAGGAACATAAAATGCATGTCAATTAGATTGTTCTATTCTATTTCTATGTTATAGTCACAGATTTTTAATTTAAGAATGCCTCTGGTTTTATCCCATATTTCTTATTCAAATGTTTTTATGTAAAATGACTGAGTGTGCTGGTCTTTGACTGTAACAGTAAATCTGACAGACTGAGTGATATACAAAATCCGAGTGTTCTGGTAAAACTGACAATATAGGAGGGCATGCTCAATGGTGTCTATTAAACTGGATTGACAAGGATGTTTCACATACGGGATACATGCATATCTCCCATTGAGCAGGGCAGATGGTAGCATGTTAAGTCGGGCCAAGGTGAGATCTCTGCGACGTTTAAGGAGTTCCAGCAGATAGAGGTAGCTAGATGGAACAAAGTTTCAGTTATAATTCCCCACTGCTGGAACAGAGTAGGTTCTTTATCTGTCCACTCGAAGGGAGGTATCCCATTGTCTCTGTTTAACTATTATTTTAGCTCCTTGATGACCAAAATGCAAAAGGGCTGTAGAGGAAAAATCCAAAAACAGTTTGTCCTCAGTTGCTCTACCAACTTGGAATGGAAACTGTCTGAAAATATAAAGAAATTAACCTTGTGGGGGGAGGGGTTAGCATAAGCCAGAAACATATAGCTTGAAACCAGGCCTTCCTCTAGCCTGAGCAAGGCATTGGGAACACATCAGGGTATTCCAAATAAGATTCTTAAAAATTTAGACTATACTGCTTCCAGTTTAAGGTAATTGTTATACAGAGAAACCTGTGATCCATATGTAAGCTGGGTGATCACCTTACCTTGAAAGACTTTCAATATATGTGGGATCCCCCTTTTGTGTAGAAAAATCTTAATGTTGCTAATGCTGTCCTTTAGGCAGATTCTGTGACTTGTGTAGCCACTTTCCGTAACTGGATAAAACATGTAAAAATATAGCAAAAAAAAAAAAGGAAAAGAATGATAAAAGTATCTAATATATGGTAAAAGACATGTAAAATGTTCTAATGACTCTAAAAATATATGTAATCGTATGTAGAGAGATGTTTGTAATAAGATGGAAAATGCGGTAATAAAAAAAGAGAGAGAATTGGGCTGCTCATATGCCGGATGATTGAAACGTTGATACCCAGATATGTAAATGCTTAAATTCAGTCAAGCTTATGACCATCTATCAGCCACATATGCTTAATAAATCTTCTAGCGAATACGAGTATTTTCATTTTAGAAAACTTAATAGTTAGATATTCCTCTTTACAGTACTTTCTGAGGGGTCTTCTACACCCAACTTCAGTATGTGACAGAATACTTGTGTCATTTGCATACAAGAAAGTGGAAATTGGTCGATTCACCAGATTTGGTGGATGGAAGTTAGGGTTGGATAGTGTCTGCACCATGAAGAAGAAGAAGAAGAAGAGTTTGGATTTATATCCCGCCCTTCACTGCCCAAAGGCGTCTCAGAGCGGCTTACAAACTCCTTTCCCTTCCCCTCCCCACAACAGACACCCTGTGAGGTAGGTGGGGCTAAGAGAACTCTAACACAAACTGTCCTTGAGAGAACAGCTGTGCCAGAGCTTGTGACTGACCCGAGGTCACATCAGCAGGTGCAAGTGGAGGAGTGGGGAATCAAACCCGGTTCTCCCAGATAAGAGTCCGCACACTTAACCACTACACCAAACTGAAGGTTAAGTCCGCACACTTAACCACTACACCAAACTGAAGGTTATATGGTAATTAAGAATAGGGGAGTTTCACTCCACTCCTAACCTGGACCATTTGTGACAAATGTCCTTGAGGGTTACATCTCACATACAAGTGATTATTCTCATGGAGTGTACGTATGAGATCAAGCAATCTGCGATCTGTTTTGGAGGCTTTGAGGGGGTTTTTAGAGTCTGTTAAGCAATATGGTATCGAACACTATTCTATAATCCACAAAGGCTATAGATAATGCCTCATGCAGTCTAGCAATGTATTTCTCCATCAAATGGTGCAGAATCAGGCACTGGTCCATTGTGGAACAACTACTTCTGAATCCTGCCTGTTCCTCCGCTAAGATGTTCTGCCTGTCTAACCAGTCCCATAACTTCCAATACAGATATCTGGCATATAACTTGCCTGCCACACTGAGCAAGCTGATTGGACAGTAGTTGAAAGGGTTGGATCTTACCTCTTTTTTATATATCGGGATTATAACAGCCATACCCTAGTCACTAGGAATCTGAGCAGTTTGATCAATATAAGTAAAAAAGAGTTGCTAAAACAGGTGCCCATCAGTTAATATCTGATTTAATCAGCTCTGGTGGGATCAGATGACTCCCAGGGGCCTTCCCCAGCCTTAGCTGTGCTACAAGGCTCTTAATTTCTGAGACCAAATCTGAGGACCAGGGAGGTAAATTTCCCATACTGACAAGAGGGCAAGATGCCAGGGTAGGCTCTGCAACATAAAGTGCAAATAAATGGGCCTCCCAGGTATTTGTGGAAATCTCACAGGAGAGTTTCGGACCATCTGAATGGAAATTGCCAGAAACTAATGTGTGTGTGATAACTCTACATCAGATTTCTCAGTTAAAGATTTTGAAGTTTTTCTAAACTAATTGGTAAATGGTCACTATCTTGGCGTGAGCCAACTCTAAACAGATTATATGGTCTAACGGTTTACACAGGCTAAAATATAGTCAATAGTGCTGGCTCCTCTGGCTGACTAGAATGTATATTCACTGGGAGTATCTCCATTAACTGAACTGTTCAATATAAACAGGTCTAACCTACTGACTAGTTTTGCTAAGCAGAACCCCTTCCAGTTTGGTTTAATATCCTTAGGCTGCCTAGGAAGCAAGGGGAGTGTGAAATCCTCAAAGGGGGGGGGCTGCATTATGACTTAAGTAAAATGACTCATTGGATTGGCCAGGTCTGGCATTGGAGTTGCCGTCTACCAAAACATGGGCATCTGGAAACTTTAAAAGAAGACTGACTAGATATAAAATATTCAAGAGAGTCCCAGTATTCATAGAGCTTAGGCTTATTATCTAAAGGGGGTATATTTAGGTGTGTGTATGTATGTATATGTGTGTGTGTATGTATATATATATATATATATACACACACACACACACATAACATCAACAACTAAGAGATGGAATCTCTGTTAAATTGTAAAACTACGGCCTGTGCATGTTGTGCACTAAGGCCTGCTTCTAGGGATGTAACCTGAAGTCCTAAAATAGCCAATCCTCCCCTAGGTCTGTCTCCCTCCCCCGCATCTGAAACAGATAATTCACAGGTGGAGAACCCATCCACGGATAAAGGTGTTTGGGTCCCGGTCTCTTACAAGAAAATAATGTCAAACCGACAGAGGTATTCCAAAAAAGAGAGATCAGTTCTCTTGGATAGGCATCCAGCAATGTTCCAAGACACAACTTGGATATTGCCATGGGACAGTAGCTGTCAATCTGAATGGATGACGGGGGTTATCCTCTCTATGTAAGGAGGGGAGGTCAGATTCATCTACAATCCATGATGAATCCTTTATGGGGAAATCAGATGGAGTCCCATAGAGTCGTTGGGTGGGCTCAGTTGTCATCTTCTGTGATCTGGTTAGGGTAGATGCCTCGAGATCTGAGGATGTGTTGGAAAGTAAGATTTCCCCCTCAAACTCCTCATAGGTGGAGAGGTTTGAGTGGCTCTGCGCACCCTACAAAGGCCATAGATTACTTTAAATCACTTAACCTGACTTTCCCATGGAAACTGTGTTTTTAAGTGCTATACTTGTCCTTAAGATCGCTTCCTCAGTGCTTGAAGGTGTTAGAGCTGAAGCTTTAGTGGAGACTGCATTGAGGACTCTCTTGGAAACATCGCAGGATGAAATTAGATTGCTCTTAGGTGTTGTATTGGTGTTCATTCTGATGCTGTTATGATCTTGGAAAGTTGGTTTTCTGTTGATTGTCCCCTTGCAGGGTGTTGTTTGAGTGGCTCAACCATTCCACAAAGCTTGTGTATGGAGTTTTTTAAATTGTCCAAAGTGGAGGCAATGTGCATTTGCTTGCCATGCAGGGGGTCTTAGGTTTTAGATACACTAATAGACAGAGACATCTTGTTTTAACTAATCATTAAAAATATCTATCCTTCCCTACGGTAGGCATCTGACATCAGCTAAGGCCTTTTTGAAGTAAGTTCTTAACATGGCTTTAAATTCTGTGTTAATGCTTTTGAACGTTGTTATGATTACAGTTGTATTGCGAGCCTTGCTTTTTTCTAAAGTTAGTGTTATAAATTAAAAGATACTCTGGAATTATTTAAACTAACTGGTCATTTGTAAAAAAATGTCAGTATTTTCAGTAGTAACAGGTTTCAATTAGTAAACAATTATTTGTGTTTCTTATAGATTCATACATTCAAGAAATTAATTGATAAGCATATGAAAAGATGGTTAGATCAAGATCAAGATCACCGAGATGGAAACGAAGGTAAATGCTTAAATATCATGTAGGTGTCCGTTAATTTGCTAGCAGAGGACACTAAGTGATGCTGTAAGAAGAGAACTTGTTAAGAATTGGGTAAAGCAGTAACTGTAAATACAATTAGTTAACTGCTTTGAAGGTACTGATCACTGATGTGGATGAACAAGGGGTGATGGATACGCAGGGAAGCCTTATTCTTTCAACACAAAATAGTCTCTTGCTGTGTTTGTGGTATAATAGATTACCACTTTTATGTATACAATCTTCAGAAGCCTCCTACATGGGTGATGAGTGGGTGATGAGAGAAATGTATATGCAGGGACCTACTTCTGTATTGAGAATGCTTCTCGCTGCTTCAGGGCATGTAATTTTTAAAAATTATCTGTAGGGGTTTTTTTTTTAATTGTCTGCATCTCCAACTGCCAAGTACAGTAAACTACTATTGGCTGCCCTGAGCCAGCCTTGGCTGGGAGGGCGGGGTACAGATTTGAAGAATAAATATAAATTTGAAGAGTAAACTAGAGGAAGAGGTTCTTCAATATAGTTTGCATGAAGCATCAGACTTGCTGACAGAATTTGTATTGCAGCACTTACATTGAAATTATATTTCTCTGTATATTGTAGGTCTCTATCACCTGCCTTCAGGAATCAAGAACACAACAGACAAAGGCACAATCATTTTACTTACGACTGTGAATACAAGGGTTACCGGAAAGATCCAAAGAAGCCTATGCCATGGAGAATGGAAGATGGGAAACATGGACAAGTCAATTCTAGATACATGCCACATGAAACTAACCACCACCGAGCTTATGAGAGCCGGTCACATTCACTGACTCTGAAAAGAATTCCTTCAGAAGATATACATAGTCATAAACCTTGTAGAACACATTCACCAGAACGGGATGAAAACAGCAGAAGATGCCAGTTTACTTCTAGATATTCAGAAATGTCTCACAAAGAGCATAATCAACACTTTTATCCTTCCAAAGTACGAGAAAGAGAAATGCATAAAGATACTCGAGCTGCTGGAAGCACAAAAGGAATGGCAGCTTTTCATAGACCATTAGGTACTTCGTGTAAGTTTGAAAGGAAATGGAATGAAAATGACTTAAGGCACCAGCCGTTACAAGAAGACAAGTATACTCAATCACCTCGAAGATTTTCTGGTGAATATATGCCAAGGAGTTCTTTGCAGAAGAGGTAGAGAAATTGCCCAGTTTTTAAAATGATTTTTGTGCTGGAAAGTCCATTGCCTATATATTAGAAGATTTCTACCCTGAAAGGCATTTTTTCTAACATAATAAAACATAGTTTAATTGTGGGCTGCTGGTGGTAGAGGAGTATGTTATCTTTTAAAGTAATCCTATTGGTGGTTAGTATATGAGAGGATCATAATTTCCCTCCTCTTTGTTGGCTTGAGGGATCAAGGGGTGACACATTCTACATAAAAACCTGTGTTTACCATCATTCTGCATACGTAAGTTCTCATTTTCTTCCTTACTGCAAGTATAAATCACTTTATGTCAACACAGGTATCCCGAAGATCGTGAATATGAGGAATATGGGCATACATCTAAAAAGGCTAAAGAAATGGAGAGATATGATGGCAGAGAAATAGCAAGCAATTTGAAATGGAAGCAAGATCATTCCTCTTCACCCATCCAAGAGAAGGGAGGACCAAGAAATCTTGGTCTTCAGTCCCATCGGCCTGCTGAAAAGGAGTACAATGACAATTGTAAAACAAAGCTGACATATGATTATAGCCACAAGCGTCATAGACGTCCAGAGGGAGGAAAATATGTTTCTGATGACAGAGAAGAAAAGCATGTCAAGTTGGAAGACACAAAATATAACTATCCTAAAGCGGCTTGGGATAGCAGATATTCAGATCACTATAACAATGAAAGAATGATCCATACAGAAGAGCCTCGTACCGAAGCACCTGTTAAGTATTTTTCAGAGAAGGGGTGCAATTCCTGTGCTAAATCTTACAAAAGTAATGCTGGTCTAATTCCCTTTGATCAAAAAGCAAAGGAAAAAATAAAGAAGGAAGGGGATCTTAGGGGGCAAATAGATTTTTCCAGTAGTCATCAGCATGACACCTGTCACAAAGTTTCAGATGTGACAGTTTCAGATGTCCACACTAGGAAGGAAAGGCTCACAGTCAAAGTGGATATGAAGAAAATAACTAAATACAGGTATTGTATCTTTCAGCTTTCATAATGCTTCACTCTTTCATGTTTAAGAGTTTATTAAAGATGTTAAGTCTCTCTGGTAATAAAGCTGCAGTACAGTGGAGTTTAGTGGCCAGGATCTTAAGGGATGTGCTCTCTGTGACATTTGTACACTGGGGCTTTATGCTGCATCCCTTTGTGTCCTCTGAAAAACATTTCCAGGGAGCTGGGAAATCCTCTAACAGCAGTATTCAATGTGATTCAACGGATACAGCTGGAAAAGAGGCTCACGCATCCACTCCATCTACATTTTTCTTCTTAAAATGCAAGGAAGTCAGTAGAAAGCATTTATAAATACTTCCCAGGAAGAGGCAAAAAGAAATAGGTACCTTAATGTGTCTTAAAAGTGACTTGTTAACCTTTGTCTAGAGTGGTTTACTCTGGATAAGAGTCTGTAAATGACATTTAGAGCCTGTTTATATATGCATGTAATAAAGCTGAACTGTACCACTTCAGTCTGTGAGACAGAGTGGGTTGGGTAGGGAAGAGGTTGCTTGTTTGAATAATTCTTGCTATAGACCAAATATTTCTTCCTATAAACCAAACTACCTTGTCAGGGAGAATGAGTTTAGCCTAGTGTCCTCCATTTGAGATGCTTTTTTAGTGTGTAGGACAAGGGTATTTGTTTTTGTTGAGATGATCAGATTCCCCCACCTGTAGCAGCCATTGTCTGGAAAAAGCTTTTCCATTTTATCCTGCTAATTGGCCCTCAGATTGAATATATCAGGAATTCTGCATACAGGGAGAAATCTACTTAGGTATAAAACTGAGCCTGGCAGTAGATTTTGAAGGTCTTGCAAACATTCAAACCTTCTAAAATTGCGGAGCTGAAAGAACTGTCATGAATGAGCAAGCAGAGTTTATGTTGATATGGAAAAGAGCAGTCCATAGTGTAGGTCAAGTACATGTAGGGGATGATTTGGAGCTCAGAGCAGACTCAGTGAGCAGGAAAGCAGACTCAGTAAGATTTAGACAGCCCCAAAATAATAGTGATCTACAGGTAGTTAATACTGTCCCCCACCATCCGGAATTGGTCTCTGACCAAGTTAGGAGTACCCCAGAGTTATAACCGTATGATACAGCTCTGACTGGTTAACAGAGGTCTGTCCTTGGTATGACAGATTCAACTTCAGTGAGTACCTGTACCTAACCTGTAGTTTGAGTACATTGAAATACTGCTTGGCATAGTCAATCTGAATTCAAAATCCTGTTTCATTGCAAAATAGTAAAAAGCCCAGTAGCACCTTTAAGACTAACAAACTTTATTGTAGCATAAGCTTTCAAGAAACACAGCTCTCTTCATCGGATGCATCTGACCAAGAGAGCTGTGTTTCTCAAAAGCTTATGCTACAATAAAGTTAGTTAGTCTTAAAGGTGCTACTGGGCTTTTAAATTATTTTGCAGCAACAGACTAACACGGCTAACTCCTCTGGATCTGTGTTTTGTTACAAACTCTCTTGGTGGCTTCCAGTAAGACAGGACCTGCATAAACAAAGAGTTATAGTTTTTATTAATTTTTAAAATTAAAAAAATGTATTTCATCTTCTACCCTTGAGGGTGGCCTAAGACTGCTTAAATGATACCTGTGCTTAGAAGCACATGAACAATAAACAGTATAAAATTGAAATAAATTCAAAACAGTACACAAGTCAGATCTTCATAAAACTAAACTTCCCAACATTACTCTGTAAGCCACTGCACTATGATCTCCTTTGAAGGTCCTCTTGAACATGACTGTTCTTCAGAATTTCCTGTTGACCTACTAAGTTTCAGAGGGCGGCCGTATTGGTCTGCAGTAGAACAGCTAGATTCAAGTCCATTAGCACCTTAGAGAACAACCAGATTTTCAGGGTAGAAGCTTCTGAGAGTTGAACCACCCTTGAAGGGAGCTTTGGTTCTTGAAAGCTTGTATCCCAAAATCTTGTTGGTCTCTAAAGTGCTACTGGACTTGAATCTAGCCAACAAAGTTATTGATGATCTGACATCTTCTAGAAAGCTATTCCAAAGAACTTGTTCTAAAGAAGTTCAGAGAACTGGTTCTAAAGCAGATTCACAGCTCTAAAAGATTGACCAGTCAATACGAATTGTATATTACATCTTTTTGTGAAGTTTCCTTTAGCATCTATATATGTTTAATTTGGAGTTTCTACACTCTTTAAACTGAACATTCCAGTTATTGTAATACCACATGCATCAGTTGATGGGTTGAACAATATTACTTGGATGTTAAAGGATATATTTGGGGGTTAACGGTTTTCACTGCAAAATGGTGGTGTTGGGACCTAAAAGCTCACTGATAGTCCATTGCAATCACATGTACACCCTTTTTGGAGCAGTCTTTGAACACTTTTCAGCTGCAAATAGGAATTCTGATAATCTACAGCATGGGTGCAGCTTTGTTTTCAATTGAATCTTGTTTTGCCAAGGAACTGCAGTGGTATAAGCCCAACCAATCAAACTTGACTGGCAACTTAATAGTATTACTGTTTCTAAACAGAACAAGATTTGTTTGAAAATAGAAATCGATACCCAATTAGTAGGCTATCAATTTTGCAAAGAGGCTCAAACCACCAAGAAATGGGACAGAGAACTTCATTCCCTGGAAGCATTTCCCTCTTTCTCCACAAACTGTTGTGGATTTGGGGGAAGTAGAGTGGGTTGTGGGGGGTGCAGGGAGGAGGAAGAATGTGGAAAAGATTTGCAAGAAGCACCCTGCACTTTTAGTTCCCCCCAGTTTTGAGTTGGTGATTTTTAAGTGTATAACAATGCCATAATTTGCCATTGTTACTTTTATGTCCATGTGTATAAATAAAGAAGCACTGTAAAGTTCACTATATATCAAAAGTGAAATTTAACTTCCCTTCATTTAATTGTGGCTTATTCTTACTTCCACTTTTCTCTTATTTAATCTTTTAAATGTATTGTTAGTATGTTGATTTTTTTAAAATGAGTATTTTCTAAACATGTGCAAATTTGTTCCAGAGCTGCTTCTAGCCATACCATGGAAAGGCAGATGTCGTGTGATCTAGTAGCTGTGGGTAGAAAAACTGAAAATTTCCATCCGGTATTTGAACATATAAAATCTGTGACACAGAAGGTAGAACATAATCCATCAAATGAATTTGCTCAGGAAATCATCACAATTATCCATCATGTTAAAGGTGGTTACAGTATGTTGGAGATGCAAATCATATGTAGTCTAATTAAAGTTAGTATAGCCTTTATTATTCTGGATAGCCCAAGATGTGAAACATCATGCAGACTGCACAGAGCTTTGGGAGAATAATTTTAATATTGGTGGGATGATTTAGAAGGAAATCTAATAGTTTACAAAGAGACATCCAGGAAAAGTTATTTCTCTGCCGCTTGGGTAGAGAATGATTGAATTTAGAATTGAAGTATTGGGAAAGACAGTGCAGAACAGTTGTGTTGAAATGGGACTCTAGGTAATCCTGTTGCTTTGGGGGGTAAACAAAGGAATGTAGGAATCTTTGTAAGTCATATATCCTTAGAATAGTAACATTCTATGTGCCACAAACATAATTTTTATTCTGTATGGGTAAGCACATAAATAATTTTAAAAAAGGTTCTTCAATATACTTTCAACTGTGAAACTGTAGAAAGGGCTAGCTAAAAACATCTTCATTTATCTTCTTTTTACAGCAAACTATTTTAAGTCTTCTGATTTGACTTTACATGAACGCTTCTCAAAAATACAAGATAAACCAGGTACAAAAGAAGTGAAAAGACAGTCAGATCCAGAAATCCACAGGTAAAAGCTGTTATATTTAGAGAAGGCTATGCAGTAAAAGATACAGAATCTTGAAAATATAATACTTTTTTTACTTTATCTTGGTTTAATATACAGTACATTGTGTACTCCTTGTTACGAGATCCAGGTTTAATTAGTTCCTAAATGGATTGCACTCTCAAGTAACATCCTAATCCTGTGGAAGTTGACTCAGAAGTAAATGTCACTGTGTTTCATGGGATTTATTTCCAGATAAGCTTGCATCAGATTGGGCAGATGCAATCTTTAGTTGCAGTCTGCCTTAATAAGGAGTACTCACCTCAAGATGATCTGTTTCTTTGCTTTTTTTGACTTATTATGAAAGGCAGTCCTGTTTTTTTTTCTCCTGTCCTCCCAATTTGTAGCCTGCTAGATATTTTGCTGCATTCCATAAAAATGTTAATCCAGCAACTACCAATATTCAATATGATATTTAATTAAAGGAAAATCAAATTGGGAAGGTCAAATATATAAAACTTAGAATGGGAGGTGGTTGGGTTCTTGCCCACCAGGCATGTTTATCCTGTTGCATGACATCCTTACATTAGACATAATTCTTATGAGGGACCCTATTTTCATACAGTCCAGCATGTGTCCTGATTTTTTTCAAGCATTGACTACACACTTCAGGCCTATGCATTTTGGACCATAAAAACACAGCTTGGATGATCAAAAAGGGACAGAGAATTGTCTAGCTAATAGGTATGTGAGTCAGAAGACCTGTTTTTTTCATCTGCTTAAGATGCCATTCTTTGTTGTACCATCTTCCACATTTGCCCTAAACTATATATTTGTGCATATGTGTGAAAGCAAGAAATTGCAAGTAGATAAATAGGTACCGCTTCGGTGGGAAAGTAACAGTGTTCTGTGCACTTCAGTGTTTAGTCATGCCAGCCACATGACCACAGAAAAGTCTTCGGACAGCGTTGGCTTTTCGGCTTGGAAATGGAGATGAGCACTGTCCCTTAGAGTTGGATTCAACTGGCTTTCGAGCAAGGGAAACCTTTACCATTTTATGTGTGATTCAGTGTCTGTTGAACATTTTCCTGTTTCCATTGGTCCTCTAACTTTTGTTGAATTGTGCTCATTCCATCAGGAGAATTGATATGTCTTTGGCAGAACTTCAGAAAAAACGAGGTGTTCCATGTGAATCTGGACAGGTATGTAGGTTTTTCTTAATGTTGATAATTAAATGTCACTTTTGTAAGCAATCTACACTGTTTGCATTTGTCCAAAATGTATAGACTTGCTGTACTGAAATAATTTTAACTAAGAGCCAGTTTGGTGTAATGGTTAAGAGTGGAGAACCAGGTTTGATTTCCCACTCCTCCACATGCAGCCAGCAGGGTGACCTGTGGTCAGGCACAGTTTTCTCAGCTGTTCTCTCAAGAGCAGTTCTCGAAAGAGCTCTCTGAGCCCCACCTACCTCACAGCATGTCTGTTGTGGGGAGAGGAAGAGAAAGAGATTGTAAGCCTGAGACTCTGAGTGAAGGGTGAGGTATAAATCTAACTCTTCTTCTAATTCTAAAACATTACAGTTGCTACTTTGGCAGGAAATGGAATAGCTGATGTCTCTAAACTTACAAGATCTATTTGCTTTATTTTATATGTTTCTGGGTTTAACTTAATACTATTATTCGAGCAGGGATAAAAGGGAAATCAGAAGTACTGGTCAGTATTTCATTTATTTTTGTAGACTATTGTGAGAGTTCTAGAAGATCCAAATGACCTAAGACATGACATAGAGAGGAGAAGAAAAGAGAGACTACAGAGTGAAGATGAAAACACATTTTATGTTGATAGAGTATCAGGAAGGTAGGTATGAAGAGAATTAATAGTTGGGTTCAAATATAATGGCTGAACTTCTATTGTCTTATTATCTTTTATTTGTATGGCATAAGGAAAGAAACTACAAAGTTAAGATCTCTGCAAAGTATAAACAAAAAGTAATAAATGATAATGACCACACAAATATGTGTATATATTCATGTGACAAACACAAATATCCAAAAGTGTATATTTGAAGGTTACATAAATCTGAAGGTCGCTTAAGTTGCAAAAAGACAAGCTCCTGACTACTGCTCATTTTGAAAAGTAGTCTAAACCTTCCCATTACTTGGAGACAGAATAAGTAGTTCATGTATTGCCACATAAATCTCGACTAAGAATAAATCAAAAGCATTTGCTGTTGTAACAAGGTGAAGAGAGATAACAATGTCCCATCTGAGCAGATATTTTTTTCTTCAAACTAGTTGCCTTCAGTGCATAAGATGGTTGTACATCTGCATTTTGTTTTGATGTATGTTTTATTGATTCTGAAGATAAGTTTTTAATAGTAATTCCTTTGCCTGTCACAGAATAACTCTCCCTTTGTACTTCTACCCCTTTTGAGTATCTGTGAGCAGAAACTATGCAATAATGTCTGATATTAAACTGAGGGACATGCTGGTTTGGATCATATGAACAAAGATTCGCCCAGAGTTCCTGTTGTAGAAAAGGGGTGCATAAGTGTAGGTGAAGACAACAACTTGATATCCTTCCTTTCAGATCATGCCTGATACAAGTTTTATATTATTGTATGATTCCTCTTAATATGTTATTTTTAAATATTGGTGTTGTAAGTTTTGGGAAGCAGGAAGCCTGTTAATGCTGTAGGACAGGGGTCCCCAGCCTTTTTGAGCCTGTGGGTACCTTTTGAATTCTGACATGGCAGCGGAGCCAACAACAAAATGTCAGTGAGTGAGCTTTTGCATAATTCTGATAGTAATTCTTTGTCATGGAGCTTATAAGCACCGTATTGGGGATTCATGCTTTAGGAACTGATCCAATTTCTTTGGGATTTACATGGTCATTCCTTCCTCCCCCCATTTTTGTCCTGTGGCTCTCTGGATCAAGCACAGGCAACAGAGGGCCAGGCTTGGAGTTTACTACCTAGAAGTGACATCATAGCATCAGCAGTGCTTCCCCCCAGCAGCTCCTGGGGATCATGGGTAATCCTATGATCCCTATCTGAATCCCATCTTTTCCCAGTTTTCCATAAACTCCTCTCCATTTCCCCTTCCTTTTTTTTCTTGGTTGTCTGTGCCATGTGAATGTTAAAACAAGAATGATAAGGTTGTTTGACAGCATATTGTACCTCAGAGAGGAGGATCAAAGCAGTTGGCTCTACAGCACGATTATATAGTTGTTCTAGGGCCAGTGTAAAAAAATATTGTAACTTATTTGAACACAGTATAGTCCAGACAAAAAGATCTGAGTTTCAGTTACAGTGACTTGTTTCGTGGTGAGATAACCTGTCCAAGAAAACAAATAGACTTAAAAACTGTTTTCCTTCAAATCCTTATGAAGCCAAGCAGCCTCTTGAACTTCTGGGGGGACTGTATGGATTAGCATAAAATCTGATTTTTGAAATTAGGTTTACAGGATAACAGAACAAAGGCTTCAAAATTTTCTCAGGCTTCATAACGTTATCTGTGTAGTGACAGCGGCAAAGCAATAAATCTTGTCTTCGGCCATAGTGTTTGCAAAGTGCTGTCTGACAGAGCTGTTCTGGATGATGAATGGCCTGTGGAGCTCTGGCTGTCTCCACTGGAAAGTGAATGAGTCATCCTCAGACTCCTTACAGAGAGCTGTGCTTTCTATAAGGACTTTGTCACTTACTCTGTGGGCCAGATCACATGTATGCAAATAAATCTGAGTACAGGGTATCAGGGACTTGGTCTAGTTTCCTTTGTCATGGGCGTGACCAACTGCATTCCTGCTGTACTCTGGTATGGAAAGAACATGTGGAAATGCATGTCTCAAACATGCCTATTTTGTTAAAAAGTTATTTGGAATTCTTCACTGGCTGGAGTTGGTGCTACTTCTAGTTAAGAGTATTAGGGTTCCTGATGTTTTTAAATTGCTGAAGGTGTACCCCTTCTGCCCCTTACTAGTATGGGCTTATCTGGGAAATTTGATTCTATTTTTGCTGCTGAAAATTTTGCATTTTGACACTGACCTTCCAGTTAGTTACCACTTTTTTCCTAAGGTTGTGGAATGATTGTCCTTTGTGTATGCTCACTTTCACTTTGCTGCTTTGAACTTGCTATAGCACCAAGAATAAAATTGTTTGGTAGTGTAATCTCTTCCTGGCAAAATTAGGGTAATGGTACTTCAGTATCTCAATAATTAGAGATGTAAAAATTTCTGTTATTTTGTAGCCGAGGGTGGGGGGGTATCCAGAAAAAAAAAGTACATGCAGTACTTGCTTTCTTTTCAAGCCTAAACTTGTTTGACTGCTTTAACAACATGCAGCATTCATAACAGCATATTTTTGGTTTCTGGGTTAAAAATACACAAATATTCTAGTAATCATGTTGTGAGTTCAAGATTGTTTTAGTCCAGACAAACAAAAGTTATTACAAAAATTGTGTTTTGTATCAAACTTAAAATATAGAGTTCTTCAATATTGTATTATCATACATGTTTTCAGTATATCTAATTCTCAGTGTGGCAAAGCTCTGGATACTGAAATCCAGAGACTGGAACTGTGAATGGAGAAGGTACAACTTTCTACAAATTTGAGGAAGCCCCAGGTTTGCAGAAAAATCTTAAAACAAACTAACAACAACAAAAATTCTCTGGATAGAAGCAGCATCTATAGTTTTAAGAAACATACCTTTTATGGCCATTGCTACGCAACTACAACAGTATTGCCAGATGAAGCTGTGGTTTCTGTCAGTAAAAGGCAAGAAGGGCCCTGCCTCCTTTTGGCCTTTGAGGGAGGACTCAGCAGGGCCAGGCCTGCCTGCAACCACTGGTTGCAACCACCAGGAGATTTGATACTGCCTGAGTTCATGATTCACCCAGGCCTAGCTGCTCACTACTGTTTTGGTGGTGTTGGGTTTTTTTTTTTGGTATTTTTATATGCGTGCGTGTGCACCTGGAAGTCATGGCGACCTCTGGTGACTGACCCCTACTGGAGGCCTGGAGGATATTTAGAGAGGTGGCTGAATAAAGCCTGCCCCCACCTCCCAACTGCTGGGATTCCAAGGAGGTCTCCCATCCAAGTACTTGCCAGAGTTGACCCTGCTTAGCTTCTGAAATCCAACAAGATCTGGCTTGCCTGGGCTATCTAGGTCAGGGTACTGCTCACTACTGTTGAACAGCATCCACTCCACAAAAATCAGTATAGTGGTTAGCGTTTCAGAATAGGATCTGGGAGACCCCATGGCAGTGTGGGGATTTGAATCTAACTATTGCTGGGTGACCTTGTAGCAGTCACACTCTTAGGCTAACCTACCACACCAGGTAGTTAAGATAAAATGGAAGAGAATAATGTAAGTTGCTCTGGGTCCCCACTGTGGAGAGAGACAGGTATAAATGTAGTAAATACATATAGCTATGGCGGGGCAGATAAAATGTAGATTGGTTGGAGAGTAGGAAGGAGAGAAGGAAGCAGGGAATGATGAGGATATGGGGATTGCCAAGAGAAGGAAAAGCGAAATAGATGCAGAGCAAATTGAAGTCATTGTGGGTTCTCCACAATGCAACTGGGCCTGGCCTGGAGGCTGACACAGGACAACTTCACTAAACATCTCCCAGGGAGAGGCTTCCAGGGTTAGGGAAGGAGATAAAATGAGGGCGAATAAACATTGGTTGGCTGGTGGGTGGGAAAGAGAAAAGGAGGCAGGAAAAGGGGAGAGGCTAGAGGGTTTCAAGAAAGGGAAAGAAGAAATAATGGAGAGGGGGAAATGAGATGTCCCCTACAAATCCGTGTGGGTCAATATAGCTAATATCTCTTGTTAATATATGTTAGCATGGCCAAATCTGTAGATAACTTGAATCCAGAGACTGGAGCCATGAATAGATAAGACAGAGGTTTCTACAAACTTGAAAAACCCTCCAGGTTTGCAGAAAAATCTGAAATCTAAAAGCAGTGCCCATAGCTTTAAAAAACAAATGCCATCAGTGGTCATTGCTAGACAACCACAACTGTATTGCCAGCATTCATGCCTTGGTTTCTGTCAGTAAAAACCATAGGGAAGGGGTTGGGCACTTTCCAGGCCTGTTTTGGCCTTTGATGGAGGAGTCATTGGGGCCAGGCTTACTGATACAACTTGCTTTCACCTGACTAGCATGTACCCAGGCCCAGTGTTCAATAGCAGCCACCCCATAAAAGCCAGTATGGTGTAGCGGTTAGTTTCATACTAGGATCTGGGAGACTTAGGTTCAAATCACCACTCTGCCATGGAAACTCATTGGGTGATCTTGGGCTAGTTATACATTCTCAGCCTAATTTAACTCACAGGGTGATTGTGAGGATAAAATGGAGGAGAGGAAAATGATGTACACTGTTTGAGTCCCCATTGTGGAGAAAGGTGAGGTATAAATATAATAAATGTAGTTGAAAATAAGGCACAGATATCAGTGGGTTGGTTGGTGATTGGGAATGAAAGAAGGAAGCAGGGAAACATGAGGATATGGGAATTGCCAGGAGGAGGGAAAGAAGAAATAGAGTGGGGAAGGGGATACAGGAAAAAATTAGGTGCTTCCCACCATACAACTGGGATGAGCCCAGTGGCTAACACTCTGCAACTGAGGCATATTTTTTCCTGGGTAGAGGCTGCTGGGGAAGGAAAGGAGGGCAAGATAGAGGCTGCCAGGGGAGGAAAGCTGAAGACAGCAGGGCAAAAAAAGGTATGTTGACTGGTGGGTGAGATGGAAAGAAGGAAATGGGAGCAGGAGAGAGGCTGTGGGGGATTTCAGGTAAGAGAAAGAGGAAATAATGGGGAGAAGGACATGAAATGCTCCCTGCAAGTCCTTGCAGGTCCCACACTTGTGGCATTTTAATGGTGAACAAACTTATTCATATTTAAACAACATATCCTTGAAAATGTTACACACCTAGAGTATGTAGATTAGCACAGGGATTAACATAATCTGATCCTGTGGATTGCCCTTCATAAACATTTTCATACTATACATTTTAATTGAGCAAAACATTGTCTTAAAGCATTTCACTAATTGCAAAGGCCAGAATGTTTTAACTCAGTACTCTTCAAAATTTTCATTTTTTCATTGGGAGTTTTAAAAAATCATCAGGGAAAAACCTCCCAATTTTGTTCCAGGCTTAATTATATAGTTTACTATAAGGTGGTCTCCATGAAACTGCTCTAATAGGAGCTTCTTATTTCCTAGCAGCATTGTGTTTGCTTTGCAAAGATTTAGCATTTTCTTTCTCTTGTTGGCTTCTGTGTGTTTGTCATCCCAAATCATGCAAAGGCTTGTCATGAGATACCATCAATATGCTTATTACAATGGCACCCATCAGTGTTTTTTTCTTTTATTAAGTTGGCTAAGCTCTTGCGTGCCACCAGTGCAACCACTCTGTAAACACCCTCAGTCACTCATCACTCAGTGTAGGAGGCTTCAGCTTCTCCTGGAGTTAAAATTGCACTTGCAGTTTCAGTTTGTGGCAGAGCCCAGCAGTGGTTTTAATCAGCATCATCTGATGAGTGGGCTTCAGTTCTTGCCCGTCCTGCTTTAATCACAGCCTGATGACAACATTTGACCAAACAGTTAACTTTTTCCCATCATTAATGCTGTGATGACCTCTGTGAGCTTTTTCCTGCACCCTGTTGGTTGGACTTTTAAAGATATTCTAATTGTTGGTTTGTTGAACAAAACAGTTATGTTGTATTAAATACTGACTTAACATATTTTGATTTGTTATCTCTAGTTGCATTAATGTAATATACAAGGGGCTGCCTATGAAGGCTGGTTGGATACTTCGGCTGGTGCAAAATGTGATGGCTCATCAAGATGAATTGCTAAGAGTTTCTGTTTGTGTTCTGTTGTGATCTCCAAGAATACCCTGTTGAAAAAACCATTCATGTGGCTGGTGCATAACTGAGATCCTAAAGAGAAGCAGTGTATGTTAGGGTTCACTTCATCTCAACTTTGATGCAGTTCAGGCTGGAGGATCTTCAGTAAATGCTTTAAGATCTTCCTGTTTGACCTTTCCGTAGGAATTACACTCTGTAGATTGATTTGATTGATTGATTGATTGATTCGATTTATACCCCGCCCTCCCTGCTGAGGCAGGCTCAGGGCAGTTTACATAAAATGCATATATAAATACAATTACAATCCATCATAAACACAACCAAAATCCATAAACAGTCTATATTTGACTTGCTTTGAAAGGGTTTTTTATATTCCTTTGTGAAACTCTGAACTATATTCATAGAAGGCTTAATATATGCCTTGTATATGCTATATCAAAGTATACAAAATTATTTTTAAAAACTCTTCTAGTATATAGTTTAACCAGAACACAGTACCCATGTCTTTCAGATACATCATATTGAGCTGTAAAACTGGAGCACCTGACCTTAAAAGAAATGGTGCACAGAGGTAAAAAAGGTTTTTTTCCTAAACCTTTGCTTTAAATATTCACATGTCTTTTGAAAATCTGTACTTGGCACCTGCACAGCAGGTCTTAACTGGGTTCAGTGATGCACAAACAGAAAAAGAAATTTAGTCAGTATAGTTCCACTTAAAAAAGGGATTTTGCAAGGTGTGTGTAACATCTCCTGCTCCTGTGTTTGCTTACATAACATATATGCACATACAAGATCTTGAGTGGCATCTCCTGCTGACCCATGTAGTCAATCTTGATTTCCACTCGGAATGCACTGGGGGATTGTCCTGTGAATGCCTCAATCATTGTGTCCTTTATCCTAGTCCTGTGCACAGTACAATATTGTACCTCATGGTGCCATTTTGAGAATGAAGAAGCTGCAGTGTTCACTTAATGAAAATCCAAGCCTGTTTGCATAGTATCTTGCAAACAGTGGGATACAGTCAGTTCAACTTAGTGCAAGTGGTTACTGTGGTCTTTTTCTTGTGTTTCTGCTTATGCAAGAGATCAAGTGCAAGTGGAAATTTTGCACTGAATCTGACCCTAGGAACGTGGCATAGGAAGGATGTTTGTTCTATATATATTCTATATATGTACTGTGTGTATATATACAAAACCACATGTGTGTGTGTGCACAAAATGATTTTGCTTGTTTGTGGTTGTAAACTTTGAGGGATGATTTCAGATCTGAAATTTAGTCCACTCATAATAAAAGATTTCAAATGTTTATATGAATGTCTGATTATAAATTCATCCAGTAGAGGGCAAGCACATCCAAGGTACCTTACTTAAGATATCTTTGCCCATTAAATTATGAAAGCTTCATGAAACTTAATCTGTACCTTGTTTTTTTAAATAACTTCTGTAATAAATAATACAGGGTTTATTAAAATAAACTTATAGGTGAATATATTTTTTAAAATCTTTTATTTCACTGTGTAGATTAAAATGATTCCCTTTAGTTTTCACAGCTTTTAATATTGTATTCTTTCAGGGATGAAGAGAGTTGTAGCTTTCCAAAACCACGAAATTTTTACACCTATGGATTCCAAAGATCTACACGATTCCTAAGACCACCTTATAGGAAGTTTATTGGGAAAAGTCACATGGTAAGTTGAAATGTAACATCCTTTTAGTTCGTTATGTAGCTTGCATTATTTCATGTTAAAATTTGATTTCTTCATTGTTTGATCATGGGAGTGGCCATATCTTTGTAAAACAAGTTGCAAACAGCATCAGAGTAGCTCTCTTCATTTGTAGAAATGTCCTATTATTTGGGGAACTTGGGAACTTTTCAGAGTTCATTGCAGGTTTAGTCCTAAAAGGAAGAGTGGCTTGTCAGTGTTAGTATTAAATTATTTTACCTACAGCTGCTCCCTGTCAATAGTTCAGATAGTAGCTTGTCTTTACAGGGGCTTCTCCATTTGTTAGTTACTGAATGTGTAATACTTCCTTTAGGCAGAGCCAGAGTCAGACTTAAGTCAATCAATTTATTAATACGGTCATTGACCAAATACATAAGAGAACCGACAAGACATCAGCCGATAAAATATTAAAATGCATACAGGTGCGACCCAAAATAGCAAACATTAAAATGTTAGGGATAAGAATAAGAATAAAATATTATTAAATAATTAAAATCGCTATTTAAGTATCATATTCACTATCTAACTACTAATAGCTTGTCTCCAAATTTTAATAGCCTGCATGGCAAATTTTGCCATGTTTAAAGTAGTTTCCTGCTCTTTGTCAGCCAGCAATTTATCTAAGTAAAATCTTTCTCCCAAGAGATTGAGGACAAATCAGGGTTATGTAAATGTCTGTAATACTTTGATACATTTTACATTCAAACATCACATGTTCCCTCGTTTCTACCTTCCCCTCTCCACAGATACACAATCTTTTCTCGTAAGGTTGTCTTTTGTATTTTCCTTCTAAAACTGCAGATGGAAGCATATCGGTTCTGAGCACGGTAAATGCTCTTCTGTAGTCAGGTTTATCTAAATTTTGTAAATATACCGTTGGTATTACCTTATTTAATCCCGCCCTTCCTGGCAGATATTGCTTTGTCAAGTTCAAATCATGTTGCCTTTCAACATCCATAATTCTTTGCTTAACAGAATTTTTTACTTGATTATAATCCATATTCATCAGAAATTGCTTAGAAAGTCCATAATAGCCCAATTTAAATTCTGTTTCTTTAATCCAGTATGGTACTACAGAATCTCTTAATATTAAACCTGTTAATCCAGTGGGATTTGTAAGTAATTTAAACCAGTAAAGAATGGCAGCAATCCAAAGGCGTGCTTTTACAGCGACCATACCTGTTTCTATTCGAATAACTGTATTGGGAACACATGAATTAACTTGTAATATATATCTTAAAAATTTGGATTGTGTTTTTTCCATAGACTGCATGTGGGATTGAGATGCTGTAATACTAAAGGGAGCTCCATATAATAATTGAGCAAGTGGTTTGGCCTTGAAAATCCTAACAGCTGCCATTACATTTTGGCCTCCCAAGGGCCAAAAAAACTTCTCTATAGCACCAGAGGTTTTGGAAGCATTTGATATAACATGTTCTACATGTGCTTTTCTACGCCCTGAGGTCTGGAAGACGACTCCTAGGTATTTAAAGCATCTTACTTGCTCAATAGCTACCATGTTGATACTCCATTGGTGCAATCTAAGTCTGTTTGAAAAAACAAGGACTTTTTGATAATTAATTTTAATATGATTAACCTGGCAATATTGGGCAAGAATGTTCAAGGTTCTCTTCAGGCCAATGGGCATCCTAGAAATTATAACTGCGTCATCTGCATACAATAAGAGTGGTATATGTCTGCCAGCAATCTTTGGTGCATGCACTTCGGGATGGGATAAATACTCCCCTAAATCATTAATATATAAATTGAATAAAGATGGTACCAATATGCACCCTTGCTTAACTCGGCCTTTATTACTTCCGTCAGATGACCTTGTGGGCTTGTTTACCTGGATCTTAGGATCTCTATATAAAGCCTTTATCAGGGTCAACAGTCTCCTGTGAATTCCTGACCCCATTAATTTTTCCCATAACAGGTCTCGATGGACCATGTCAAAAGCTGTTTTGAAGTCAATAAAGGCTTTGTACAGGGAAGAGGTATTGTTAGTGGAGTATTTTGCAACAAGATAGTCTAAAACTATGCAATGGTCCAGAGTGGAACATCCTGACCGAAACCCAGCCTGTTCTTCTTTTAAGATCTTATTATGCTCAGTCCATTCACTCAGTTTTCCTTTTAGATGACTAGCATATAATTTACTTAACGTACTTAGAAGGCTAATCGGTCTATAATTATTTGGATCCTTATTATTGCCTTTTTTATGGATAGGTACTATAACTCCAATCTCCCACCCCTTAGGAATTCTTGCTGTTCTGTCTATTGCTGTAAATAGTTTAGCAAGTAGAGGGGCCCACCAATCTATATTTTTCTTAATTAATTCTGCAGGTATTAAATCCAACCATAGTGCTTTGTGTCAGGCCCTTGAGTTAATCCACTCTCAGTCTAATAGTCTTTTATGAAAACTTTATTAGAAACAGAGATTTAGATGTGCACAAGAGAGATCTCTTGTTCAGACTAAAGGACAGATCAAGAGTTAGGTATTGTATAGGCAATAGGTAGGTATCCCACAATGCAATGGTCATGCAATGAGCATTCACTCTCTCCCCCTCTTTCACTCCCTCCCCTTCATACTACCCAGCACTACAAAAGTTTATTATCCAGCAATCGATGTTTCTCCAAGGATGAGAGGCTTTCGATGGCCATTCTCATGGGAAAGTTGTTACAAGCAAAGCCAACCTAACATACACATAGATATATGGCAATCACACCTACCCCTCGGAATTTATAGCAGAGAGGGCTAGAAAGGGATGAGACCAAATGGTCATAATGACCTAAAAGTGAAAGTACACTACAAAGACGGAAACAAATGAAACAAATGGAAACATTAGTCAACATGACAGTCAGCAGAGCCCGATTCTGACACTTTGTTTGGTTTCAAAGCATCTATCAGGGACCTCGCTTCGGAGGTTTCAACAGGTAGCCAGTCTGGGGTATCACTCAGATCATCCAATGAGGATATTGTCTCCTCAGTGATTCCATATAATTCTTTATAATGCCTTACCCAAACTTCTGGTAAAACAGCATGAGGGAACTGAGGAAAGACTCTGTTAGGGTTAAATGTCACTAATTTCCAGAAAAGTGAAGGGTTTTTTAGTTTGCCTGACTGACTGAGTTGCAACCAAGCTAGATGCCTTGCCTCTTTTTCCCCCCTGTTAAGTAGCTTATGGTATTTTTGCTTCTGCATTTTCAGTTCTTTTTCATTAACTATCTCAGGGGCAGTTCTATAACTCAAATAGATAGCATTGAGATCTTGTTTGGCCCGTTCACATTCCTTATCGAACCATCCATTGTTCTTTTCCCTATGTTTACCTTTGATAGTGTGAGGAAGCTGATTTTCTAATGAAAGCTGTAATTATTTGCTAAGTTCATCATATATCTTAACAATTTCATATCCATCCTCTAAATACATAATATTCCTTGCTCTGCTAGTAATGTTTTCCTAACTAAGAAGTTCTTGCATGGCTTTTTCAATTTTATCATCCCATCTTATCTTAACATGTTTTTTCCCATATTCAATTTATAATGATCTTCGAGTTGCTGATTACAGTTGGGGGTTGATATAATCAATGTAAATGGGATATGATCACTACCATAATATGTAGCAACTTCGAAAGATTCGATATATTGTATTAAATTCCCTGAAACCAGGATATAATCAATTATGCTTAATCTGGCTCCCAACCAGAATTTAAACTCTCCAGGGTGGTAGTTTGCTTGGGAGCCATTTAGGATATTCAGGTTTAGGGCATTGGCCATATGTGCCATCCTGAACCCTGCATAGTTGCTTTTCAAATCTTTGGATAGTCTTGTATAAGGCAAATATGAAAATTCTGTATCAAGTGGCCAAAAATCATAGCTCCTATACAAGGAGTCATCATCTCTACCCAATCTAGCATTGAAGTCTCCTCCCACTATCACATACGTAGTTGGATTTTCTCTGATCAGTTGCCAAATATAAGTTTCCAACCCTTGCCAGACCTGTCCTATTTGGCTTTTGGTTTTAAGAGTGGGAATATATACATTCATTAATAAACAGTCTGATGCTTTACATTTTAAGATCAAGGTCATAGCTATTTGTTCATATGAGGGGAGTTGGGTAATTTTAACCTTCAAGGCTGTGGATATTAATATAGCTAGTCCTCTCTTGGCCCTGCCCCGCAGGGACGGTTTGGCCTGTAGGTCATATATATCATATCCCTCTAATACTGGGGGGTTCTTACACCATGACTCCTGTATTAGCATAATATCAAACTTCCTCAGGAAATTTTTAACATCCAGTTCTTTTGATCTGGCCGCCCAGCCCATGACATTCCATGATATTATCTTGACTGGCTGAAATAAAGACTGGCCATCTTTTAGTTAGTCTTTATCTATTACCTCCAATATTTTAGCAGAGTCATGAAAAATGCAACCATTATGTTTCTGGGTGATAAAATCATCATGGCTAATATTCTCACAAATATCTTGTTTGATATCAGGGTTACCAGGGCTTTTTTGGTAGAAAAAGCCCAGCAGGAACTCATTAGCATAATAGGCCACATCCAACAGCAGAAACGCATTAGCATATTAGGCCACACCCCTGACAGTGCAGCTCCCTCCCAGGATCAGCTTCCCCAGGTGCCCCGCAACTTGGGGGTGCCTGGGGAACCCGAGGAGGGGACGCAGTTTAAACTGCCTTCCCTCCCTGGATCGGCTTGGCTTCCCCAGATGCCCCGCAGCTTCCAAGGTGCCTGGGGAACCCAAGGGGGAGAGGTTGTAGGCATGCCAACTTGGAAGCCAGCCGGAACTCCGTTCCTGTGCGTTCCTGCCCAAAAATAGCCCTGAGGATTACTAATATAAAGGATATTTTCCATGGTGCTGTTGATTCCTGTGACTCCCTCTAATTTTTTTTATTCTTTTCTTGTTGGTGGTCCTTCTGTAGCGGTGAGGATTGCCTCATTGTAGCCTCTGATGGGAATAGGTTCCTTATTCTTTCTGATATCCATTGTCCCTTTGCTCTCTTCCGATGGAAATATTTGGGTAACTTCAGTCAGTCTCTTCTGTACCTCTCCCAGCCTGGTAATTATAGCAGATTGGTCTCCTGCCAGGAGGAATGCAAAACTTTGTAGTTACTCTTTTTCTTCTGAGTTCTCAAGCCAGTCATTTTTCCTTTCAGGATTTGGTGTCTTGGTTTCAGTCCGTGAGATTAAATCAGCGTCTCCTTTAAATAAGGTTTCTTGTTCATGCTCTTTAGACTCATCAGTGTCCATCAGTGTATCCTGAGTTTCTTCCTGAGTTGTTTATTTAAGCGTCTATCAGTTAAAGATCTCTTGTTGGTATTGACAAACACATGCGTAGGAAAAATGCCCTTATACCTCAGTTCATTGGTATAGGTAAGTATCTTGGAGGGGATTCTTGGGCTTTTAAATGTCAGGATAGCTCTTTGTATTTGATTGTCATTAGAGATGTCCTCAACCTCCTTCAAATCTATATCTGTTATCCTGGTTCTCAGTAAGTAACTTTAGTGACCTGCTGCTTTGTACTTAGAATTCCAATGGTGCACTCTTCCACAGTACTTGCACGTCATCAAGGCAATTTTATTAGGTTGTAGAATCAGTTGTAGTTTCTGCTTTTCTGTCATTGGGTCATACCTGTTGAGGGAGCTCTTCTCTCTGTTCAACGTCATCATACTATTATTCTGTCCAAATATGACCTTATTACATTTATTTGGCTTGAGGTCTAATTGGCTTCTCTACCCGGGTCCTAAATTTACTCTGCCCAGGGTCTCAAGATGGATTTCTATTTTCAGTAGTTTGTTAAATATGTGTTGCACAGTTCGAGCTACCAAATTTATCAACTCAATTGTAGTGTTGTCATTGGTTTGACCTTTATCTCCGTTTGTTTGATGATTTCTTCCTCCCTCCCTTCTCTATAATTTCTAGCTGCTTCTTTTAATCCACATTTTTTGTGTTTTTTTGTTTCCACCTCCTCCTTCTCCTTTTCTAATGGTGCAAACCCATTGGTTACTGGGAGGTCTTATCTCTCTCAGGAAAGTATTCCAAGATTTTCGTTTGTTTACAGACTGGTATATTTAAATCTTCTTCCTCACCGCTCCTTGGTCTTTTAAATGAGGCCATTCCAGCTAGGCTATCAATCCCTCTGACAGAGAAGCCTCTAGGTTTTGCAAGTACCAGGTTAATTTACATTGCCTGGAGACACCAAGTTTTACAAGACAGAGAGGAGAAGGGGTTGGTGGAGTAGGTGGAGTGTTTATCCTTTCCAATCTGTGAGTAAACTCATTAAATTGTTACCATTTACCCAGCCGTATGCAAAGAAAGCAATTCAGATAATACACAGGTTGTATCCTAGAAGTATGGATGAATGGAATTGGAAAGAAATATTTTCTCACAGTTTACTGAGAGCTTTCCTGCTGAAGCTTCACCATCATGTTCTTTCCTCCATTGAGAAATTACAGCCGTTGCTGAGAGATTGTTTGGAGTCTTCTTATCTTCCTGGCAGCAGTAAGAAAGTCAGTTTACTATGAGCTGGTAGCTCTAAAATAATGCTGTGGATGTTATGACTTGGAAGAGACAGATAAACTTTATAAAACGTAGATAAGCCTTAATTAATGCTGGAGCTCTCTTCCAGCGTGTCCCTCAGAGAGTTGGGTGGAACTGGAACTCATCAAGTATTATTCATAATGGAATTTCATACCCAGATATGGGTGAGGGATATAATGCCTTAATGCTATTCCCAGACCTATTTTTAATTGAAAAGCATGTATAGTTCATCTGCCACTCATTTTCAAAATGTGTGTGCATGTGTGCATTAGGTGACGTCAAGTCACTACTAACTTGTGGTGACCCTATGAATTAATGTCCTCCAAAATGTCCTACTATTAACAGCCTTGCTCAAGTCCTACAAACTGAGGACCACAGCTTCCATGACTGTGTCAGTCTACCTCATGTTAGGGCTTCCTCTTTCCCTGCTGCCTTCAACTTTTTCTAGCATTATTATCTTTTCCAGGGAGTCGTGTCATTGTCATAATGTGACCAAAGTATGATATTTTCAGTTTAACCATTTCAGCTTCTTGGGAGAGTTCAGGCTTGATTTGGTCTAGAACCTACTTATTTGTCTTTTTGGCAGTCCATGGTATCTGCAAAACTCTCCTCCAACACCACATTCTAAAGGAGTCAACTTTCTTCCTGACAGCTTTCTTCATTGTCCAGCTTTCCCACTCATACACAGTAACAGGGAATACTATGGCATGAATTAACTTGCTCTTGGTTGCCAGCTACACATTCCTTCACTTATAAATCTTTTCTAGCTCTTTCATGGCTGTCCTTCCCAATCTCAATATCCTTCTGATTTTTTGGTTGCAGTCTCCTATTTGTTTGATGATGGAGCTAAGGAATAGAAAATCTTGAACAATTTCAGTTTCTTCATCATCAGCCTTAAAGTTGTGCAATTCCCCAGTAGTCAGTACTTTTGCCTTCTTGATGTTTACCTGTAATCCCGCTTTGTCATTCCTTCTTTAACCTTCAGCAGTACTAGTTTCAGGTCTTCACTATTTTCAGCCAGTAACGTGGTATCATCTGCATATCTCAAATAGCTGATGTTCCTTGCACCAATTTTCACTCCATCTTCATCTGCATCTAATCCACTTTTCCTTATGATCTGCATATATATTGAAGAGGTGGAGATAAAATACATCCTTGTCTGACACCTTTGCCAATTGGAAACCATTCTGTTTCTCCATATTCTGTCCTAACAGTAACCTCTTGTCTGGAGTACAGGTTTGTGCATCAAAACAGTAGATGTTTTCTTGTCCACTCATCTGGCGGTCGGCTCTGATCGCCATACTGGCTCCGGGGCGTCAGGACCTCTCAGGGACGGGCAAGCCTCGATCCCTCAGCCATTGCCTTTGGAGAGGCTTCTACTGGCTCCCCAGGCTGGGAGTTTCCTCCTGATCGCCTTGGCGATCAATGAGATATGTCCAAGAGCAAGCCGCCAAAAACCAGAAGGTTTTTACTCCATATGTGTTTTTCTCCAGCTGCAGAGGTAATCTTCTGCTATGGAATGTGCTTCTTCTGGCACTAGGCACTTTCTGCTCATTGAAAAACACTGGAATTTTACAAATGGAAGCGCCTAGCACCAGAGTAAAGAACCTCTGCAGCAGGAGTTCTGCCTCTGTTGCACCTGGAGAAAGGCACCATGAAGCAGAGATACATGATATGAGCCATGCTGCGTAAGATTAAAGTAACTTGTCCTGACCTGGATAGCCCAGGCAAGCCTGATCTCGTCAGATCTTGGAAGCTAAGCAAGGCCAACCCTGGCAAGTATTTTTTTTGGGAGACCTCCAAAGAATACCAGGGCTGGGAGGCAAAGGCAGGGTGTCACTTCTCTGAACATCCTCCATGCCTCAGTAGGAGTCACCAGAAGTCACCATAACTACCAGGCATGGGGGCACGTAGAGACAAAAATGCAAAAAATACCCCCAAAAAAGATTAAAGTAACTTGTCTTTTGAAGCCATCATCTTTCCATCAGTTTCTCCTGAACAGTAAAGTTACGTTTGTCTAAGCTGGAACCTAGGAGGGCATAATTCACTGTCATACCAGTCTCAAAAATGTTATGGGGAAATCAGTCAGTAATACCTTCTTTAACAAGATAATGATCACTTTCAGACTTACATTCCACTAAAAATTGTCAGTATATGGCAGAATCACATTAGTAATAAAAAAATTTCACAGTTCCTCTTGTAAAAGGTACAGAAGTAAACAGCTACAGTACTATTACAGATAACATATGCCTGATATATTAATATGATAATCATGCGATTTCCCAGTTGTTGGAAAATGGGACTCTGCCACAGTAACAGCCAATAAATGCCAAAAGGTATCACCAACCATAGGTGAGTGTTAAATTCCCCACCACTGTGGTGATAGACTCCTTGTTAAACAGACAATAATGTTTGTCCTAGTTTCTCTGCATGGAAATCTCTGGCTCCCATAAGGGAAATATACAGATGCCTCTTTTGTTACCTGTTTAGATTGAGGATTTGGGAACTTGGACATGAGATTATCTTTAGAACATTAACTAAGGCAGCAGTCAGTACATCCCAGAGAACCACAAATACATTGCATCCATGTAAAACAGTTATCCTTATTATAAAGTGAAGTTTCCTTTGGTTAATGCCTCTTATCTCAGGATAGCAGAGATAATTAATATTAGACATTACTCATTTGGTTATTGACTACAATTGAAATAAATGTGTGTGGTTTATTTTTTAAAAAACATGTGTGGGGGGTTGCTCTTGTCAGATACAGGCACCTGAACACATCTCTTTCAAAGAGGACTAATTGCACCTTTGAAGGAGCATTCTCAATTGGAAGAAAAGAGTTAAACACACACTCATTCAGGGACCTTTCCCCTGTCTTCATAAGTACTACTTTGAGCTACCCATGAGCTTTTTTAAAAAACATAAAAGATCCTAATCCTAATCTTTCATATCATGGCTGTTTTTGTTCTCAGGAACAGGAAGTGTTTGATCAGTTTTCTTTGGGGGGAAAAGGAACCTTGAAAACTGTCCATTACTTTTGGTGTTCACATGTCTCAGTATGACTCTTAAGAGAGTTTGGAAAGCTGTTTGACAGAGTGGGCTAACCTGCAGTCAACAGATGTAAGAAGTCTTTACAGTCATTTCAGGTTTTGTTGTGGAATGGAAACTTAAAGCAAGTGGAAATAGGACTGGAGCCTGCTTGATCAGAAGAAAGTTATTTGCAGCTAAAATATGGGTACCCTTTGAAGGACTGTGAATATCTTTCTCAAAACCAAACACTTCTGGGCTTCACAAACGTTTCCTGGATTGGAAAATGCAAGCAAAGGTCAAGATACTATAACTGCCTTGAGGACTGTGTGCTTGGTTCATCTGCCCAAAGGGTACATTTGTAGCCAGAGTTCTGAACAGTTTCTCTTCTTCACAAATGCTGCAGTTACTGTTATCTAAAATGACTGTATGTTAGCAGACTATTCTAAAACAGTGTGTACAGTTTCATTGTGGGTGCTCATAAATTAAAATCAGTATTACCTTCACTTTGAATGGTATGTTGTAGTTGGAAACAATCCAATTACATTAACTGTTCCCCTTCTCAAGCTGTTTCAGGATAAATGTAGTGTGGTACTTTATACTTGCTATTCCAGTAAATAATTTAATTTACAAAGTTGTAAAAAATCAAATGTGTATGTTTTAGTAAATTAATACAATTTTATTCTAGAACTACTATACTGCAAAAACACATGACTCCTCCCATGATCAGTTTGACTGTGATACTGAACATCTTGAAGCACCTAGAAGACCTTTTAAGGTATGACTTTTCTGAATTCTAATGGAACAGAAGGATGCCCTTATTTCCCTGTCTCCCCCATTTCAGATCTGTAGTGTCTCTTCTTGAATTCTATACGTCTGACAGTGCACGGGTCAAGCAAACCAGCCAGCAAGAGCATCTAAGAAAGTATTCAAAACCACTGCCAATTGTACAAGCAATTAAATTAGAAACAAAGATTACTTGTATCTCTACCTACCTGCTGTGAATGACAAATGGACTCAATTAGGTTTCTTTCATAAAAGGAAACAAGTTAATCAAATTTGGGGAAGCATTCGTTATTCTGTTGAAAAATGTACTATGTGGAGTCCATTAAAGTGGAATATGTCTTATATCATCGTTTAAACTATGAGATCCCTGAAATCTTCAGCAGTTCTTTTGACTGAGACACAGATTGTCACCCACCTAATCTCAGAAGGTGGGCAGCACCTGAGGCAGTGCCCCTGAAGGAGGCTGCTGTGGTTGGGTGGGTTTATAACAGAGTAGGCAGTCCTTCCGGTATGTTTGGAGGTCAAGATCAGCACCTAGAATTATGCCTGGAAAGAAGTCAGTAACCAGTGTAGATGGACCAAGACTGGAGTGCTGTGGTCCCTACAACCCCCTCCAGTCAACATCTTGACTGCAGCATTCTGTACCAACTGAAGTTTCCAAACACTTTTCAAGGGCCGCCCCATATAGAGCACATTGCAGTAATCTAATTTAGATGTAACTATGGAATGCACCACAGTGGCTAGATCTTTTCTGCCCAGGAAAGGCCACCGCTGGTTAACCAGTTGGAGCTGCTAAAAGGCACTTGTGGCCACAGCTGCTGCCTGCTTATCCAGCAGTAGGCATGGGTCCAAGAGCACCCCCAGACCTGTTTTTTTCAAGGAGACCTTTTTCCTCCAAGGCAATCCCATCCAGAAGAGTTGACACCTTAAATCCTGGGTCAGACCTTCCACTTACCAGTAGCACTTCCTTCTTGTCATGATTAAGCTTCAGTTTATCAGCATGTCTCCACTCCAAAACTTGCGGGCCATATCCCAACAGGCTTCTGGCCACCCAAACTGCTCCACTGCTGGTGATATATATGATGGAACTTGTAATTTTGGGAACCATATTTTGATTAGAATTGATAGGCACCTTGTTGGGGCCAATGTGTCCTAAGGATCCAGAGATGTGTACTTTATATTCTTGTTATAAAGTCACAATGTTTGCCGTCAGTCAACTTGTTGGTTTAAGTTTCTCTTTCCTCATGTGCAGTCATTGTTTATTGGGTAATTTGCTATTTAGAGATGCTTGCCAATTGTCACTCTGTCTTGTTCCATGTCATTTTCCAACCCTAAAGGAGACCCTTTTTAGGAGTACAGGAACTGCAGTAAGGAACTGCAGTAAGCTAGGATACATGTTCTCTGCCACTGCCATGTCTCTTGCAGTCTTTTTGATCTAACCCACACTGGTTTCTGTATTCATTAAAGAGGAAGCAGGTTCAAACATCGGAGCAATAATTGACATGACAGCTGCATGTATTTGCTTGTCTGTTTCATAGCAATATGCACTGAGTAATTGTGACCAACTATGGGTCTCTGGAGCATGCTTCTGCAGTATTTGTGTGATGAATACTGTTCATCAAATATTTAAGCTGTATAATGCATGAAGTAGCCCTAAAATTCTGTGGTCAAAGGTCTTCTTTTTAAAAATCTGGTATGTTAGATATATGTGTGTAGCTAAGTAGTCATTCTTGAATTCTTATTCAGATCATTTTGGTTAGAATTCTGGAAGCTGGTTGAACATTTATTTTCTCTTCAACAGGTCAGTTTTACAGATGGCCGATCCCAATTCAAATCAAATTTAGTACAAAAGGGGTTATATATACAGGCCAAATATCAGCGGTTACGTTATGCTGCAACAAGAGGATTTACCACTTACAAATTTAAAGGAATGTATTTGAGAAAAGAAAAGGTGAATTGAGGTTTTTTTTAGTTTTGATCAAATATTTTTATAACTGCAATGATTCTGCCAACTGTCAAAGATGGAGAAAAGAGATGGTTATCTTTTTACTGGAAAGAAAAACTTATGAAAATATGGACACTATATTAACTAGCTAATGCAGTGCCCATATTTTTATCAGTTTTTGTTTTTTTGCAGCCTACATAGTCATTGTTGCACTCGCTTCCATCAAAGCAGTCTGGCAGCATGTTAGTTTCACAGCAACCCTGTAAAGTAAGTCAAGTCAAGAAACTGGGACTCTAATCCAAAATGCCTTGTGGCTTCAGACTGTTCACTGTTGGAAGCTGAGTGCTGGAGTCAGAGGGCCTGAGCCACCGAAGCCATTATAGAAGCCATTATAGAAGAAAAGTTTAAACCTGAGTTTCCCAGGTCCAGGACGGGCATTCTAACTACTGTTAAATCTACTGTCAGTAGATCTTTTAATGTCTGTTTGTTCTAATGATTACTGTAGCATCAAGTGATTTGCAAGTGTGAGCATTCAGAATTGCATGCTACCAACAGGTGTCATCATCTGACATCACTTTAAATAATCAGAGGATATCCCCAGTTCACTTGCCTGAACCGTTCCTTGCGCTTTCCCAGCACTTTTCTCAGAGCAGGGAAAGAGTTCTAATAGTGCTCTCTTCTTCAATCTTAAAATATGACGACGACCCAGAAGGTCCAGTTGTTGTTTGTGCTTTGCAGTGTCTCCAGAGCACAGTGCTAACGGCAGCTGTCCCTTCTCCACCTTAGATTTAAAGCAGAATCTGGAAGGGAGAAACAGTTCCATGGGCACCCTTCATAACATTGTTGTGGAGCCAATTAGTGCTTCTGTTCTCTGTGTCCCTGCAGGAAGGTTGGTGAGAAAACACAAAAATAGCACACTATCCCTGCTCCGCTGGGCAACTCAACAGCAGTGTTAAAGTCTTGTCTTCTCTGCCCTCCCCTCTCTATGAAAATGATATAACAAAATGAGATAGATATTTAGCTCTGCATTTATTCAGATGAACAAAATGGACATGTTCTCTGTCAGCTAGGCAGAGAGGGTCAGAGAGAGTAAGATTCCCCTTAGCCAGACAGCATCCTTCCAAATGGAGCTCTGCTTAAGACACATGGAGGGAGCAGGTGTGATACCTTCTTCCCCTCTTCTTTTTCCTCAGCCCACTTGAAGGAGACAACACTGTTTTCTTTCATTTACCAAGGAGAAGGTGATAAAAAGCAACCCTGCATGCTCTCCAAGAGTACAGGGCAAATGAGGGCAGGTCACCTCTTTCATTAAAAAAAAAAAGTATGAGGTCCATCACATGACAGAAACTGTAAAGTTTCTGTGGCATTTGGTTGCTTTGAAGCAATTCTTGTTTTAAGCTTTGTCTTAAACTGATAACTTTGAATTTCAGCTTTAGATCATCAGGGGGTTAAGCAAACAAGTTGCTCAATGATGTTTGTGTGTGTATGTGAATCAGTCCTTACTGTGACTTTGGTATTGGCCATGAAATCAGTTAATAAATACCCTGTATGTGATCACACTTTAAAAATCTAAATAGAAATGATAAGTGCACAGAAATACAGGAAAATTATAATCGTAGATTTAAACTGAAAATCTAATTGCACAAGGGTTTTGAAGGTACTTTACTAAAACATGTTTCTTCTGGGCTGGAAATAGTAGAGCGGACAAAGATCTGGGAGACCTGGGTTAGAATATCCACTCTCCTGTGGAAACTTGCCTAGATGATCTCAGCCTAAGACACCTCAGAAGGGTTCTTCTGAGAATAAAATGGAAGAAGAAAAAGCTTTGGGTCCCCATTGAGGACAAGAATGGGACATAAATGAAGTAAATAAATAAGTACATATTTTGCACCAAAAAAAGCACTAAGAACTAATCAGTCAGCCCCATCAAGAGGTCCAACAGGTTTCTGCTTCCTTCATCATGTGTGATTGATCATTTTAGAGTTCTCTCTATTCAAAAGGATCTACCTGACAAGCTGCACAAAAACCTTGCAAAATTCCTGAAAGTAGAAGTCCAGTGAAACTGAAACAATAAAAATGAACTTGCAGATTACTTCTGGTAAAAAGATGGTGGCACTAATCTTTTTTCCCTTTCCTTTCACAGGGCATGGAAATCTGAACTGCAATCCTGAAGTAGTTACCTGTGACAATTATGATGATTACTGCATCTGTTTGCTTTTGACAGCTCTGTCATGCATTAAAATGGAAAAAGTGGAACTAATACTTCTATTGATAAAGATTTTATTTTTCAGTAGTAGAATGCTGCAGAACTTTTCTACCATTTTAATAATGGCTTTTCAAATACAGTATTCAATTGAACATTGTAGGATGGTTCCATTTAGTTCCTCTTGCAGGCAAGTCTGAAGAAAAAAAATCTGAATGGAGTCTTTATTTATTGAATACCCTTTTTCCTCTAAGCATGGTTTTATTACTAGGACTTGAGTTGTTATACACAGAAGTTTATATGTTTAAAGTTTATTGCTTCTATAATAAAAAAACAACCAAAAAGTGCCTATATTCTGTGACAGCAGAATTACATTGTGATTCCCCTAAGCAATGACTTCTGAGGTTCTGCAGCTCTGCTTACTAGGAAGGTTTCTTATGTTTAAGACCCTTGCTTACATTTCTGTATGCAAATATGAATTTTGTAAATTCTATACGACTTATAACCATTCAGATATAGTGTTCAAGGAGTAGGCAGCACGCTGCGTATTTCAAAGGAATACTGAATGAATGTTGGAGGACTGAAATATCTTGGTGCTCCCTGTTTTCCCAAGCTGGGCAACCAAATAATTTTAGTCAAGAGCAACATGCCCAATTCTGCAAGTGAGCCTGAAGATGTTTTATAGAATATAGATTTTAAAGGGAATTTCCATGTGTGTGGTTTTACAAATCAATGTGACTGTTTTCCCGTCCTGCAGGAAAATTGCAACAGTGAGATGGTCACTGTGTAAGCGAGTTCAGCGGTCTTACATTTATTGTCTAAATGGTATCTCCTTTGTCTTAAAAGCTTCTTTTTGAAGAGTCAGGGTCAGATATTTTGTCAAAATCACTATTTGTGTAGACATCACAGAAATTAACTTAAATTTTTCAAACTTGTGTTGTGATACGTTTGTGTTCTTGTTTCTCTGCAGCCATGGCAGGCTACTCTGCCTCCCTAAAATGCTTGAGGGATGCATAGGAATAGTGCTGGTTACCATGAGGGGTCTCTAGTGAGAACAGGGGTATCTATGATGATCAGTCCCACTTCCTATCGGCATGAGTGGTTTGGGTTCAGTAGTCTGGGGTTTTTTTGGTCAGGACACAGAGTTTCCACTGGGAAAGTAGAATCAGTGGGCTGCGGTGTCTTAAGGAGTGTCCCAGAGTTCCATTTTGTCACCCGTGCTGTTCAGTATTTACATTTACATGAGTCCACAGCTGGGGTTGGTTGTCATCAATATAAAGATGGAACCCACTGCTATATCTCATTATCTAAGCCTTCAAATGTGTTCGTCTTGAACCAAGGGGCTAACCAACAGGAGCACATCTTGCCTATTTAGGAGCAATTGTATTGGCTGCCAGTTTCTTTCCAATTCAGTGTGCTGAATTTAATCTTTAAAGCTCTTCATGGCTTAGGACTCATAACTTTCCCAATTTGACCCCATATACTAATTATAGCCTTCCTCCTTGGCATCTGTTATGTCCTGGTACATTTTAGTAGTAGTTCCCACCTTGTGGAACTGAGGAGGTAAGGGTGGGGTTACAATTCGTCGATGTTTTCAGAAGGCTGTGTAAGGCAGTTTTATTTGCTAAGGGTTTTAATGGGGTCTAGGCTGCAGGAATTTTCTTGGGGGAGTGGTTAGTTCTTTTTATAATACTGTGTGTGGTTTTGATTTTGAACTGTAAACCACTTGGAGCCCCGAGGGAAAGACGGGTAGAAATGCTTTAATAAAATCTTCAATGGCTTTAAAGATTATGAATCTGATTGGGGCTGTGGTGCTTGGAGGTGCCTTGCTAACCCCTTTCCCCTGGTTTAACATACACCAAACATTGTTTTCTGTGTTGCAAAAAGCAGATTTTTTTTTGAGAGAGAGGGAGGCTTATATCAGGAAAGCAAATGGAGGAAAGGGTTTAATTCCGTCTCCATCAATTACGGCTTTTAACAGTTTTAAAAAATGACAGGAGACCTGAATATGTCCAGAATGTCAAACTGTGTGTGTGTGGCATGTCTGGAAAATGGGCATGTTGCAGAACTTGTGACTTGGGAAATAACTTGGCCTTGAGATGGAGACACTGACTAGAGGAATACCCCATAAGTTACCTTGCGGTAAAAGAGAATGTTGCCTTGCAGATAGTGCTACAGACTTCCATATATAAGTGGTTTGAATACAGGACTGAGAAAACTGCAAATTCTGGGGACAGAGGATATAAATCAAAGCAGTGTGGAAAGAAAGGGGTTAAATTCTTTCATGCCTGTAGCTCCTTTCAGCAGAGAGAACATCATCAGGCTTTCAAGGGACTGTGTTCAATGTTTTTTGTCATCTTCTGGGCATGGAACAGCGGTCATTGTGGGTGTGGAGGGGGAGGTATTTGTGAATGTCCTGCATTGTGCAGGGGGTTGGACTAGATGACGCTGGAGGTCCCTTTCAACTCTATGATTCTATGTCGTTATTAGAATATTTTTACAGTGGTGAAACTAATACTTTAAAGACAGAGAAGAAAGTCCCATTATGAGTGCTCAGGATGCAAGAGTAAGGCTCAGGGAAGAAAAGTAAAACAGTGGAATGTATAAAGCATGGCCCTTCAGTCATTAATTTATTTTCTTTTTTGCAACACAGCTGCAGTTGAGGCTTAGTGTCTAGATTCACATGTTAGCCAACCTGCCCAAGAATACTTTCATAGAAATGTGGCAGAATTCAACAATGTGGGCATAGTTACTTCCCTGCTCATCCTCCAGGGCTTTATTCTTGTGGAAAACCAAAGCAGGGTCATAAAAAAAAGTCATGGTGGAGAGTGGTATACAGCTGCTAATGCAGAGGGGTGGACGTACCTATAATAGTATGAAAGAACAACTTCTAAAACTGAATTACATTTGAAATAAATTACTGAAAACCAGTGAGGAAAAAACAGTGAAATCAAGGATGATAGATTTACTGAGGAGAAGGTAGTATCACTGACTAACAAGAGTTACATTTCATAATTGTGAGCCAGAAAACGGGACTGGAGAGCTAAAGAATCAGCATGCAGGTTGCCTTTTTAAAATCACTGCTGCATAGGTAAATTAAAGTGGGATTAAATCAATGGCACTATTGAAGAGTACTACTGTATAAGTCGCCAAGAGCTGAACACGACTGAATGGCTAACAACAACAATCTATAAATTAAATTGGGATTAAATCAGTTGCAGTTCTGAAGAGTAGTAACTGTATGCATACAAGTGTTTTGGGTTCTCAGTCTTCATACACCACCTTTTCAGTGTAGTAGGGCTGATGATGCATTATTTTGGCGGCTTTCTGATTCTAAGGAATGGCTTGGAAGGCTTCTCTGCTGCTATATTGAGAAGATATATCCAGGTTGCTATAGGTGTTGGAGGGTTATCTCATTCATCATACCTTTGCTTCCTCTCCTCACCCCCTACCTCTCTCACATTATTTCTCCCCTCTGCCCCCCTTTTCTTACTCTCTATTTCTCCTCCATGCATGTGACTTCCTCTCTCTTTCTGATCTGTCATCTTTCTCTTTGTTTTTCTGCCTCCCCACTTCATCACTCTTTTTCTCTCTTTCTGCCCCCATCACTCTCCCAGCCTCCTGCCTGCTTCCTCCCCCACTCCGCAGAGCAGCAGCAGCTGCAGTGGTGGCAGGGCTCTCAGCCACCCACCTGCTTCCTCTCTCCCCACAGCAGCAGTGGCAGCGCTCTGGGAATCACAACAGATCTCCCAGCTACAGAGATCAATTCACCTTAGGGCTGCCAGATCCAGGTTTGGAAATTCCTGGAGATTTGGGGGTGGAGCCTTAGGACAGTGAGGCTTGGGGAGGCAAGCAGCCTCAGCAGGGTATGATGCCATAGACCCAACCCTCCAAAATAGCCATTTTATCCAGGGGAACTGATCTCTGTCGCCTGGACAACAGTTGTAATTCTGGGTGATTTCCAGTCCTCACCTGGAGGCTGGCAATGGTGGTTCTCGTGGAGGCAATGGCTGGAGGGTGGAGTCTATGGCATTACACCAGTCCAAAGTTCCTCCCCTCCTCAAATCCCACCCTCTCCAGGCTTCACCCCTCAAATGGCCAGGGATTTCCAAACCTGGAGTTGGCAACCCTATTTTCTTCCCACCCAACAGCCAATCTATCTTTATCTGCCTCTCTGTATTTTGCTTTCCATCTCCACCCCCCAGCCTCTACCTAGGAAAATTACAGTCTTTCTCCACAGAGGGGACCAAAGCAGCTTTCATTAGTCCCTCCTCCTTTTTATCTGCACAACAACCCTGTGAGGTTATTTAGGCTGAAATATGTGACTGGTCCAAAATCGCGCAGTCAGCTTCCACAGCAACATGGGGATCTGAACCTGGGTCTTGCAGACCCTACTTTGAAGCTCTAACTGCTGCACCTCACTGGCTTTCATAGGGTGGCTGCTGATGAACGGTAGCAAGCAGCCGAGGCTAGGTGACTCATGCAAATCAGGGGGGACCTGGCAACCCTAGACTGCTGCCAGGCCTACAGTTGCCAACCTCCAAATGGGACCTGGAGACCCCCCAGAATTACAACTGGATTCTTGACAGCAGAGGTCTGTCTCCCTGCAGAAAATGGCTGCTTTGGAGGGTGGACTCCGGCATTATACCCAGCTGAGGCCTCCCCCTTCCCAAACCCAGCCCTCCTTAGAGTCCACCACAAAATCTTGGGGGGTCCCTCAGCCTGGCACTGGCAACTCTTGTGAGGCCTGGCCCCAAGGCTCCCTCCCTCCCTGAAAGGCCAAAACAGGCCTGGAAAGGGCCCTTCTCCCACCCTTTTACTAAGCCCCTTAGAAGCCCCCCACACCCTTGATGCCTGAAGCAGATCCCTGCAGAGGCTATTTCAAAAGGTTTTGGGGAGAATTCAACCATCCCAGGAAGTCTGACTATGTAAGAAAAGCTGTTGGGGGAAAGTGAGCCCATGTTGGTGGAAATAAGTATCCACACATTTTGGCTATTAGTATAAGGATGATGTTTCCTTTGCACTTCCTTGCCACTTAGACATATATTAAAAAATCTGCAGTGGTGACATAACTTTTCCCACCAACAACTATACCTGCAATCCTATTGGTTTTGTGGCTGCTGTGGGTACTGAGTTCCCGCAGTTTAAAAAAAACACTTTTTTTGGTCCAGACATTAAAACAAACAAACTGTAAGTGCATAGCAGTGTGCAAGCATTTGTGCTGGGAATAGCTGTGCTGTCACATAACTTGCTTTTTAATTGCCTAATAGGCAACTAAAAAAAATGGTGCTTAAAATTTCTCATAGTGTGATGCTTATAAATATACATTAGCAGTGTGCAGTTGTGATCATCATGGTGTTGCTGAGGCCTGAAAATATTTTTGTGGAACAATATTTAATATAGTAATGTTATTTTCAGGGATAATAATATTCAAGGTTAACAGGAGTGACTATGGCAGCTATGCCTATATGTAAACGAAATTATCCAAGCCATTCTTATCTATAGAGGAAAGTAAAGGGGTGCACCAGAAAGCAGTTGTTGCAGTGGCTAGGAGTAGGGATGTCAGCCTCTAGGTGAGACCCGGTAATCCCCCAGAAATACAGCTCATCTCCAGAGATCACTCCCCTGGAGAAAATGGACACTTTGGAGAGAGCACTCTATGGCATTGTACTGCCCTGAGGTCCTTGTTCTCCACAGGCTCTGCTCCCAAATCTCCAGGAGCTTCCCATTCTGGACCTGGCACCCCTGCCCTTCCATCCCTTGCCAGTGGCCTGGGGGGTGGGGGGACACCTGGCAACCCTAGCTAGGAGAAGGAATTTGTTACCTGCCCTAGGAAATGCTGTCTCAGAAGAGATCCCTAAACCTTTCTCCATGAGAAGTGTCTCTTGTCCACTGCTGTGCGGAAAAAAAACCACAATAGTGTTCCTTCTAAGCTGAGTTAGTGTGAGCTAGCTCACAGTTTGTTAGCTTCTGGCTCACACTTTTTTATCTTAGCACAGGAAAAATGGATCCAGTGCAAACTAATTTATGCAGAGGCCAAATCGTTCGCTCACAACTTTAATACCAGCAGTTCACAAAGTAGAATTTTTGCTCACAAGACTCCACAGCTTGGAGGGAGCATTGATAATAGCCTAAATGTGCTTGGAAACAGTTGCTCAGACTTCAAGTTGTGGGTGAATTTTAGGCTTTTTAGAACACAATATGCGTTTCTGTCCTCTGGAGGGCGCACCTACACCAAAAAAGAGCCTGGTATGACCGACGTATTTGATTTCCCCTCTTCGGGCTCCTCTCGATCCATTTCTCCTGCTTGAACAGGCCCTTGAGTAATAGGGAGAGAGAAACCACAGGATGCTAAGCCTGGCCTACAAGGGAGGTCTTCCAGCTATTAGCAGCAAGTCTCCTTTCCTCACATCAGCCCTTGTAGACTGGACAAAACGCCTCCAGCCCTTTGAAAGTCCATAAGCGGCCAAGAAGCCCGGCAGAGAGCGAGACTCCTAATCAACCGGTATATTTGTTGTATAAAAAAAGTCGGTTCCTATAAAATGCACCATTTAAGGCAATAGTTAGGCTGTGGTCACACACGCTCAATAATCCACTTTCAGTGCACTTTCAAACCGGATTTTGCCAGTTCACATGGCAAAAATCCAGTTGGAAAGTGCATTGAAGGTGGATTATTGAGTGTGTGTGATCGCAGCCTTAGAAACAACCGCTGCGCGCAAAGAGTTATTTGAAATATGCTTTTGTGATTAAAACTAGGGATACCAAAACCAGATCTCTGAAACGGTGTCGGAAATTTGTTTCTGCAGAGTATCATAAAGGGTATAATGTACAATTTTTTTACAGGGCGCTGCAGCCGTGCCTGCCCCTGGCGCTCCCTTCCCTGAGTTTCCGTAGCGGAGGCTCGCTCGCGGAACTCGGCGAACGCGGTTTGTTGGCGGGATTGCAGCGGATGCTTCGAAGAACTCCACAGCGCTGTGGCGCGCCCGAGCGGGAGGCACCCGGACTAGCTGGGTGGGTGTGGCGAGCGGGGAAGCGTCACTGTTGTTGGGATTGGGAAAGCGTGTGCGGTGCCAGCCATCATCACCGGAAAGCTTGTGAATGGGACACGTTGAAGCCTGGAGATTTCTTCCCCTCTGCTCCCCTCCCCCGCTTCCTTTGTCAGACGGCTCCACAGCTTAATTTCCCCTCTCGACAGGCAGTGCATGACAGCCAGCAGCCCCCACACATTGAAGAGGGCGCGTCCTCACCATTTCCTGCAAGCAGATGCTAGCGGCGTGTCATTCGCCTCCACGCGTTCGCAGGGATGACAACAAACGCCCTTTTTGGTTCAGGCGCCCAGGCACTTGCCCTGCCCGGTCCCCTGTGCCCTTCATAGTCCTACGCGGGCGTAACCCACGGCAGACAGCCCCTTCAGCGGGCAAGGCACCCCGCTCTCGCCAAAGCGCGGCTGGGCGCCCGGGGGCGGTGCAGGGAGGCCACCGTGGCGCGTTCTCGCGACACTTCCCTCTTTGCGAGCGGTTCAATTGGGCAGCGGCGGAGAGCGAGTCGAGGCGGCTGTGCCGAAGCGGTGGTTGCTGCTGCTGCTACTACCAGCACCTTGGTGCGCGAAGCGTCCCGAGAAGGGGCGACTCCCATCCTCTCGGCCAGCCATTCCTTTGCAGAGAACCGCCCTCCCCCTTGCTTACGTTCCCACCCGGACTCTCTCTTGGTAGCTCGCTGCAGGGGACCCAGGTGGAAGCTGCAGAAATCCGCTTCCTCTTTTTCTCTGCCAGCCTTCATATTTGCTGCCGGCGTGTCGCTGTCACCCCCCCCCTTTATATTTAGAAGAGCGTCGGCTTTTTTTTGTTTTGTTTTTTGCTTGCAAGGGGGGGGCTTAAGTGCAGGAAATAAAATGCAGCCTTGCTGCAGTTGCAATGGGAACTGACTAGCTGAGAGGAAGTGGAGACAGCGCGGCGGCGGCTGCTGTGACTACGAGCCGAGGGAAGCTTCCCGGAATCGACACGTCTCTGCCGCCTCTTTTTGCCCCTCTTTCAGCTACCCAAACCTGCCGCCCCCTCAAACTTTCAGTTGCCTTGGCGGAGCCCCAGCTCGACATAAATGGGTGAGTATGGAAAGCCGAGGGGCTCTGGGAGTGGGCGCTCCTCCTTCCCTTTTCCGTCGACAGAAGGAGACTTTGCTGCGTGGCTGATCGCACGGGCTCGCCGGAGTCCCCTGTCGGAGCCCGGCGATTTCCGTCGCAGGCCAGGCGCCCGCTGCGTTTTTCACCCAGTGCGCGAACCCCGCGCTCGATCGCGTGAGCCGCGATAGGATGCTGGGGCTCGGGTGGTGAACTGGGAGGGCGTGTCTCTCTCGAGCACCCTTGGGTTTCGGGGCGGGGGGGGGGAGGCAGCATCACCACCACCACCACCTCTGTTTCATCCCACCTCTTCGCTTTATTGGGTGGCTGGCGTGGTCGTGAGGCAAGGGAGGGCGGCCAGAAGTGGGAGCGATTTTCTTGAGAGAAGCCAAAAACAGCGTCGTTTTCACGCCTGGCGAAACACACGCGCCCGCCATCCTCCTCTGGTGTCGTCGCTGCGCGACGCACTGTAGCTCCTGGAACGTGGGGATGATGGTGGAGTCCGGCGAGGATGGTGGGGTGAGGGGAGCGGGCGGGCGGAGCCCCCGTCTCTCTCACCCGGAGGAGGCTGCACTTTTCCTGTGGACGCACAGCTGGGCATCCGGGGGCGTGCGGTGTATTTGACGTTTTGCCGTGGGGGAGGAGGAGAGTGGCGTGGCGCTTGCACACACGAAGTGTCCCCGGTGGGCTGCCTTGTTGCACAGCAGCCCCTTCTCACAGGAATCCCTTGCCTGGGGTCTGCTGCTCAGTGAACAATCCGAGGCTCTTGGCTGTAGCCCGCCGCGTTGCTCTGGTGGCCGGACACCAGAGAAAGCTTATCCCTGGGGGTGTGGCTGACCAGCCTCCTTGGTCTGGGCAGCAGACCATCGCGAAAGGGCAGCCTCGCGTTTACTAGGTGTTCTTGGTCGCACATGGTAGAGCTACAGAGGGGCTGCCCCCTCGTTTTAGAAATACGGTGGGACCATGGAGCATCTGCGCTCTGGAACCCCCCTGGTTTTGTTTTTAATCTTCCTGTCGACTCTCCAGTGGATAAAACTGAAAGGAAAGCTGCAAAAATATAACATGGTGAGGAATTGTATGGCTCACTAATGTCTTCAGATATTTGGAGGCCGAGCACTTAAAAGGTTTGCAAGCAATCTCATCTATGCTAGGCTTGCAAGAATTGAGGAATGAATCATCCTTTTATATCACTGTCTGAGGCAGGAGAGGGGGCAGTGCCAGGCACTAGGCGATCTGAAGGGCCAGCACATGGGCAGGCAGCCTGTTCTTGCCTGGAAGAAGGACTACATTCATTCATTCACCCATAAAGACAGTGTATTCTGTGTGTCAAACAGTGTGGTGTTCCTCTCCTTTACTGTAGGTGTTGTAACTTAAAGAATGCTCTATTTAAACACATTTATTGTAAATAATGACTGGGTGAAAGGTGTAAAATGAGAACTATTTATTTTGGAATGCTATTGTATACCCAGCATTTAAAGAATAAGTACAAGTTGCATGTATACAATTGCCAATGATTGAGACATGTTTTACAGCCTGGGGAGGAGGGAGCAGTCATTTGTTGCTTGTGGCTGAAAAACCTTTTGAGCTAGCCAACTACTTAGGAAGGGATTTGCAACTATTGACCCTGCTTGTATCACATGACTTAGCAACACCAGTTTTCTACTAAGCTTCAGTACTCCTGTAAATTAAATAAAAGGCTTTTGCATGTTTGCACTGAATTAAGAAGCATTATTCTGAATTAATTTGCTCAATTTATTTTTTCGGGATACAGTTTTAGAAAGATGTCAAATTTCCATTCAGAGCGAAAGGTTGTTACGGTCTTTATGCTGCATGAGGGGGTGTGTGTGAAAAGTATGTATATGCACCATGTTGCACTTGGATGCAATATTATTACCTGTGCAATGGGTAAATATACTAGTATTTAGGAAGTCTGGATTCTTCAGATTTGTTTGTGTGCATGATGCCAAATACAGAGTGGGAATGCAGAGTTGTAATCGTATACCTGCTTTCTTGGGAGGAAGTCCCACTGAATAAGGTAAAACTTATTTCTAAGTCAACATGTGTTGTACTGTAAGTATTGTCAGCTACATTATCCATGGAATCAAAGTTTAGATGTTTGGTCCATCCTTGTAAGATAGGGCAAGGCTTTGCTTGACACATGGAGTGTTTTGAGCTGACTGGATTGGGATCTTGTAGTGAGCAATGAATTTTATCCACCCATTCTGTAGCTAAAAGTGGTATGTGAAGAAAACCTCCGTTATGTGTTCAAAATTTAACATGCAACTTGACCAGTTAATCACGGCCGGCTCGAGGTGTCTCTGCGCCCTAGGCGGGTGCAGATGCCAACCTCCTGGTGGGGCCTGGAGACACCCACAATGCCATCCCCGCCTCCTCTCCCCCCCAGGGGGGAGAGGGAGGGCGGGCGAGCTGCAAGCCAGGAAAGGGGCGGGGGTTTAAACCCCCGCCCCTTCCATCCCAGCACTGGCTTGCCTGGGCGCCCCACAGCTGTGGGACCACCCCCGGCAAGCCAGGGAAGGGGCAGGGGTTAAACTCCCGCCCCTTCCGTCCCAGCGCCAGCTTGCCGAGGGGGGGCAGGCAAGCTCCACTGCCGCCTCCTGTGCCCCACTGGGGCGCTCTTTACTGGCGGCGGTGGGGAGGTGGCAATGGCGGGGGGGCTTTTCGCGGGGAGGCAGGGTGCAGTTTGGCGCCCCTGCAGGCCAGTGTGCTCTAGGCGAGCACATAGCTCACTTAGCAGGTGAGCCAGCCCTGCAGTTAATGATTGAATCTTTGAGTTTCATGAAATGCTTTCAGACCCAGCTCTCAATAGCTATTTAGTGTGTACAGTTGGTATTCCATTTTTATATATATTATTGCAAGAGTTACTTCTTTATATTTCCCCTTGTGTTAATACGGCCTAACCTCTCAGAGTCCTTTATCTTGCCTGTTGTTCCACAACACCTCCTCCTTCACTATCAGTAATAAGGATTTGGTTTCATGCTTTGTGTATATAGGGTTGCATATACAGGCAATATCCTATCCACATTGCACGTTTCAGTTTTGTTTGTGTGGTTGCAGAGAATATATAATTTCTGCCACTGCCCCCACACCAATTCCTCCTGGAACCGTCATCTCCTTGTGGCTGATGAGCAGAAAAAAAAATTATGCAGCTGTCTGGGAATTCTAACACACAATGGACTGAGGGAATTACCATGAGGACTTTTCTGAATTATGGACTGAAGCAAAATATCTCTAACAGTATATGGCTTGCTGTGGGTCATTTTAAGTGTGTTCTTGGGTGGGAGGTTGTATAACATAATGGCTGAGAGCTGAGATCATGAAGGTTGCCATTTCAAACCTTATGACTACAAACTTACTAGGTGGCCTTAGAAAAGCCATTATTCTTCTGCCTTCGTCTACAGTATGGTGATGATAGGGCAGCTGTATGGGTTATAATATGATATGTGTAAAGTATTTTGAACAATTACAATACTGTATAAACACTAAATAGTAGTATTGCAAACTTTACTTAGAGAATTTCTATGCTGTCCTTCCAGAATACCTGCCTGTGGTGGCTTCCAAAACAATAATAACAGTGTTAACTTTTATATACAATGAAAACCTGGCATTAGAGTCCCATAGAGCAGAGGTGTCAAACTCATTTGTTATGAGGGCTGGATCTGACATAAATGTCACTTTGTTGGGCCAGGACATGTGTGCCATAAAATGTAATGCCAGGTACCAGAGATAGAAACTGTATAAAGGACAGCAGCTGGTAAGCTCCAAGTTGGTGTATCCTCACTGCAAGGTCCCATGGGGTGGGAGGGGGGTGCAGAGGAAAACCCACAGAGACAGACTGGAGAGGCAGCAGTGCAGTGCTGGCCAGATGCTCCCAAGATGCTTAATTGCTACAGACAAGGTGGTTCTGCTGTGCTGAAGCTACAATGGAGTGGCTCTGCCCACTCCCCCCAGCACTTCCTCCCTTGCATCAGTTGCTCGTGGGCTGCATAAGAGCCTTGGACGGGCTGGATCCCCCCATCCCCCCAGACTTTATGTTTGACACCCCTGTCTTAGAGCATACAGCTGACATAAAATGTTGAATAGCATACATTCTCAGGCTAAAATTAGGCAGTAAGAATGTTCAGATCAACCCCCTTAATTAAAACCTGGCTAAAAAGCAACATTTTGGGTTGGTGCCAGAGAGTAGTTTAGGCTCCAAGCAAGCTATAAGGGGAAGGGCATTCCACAGGCAAGGTGCCACTGATAAAAAAGCCTTCTGTTTGCTTACCTGCCACCTGCCTGAAGGCAGGAGCTCTGAGAGCAGGGCTTATGAAACAGATATTCAGAGCCTTAACGGTAATACCCCCCTCAGCACTTTGAATTTTGACTGGAAACAGATGGGGTCCAATGCAGATCTTTCAGCACAGGGATGGCACCCCTGAAAGTAGCCATGCCACCACACTTTGTATCACTGAAGTTTCTGGACAGTTTTCAAAGACAGTTCCATGTAGAATATATTACATTGATTCAACCAGGATGTAATCATAGCATGGATCATACTTTTTGAGGAACATCACTGGCATAGCAGCTAAAGCTGATAAAAGTTACTGCATACTATGAAAGCAACTTTGTAAGCCAGGATCCAGCAGCACTCCCAAGCAATAAATGTGCTCATTCAGGGTGAATGCAGCCCCCTCCAGCAGAGAGTGACTCAATGGTCCTCACACAGATTCTCTGTTGATCAACAGCACCGCAGTCGTATCTGGATTTAGCTTCAGTTTATTGGTCCTCATCTATTCTCCAGACACCTGTTCAAGACTTTCTCAGGTCTAACTGACACAACCGCTAAGGAGAAACAAGAGCTGGGTAACATGTGCATATTGGTGACACCTCACTGCAGTTCCTGGTGATGGCTTCCAGGTATTCCATGTAGGTGTTAAATTGCCGGGGGTGGGGGAAGATGTGTTTGTTTAATTTTCTTTTCTGCCTTTCTTTGTCCCCATTGTATTATTCTGTGAAACTGAACACATGACACTGCTGTATATTGGACCACGATATTTGTTCATCTAACTATTTGGACTGGCAGTAGATCTAAATTTCAGGAAGGGACATTTCTTAGCTCTGCTACCTGAGATCCTAATAAGATGAGAGCATGAGACTTTCTGCATACAAAAAAGTATGATGCCACCAACAACCTTCTGAGTTGACTTGCGCCTCCTGAGTTGACTTGTGTGAGTTGTGCTGTTTTCGTGGCATAAAGTGAGTGAGCTGTCAGAAGGCATATAAAGGGTTCCTGACCATTGCCTTGGGTGCCAGCATGTCTGGCCCACAAACCCTCTTACGAACCTAACAAACTGCCACAAAACCCATGGCAGTTCGTGGGTGGTTCACAAACAGCACGATTGCACGAATTATGGTTTGCAGATGCATGAATTAGCTCTGTTCATCATGAAATTTGGTTCGTAATTCGGTTTGTGGCCATCCATAGTGCCAGGTATGAGGAGGAAAGAAATGTGGGCAGAAAAGCAGGGAAAGTAGGCAGCTTTGAGTAGAGCTTAGGAGGAAAGCTAAGCATGAGAACTCAGTCCAAATGGGGAAAAACAAAGACCCTGACCACAGTAGAAAATGTGAAGGCAGGATATGGGCAAGAATCATTAATGTAACTTACTTGGTGTTTACATTTTTTCTTTGGTTCCAGAAGATATTGACTATGGGACACCATTTTTTCACTCCAGTCATGTATTTTTGCTCTTGAGCACATCAAGTATCCCTGTGTGTGTATTACATAACTTTTCTCTTCCAAAATTAAATTTACTTTACGGAACCAATTTCCTACTATTGCATAAACCCTCGTCTCTGGTTTGTGTCTAGTGTGCAGTCTGGTGTGCTGTTGTTCTTTTGCTACTAGGTAGACACATTTAACACTTGGGTAACTCAGCAGTGCTGATTTTTGTCCATTAGGGACTCACTGGAAAAATTATTTTATCTTCAATGTCTTGGTTCCCCTCCCTTCCATTTCTGTATATGTTTGCTTTCAGAGCTGCATGGCTTTCTTAAAATTGTGATGTAGACAGGGACCTAGTGGTAATCTGATTTAAAATCAGCTTTTGCAAAGCAGCAGCAGCAGCAGAGTAGGTTTTTATACCCCACTTTTCTTTACCTTAAGGAGTTGTAAAACAATTTAAAATCAGATTCCCCACAATGGGCACCTGGTGAGGTAGGTAGGGCTGAGAGAGTTCTGAGAGAACTGTGACTGGCCCAGGGTCATACGCCAGGTTTCCCATGGAAGAGGAGTGGGTATCAAACCCAGTTCTCCAGATTAGAGTCTGCTGCTCTTAACCACTATACCACGCTGGCTCAAGAACCATTCTTTATATCTGCTTGCAATCCTTAGTACAGCATGCCCATCAGGAAAGCAGATGTAGTATAGAAATAGTCACTGCTGGGCAATAAAAATGACTTAGCCAAGACAGACATGCCATCTCCAGTGGGGAAGGGAGAGCCACCATTAAAAAGTTCCTGTCATCCCTGGATTTCTCTGGCAGAAGGGAAAGTTCTTGCCTGATTCCGAGTATGGCAATTAGTGACACCTTGAACTTGAGCAAAATACATCCATGAAAAATGTCAATGGACTGCAAATCCCTGCAGTACTTTCAGGAAGTCCTGCTAAACAACCAAATTCAGTTGGTTTTTTTTAAAGACCCTTGTCTTATTTTATGGCTTATTGGATGATTTCAAGAATCAGGTCTGTTTATAGGTTGAGTATGGGGTGACACATTTGTGTAGACATATTTGCTGGACTGTTGTGGCATTGCAGGAGTAGAAACTATAAAACTTAGGAAAGAATGCCTTGCACAAAGCTTCCATGGAATGCCATTGATAATCCTGTATATGCTTTTGTTGTTAATACACTAAACTATTTTATATGTTCAAGATTAAAATGCTTTTTTAAGTTTCCAAAGTAGTTACATCAACGTTAATACCATTTTTTCCTAAGCTCTTCATTCCTTCTAAACTTACTCCAGCCTAAGGAGCCATACTCTGACATAACTGGCTCTTATGTTTGATGAAAGACTTCAAATTTTGATTAGTGAAGTGGCTATTATTTTTTCCAATAAGTGAACTGTAGAAAGTTGGGCTTAAGATTTTTTGAGGTTATTATTCAAATATGACAGGGGTGTATGATTTAGGTAGTTTCTAAACAGAATACACCTAGAATATGAAGTCAACAAGCATTCTTTTTTAATTATTACTATTTTAAGTCAAATACCAAAGCTAGAAAAGTAAAGAAGGTAATTAAATAAAATAGTAAAAAAACACAAGCATTCCTCTATTAATCCTTGACTTCAGGGAACTGTAATCAGTGGTCTTTTCATAAAGTTCATAATTCTTGATTTGATTTGGTTTGACTTTTCCCATTATTGCTTCTTCCTGTTGTAGCATCTGTTCATTCAGAGCCATTTTTGTATGCAGATACATAGATGATGCTAAACATTTCATTGTTTACTTTACAGGGAAATGGTTAAACAGCAAACTAGTCATAGGAATCCAGTATTTGGTAAGAATACACTCAGCCTTCTGGTTGGCATATAACAAGGGCTATGTGAATTGACGTTTTTCATAGAATAACAGAGTGTTAAAAAGCTGATAGGCCATCTAATCTAACCACTTGCATATTCATCCAAAAGCCTATTTTAGTTGTGAGGGGAATGTCATGTACCAATATCACAATGTCAGTTGGTTACCTGTGTTCCAGCTAAACTGGCAACATTGAGTGGTTTTACCATGCTACTAGAATGAGTCTCGCAAAAAACAGAGTAGAAACATAAAATGTGCATATATTATGTTGTTGTTTTCAACGGGCATTTAAAGAGCTACGGGAAGACCTATAACCCTAGTGGTTGATGATACAGAGGATCAAAGATACAGCAGACATCTGTAGTAGGATATTCTGTTGATATACATGTCCTGTAACCAATGTAAACTAGTGCTATATTGAGGAACAGTGATTTCACTTAGCTGTGTCAACATATTCTCAGAATGAGCTAACATTCCTGGCTGATAAGGCAGAATGGATCTCTTGTCAGTGATTGCTCTGTCACAGTATTGCTTTGTTAATCATTTTTAAAATCATTTTAAGGAGCCCTGGCTTATCTCGCAGATAGATATTGAATCACTATTGATGTATTGCACCATGATAAGAGTAATTGCCTTTAGAACTGCTTATTAAATAATATATCTGGTTCATTTTTTACTATTTGAATTGCATCAATTTAGTAAAGAATTATAAACTAGTATGAAATTTATGCATTTTATTTTTCCTTAAGTCATTCATCAGCTCATTTTGTACTATATTTATTTATTTAAAACATTTTTATGCTGCCTTTCCACCCAATTCAGGGTTCACAAGGTGGCAAATATTTAAACAAAACATTATTTCTTATACCAAAGAGCATTTAAAATGCAAAACTATAAAATATTAAAAACAATTATAGGAAACAATACAAGCACATAAAAATATAAACACATTAACACCACATATATGTCAAAACAGGGTATTGATGCACTGTTTTTAGGAGATCCATAAGTCTCATAAAGTGTGTAGTTCTGCATGTGAGAGTTCAACAAGAATTTCAGGGTGGATGGATATCTGCTTGAAAGGTTTGTTGATTGGTTGGTTGGTTTATTTTAATTAAGTTAGGCCCCTTTCACATTACCATTCTGAACTGGATGTTATCCATTGTTCATTTGAAAGCGCTTGAAAGAGGCTGTGGTAATACCACTCTTGAAAAAGCCATCTTTGGATCCTTTAAAAAGGTAAAGGTTTCCCTTGCTTGAGAGCTAGTCGAATCCAACTCTAGGGATCAGTGCTCTTCTCCATTTCCAAGCTGAAGAACCAGCGCTGCCCAAAAACATTTCTGTGGTCATGTGGCCAGCATGACTAAATGTCGAGGCACATGGAACGCTATTATCTTCCCACTGAAACAGTACCTATTTATCTACTTGAAATTTCTTGCTTTCAAATTGCTAGGTTGGATCCTTTAGATCCTTCCAATTACTGCTCAGTTTTGAATTTATTGTTCCTGGGGAGAGCAATTGAGAGAGTGGTAGCCAAGCAGCTCCAGTGTTTCCTGGATGACACATTGGCACTTGACCTATTCCAGTCTGGTTTATGCCCTGGTCACAGGACGGAGATGGCATTGGTCACCCTCACAGACAATCTCTGTAGGCAGCTGGATTGAGGTGGATTGGCACTGCTGTTTTTGTTAGATCTTACAGCAGCTTTCGACACAGTTGACCATGACTTGTTGACCCACTGCCTCTCAACATAGGAGTTCATGGGGTATTCTTACAGTGGCTTACCTAATTTCTCAGTGAAAAAATAGAAACAACAGTCGGAATAACGTACTCAAACACTATTGAACTGAGGTTTTGCTTTTACAACAAAAATATTTATAACAAGAATTGCTCAAAAAACTCATCAAAAGTTACAGAAAATCAATATATATCAACACTGTCCAAATATTTTCCAAAAGATTAACGAAGCTTCCGGATTACATCTCTTCGTTTCCAAACTTCATCAGAAGTAAAATTGATGCAAACAGTGTTCAACAGAACATCAATGGTGTGTTATCTTATTCAATTAACACAGTTTACCAGGAGTAGTCAACTTCCATTGAAAAATCAGAAGAGTACAAAAGATTAAGTTGGCTTCAGTCTTTGGTGCCAAAGGCTACAGATTACCTAATTTCTCTGCAGTGGAGGACAGGGTAGCAACTAGGTTCCCCTTTGTGGGATTCCTCAGGGCAGTCCTCTCCCTGATGTTGTTTAACATCTACATGTGCCCCCTCACCCAGCTGGCATGGAGTTTTGGGCTGGGATGTCATCAGTATGCTGATGACACCCAGCTGTATCTGTTGATGGGACAGGAATACCTGGACTCTGCCCCACAAGATTTGGCTGAGGGGCTGGAGGCCATGGTGGGATGGTTAAGGAAGAGTTGGTTGAAACTGAATCCAGCCAAGACAAGGTTCTGTGGTTGGGTGCGAGGGATACAGGATTGGGATCTCAACTTCCCACTCTTGACAGTGCACCTCTAATACCAATGCAAGTTGTCAAGGGTTTGGTCAAAATCTTGGATACCTCATCTATGGAAGTCCAAATCATGAATGTTGCCAAGCTGGCATTTTACCAGCTGCACCAGGTAAGCAACTGGCCATTTCCTGACTTGCCCTGAGCTAGCCACAGTAATCCACCCAATGGTCACCTCCAGACTGGATTATTGTAACTCGCTGTACACTGTCCTGCCCTTGACACTGATCTGGGAGCTCCAACTGGTCCAGAATGCAGTGACATGGGTCCTGACAGGAACACCATGGACTGCACATATTCATCCTGTGCTGCGCCAGCTGCACTAGCTCCTGGTGGAGTACTGGATCAAGTTCAAGGTTTTGGTATTGATCTTTAAGGCCTTGAGTGTCCTGGGACCCACATATCTTCAAGACTGCCTCCTCTGGTATGGCCCCCAAAGAGCTTTATGTTCTGCTGAGAACAATCTATTGGAGATCCTGAATGGTGTCCGGCTGTCTTCAACCAGAGCCAGGGCCTTTTCAACCCTGGCTCCCACCTGGTGGAACTCGGCCAAATAACATCCATGTCCTGCAGGACCTTATGCAGTTCCACAGGTTGTGCAAGGCAGAGATGCTCCACCAGGCTTTTGGCTGAAGACAGCAATGGGTTCCACCTTATCTGGCACTCCCTTCTCCTCCCCCACCCTGCTTTCTTTCGCCTGCTGTGAGACAGTAATACATATTGTATTTATTTTGGCACAACCTGATACCTCTAACATTTAACTTTTTTATTTTATATTGTATATTTTCTGTTGTTAACTTCCCAGAGCTCTGTGAATTCAGGGAAGGATGGTATATAAATTGGAATTATAAATAAATTTAATTGGATTTCTGGCCTGCCCTCCCCAGCACAGCAGGGCTCAGGGCGGGTTCAGCAAGAAATATATACAACAAATTTATAACAAGATATAATTACATAATATTAAAACCTATACAAAACATCAGATTATCAGGTCCAAGTTAAGAAGTGTTCCCAAGGAAAACTATCTGTATGTTTGCCCAAGGATGAAACCAGATACTGGGCAAATTGGCAAAATCCACAAACAATAGCACAAATAAAATGGTGCAAAGCAGGATAGGGGAGGCCAATGTAGTTAGACCCCCACCACCTCAAACATAGGCCCGGTGGAACCATCTCTGTTTTACAGGCCGTGCAGAATGACAACAAGTCCCGCAGGGCCCTGATCTCACTTGGGAGAGTATTCCACCAGGCCAGAGCCAGCGCCGAAAAGGCTGTGGATCTAGTTGAGGCCAAACAAATGTCTTTTGGGCCGATTACCACCAACAGATGTTGATATATAGAGCATGAAGCTCTTCAAGGGACACACTGGGAGAGAAGGTCCTGCAGACAATTTGGTCCCAGACTGCATACCATAACCTTGAACTTGATCCAGTATTCAACTGGGAGCCAATGCAGCTGGTGGAGCACTGGTTGTGTGTGGGCTCTTAAAGGTGTCCCAGGAAGGACACACATTAAGTAAAGTGATACAGGGACAGAGGTTTCATACAGCAAATTTAATTCCGTTAATGAGCTGTCTCTGAAGCAATCTGGACATTTCAGATAGCACCATGCTTTCCCCCCCGCCCTTCAGTGCTACAGCAGCACTATTGAGATGCCTTGGCACAACCATATTGGTCTATAGCACTCAACTTAAAATATTCAAAAAAGTTTGAGGATGATCGTGTTGTGAAAAGGGGGGAAGCACGGCACTATTGGAAGTGCTGAAGACATTTTAAACAGCACACTACAGTGATTCAGAAGATTCTTCTCCCCACAACAGACACCTTGTGAGGTAGGTGGAGCTGAGAGAGCTGCAACTGACCCTAGAGAACGGTTCAACCACACTTCACTAACCAGATTCAAGTGGCTTTGTATGAAAAGGTAAATAAAACCTGTTAGCAGCAGGTTGCTAAAATGGTGTCTGAAATGACACAAAACAGATTACAACTGGCTACCAAAACAGATTACAAAGGCTGTTTAAAAGGGGCCTTAGACATCATCTTTCTTCCCAGTGGGGACCAAAGTTACATCTATTGTTCTTCTCTCTTCCATTTTATCCTCACAAAAACTCTGGGAGGTAGGCTGGGCCAAGAGTGTGTGATTGGCCCAAGGTTGCCCAGGAAGCTTCCAAGGCAGTTTTGAACCTAGGTCTCCCAGAAGGAAATGGCAAACCATTCCAGTATCTTTGCCAAGAAAACCCCATGGACAGTAACAAAAGGCTAAAAGTTATGATGCCAGAAGATGAGCCCTTCAGGTCAGAAGGTGTTCAGTATGCTTCTGGGGAAGAGCAGAGGGCAAGTACAAGTAATCCCAGAAAGAGAGAAGTGGCTGGGCCAAAGCTGAAAGGACACTCAGTTGTGGATGTCTCTGATGGTGAAAGGAAAGTCCGATGCTGCAAAGAACAATACTACATAGGAACCTGGAATGTAAGATCTATGAATCAAGGTAAGCTCAATGTGGTCAAAAATGAGATGGCAAGACTGAACATTGACATCTAGGGAATCAGTGAACTAAAGTGGACAGGAGTGGGCGAATTTAACTCAGAAGACCTCTGTATCTACTACTATGGCCAAGAATCCCGTAGAAAAAATGGTGTGGCCTTTATAGTCAACAAGAGCGTGCGAAAGGCAGTAATGGGATACAATCTCAAAAATGACAGAATGATCTCGGTCCAAATCCAAGACAAACCATTCAACATCACAGTAATCCTATTCTGTTCCCCAACCACTGATGCAGAAGAGGCTGAAGTGGACCAGTTCTATGAAGACCTACAACACCTCATAGAACTAACACCAAAAAAAAGATGTCCTCCTCATCATAGGGGACTGGAATGCTAAAGTAGGAAGTCAAAAGGTAACCAGAATAGCAGACAAGGTTTGGCCTTGGAGAACAAAATGAATCCGGGCAAAGGCTAACAGAGTTTTGTCAAGAGAACACACTGGTCATAGTGAACACCCTCTTCTAACAACCTAAGAGTTGACTCTACACATGGACATCACTAGATGGGCAACACCGAAATCAGATTGATTATATAATTTGCAGTCAAAGATGAAGAAGCTCTAGACAGTCAGTAAAAACAAGACCTGGAGCTGACTGTGGCTCAGATCATGAGCTACTCATTGCAAAATTCACTAGGCCATTCAGGTTTGACCTAGATCACATCCCTTATGAATATACAGTGGAGGTGAAGAATAGGTTTAAGGGACTAGATTTGATAGAGTGCCTGAAGAACTATGGACGGAGATTCGTGACATTGTACAGGAGGCAGCAATCACCACCATCCCAAAGAAAAAGAAATGCAAGAAAGCAAAGTGACTGTCTGATGAGGCTTTACAAATAGCAGAGGAAAGAAGGAAAGCAAAAGGCAAAGGTGAAAAGGAAAGATTTACCCAACTGAATGCAGATTTCCAGAGGACAGCAAGGAGAGATAAGGAAGCTTTCCTGAATGAGCAATGCAAAGTAATAGAGGAAAACAATAGAATGGGAAGGACTAGAGATCTCTTCAAGAAAACTGGAGAAATCAAGGGAATGTTCCGTGCAAAGCTGGCCATGATAAAGGACAAAAACGGTAGGGACCTAACAGAAGAAGAAGTGATTAGGAAAAGATGGCAAGAATATACAGAACTATACAAGAAGGCCCTCAGTGTCCTTGACAACCATGACGGTGTAATCACTGACCTTTAGGCAAGTATCCTGGAATACGAAGTCCAGTGGGCCTTAGAAAGCGTTACTAACAACAAAGCTAGTGGAAGTGATGCTATCCCAGCTGAGCTATCCAAAGTCTTAAAAGATGATGCTGTTAAAGTGCTGCACTCCATATGCCAGCAAATTTGAAAAACGCAACAGTGGCCACAGGATTCGAAAAGGTCAGTTTACATTCCAATCCCAAAGAAGGGCAATGCCAAGGAATATTCAAACTATTGCATAATTACACTCATTTACACTCAGAGAAACCTGTATAAGGTTCAAGAAGTGACCGTTAGAACCGGATATGGAACAACTGATTGGTTTAGCATAGGAAAAGGAATACGACGAGGATGTATATTGTCACCTTGCTTATTTAATTTATATGCGGAGTACATCAAGTGAAATGCTGGCCTGGATGAATCTCAAGCCGGAATTAAGAATGAAAAAGAATATTTTACAAGAAGAATCGAGATTGGAGCTAAGTTAAGGCTGTATAAAAATAGTATCTTACAGTGGTGACCATAGTGGTTTGAAATATCTTTCTTCATTATCTTTGTGTATTTACTTTTGGAATTAGTCTATGTTTACTCAGTACTGTGGCTGGCTGTCTTCTTGTTTCTTTATCAATATTCCACTGCAGACTGAAGGCCACTGAAGACAGGCTGAATTTGCTGTTTCATAAGATGTGTACTGCTTCTTTGCAGATTGAATTATAGATCTGAATTTTCTAAAATGCCTACCGACGTAGTAGGAAGAATTCTAGAAGTGTAAAATGCAGCAAACATTTAGGGGGCAGTTTGTATGTGAGGCATTTCAAGTGAGTACCTTTTACATGCTGTGTATGTGTATTAGAATATTTCTGTGGGGAGTGAAGGAAGTGGAACATTTCCACAAATCAAATATGATTCCCAGAGGCTGGTTCGCAGGGAATTTTGATTGTCTGTCTGTCTGTCTATCCTGTAGATCATTGGATTCATTAGGTAGCCTAGAACTGTGTACAATCTACAGTGACTTTGCCTATACCTTTATCTTGCAGTACCTCCCCCAAACGTCTGTGCAGCAGCTCTGTTGAGACTTGTTTAAATTAACTCTGGACAGTAGCATGTGGTCAGCCAATGTATGTTGAGTGCATGGTGTTGATATAGGTAATAGAGGATAACTTCAGGTTTAAGACATAAAATTATGCATGCAGGTGGGAGAGCAGCAATCCTATCGGGTGATAGTGTCATGAACCGGCTCATGAGCTAAATTCAGTCTGAACTTGTGTCAGTTCAGAGTCTGGGAATCGATGTTCAGGGAAGGTGCCTTCTCTGAATATTTACCAGACTTTTGTCTGGTTCAGTTTGGCTGTTTGGGGCTAGCCATTTAAACCTAAGAGCTGATCAGGAGAAAGGGGGAACCAAACTTGGTGGACTCATTCAGTTCAGGTGGGGCCTGTTTGGGGCAATTTGGGTTCTGTTTGTGGACTGCCCCAAACCGTCTTTTTAGATTCATGCCTATCCCCAGTATTTATTATAATATTGAGCTATGGATGACACAATTGAAACCAAAACTGAAAAGAATGCATATAACTGTGAAGAAACAATCTTTAAAGCTGTGTAAAGTTTTCCTAATGTATATAAAATGTGTAAATCCCTAATGTATATAAAATGTGTAAATAATGGTTCTGTATGGAAAGGAGCTGCGGTGGCTCAAGTGGTTAAGACGCTGAACTGCAGGCTGTGGAAGGTCAGTAGTTCAGCAGTTCGAGACCCGAGAGTGCCGCATGACGGAGTGAGCTCCCGTCTCTAGTTCCAGCTCCTGCCAACCTAGCAGTTCAAAAGCAAGAAATTGCAAGTAGATAAATAGGTACCACTTTGGTGGGAAGGTAACAGCGTTCCGTGCGCCTTGGTGTTTAGTCATGCCGGCCACATGACCATGGAAACGTCTTCGGACAGCGCTGGCTCTTCGGCTTGGAAACGGAGATGAGCACCGCAACCCTAGAGTCGGATTCGACTGGCTTTCGAGCAAGGGAACCTTTACCTTTACTATGGAAAGGGTAATGTTTATGAATAAGAATTGGTAAAATTATGCAGTAAAAATTGGGTGAGTTTACTTCCAGAAGTGATTTTCAAGGCTGCTAAGCAAGTAGGCCTCAGGCAGCATATCCAGTAGTGCAGCAGCTTTACAGTTTCTGTAACCAAGGGAATGGTTTTCTGTGGGATTTACTGTAGTCCATTTCATAGAGAACAGAGTAATCCAAATGACTGATCAGTTAGTAGACCCTCTGTCCACTTTTATTGATATACAGGAGGGTGGGGAAGGCCATTGTAAGGCAGGGTTATTATTGGCTGCCCTCTTTCAAAAGAAAGGTGTTAAATAGTGGGTTCCATGGATGAGCAGGCTTGAGTCTAGTGATCAGCTCAACTTTATTTGTGATTTCCAGAAGAGCAAGACAAGACTCCAGAGCCTCAGCTCTGTTAAATAGTATGCAATTGCCACACCCAAACACACCCCACTCCCAGTGATAGACTATTTAAATAACATTACTACTAGAATGATTTCTTTCAGAATCCTGGTAGGCTATTGTTCTTGTGCTCCAAGCTCTGCCAGTCTCTGTGGTGATTCAATCAGGAATGATTCAATCCCAATACATAACAAAAGCATTTTCCACTACAGGATCAGGAAGACTGGTAAGCAGCTGAGTTTTCCTTAGTCAGTATGTCTGTTCCATTCCCCTACAGGATGTATAAAAAGGAAGATATTCCATTTGGCTTCACCTCCTGTGGTAGCCATTTTGGAATGGCACCGTCACCCTTTCTTAAAATTGCAAAGGTGCCCACAGTTTCAAAAAAGTTGGTTTACAGCTAAGAAGCAGTGAGCTGGAGACCTGAGATCTGACAGTCATTAATTGATTGAATATATCTTGCCAGAAAATAAAAAGTGGTACAGGGCAATAGCCAGTTATGGGTGTGACATAAAGAGTTAAAGAACACCAAAGAGAACAGCAGAAAAGGAGCTGCCTCAGGGGGGAAAGAGTTAAAGAAAACCAAAGAGAACAGCAAAAAAAAAATCCAGGGAGGGGGGACCCTAAGTTGTGGTAATAGGACAGAGGAGAAAACAGAGGCTGGAGGAGGAGGAAGCTGAAGGTTCAGCTGAGGAAGCAGTGGAGTCTTCCGGAAGTAGTACCTTGATGCCTTTGTTTACAGAGAGCAGTATTGACCAGGAAGAAATCAATAGCTTCAGAAGTGCTGTTTTGAAAAAATTAATTAATCAGTGTTATTGATAGTTCACCTTTCTCAATGAGACTGAAAGCAGATAACACAGCATGTCAGTACAATCCACAGGATAGGACATCCAGTATGCAATGTACCAGATGCAAAAATCGGAAACAAAACATAAACATTAACATGATATGTTAATGCAGAAATTACATAGTAGGATAATATGTATAGCAGCAGATAGGGCTTTTTTTCTGGGGGAATGCGCTGGAACAGGGTCCTGGAACCTTCTTGACAAAATTCTTTTTAAAATATTTAAAAGTTCACGAGTTTTCAGTATACAGATTGAAAACTTCATTTTCTTCCTGCAGATAGTACATACTGTACATAGTAGTTTAGTCCCTTTCATTTTATTAAAGCATCTTCCTGAAACCATTCTTTTACAATATAGCCTTATTGCCTGTGTAAAAACATTCTCCTGAATAATTCAGTTTTGTATATTTTGTGGAATGCTGGGGAAGTGAGAGCCTTCCTATATCATCAGGAAGGGAGAATGTACATATATGGACAGTTGTTGATCTTGTTCATTTACAGGGTGGTACCTGCAGAAGGCCCTGTTCAGATATACAGTTGGATAAAGGCAGGTGTGCACTGTTGATTTTATTAGTTCTGTTAGCATCATTTGACACAGTTGACCATTTGGTCCTGGTTGACTGTCAGCCTCAATGGGGTTAAGAAATACCACTTTACTGTGGTTTGCCTCTTTCCTCCAAGGACGCTCAATGAGGGTAGTCATTGGGGAAAAGGGTTCCTCCTGGTGGGAACTGAATTGCAGGGTCCCGTAGGGATCAATCCTGTCCCCAGTGCTTTTTAATACATATATGCACCCCTAATATGTTGTCAGGAGGGTTGGGGTTGGGTGTGCCACCAGTATGCTGATGATACCCAGCTCTACTTTCTGCTTGATAAGCAACCAGAAGCAGAAATCTCCTCCCTGGTCTAATGCCTGGATAACGTGGTGGAATGGCTAAGGAGTAGCTGACTGAAGCTAAATCCTATAAAAACTGAGGCCATGGCTTTAGGGAATTTGTAACTCCTGTCACTCAGTGGAGCCCAGCATTCCGCTGTGTACTTCCTTCTTCATGAAGAGTTTGGGTGTTTAGCTTGATCCTCTGCTTTGTGCACTTACGGTAACTGGTTTCCAATGGCAGCCCTCTGAGTTCAGAACAGCCAATGAAGACCTTGCCCAGTAAAAAGGCTTTTGAGCAAAACGAGAAGTGCAAACTTGGGGTAGAGACTAGATTGAGGGATGATAACTGTTTCAATTTACTTTGAGGACAGAACTTCCTTAATTACTGTAACTAAGGAAATTGATAAGGTATATCTACATTACAAATATTTAGATTATCTATATATTTTAATAGTTCCATAATACACATATTTATCTTTTGCTTCTTGTTACATGATGGTGTCAGTGCCTGTCTATCCTATGCCTAGTAAATATCAAACTATGATCTATTTTACCTTCAGTAATATGTATTGACAGTGATACGTATTGAGCAACAGATTCCCCCCCCCAAGCTTGTTGCTGGTGGTGAGGTGAAAGTGTACCAAGCCCTGCAAAAGCCTGATGAATGAATTCTTTTGCCTCGCTAGCATCGATCATCACATTTAAACCAGGTAATGGCTTGTATGGGAGGAAGAGGGAGAATGTGGCTCAGTGATAGGGTATCTCAGGGGTCTTTTTGTAGAAAAACAGCTGCAGGAGCTCATTAGCATATGGTATGCTAATGAGCTATTAGGCTATTAGCATATGCCACGCCCCCTGACATCACTGGAAGTTATGTCAGAAGGGGAAGCAAAAGGGGGAGGCATCTTCAAAAGCCTCCCCTTCCCTTCCCCAGCTGGTCTGGGTGGGGGAGCTAAGAGAGAAGGGGTTTAAAGTTTAAACTCCTTTTCATGAGAGTTGGGCCACAGAAGGAGGAAAGAGGGAAGGAAAGAGAGAGAGTAGAGAGAAGGAAAGAAGGAAGGAAAGAGGGAAAGAAGGAGGGAAAGAAAAAGAGGGAAGAAGGAGGGAAACAGGGAAAGGAGGAAAAAAGAGAAGAGAAGAAGGTGGGAAAGAAAGAAAGAGAGAAGAGAAGAGAAGAAGGAGGGAAAGAGGAAGAAGAGTGAAGGAAAGGAGGGAATGAAAGAAATTCGGTGGCAATTCGGCCCCATTATATCCTATGGGCCATTGAAGTCAATGGTGAAAACATAGGGTATATTCTGGGGGCTGGAGGGAGGGGTTTGAGGGAGAGGCTCCAAACTCACAGGGTAGCTGATGGAGTCTCTCCCCAAGATGCCCACCAAGTTTCAAGTACATTGGACCAGGGGGTCCAATTCTATGGGCCCCCAAACAGGTTGCCCCATTCCCTCCATTGTTCTCTATTGTGGGAAAAAAGTAACTTATTTTCCCACCATAGAGAACAATGGAGGGAATAGGGGCAACCTGTTTGGGGCCCCATAGAATTGGACCCCCTGATCCAATATTCTTGAAACTTGGTAGGTATCTTGGAGAGAGGCTCCATCAGCTACCCTGAGAGTTTGGAGCCTCTCCCTCAAACCCCCTCCCCTCCAGCCCCCAGAATATACCCTATGTTTTCACCATTGACTTCAATGACCCATAGGGTATAATGGAGCTGAAATTGACATTCGGCTGCCTGAAAGACTCCCGGGGACGCCGGCTGGGGGCGGGGCTTGGCTCCTGAGCTCCTGGAGCTGCGCTCTGGTGCGCTCCCCCCAAAAAAGACCCCTGGAGTATCTGCTTGGCATGCAGAGGGTTCTAGGTTCAATCCCCAGCATTATCAGTTTGAAGGATGAGGTCTTAGGCTTGAGACCTTGGAGAGCAGGCCCATAGCTAACATGGGGCCCATGGGGACCAGCCCCCCTGCTGTTTTTGCAAGCCCCTCCCCGATCCTCAGCTCCTCCTCCCTCCTTCTGGCCCCATCACCCCCTGATCAATCTGAGCCAGCATCTCCCTGTTTGAGCTCATCTGCAATGAGCTAAGTCACTTTAGGACCCAGCAGCAACCAGTGGTTGACTGAGTCACACACACATTGGTCAGATTGTAGCAGTTAGCTCCTCCTGTTGGGTTTTCTGTGCCAGGCTTCAGAAAAAATCATTGGCTCAGGGAAGGAGGGAAGAGTAATGCCAATAAAGGTCTGTGTGTGTATATGAGGGAGGGAGGAAGCTTGATCCCCACTCTCTCTCTCTTTTTTTTTAACACAGCAGCTTTCCTAGACCTTTTAGTGTCTATTAAAACTGGGATTCTGACTCACCTCAGAGGAAGTCTCTAGTGGGGGCTGTGTGCTTGCATGCCAAGCAGACCCCCCTTAAGAACATAAGAGAAGCCAATGTTGAATCAGGCCAATGGCCCATCTAGTCCAACACTCTGTCACACAGCGGCCAAAAATACCAGGTGCCATCAGGAGGTCCAGCAATGGGGCCAGGACACTAGAAGCCCTCCCACTGCTGCCCCCTCCAGCACCAAGAATAGAGTGCATCACCTGCCCCAGACTGAGAGTTCCCATCTATACCCTGTGGCTAATAGCCACTGATGGACTTCTGCTCCATATGTTTATCTAATTCCCTCTTGAAACTGTCCATGCTTATAGCTGCCACCACCTCCTGTGGCAGTGAATTCCATATGTTAATCCCTTTTTGGATGAAAAAGTACTTCCTTTTGTCTGTTCTAACCCGACTGCTCAGCAATTTCATGGAGTGCCCACGAGTTCTTGTATTGTGAGAAAGAGAGAAAAGTACTTCTTTCTCAACCTGCTCAATCCCATTCATAATCTTATAAACCTCGATCATGTCACCCCTCAGCCGTCGTTTCTCCAAGCTAAAGAGCCCCAAGCATTTTAACCTTTCTTCATAGGGAAGGTGTTCCAACCCTTTTATCATTCTAGCTGCCCTTCTCTGCACTTTTTCCAATGCTATAATATTCTTTTTGAGATGTGGCGACCAGAACTGTACACAGAATTCCAAATGTGGTTGCACCAATGATTTATACAGGGGCATGATGATACTGGCTGATTTGTTTTCAATTCCCTTCCTAATAATCCCCAGCATAGCATTGGCCTTCTTTATTGCAGTTACACACTGTCTAGACATTTTCATTGAGTTATCTACTACAACTCCAAGATCTCTCTCTTGGTCAGTCTCTGCCAGTTCAGATCCCATCAGCGTGTATTTATATTTAGGATTTTTGGCTCCAATGTGCATCATTTTGCACTTGGCCACATTGAATCCCATTTGCCACGTTGACGCCCACTCACCCATCCTTGACAGATCCCTTTGGAGTGCCTCACAGTCCTCCCTGGTTTTCACCACCCTGAACAACTTCGTGTCATCTGCAAATTTAGCCACTTCACTGCTTACTCCCAATTCCAAATCGTTAATAAACAAGTTTAAAAGCATTGGACCAAGTACTGATCCCTGTGGTACCCCACTGCTTACCACCCTCCACTGAGAAAGTTTCCCATTTATACTCACTCTCTGTTTCCTATTTATAAGCCAGTTTTTGATCCACAAGAGGACTTGTCCTTTTATCCCATGACTATTGAGCTTACTTAGGAGCCTTTGATGAGGAACTGTATCAAAAGCTTTCTGGAAGTCAAGGTAAATAATATCTATTGGGTCCCCCTTGTCCACATGTTTGTTCACTCCCTCAAAAAACACTAACAGGTTAGTGAGACAAGATCTTCCCTTACAGAACCCATGCGAGTCTGCCTCAATAGTTTTTGTTGTAATTAGCTAGTGGGGCCCCCCATGGCCCCCTCCTCCCAAAATCCCTAGCTACGGGGCTACTGGAGAGCTGCTGCCAGTCTGAGTAGACAGTACTGACTCTGATGGCTCAAGGGTCTGGTTCAGTAGAAGGCAGCTTCATGTGTTGTTGTGTTCAAGAAGTAAATAAATAACAAAATGCTTAATATGTGAAATAAAATAGATAAATCATACTTTTAGTGACTTGGGTGGCAAGATGATTTATTGTCCAACCATTTGGTAAGTAGTAGGCGTGGAACTTTTAGAAAATCCTGCAGCAGTTACAAATGAATTACTGTTACAGGCAGTTTTTTGGATGAATAGTTTAACTCAAGCCATCCATCCAAAATTCTTGTATAAAAGTAATAATACATCTTTACTTGTTTTGGTTACTGTCATTAAATCCATATCTTGATTATATGTTGGAGTGCCCTTTAAAATTGCAAAGCCCATTCCTTATCTCAAAATAATAGCATTTTAATCTTTTAAAATTCCTCTTTAATTTTTACTGTAAACTGTAATGTACTGGATTCTTGTAGATATACTGATGTCAAAACACATATGAATTGTTGCAAAATGGTAACAAGAACATGTCACTGTGTGAAATACGCTATTCCTTCTCTTCCCTCTCTCAAAGAAGTCCCTGTGCTGGCTGAAGTGTTACTTTTATTTAAGTTATGTGATGGTTTTAATCATTCTGTATTGTCCTGTCTCTAAGCACTCTGCTTTACTTCCGCATGGTGCTTGAAAGCATGGCATCTGAGCTTATAATAACTGATGCTTGGGTCTCCTAACCCAGTTTTTGTATTTTGATTGGGACAGAACATGATAGCCGTCTGCTATATTTGTTTGTCCAACCTAATGGTTATGGAGATGGCAATGGGACAGTCTGATTTTGTGTCATCAGGTTATTGATGTCCTGGAACATTCCTTTGTGGACTTTAAAGTATCCTGGGCTTGTGTGCTCTTGTTTAGTTTTTTATTTTAGCCTGCCTCTGTGTATGGGATGGGTGTATGAAGACAGTTTGGCCACCCAGCATCAAACTTAATTTCATTTTAGGGAAACCTTCTTTATGGAAGGCCTTTACTTCAGTCTCACAGGGTCAAAATTTGAGAGGTCCACTCAAAGAGTATGAAATAAAAATTAACAAGCTGGATCCGTGAGGAATTGCACTAAAGCAGGTTGAGTAAACTACTGGGATATTCTTCCCAACCCATCTAAATCTAATCCCTGGTAGTTTATGCTGTAAATGCAGAAGTCAAAGGGAAGAGAAAATATTGGGAAGAAGACATGGTTGAGCTATAATGTTTAAACTGCTAAAGATAGTATATAAAAATGAATTAATATTCCCAATTATTTTATGTCATTCCATTTAGTTAGAAGGGCTGTAGGTTTTCACTGGTAGTTTAATCTTTAATATCAGAACAGAAGAAGAAGAAGAAGAGATTGGATTTATACCCCACCCTTCACTGCTTAAAGGCGTCTCAGAGCGGTTTACAAACTCCCTTGCCTTCCCCTCCCCACAACAGACACCCTGTGAGGTAGGTGGGGCTGAGAGAACTCTAACACAAACTGCTCTTTTTCAACAACAGCTGTGCCAGAGCTTGTGACTGACCCAAGTTCACATCAGCAGGTGCAAGTGGAGGAGTGGGGAATCAAACCCGGTTTTCCCAGATTAGAGTCCGCACACTTAACCACTACATCAAACTGGCACCAAACCTTTCCCCTAATGAATTAGTTGCGCTGAGGCTGAAGGACACATCTTCCCTTTTCTAAATTTGATGGGGTGGAGTGGGGGAGAGTTCTGAATTCAAAGTTTACAAGTATTTTGCATTTTAGGATGAAACCATTTGGCTTTCCTTTTTGTGGTAAAATATTCCATTCAGGCGAGCAGCATAAACACTGTTTTATTTTCAAGCTTCTGTAGGCATCGTGGTATCTTGGGTTGCATGGATTTGTACCATAATTTCACTATTTGTCTTGCAAAGGGACTACATTTAATAAACTTGAGAATAATGAGTGAGGCCTAAGTCCATTTCTATATAAAATATATCTTGCCTAAATACCATTAAAATTGACACATGTAGATCCTAATAATGTATCCGTATCATAAAAAGATATAAAAACATATTCTTTTAAAGCAAGTTTCAAACTTCAGTTGCATTTGGATTTTTACACTACTTACGTGAAACTCATGACAGGAAGTCTGACTCATAATAGCAGCCAGCACTGTATTAGACCAAATCAAACCATACTGTCATAGAATTCATGTAGCTTCCCCTTTTAACAATCCGTAGATTATGATAGAGTTGGATTTGTGAGAGATATAGAAATGTGTCTGAAAAGGGAACAACCCACAAGTATAAAAGAACGGGTGTATGTTGTGAGAATTCTGACTGAGAAAGAGATTCTTCCAGTGGTCACCAGACATGTGTCTATGCTGGCAGAATTTGACCTAGTATTTCATGTTTGTTTTTTTAAAATAAGGCCCCTCAGGAGACTTTTTTTGGTGGAAAAAGTAAATTAAATAATTGCTAACATTGTGTTTTCAGGTAGAGAATTGTTAGAGACACTGTGGTGTAGTATTGGCTGGACTAGGGATACCCAGGTTTGAATCCTCACTCTTGCTAGGTGACCTTGGGCCAGTCCCACACTCTCAGTCTAGCTTACCCCACAGGGTTATGTGGAGAAGAGGAGAGTGATGTAAGCTGTTTTGGGTCCCCATTGGGGAGAAAAGTGAGGTGTAAATGAGTAAATAAATGGGCTGAATGCAGTGAAATGAACAAAAGTTTCAAGTTGTATACTTTTCTGAGCAGTAGATGTAATGGTGGTTCACTGAAATGTTAGGAGTGAACTGTTCCCTTTCCAGCACTGTAAAACCAGGTAATTGCTATGTGCAGCTGCATACTGACAAAAGTGAGTTCTATCCCTTGGCAGCAGAACATAATGTGAAAGTGTGGCTTGTGCTCTGTGATTTGAATTTATCTTGTATAAGTAGGAGAGTGTCATTGTTTTCACAGATGATTGGGGAGTGACAGACAGCAAGAATAAAGGTTTTTGACCCTTGTTCCAAAGGCATAATGTTAAATCTTGTCCTTTTCTTTTTAGGCATCATAAATACAGGTTGCCTCTTATTAAGTGTTTCTTGTAAAGCAGAGGTTAAGAACAGACATATAACACTTAGGTTTACAGTCACATTATAATCAAGACAGTGGTACCTGACCCACTAAAGGCCTGTCTTGTTTATGTAACACTTAAAATATGCTGGCTGCATTCATTTCTAAAACGATGACAGCATGTTTACTTTGCAAAAAGCAGAACGGGTGTACGTATATCTCCCATTTCTGCCATCCAGTGTGTTAAATTCTTTTTTTAATGTAGCCAGTTCCATTTTAGTTAGAATTGTCATCTGTATCTTGAATAGAATTGGTGCACAAGACAGTTCCTATTCTTCCCATGCATGTATCAGCATGGATTTCACCGAAGCACTGTAAATTCTGCTGTTGTTGCATAGTAACATGGTTGACATTAACATTAAAACAGCATTCTTTTAAAAAAATCTCTTAAATATTCAACTCTGATTTGGACTTTGTCTCACAGTTTCTGATACACATTATTAGAAACATGCATATGGATGGTGTTCAACCTGCTTTGAAACTGTAGGACAATTTCAAGATTTAACATAATGCATGTTGCTAAATCATTTGTGATAAAGCTTTTACAGCTTTTTAAATAGAGGCAATGGATATAGATTTTTAAGAAAACATATGAGTACAATATGTAACATAATTCGTGTTAATTACTTTTCAGGCAAATTCTAGGAAATGTGAAAGGGGAAGAGAAGGCAGGTCATCTAGTTAACTAAATATCTATTTTTCTATTTTGTTCTAATGTATTGAAAATACTGACTAGCGAGTTCCAGTTTCGGCGCTCGCCATGGCGGTCGCTTTCTCCCGGACCTCTGGGAGATCATTGCCAGAACCTGTGGCAAGGAGGGGGTGCGATTGTCCACATCCCCTACGGAGCCCTGGGAATGGGCTCCAAGCCATGGGGCGCTAGAGGGCTCCCCCTCCGGTGATCCTGCCGGCGAGGGGGTGCCGTCCTTGCCCTGACGGTCCTGCTACAGAGTTTCCTGATGGAACTAGAAGCACACACTGGATCAAGCGCTGGGTGATCAAGCGATTTTGAATTTAAAGCGAATTGGAAAGCACATTGCCAGTGAACTGTGAGTTTAAGTTTAAGCGAGAACATTGGAAAAAATAAGCCGAAAGCTGTCCCACAGGAAGCAGGGGAGGAGGGGCTGTCCTCCGAGAAGATAAACATAAGCGAACTTTACTATTTGAGCAGGGTGACAGGCTTGTGAAGTGAGAAAGATTGAAATAAAGGACTTTTAAGAACTTACCAAGCGCATTGGTGGGCTTGAGAGACTGTGATAACTTTTGTTGGAAAGTAAACAATTCCTCAAAAAAGGCGCCTCCAATGAAGAAAGAGGAGAGAGAAAAGATAGCGAAAGCTAAGCCAACCAGAAGTGCCAGCCCAGCAAGTGTAGTGCCCAGACAGGACACAACTCCAGACCTGCAAAGGATATTAAGTGAAGCATTGCATCCTCTGCTGGAACAGGTGACAGAAATAAACCGAAAGCTGGACACACAGCAAATGCAAATCAACCAGAACGTCAAAAAGATAGACCCAACTAAGCAGTCGACACCACTGCCAAAAAGCTACAAAAGCAAATGCAGGCAATGGGGAAGAAGTGCCAAACAGATGAGTCTCAACTACTGCAGTTACAAATGGAAAGGGCAAGCTATGCCCTAAAATTCCAGGGGATCCCTGAGGAAAAAGGGGAGAACCTCATGCAGCTAATGTGCAACACTTTGGGGCAAATGGCAGATATAAAAGCGGAGAACTTGCAAAGCGATATTGAGACAGTCTTTAGATCGTATACAGAGTTTATAAGGAAAAATAATCTGCCGGGAGAAGGGATGGTGTGATTCTCCAGAAGAAGAGTGAGAGATCAAATTCTCAAAGCGGCTAATGGAGTTACCCTGAAAATCAAGGGCAAAGAGATAAAGGTCTTAAAAGATATTGCATTTGAAATAAGGAGGAAAAGACATAAATACAAAGACTTGGTCTCATTTCTACAAAAGAAACAAATTGCCCACAGATGGATTTTGCCTGAAGGAGTCATCTTTAAGTTCGTTAATGGAAAGGAGAAAATTGACACTCTGGAAAAGGCAAGAGAATTCTTGCATCTTCATAGTTGTCCAGCTGGTGTGGAAGAAGGAGAAGAAAGAGACGGTTCCAACGAAGGTGGCGGTGATGGAGCGGTGCCATCTTCTGGCAAAGAATCAGACTCAAATTTGGTGGCTGCTGTCCCAAAAATAGGCTATAAATTGAGGAAGAAAAAGGATAAGAAGTGAATTGTTATCATAACTCTGAAGTTCTAAAAAAATGTTTTAATTACCCTTTCTTAGGGTCTTTATGAAGTTATAGTAGATGTTGATTATATTTAGACTTGAAGTTTATAGAAAGAGGATGACCATGTTCAGTGGCTGGCCATGAGTATCTGGCTATAAAAATATGTAATCTTGTTAAAGCTGTTTGCATGACACCCACTCTTGGGTTTTTAGAGGTAACTTTTCTTTATCCTATAGTTTGTAGACTCTTCCCTCTTTTCTTATATGTAGTGTTTAGTTATAGAAAATGCAATTTAAAAAATCCCCTTGGGGGGCCAAAAAGAAAAAAGAAAAGAAAATACTGACTAGCAAAAGATTGCAATTCTGTGTAGTTAGGAGTCTAATATTGAAACAGGTTTTAACATGAACTTTGAGTTTTTGCTTTCTCTCTCCTCAGCATGTGACTATTATAATTAATGCATAAATTGTTGATCAGGGAGACTTAATTTACCTTAAGTAACTCTCTGGGTTTAACTGTACACTCTAGCGGTGGGCTTGGGTTCTTGAGCAGATAAAGATTTGTGTGTTTATGTGTTTGGAAGGAGAAAGGAAGAGATAAGGAGGGAGGAGCTGCAGTTCAATGGTAGAGAACCTGTGCTGCATTCAGGAGAAGGTCTCAGATTCTGTCCCTGGCACCCACAGTTAAATGATCTCAGAGTAGCAGGGTGTGCCTTTCTTTGAGATCCTGGATAGCCACTGCCAGATGGAGGACACAGTACAGAGCTTGGGCAAAATCAACAACTGCCTGTACATGTGCCTTCTCTGTTGTGGTCCTAGGCCCATAGCTAAAAATGTTCAGCCAGGGGAAACTGGTGGGGCTGATGTAAATAAAATAAAATAAATCTCACTTTCTGGGTGGGAGGCAGCAGCTGCCATTGCTGCTCAGGACTTAAAGTCATCTGATTCTGGCACCACAAAGCCCTCAGCTTTCCCACGCACTCTTGTGGGAAAAGGCTTTAAGGAGCTCCTGGTCACTTCTGGGGCCATGGAGCAAGGGAGGGAGGTGGCGGGGGGGGAGAAGAACAGTTATGGCAAAGACCTCACAGGGGGTGCCGGGGGGAGGGCACCACTTCATTTGGGGAGCAAACTTGGTCCTGAAGAAGGGTTAGTCATGTGGGGCTGCTGCACCATGCAGCTCCTCCCAGACTGAGCCTCATTCAGTAAGCAAGATCGGCTCCTCTTTCGAGGAGGAGTGTGGTGTGCAAGCCTCCTCCAAATGCCTCCCCCCCCCAGTGGGTTCCTTTTGGGCAGCAAGCTGGGGGGCCAGGCAATGCCAATGCAAATAGAACTCAAAGATATAAAGCATGCTTTACAAGAAGTAGATCAAAAAGCAGAGCTTGCGTTGTCGACAGTGGAGCTTGCAGAATGTGAAATTAAGCGTTTGCAGTATGATGACAAAACAGCACAAAATAGGATCCTAGTGCTAGAAATGGAAACGCAGCAATATAATCTAATATTTAGAGGCTTTCCGGAAGGGGTGGAGGACTCTAAAGAAATACAAATCTTTGTAGCTCAGTGGATAGCCTCAATACTCGACTTGGAAGAAAATGTTACTCTGGTACTCTTAAAAGCATACCGATTAGGTCAACGTAATAAAGAAATCCGAAAGAAACGTAGAGACGTATTAGCTACTTTCCAAGACGCAAGAACGAGGCGCAGGATCCTTCAAGAAGCAAGATTAAAGAAATTTGTACCATTTTCTGAAAATAAAATTGAGGTGTTTTGTGACCTACCTCCTGAAGCGATTGCTCTTCGCAGATCCCTTAAGCCAATAACCTCTCATCTACAAGAGGCGAATATACGATACCGATGGTTTGCTGCAGCTAGCCTACAAGCGTGGTATAAAGGATCACTGCTGAGTGCTACAGACTTATCATCTGGTCAGCTACTGTTGGAAACTCTGGATCTTCTACAACATCCTATGGAGCTGGACAAGAGATCATTTAAAAGGAAGCTTGATCTTCAGCTGACTCCTCATAAGAATACTGGTTTTTTCTAGCTCTCCATCAATTTGAACAGTACTATTGAAGCTCCATCTTAATTGCATGATGTATACTTCAATCTAAACTTATAATTGTTAAATGATTTTTTTTACAGAGAACACTAGCCATATATTGCATTTTATTATGTTTATTAAGATTGTTATATTCTTTATAAATATATGGGGGAGGGGGAGCCGAGGGGAAATATATCACCCATGCCAGTTACTCCTACAGTTTAAAGTTTTTATACAGTGTAGTTTTTGTATAAAGTAACCTTATAGAGCAGAAGTAAAAAAATTATTTCTTACTCTGTCTCTCTCACTGGGGTTGGGAGGGAGCAAAAAGGGTTTTTCTTTTCTTTTTCTGGTTAAATTTTGTTTCAACAGTTAATTGTTTAATAAGTTAAAAATCTACATATAATTGCACAGGTTTATTAGGGGAAAGAGGGAGGGGGGCTAAAAGTTTTGATGTCCTTTTGGACCAACTACGAGACAGATAAGCAATGTATCTCTAGCCCAGCAGAATCCAATTTGCCTCAGTATAAGAAAATAAGCTGCTCTCCTTCTTCTTTGGAACAGATCTCCTGCTGGATGTCTGGTCCACAGGGCTCTGAGTTAAAGCATAGACTAATTGAAGCCGAATCATGTGAGAAGGCTCTTTTAACCTATAATTCTATAATTAATAATATTTCCTCCTACGCCAAACCACTGAGCCCTAATAGCCAAACCACCTTTTCAAATGCCTGGTTTGATAAAGAATGTCTGTTTTTTAAAAGTAAACTTAGACAATGATTTCGCCAATTCCAGCGGGGATCTTCCGCTTATCCCCCTAATCAGTTTTTGAGCTTAAAAGAGAATATGGCCAACTGTTAGCACAAAAAAAGCATGCCTTCTATTTGGGAAAATGGGCTAAACTTTTAGAGGCTGGCTGAACTAACAATACTCGAGCCTTTTGGCTTTCAGTCGGTAAACTCAAGCCTCTAACTAGTGTTGCTTCTACTTGCACCATCTCTCCGACTAGATGGTTCTCGTATTGTAATGATTTATTTAATGAGTCCCCCGCATTAGACATGAACAACTCCGGATCAATACCTCCTGATATCCCGAATTGGCCTCCAGTTTCATAGGATGAAATGGCGGAACTTATTGGATCTCTTAAATCTAATAAGGCCCCTGGTGCAGACGGGCTCCCTGTGGAGATATTGAAAGATAACATTGATTGGTGGTCATGATCTCTAGCCCACCTATTTACTCTAATTGATCAATTTGGTATTCTTCCCAATTCTTGGCTGAGTGCTATTGTAGTCCCCTTTTTCAAGAAAGGGGATCCCAACAATTTTGGTAACAATTAGTTTGCTTTCTGTCCTAGGGAAGCTTTATGCCAAACATCTGCTTGCTAAATTATCTAAATGGATGGCTGATCAGAACCTCCCTGGACGCAAACAAATTGGGTTTACTGTGAATCGATCCACGCTTGATCAATGTTCCACCCTAGCCTTTTTAGCCAAAAAGTACTGCAGGGCAAACTGTATGCAGCCTTTGTTGACCTCCACAAAGCCTTTGATTCTGTCAATAGATCTTTATTATGGGACAAACTCCTGCATTTGGGGATTGATAGGCGCCTTTTATTCCTGATTCGGAAATTACATACGGCCAATTATTGTCAAGTAAGATTTGATGGGAAAGAAATTACCAAAGAAATTAATGTCTCCAAAGGCGTCAAGCAAGGGTGCGTACTTGCCCTTTTCCTCTTTAACCTTTTTATCTCTGATTTGCCATCTTATTTGGAAAGGACCAATGGTCACCCGCCTAAACTAAACACAGCCGCAGTGCTGGTTTTGCTTTATGCTGATGATGCAGTTATTCTTTCCTTTCCTTTCCTTTCTCTCTCACCAGGGTTGGGAGGGAGCAAAAAGGGTTTTTCTTTTCTTTTTCTGGTTAAATTTTGTTTCAACAGTTAATTGTTTAATAAGTTAAAAATCTACATATAATTGCACAGGTTTATTAGGGGAAAGGGGGAGGGGGCTAAAAGTTGGAGTTATTAAAATAAGTCTTTTCTAGTTTAAGGTAGTTAGTTCTTGTTTAATAAAGTAATGTTGGTAGGTAAGGTTAATAATAGAATAGATAGTTACAGTTAATATTTATAATTGCTCAGTTTAGTTAAAATTTGTAAGTTATATTGCTAACTTCGTACTGTTTGGAAAATTCACTGGATTTGTTCATACAGAGTGTTGTAACTTTTGATAGCATTAAAATTAAGATATTAATGTGATTTTTATGTTTTAATTATAGATAAGGCAATACTATCAGTACTAAGATTTATTGGTAAAATAACGTTATAAGCCTAATAATCTTAATGATTAGATATTATTAATCTTTAGATCATGCTTTATACTTATTTTTAAGATACGACTAACTGACTTAGGTTTATAACTTATAATGTTAGAAGTCTAAAAAACCCTCTGAAGCGTAAATCAATAGGGAACATCCCAATATTGTTTTCCTGCAGGCGATACACAATTCCTCTAAATCTACAATAGTTTTCAATACAAACAAGTTTAAACACCAATACCAGGCATATGACACATCCTAAGCAAAAGGAGTTGCCATTCTTATATCTAACAATACCAACTTTTCTCTCATTAAAACTCTTAAAGACCTATTGCATAGATATTTATTTGTGGTAGGATGTATTAATGATATAACTTTGACATTGGTGGCCCTTTATATTCCTAACTCAGATCAAATTTCCTATATTTCGTTGGTCTTAGACAAACTTGCAGATTTCAGAGAAGGTGAAATTGTAGCGGGAGGGGACCTCAACTATATTATAGATAAAGTTTTAGACAAATCTAACTATAAAAATACTGGGGGGGAAACAAAAATCATTTAAAAGTAGACTTACTCTCCTAGCCAATATTTTAAATCACTTTCCTTTATTAGATGTTTGGAGACATTTCAATGTAGGAGAAAGAGATTATACTTACTTCTCTCAAAGACATGGTACATATACCCGTAACGATTATCTTTTAATCTCTCCATCCTTATTAGGCAAAATTCAAAATACACGAATTGGAACTTTGCAATGGTCAGATCATAATTGGATAACTTGTGATTTATTATTAAATATCGAACAAAGACAAACAACTTGGATATTGAACAAATCTTTATTGCAAAACCAAATCATAGTATCAGAAACTGAAACAGTAATTAAAAATTACTTTAATGATAATAATTCAGATGAAGTCTCTCCAGTTTATATATGGGATGCACTTAAACCGGTGTTAAGGGGACACTTGATTTCAAAATCGATGTATCTGAAAACAACAACAACAAAAAAGAGACCAGTTAACTATAGAAATAAAAAAATTAGAAGCTATTCATAAGCTAACAGAAAGCTCTACAACTTATAAGAAACTTTTAAGTTTAAGAAGGGAACTGAATGCTTTAGATATTTCTTACATACAAAAGAACTTGATACATTTAAAACAAAAATCTTGGCAAAACACAGCTAAAGCTTTGAAATTTTTAAATAGAAGAATCAAACAAAAAAGAGAATCTAGATTTGTTCCAGCAATTAAAAATCCTCAAGGTACAATGCAATTTGACTCAAAAGAAATTAAAAAAAACTTTTTAGAGTATTATAAGTAATGATATGACTCCAAATCTATTAATGAGAATAATATAAATCGTTATCTAGAACAATATTATAATAACATTAAACTTTCAATAGAACATAGAACAATTATGGAAAATCCAATTTCTGAAAAAGTGATATCAACTGCAGTTAACGACCTCAAAATTAATAAAGCCCCAGGACCTGATGGCTTTGTTTCTGAATTTTACAAACATTATAAAGAACTTCTACTAAAACTTTTAGTTAAGACCTGTAATCATATCATGCAAGTTGTAATCCTCCCACCCTCTTGGCTACAAGCATCCATCATAGTGTTGCCCAACCTGGGCAAAGATCCCACCAATGTCTCTTCATATAGACCAATATCTTTGTTGGATATTGATTTTAAGCTTTTTACTTCTATTTTGACTACCCATTAAAATTCTTTTATAACTCAATATGTCCCTCAGGACCAGGTAGGGTTCATGTCAAATAGAGACTTGACAGATAGTACTTATAAAGCATTAAGTTTAATTTACTACTGTAAGTTTAAACATCAAGAGGCAATTTGTGTGGCTTTAGATATAGAAAAAGCCTTTGACTCAGTCAATTCTACTTATTTGAAAAGAGTCTTGCATTTTCTAGTTTTGGTGACAATTTTTTGTGAATAATAAATGCAGTTTACGATCAGCTGAAGGCATCTTTAAAAATTAATGGCAACTCTTCTGATCAATTTACCTTAAAACGTGGAACAAGGCAGGGATGCCCCTTATCCCCAATCCCATTTGCCCTGATGATGGCGCCATTGGCTACAAGAATATGAAATCATTCTACAATATCTGGCATACACCTTCAAAATAGAGATTTTAAAATTTCCCTATTTGCAGACGATATCCTTTTATTCCTGACACAGCCCACAATCTCTCTGTTTAATGTATAGTATATACTGGAAGAATTTGGCAATATATCAGGATTACAAATAAACACATCAAAATCTTATATTTTTCCTATTAATTTAGATAATAAAACAATTGAATACCTTAAGCACTCCACCAACTTTAAATAGGTAACAACAAACATGATTTATTTAGGAATTAAAATTCCTTTAAATATACAAAATTTATTTAAAGTAAATTATACACCTTTAATTGATAACCTTCAAAAGCATCTAATTTTCTGGCACAACTTAAAGCTGTCTTGGCATGACAGGCTTAATATTATTAGATCATACATTCTAACAAAATTTATTTTTTTATTCCAAGCACTTCCACTGACATTATCAAAAAATCAATTAGATAAATGGCAAAAGTTATTACTTAATTTTTGGAGGCCTACAAACATCACAGAATTAATCCAAAAATGCTTTCCAGACATAAAACCCAAGGAGGTTTAGGTTTCCCTGACTTCTATAAATACTATCAAGCTACGCATTTAACTAATATACTTAAAATGATGCAAAATTATCAGAATTCTGATTGGATCTTTCTTCAACAGTGTTATACTTACCCTCATAGCATTCCGGAAACAATCTGGCAATCAACTTCAGAACGTCCCAAATGGATACAAGATAGCCTGCTTCTTAAAATCTTTTTAATTACCTGGGACAAAAGAAAAAAACAATTAGTTCCCAAAATTTCAAAATTCCAGAGTCTTTTTAATCAAAATTTGTTAATACCTACAAATTTTTCAATAAATCAAGGTAAATGGAAAAGGGCAAAAAATTGCATATTAGAAGACATTATACATAATCACAACTTAATAACTAAAGAAAAACTAGAAGAGAAGGTGCTACTATAACATGGTTGCAATATGCCCAACACCTAAATAACCAGCTAAATTTATCCAACATAAGTAAATATCCCTTAACTAATTTTGAACAATTATTTAAATTAATGAAAACATCAGGAAAACATATGATAGCTAAACTATACCTAGAACTGTTAACAGTAGAAGGGACAAAACTTCTTTCATATCAAAATAAATGGCACAAACTTGGACAAATGGTTTGGTCCGATGAAAATTGGAAACATTTATGGTCATCTTTTCCTTTCAATACCAATATTATTGAAATTAAATTACAAACTTTTAAAATACTTCCTGGTATCTCAGTCCGCAGAAGCTGTCTTATATATCCAACACAGCAAAACCAATGTGCTGGAAAGAGTGTGGGCAAATCGGAACATACCTACATAGCTGGCTTGAATGCCCTAAATTGGAAAGTTATTGGAAAGATATATTATCTCAAATAGCTCTCATAACTGGAGTTCAATTACAATTACAAGTGGAACAAGTAATTCTAAACAAATGGATATCTAATACTGGTTCAATTAGCACAAGAATTAGAGCAGCGATTCTCTTAGCAGCAGCTAAAAATGCAATAGCCATCTTCTGGAAGAACCCAGCTACTCCAACAAGACAACTGGCATGCAAAACTTTGGAACATGTATATAATGGCCAAGGTTACTGGAAATATAAATGATAAAGGTAAAGTTTAGCTTCATTGAGTTTTATAGCTATCTGGCTACCTATTTTGCAATACTTAACAGATAGATACTTTACAGCTTTGGTAACGTTTACAGTGTAATACTTAATGGTACTGTCATTTATACTAACTAATGTACCTATCAGTGCTATTATTGCTAGACCATTCTTGTATATTTTCTCCCTGTTACCTTACATGTTATACGTTTCGATTTTTCTTTTAATAAAAATATTACTATAACGAAGATAGACCATCAGAGCACCCTGGGGGGCAGCATCTGTGGTGTCTGGCAATCTTGGGCTGGAGGGGGCAGCAGTGGGAGGGCTTCTGGTGCCCTGGCCCCACTGCTGGACCTCCTGATGGCACCTGGTATATTTTGGCCGCTGTGTGACAGAGTGTTGGACTAGATGGGCCATTGGCCTGATCCAACATTGGCTTCTCTTATGTTCTTATGTTCTTATGAGATCTAGGAACTCGCAGTTGATGGCCAGCCTGCGGAGATCAGCCATGAAGTGGGGTCATCAGGACCCCACCTTCATCGCCAGAGAAATATACTGGGTTCAGATGCATTCAAGAGATCAGCTCATATTTTATTAGTGATTCAGCAAGAGAAAGAAGACTGAAAATCCCTGACTGAAGCCAGGTATTTATGTCTGAAAAGGGTTATACCCAAAACACCCTCCACTCCCAACAATAGGCTATTTACACTCTATTGTTTCCCAGTTGGTTTACTCCTGTCTCCTTACTGGCCCATTCTAGGATCCTAGCAATCTATTGTCATGCATCCCAAGCTAAGTCCTTTTGCCAGTACAGTTCAGGCTCAATACATAACAGGATCTTTCCCTGGTACGAAAAAGATATAGATACCTTGTGTGGCCTCTTTTTCCTTAAAAAATTCTCTGTGCAGAAGGGTTGTATTTTTGATCTAGAAAATGGCATGGTGGGAAGTTAGTTCCCCTCTCCTTTCTCAGCACCACAGACCTTTTTTTTTTTTTGCTTTTGGAGGGTCCTTCCCTCTCAACTTCTTTTTCCAACTGAATTTTTTTTTCTCCTTCAGTATCGTTTGTCCCAGGTGAGGTGACTCTCATTGGCCTACTCTTTGGTGTCTCTGCTGCTGTCATTTGTGGTACCTGGCACGGTATCCAAAGCGCTTTTCAAAAAATGTACAAATGTGTGACTGAAGTGACCCATGGTGATGAGCATGATCTCTGTCTCATGTATTTTAGTGAATCACATAATGTGGGTGCTTGCAAAATTTGCCAGGGATTTACCCTTAAGGCACATTCAGACAAAGTGTCCTATTTGAAGGCTGCTCTATGGGAGAAGGCTCTATTGTCCTTGGGTCCACTGAAATCAGTTCCAGGATTGGAACCTCTGAGAACCGGACAACCTTGAGCTGAGCAACCTCATCGGTTCCAGCACTGGAGTCCCATCCTGGACCACTGTCCATGCAATGTGTTCAAATGGCTCCAACATCTAAGCAGGCCTCGCGGCTGCCTAAGAGAGCCTCTTCAGGTACCCCTTCCTCAGAACCAAAACATCCTTGTTCTCCATCCCCAGCTATCCCAGCCTGTCCCTCATTGAAACCACCAGCCAAAAGGCAGAAGAAGGCTGGCTCTGCTCCCAAGCATCATAGATGCCTATCATTCTCACGAAGGCATACCTGTGAGGAGCAAGATGTTATCTTGGTACCCCTATGCACCCTGTTGCCTCATTTTGGTTCTCTGGCCAGGCCTCTGTCAGGATCCAAAGAGGAGCACTCCAGTCTCCCAGCAGGCCAGCAAATACAATCTGAACCGACCATGCCCTCATCATGGCACCAGTCTGGTTCACCTCAGTGGCCCTCATATTGTATGTCACTGGCATATCTTCAGCAGTGGCCCGAACATTGCCCTTTGTGATCCCAGATTCCAGCCCCCTGTACTGGTTTTTGGTCATGACTCAGGTAATCCTGGGTAATTGGAAGCCTGCTCTCCTTTTGTGCCACCTGATGTGGATCCCATTATAGCTCAGAGAGCACATCGGCACTGTCTCTGGGTGAAAGGGTTGGTGACCCAATGTCAATTTCCCTGAATGAGGATCTAAGGCTTTATAGTGAGCAGATGCTCAGGATGGCAAAGGCACTTAACACTGACATCTCCATGTCTGATAATAGGCCAAAAGATAAGATTTTGAGTTGCCTTTATCCTGACTCACCTGGTATTGTGGCATTTCCTGTTTTGGAGAGTGTCACTGACTTGATCATACTGATTTGGCAGAAACCAGTGTCTACAGCTACCTCTCACAGAGTAGAGAACCTATATAAATTCAAGCAGGCTCATGTGACTTTTTGGCAGTGCATCCTCTCCTTGTTCGTTGGTGACTGAGGACTTGCAGGTGCATCACAAGCCTGGTCAGCACTTATCTCCTTCTGATAGAGTCAGTGTTTTGATTCATTATATAGAAGTTGTATTCCTCTGCTGACCTTAATTTCAGGATCACAAATTAACAAACCATCATGAGTGGCTACTAGCTCTTCCTGTGGGAGAACCTGTCACAGTACTTGGACGCTCTTCCTAAAGAGCCAAGATCCTTGGCCAGGCTGATCCAGTCTGAAGCAGTTAGGCTTTCTGAACAGGCAGACATGCAGCCAATGTGGCAGCAAGGTCCATGGCCCCAACTGTTGTCCTGAGATGACATTCCTGGCTAGGTACAATTGCTCTCCCTTAGAGACATGTTGTAGGGTTGAGGATCTTCCTTTTGAGGGATCTAGCCTTTCACATCACAGATGAGTTCCTGTCTATGATCAAAAAGAATCATCAAGCTGCATAGTCCCTTAGTGTTTTTTCTTCACCTTCTGCTCCAAAGCAGCACTTCATCCCAAGGCAACATGGAATTGCTGTTCCTATTTATAAGGGTCAGAGGCACCACCACCAGCAGGTGCCATACCAGTATCCTCAGCGTCAATATCATCCACCCTCCTGTGCCAGGTTGTGCTTATCTGTAATTTTTGTTTTTCAACATCTTCTGTGCAGACATACATTTCCTCAGTCCTGCCCCGTTATGAGCTCTCACATATCACACTTAGTAGTGTGTGCTAGCAGTGGCCTGATAGGAACTGAAGGAAAGGGGGTGCCCGCCGCTGAAGCACGTGATAGCTTGGGTGGGAAAAGCTGTTTGTGTCAGCTTCAGAGGTGGAGGGGCAGCACTCAGGGTAGCTGGGAGAAAATCTGTCCACAGCTGGCCTGCGCAGGTATAGTCCCAATGTATGTCTGTACAGAAGACAACCATGAACAACAGTTACAGAGAAGTGCAACTCTGTTTTCTTCAAGAGAGATACATTATTTTACATTATTTTGTATTTTTCTTCTTTATTCAAAAATGGGTGTAGATGTTGAGCTGGTATGTGACCTTGAAACATAGAGCTGTGCTGTCAGTGCATGTTTAAATGTTTGTCCCAGTATCTTAGTTTTTGTTGAAATCATTACCAAACAAACAAATTGAAACTGTACAAATGGTATGATAAAAAGGAACCAAACACATTAATTTCTCAATTAGACCTTCAGCTGAATAGTTGCTCCTGAACTAGAGTTGCATTTTGGTAAAAAAATATAAACAATATCATATTTTATGTTTTGGGAAATTGTAGTTCTACTTTTTTGTGGGTATATAAAAATAACTTTAATATTTTTTTCAGGTGGTATAATAGCTTTATAGAGATTATGTAACTTCTCCCAGTTAATTTTGAATTATATTTGCCTTAACTATTTTCTTATTTATTATTTGAGTGTTTGTTAAAATGTGTTGGCAAAAGTTGTAAAAAGCTGCACTGCTGGTGTTCTAGTGATTGACAGTTTGTGTTACTATTAAGAAGCAACAAAATAAGCATATTTGCAGATATTTCCATTATAATACTTTCACAGTTAAGGAGAAATATCAAGCACAGATTGAAAAGCAAATTTCATTTTCTTCATGTTTCTGGGTGTCACAAAGAGCAGTTTCTGGATTATCCCATATGTTTGTTGTTTTTGGAGCTTCTTTAGGATGGCATTTTGGGGGTTATGAGTGGGATGCTGCTACTTCTGTTCAGCTGATTCACAGTTTGTTTTGCCCTGGGCCAAATTTTGGTTACCTCTCTATTTTCACTCATTTTATTATGTCTGGGTTAGTAGGCATTCCTGGATGTACATATGTAGTTTGATAACATGGAGTTTCTACATGTCTTTTCTTTGTACATACATGCGGCTATGCAACTTGTTGCCTGACTTTTTCCCCTCTTATATAAAATTGTAGTACATCTTGTAGAAGTCTGATAAGGATTGGTATTAGCAACAACTGTGTACAACCTGTGTACAAGCAAATCAAGAATCGTTAAACTTATTCAGGACTTAGTCAATTAAAACGTGTAACTATATATGAAGATACCTGTAACATTACTATTAAAATTATCTTAGAGATAAATTCCTATTTCAAAAGGCAATTTGGAAGTCATTTCAAATCCATGCCTTATAGAAGAATGCAGCTGATGATTTTGGCAAGAGTTTTAACTCTTAAATACTTTTAACTCTTAAGTGAAAGAGTATGGCTCACAGTTGCGAGATCACACATCCCTTTGTTCTGCGGGCTCAGCCCATCACTGTGCGATCAGACGCTACCACAGATGAGTCAGGGTTTTTTGCCGTTTGTTTCCCATGCGCATAAATGAGGAATGGAACCTCCATACTGAGGGTTCCCCATGGGGTATGCAGTTATGGGCATAGTGTGGGGGGGGGATGGCACCAAGTTAGGATGGAATGATCGGACCACACTGATGGCTTGAGAGCGTGCTTGAGCAATCAGACAGGGGAAAGTCCATCCATGGAACCAGTTAGAGCCAGTTTTCCCCTGGTGTCTTTTAACTTTGCTTCTGTGGTGGAGCAGCACGGGTTGCCAACAACTGCAGGACATTTCCCAAATGTTGCTGTCAGATCGTACCCTTTAGATCCATCAGGCATTTGCAGCTATGTTGGATCTAAAGGCACATATGATTACAGCCTATGATTCTTTCAACAAAGGGATGTGTTTGTGAAATTAAAATGGGAGGGTGCAACTTTCCTCAGGTACAAGAAAATGCTGGAAGGGTTAGTGACACCCCCCCCCTTCCATATAAGGAAGTAACATCAGCTGCTGTAGAGTATGGGCTTGGTACTGTGAATTGTCTGTAGATGTAACAGTTCCAAGTATCATATTTTATCTTCTTAATGACTACATTTCTCTGGCTGTTTCAGTTGTTTGTTTCCCTGACAACTCAAGCAGTCACCCAGATACTACATGGCACAAATATATATCTACATTGAAAGCTACTGCATGCTGGTATTTCTTTACTTGCTCTGTCAGACTCCTAAGTCATAAAGAAACTGAAAGAATGTGTCCTGGGGATGACTCTCCTGTGAAAGAGTCTGGTATTTCTAAATGAGCTATTCTGGATTTTGGCAGCCAGACTTCTGCAGCGAAGAGAACTACTGGGATTTGTTATTTACCATGATGGGTATGTCGGAGGTGACAACAACCAAGAATTGCACCTGTGAGGAAAATGCCACTCTAAACAGCATTCTAGTAATGCTCTACATGCTATCCTGCTACTTGAAGAGAATGTATTAGTTCTTAACATTCAATTTACCAATCATGATCTGATTTTGAAATACCCAGATTAACTATTGTTGGCTTAGTCTTTCTATTCTGTAATAGAGGTATACAAAGGTTACAGAAAGAAAAATGGAATGAAGATACTGAAAGGAAAACCGTTTCTATATAAATGAAACCATGAAGATGGAACATATAGTTAGTAAAGGGAGGGACAAGACCCTCACTGGAATGTTGGGAAATCCATGCTGTCATTAAATTATTAAAAAACAAGGCAAGACAAATCACCAGGAAATCAACTTGATCCTTTCAAGTCTGGTTTCAGATCTGGTTACAGGAGCAAAATTGCCTTGGTTGCCCTGGCAGATTGCTGTGCTGGGAAATTGAGGCTGTGGTCACACACTAAATAATCCACTTTCAATGCACTTTCCAACTGGATGATGCCAGTTCAAACAGTAAAAATCCATTTTGAAGGTGGATTATTTGGTGTGTGTAACCATAGCCTAAGGAAGTACAACTCTTTTGATTCTCTTGGACTTCTCCGTGGCTTTTGATACCTTCAATCTTGGGCCACCTCTTGGGTTTACAACAAGGTAGTACTGTTCTGCAGTGATTTTGGTCCTAGCTCGAAGGTAAGTTTCAGAGGGTGGCATTAGAGGACTGGTGCATAGCCCCTTTGCTTAGGGCCTGTGGGGTCCCACAAGGTTCCATCTTGTCTACCATGCTGTAGACACTGGGAGAGGTCATCTAGAGATTTGGGCTGGGTTGTTTTTGCTATATGGATGATACTGAGCTCTGTTGTGTGCTTCCATGGGATCCCAAGGAGGCTGTGGAACCCCTGTCTAGAGGCAGTTTGGAATGCAGGAGGGCTAATAACCTGAAAACCCTGACAAAATGATGCTATAGGTAGGTGGAAGGATTCAGGGCCAGCCAGTGGTGTCTGGGCGCCCTAGGCCAGCTTGTGGCGCCGCACCCCCCCGGTGATGCCGACCTCCCGGTGGGGCCTGGAGATAGGGGGCGGCGCCGGCAAGCCAGGGAAGAGGCAGAAACCTCCGTCTCTTCCCTCTAAGCGCAGCTTGCCTGCGGGGCACCCCGGCAAGCCAGGGAAGAGGCGGGGATTTAAACCCCCATCTCTTCCCTCTAAGCGTGGCTTGCCTGCGTGCCCCGCAGCTGCGGGGTGCCCAGGCAAGCCAGGGAAGAGGTGGGGGTTACACCCCCGTCGCTTCCCTCTAAGCGCGGCTTGCCAGCGCGCCCGTAGCTGCGGGGCGCCCCAGCAAGCCCAGGAAGAGGCGGGGGTTTAAACCCCCATCTCTTCCCTCTAAGCACAGCTGAGCCCGAGGGGGGAGGGGGAGGGCGGGCAAGCTCTGCCACCGCCTCCTGCGCCCCACCGGGGCACTTTTCACTGATGGCAGCGGTGGGGAGGTGGCGGGGGGCTTTTTGTGGGGGGGGCGCAGTTTGGCGCCCCTGCAGCTGCCAGTGCATTCTAGGCAAGCACCTAGCTCGCCTAGTGGGTGAGCCAGCCCTGGAAGGATTGACATAGGAACTGAGGTGTGCCCTGTTTTTTGGGAGTTGCACTCCTCCAGAGAAACAGGTTATAGCTTGGGCCTGCTGCTGGACCTGGGTCTTCTGTTTAATAAGCAGGTGGCAGCAGCAGACAGGAGCACATTTCACCAGCTGTGGTGTTCTATGGCCAAAAAAAGTCATGCCAGTGTCATGTGTGCTTTGATAACTTTTGTAATGTGCTATAAATGGGGCTACCATTGAAGAATGTCCATAAGCTACAATTGGCACAAAATGCTGCATCCAAAATGCTGACTAGAGTTAGGCTAGGGACCATAGCACTCCAGTTTTGTTCCACCTGCCTGGGTTCCCATTTTACTTCTGGGCCCAATTCATGGTGTTGCATGTTAAAGTCCTATAGAGCTTGGGGCCAGCAAACCTTAAGCACTGTCTGTTCCAATATGAACCTACCCTGCTTCAAGTGTTCTTCTGCCATCTGAGACTAGATGAGTGGCAGCCCAGGTAAGGGCCATCTTGCTTATGGCAATAAAATTATGGAATCCCCTACCAAGGAATATTTGTCTGCCTCCCTCTATCATTGTGTTTTACTAGCAGGCAAAGACTTTTGTTTGGCATTCCCTCACTGACCTGCCTTTCCATTTTTGTTTTTCAGTAATTTTGATTTTAATTGCTATATAAACTATCTCTCTCTCTCTTTTTGTATAGTTTTAAAGCTTATTGGAAAGTTTTGCTTGTTCACTGCCTTTGGGAAGTGAATTTAAGTGGAAAGGTGGGCTAAAATGTTTTAAATTAAATAAAATAGATATTGAAAATGTATACTGAGAAGGAGAGTGGGGGGGTGGGGAATTGGGATTTCCCTCTAGTCCATAAACAGGCCATTACTCTACAGGGACCATTTCTATGAATAAGGTTTTCTTACATTGTGCCGAGTGTTGTATATTTAAGACAATATGGGGATTAAGATAATAAGGGAGAGAGATAAGGTGAAGGAGGAATGTTGTGAAGGAATTTCTCTATTTTGAATTAAACTTTCTGACCTTGTGTTATAGTGGTGGTTATGATGCCTTTTTAAACATAGTATGGCAAGTACCTGTAGGGAATATGACTGACATATGGACATAAGAAGCAAGGTAATTAAGGATATAATTTATTATGAGATCAAGTTTTTTCACCTTGGTTATTTTTAAAGAAACAAGTTACTGTAATCTGAGCTGTAAAAAATCTGTTGGGACAGAGTTTTTCTACACCATTAGCTTGATATGTGATAATTTTGAGGTTAGTTTATTAAATATCATTAATGGATTTGCAACAAGCTTCTTATGTTTTATTTATCTAAACTCTCTAAAAGTCATAGAAGATCTTTGCTGAGCATTTCAAAGCCTATTTTTTCTAATTCTGCAGTGTGTTTTTGTGTGTTCTTTTCAGTGGAGGCGATAGTGGAGTTTGACTACAAGGCTCAGCATGATGACGAGCTGACAATCACAGTTGGTGACATAATCACCAATATCAGAAAAGAGGATGGAGGTTGGTGGGAAGGACAGCTCAAAGGCAGAAGAGGTTTGTTCCCTGACAACTTTGTAAGAGTGAGTACAAAGTGAAAACCGTTACTGTCTTGTGCTTGCTGTGTTACCTTGTTGAGATGCAGGGCTTAGTGATGTGTGCTTCCAAAATATGCCTGCTGTTTCTCTGTCACTATAAAAAACACACACCCCTAAACCTTGTGGGAGTGGTGTTACAGGCACTGGCAGGTAATGAAGAATTTGGTCCTGACATGCTGCTTTATAGGATATGTCTCTGTTTCCTTACTTTCTCTGTTAGGTTTTCCTTCCTTGTCTGTAATCAGAATAGTGTGGTAAAAGTTGACACCTGGGGGAAAAAAACTGCTTATATTAGACATAACTCTAGTTTGCGATTTTCATAAAGTAAATTACAGAATTCATTATAACGATTCTTGGATTCCTATATGCTCTGTCCCAGAAAATAATCCTTAAGAATACCATGCAAAATCTATAGATTCTGATGTCATTTTAAGTACTGAGAAATCAGTTTAACAAATCATCCTGCAAAGGAGCAGCTGTTTGTAATGTATATATACTGGAAAGTTCCTGTAGACAAAAAAAAGGGGAAAGCAAGATAATGTACATGTGTGCAAAATTGAACTCAGTCAAATAGATTCTCTGTGGATAGGTTAAGCAAAGAAAAATTGTAGAAGAAACATGGAACACTAGTCATCCAGGGTATTAATGGTATGTGATAGTGTGTTCTCTCTGCCGTGTGTCATGAGTAAAGTAGCATTGTCTTAAAAAGCTGGATGAGGAATACAGTTTTTATATACAGTTTGAGAGTCAGTTTGGTATAGAGGTTAGAAGCACAGACTCTAGTCTGGGAGAACTGGGTTTGATTCCCCACTCCTCCACATGCAGCTGCTGCATGACCTTGGGTCAGTTACAAGTCCATTCACAGCCGTTCTCTCATGAACAGCTCTCGAAAGAGCTCTCTCAGCCCCACCTACCTCACAGGATGTCTGTTGTGGGGAGGGGAAGGGAAAAGGGATTGTAAGCTGCTGTGAGACTCCTTTGGTGTAGTGGTTAAGTGCGCAAACTCTAATCTGGGAGAACCGGGTTTGATTCCCCACTCCTCCACTTGCACCTGGCTGGATGACCTTGGGCAAGGTGTAGTTCTGATAAGAGCTGTTCTTGAAAAAAGAGCAGTTTCTGTCAAGAGCTCTCTCAGCCCCACCTACCTCACAGGGTGTCTGTTGTGGGGAGGGGAAGGGAAAGGAGTTTGTAAGCCGCTCTGAGACACCTTTGGGTAGTGAAGGGCAGGGTATAAATCCAATCTCTTCTCTTCTCTTCTTCCTTTGGGTAGTGAAGGGTGGGGTATAAATTAAATCTTTTCTTTTTATACTAGAGTAGCCATTGTTTTTGAATGTGCAGCAGCTGAAACAGTAAAATTTTGAGGGTAGCATATGGAGAGAAGTATAAAACAGGAAATTGTGGTGGTAAAACTATGCCTGCTGCCTTCAGTTTGCAAAGGCAACCGTGTCTCTGATATGCTTGTAGATTGCTGGCACATATATACCACTTGAAAGAGCCTGCATCAGTGGTCTCTCTAGATGTGTTCTTCTCCAAATGACTTGCAGAACTGGTGAGCAGCCTCACCAGGTGCATCTCCAATGCAGGTCCCATTGAAATTAATGAGAACGTTGCATGATGACAGATGTTTTCCTGTGGTTCATGCATAATACTGGCAAGCTATTTGCAGGTGTGCCTGCGTATGGTCTTTGGGCTGTAAGCAGAAAATACAGCTTCCTGGTGTTGGTAAGTTTTAATGTATAAAATCAGAATGGAAGTCTCTAACTTAAGTCAACCAGACTCAAATCCAGTAGCACCACAGAGATCAGTAAGATTTTCAGGGTATGAACTTTAAAGAGACAAAGCTCCCTTTTTCAGATACAAAAGCTCATATCCTGAAGATCTTGTTGGTCCCTATTTCTTCTACTGCAGACCAACACAGCTAAACTCTGAAACTTAAAAACAACCAATGAGCTTCAATTACACCATCTACATAAAAAAGTAGATACATAATGTAACCTAAAGTTATATGGGATGGCCCTTGCCAGAGCAGCAGTGTCTTACCATTGCTAAATGTTGATTAGATATTTGTATTGACCTAGAGCACAAAGAGCAAGACAGCCTTAATCTTTTATACAGTTTTTGGTTTGTGTGAAAGATACAATGTAACTTGATGGATTTATGAAGTGTTTGTCATACAGAAGACTTTAATTGTAGGTGGTATTCTCAAATTACGTATTTACTACCACAGTTAAGTACAGACCTTAATACTGGGTTGGCTTACACTTTCTATTATATCCTGCTTGGTCTAGACATCAATGTGGCAAACACATACCATGAGATTTTAAAATAGGGCATGGAATTTCTTTCAAAACAAATGTACACCATGAGAGTAGGGGTAACATCTGCTTGGCATATGTAGTATGTACATAAAATATACTATGAACAGCCATTCTCATTTAATCTTTGAAGACTTAGAAGTGCTGAAAATGAAGCATGATCGTCTAGATCTCTCCAAAATTTTGGCTGGGTAGATAGTATAAATGAGGGATGTCATACTCATTTGTTATGAGGACTGGATCTGACATAAATGAGACCCTGTTGGGCTTGGCCATATGTGTCACAAAATGTAATGCTGGGAGTGGAGATATTAACTTTATAAAGGATACAAATACAATTAAATGTTTTTAACTTAACATAAAAACATGGTTAAAACATTAGCACTGTTGCAATATTTTTTTTATTTAGCAGTCTCTGATGGCTCTTGCTCTGACAACTGTCTGTGCTGTAGCAATCTTGAGTATGTTGTTCAGGTGTGTGTCTGTAAGCTGCAAACCTACTTTTGATTTATTGACAGTCATTACAGAAATCTCATGGTCCGTGCATTGAGCCTAGGACTCGGGGAGAACATAAAATGGCTGATCATTGCAAGCTTTTGTACATAAGTTGCTTCATGTGTTAGTCAAGAACATGTGAAGGCATCATGAGGGCTATGTGTTTGTCTATAAAACGACAGTCTTCCCAGAAAAAAAAAATCCTGCAACTCCTATGAGGCAGTGCAAGAATAGAGAGACAGCCATGTATAGTGGTGAGTATCAGCCTGCAATATGGGAAGTCTAGATTCAAAGTCTCCAGTCAGCAAAGGAAATGTGCTGGGTGAACTTTGTCTGGACACACACTCTCAGCCTAATCTACCTCATTGACTTGTTGTTATTTCTTTTTTCTTTTTTTTAAATCCCCCTGAAGGGTTTTTTTTATTGCATTTTCTAAATATCTACAGAAAAGGGAAGGGGTACTAACAAATGTAACTACAAGAAGGGGGAGATAGGAAAGAGAGTCCAAAACGTGGTGATTATATGCAGTGCTTACAAATGTGGCATTAACAAGTAAAAGCTTTCAGTTGTTAACCTCGAAGGTGACAGTTGAGTACATCACTTATGAAGCTCATACAGACTGTTTGGAGTATAATTCTGCAATACACTAACATTTCTTTTATACGAACATCAGGCACTCTCATCATCTCGTTGCAATAATTTCTGCCTATTACTTTCTGCCCCTCTAACTCTTTAAAATTTTTATCAATCAATACATGCAATCCAATAGCATTTAACTACCGCTATTAAAAAAACATCCAAGTTAGGCTTAAACATGTTTCTCTTAAAAGAAAACTCTCTATTTACCCTCTTGTTAAAAAAGAAAAGAAAGACAGACAAACTGGAACCTCCATATGCATCTCATAACACCCCTTTTCCCTCTTCCTTCTATGGAGTTAGCCTAAATTAATAAAATCCTTTTAAAATTGATTTAAACATTTCTTATCAATTTCTGTATAAACCCTTCCCCTTAATTTTTCCCAACATACCCCCTTAGCCAAAAATCTCATCTCTAGAAAGGGTTCTTCACTGTAGAGCCTTCTCCTCAGTCTTCTTTAACTCAAAGTCCATTGTTGTTAACACCTGAACCACCTTTCGCCCAACATTCTATTAGCTTTGTCTCCCCATCAAGATATATAGTAACTTTATTTTTTAGGAGGAGAGTTTCCCCTCCCCCCCACTTGTTGTAGGGGAGACATAGCTGCCTTGCCATCCATCTTCACAACTACTCAGTTACTTTCGAATTCCTAGTGATGATTCAGTTTCGGTTTAATTTTTACTGTGACACAGACGCCATTCCAAAGATGCACTCCAGAGCTTGAGAGTCTGTCTATCTTCTCTTTGTTATCAAAACGCCAGGGTCCCATAAATCCATCAAATCGTTTCGCCGCCTCTAAGAATTCTCTAAATTAGTCAGCCTTATTTCCAGCTTATTCCGAATTGTTTTCTTTTTAGGCAGAGGGAAACTCCCCCCCCCTTCAACATTTCACAGCCTCCGCTTACAGAGGTATTTAGAGTTTCTTCAAGAAAAAAGAGGGTTCTTCAATGCCTAAAAAAAATTGCTTTCTGATGTTTGCACAGTCACTTTATCTTTCGAGAGGGGGGGTTTCCCACCCTCTGCCTGCTAAAGGAGGGTTCTGCATCATTTCCAGCCGACACTCAGAAAACACTTCAAGCTAATGTGAGTTTCCATTTCCATTCAATGCTTCTCTCTTTTCTATTATGTTTTTCCTTCACTTCCCCTGTCCCTTAAAAATTTCATTCTTATATTGTTATATTGTTATGCGGGGGGGGGGAGTTCCTTTTCCCCCGCTTCTTTTTGGAGGGGGAAGGGGAAGACTTTATTCCAACTCAATCTCTCACTATGATATTAACAGTCTTTAAAGGAAATTCTAGTTCTTCCTTCTAGCCATTTCTAGCTAGCCGTATAAAATGCTTTCAGTTGCTGTTTTTTTTTTTAAAGTCCCAAATATTTGCTTGTGTGTTACTCAGTTCATAGCTCTCAGTATTCCTCCGTCACAGTCCCTTCATTTTCCAATTCTCCGATGTTAGTTTCTTTTATCTAGTCCTCCATGGGGGGGTTACAATTGTCTCCCCCACCCATGCTTGCAAGAATATTCCCACTGGTGCTTCGTTAGCTTGTACTCACACTTCTTCAATAAGAAATCGATTCAGCCAGTCGCTTGATTACAGCTTAATCACCATCCGCTTGGTTTCCGGTACACAAAGCCTCGGCCATTACTGGAACACAGCAGAGAGACCGTCGGGGCAAAAGGATGCCCCCACCCCCAGGCTAAAAGCCGGGGGTTGGCAAACCTCAGCGCCCCCTGACTCAGGGCTTATCCTGAACCCTGGGGAAAAGCATACGATCGCCCTTCCTCTCTATCTGCTGGTCTGCAGCCCGTCCCCCCAGGAGAAGGGGAAGAGGGCTGCCATCAGCTTGCCAATCCAGAAATGAATCGCCTTGTTGTTATTTCTGATCTAAATAGTTCACATTGCTTTCCTACTGAGAAAGACTGGGTAATGAGGGCATGAATACAGTGATAAAGGGGAGGCAAACCTAGTTGCACCCAGGAGATCCACAGCATAATGAGCCCAACAAAACACACATACAAAGCATAATAAGCCCAACAAAATTCACACACACTGTATCAAGGCACACAAAAGCTCATACCTTGAATAACACTTTGTTGGTTTTAAAGGTGCTTTGTATTTCTCCTGTGCGATTGAGGCAGGTGAGCAAAGGAGAGGAAGGGGAGGAGTCTCAGCCAAGAAGGGAGGGAATCCAAAAAAACAAGGGAAAAAGACTAGCATCACAGAAGTCCCAAATATACAAATTCCACTAGTAGAAAACACCATCAAAGATTGCCAAACAATATATTAAACAATTATAAAGTTGGTGGTGTCACAACAACATTAGTACATACTGTAACTATAATGAGGCATAAGATACAGTATTTCCTCCTATTTAGATAAGAGATAAAGTCCATGTAATCAATGTAACTTGATAGGAGGAGTCCACATAGTCATAATATTGTCCAAACAGCCTTTGCAAAGACACCTTTCATAGTAGTTATTTTGTTTAAAAGGTAAATACATACATATCAAGAGTAATAACAACACAATGCTTATTTTAGTCAAGATATACCTTTTTCTGCATCCCTCAGCTTTGTGTGCCCAAGGCAAGTTATTTGCCTTGCCCTTGTTACAGCTCTGGAATGAATGTGACGTGCATGAATTGTACTGGCAAGCAAACTTAGTAGATATGCAAAAAAACAGGAAATCGGGATCCATTGGAAAATCTGGCAGGACACTACACTGTGATTGTTGTCATTGCTTGTCTACGACTACAGCTTTCTGGCCATAAAACAAAATATTTTGGTGGTTTATATTTGGTAGACGTATAGGAGTAAGAAAATAGTGCTGAATGTCAGCTTGTGAATATGAAGAAATGACGGTCCTGACTAGTCACCATCTGATGAACTACAAAACAAGGAATACATTGGTTGGTTTCAGACTAAATTTTTAAATGGAAGAATGGAACTTTCCTGTCCCCCTCCCCTTTGAACTCACTGATCACAATGAAATGGTGCGGGGGGGGGGGTGACCCAGAGGAATAATATGAACAGATTCTGCAGTGGGAAAGGGAAATTAGTAGGAATTGCCAATTCAATTTGTATCTAACCTATTGTGAGGCCATAAGAAACTGATATATTGCATACCTGAATATTACTCTTAATTTGTCATTATGTGTGTGTGTATATATTCCTTGTAATATATTGAAGTTGCTTTTTACAATTACATGCATGTCTTTTGCATATTTCTGAAACTTCAAATAAGGAATAGGTCCTAGAAAATAGGAAGAGAAGCCAAGGGTAGCCCTAATCTTTTCCAACTCTTAAAATTTAGCCATCTCACTCTTAACATAAGAACATAAGAGAAGCCAATGTTGAATCAGGCCAATGGCCCATCTAGTCCAACACTCTGTCACACAGCGGCCAAAATATACCAGGTGCCATCAGGAGGTCCAGCAGTGGGGCCAGGGCACCAGAAGCCCTCCCACTGCTGCCCCCTCCAGCACCAAGAATAGAGTGCATCACCAACCCCAGACTGAGAGTTCCCATCTATACCCTGTAGCTAATAGCCACTGATGGACTTCTGCTCCATATGTTTATCTAATTCTCTCTTGAAACTGTCCATGCTTGCAGCTGCCACCACCTCCTGTAGCAGTGAATTCCATATGTTAATCACTCTTTGGGTGAAGAAGTATTTCCTTTTATCTGTTCTAACCCGACTGCTCAGCAATTTCATGGAGTGCCCACGAGTTCTTGTATTGTGAGAAAGGGAGAAAAGTACTTCTTTCTCAACCTGCTCAATCCCATTCATAACCTTATAAACCTCGATCATGTCACCCGTCAGCCGTCGTTTCTCCAAGCTAAAGAGCCCCAAGCATTTTAACCTTTCTTCATAGGGAAGGTGTTCCAATCCTTTTATCATTCTAGCTGCCCTTCTCTGCACTTTTTCCAATGCTATAATATTCTTTTTGAGATGTGGCGACCAGAACTGTACACAGAATTCCAAATGAGGTCGCACCAATGATTTATACAGGGGCATTATGATACTGACTGATTTGTTTTCAATTCCCTTCCTAATAATCCCCAGCATAGCGTTGGCCTTCTTTATTGCAGCTACACACTGTCTAGACATTTTCATTGAGTTATCCACTACAACTCCAAGATCTCTCTCTTGGTCCGTCTCTGACAGTTCAAACCCAACGTGTATTTATATTTAGGATTTTTGGCTCCGATGTGCATCACTTTGCACTTGGCCACATTGAACCCCATTTGCCACATTGACGCCCACTCACCCATCCTCAACAGATCCCTTTGGAGTGCCTCACACTCCTCCACCCTGAACAACTTCGTGTCATCTGCAAATTTAGCCACTTCACTGCTTACTCCCAATTCCAAATTATTAATAAACAAGTTAAAAAGCATCAGACCGAGTACTGATCCCTGTGGTACCCCACTGCTTACCACCCTCCACTGAGAAAGTTTCCCATTTATACTCACTCTCTGTTTTCTATTTATAAGCCAGTTTTTGATCCATAAGAGGACTTGTCCTTTTATCCCATGACTATTGAGCTTACTTAGGAGCCTTTGATGAGGAACTGTATCAAAAGCTTTCCGGAAGTCAAGGTAAATAATATCTATTGGGTCCCCCTTGTCCACATGTTTGTTCACTCCCTCAAAAAACACTAACAGGTTAGTGAGACAAGATCTTCCCTTACAGAACCCATGCTGAGTCTGCCTCAATAGTTTTTGTTCATCAATGTGCCTACTAATTCTTTCCTTAATAACAGTTTCCACCAACTTACCTGGTATCGATGTCAGACTGACTGGCCTGTAATTTCCCGGATCTCCCCTAGAGCCCTTTTTAAAGATGGGAGTGACATTAGCTACCTTCCAGTCCCCAGATTTTAAAGAAAGATTACATATTTTTGTCAGGAGATCTACAAGTTCACATTCAAATTCTTTCAGAACTCTCGGATGAATGCCATCTGGGCCTGGTGATTTATTAGTTTTTAAATTGTCCATCAGTCGGAGGACTTCCTCTCTTGTCACCGCAATCTGATTCAGGTCTTTCAAACCCCCTCCCGAAATTGGTGCTTCTGGAGTGGGCAAGCACTTCTCCTCTTCCACAGTGAAGACAGAGGCAAAAAATGCATTCAGCTTCTCAGCCATTTCCCTATCCTCCTTCACTACTCCTTTTACCCCTTGGTCATCCAAGGGCCCCACTGCCTCCCTGGCTGGCTTCCTACTTCTAATGTATTTGAAGAAAGTTTTATTGTTGGCCTTTATGTTTTTTGCAATATGCTCCTCATATTCCCTTTTTGCTTGCCTGATCACAGACTTGCATTTTATTTGCCATAGTCTGTGTTCCCTTTTATCAACCTCACTAAGACTAGCTTTCCACTGCTTAAAGGAATCCTTCTTACCTTTTACAGCTTCCATTACTTTATTTGTTAACATGCAGGCTTTTTTCTATACCTATTTGTACCTTTCCTAACCTGCGGTATATATTTTTTCTGAGCTTCTAGGATTGTATTTTTAAATAGTCTCCAAGCTTCCCCAATGGTTTTGACCTTCTCCACTCTTCCTTTCAATTTCTTCCTCACATGTCCCCTCATACCAGAGAAGTTACCCCTTTTAAAGTTAAAAGTGGTTGCGTCAGTCTCCAATTATGCTAATTCCCCCAATTAATTTGGAGACATCCAATTTGGGTAACATAGAAGCAAAAAAAAAAAAAAAATCAATTCAGACAGTCTCATGTTCTTCCAGTACACATAGGGACTTGCCTGGATTATTTGTAGCCTCCCCAGTCTTCTTTGAATGGCTTTTCAGGAAGAACGTAGATGCGACGAGAGGCTGTGGAAACCCTAATGGGGACATACAGATTCCATACCGAACCAGTCAGTCCCCTGTCTCTGTTCTCAACGTGTAGTGACATTACTGTTTTTGATGTGATGTCAGCATGCCCAAGGAGTCAGTCACTTGTAAATTTTATTGTAGAGAAATAAGCTTTTTTAAATAGATTGCTGAATTTCTAATTAAGAACTCCAGAAAAGAATTCTCAGTGAATGTGATGTGTAAGGACTGTTTGGAAAAACTGTACAAATAGATAACTAAGGCCTGAAAATGAATTGAATTATGCAGTCTTTCCCCTTTTTGCATTAAATGCATTTTAAGGATTCTATTTTGTCTTTCAGTAATATATCAGAAAGCAGTTTAGAACACAGTTGGAAACTACATTGCTGAAAATTTGGTCCTCTGCTTTTCTGCATCTGTTTGATTGGGGGGACGGAATGATTCTGCAGTTACCTTCCAGCACTGTGACTATACTATAAAAAATCTTAAGGAGCAATTTAAGTACATGACTGATGTATGTCATTCTCTAGGGAGATAGGGATATGGGAAAGAGAAAGGCAGATGCTTGTCTTTTGATTCAGTCTATTTTTGGCTTACTTAGTTGAAGATAAATATGCATTTCCTTGGGGCTTGGGGCTTTAGCTTTCAATTGAGTGGGAATGCTGCCCAAATGCATTTTTTTCAGTACATTTTGAAGATGAATGTGAGCTTTATTTCATATATCAATTATAATCTTCAAAATAGCAAAAATCTTAAATCTTTTCCATAAAGCAGGGCTTCCTGGTGGGACAAGTTTTGGACAGGGCAGTACTATCATAATATGGAGTTCCTTTTTTAAGTCTTATGTGCATCTGTTATGATGAAAGAAAGAGCTGCTTGTGGTTCTGCTTGGAAACATGGCAGCCTTTCCCAGTAAGCATTGGGAAATGTAGTTCTAGGACTGTCAGACTATACAAAGAATTGCTGAAACACATTTTACTTTTTATAGCACAGCTGTAATTGTAGCTTGATTTCTTCTCTGTTAAAGGAACCAAAAAAGCCCTAGTAGCAAAATCAGTTTTCGTTCATGCATTTTGAGTTCTGAAATTTGCATCCTACAAAGTGTCTCATGCATCATAGTGTTAATAATTGTGCATACACTTGTCAGGATTGATTTGGTGAATAAACATCACTCTGCCCAAACATAAGCACACACACGTAGATGGTAAATCTATTCAAATGCTGATCTTTCTTCATGTTAAAAGCTTGGTAAAAAGGGTTGCATTTTTGAATGGCAGCAGTCTCTTAATTGCAGCTTATTTTTTAGGTAGACTAGATATTGGAAAACTTACAATGTGACTACCGAGAACTTTGCTATGCAGCTCTTATTAGAGGATTGTGTATTAAGTTGTTTCTAAAATCCCTTCTTTACTAATGAAGAAAGGACCAGATGGAAGAAAATCCTGTAGCCTAAAGTGTTTGAACATGTTCATTATCCAGGTGGGGTTATGGGCTTTCAGCCATCTTGTTCCTGCACTCTGCTCTTTAAATTGGCAGCTGCGTTAGAGAACTGCATTAATTGCTCATGAGAGAATGAAGAGCTTTCTCTGTAGACAGCACTGTTGGCCACTGAGCTGGGCCCAGCTGGTACTCTCCTCTTCTTCATTTATGAACAGTAATATCTTAGGTATATCTTCCAGTTTTCTTCTTTTGCAAATAAGTGTGCTTGTAGAGTAATCTTATTTCCAGAGGTTTTTTGAGCCCCCATAATATGTGTGTATTAGTGGTAGCAATTATTTATCAAGTTTGCCATCCCTTCAGTAAATATCCTTTCTGAGACTGAGCAATAATATTGCATGTTAGACAATAACAAATTCCATGCACATTTTGGGCATGTCATTATGGGGAAGCAACCACTAAACACTCCCACCCAAGTCTTAATAGTTGCCTAATAGTTGTTTTGCCATGATGATATGTGTTGTTGTGCTGTTCATTTAACCTATGAGTTTCATTTGGATTTCTTCAACTGTGCTCATGGGCTTATTATTGAAAAACCTATCTGAAAAGAACAATCATACATGTTTTAACTAAGCATGGTTTGTCTAGTGAGGCTTGGCAGTCAGTATAAAACATTGTATATACTACCAGGTCTCTTGTGATGATTAATTTTTACAAGATCCTTCTTACCGTAATGAAACTCTACAATTGTTTCCATAGGAACAAGGCCATAGTAAGTAGGAGAAAAAATCTTTGATTGAGTGAGCCCGAATGATAGATGTAAAAATTATAATGATTGCAGAGTTTTAGATGACTCTATGGAATGATTAAAATAATTTGGCTGCCAAGTTGATCAAAAGACTTAAGCCCTTCTTTTGTCATTTATGTAAATCTGTTCAGCTAGACCCTGTTTGAGATACGTACACACACACAGATATGTATGTGTATGTGTGTGTGTGTACGTGTGTGCACACACATGCTTCTGTCACTTGAGTTGTTTGTTTTTCCACTTAAGTGTTTTTTCTCAGGACCAAAAATTTCAGTAATGTATAAGGTATGAAACCATATGAAAGAAAAAAAATGCAGTTCCATTTAAGGAATTCATTTGTGTTTTTTGAACCAGCAAGTTAATTTTAGTTATGTTTAAATATTTACAGCCCCAAATCTTGTCTAGCTCTTATCCCTTGACAATAATGTCAAAAGCATATACTTCCCAGGCCAAATGCACTTTCTTTGTATAATTTGTTGAACAAACACATACATGCTTGTTGAAGCATTGTGTTGGGCAGACTGCCATAAAAATGAACCTTCACTTTATAGGGACTGTCTTTCCTCCGTCATGTGATGCTCATAGTCCATAGTGACTTTAACAAGCTTAATGCTTTGCTGTAAGTTGCCTAAATTTCACTGAGAATCATGTTGGGCTAAGGCTGCATTTTATCTGAGAAAATATAATGAATTCTGAAAAGTAAGGTCAAATAAAAAGGACTCGAGTAGTTGTGTGGATTAATTGTTTTTTACTATGGTTTACATTCATTGTTCAGAATCATTGTTTTTAGATTTGACCAGAAGGGATACTGTATAATCTTAGCTGTTAATCTGTGAAAGAAAACATTTGATCTAATTTAAATAATTTAACAGCGTTCCGTGCGCCTTGGTGTTTAGTCATGCTGGCCACATGACCACGGAAACGTCTTTGGACAGCGCTGGCTCTTCGGCTTTGAAACGGAGATGAGCACCGCAACCCTAGAGTCGGATTCGACTGGCTTTCGAGCAAGGGAATCTTTACCTTAACCTAAATACTTATACCCCGCTTCTTTGAAATTTAAGACAGTTAACGCAAAAAGGTAAAGTAGTAAGTAATGCAAACTGAAAGCACTGATTCAAATAATCTGAGAAAAATATGAACTTGAAACATTGATGTAAATCTTGGCAAGAAATAAGAAACTATGGACTTTTTCTAGATCTTTAGCATGTTTTTGTTCTTTATTAGATGTAATGCTTCTGTTTGTTAACATGCCTTCATAGTTGGAAGCACTCTATTTTCTTGAAGGAACTGTTTACAGTAGACTGTTTCTTCTTGAACTAACAGCTTGTTCACTTCTACTTTGTCACTGTAGAAAATGTGGAAGGAAATGCATATCTTTCTGCCAATCTACAGAAGCAGATGTTGAAGAAATCTAACTGTTCACTTCCTCCTCTGAACACTTAGAGGTAAAAGGAAGGAACAAAGAATGTGGTGTTGAAATGTCAAGATTCAAAATGCTGCTTTTAAAATATGCAGGCAATTAACATTACATATTTCTTTCATTGAAATGTTAGCAATTATTTTAAATTTTAGATCATTTTAATTTGTCGGGCACAAAATCCCAACTTTTAATTTGTTTTACAATGAATGCCCCTCGGGCCAGTTTGCCAACAGGGAAAAGCCAATCATACCAAATGGGGGAACCCAGCCGCTCTATGAGTAACTTTTCTTAATGTATGAGTAGTGCCCTCTGGGGGCAGGAGAACATTGTACCTGGAGCCCGATCTTTATTTACTTTATTTACCAGTCCAGACCCCTGAAGGTGTGGTTCATTTCATCAACCTCAAGGTTACACTACATTACATAGTAGAAGAGCTACTGTGCTGCCACTTGCCTCCTACTTTTGCCTTCTTTTCCTGCCAGCTTCCTCCCATTTCCCCTTTCTCCATTTTTATAGCCCGAGCTTCACACGTGGTCCTTGAGTTAAGCTCCACCCTCTTCTCCTCTGTTCCCTGTCCTGCCTCAAGACACCTGGCCCCAGAGAGCCGTTGTTCTTCCACCCAGGCTTGCTCTCTGCCTCCACACTCTTAAGCTTTCCTGCACCAGACTACAAAGGCTGCCCTATTGCTGACGCTATCCTGATTGTACATTTAATGGTCAGGAGGACCTATTATTCTACACTTACATCAGTGTGAATGTGTCACTTTCCATTTTGCCCCAAATTTATATTAAATTGTCTGAGTCAGAAGACTTGTCACATCACACTTCTAAGAGCTCCTGGCTTTATACCCAGCACCAGCGAAATTGCATATCTGGGCAGTGATCCCATATAAGGGCCATAAGGAAGCTAGCAGAGGTGAGGCAGCTGTGCGAACTACATACATATGAATAAGTCGAATTAACTTACATGCAAAAAATGAGAAAGTTTAAAAGTAAGCTTTCAACGTACCCACAGCACTACTGACAATTTTTTGCTGCTTTTTAGTAGACCTGCAGGTACAGTTGGGAGAGCAGCATAAATATCTGTGTACATGAATAATGAACAGCAGGGGTCTTTTGGGGGGGGAGCACACAGGAGCGCAGCTCCGGGAGCTCAGGAGCCAAGCCCCGCCCCCAGCCGATGTCCGGGAGAGTCTTTCAGGCAGCCGAATGTCAATTTCAGCTCCATTATATCCTATGGGCCATTGAAGTCAATGGTGAAAACATAGGGTATATTCTGGGGGCTGGAGGGGAGGGTTTGAGGGAGAGGCTCCAAACTTACAGGGTAGCTGTTGGAGCCTCTCCCCAAGATACTCACCAAGTTTCAAGAACATTGGATCACGGGGTCCAACTCTATGGGCCCCCAAACAGGTTGCCCCCATTCCCTCCACTGTTCTGTATGGTGAGAAAAAAAAATAATTTTTTCCCACCATAGAGAACAATGGAGGGAATAGGGGCAACCTGTTTGGGGGCCCATAGAATTGGACCCCTTGGTTCAATGTTCTTGAAACTTGGTGAGTATCTTGGGGAGAGGCTCCATCAGCTACCCTATGAGTTTGGAGCCTCTCCCTCAAACCTCCTCCCTCCAGCCCCCAGAATATACCCTATGTTTTCACCATTGACTTCAATGGCCCATAAGATATAATGGGGCCAATTGCCGCCCAATTTCTTTCATTCCCTCCTTTCCTTCTCTCTTTTTCCTCTTTCCCTCCTTCTTCTCTTCTCTCTCTTCTCTTCTCTCTCTTCTCTTCTCTTCTCTTCTCTTCTCTTCTCTCTCTTCTTCTTCTTCTCTCTTCTTCTTCTCTTCTCTCTTTCTTTCCCACCTTCTTCTCTTCTCTTTTTTCCTCCTTTCTCTGTTTCCCTCCTTCTTCCCTCTCTTTCTTTCCCTCCCCTTTCCTTCTCTTCCTTTCCCTCTTTCCTTCCTTCTTTCCTTCTCTCTACTCTCTCTCTTTCCTTCCCTCTTTCTTCCTTCTGTGGCCCAACTCTCGTGAGAAGGAGTTTAAACTTTAAACCCCTTCTCTCTTAGCTCCCCCACCCAGACTGGCTGGGGAAGGGGAGGCTTTCGAACATGCCCCCCCCCGTTTTGCTTCCCCTTCTGACATCACTTCCGGTGATGTCAGGGGGCGTGGCATATGCTAATAGTCTAATAGCTCATTAGCATACCATATGCTAATGAGCTCCTGCAGCTGTTCTTCTACGAAAAGACCCCTGATGAACAGTATTTTTACACTGAGCATTAACGTCTGCGGCCATGCTAGTCAATGAGCATGAAGCATAGTTGCATCTAAGTATAATCACAAATTGGACCATTTCAGAATCTCCAGATCCACAAGTATTTTATGTACCAGGTAACAATAAGATTAAATGGTGTGGTGGGGAAATATAGCCACTATGAACTGGCCTTGTGTGAATAATATTACAAACAAATAACAAAGACTTGCTAATAAACTGTGTAATAACTGCACATAGTTGTTTTGGGGAAGAAGTAGAAATCTACAAATTAATTTTTCGTTTGGGTTTGTTTCTTTTAATTTTTATCTATTTAAGTCTAAGATTCAAAAAGTACCATTTACTTATACAAGTGTTTATGGATATCATACTAGATCAGGAATGGACTCTCTTCCCTTTCCTCCTCTGCAATCCCAAAATTAGCCCCAAAATATTTTACAAGATAAAATTCAGGAATGTAAAATAACAAGAACCAGGGCTTTTTTTGTAGAAAAAGCCCAGCAGGAACTCATTAGCATAATAGGCCACACCCAACAGCAGAAACTCATTACCATATTAGGCCACACACCCATGCTTCCAGAAGTGTGGTCATCCAGCCACACCCACCTTTTGCTTCTTATTCCATTTACCTTGTTTGTTGTCAAAACCCAGGGCTTTTTTTGGAGCAGGAACTCCTTTGCATGTTAGGCCACACACCCCAAATGTAGCCAATCCTAATGAGTTCCTGCTGTTGGGTGTGGCCTATTATGCTAATGAGTTCCTGCTGGGTGTGGCCAACTCAGGAGCCAGCTGGAACTCCCTTCCTGTGCAGTTCCTGCCCAAAAATAGCCCTGACAAGAACAGAGAAGGAAATAAATCAACAGATAAATTCATAAAAGTCTATCAAAATTTAAATGCCACTGGTTCAATGCCTTAACAAATTATAATATGTTAATTTAGCATCTATATAGAAACATGGGTGCCTGGGCAGTGTGCCTACAAGGAGTAGATGTTGCATAACTGGAAGCTGCAACCACAAAGAAGGCACAGACTATGTTATCCACATATTATATTTGAATGGAGTAGGGCAGATTCTGGAATTCATTTCCAGAGAAGTGTCGTTTACCTCTATCACTTGGTGCACGGTGAAGACTGTTCTAGAAAGCATTTGGAAGTTGAGTATGCTTATCTTGTTTTCTTTACGGCATCTGCTGTTCTCTGCCTCTTTTTTTGTTGTTTCGAATTGTTTTTCTGAAGTTTTTGTTTCTGTTTTGTCAGCTGATTTGAGTGAACTAATCACAGGATTAAATAGAAATGTTTTAAATGAATATGGTAGAATGTCATTTTTAGAGACTGCTCCAGGGTATTTCAGCACTTCGTACTGAATTTGTTGCTGCTCCCAAAAGTTCCCTGAGCAATGAACACATTTTGTTTTGGTAGAGTAGGGAATTATAGGAGGAAAAGTTGAGTTTCAGAAGCACAGTATAAGATCACATTGTGGCATTGGATCATGTCGTTGTGACCCTTCATTGTTCTAAAATGTCCCATTGTTTTGACTTTGATCTTTATTTATACTCTGATTTAGTGACCTGCTGTTCAGAATGCTTACAATTAACCCATAGGTTTGCTTTCATAAGATTTAGAGATTATATATTATAATATAGACAGCAATGTGATGCTGAACTAAATTTGTGTGAAGGAGGGGTGAAGATTTCTGAACTAGGCCAGGTTTGAAGTTTAATATCTTTCACTGGTTTGATATTGCCTTTGTTCAATGAGTACAGATAATTCTGACCCACATTATAAAATCCCATTAAATGGTTTTCAGATCATTGACCATTGAAAATGTGACTCTAATGTGCTTTATGGACTGTGATGCTTTGATTTTTGTAGCATCCACCACCTATTATTGTGTGGGGGGGGGAAATGATGAAAATGCCATCTTTTGTGTTGGAAGGTCAGGAATATTCCTATTTAGTAGCAGTTATCACAGCTTAAATAGCAGGAGTATTTAAAATGAGATTTGTCATAGTGATCAGTTGGTTGAAGTAGTCAATTAGGAAATATGTCCTCTTTTTTGCTTTTCAAAATATGGTAACCCTAGGTTATAGCCATGATGGCGGTTACAAGCTTCTGTTTAAAGTGAATTTTGAAGGAAAAGGTAACAAATGAATGCACAGCTGCACATGTTTATGCATTGTTTCCAGAAGTTCTTAAATACACAAGTATGCTGTGGTTTGTATTCCTACTCATGTTTAGACTAGACAGTAAACACTAAACTAGGAGTGTAATCCTAAGAAGAGTTGTACCATTTAAAATGCATTGAAGTCTTTTAAAAATAAGATTCTATTTCTGACAGAATAAAAAAATGTTCATCCCATTGATAAACTGTACCCCCAGTGCCACTACACTTGCCATATTCCCATACCACACAGCCATTCACCACAAATGGAGCAGTATTTGGCCATACGTACTTAGCTTGCTCACATAATTTTTTTTTAAACTATCACTTCTTTAAAAAGTTCTCTGTTGTTGATTAGGTAGCATTTCTAATTTGTAATTTCTTTCTGATTGCTCTTTTCTTTTTATAATGTGTGATATTCTGTAGGAATCAAATGAACAAGGAAAATAACCACCTTTTTGTTTTCTTTAGTATCTTGTACCTTTTGTGTAAGTTGCTTTGTGGAAGGGTGGTAAATGAAGTATAACAACAGAGGTGTCAGAGGTGTCTGAATCAGAAATATTGCTCTTTTGTTTCTGGGTTGAGTTCAAGTTTAACTGGCACTTAAGAAACATCCACCAAGGAAACAATGCTTACCTTTAAGTTTTATTGACTTAAAAGAGCTTGCCCAGCAGGTTAAAAAAAAAATCTGTCTGATTTAATTTGGATACTGTGAACAAATTCTGTGTGCTTTAGAGCATGCTTCCTCTTGCACTAATACTTCCGTTTGGCTCAAGGCTTATCGAAAACCATTAATAGAAGGGCACTTCCGGGTTGGCAGGCTGATGGCAGCCGTTTCTCCTGGCTCCCGGGGACACGGACTGCAAACCAGCGGGTAGAGAGGGGGTGTGATTGTACGCATCCCCCCAGGGCTCGAGGGATGAGCCCTGAGTCAGGGGGTGCTGAGGTTCACCACCCCCCCGGCTTTTTGCCTGGGGTTGGGGGTGTCCTTTTACCCTGATGATCTCTCCGCTGTGTTCCAGTACTGGTCGAGGCTTTGCGTACTGGAAAACCAAGCGGGTGGTGATCAAGTTTTAATTAAGCAACTGGCTGAATCGATGAAGTAACTGAAGAAGTGTGAGTACAAGTTAATGAAGCACTAGAAGGAATAGTTTATCCCTGCAAGCATGGGGGGGGAGGTAATTGCAGACCCACCCCGGATGATCAGATAAAGGAAATTACTCCTGTATAAATGGAGCTTGAAGGGACTGTGATGGAGGAACGCTGAGATCTAAGAAGTGAGTAACAGATAAGCAAACATTTGGGACTTTAAAAACGGTTTCTGAAAATGCACTATGTGGCTAGCTAGAAATGGCTAGAAGGAAGAATCAGAACCTTCTCTTTTAAAGACTGCTAACACCACAGTAAGAGGCAGAGTGGAGCAAAGTCTACCCCCCCCCCAAAAAAAAAGAAGAGGGGGGGAAGGGAACTCCCTCCCCTCGTATCCTTTCCTTATATATAAAAGGATAGTGGTTGCCTGGCATGCCCAAATTAGGCATGCCCAAATAAGGTGAAAATGTGCGGCAAAATAGATTGGCCGCGGGGGCTGCCGCTCATAGCTGAGGCCTGGCCATTGGCTGGCGTGCCTGGCTGGCTGTGTGAGCTCGGTCCCGCCCACACAACCAGTATGTCGCCGCTTCGCCCCAGTCTAACTCCAGCCGCTGGACCGGGTGGATGCTCCGGCGGCTGCACTGCTGGCCCTGGCTCGAGGCTGGCCTCCCTCACCACAGCACCTCCCCCCCGGTAAGCAACTTGGCCAAGCCGCACCTTGCGCGGCAGACAGGAGGAAGCAGGGCTGGCCTTGCAGGGCGCGTGTCGGCGGGGGGGGCGGCAGAGCTGGCTGGCCCGACCCGGGAGACACCCTACCTTCCTCGCTACTCCAAAAATGCAGGGCTGCACGGGGGGGGGCGGGGCTGGCCTCGCCCTCCACATGCCAACAGGCCGGGGGGGCAGACCTCCAGAGGCGGTCCGGCTAGCGCCCGTTGCATCAGCACACGCAACAGGCCTTGCCGCTAGTAACAATATAAAAATAAAGCTCTTAGGGGGTAGGTGAAGCAAAGAGAATGCCAGAAAAGAGAGAAAGTATTGAATGGGAAATTTAGGAGAGTTGAAGTGCTTCCTGAATATTGGCTGGAAACCTGGCAGAACCTTCCTCTAGCAGACAGAGGGTGGGAAATCTCCCCTCTCAAAAGACAGTGTGACTGTGTAAACATTTGAAAATAACCTTTTTAGGCATTGGAAAGCATCCTTTTTCTTCTTAAAGAGATTCTAAACATCTCTGTGAGTGGTGGCTGTGAAGTGTTGAATGGGGGGGGGAGTCCCCCCTTTTAAAAATAAAATACTTTGGAATCAACTGGAAATAAGATGGATAGACCTAGAAAATCATTGGAGGTGGCGGAACGATTTGATGGATTTATGGGACCCCGGCAATCTGGCAATAAAAAGAAGATAAACAGACCCCTAGCTCTGGAAATGGCACCTCTGGAAATGGTGCCCGTTGCATCGAAATAATTAAAACGAAACTGAGTCTTCTTTAGGAAGTCAAAAGTTTAACTGAACAATAAATTCCACTGAGAAAGATTGGTGGGGCAGCAAAGCAGCTATGTTCTCCTATGACAAACGGGGGGAGGGGAAACTCTCCTCCTAAAAACAAAGTTACTATATATTTTGATGGGGGAACATAGCTAATGAAATGTTGGGTGAAGGTGGCTGTGTGGATTAAAGATTCAGGAGATAGCGGAGTTTCAGAAGATATCCACAATATGGATCTGAAGAAGATCGAGGGGAGAAGATTCTACAGCGAAGATGCTTTTTGGAGATAAGACTTTTGGCTGACGGGAGGATGTTTGGATAAAATAGGGGGGAACGGTTTACACAGAAAAAATGGATGTTTGATGATCGAGTGCTCAAATGAAATTTAAATGCATTTTATTAACTTAGACTAGTACCATAAAAGGAAGAGGGGAAGGGGATGTTATATGATGCCTACTTAGGTTCTTTTTTTTCTGTCTTTTTTCTTTTTTAATAAGAGGGTAAATGGAGAGCCTTTAGGAGAAGCATATTCAAGCCTAATTTGGATGTATGTAATAACTTTACTTAAATAATTTTGGATTGCAGGTAATAGTTGGTTAAAAAATTTTAAATAGTCAGATGGGCAGAAAGTAATAGCCAGATAGGCAGAAATTATTGTAACCAGATGATGAGGATGTCTGATGTTTGCATAAAAGAAATTTAAGTATTTTAGAAGTATACTCCAAACAGTCAGTATGAGCTAGAGCTTCTATAAGTGATTTATTCAACTGTCACCTTCAGGGTTAACAACTGAAAGTTTAATGCCATATTTGTAAGCATTGTATACGATCACCACACCTTGGATTTTCTTTCCCATCATCCCTTTCTTGTAGTTTATGTTAGTACCCTTTCCCTTTTCTGTAGATATTTAGAAAATGCAATAAAAAATCCCCTTCGAGGGACCAAAGAAAAAGAAAACCATTAATGGAAGTGTTGGTGCAAGCGGAAGCCCACTCTGTGGCAGAGACTACCTAGTGCACATGGAACTTATTTATAGGATCTAGGGAGCAGTGCTTATCTCCATTTCCAAGCCAAAAAGCCAGTTCTGTCCAAAGACGCTTCCGTGGTCATGTGGCCGGCATGACTAAATGCCGAGGTTCATGGAATGCTGTTACCTTCCCACCAAAGTGGTACTATTTATCTACTTGCAATTTTGAACTGCTAGGTTGGCAGGAGCTGGGGCCAGAGACAGAAGCTCACTCGGTCACATGGCACTAGGGTCTCGAACTGCCGAACTACAGACCTTCTGGTCTGCAGCTCAGTGTCTTAACCTCTGAGCCCCAAAACCAGGACCTCAGATGATGACTGTAGCAGTCAGATAGGTTTGTAGGGATGTAGGCATGCTGGTCCCAGGCCATGTAGGGCTTTAAAGGCCAGCATCTACACAAAGCAAATTGAGTACCACTATAGATGGGCCAAAACAGGAATGATCTGGTCCTTACAATGCAGGCATTGTTTCAGGGTTCCTGGGTGTCCCTAAGATCAACCGGAAGTTTATTTATTTATTTATTTCATTACATTTGTATCCCGCCCTCCCCACGAACGGGCTCAGGGTGGCTCACATTTACCGGCCACATGTGCCAAGTTAAGATAAAACATTTCAAAACAGATTAAAACATCATAGCCTAGTAGGTGAGCCAGCCCTGAGAGCAGGGTATAAATCCGATCTCTTCTTGTTCTTCTTCTATTTCTTTAGTAGTGTACACACCACAGCCTGTTTCAAGACAAGAATGACTACCTCCTCTCTCATTCATTTAAGAAACAACCATGAGCTGCTGTCAGTCTGCACTGCAGCCACGGTCATGCAGAACAAAAAGGGGCTTTTGCGTGCCCCTTTCTTGTACTATATATTCCTGGAGCCTAAAGATATACATGGTCAGATTAGAGAGTACACACAGGGAGAGTCTGTTTTATGAAGCCGTTAGAGAATCCCCCCCAAAAAGGTGGGAAAATTGGAGTAGCTGTCAAAACATGTCAGAATATTAAAGTTATCTCAAGCATGTCCTGAGCTCTCTTGATTTTACAGAAATATCTTTTTCTAAATAATGGGTCTGCAGTTTAAGATGGATACTGCTATGTCCATACAATTCCCAAAGGGAGATTTTATGGGGGAGGTTTTCCCTGAGACAACATAGAACTGCATCAGTGATTTTTGGCATCTTGGAAAATTATTAAAGTTTGAATGTGTGGTACAACTGCAAATGATGACAAGTAGGCAGACCTGTCAAAGTAGTAACAAGGTAATGATGAGCACCTGTGTAGATATGCAGTTGTCTTCTTTGTGTTTATTAATTTAATTAATTATTCTTTAGAATTCCACTAGGTGCTTACTATATCATTATACCTTGATAACAGTCCCCTAAAGATACAGCATTTAACATTTTTTTATTTCTCTCTTCCCCATGTTTGCTTAATTAATTTCTTACTGCAGTTTAAGACTGTTGATTTCAGTGTAACATCTAAGGAAGTAAATCTTAACATCATAAATCTTAACATAGCATTTATGCCGTAGTGTCTCACCAATGCTCCCTCTAAGCTGTGGAGTCTTGTGAACAAAAATTCTACTTTGTGAGCCACTGGCATTAGAGCCGTGAGCGAGCAATTTGACTACTGCATAAATTAATTTGTTCTGGAGGAATCCTTCCTGAGGTAAAACAAAAATGTGTGATCTGGAGGTTAAAAAACTGTGAGCTAGCTCACACTAACTCAACTTAGAGGGAACAAAGTCTTCTTTCCTTTTTAATATCTATATGTAACCAATCTATATGTATATCCAAGCATTTGGATTGAGGTACCACAATATGCAGATGACATCCAGCCCTATTTCTCTGTAACAGCAGAATCTGTTGGATCTGTGTCTGTCCTGAACCAAATGCTTGGAGAAGCTAATGGGATTTTATTTATTTATTTATTACATTTCTAGGCCACCCTCCCCTGCAAGCAGGGCTCAGGGTGACTTACAACAGAGGTATCCAATAAATATATAAGTAAAAAAAATTAAAACCAACAAAAAAAGCAACAGTCCTTAATAAAATTTACCATTTCCAAGATGGCTAGCAGTCAGAATTCCTGGTTTAGCAGATCTCAGACCTCCCAGAAGAAACTTGTAATAGATGGAAGGGGGGACTTAATGGGTATGAGAAGTATGAGGATGCCAGACCACATGATTGATGTGAGACAATAAGTGAATGTAAATCTAGGCAAGATTGAGGAGCAGTTGGTCAATGATTGTCATTTAAGGACTGAGGAGTCAGCCTGTCTTGGACATAGGCTTTACATTGCTTGGAGCTGCTGGTGAATACTGGATGGTGGCTGGAGTCTCATGTCCTCTCTGTGATACATAGCACCTTTTATCAGCTTTGGCTGATATACCAGCTGTTGCAAGTCTCATCATGACTTGGCCATGATGTTCCATGTCCTGAACACATTTAGGGTGTAATGCACTCTGGGAGAGGCTGTCTTTGAAACCCAGGAGTAGACCCTTGAAGACCAGATGACTATTATGGCCATCAGTAAAAAGTCCCAGTGGACTGATGTCCTTGGAGGATAGCATCTCCTGTGCCACCACAGCTGGGCTCAGCTGGCCTGCAGGAAAGAGGAGATCACCCTGACTAACCATAAGCAATTGTTGGTCAGAGGAAGGGTACAGTCCAATAGAGTGCAGGTAAGATATGTAGGGCGAGCACAGAGGAGGGGAAGGGGCCCTTTCCAGGGCCATTTTGCCATCTCAGTTGAAGTCTGGAAACTTAATTTAATCCAACAAAACTCATCATATCACCTCTGTATTGGAACTTCTGTGCTGTCCGTCTGTCTGTTACTGGGCACAACTCAAAATTCTGGTGCTTACCTTTAAATTACTTGGAACTAGGGTATTTTTCTGTACTATCCTCTTAATCACTTACCTTAATCATTTAATCATTAATAGTGATCTCTTCCACAGAGATTTCTCATCGGTGGCTCCTCAGTTGCGGAATGTAATCCTTGTCCAGGCTTGCCTGTTGCCTATCTTATTAGCTTTTAGATACCAGATGAAAATGTTTTTTTAAAAAAAATAATATTTTTTAACTTCTATGGCTTGCCCTTTGGTTGCAAATTTTTATGTTACTAATTTTTTTTGCTCTGAATGTTATTGTTGGGAGTTTATAAATCATTTAAATTGTTTTAAACTAATTGTGTTATTCATAGTTTTAATTTGGTTTTCAGCCACCTTTGGGCAAAAGTTTTGAGATGTGAAGCAGAAATATTCTAAGCAAACAATTTTATGTTAGAACTAGTCTAGCTGAATCTAGATCTAAAGTGCCTGTTCTCCAGCTCAAGGTTCCTGAAGACAATTACTGGAAGAGGACTGGAGCCTGAAGTGCAGCTGGAAGTTCTCTGTTGACCTGTCTAGAACAGAAGGCCAAGCTCTTCTGCTAGAATGGCTCAAAGCCAACCAACTCAGGAACTTCATTCTTCCTGCCATTTGTAGTGGTTAATTCTGCCTACCTAGTCAAATTGAACTTAAAACCTTTAACTATTTTTATTCTGAACTGAGTTTAAAATATGAAGACAGTGAGAGAGGGCAGATGGACTAATTTTAGCTATATATGTATTAACATATGTCAAACTGAGCTAGAAAAGTCAGTGGGAAAAACAAATGGGAAATAATTCAAGGACACAAAAGGAAGGATAAAAAAAGCTGAAGAGGCAGAGAGAGGGAGAGCAAGAGAGATAGAAAGTTGAAGAGTTACAATCAGATTTGTTTAATAAAAAGACTTTGCCTGTTAGTGTTGTCTGACTCTCAACTAATTACAAGCGCATTATGGCAGCAATTTAGCAGCAGTGCTGCAAGAACTATTAAAGCAGCAAGGACTTCGCAATATGCAAGGAGACCAGCACCACCAGAGGTGAGGAGCTGAGCTGTATCTTGTGTTGGGGGGTGAGAAAGTAAAGTGAAAATTAAAGCTAGTACACTGTCTTCTAGGAGTAAAAGGAAGAGAGGTGTGCAAGTCTGTTGGCCTTGACACTGCTTGTATCCTGCAGCAGTTATTCAAGTCACTAGATGGATACTGAATTACGTAAACAGAATGAAATGACAGAGCACAATGAATTCTTTATGAGGCAGCAAGTGCTGAAGAGGGGCTGATGCTTACGTAACTGTATGAAGGATGCTAGAAGCAACTTGTAATTTTGGGATAATCATGGATTCTCTTATCAGAGGCATAATTGTCTGGAAATTGCCAGGGCAGCAGACATTTCTAAAGACAGGAACAGAATATTAATAGGCCCACAAGAGATGCAAGCACATGCTGTACAATGACAGTCATGGCTGTACCACAAGCAGGAAGGGCAGCCTAGTGAAGGAGTACCCAGAATGCATTGCTGAGGATGTGGCAAACGAAATCATTTCCAAAGTCAGTCCAGGAATAAACTTCAGAGACAGGCAGTGAGAACAATGCAGGAAGGACAGTGATAACCTTCAGAGGATATGAGGATATCTTAAGCTTGGTTTTGGGATTTCTAAACCATGGTGTCCACATAGTGGGTCAGACTGGAATGTCTGATACATACTGTACTGTATAGTTTGCTGTTAGGTTACTGAACAAACACCGAGCTTATTTTCAACTGCATTGTGGAATCACCTGAAATTTGTTGCCACTGGTGCCTGTTAATGAAAAGACACACATGGAACCATGTGGCCTGGTACCATGGATAAGAAAAGCATTGTGAAACCTGTGGGCAAGTAGGCTTGAGAACAATAAACAATCTCTGATTCTTGAAATTTTATAGTGGGAAGAGGTTGTGGCTCAATGATATAGCATCTGTTTTGTGTACAAAATGGGACTTAACAGCAGTGGAAACCCACAGTGGGAATGTAATGATATCACTGGTGATGCACTGACATTGGGACACTGGGGGTACTCTGGCATCCCACAGGCAAATTTGAGTCCAGTAGCACTTTAAAGAACAACAGAATTTTCCAGGATGCAGGCTTTCTTGTGCTTTCTTGACTAGCAGCGGAAACCCACTTAACTGCATGAATGGTTGTGAAAGAACCCAAAAGGGCCAAGAAAGGCTGAAGAGCAAGTATCAGAGAAAACAATATCTGTCTTCAGAGAAGTCTCAGGAAAACAGCTCCAGGATGAGGGAACATGTGTCAGTGTGCACAGATCACGGAATAAGACAACCAAACCGCAGAAAGGGAAAAGACAGAGCCAGTACCCCAGATGTTAAAAGCTGGGGTTGATCCATATATTTTGATCCTTTAGTGCCAGGACACACCTTCACAAGGTTTGAATGGAAGCCCTGCTCAGGGCTTGGGGTCTAAGGACAAATTCTTTGCTGCCTTTGGGTTCTTTTACTACAACTAGATGGCTGCAGCAAGTGAGCTGAACCTATATCAGAACAGAAGTTACGTCCAGCTTGTAAATGCAATAATCCAGCCAAGTATTTTGTCAAATTGCAAGTGGTGACCAGGAAGAAAGGCAGAAGTCCAGTGTCAAGTGACTACAGTATCATGTGAGGTGTTAACCTTGGAGAGCCAATGTCAGAGACCCAAGCCTGGGTCCCCCTGGGTCATCACACCTTATTGCTTGAGCAGCACTCAGCCTTGTGGGTCCTTGGGGTTAAATGCACCCAGATAAAGCAGACATTTGTAAATATATATAAAGGTTAATTCAAAAGTTTAAAAAAGGATATAACTATGCAGTAAAGCACCTATAGGTTACCAACAGAGAAATAAAAAAGCTAACTTTTCTGTTTAATGTCTGGTATTAGATGACACACCTTCTTGCAGCATAACAGTCCAAACTGGAGTTTAAAGTGTTCTATACATTTCAGTCCATCATGATGTAGCATAGTATAACAAAGCATACCAGCATGGCTTCCCTCTGGCCTATAGATATAGTCTTTTGCCCTCTGGCACCAGGTGGTTTCTCGGATCCAATCAGGAATCTCTCTTGATGGAACTTTCCAGAAGATCTTAATGTCTACTCTTAATCCCTGACCCCATCTGGTTACACAACTGAGCACAAGTTCTCACGGTTAACCAATTACCACATTCCTGAATCCAGCCTTGAAAGAGATAAGGATGGTATCTGCAGGAATGCCCAAACCGTGGACACCTGCAAGCCAGAGCAGACCTGCTAATAATCACATTAACCCTTGACTGAAATTATGATACTTTGCCTCACAGCCTTGAGGAAAATAGAAGGCACTTAAGGAAAAGCATCAATCCTATAGCTTGCTCTGCATCAGCAGGCAAAGAGAAAGGGAGAAAACTCCAGGACAAACAATCACTCTAGTTGTAAGCCCCCAAACAGGAGGAACCCCTAATCTCCCAGTTTCTATTGCCCAAGAGAACAAGAGACCATCCAGTTAAACTCAACGTTCTCTAGATACTACAGATGTTATTTATTTGCAGGGGGGAAATAATCTCCATAGTACAACAGACTAAAATTTGGGCATAACTAGTAAGAATATCTTACTATCTTAAAAGAATATGTTTAAATTGAAGTTTTCTTTATTCTTTGGTCGAGAGCCAGTTTGGTGTAGTGGTTAAGTGCGCGGACTCTTATCTGGGAGAACTGGGTTTGATTCCCCACTCTTCCACTTGCACCTGCTGATGTGACCTTGGGTCAGTCACAAACTCTGGCACAGCTGTTCTCTCAAGGACAGTTTCTGTCAGAAGTTCTCTCAGCCCCGCCTACCTCACAGGGTGTCTGTTGTGGGGAGAGGAAGGGAAAGGAGTTTGTAAGCCGCTCTGAGATGCCTTTGGGCAGTGAAGGGCGGGGTATAAATCCAATCTCCTCCTCCTCCTCCTCCTCCTCCTCCTCCTTCTCTTCTTCTTCTTCTTCTTCTTCTTCTTCTTCTTCTTCTTCCATTAAAGAAAGACATGTTCATGTTTGTGGAACTGAGTAAGTGAGCTACGAAAGCAGACAGGGGAAGTAAGCCAGGGCCACAAGGAAAGATAGTGATTGAGAGAACAGCTACAGGAAGTCACGTGGTAGAGAAGCATAGGGGGCTGAGAAGTTAAAACCAGATTTGTTTAATGAAAGACTTTTCCATATTACTCCTGCTGACTCTCAGCTAATTACAAACCCCACATGAAACAAAGAGAAAAAGGAATTAAAGTAGTATTGTTTTTATAGTTGTGTTACTGCTTCATTGCATTTGGGGGTCACATAGCTTTAGGCTACTATAACTGGTTTCTTTCTCCTATCTTCAGTTGCTCCTCTGGAATTTAATGAATACTTTTAGCTGATTTCCAAAATGAAGGTGAAATCACTTAGGCTGACAGTTTGCCTTTAAAATTACTATTGTGGCTGTTGTTTGTACGTGATCTATGACATATTGAGGTTATCAAATGGAGTCATATGAATAATGTAACTTGTGTATCTAGCCTTTAGCTTTTCCAGTGAAGTAGTATGTGTAGTAGTGTTCCTGCAGTAGAAAGTCAAAGGACATGAAAAATGAAAGTAAAAATGAATTATTCTTTTTTAAAAAAAAAATCTATAGGACACCAATATTTAGCAGTAATAAGACAAACTTCATATAAACTTGCACCTAAGATCCCTGTGACTGGGGAAGAGCTGTGCTGTTTGTTTCAGTTAATAATGGAGTCCTCTGAGCAATAGCTCTGACAGCAGAGGGGAACCTAATGTGAATGGTTCTAGAGAAATAAAGACTTGTTAAAAAAAACACTTGGAAATTCAGGGAAAAGACATTTTTCAGAGGCCTTTCCCCCAATTTTTCCGTAAGGGAGCACTGAAAAAAACTGAAGTATTTTTCTCTTTTGGAAGGAGGAAATGCTTCTGAAGACAAGATTTTTCTCCTCCAAAATGTACAGCATGAAGAAGTCTGAGGACTCTCCTTTTTTTCAAATTGAAATATTGGGAAATTTGGGGAAACACTGGAAAAAACCGTTACAAACTTTTTTTCTCTTTGTAATTAGTAAAATGGAAGATTTTGCTTAAATCTGTTGAGGATCTGTCGAGGATGGGCGAGTGGGCATCAGCGTGGCAAATGGGGTTCAATGCGGCCAAGTGCAAGGTGATGCACATTGGAGCCAAAAATCCTAACTATAAATACACGTTGATGGGGTCCGAACTTGCATAGACTGACCAAGAGAGAGATCTTGGAGTTGTAATAGATAACTCAGTGAAAATGTCTAGACAGTGTGCAACTGCAATAAAAAAGGCCAGTGCTATGCTAGGGATTATTAGGAAGGGAATTGAAAACAGATCAGCCAGTATCATAATGCCCCTGTATAAATCAACGGTGTGACTTCATTTGGAATTCTGTACAGTTCTGGTCACCACACCTTAAAAAGGATACTGTAGCTTTGGAAAAAGTGCAGAAAAGGGCAACTAAATTAATGATAAAAAGGGTTGGAATACTTTCCTTATGAAGAAAGGCTGAGGAGCTTGGGGCTCTTTAGCTTGGAGAAACGATGGCTGAGCGGTGACATGATCGAGGTTTATAAGATTATGCATGGGATAGAGCACATAGAGAAAGAAGTACCTTTCTCCCTTTCTCACAATACAAGAACTCGTGAGCACTCAATGAAATTGCTGAGCAGTCATGTTAGAATGGATAAAAAAGAAGTACTTCTTCATCTAAAGAGTGATTAACACATGGAATTCACTGCCGCAGGAGGTGGTGGCGGCTACAAGCATGGACGGCTTCAAGAGGGAATTAGATAAACATATGAAACAGAGGTCCATTTGTGGCTATTAGCCACAAGGTACAGATAGGTACAAGTAGATAAATAGGTATCACTTCATTGGGAAGGTAACAGCGTTCTGTGCACCTTGGTGTTTAGTCATGCTGGCCACATGACCACGGAAACGTCTTTGGACAGCGCTGGCTCTTCGGCTTTGAAACGGAGATGAGCACCGCAACCCTAGAGTCGGATTCAACTGGCTTTTGAGCAAGGAAACTTTTACCTTTACCTTTACAGATAGGAACTCTGGGGCAAGTGATGCTCTGTATTCTTGGTGCTGGGGGGGGGGCAACAGTGGGAGGTCTTCTAGTGTCCTGGCCCCACTGCTGGGCCTCCTGATGGCTTCTGGTATTTTTGGCCACTGTTGTGTTGGACTGGGTAGACCATTGGCCTGATCCAACATTGGCTTCTCTTATGTTCTTAAAATTTGTATTATGTAAATATATATATACTAAATCTGTAGCATTAGATAATGACAAGGGAGCATAGTTTTGTGGAGGGATGCCATCCTTTTATCTCACTTCTCCTGCCCCCACAACCCACTGGCCTCTTCTGTACTTTTTTTTAACCCCATCTTCATTCTCTTTTCTCCCCACTGCCCCCCCCCGCCTCTTCTTTCTGGGTTCACACAATTATGTCAATCTGCCACCCTCCCCACTACCTCCCCCACCCACCTACCCACTTGCTAGCCTGCCTGTAGCACCATTGCTGCCGCTTCCGCCTGCCTGGCTCACTTGGTAACAACTTTCCTGCTTCCTCCTTTTACCCCATCAGCTCTACCACCTAGCAACAGCAACTTTCAGCCACTCTGGCTGATTTTTGGCTGTATATAGGGTTGCTAAGGGACCCTCAAAAAGGTGACTGAGTTGTTATGACACAGCGTTGTGAGATCTTGGTTTCTCCTCAGTATGTTATTTTTTTTAAGTTTAAAATATTTCTGTCAACCTTTTTTGTTTTTGTTTTGGATTCTATACAAACCCAGTCTGTACCTGGCCCTGAAATATATTAGTTAGTATAAATGCATTAGTTTGTTGAGAGCCAACATGGTGGGAGAACCAAGCTCAAATCACCATTTTACCACCACCAGCATACTTGAATATTGTTATAAATAACACTGAAAATACTCTTTACTGTATTATCATTACAGACATATTAATTGTTATTAGAATTATTCACATTTAAATAAGCATATACTTGAAGCCAGGGGTCTTTTCGGGGGGGAGCCCACCGGAGCGCAGCTCCGGGAGCTCAGGAGCCAAGCCCCGCCCCCAGCCGGCGTCCCCGGGAGTCTTTCAGGCAGCCGAATGTCAATTTCAGCTCCATTATATCCTATGGGCCATTGAAGTCAATGGTGAAAACATAGGGTATATTCTGGGGGCTGGAAGGGAGGGGTTTGAGGAGAGGCTCCAAACTCACAGGGTAGCTGATGGAGCCTCTCCCCAAGATACCCACCAAGTTTCAAGAATATTGAACTAGGGGTCCAATTCTATGGGCCCCCAAACAGGTTGCCCCTATTCCCTCCATTGTTCTCTATGGTGGGAAAAAAAAGTTATATTTTTCCCACCATAGAGAACAATGGAGGAATAGGGGCAATCTGTTTGGGGGCCCATAGAATTGGACCCCTGGTCCAATGTTCTTGAAACTTGGTGGGTATCTTGGGGAGAGGCTCCATCAGCTACCCTGTGAGTCTGGAGCCTCTCCCTCAAACCCCTCCCTCCAGCCCCTAGAATATACCCTATGTTTTCACCATTGAATTCAATGGCCCATAGGATATAATGGGTCCGAATTGCCACAGAATTTCTTTCATTCCCTCCTTTCCTTCTCTCTTTTTCCTTTTTCCCTCCTTCTTTCTCTTTCTTTCTTTCTTTCTTTCTTTCTTTCTTTCTTTCTTTCTTTCTTTCTTTCTTTCTTTCTTTCTTTCTTTCTTTCTTTCTTTCTTTCTTTCTTTCTTTCCCACCTTCTTCTCTTCTCTTTTTCCTTCTTTCCCTGTTTCCCTCCTTCTTCCCTCTTTTTCTTTCCCTCCCCTTTCCTTCTCTTTCTTTCCCTCTTTCCTTCCTTCTTTCCTTCTCTCTACTCTCTCTCTTTCCTTCCCTCTTTCCTCTTTCTGTGGCCCAACTCTCATGAGAAGGAGTTTAAACTTCAAACCCCTTCTCTCTTAGCTCCCCCACCCAGACCAGCCGGGGGAATGGAAGGGGAGGCTTTTGAAGATGCCTCCTCCTCTTTTGCTTCCCCTTCTGACATCACTTCCGGTGATGTCAGGGGGCGTGGCATATGCTAATAGCCTAATAGCTCATTAGCATACCATATGCTAATGAGCTCCTGCAGCTGTTTTTCTACAAAAAGACCCCTGCTTGAAGCTATATATGTTTACAGTATACATAAACCTATATAGCTTCAAGTATACAGTATACATAAACCTATATAGCTTCAAGTATACAGTATACATAAACATATATAGCTTCAAGTATACAGTATACATAAACATATATAGCTTCAAGTATACAGTATACATAAACATATATAGCTTCAAGTATATGTTTATTTAAATGTGAATAATTCTAATAACAATTAATATGTCTGTAATGATAATACAGTAAAGAGTATTTTCAGTGTTATTTATAACAATATCCAAATATGCTGCTGGTGGTAAAATGGTGATTTGAGCCTGTTTCTTCCAACATGTTGGCTCTCAACAAACTAATGCATTTATACTAATACATTTCCATAAACAAACAGTACAATTTTATTGGCTAAATTAATTATAAAGTATGTTATTTGATGTTATTAAATCTGTAAAATAAGTGTAGGTGTTTTAGAAAATTACATATTTTATATACTTCGATTTTCCTCCAAATATCCATTTAAAAGATAAACAAATTTTTTAATGTGGCTTCAAAATTTCTTGAAATTTTACATTTCTGTAAGCTCCTGTGAGAATGCACAGGCTTACTTCATAAACAAAGTGAAGCCCGAGATGTGTGCACTGGTCATCAAAGGCAACACTTCTGTAGGAATATTTTTTATCAACTTTTTAATATGTATAAATATAATAAACGCGTACATCTGTTCTGCTACCTAGTACTGAAATGGAAAACATTAAGTATCTCTTTCATTTTATTTTCAGTTTGTTTTTGCACCAAGTGAAAGTATATTAAGAATGTATGCCGAAATTAGGTATTTTGGTGCCCTGGGCAAAATTCCAAGATGGGGCCCCTGAATGTGGGGGTGCAAGGTGTGGCTCCTCTTCCTTACCCATTCTTCAGCTAATTGCTACCCTTGGCACTGCTTCACAGGCAGCAAGCAGCCAGTATGAGTGGGTCTGGGGCAGTGGAGGCCCCTTCAGAGTCCTGCTCTCATTTGCATCTAGGCCACTCTGCACTAATAGACTGGGTGCCAGTGACAGTTTCCAACATAAGACCTCAAGAGTAAGCCTGGTGAAGTCAGTTGGGTTGCATCTGAGTAAACGTGCATAGGATTGGACAGCTTATCTCTAAAGTATCTCAGGGGAGTAATAGTGAAACTTTATTTTGTCTCATTTTGATTTTCTTTATGCAGCAAGTCCTTTTCCCATGAAAAGCATGATCCCCCCCGGGTACTGGCAATGGTACTATTATTTTCGTTTTGTAGATGGGAAGCAAAGTTAATCAGCTTGTTCAGTCCAGTGACTTCAACCCAAATGTGATCTATATTCCAGATCCATAGGCTCTCAGCCACAGTCCAATGCCTTGAGCAGTCTGCTTTCTAAAAGCTGTTGAGTCACTCATGATGTATATCACTGTGAACATGCTAAGTATCAGCACACTGTTGCCTTGATCCTTTTTGCCGGGAACGATCTTGTTCTTCATGGTTAAAATCTATGAAATCTTACTCTTGACATCCTTCCCCTATGCTACCAGAGTGAGTGGTCAGATGTTTTCTCATTAGATGCAGTATTGGCCTTTTTAAGAAGTTTATGGTAATTCATATGTGCCTTACTGGTGTACTGGTTCCCTGGCCCCAGGATGTGCCTCGCCCATGCCAGACAATTTTATTTTCTGCTTGGATTCTTTATTCAGTTGCTAAATGAAGTGTACTTTTGGGAATGTATGATTAATTTTTTGCTTTGGAATTTTAACCAATTAAATCTTGGAGCCTAACCACATTTATTTTGTAGGTCGCCTGAATCACCCTAACTTTTTTCTTATCAGGCAGCTGGCAACTGGTTCTTCTTGTGCTGCACAACAGTGTTTCTTCTCAAGGGTTACCTTCATTTCTGGTCTGTCCGTCCATCCCCCCCCCCCCGCCTCAGTAACAGTTGTGATTTTTCTGAGCAGGAAAGTTGAGTGCAATGGATGCAAAAAAGTCTTTAAAATAAGCCTGAGAGACAATGATTAATTTAAAAAACCCTTTTAAATAGAACACCACATATCCAAGGTTTTAGGAGTTGTAACAGATATGGTATTGGTTCCCCTATTTTCAAGCAAAGTTCTGACCCTTTGCAAGACAGAATTTGGGTGAATTTTTTTAAAATAATGTATTTTTTGGTGCTAAGCTGACAGTAAATGACATCTTATGCCCTGCCACTGTTTGAATACAGCCTAAGGAATGCAACCCAGATCTGAAGAGGAGATGGAGATAAAGAGAGATGTCTGTCGAGGTCAAATTATATAGCATTTTAATCAGAAGAATGAAAGTCTCAGCAGCACACACAAAAAGGCTAATGTAACTGCTGGCAGAGAAGAAAAATAACAGTAGATAGGATATCTGAGCAGGGAATGGATTCAATGGCATTAGGGTTACCAACTCCAGGTTTGAAAATTCTTGAAGATTTAGGGTTGGAACCTGGAGAAGGCAGGGTTTAGGGAGGGGAAGGAACTCAACTGTCACAGGGTCTTCCCTTGGAAACTGCCATTTTATTCAGGGAAATTGATCTGTGGATTTGGAGGTCAGTCATAATTTCAGAAGAACTTCAGGTACTACCTGGAGGTTGGCAACCCCAGAAGGGACACCTTTGAATTGCCATTCTCCCTGTTTTCCCCCTTATGTCCAGCTGCAGTCTTCTCATTATAATGGAGGGAATAGGAGGCTGGTTTTGAACTGTTCAGTGCCTTTTAGGTAAAGGAATTTGTTTGCTGAGCTGTGCCTTTCAGGTCTTTGCAGCAGCTGATTTTTACTTTCATTTTTAGTCCACACATTTTTGTTCTTCACTTGTAAAGCAGCTTTTCTAAATGCTGGTGCTGTTTTCGATCTCTTCTGCTCTGTTTCTCTTTTTGTATCTTTTCATGGGCAGGCAGTTGGAAGAGAGACTGGGGAGAACAGCAGCACTATAAAAAGACCCTGCCTTTGTCTGTCTAGCAGATAATAACTGTTGCAGTAGCCCACTGGCTCCCATTCTGAGCACCCCAAAGAATCGCAGGCTAACATAGACCAGAGGCATGGAACAAAGCATCCCTGCAACATCTCTTTACTTTAAAATGCTGGGGATGCAGGAACAAAATACCTCAAGAACATTTGACCTCAAACTATCAGATATGAAGGATATTATATGTCATTTCACATTAGATGAAGGTTTTGTGACAAAAACAAAAAATTGATAAGGGGCACTTCCAGCAAGGAACAGCCTAATATCCCAGATACACCAGGAATGCATTGAACCATCAGAGCTCTTAACTTCTTTGGTAATAAATAGCAAGGTTATCAGGATCATAAACACAGCTCTAGAGTTTCCATCTGCAAACACAATTCCCATCTGGTACAATCATAAACTCAGGAAAGATCGTTTGCCCATCCTTATGTCAAGAATGTCACTTTGTCTAAGTCAGTCACCCTCTGTCAAAGATATGCTTATTCAGATGCCCATCCAGCACAGCCTGGATCCTATATTTTCACTAGTAGAAGCCTAGACCCAAAGTTGCACCAATCAGAAGCCAATCCAGAGTTCATTAACTAAGCTCCAAAGTTTTGATTCAATACCATTGCAGATTCTAGTTCTCAACAAAATGGGCATAGCAGATTTCCTCCACTAGAGCCCAGGTAGATTCAGATGCATAACTGCATTTTTGTCACTGGTTCTGCTTCTGAACCTGCTACTGAAACTGAAATCACAGTGTTCTTCCCCCACCTTTTCTTCAACAACCAGTGCTGAAATCTCTGGACCTTCCTTGTCAAGACAAGAGTAAGCTGGTCTCCTGAGGGACGCGGCACGAACTTTGATAAAGTAAACAAACAGGGAAAATGTCGGCTTTCAAAAAGGTCCCACAAAAGCCGGAAAAGAAGGGAGGAGGGACTTCCGGTCTGGGCAACCCCCCCCAGAGCCTGCTGTCAATCAACAGAAAAGCGAGCTACTGCACCCTCTGCTGGAGCAAATGCAGAAAATTAGCGAAACTTTGACTAACATGGAAGGTGTTCTCAACAGTCAACAAAAACAATTAACGGAAACAGCAAAAAGGATGGAGGAGATCGCACAGTAGTGTCTGGTCTCGACGGAAGATGCCAGGAAAATAAAGAAAAGGGTCAACAAACTAGAAAAGCATCAGGATATGCAAGAAAAAAGGATTTTAACGTTGCAGATGAAGAAATCTAATCTGACTCTCCGCTTTCAGGGCATCAAAGAAGAAGAGAAAGAAGATCTCAGGTCCATACTGGCGAATGCCTTGGCACCCTTAACTGGCAGAGAAGCAAAAGAATTAAAAGAAGAGATGGATACGGTTTATAGAGCCTATTCCGCTTTTACAAAGAAAAATAATCTGCCAGCAGAAGTGGTTGTCAAGTTCACTAAGCAACGTACCAGAGATCAAATCTTATGTGCAGTTTCAGCGGTGCCCCTGAAGATTGGGGAGCAGACTATTAGAACCTTGAAGGATGTTCCTTATGAAATCCGTATGAAAAGGAAAGCATATAAAGGGTTGACCACATTTCTACAAAGGCATCAGACTGTTTATAAATGGATCTTCCCCGAAGGGTTAGTGTTTAAGTATAAGGATAAAAGAGAGAAGATTGACTCCGTCTTCAAAACACAAGAATTTCTGAAGAGACACGCCAGTACAGAGGAAGATGCAGCACTCGCAATTTGGTCGGAATCAACCAGCGAAGAGGACAGCGACCCAGAGGAGGGAGGTGCCGGAGCGGGAGACGTGAAGGTTAAAGAGGGCCCATCTTACAATTTGAGAGACACAAAAAGAAGACAATATAAGAAATAGCTGTTCGTGAAACGTCAGAAAGGAGCTGATTAATAACTAACCCCAAGGGACTTTACTAACTTACTAACAGAGTTATTTTGGACTTTTGAAATGTGAAAAGAGGACCTTCCAACCATGGTGGTTGCCTAAAACGGTATTTTTATTAACTGAAACTAATCCTTTAACAGAAAAATTCACTCAATCCTTTTCTTAATCCACCTATATACCCTACCTTTTTCTAATTATAAAAAGCAATAAAATTCTCTCCTCTTTAGGAGGGTTTTTATAAAAAAAAAAGACAGGTATAGTGTGATTTTCTACTTCCCTTTCTGCAGTTTACTCCACCGCGCATGCTCAGGGCGGGGTGCAGAGATCCCGCCAGTTCTCTTCTGACTACCATGTGAATAGGACATGTTCTTCCTTGTTCCAGTCAGTGAACTTCTCCTTTACGTTAGCTCCATTCTTTTCTCTACAAACCAGTGTCTACCCCACTTCCTCGAAGCAGCTGGACCACATGTGTAAGGTCCAAGAACCGGGAGCGGAGTTTTTGTTCACATCCCAAACCCAACTCCTTGGTGGTAAATTCTTCCTCTAAAAGCAAGCACACCCATTCCGCACCTTCTGATAGAGAAGGAAAGAAACTAGACACTTTGGGCAGACTTTTTACTCCACTGCAACATTAGGAATCAAGAATGCCAGCTACCTGGCATGCATGAGTTGTTATCAATACTCCTTATGGGAACAGATGTCTGAGACCATTGCTGGCCTTCCTGCTAACAAGAAGACAACAGCTAGGATGATACAGAAAGAAGGCATGTACTAGATAACCTTTGCTAAGACACTCAGCTCCATTGTGACACTCTGCCAGCATTCCTGCCTTAGATCCACAGCATTGAATCCTGATACCAGGGCGTGTATTAAAGATCTGCCTTTCAATGGTGCTGGCCTGTTCCACGCCATGACTGATACAGTACTACACGACATGGACAAGAGCATGAAGGCTTCACAGAACTTGAGTCTCCCACTTGGTCGTATAAGTCCAGACCCTGGTCCAGATAATGGACCCATTGTTTGTCCAACAGACCATCACCTGATCAGTCCTGGAGGCCATGCCATCAGCAGCTGAATAGTAGGGCACCTTACATCTCCAAATTTAAATTCCAGCCACCACAACAGCCCACCAGGGGTAAGACCCCACGGACCCCCAAGCAGAGCCTTTGACTCAGACATTCCCGATGCCTCCACCCTACCTCCTACCAGCCATTTTTCTGACATTCATCTTTTCCAACATCTCCAGTCTGGAGATGCATAATGACAGACAACTGGGTGCTCTCGATCATCTCCCAGGGGTATGCAATAGAATTCATTCACCCTCACCCTCCCATGGGGGTTGTCACCACCCCTCCATCAGCAACACTACTCGACAAGGCGCAATCCCTCCTTCTCAAAGAGGCCATAGAACCAGTGCCCCTGGAATCACGGGGATGTGGTTTTTATTCCCAGTACTTTTTGGTACCCAAGAAAGACGGTGGACTCAACTGATTATAGACATGCGCTCGCTCAACAGGTTCATCATCTACAGCAAATTTCGAATGACTACTCTTTCCCACATTCTTCTGTTATTACAGAAGGGGGTCTGGATGGCCACAATCAACCTCCAGGATGCATACTTTCACAACAATATCAGAATGGATAACAGGAAGTACCTACAATTCGCAATCAGATAATCCCACTACCAGTATACCATCCTCCACAGCCCCAAGGATTTTCATGAAAATTATGGTAGTAACTTACCTGCAGCTCCACAGCATCGTAGTGTTTCCCTACATCGACGATTGGCTACTGATAGCCAATTCGGAAAGCAAACTCCTGGAAAACATAGACAACTCTTTCTCACTCCTTCAGGAGCTGGGACTCAAGGTGAATCTCACAAAACCCAATCTCTCCGCATCCAGACAGGTCCAATTTATTGGAGCCATCATAGACTCCATGTTATGCAGGAACTTTCTCCCTGTCCAAAGAGCAAAAACAATAACATCCCTGGTCGATCACATCAAGTCTACAGGCACTGCAACTGCCTTCACCATCCAACGCTTACTGGGTCTTATGGTGGCCACAATCATGGTCCTACCCTTTGCAAGGCTCAGAATGAGGCCCCTGCAGCTATGGTTCCTCAGGTGTTTCAAACCAGGCAGACGACCCCAGTCCATGAATTTCCTGATACCTCAGCATGTTTGTTTGTCCCTCTCTTGGTGGGGACACAAACCCAATCTACTGGAGTGGGCTCCCTAGCAACACCTTGCCCCTACAGATACTTTCACCACAGATGCCTCCCTGTGGGGATGGGGAGCTCACCTCAGGGGCATGTCGGTGGGCTTGGTCTGGACGGACCCTCAACATCGCCAGCATATAAATTTTCTGGAGCTCCTGGCCATCCGGTTCGCTATCCTCTTCTTCCTGCCAACCCTGCAGGGAACAGTCATTTCCGCTCTCATGGACAATACTACAGCGATAAGCTACATAAACTGTCGGGAGGGGGACTGATTTGTGGTCATGGTGCCTCCAACAGGATCTTCCTGGTAGCCACACATCTGCCAGGGGAGCAGAACACCCAAGCAGACCACCTGAGCAGAGGCAGTGCCAAGCTGCATGAATGGGAAATGAACTGGACTCACCTGTGCCCAGTTTTCGACAGGTGGGGATACACAATCATAGATGTTTTCGCAACCAGATACAACAGGAAATGCCTGAACTGCTGCAGGGTGGTCGAACACCTTCCTCTTTATGTTTCCTCCAATTCCACTGGTCACCAAGATAGTCAACAAGATCCTGAGGGAGAAACCGGAGTGCGTCTTCATCACTCCCTGGTGGCCACAGCAACCCTGGTTCCCTGTTCTCCTCCACCTATCCCAGGGAGAGATCCATCACTTCCCCCCTGCCCCAGACCTCCTCCTCTCTTCTGTTGAACAATTCAAATGTATTAGCTGGACTAGTATAAGTGGTTCATTTATTATTACGACAACAAGCCATAAGATGCACATACTTAGATGAAACATTCATATAACAGAGTTTAAACAGTATATATATAAAAACTGATATAAAAATGAAACTATGTAAAAATACAGTCATGCATAATAAAATAAGAAAGAAGAATATAAATCAGAGACTACTAAGGAGCTATTGTTATGTATTTGATCATGTGTTTCGAATGTGCCACCCAGAATTTCACCACAGAATCAGTAATAGTCTGGTTCCCATTGATTAACAATCAGTTACACTGCTCAGCAGCTGTTTGTCCCACCATATCTATTATGAGCGGAGTAACATATTTGTCACGGATCTCGTTATATCAGTTACATCTGAGCATCATGTGCTTGATAGTTGTTATCTCTCCTGAGCCACATTGGCAAAATCTGTATTCAGTGGGGATCCTTTTGACTGGACTAATATAATATTTAGCTGTGCACCTTAGTTGAATATAACTTGGGGGGGTCTCTGAGGAGTCAAGCCTTAAAGGTTGACTTCACAGTCGCATGCATTCCCTCTGCACTGGTTTTTCCTCCCTCTGGTTTATTTGTTTGTGTTTTCTGCATGCATTCTGCATCTACACGCAAAACCCATATTTTTGAGCTAACTGGCTACCAACCCCCCCTCCTTCCCCTCCCTCCCTCCTTCCCTCCATGATTATGCAAAAAGAAAGGGAAGGGAGGGGGACATCCAGGCCCACACATTTGGCAGCAGGGCATCCCCTAGTCCTTTATATTTACTGATTCCTTCTTATGTTCTCTCTGGCTTTTTTAAAGTTTGCCTGATTGGGAGGACACATCCTCTTTTGTCTTTGGAGAAGGAGGGAAAGAAACAGAACAGGGAAGGATCATTAACCTAAAGAGGGAGAGGCGGAAATGGGGGAGGGCAGTGGGCAGCACTTAAATACCTGCAGAAACAATTCTACTTTAGAAAGGATTAACAATTCAAAAGTGGATGAATCACAGGAAAAGGGGTTTTAGTAGCTGTGGGGCAACAGTCTGAGTACAGATTCCTGTAAAACAAATGCAGAAACAAGAGAAATCCCTGACACAAGTATTAGTGAAAGCGGGAGGGAATGCAGGACGGAATAATAGGATGCACTCAGAAACCGAGGCAAAATACTGGTGCAGAAAGGGCCTTTGTTCCCATGGGCACATCTTAGAGGTTAAAAAGCATTCTCTGAAGCAAGCAAGCTGTCAGTGCAGAAAGGGCCAAAGTCTCTGCTCCTTGCCCCCACTGGCTGTGACTTAGGTTATCAGATCTATGTCTTTCAAAACATGGCAATTCTATTTGGGTTTCTTTTAGTTGGGCTGGAAGTAGTTACCGATTTCAGTGAGCTGGCTGACTAATTTTAGAGTGAGAGAGAAAAACATTATAATTGATCTTACGATGGTGGTAGTGTTTCCTATGTAATTTCTATGTCACAGGAATTGTCTGTTTCTTTTTATTTGAATTGTTTAATGAATGATTTAAAAAGGGGGACAGTAAAATTTCTTGTGAGCTCTTTAAGAATCTTCTTAAAGGTTCTAGAATGTGTGGGAAAGAAATATGGCTCTTGAATTTTGTTTTGCTGCCTTCATTTTTCTAGATTGGACCTGTGCTACTTTTGACCTAACAGACTAAAAGCACTCTGGCAACCAGGTGTTTGCAATCTACCATGTGCTTGACAACTGCTCTCTTTTTGCAATCCTAGACAGACAACGAAAACAGGAAATTCACTGTGGTGTTCATATGTGGCAAATTCTGCTGGCCTGAACTCATTTAAAGGTAGATGAAGAGCAGGATTGCTGGAGTTAACTATGTCGGTTGAGGTCAGCACATGGTGAGGCATAGCAAATGACTGGTGCAAACTGGCATTAGTTAAATTTGTAGGCTTCATATTTGTAATATTGCTTTCAACTATTTTGATGGTTTGAGTTCATTATGTGCCGTCTACTCAGGTCGTGCTGTTTTTAAAATAACCTTTCTACCTTATTGAGATTTGATAATTGTGTTGAAACTAAGGAGGAGGATTGAGCTGCTAATTGCCTTACTACTGGTCCCTTTACTTATTTTGCATGCTTCTATTTTTATGTGCATTCAAACCAATGTGACTGTATATAAAGTTGATGGTTACATAAGGAATCAATCTTTCTCTTAAAAATCATAACCTACTTGGATATACATTTGCATTTATTTCAGTAATTGGGAAGAAAAGGGGGAACCCCCAATCTATGGAACTTTTCATCTCCAAGAGGACACAAAGCAGAAGGTGTGGTCGAAATATTGTTGATCATGGTCTCAGTTTACTCTGATTTTAAGCACTTTCCACAAAAGTGTGCTTCAGAAAATAGCATTAAAATATGCACTAATGTTAAGTTTCTTTGACTGACTAAATGATATTTGGTATTATTAACTTGTAAATTCTGTAATATGAGTGATTAAGCAGCTTTGTGTTAAGTGCCACGAAGGGGTATTATGAACAGTTCTGAGGCACTTTTTTGGGCTCCTAAATAGAAAAGAGTGAATGTTTTGTAGGAATATTTTTAAAAAGAAGGCTGGCTTCAGATAGCATGTCCGTTGTGGGGGGGCTGTTAATATTTATTATCTTTATCTCATTTTATTCATGGCTGCCTGTAATGGGCACATGGTGAAAACTCTGTCTTGAGAAGAGATACTTCATTTGTTGGAAGCACCAAATGACTGAGAGACATGTATACGTTATTTCATTCTGACACCCATTTCACTACCAACCTGGCAGGGTTGTAATATTTGGGATACTTCCTGCTCTTGGAAAGATTGATGAGGGTTCATAGATTTTCAGGAAAAATACATTAAAATATTTTTTTGCTGGGGGGGGAAGCCTGAAGGAAGGAGGCAGTTTTTGTTCACCAGTGTGCGCTGGCTAGCTGGTAGCATATTCTTTAGTGATTTTTAGAAACTTCTGTAAAACAGCATTGTTCCAGAGGGACTTCTTGTTAATCAGCACCAGATTTGTACGTGGAGAGATGGTGAGATGTTTTGTTATTTTTATCTTGCTTAAGTAGGTGATCATCATGGTTTTAAGATGTTTTCAAAGTGTTATTTTGATGTGCTGCATATATGCACGTAGGCCCTATTTTAAGGGGAAAGGCAAGACATATTTCAAAAAGAGAAGTACATACTAATCTATTTTTGCCTCCCCTGCTTACACTGTTTGCATGGTTTGTATTGCTGCACTGTACGATGCCCATTCCAACCTGCCTTGTTCAAGTGAACAACAAAGCATCGTCAGGCAACAGGTTGCTCTGTATGACCATCTGATTAGCTTCCTTCAGGAGCCACCTGAACCCCTGAAATGGCTTTAGATCTGATTAGAATTTTACTATGGATGTTCATGGATTGTATTGTTTTTTAAAATGTTTTTAATTATTCTATGTATCGAATTAATATGTTGTGACCCACCCTGAGCCCACTTGCAATGGAGGGTGGGATATAAATCAAATAAAATAGATAAAATAAATGCTACAGCATTGACAGTCTGTCTAAGTAGTGATTTTCCACTGTGCAAAGAACATGTTTGTGAACATTACACTCTGAGATCTTCTTGTAAGCATCTCTTCTTCTATCAGTTATAAGAACATGGATTTCAGGTTTCTTCCGGGAACTGATATAATTGCTATGTGGCTGTGCAAAGTGAATACAACATTTGGATCATCATGGAGCTGGGGGAAAAAAGAACACTTACATTGTTAGCTTGCTTTTCAGTCTTTACTTTGTGCATTAATTAAAGTATTTTGTCACAGCTTAACTATTTAAGAACATGAGAGAAGCCAATGTTGGATCAGGCCAATGGTCCATCCAGTCCAACACTCTGTCACACAGTGGCCAAAAATACCAGGTGCCATCAGGAGGTCCAGCAGTGGGGCCAGGACACTAGAAGTGCTCCCACTGTTGCCTCCCCCAAGTATGAAAAATACAGTGCATCCCTTGCCCCAGACTGAGAGTTACTATCTGTACTTAGTGGCTAATAGCCACTGATGGACCTCTGCTCCATATACTTATCTAATTCCCTCTTGAAGCTGTCCATGCTTGTCGCTGCCACCACTTCCTGTGGCAGTGAATTCCATGTGTTAATCACTCTTTGGGTGAAGAAGTACTTCCTTTTTTCTGTTCTAACCTGACTGGTCAGTAATTTCATTGAGTGCCCACGAGTTCTTGTATTGTGAGAAAGGGAGAAAAGTACTTCTTTCTCTACCTGCTCTATCCCATGCATAATCTAAATCTTATAAACCTCGATCATGTCACCCCTCAGCCATGTTTCTGCAAGCTAAAGAGCCCGAAGCGTTTTAACCTTTCTTCATAGGGAAAGTGTTGCAACCCTTTTATCATTCTAGTTGCCCTTTTCTGCATTCTTTCCAATGCTATAATATTCTTTTTGAGATGTGGTGACCAGAACTGTACACAGTACTCCAAATGAGGTCACACCGTTGATTTATACAGGGGCATTATGATACTGGCTGATTTGTTTTCAGTTCCCTTCCTAATAATCCCCAGCGTAGCGTTGGCCTTTTTTATTGCAGTCGCACACTGTCTAGACATTTTCAGTGAGTTATCTACAACGACGCGAAGATCGCTCTTGCTTTGATCCTGTGGCACATTAATTCAGTCATAAGGTTATAGAACATTGTAAAATCTAATCTGAAGAAGTGTTTTGATAGAGCAGAAGCTCTGTCTAGAGATGCAAATTCAAAATGAATACATCTATTTTAATTATATGATGAAATTGAAAAACTATCCTGAATTTATAACATAACTCAGATTCCATTGTTTCTTTTCTTCCATAAACAATTTATATATATCTTTATGTTTATTTTATTATTTTATATATATTATATGTTTATATGCAGTTTACAGTGTTCACCTGTCTTCTATTTTATTCTCACAATAACCTTGTACAGAAGGTTAGGTTGAACAGGCCAAGGTCATGTAGCAAGCTTCCATGGCAGAGTGAGGATTTGAACCTGGGTCTCATAGATCCTCGTGTCACTGTCTTAACACTGCATTGGCTATGAAAACTGGAGTCTTCAGTCTGTCGGACACATAATTAAAAGTCTGTAGAATTGCAGGTTTCAGTTCAAAAAGCAGAAATTGTTTAGGAATTTAACCTCAAAGTTTGGAATGCTCTGTATAGGAGTATGCTGTGGAGTACTAGTTGGTTCCTGGCACCTGAAATAAAAGTCTTCATAGGAAAATGTTAGTGTTTTTGTCCACAGAATTGCTATGTGCACAAGCCATTTTTCCATTGACCAACAGTCCAAGCCAGGGATGTCTAGAAAAGCAGAATTTAATCCATTGCTTGAGACCCCTTTATTTCTTAGCTCCTGTCTTTAGAGCAGTAAATTGCATGCCATAAACCAAGGATCAAGTGTAACTATTAAAAAAATTCAGTCATGTATTTAGAACTTTTTGTAGATCAGCCAAGTATAGAAACCATACACTGGTCATGTAGCGCTTTAACTACATGACCAAGTTGAAGATAAAAACTTTTAATTTTTATAGTCACAGACTGTAAAGTTGGTCAGAACATACCAGAGGTAGAGCTCAGATTCCTGGTGTCATAACACATTTGCAGTCTTCATTTACAACTTTTCCTTGGAGATGGTTGCAGAAAAATTAGAACTGAAGGGAAAAGTCTAATTTAATTGCATTCCTAAAGTTACAAGACTCAATAATATAAAGAAAGTTTTCAAGCATAAGTCTGGATATTCTGAATGAATATTTTTAATAGCTGGGTGGAATTAGTACAAAAACCGAAAAGGGGTGGGGGACTCAACCCAAGATATAACTGCGAATCAAAACACAGTACATTATAAAAATACAAATGTTTATTATGGTGTACGCATGTTAAAACATATTATGATTAAAAGAGAGAGTCTAAATATCAGACTTATAAAAGCTTTTCAAATATAAATACATATGACGGGTAAACAATTTCAAACTTAAGGGGCCAAATGCGTTTCGGCCCCTTTGGGCCTTCCTCAGTGGTCACTACTCTCTATATTGCATTGACAGACATCCAAATACATGTATAAAAAGTTTTTAGTATACATATATATATAACCAGATGTTGTTTCCTGAAATTATAAAAATGAAAAAATGAAAGGGGGGAAAAGACCTCATTATAATATACCAAATGTATAGAAAATCATTAATGATAAAAAAATTAAAAAACTGAAATTACCTTGTATGTTTATAATTATGTTACTGGTATATATGTTGGGCCATAGATATAGCCATGCCAATTCTTCAAATTATTCTGAATAAATAAAACTAGAGTAGGTAATGGGGGGAAGGAGCAGCATGGGGGGGGGGGAATAACATGACCAGAATAAAAAAGTTCCAGAAAACAAGTACAGATGTTTTTAAAGACAACAAGTCCAATCCACTTCTTCATTCAATCCTAAAGGAGCCAACGTCTGTAGGTGGTGAATCCAAAATAACTCTCTTCTCTGGAGCACTCTGCACATGTTTGGATTAGTAGTCTGAATTGTCTCAATGATCCAAAATTTCAGCTGTTTTTCAGCTGCTTCTTTTTCTCTCCCCCCCTTATTACCCCCTCCCACTTTGTATCACCTTCTTGGCAAGCATTGTGCAATGTATGTGGGCATTTGCATCATCCCAGGTTCACTATATATTGAGGCCACTGCAGCAGCTTGTAATTTGATCTTTTATGTTGATGAAGGTGATACACATCCAGACCAATGAAATCTCTGATACCAGGTTTGTTGGCCAATTTAATTTTATTTTAGGCTAAAATTATTCTAAAATTAGACTATTTATAAAATTTCTATAATTGTACTTTATTTTTATTTATTCAGAATAATTTGAAGAATTGGCATGGCTATATCTATGGCCCAACATATATACCAGTAACATAATTATAAACATACAAGGTAATTTCAGTTTTAAAAAAAGAAAACTTAATCATTAATGATTTTCTATACATTTGGTATATTATGAGGTTCCCACCCCTTTCACTTTTTCCTTTTTATAATTTCAGGAAACAATATCTGGTTATATATATATGTATACTAAAAACTTTTTATACCTGTATTTGGATGTCTGTCAGTGCAATATAGAGAATAGTGACCACTAAGGAAGGCCCAAAGGGGCCGAAATGCGTTTGGTCCTAAAGTTTGAAATTGTTTACCCGTCATATGTATTTGTATTTGAAAAGCTTTTATAAGTCTGATATTTAGACTCTCTCTTTTAATCATAATATGTTTAACATGTGTACACCATAATAAACATTTGTATTTTTATAATATACTGTGTTAGCTTAGCCCTTTTGGTTCACTGGAATTAGTACAAAACTGATATAAGGGATTCTTCTTGTTGGAGAAGTTGTTTCTGGTTGTTTTATGTAAGTTACAATTAATAGTGATGAACAGTAAGTCTGAGATTTCCATTTTAAGAGATAACCTTGCAAATATTCACATGATTTATATCTTGTATTCCAAACCCATTTGGGTTCTTTTTAGGCCAGCAATTTATGTATGTCAGTTTATATCAACTTGAACAAACAAAACAATTATCTGCAATGAAAAGGAGAGCCAATAAAGGATTAGTAAAATTCCATTTTCTTTTTCTATTCTTTCTCCCATTTGCTGCATTTAGCTATCATCTTGTAGAATTTAGCATTCTTCAATCTCTTCTTTCTTTTCTTTCTTTTTCCAAGAATGTTCACAGGTATAAAAAATTTCTGCTTTCTGAAATCGGTGCAGTAAAGAGTTTGAAGCAATTTTCATGTAGAAATGCTATATGATAATGGAGGGTTTAGCTGGTTGCATAACTGAGACCTTGGTGTTGGTTGCACAATAATTTTTTCTTGATCTACTTATTGAGACTAAAGGTCATAGCAATTAACACAAACACTCAGAGGTGTAAGGCATGAATGCATTTTCTAACCAGCTCCTCTTCGCTTTGTTTCTGTTTTTCGTACAGGAAATAAAAAAAGATGTGAAAAAAGAAAATCTTGCCAGCAAAGCATCAGAAAAGTCAATACATGAAGTTTCCAATGGAAGCCCTTTACTGTTGTCTGAGACAATTATTAGAACCTCCAAAAAAGGTACCGTACATTTAAATGCAAATTCTAGTGAAGCGTTTTAAAAAGAAATTTGAAATGTTTGCAGTGTTTACATTTATAAAAACTAAACAGAAATACATATCTTCCTGCTTTAAAGTGGGAAAACCATTTAATTGGAATAAATACAGGTGTGCAAGAGCTGTGTCAAGCATCTATTATGTTATTTATTTATTTTAAATGTTTCCGTGCCACCTTTCCACCCAGTAGGGTCCCCAAGGCAGTGAACAGCAAAACATTAAAGCAGCATTTAAAATAAGGTATATATAAAGTATTTAAACAGTTCAATAAAAATATAAACATACAAACAGTGCAGCCAGAGAGGAAGGCCAGTAAGTGTTAATGGGTGCACGCCAAACAAGAGTCTGCGCCACTGGCAGAAAACATCAGAAAGAGACAGAGGAATCTTCCTGGGGATGGAGTTCCAAAGTTTTATGCCATGTCTGAGAAGGCCTTTTCTCAGGTTGCCATTGGTCTTGCATCAGATGGTGTGGGCATCTGAAGCAGGGTCTCCTAAGGCTACCGACTCTTCATATGGAAGAAGTCCTTCAGGTATGTTGGCCTCAAGCGTTATAGGGCTTTAAAAGTCAATACCAGCATCCTGAATTGGGCACAAAAGCAAATTGGGAACCAGTGTAGATGGAACAGCAATGGAGTGATCTGATCGCTATGACCCACTCTAGTCAGCATTCTGACTGCAGGATTCTGTACCAACTGTAGCTTCCAGACAGTCTTCAAGGGAAGTCCCACATACAGTGCATTGCAGTAATCTAATTTAGAAGTTGTCATGGTGGGAAGATCTTTGTCACCCAGGAAAGGCCACAGCTGTCTCATCAGGAAGTCTGGGTCCAGCAGCAAATTCAAGCTGCAAATTTGCTTCTTTAGAGGGAGTGCAACCAGACCCAGAAGAGGAGATATCGCAGTTCCTGAGTCAAACCCTTTCCCTGGCAGTAGTACCTCAATTTTATTGGGACTAAGTTTCAGATTGTTAGTCTTCAACCATCCCAAAATTGCCTTCAGGCACCTTTTCCTGTGGGACCTGCTGGAGGCATGAGACAGAGCTGAATGTCATCAATATATTGGCGGCAACTTAGCCCAAATCTCTGGATGGCCTTTTCCAGAACTTTGTGGGACTACATAGGCCAGAGGCCAACACTCTGAACTGAGCAGCAGTTCTCCAGCATCATGCTCTGAAAACCTTCTAAGTAGGACCAAAAGCACCACAGAACAGTGCCTCCAAGTGGTGGTACACACAGAGGTAGTGCAGATTTTCCTGTCTACCATATCACTGCTGGACTGCCCTTTGCACACCATGGACATTTCCCGCCACACCACCAGGGATCGTGTCCTCTCCCGCATTTTGGACTGGGTGGGGAGGGGATGGTCCATGGATCAGGTGGACCCAGAATTCACAGCATTTGCATCCTGCCGGGACGAGCTCTCAGCACACAATGGGTGCCTCCTATGGAGTAGCCAGGTAGTGAGCCATGGTCCCAGTTGCATTGCGATGCGCGTGGCACTGGAACTTGATGCACAGTGCAGTGCAGATGGGCTCTGGGCTGGCTCAACAGGATCCCATCCTTGTCACCACTATTAAATTGTGGGTTCCATGGATGAACAGACCACAAGCCTAGTGATCAGTTCTACCTTATTAGTGATTTCAGCAAGCAGAAGACAAGACTCCAGAGCCTCAGCTCGGTTAAATAGCATACAATTGCCACACCCAAACACACCCCACTCCCAGTGATAGGCTATTTACATAACATTACTACTAGATTGGTTACTTTCAGAATCCTGGCAGGCTATTGTTCTTTTGTTCCAAGCTCAGCCAGTCTCTGGGGTGATTCAATCAAGAATGATTCAATCCCAGTACATAACAAAAACCAAAACAAAACATGGAGGAGGTTTTAAACCCTGCAAAATAATAAGCCATGCCTTTAACTTTTATAAATGAATGCCTCTCAATGGCCATTTTGAGGGTTGCTAGGCAACAACAACAGTACTGACAGCCTTCAGGCCTTGGTTTCTGTCAGTAATAAACAGGTGAAGGGGGCAGGGCCCATTCCAGGGTGATTTTAGCCTTTGAGGGAGAACTCATCAGGGCTAGGCCAGGCAGCAACTGCTGGACAACAATACCACACAACTTGCAAGATTTACCAGGACTGGCTGCTTGCTACTGTTCAGTAGCAGCCACTGCATAAAAGCCAGTGTGGTGTACTGGTTAGATTTTCAGATAAGGATCTCGGAGATCTAAGTTCAGATCCTCACTGTGTTAGGACCCTTTTGCACTGCTTTTACTCCCCACCGCCTCCCCTGTATAGCTGCTATTAGCAGCATTGCAAAACTTAAGCGCAGCTCTGTCAGTAATGTGATATTGTATATGGAACAAATAGGAAGCAAGAATGGTACTGCTTCTAACCTCAAACCATGGTTACATAGAGAAAAGGGCATGGATGAGTCTGGGAGCTAGAAAAATCCTGGTGAACATCTGATACAAACATGAGGACTTTCTAATGTGTGAAGCAGAGAGCGAGATCTGTATATATTTGTTCTGGAAACTGGGTTCTCTGGTACTTTGTAATGAGACCCCTAAGTTAACTGGTGTTGTTTTTAATACAAGCTTTTTGTCATTTATCTTCATTGTATTATGATACAACTTCAGGAAGCGTGTACACCTTTTATAAACTATACAAACCTGATCCAAATAAGCCGATTATATCTTGATTGCTTCAAAGAAAGCATAACTGATGTGATTCTGACAGGTCTGAGGTGTTCTGTGTTTTACCTTACTAGTTATTCTCTCTAGAGAACACGAAACCCATTCAGTAGAGAATTTAATTTGAAGGCCAAATGCTGTCTGTTGCATCTTGGAGAGTTACCAGATTATGTTTCTTATCTCAGAGCCAATTCTTTGGTAACTGTGAAACTTTTAAAAATTTGTTATTTGATAACAAATTTTCTGCCTGTGTGGGAGTCTTTCTGAAATGTAGGAAAAATCAGAAGAAACCAGTATTGAGTTATTGAGCCACCAAAAATAAAATCCTGCTTTTAATCCAGATGGCTGAACCTTGGTCATTTTCAATAGCAAAGCAAGTTCTGTAGGTAATTTGTCCTTTGGCATAGTTCTCATTTTATTTCAGAACCTTAATTAGGCATTTGGTACAGATACAAAACAATCTAAAATACTTCATAGCCAGTTAACACAAATATGCCATCAGAAAGCACACTAAGTTATCATAAACATAAATAAAAAAGTGATAAAATTATTCATGATCATTCACAACCGACCCACAGATCCTTATAGCCACTAGGAGATACCTAGCAACTTGATGGGTAATATAAGGATTTCAGTCAGATAAAAGGTTACCCAGGCAATCATCTAGGTAATCCTGATATTTATGTAGGAGGGGGCTAATTATGGAATTCCTCAACTCAGTATAAAAGCTACAGTATCACTAAGTATGAAATAAAAATTCAAGAACCCTATCCCTACACAGGCAATATTTCTCCTGAGAAATTCTCAAAAGTCTGCCATAAAGGATTGCTGAAGGCAGGATGTTGAAGTTGGCGAGTATAAAAGCTCTGTGGACTTGAGAAGACTTAAGAGGGAATAAATAGGAAGCAAGAGTCGCATAAACTGTCACTGTACCATTTGGTATAGGGGAACATTGTCTGTCTGCAAGAGAGTGCAAAACTTTTCTCAGTATCCAGCAGTCTTTGGTGCAAAGATCTAAAGGCCTGTTGTTTCCCTAACATAAGAAGTGAATCATGTGAAATGTCAGTTGAATTAATTTTCTGCAGAACCATGCATGACCACAGTCTGATAACCTGGTATGCACATAGCTAGGATGATCAGATAAAAATGAAGGCACAGCAGATTTTCAAAGTGTTTCTCCATGCTCTAGTTTTCAAAAGGCCTAACCCTGTTTCCAGACACATAGCTGCATATCCAATACAGTTTGGGACACCTGGGATACAATGCAGGAAAGTAGCTTGGACCTTCTCTACAGACTGATTAAATGTACTGACCAAGTGGGAACACCATACGGTAGCTGGGTTTTAGATTTAACCTTATATACACAAATGTCCGCAGGGACATCTTGACAACCATGAATGTAGAAAAAGCATACCACAACAGACAAACTGCAACTGGCCAATTTAAGTGCATGATTTCATTGGGCCAACCAGCTGTTATTGTATCAAAAGTTTACTTCCAAATACCTGAACTGCTTTATGTGTTTCATGGTGTTACCCTTGACTCTCCAATAGAAACACTTCCAGGCCTTAAAAAAAATTAATAGATGGTATGTTAGTGTCTGCATCTGTGGCCCACTGCAATGCTACGCACTTGAAGGCCAGTTGTTTTAAGAATAAAATCACAGCATCATTGGCATAAAGAAGTAGTAGAATATAATAGGGACCTAGTTTTGGGAAGCGGCTATCAACCAGCCTCAGAACAGGTGCCGGATTGCTCATGAATAAATTAAAGAAATAGGGGGATTTGGAAAAACTGCTGGTAGTAGAGGTACGATCCTCATCCTCTCAAGCATATCTAACAGTATCATTGCAAACAAAAATCTTGCAGCTGTGAAACATGCCCTAGTAATATCTGGATCAAGACTACTGCAATGCATTACACTTGTTGATCTTGAAGAGTATGTGGAAGCTACATCTGGTACAGAATGCTGACAGGAATCGGTTGAAGGGACCACATCACTCCAGTCTTGTTCCCTCTGCAATGGCTCCCAGTTTGCTTCCAGGCCCAATTCAAGGTGCTGGTATTGACTTTTAAAAGTAGGGCCCAACATACTTCAAGGACCGCCTATTCCCATATGAACCTTCCACAACACTGTGGTTATCTTTAGGGACCCGTCTTTGGGTGCCCTTGCTGTCTAAGGCTAGATGGTCAGAACCTGAGAAAAGGCCTTCTCAGTCACTGCACCAAAACCATAGAATTCCCTCCCCATTCCCCAGGGAAATTTGTACCCCTCCATGATTATGTTCTAGTAGTGGATGAACACTTATCTGTTTTGTTTGGCATTCCCTCACTTACCCTCCTTCCTGTTCGTGTGTTTTAATTGGTTTTACAGTACATATTTCTAAAAGCTGTTTTAATGATTTTTAAAAGTTTTCATTGCGGATCCTAAGTTGGGTGAAAAGGTGGCATAGAAATGTTCTAAATAAAATACAAAGAACAACAACAAACTACTAATCTTCTTCTGCACTGCCAAACCCCAAGGATCATTCACTCTGGCTGTCATATATTTTTGCCATGTTCGTGCTGGTGAACTCATCATGCTCTTCATACTTTCATACTTTAGCAGTTAGTTGTATTTTCTTTTGGCTATAGATGATCCTGTAATTAAGATGCATGTGTTATGATGAGGTCCTGCGTACCCTTTTCTTAAGCTGAATTTATCTTAATTATATAGGTTAAGTCTGGTCAGCCCTCCACCTTCTTATTGTAATCTGGATATTTTTCATCGTTTCCCCTGTGAGGGAAGAAAAGGAGATGGGGGATGAGGTCCAGGTAGCGGTGGTGGAAAGATAAGATTTAGAGACATTTGTGAAATACTTTTTGAGGAAGAACTAAAGGAGATGTTGTGAGCAGGGTGTTTGGGGTTTTTTTTTTTGAGAAGGTACAAGAAGGAAAATTTAGAGATGTCAGGATATCTTTAGCTTGGCGAAACGACGGCTGAGGGGTGACATGATCAAGGTTTATAAGATTATGTATGGGATAGAGCAGGTTGAGAAAGAAGTACTTTTCTCCCTTTCTCACAATACAAGAACTCATGGACAGTCAATGAAATTGCTGAGCAGTCGGATTAGAACAGATAAAAGGAAGTACTTTTCACCCAAAGAGTGATTAACATATGGAATTCACTGCCACAGGAGGTGGCGGCGGCTACAAGCATAGACAGTTTCAAGAGGGAATTAGATAAACATATGGAGCAGAGGTCCATCAGTGGCTATTAGCCAAAAGGTATAGATAGGAACTCTCAGGCTGGGGCAGGTGATGCACTCTATTCTTGGTGCTGGAGGGGGCAGCAGTGGGAGGGCTTCTAGTGTCCTGGCCCCACTGCTGGACCTCTTGATGGCACCTGGTATTTTTGGCCACTATGTAACAGAGTGTTGGACTAGATGGGCCATTGGCCTGATTCAACATTGGCTTCTCTTATGTGCTTATGTTCTTATGATATAAGATGTCAAAAAATAGGACTAGACAAAAAATGGAGAGGAGGGAAATAAGCAGTCGAATAATTGCTGAAAGGATCGCTTTTTAACTTGAACTTTTTATTTTAATATATACATTTAGAAGGATGACAATTAATAGTCACAATACAAAAGTATCACTTTTGAGGTGCTAAAAACGAAAATTATACTGACAATTGCCTCATTCAGTAAAATTGTTTCACCTTGATTTCATAGGCACTGTGTAGCTTGACAGGTCATTGGGAAGAAGAGATCATATTCACTGAAACGAGGGAAGAGATCATAGTCACAGAAACGAGGGAAGAAGAGATCATATTCATAGAAACCATAATCTTTGCTGGAGAGCAAATTTCTCCTGCTTCCTCATGTTCTTGACCTCTAATCACTGGAGACTTTTGACCACAAGACATTGTAAGGTTGAAAGTGTTTAGTTCTCCCTAGCCTTATTTCTGTGCTATAGTTTTAATAATGTAACTTATAACCCTCTCTAGTTATTGTTTCAGTCAGGGAGAGGGAATGAGAAAATAAAAGGGGCCACACCAGTCACTGAGAGATAAAAATAAGGTTAAGGCTGATGGTACTTGTACTACCATACTTGTACTACCATTTCAAGGGGGAAAGAGCCCATTCCTGTTACTCCTTAGATATGCTCTGCAAAAACAAAGAAACCCTTACCTAGCTTTACAAAATGGTATCAATCACAGCAGTCCATGGAGTGTCCCCCCCAAAAATCTTTTTAAAATCTTGTTGGTCTCTAAGATGCTGCTGGACTCAAATCTAGCTGCACCCCTACATTGTCTTACATTATCTACATTGTCCCTTATCTTGTTAGGCCAGCTAATGACTACTCCGTCTGTGTGTCACACTGTTAAAGAGCCTTTAAAGTCTTGCTTGTTTTTAAAGTTTGAATCAAAAGTAAATAAGGTATACAAGAGTGCTTGTCCAAATGCCTTGAGAATATATTGTTGGTGTTTTCTGAATTGAAGCTTCTACTGTCAAAGAATGCTGAACCTTCTTCTGGTAACGAATGCACATTATACAGCAATAACAATATCAAAAGTTACAGAAGCCTAAAATTATGTTGACAGCTCATTTAGTTCTTGAATTAAGTAGGTAAGGTGCTAGCTGCAGAAAACAGCATTACTATTCTTGAAAATAAAGGATCTTACAATAAAGGAGGTTGTTTGAACTGCTAACATAATGTATGTTCTGTCTTTTCTGCCTTAATGGTAAGTGTCATAATATAGGGAAGAAAATCTCAGCCAATTTCTATATTTAACTTGCTTTTTATAGTTAGGAATTGAGAAGCAGAAGCTCTGTTTTCACTTTTTAACAGGAAAGGACCTGATTGCTTATACAAGGCCTCAGTTTGGCCTTTTGTAGATAATTGACTTATGTACTTAATGTGAGACACCCTACCAGGATTTGGCAGATTGTTGTATGTGGGCGTAAGCAGCAAACAAGCAGAGCTTAAAGCAGTTAAAAGTAATACTAATAAAATAAACCTGCTTTAAGTATCAGTGGGTTTGCAGACAGTGAAGAACTGATCCCGAATGCTTTCTTGGTAGTTCTTCTTACATTGTGATTTTGGGTATCGTCATCATATCATATCTGTCTTATATTCTAATGGCTAAATATTTTGATACTTAAATCCAGTGGCTGCGCTATGAATGGGTAAGACAGATCTTTCCACAAACCTACCCTAGGTTTGCAGAAAAATGTGAAATTTAAAAAAAGGAAATACACAGGGTAGCTTAAAAAACTTAAGGATGATAAAAGGAGTGCTATAGCTTTAAGCAACAGATTCCCTGAGTAGCCATTGTGAGGCAACCATAGTATTCCAAGTTTAGTTCTGTCAGTAAAAGGCAGGGGAAGGGGCAGAGCCCTTTCCAGACCCATTTTGGCCTTTTGAGGGGGGATTTCTTGGGACCAGGTCTGCCTGGCAGCAACCTATAGGTGATGATATCAGCTGAATTGCATTACTTAGATAGGCCAGGCTGCTTGCTACTGTTCAACAGCAGCCACCATATGAAAGACAGTGTGGTGTAGCAATTAGAGTTTCAGAGTTGGGTAAGACCCAGGTTTGAATCCCCATTATAGTGTTGAAGCTCACTGTGTGATTTTGGACCAGTTACATACTTTCAGCCTAACCTACCTCATAGGACTTGTGCAGATTAAAAGGGGAGAGGTAAGCTGTTTTGGTCCCCATTGTAGAGAAGCGCCATAATTTTTGTTAGTAGTGGCTACAGGAGTAAGGAGACAGAAAGTTGAAGACAGAAGGGCAGATAAAGGTAGGCTGGCTGTTGTGTGGGAAGGAGATAGGGTTGCCAACTCCAGATATGAGGGGTGGAGCCTGGGGAGGGTTGGGTTTGAGGAGGGGAGGGATCTCAGAAGAGTATAATGCCATAGATTCCACCCCCAAAGCAGTTATTTCCTCTAGGGGAACTAAGTGTTGCCAACTGCCACATGAGGGCTAGAGATCACCCAGAACTGCAAATGACCACTACCCCCAGGAAAAAAGGCTACTTTGGAGGGGGGACTTTATGGCATTAAGAACATAAGAGAAGCCAATGTTGGATCAGGCCAGTGGCCCATCTAGTCCAACACTCTGTCACACAGTGGCCAAAAATACCAGGTGTCATCAGGAGGTCCAGCAGTGGGGCCGGGACACTAGAAGCCCACCCACTGTTGCTCCCCCGAAGCACCAAGAATACAGAGCATCACTTGCCCCAGCCTGAGAGTTCCTATCTATACCTTGTGGCTAATAGCCACTGATGGACTTCTGCTCCATATGCTTATCTAATTTCCTCTTGAAACTGTCCATGCTTGTAGCCGCCACCACCTCCTGTGGCAGTGAATTCCATGTGTTAATCATTCTTTGGGTGAAGAAGTACTTCCTTTTATTTATTCTAACCCAACTGCTCAGCAATTTCATGGAGTGCCCGTGAGTTCTTGTATTGTGAGAAAGGGAGAAAAGTACTTCTTTCTCAAATTGCTCTATCCCATGCATAATTTATAAACCTCAATCATGTCACCCATCAGCAGTCGTTTATCCAAGCTAAAGAGCCCCAAGCATTTTAACCTTTCTTCATAGGGAAAGTGTTGCAACCCTTTTATCATTCTAGTTGCCCTTTTCTGCATTCCTTCCAATGCTATAATACCCTTTTTGAGGTGTGGTGACCAGAACTGTACACAGTACTCCAAATGAGGTTGCACCACTGATTTATACAGGGGCATTATGATACTGGCTGATTTGTTTTCCCTTCCTAATAATCCCAGCATAGCGTTGGCCTTTTTTATTGCAGTTGCACACTGTCTAGACATTTTCATTATATTTTACTGAGATACATTCCTTCCCCAAACTTCACTCTCCCAAGGCTCCACCCCCAAATATCCAGGAATCTCCCAACCTGGATCTGGCAAGCCTAGGGGAACTGATTTCTATAGCTGGGAGATCTGCTGTAATTCTGGTAGAGCTGCTGCTGCTGTAGGGAGAAGAAAGCAGGTGGGTGGCCGGAAAAGTGATGGGGGCAGTAGGAGACAGAAAGTGACAAGCATGGATTTGAGAGACAGTAAAGGATGTGGTGGTAGGAGGGAGAAAGACTGAGAGAAGTAGGGGTGAGGGGAGGAATAAAGGTGGGGAGGATAGGATAGCTGGTTCCGGAAGTTTCTTGTGGGTCCTCGTTTGTATATTCTAAAAGCAAAATGTGGCCCCATCTGAGAATATTTTAATCCAGAGACTGGAGCAGTGAATGGACAAGATGGCTCTTTTGACAAACCTGAAAAATGCCTCAGGTTTGCAAAAATCTGAAATATAAACAAACAAACAAAAAAGGTAGTTAAAACCCTCCAAATGATAAAAGGAGTAGCTGTAGCTTTAATAAACAGAGGTCTTCAGTGGCTATTGCTAGGCAACCACAGCAGTTTGGCTAGCATTCCTGTTTTGGTATCTGGTTGGTTTCTGTACATAAAAGGCAGGGGGAGCGGCCATTTCAGGGCTGTTTCGGCCTTTGAGGAAGGACTCACTGGGGCCAGGAAGGACTCACTGGGACCAGGCCTGGCAGCAACCAGCAGGCAATTTGATACCACCCAAATTCCTTGACTTACCCAAGCTTGGCTGCTTGCTACTGTTTGACAGCAGCAACCACACAAAAGCCAGTGCGATGTAATGATTAGAAGTTTCAGACTGGGACTTCAAATCCCCATTCTTTTGTGGAAACTAATGGAGCGACCTTAGGCCAGTTACACATTCTCAGCCTAACCTACCTTAGAGAATTGATGTGAGGAATTGGCAAAAATTGCAGTGGGATCAGAGCCAGTAGTTGGGTTGTTCGTTTGTTTGTCTGTTTAAATGTGTGCAACCAAGCCACTGTTATTTGAAGGTGTTTGGCATTTGTGATTTTGTACTATATTGCTTTTCAAGGATTCAGCCTTGGTTAATCCAATACTGGAAAGGAGTATTTCAGCATTTGTGCTTAATGGACTAGAAAGAAACTGTTAACAGTGTTCCAAAGATGTGAAACAGGAATGCAGCTGGAGAAAACATTGGCTTGGATCCTGTTGAACATTTCTGCTGACAGAAGGGTTTCTATCAGCACAGCATAACTTTCTCTGTCAAGAGAAATCTTCCATGGGATTCAGTCTGTTGACATGATGAGTGCCAGTGTTTTGAATCGCACAGTATCTTCTCTAACATTAGGATGACTTTAGTTTTGCATGATCAACTGTCCTTTTTTTTTACACTAAATTCTTAAAGTCCACCAATATATATTAATTTCACAAAGAGAGAATGTATTATGAAAATCCTGTATATTTTATATTGTAACGGCCTACGGCCATATGCAATAAATTTACATACTACTACTATGAAAATCCCTTAACAGCTGAGATGTGTTAAAATTATGTTGAGCGGGAAGTCTTTTTTAAGAACATAAGAAATATCTGATTTACCTAATCTAGGTTTCATTAAAAGTATAACTAGTATCCAAATGGTATCATAAACTGACAGGGAATCCAAGTGTGGATCACCTTCTGCCTACAATTGCATTTAATAACAAACTACTAAAACAGCACAATAAAATTTCAGTTGAACTAGGTGCAATTATTTGTTGTGGGTCAATAATCTGTATTGTGAAGTGACTTTATTGAATGAGTTCTGGGCAAACTTGGAAGGCTGCCTATTTTTATGGCAGAATTTCAGATAATTGATAAACTAAATTATTTATGCTATTGTAATTTTCTATTTGAAACCTATCACTTAGCAAAACCATTGGAGGATCTGAAAATAAAAAAAATCATGCAAACTAAAGAGGAAAAGTTTTATCATAATATTTGTCTTTTTACATCTTCTGTCAGGTTTTAGGTATGAAGACAGCATAAATGTGGTGTAGCTAATAATACTAGACAAATGCTGTATGCTTTTCTAAAAACTAGGAGAGTTTGGCGATCTGGCTGGTGTACCATCCGCCTAATGCACCGGCCAGTAGCCTGCCGTCCCTGCTGGAGGCCATATCAGGCTGGGCGGTGGACTGCCCTAGACTGATTGTCCTGGGTGATTTCAACATCCATTCTGAGGACGCAGCCTCTAGCTAGGCTACGGACCTAGTGTCGTCCATGGTGATGCTGGGCCTCTCACAGTACGTATCGGCCCCCACACATTGGGCTGCTCACATGCTTGATTTGATCTTCACAGCAGGGGTGGAGGTGGACTGGATCAATGCTGAGGCAGTCCCATGGTTGGACCACCTGGCCCTGAGGGCCAATCTGAAGGTTCCACCCCAACCCTTTGTGGGTGGCGAGTGGATTTATGCTTGCCTGTGGGCCCAGATGGACCCTATGCGGCTCCAGAGGGCCTTGCAGGATCCAAGGCCCCCTGGCGGCTCGATGGATGAGCTAGTGGAAGACTGGCATGTCCAGCTTTCCGCAACCATCGACAAGATCGCTCCCAGGCGTCCTCTCCGGGCTTGTCTGAGGCGAGCACCCTGGTATACCCAGGAGCTGCGGTAGATGAAACGAGAACTGAGACAACTAGAGAGACGGTGGCACCATACTTGTGACGAAGCGTCAAGAGCATCTTATAGGACGTTTGTGAGAGCCTATGAGATGGCAGGCAAGGTGGCTAAGAAGGAGTTCTTTGCGGCTGAGATTGCATCTGCGAGCTTATGCCCGGCCCAATTATTTAGTACGATTTGGACTTTGACGGACCTGCCACAGGGCAGGCGAAATGATAGGGAATTGGATATTGGCTGTGAGGCTTTTGCGAGCTATTTCGCAGATAAAGTCTTGACACTCCGACGCGACCTCCCCGCCACGATTGAAACAGTGAGTGAAGTCGAGGCCCCTTGCGTGTCTTCGGTTCCAGGTTTAGAGTGCTTCAGCCCGCTCAGCTTGGACGAAGTTGACAGATTGCTGATTTCTGTGTGCCCAACCACATGCGCCCTTGATCCGTGCCCCTCCTGGCTCATTAAGGCAGGCCGTGAGGGGTTTCGAGGTGCTCTGTGGGAGATTATCAACAAGTCCCTCACCAAGGGCCAATTCCCCAGAGCACTCAAAGAGGCGATGGTCCGCCCTCTCTTAAAAAAGCTTTTTTCGGACCCGGCTGAATTGGCCAGCTATCGGCTGGTGTCCAATTTGCCCTATTTGGGCAAAGTGATAGAGAGGGCGGTGGCGTTACAGTTGCAGGACTTTCTGGAGGACACTTCAGTCCTAGATCCCTTCCAGTCTGGCTTTTGCCTGGGCCCACGGGATGGAGACGGTGCTGGTTGCCCTGACTGACGATCTCCGTAGGCATCTGGATCGAGGCGGTGTGGCAGCATTGCGGTTGTTAGATCTGTCAGCTGCATTCGATACAGTCGACCATCAGCTGCTGACCCACCGCCTCGCCAATGTGGGGATTCAGGGGCTTGCCCTTCAATGGTTTGCCCCTTTCCTCCAAGGTCAGGGACAGAGGGTGGTGATTGGGGATCAGCAGTCCCGGAGGCATCCCCTTGAGTGTGGGGTGCCTCAGGGGGTGGTGCTGTCCCCGATGTTGTTTAACATCTATATGCGCCCCCTCGTGCAGATTGCCCGGAGTTGTGGGCTTGGGTGTCCTCAATATGCAGATGACACCCAGCTCTATCTGATGCTGGGCGTCCAGTCAGACTCTAGTCCCAATGACCTTCATAGGGCATTGCAAGCCATGGCTGGTTGGCTCAGGCTGAGCCGGCTGAAGCTAAACCCAGCAAAGACAGAGGTCCTGGGCCGGAGCTGGACTGGTCTGGGGTTGGGGCTCCCACTCCTGACCTTTGATGAGGTGCCGTTGGTGCCATCATTGGGGGTTAGGAGTCTGGGGATGCTCCTGGATGTCTCCTTAACGATGGAGGCCCAGGTGACAGCCACTGTCAAGTCAGCAATCTACCATCTCTAGCTAGCTCGGCAGTTGGTTCCCTACCTCGGTCGCAACGACCTAGCCACAGTGATCCACATGACAGTCACCTCGAGGTTAGACTACTGCGACGCTCTCTACGTGGGGCTGCCTTTGTCGCAGATCTGGAGGCTGCAGATGGTGCAGAATGCAGCGGCCAGGCTGTTGATGGGTCTTACTAGACGAGACCACATCCAACTGGTGCTGAAGGCGCTGCACTGGCTGCCAATAGCGTACCAGATCCGCTTCAAAGTGCTGGTTCTTACCTTTAAAGCCCTATATGGCCAGGGTCCGGCCTACCTGAGGAACTGCCTTTCCCCATTTGTTCCCTCAAGGGCGCTACAGTCAGGGGGACAACACCTACTGGTCATTCCAGCCCCCAGGACAGCTAAGTATGCTGCAACCAGGGCCAGGGCTTTTTTTGTGGCAGCCCCTACCTGGTGGAATGAGCTCCCAGAGGAGATCAGGGCCCTGCGGGCTCTTCCACCAGGCTTTTGAGTAGGGGCTGCCACCACTATTGTACTACCATTGTACAGACACCACGAGGTGCACTGGCCCTGGCATGGGACTACAGCTCTGTTAGGACACCACTGGAGCAGGGACAACTGTGCTTATTGGAGTGTGGAATGGTATGGATTTTATATTGTGAATCTTGCTCTGTTGACCGCTGTTTTAACTGTTTTAGTGGTAATGGATTATTTATAGTTTTAGTATTTATTCCTGGCTTTTGCCTCTGTGTTTTAGTCTTGATGTATGACTTTGTGCCTCTTGTTCACTGCCCTGAGCCCATGTTGGAAGGGTGGGATATAAATCCAATAAATAAATAAATAAATAAATAAATAAATGGATTCTCTAATCCTAGGATGATTGGCTTATACATAGAGATGGCCTTTGTCTTTTCATAGTTGTATTCAGAAATGTTGCAGATATGTTGTAAGATATGAGGAGAAAATCCATAAAGGATTTCCCTTAAAAGTCTATCAATATATATTGAGAGCCTGTGTGGTGTAGTGGTTAAGAGTGGTGGACTCTAATCTAGAGAACCAGGTTTGATTCCCCCACTCCTCCACATGAAGCCTACTGGGTAACCTTGAACCAGTCACAGTTCTAAGAGAACTCTACCCACCTACCTCAATAAGGTGATTGTTATGGGAAGAGGAAGGAAAGGTGATTGTAAGCCACTTTGATACTCCTTACAGTAGAGAAAAGCAGGGAATAAAAATGAACTCTTCATCTTCTTCCTCTGTATAGAAGTAAAAGATCTCTGAGGGGTGAGTGGATGAAGGTAACATGCAAGGTCATATTAGTTTTTAGGTAGGAGCTACAAAAATTAAACCAAAAAATTCAAAATTCTGGGAGAATGAGGCATTTGATAAAAAGGTTCTCGGGAGGTTGGTCCAGGAAACTGAAGCCTCTGGTACATTTTGCTTATGATATTTTTGCAATATCTTTTTGGTGTTCTAAAGGACTCAGAACTGTGACTGGCTTGGGGGGAAGGGAATGGAGGTAATGGAAGGCTCCATATGGCAAATGGTAACTCGGCTTCAGAGATCTGGGGCCACAGAATGAGAAGAAAGTACATTCTGTTATAATAACAACAACATCTAAGTCTTAGTATTTTTAGAGCACTTCAGTCTATCTTGTTTTGTACTAACCAATTAATTTTTAATTACTTCTGCAGTTCTACTTTAAGATATTTTTAAATGTCTCAATACGGAAAAAGAGAAAGGGAAAATCAGGGTAAAAGAGGGAATTGCTTGTGGCACTTGGTTGTACTCAAATTATATAGGCAAAATTTGAGGAATTCAGAAGAATTACTGTTAACACTTTACTCTGCAAAAGGTAAATTCATTATGAGACCTTTTAGGCCATACTCTTCTTGATCTTTAAGCATTTCCATATAGTCTTGGGCATAAAGGCTTGGTTTTAGGGTTGCATGGTCCCTTTGAGATGCTGGTGGGGTGATGGGAGGATGCTACAGGAGCCAGATGCATCTCCTCCGATGTGCAGATGTCACCGGAAGTGGCATTGCGCACTGTGCCTATGTCACTGCAGGATGACATTGGCACATCGGGGGCAACACTCTAGTTTTGGGGCAAAATTCTGTGGTAAAATCAGCCTTATAAGATTATCCATGGGATAGAGCAGGTAGAGAAAGAAGTACTTTTCTCCCTTTCTCACAATGCAAGAATTCATGGACAGTCAATGGAATTGCTGAGCAGTTGGGTTAGAACAGATAAAAGGAAGTACTTCTTCACCCAAAGAGTGATTAACACATGGAATCCACTGCCACAGGAGGTGGTGATGGCTATAAGCGTGGATGGCTTCAAGAGGGAATTAGATAAACATATGGAGCAGAGGTCCATCAGTGGCTAATAGACACTAAATACAGATAGGAACTCTCAGTCTGAGGCAAGTGATGCACTGTATTCTTGGTGCTGGGGGGGGCAGCAGTGGGAGGGCTTCTAGTATCCTGGCCCCATTGCTTGACCTCCTGATGGCACCTGGTATTTTTGGCCACTGTGTGAAGAGAGTTGGACTGGATGGGCCATTGCCCTGATCCAACATCGCCTTCTCTTATGTTTTTATGTTCTTAAACCATAGAGTTCTGCCCGAAAACCAGAGCGTCACACTTAATGTCACTGACAAGCTGACATAACTTCCAGGTAACATAGACAGGTTGCGTGCAATGATGCTGTTGGGGGGGATTCCCTCCTGCCGGCCAGCTGGCCAGCAGTGGGCAGGAGCACACAAAATCAGGGGATCCCCTGCCCCCACCGGGCAAATGGCAACCCTACTTGGTTTAAGGAGCATGGGAGTTCAGTGCCTTATGATAAATGAAACTGTATTGCTCTGTGAGACAGAAAATAAATATCTCAACCAATTCAATTCATAGGTCAATTTTAGATTTACAGTATAACTCAAAGAATAAATTTCTTGTGAATTAGAATTTTAGCATGCTTTTTAAAGTCCACAGATTATCCAGTTTGAGATAGCCAGACAAGTTACTTTGACTTCACCTTCCTCCTGTATCCCAGTGGTTGAATATAGCTTGCTTGGACTAAAAGATCTAAATGAAATATATTTATATATATTGTATAACTCCTGCCCCCAAGCGCTGAAGTAGTTGACAATAGGCAATGCACTTTGTTCCAATGGTGCTAATGCCCAAGAAGTCCCAGTCCACAGTTCTCTCCTGCACCCCGGAACATCACAATCCAGTCAGGGGGCTCTACAGGGAAACATCCAAACCTTACCCCCACCTTCCGCAAAAAGGAGAGCTTCTGTCAGTCTTCAGGTTTGGATGGGGCCTCCCTGAAGCACTCAATGCAGGACAGAGAAACTTGGTGCTCCAGGGTGGTCTGTCTTCCTGTCTGTTCCCCAGAACTAACTAGGTATATCGTTGGCAACATCATACCTCAATATAGCAGTAACACCGCAGTTTCAGATAATTAGTATTTTGATAACTTAAGCTCAAACAGACACACAACATTTGAAATTAAATGGTTGGAGTCTGACATTCTATAAAATGGCTTGTTACCTGAAGTGAACAACAACAAAATAACCATTATGATTGCAATTAGAAAACTAGTAATTTTACGAATTATGATGGAACAACTAATTTTTTCCCTCACACTTTCTCCAAAAGATTGCTAGAGAACTCATTTTACTATGCTGCCTTCTATTTTGTAGATCTGGACATCTGCACCTTTAAAACAGATGCTGAATCTGGACTATGGGGTGTGTATAATGGCCTCCTTCCTTTACAGTGACTGCCCCCTTGTGGTGGACCATGTGGAACAGTATGCATTTTCCTGCTCTATAGAGTGGATGGAGAGTGTGGGTTGGCATGGAATAGTAGAACTTGTCATGCAAGAAGTCACATTTGTGCAAGATCTGGAGAGGGAGTGCTTCAAGCTATCCACAGGCTGAACTGACATGAGACCTCTGTGTGATGAAAGTGATGCATGCTTTTTAAGTGGTCAAATGAAACTGGTCTTAGCTTCCTGGATATGTGAGACTTGTTTCCAAAACCATGTGATTATGATACTTTGTATTCAGTATCCAAAGATCTGTTCAATTGCAGTAAATGCCTTATGCATTTTCAGCAGGTTTTAAAAACCTTTCAACCCTAGACTACCATGTAGGGTTACAAACAGTTTGTCTGGTTGCTGGTGGATTAATTTACACAGAAGCTTTTCTGCTTGTGAAAACAGATGTCTGGATCCAGCCTACAATGCTAACATATCAGAATCTATTACCTATTCTGATTTTATAGTGCCCCAGACTTAATATGTATGTGTTACTTTTTTTAATTGCCATCAAGCCTCAGCTGACTTATGGCAACTCCCTAGGGTTGTCAAGGCAAGAGATGTTTAGAGGTGGTTTGCCATTGCCTGTCTCCATGTCACGACCCTGTTATTGCTTGGAGGTATCCCATCCAAATAGTGGCCAGGGCTAACCCTGTTTAGTTTCCAAGATCTGATGAGATCGGGCCAGCCTGGGCTAGCCAGGTCAGGGTGTGCTAAGTTTGGCTCATGGAAATTTATAGCAAACATATGAGAGATGAAAAAGAAATGTAGTGCAGTTGTATCCAACTAACAAATGTTCCACCTCCATGCAAATTTTAGTGGCAATAATAGTATTTTGTTCCAGTTTATCCTAACATTCCCTTATTATCTGCCTGTTCTTAACTGAACCCGAATGATTCCTGTATAGCCAAAATGTGTAAAAGATGTTGTAAATGGTAATCAGCATCCCTGCCTAAGACACAAGGGCTTTCACCCTATCATGCCAGAAGCAGTTTTTCTTGAAGAGGGAAGTCAGTTTTGCATTTTATATTACAATGGAATGCCTTAGCTCCAGTTTTATCGTTTATATGAACTCAGTTAGGGCAAGTGATCTGTTCCTTAGAAAAGTAAAATATGTAAAGGTTATCTAGTCTACATTGCTAAGATTGTAATCCAGTCACTAAGGTTTCAGCTGAATATAACAACTTGCTATTGTGTGCCTAATAACTGAGTTATACTGTTGACTAGAAAAGGTGTTAGTGTTTGTTTTACACCCAATGAAAGGTTTTTAGTTACATATCTCCCTACCCATCTTCTGTTGTGTTGTCAAATGTTGCTAGATTAGTTTTGAATAGTATGTTTTACTGAAATAATTGGGTTTAGGATAGGGATGGGCATGAACTGGGAAAATGCAGCTCGGTTCATGGCCGAATCATGAACCGAACCAGGAGGTTTGTTTGCGAGCTGGTTCGTGGCCCCGCAAACCCTGTTGAAAGGGACTCCAATCTCTTTAAACAGGGTTTTCAGAAAGCCTGAAAAACAGCTGAGTGCCAGAGAGCGCCTCCCTGCTGCTCAGCTTTTTTTGCATCTTTAGTGGGGAACAGAAAACAGGGATTTAAAGGGATTCAGAGTCCCACCATTCATGAACCACTGTAAACTGCTTTAAAAGTTCATGAAAGTTCGTGACTGTAGACGTATCAAGAACTTCTGTTCATGAACCACAAATACGGCAAAGTTTATGAAAATTTTGCTTCGTGATTTGGTTTGTGAGAAAAATGTTTTGGATGTGAGAAAAATCCCCACACACCTAGTACTGAAAAAGAATACTTAAAGTTAACCTTTTAAAGAATTGCTGATACACTTCTTGGTTAGTGCAAATTTTATTCTTATCTGGCTATGTGCTACCTGGTTTGAAACACTTTACTTCTGTAGACCATAAATATTATTTAGTTATACAACAAAGTGCCCCAGTGTTATATAAGAAAGATATCCTATACGTATTTCTTACAATGAAGTTTCATTGTAAGAGAGTTACACCCGTCTAAGCTCATTGACTTCACTGGACTTAAAATGGTGTGACTGTGTTTAGGATTGCACTTGTTAATTTCTGAATATTAAACAGTATGCAAATAACAATTTTTAAGCATGTCCATGGAATTACTTATATGAAAAAACACAGGATGTACAAAATCATATGCTTTGAGTAGCAGACCTTATGTCCTACCAATAACTGCTTTTGAAAATCTGCTTGTTTAAAAAATCGTTTGCCCAGTGAAATGGGGTGATCAAGAAACAACTCCAAAGATCACTTGGGTACACTGAAGTATGCTAGGGTTCTTCAGATCTTGCCCACTGTATTTTTTTGTTCACTGCAGTAATTACCAGTATAAATTCAATAGGATTGTTACTGTTCTGTTTGGATTATTTGTATTCTCTCAGCAGTTTTCACAAGCATCTTGACACCATAAAGAAAATATCTACTTATGTATCATAATTCCTTGTATTAAGGAAGTAGTGCAGTGGGGCAGGCATAAGTAGGAAGGACTAAATCTGTTCTAGTAGTAAAGAACCCCAGAAAAATTCTTCTTAGTACCCCAAGATGTATGGAGTGGATGTCAAAGTCCACAAACGCATAACGCTAGCCCTGTTCACATGTTAATGGAAAACCCCTGTATGGCCTGCATGTACATGACTTATCTGTTTATAAGAAAGAGCAAAATGCACCTTCACTTTCCAAAAAAAAAATCAGAGACCAATGTCTGGATAAATGTGGAACTTATATGGCATACAGAATATAACATTAGAATTTCTCAACATGTATATAAAGAAAAATCAGATGTACACTGTACATGCTTATATGTCAGTTCATTATAATGTGAACAAGACTGCTATGAATCTTCAGTCTATAAAATTATGTGTGTGTACCCAGTTGCAATTTGAACTTGGGACCATGAGGGAAAGCAAGAAGGGATTTAACTTTTCAAGCCCTTTTAGATTTTGCTGATTGAAATTGAGCTTCCAACATCATTTTCAGGTTTAAATGGGAAAAAGGCTTGTTCTTTTAAGTTAAATCTAAATAACAGATGTACACACCATTTTCTCTTATAGTCTGTTGGAGAGGCACAAATCTCCATTATGTCTTTTTTGGCTGTCAGAACATTGATATCCAGTGGGAGGTTAGTATCTACAGTGGGTAGCCAGTACAGCCCAGTGGATGTTTTCCCTTCCAGTTGGAGCTTTGAAATGTTGAAGGACATTGACTAAATTGAAGGCCTTGACATTGGGAATTTCACATTACCCTTTTTGAACTGTTTTAAAACCGTTACTGTACCGTCTTGGAATAAACCGGTACAGAGCTGCCATTTCACACAGCCTTTACCCTACTAGTAAGGAGCCGTCTCTGAAGCGGTTTCTCATTTCAGACTGCGCCGCTTTGTTTTCCCGCCCTTTTTCGCCCGCATGGGCAATCTCTGTCCTTTTGGGCGGGGGGAATGTTCACTTTAGAGTGCTATAGCGCTATACCACTATAGCTCTTTAACACAACACCAAAACAGTGCAATAGAGTAGTTTTGTGTGACTGTGTGAGAGGCTACTGATCTATTAGTCATGGTCTCCATAACTACCTTGTTGCAACTAATCCTGGCCCTGATCCTTACGCACTTCCTTTATCTGTTTGGGGGGGGAGATGAAGGAAGTGCATAAGCATCTCATTCAAAGCTGCTGTGCTGCTGATCATTATCTGCAACAACTCCACAATCACACAAAACTACTCTAACCAGACAAGCCTACCACTCACCAACTGCAGCCCACAAAGATAAGGGGTTTGCCTCCCTGCCCTTTATACCTGATCCAGCTTTGTGCCAGCCACTTCCCAGCCAATTGCCTCTTGGCATGGATGGATGCACATCAGGCTGGGTCAGGCAACCTGACAACCCATCACCTTCCCCTGACTCACAGTGGGCATGGAAGGGTTAGCAACATCTGTCACACCAATCACTGATGCCTTGATTTCCTGCTTGAAGCCTGTATCCAATGAGGTACTTGTTTCCAGGTGGCAGATGTAGCCATCTCATGTATCTCAGTGGAGTCCAGGCATTCTAATGGGGTTGCTATTGCACTGTTTTGGTGTTGTGTTATAGCGGTATAGCACTATAGTGCTCTAAAGCGAACATTTTTTAAAAAGACGGAGATCACCTGTGCGGGCAAAAAAGGGCGGGAAAACAAAGCGGTGCAGGAAGAAGTGCTACGGGGCATTTTACACTGCACCTCGTACCGTTTCAGAAATGGTATAGAAAAGTGAAGACTGCTTGGAAGCAGTTTGCAGGTAAAACGGTTCAGAAATGCTTCCCTAACAGGACAGAAGCATTTCTATCTGAAAATGAAAATATATTCCGGTAGGGAACTGTTACTGAAACAGTTCTGTCTGAAATGTCAGACCAGAAACTGATAGGGAACAGTTCCTGAACCGGAATATATCGGCTGTCTGAAATTCCCCATTGACTAAAGATGGGGTGGGGGGAATTAGGTTTGAAGAACATATAAACAGTTCAGTCCACAGTCAGGGTATTTTAAAATAGAAGGCAGTCTGCCACTTCATGTTTTCAAGGCCAATATGGAACAGAGGGAATTGACCTTTGGAGGGCACTGTTCTTTCAAAGGAAGTACTTTCTGTTTCATCCATTTGCCATGGTATTATGTCTCCCACTTTTTATTTTATAATGTGCATAGGGATACTGTTTGGAACTTGAAATGCCTTCAAAATTAACAAAAATGCAACACCTGTGAGTAGGATATTTTTTGACTTTTTCAGCTTTTACTTTGATTCAGTAGTGGAAAACTGTATCTGTGGTAATGTGGTAGCCACTATTGATGGATTCCTTGCTTATGCGGGGGTGATTTATACTAGACCTTTGTGTTGTATGTCAGTCACTGCCCTGATAATTAATGACATCTTCATTACAGTGCAATACATTAAGTGTAGGTTATTTTTGAGAAAGCAGTTGGAACTATCTCATAGATTATTGATGTAGATTTCTTTACAAAGAAATTCATTTGTCTTCTTTGCAAACAGTGCAGTGATGATGCATGTTTGTTATATGACTGTCTTGTTAATCCCTCAATTTACATGGATTTTCATAAGTCTGCCCTTAGAATAAGTAGTTATATATTTTTAATTTCAAACGCTGCTGTTATCAAGAGCTATCTTAATAAGGGACATAGAGATATTAATACAAATCTAAATTTATGTCAGAGTTCCTCAGTTACTCTGTTATGCTAATATAAACATCCATTATTTTTGTAGTCATCAACTTGCTTTAAATATGTATCAGTGTTTTTGATTGAATTTCATAACAGTACTGCTTAAGTGTCACATTGTACCTTCTGGAAGTTATTCAGATGGCTTCAATAAAATTTATGGTGTCAAATACACTCAATCTACACTAACACTAATGGTCCTAAATGAACCTACAACCCAGCATTATAGTTTCCCCGTCCACGTCTCTACCTCATGAAGTAGAGTTATATAGTTATAGTTACATATATAGTTATATAAATATATAGTTATATATTTATTTTACAAATTTTATATAACTCCTTTCAGTCCTCACAAAGACCACTGATATGGCTAACAAATCATACAAAATAAAATCACATTTAAAACCATTAAAACCAAGCAAAAACACATTAAAACAATTAAAAAGATCTATAATATATGCAAAGACCTAAAAATAACAATGAAAATGTTGAAGGAAGAGGGGGAACACAAAATGAAACACACAAAGAAATTTTCACTCACTGGCAGAAGAAGGGAAAAGATTAATCTCCCTGGGGAGAGAGTTCCAGCGTTTTGGTGCCACAAACAAGAAGGCCCATAGTCCCCATAGGGTATAATGCAGAATTGATCCAATGGAGAAAAACAGTGGAGGAAAAAGGTGTTTAAAGGGATTGGGGGTCCTTTTAAATGCCTTCTTCAAGCCATGTAACTCCAAAGGTATTTAAAGGGACTGTGATCCCTTTAAATACCTTCTCCAAGGGCTGAGTTCACCTGGAAGATATTTAAACGGACTGCAATTCCTTTAAACACCATCTCCAGGCCCTTTGACTTCAGCTATCTGGCGGTCCTGAAAAATCCCCAATATTTTTGGGATTTTTGGGGACCAGCCATTTCAGATAGCCAAAAAATGTCCAAATCTCTATCCAGCTGAAAGAATGTCCAGAAAATACTGATAAAGTATTTTTGATATATTTTCAGTTCATATTTAGCAGAATGCTCACCCCTAGTTGGATAGGTTTATGTATTTAATTTGTACCCTGCTTTTCTCCCCAGTGGGGACTCTAATGACTTACATCATTCAGCTTTCCTCTGTTTTATCGTCAAACAACCATGTGAGGTAGGTCCTTCAGGTACATTGGTCCGAAACCTTTTTTTTTTTTTGCCATCAAGTCGCAGCTGATTTTTGATGATCCCACAGGGTTTTTAAGGCAAGAGATGTTGCCTGCTTCTGCATAGCGACCCTGGTATTCCTTGGTGGTTTCCATCCAAATACTGACCAGGGCCAACTGTGTTTAGTTTTCAAGATCTGATGAGTTCAGGCTAGCCTGGGTGTTAAAATTCAGCACCAACTCTTTGAATTGTACCCAGAAGCAAATTGGGAGCCAGTGTAGATGGGCTAAGACTGGAGTGATATAGTCCCTATGGCCCATTCCAGGCAACATCCTAGCAGCAATCTTCTGCACTAATTAAGGTGTCCAAACACTTTTCAAGGGCAGTCCTATGTAGAGAGCATTGCAGTAATCTAATCTAGACGTAACCAGGGCATGCACATCAGTGGCCAGATCTTTTATGCCCAGGAAAGGCTGCAGCTGGCTACCCAGTCAAAGCTGGTAAAGGCACTCCTGGCCACAGCTGCCACACAGTTACATAACAGTAGACCTTGGTCCAAAAGACTATGGAACTACCAGGGTCTGAAACAACACTTTGATTGTTCTCTACTGTCTAGAAACATTTGTATAACCAAGCCTGAGTGCCAGTTGCTTGTGGGAGACATCAGTGAGAGCAATAAACTGCTGTCCTGTTTCCTGTCCTTCTTACTGAGAAGCTATTTGGAATAAATGTGAGGAGATTTGTAGCCTCAATATTGTGATGTTGCCCAACATGGAGTGTGTTTCTCCACATCATAATTAGCATGCTTACCCCAAAATATCTACTTCCCTTCTTAAGAGTAGCAGTTGCTTGTGTGGGGGTGCTTTTGATATGATTCCTATGGATGCATGTGCATGAAAACATCTGGGGAGTTTAACACACTGCAATGAATGACTTGTCCCATAATAAACTATGTAAATAATAGTTGACATTTAACTTTTACGGTTGTTCTCAGTTTCTTTCATTTAAATAAATAAATGTGCATATTACTAAAGCTTTACTATCATGCCATTTTGAGAGGAAGTTTAAGCAGCATCCGTTACTAGAAGGGAAAGCTGTCTATATATTTCATGCTCTGTTAAGAGCATATACAAGAATTGAACTAATGTAAAATTAATTCTTGCTATGTTATTATTATAAATGTGTACTTTCCTTGGTCCTTACTAATGGATCAATGAAAGCTTTAGTTGATTAATTGGTGAGTTTAAATCCTGCATCCATTTTTAGTGGAGTAAGAATGGAAATTGGTCAGATTGGGGGGGGGATTTAAAATGCGAATGAAATTGATTTGTTGTCTATTTCCAAGAAATATTTATATCATGAGGTGCTACATTTTTCTAACTCATATGGGTTATCTGTGTTTGACTCATTTCTAGACACGCAAATGCAAAATACCTGCAGAAAGCAAAATAAACTCTTAAAACATGTTTTACGGTATAGCTGTTGGAGACAAGGTCTGGTTTCCAAGGAGACCTACAGGAACACTGTGGAAATAACATAATTACATTACAGCTTTCTTAAAACACATTTTTATTTGGCTATTTATTTCAGATTGCTGGACCAGTTATGAGAAAAAATAAACATTGATTATATACAATAAAAATTATAATATCTAACTACATTTAATTTAAAATTGGCTTTTAAAATGTCATCTGTTACTTGAGTCAGAGCTATGTTTGTTATCCTGCTCTTCAGTTTCAAAAAAGAGTTTGACTCTTGTTTATCAGTACAATAGGTTCACATTTTAGTATTCTCAGTTTTCATAATCTGGTGTAAAGTAGGCCTGGGTGTTTGGTGTCATCAGCATCCCAATTATTGACAGGTAAGCAAACTCAACTCACCTGGTGGATAAACCAGGAGGAAGAGTATCTTTAAGGAAGCATGGTGGCATGAGTCAGTCATGCTGCCCATAGCATATAATCTTGGGATATAACTTGCAACAAGGGTGTATGTTCAGTATATACCACGCCAAATAAACACCCGAAAAATATCTGTATTTTTCAGGTATTTATTCAGCTGAATACAGATCAGAGATTTGTATTTGACTTCTGAAGTAGCCGCCCCAAATAAAAGCCAATATAATTATTGTAAAATAATAATAAAAATAAAAACCATTATTATTATTGTTGTTGTTGTTAACCTTACCTTCCCCCTTGGGCTTGTGACACCCCAGTGAAGGGAAGGTATTTAAATTTTAAATACTTCCCTTTGCTGGAGAGTTGCACTGCAGAAGCAGCATGAGGGAAGGTATTTGAAGTTTAAATACCTTCTCTTTACTCACAGAGTTGCACCACAGCGCAGCTCTGTGACTGAAATTCTCCATTATACCCTATGGGGATGGTCCCCATAGGGTATAATAGAGCTGAATATATTTGGGTTTCCAAATATTTATCAGAATACCAGTGAAATACTGATACTGGTATTTGGGTATATTTAAGAGTATGGATATTTTTGGATCCAAAAGACCTGAATCTGAACTAACCTGATTTTTTTTTTTGTACTCCCCTACTTGCACCCATCTCTGTCATGGAGTACCCAAATTGCTGTCCATTAAGATGGTGTTCAGAGTATCCAGCTACTCCCTCAGCCAACCACTCTAAGTGCTTGCTAGTTCCCAGTTGCTGGCTGTGACATTGTGGAGCTCCATGGTGAATACTGTGCTTAAAGAGCCAGTTAATATCTGCATAGCTTTGCTGTGAGGGAAAAAGCAAAATCCAGCCCAACCTCATTTACTGTAGGCCTGGTGAAATTCTTGCTTGTTTTAATCATCTGGCAGCCAACTGAACATCATTGCAAATTCTGGCATTGCTCTATACAAGTGGCACTGGAGATGCAAAATATGCACTGAGCCCATATTGTGGAAAGAATAACTGATCATTAGCTTTTATGTCTTAGCCCTCCTGCCTTGAGCACAAAATGGTCTTCTCTGCCAGAGTGTAGAGAGGACTGTACTATTATGAAACCCAAACAGACTATTGTTTTTGTGATACCCACATGTTTGCTTCAGAGTCTTGTAAGAACATCAGGTTATTGCTGGTCTTATTACTTCATCCTTTTGATAGTGGATTTCCCACCTGAGAAGTCACTGCAAGGATCTGGATTAGCCACCAAATCACAAAGTACTATACATAGGCTATTTCTGTTAGTTCATCTCCATGGCTTCTGAGCAGTCCCACATGGAACTCTGCAGGCCAGCCACAGAGATGAACCGGTAATCAGAATGGCCAAGAGGTTGGAATTGGGCTATCTCTTATCAGATCTGAAGCCCTTGGATCTGATACCCAGAGTCCTTTACAACTCTAATATGGTTCCGGTAGCCTTCCCTATGCTTCAGGGACTGTTGGAGATTGCTAATAACAGGAGCTAAACCTGTTTTTGGGCCCTTCCTAAGTAAAAAAGTTGGGAAACTTATATTATCAGGGAAGAAGGGTGTGAGTTCCCTTTTCAATACCCCCAAGCTAACTCTTTGGTAGCACAAGTGTTGTCCTGTAGGCAAAGGGTGGGATCACATTCTTTCCCCTTTGACAAAGAAGGATGCAAGCTTGACACCATGGGCTGTAAAATCTGCTCCTCTGGAGCATTAGGTCTAAGGGTTGTCAACTTCACAGCCATAATGGGCCATCACTAAACATTCCCGTGGGAATGCATGTCCCAGTATATCAACTTACTCCCAGAATATAAGAAAACTCTTGCTAAGGTTTTGCATGCAGAGGTGGTCAATCTGGGGAAACAGAAGCTGAATGCTTCTACACATGCATCTGATTGCTATAGTTGAGTCATAGCATCGGGGTTTGTGCTAGAGCATCTCTCCTGGTTAAAAGTCTTTTCACTGATAGTTCTCAGGAGTCCCTAGCCAATTACATTCAGCTGGCCATAAATACTCTGGAATCATTAGGCCTAGTGATTAATTGGGAAAAGTCTCTCCAGCAACCAACACAATCCATGCATTTTATTAGGGCTTTGACAGATTCCAATAAAGAATCTACTTTCTTACCTGTAAAGAGACTCCATACCATGCAGTCTCTCATTACCCCATTTTCTGCTCAGAGGTTCCAGAAGTCTGTCTGCATTCAGAAATTATTGGGGTTGATGGTCTTTACAGCAGCAGTGGTTCCCTACATATGTGGCCATTGCAAAACTGGTTTATTCATAAATTCAGCATTAATTCTGCCCCCCAGTGGCTCAGACTATCAATCTCTAGGTCTGTTCTTAAGTCTCTTACATGGTAGGGTCAGGATTTCAGTCTTTTAGAAGGCTGCAGATTTGATATGCATCTACATGACGTGGAGGTATTTTTGGATGCCTCTCTAGGTGCCTGGTGCATTGTGGTCCCTTTTAATGTTAAGGGCCCCTCATCAGAGAGAGAAAGTTTGCACTGCATGTTAACCTTTTGGAAATCAGAGTGATTAGGTATGCTCTCCATTTTGGAAATCAGGTTCCACTGGCTATGGACAACTTGACTACAAAATTTTACCTAAACAAACAGAGGGACAGGTTCTCTAAACTCATGCACAGAGGTCACCCACAGTTGGCAGTAGGCCATTCAAAGAAACGCCTATGTTCAGGCCATTCATATTGTAGGCCAGTGCAACATCACAACAGACAGCCTAAGCAGAAAAAGAAAAGTTGACCATGAACAGTGTCTGGAAGATCTCATAAGACATAAGAGAAGCCAATGCTGGATCAGGCCAATTGTCCATTCAGTCCAACACTCTGTGACACAGTGGCCAAAAATACCAGGAGCCATCAGGAGGTCCACCAGTGGGACCAGGACACTAGAATTCCTCCCACTGTTGCCCCCACCCCCAAGCACCAAGAATACAGAGCATCACTAGCCCCAGACTGAGAGTTCCTATCTATACCTTGTGGATAATAGCCGCTAATGTACCTCTGCTCCATATGTTTATCCAGTTCCCTCTTGAAGTTGTCCATGCTTGTAGCCGCCAACACCTCCTGTGGCAGTGAATTCCATGTGTTAGTCACTCTTTGAGTGAAGAAGTATGTCCTTTTATCTGTCTCTATTTAGAATCAAATTTTGGACCTGTTTACATTCAGAGAGAATGCCCAGTGTTCTCTGGTCTGCTTACAGGCAGCATCAGACAAAGACTCCACTGGGGATGCTTTTCAGCTCCAATTATTTTTTTTCTCCTTTTATGAACTAAAAGTGGAGCACTCAACATGCATTGTCATATTCCTATATTGGCCCAGGAGAGTATAGTTTTCAACCCTCTTGGACCAATCAGAGGGGGTTCACATAAGACTTTCAATGGCGGAAGACCTGCTTCACATAGGCATCCTCCTCCATCAGAATGTCAGGCCACTGCACCTCACAGCATGACTGAAATGCTGTTAGGTCAGTGGTTGGATAGAGCTGCCAAGGTTTGCAACTTGGTCCACAAACCAGCCACAGATAAATCTCGAAGAAGAGGAAGAGTTGGCTTTATACCTCGCACTTCACTACCCAAAGGAGTCTCGGAGTGACTTAACAATCACCTTTCCCTTCCTCTCCCCACAACAGACACCCTGTGAGGTAGGTGGAGCTGAGAGAGCTCTGACTGACCCAAGGTCACCCATCTGACTTTATGTGGAGGAGTGAGAAATTAGACCCGGTTCTCCAAATTAGAGTCCTGCCACTCTTCAACACTACACCAAACTGGCTCTACTGATTTACTGACTGGGCAACCCACAATCAACTCCATCCTGATACTTGCCTTTTAGGGCATGTTTCTTTTTTGTATTTGTTGTTCCTCAGAGAATCAGGTTTGTCAGTCTCTTCCCTAAAAGTACGTATGGGAGGTATCTCACCTTTTCATGTCAAGGTGGAAGAGTCCACAGTGTTCTCTGTTCCTCAGTCCAGGAGGTTTTTGAAAGGTCTACTTAACTTATATCTGCCATTTGCTTCCCTTGTCCTCTAATCTTTGGTACTGAGTAAACTGATTTGTGTATTCTGCCGTGTAAGACTGCATTTTTGGTAGCTTTGACCTCAACATGCAAAGTAGGAGAACTGTGTGCTCTACGATGTGACCCTCCATTCACAAAATTTCTCAAGACAAGATTGTCCTTCATCCTGGTATGACTCTCCATCCTAAAGCAATTTCTCAATTTCACCTCTCTGCGAACTTAATACTTCTGGTGTTTTTTCCAACCCCCCAGCTTCACAAGCAGAACAGACTTTATATACACTGGATCTCTACTTTTTTATTTAGAATGTACAAAAGATTTTAGAATGGATCAGAGTTTGTTTGTATGCTTCTCTGGCTCAAGCAAGAGAAGGGCTGTGTCCTCTCAAACACTATCCTGCTGGGTTGTTGCTGCAGTTAGATTGGCATATTTGATGGCCCACATACCATGTCAAATCTCACTCTATCAGAGTGCAGGCCTCTTTGGCCACATTTCTGGGCATGGTTTCTCTAGATGACGTCTGTAGGGTTGCTGCCTGGTCAACTCCATCCACATTTGTGAGGCACTACTCCATTGATGTGGATTCCAGAAATGAGGCAGCTGTAGGGAAAACAGCGCTACAGTCACTTGCTGATCAGCCCACACCTACCTGTTTGGTAAGTGAAATTATTAGTCTCCCACATGGGACTGTACAGAAGCCACAAAGATTGAACTTAACTGTAACTGTAACTCGAATGCTCTTCTGCATGCACACATCTCTATTTCCTTTCCCCGCTGCAGGCTGTTTGATTTGAGGGCATATATTTTCCAGGGTGGTAAATGGAGGACTGAGGAAAGAGTACTCTTTCTGTCTCTATCACATTCTGATTCGGGCAAGAAAAACTAGCATGAGATGGAAGGAAGGAGAGAGCACTCCTAGCACTTCAAATCTAGAAAGCTTAATTTTTCATCTCTGTGGCTGGTGTGCACAGTCCCATGTGTACCTGCACAAAAGACCACTCAATGAACAATAGTTGCAGATAAGTGCAGCCCTGATTTTTTGGATCATAGCAATTGCTCCGTTGTATAGCTTGCTTCCTACAGCGTTTTAAGGATGAATGTAACCTACTGAGAACACAACCTTGTATTGTAGAGTTGTGAGATATAAAGGTCTGTGAACAGGATAGAGCGATGCTAATTACTGCAGTTTTGTACATTCTTACTGCTTTGTAACAGAAATAGATGCATTTAGGATAATAAAACTCAGGTAGATTGGATAATAGTTACCAGAATTCACTCAGAAAAATTGATGTGGAGAAGCTTGGTTCTCCTAAGATCTATCCAAGATTCATTAAGATTTCAACATACTATTGACTTTATCACTTGAATTATTGTTCCATATAAAGACATAATTTTATTTAAGTATAGCAGACACTTTAATTCCAGATAAGACGCAACAGTAACATGGCTGCTTTCTTAACATTAAACAATTTATTACTGATATTGTGTTTATATTCCAAATAGTTAAGAATAAAATCCAGAAAAAATTGTATTATGAGGACTTCCTCTTGTTCAAATGCATTATGTTAATTTAGACATATCTGCTAGATCTGATAGTTGTAATCCTATTCACGTTTACTGGGATAAGTCATTTTTAAAAAATTATTTATTAGATTTATTAATTACCCCATCCCAGGTTACAACAGGTTCTGGGTGATGTACAGTACATAATGTCATGAAATACAAAACACAGAACATTAAAACTTATATATAACAAAAATAAAAATTCCAGTATAGATAAAAAGATCCAGATGGCGATTTTCCTGTATTATTATGTGTCCCAATTCTGGACTACCAGTCCCTTTTTTTCTGGGTGGGGGGGAAGGAAGCTCAGAACCTGGAGGGAAGAAGAAAAAAGGAAGGGTGCCAGCCAATGGGTCACCGCTGCTGCCCTCAACCAAAAGCCTGGCGAAACATCTCTGCCTTACAGGGCCTGCAGAATTGCATATGGGACATTATGGAACTTCTGGGCAGACATATAGGATAGCACAGCAAATAACCATTATTCTGTACTGGTATCTTTTGTGTACAAAATTATGCTAATATAAGTATTGCTACAAATATATTGTGTTTCCTGTGTGGGACCTGCTGATCTGAAATGGCATCAGAGCGGCCCCAGCATCCAGGCTGGAAGAAAACACAGTCTGAGCAGGGGGGAACAGCAAGATGTTGACAAGGGGGCCAGGTTTGCACTGGGCAGCCACAGTGATGAAAGGTGACTGGGAGCTGGCAGGAGGGGAGGTGAAAGCAGCAAAGGAAGTATGCAGAGGAGCAGGACCAAAAAAAGCGGCAGGGGAGATGCAAACTAGCAGCAAGCTGGGACAGAGTGCAGGGGAAGCTGCCAGCTGGCCACAGGAACTTTAGTGCCAGGCAGTGGTTGTGTGCAAGGCACAGATTTGACTGGGACTCTCCAGGAGGCTCCATGGAGGGTCTCGGGACAGCCGAGGGGCTGGCATTGCGTTAGACCCCAGGAGAAGGCTCAAAAAGCTAGGGCTGTAAATCAACAGTCCTTTGAGGAGGCTGGTGCAGCAAGCTCCAAATAATGGCTGCATAGGGAGGACTGAGGAACAGCTAACAGTTTGGGTGTGGCATTGGGTGGCTTGATGAAGGAGATGGTGAGTGTATATTATGGTGAGGCCAAGGAGGATCCCTGGGGGGCTTGACCAACTGTTCTGGGTCAGGTACCCAGTCCAAAGCCAGCATACATTTTCCCCCCCCTTTGGAACAATAAGGTTTTTTACTTGCCAATATAACAGCTTTAGGATAGTAACAGATGTGTTTAACACATGCCATCCCTAGCACCCTTTGGTAGGGTTTCCTGGCACTCAGTATTTGGCTCATGCATTTATGATTCATTTGTAATGTGTCTGGTGTCTTGGGCTTTGAAAACTTAGAGGAAGTAATGCTTCAGTTTCTGTGGACACTAGAGTAAAAGATACACATAATAAGGTCCAGTCCACGATTTTATTACCAGTAGTTTTTAATGGGCTCTCCCTGTATTTTGTAGCACACTGCACCACACAAAAAAGCTCTTGCTGAGGAACAGATTGCATCAGAAATCCTCAGAAATTTTAGACCCCACTTTATCTGAGCAGAAATGCAATCTCCTGATTCAAGGGGGTATCTTAGTAGTTAGCTATTAAGACCTCACTTTCTGCCCTGGTAATTGCTAATTAGAAGTTACTGTTTAGTAGCTATTAATAGTTATATTTATGCCAAGGCAGTTGTAAACATTCTGTATTTAGTGAGGAAAACCCTAGCTAATGCGTGTTGCATTGGGAAGGTATTATTTTAAATGTTCTTAATTAAACATAATAGCTCATGGTTGGTAAAATTCCATTTCATCTAGTTAAATGAAAAGTAAACCTGTAGGCTAACTGATATTGTTAATATATTCTGCTAAACTGTATCATAGGCAATACATAAATACTGTCTTAAAATGGAACGTGGGATTAATTATCACATAGAATATGAATAGTAAGTTAAGCATACAAAGCAAAGGTTTATTTTATTATTTGATGTATTTGTTTTTTTGGGTTTTTTAAATTGTTGAGGAGAACTGATTTTTAAGCATTTTAGCTGGGAACTATTAATTGCTATTACAGCAGTTTTCAAACTGAAGGTGCCAGGAATTTGCCAGCCCTCTTTTGGGGCTCTTGAGAGCTAAGAATTTCCATCATCTCCTGTTAGCTGAAGTATCTATGGAAATCGGAATGGTGGGATTTTCCCCACCTGTCAACAGGGAAGGTGTTAAAGATCTAAGCACAAACAGAAAGGTGCTTAATAAGTGTTGGCAAGAGAAGCTTGGTCAGACTTTGTGTTCAGTCCAGTCAGCTTTTATAGATTTAGGGTGGTGTTGATGAGGTATTTCAGGCTGGCTGGGATAGGAAAGCATTGGGGTTCTTCTACAGTATCTTGGTTTGACTTCATGTTGGAATTCGAAGTTTCTACCACCACCCATCTTAGTTTAATTTAAAAATTTGATCTCCGAAATGATGCTTCTCTTCCCCTTTATCTATGTTCTTGGCCCTGGTCAGTGTTCCTTGCTGCCATTTTCATGGCTTTGAATCTGAAAGAGGTTTGTTACTTGGACTTTGGCTCCAACTGGGACTGGGGAAATTCATCAGTGTTGAATGGCTTGTGAGATACAGCCTGTGTGTGCCCATGCCTGGAAGTCATGGCAACCTCTGGCGACTCCTACTGGGGAACAGAGGACGTTCACAGAAGTGGCTTGATAGCCTGCCTCTGGCCTGGCCCTGGTATTCTCTGGAGGTCTCCCTTCCAAATACTTGCCAGGGTCAGCCCTGCTTAGCTTTCAAGATAATTTTGCCTGGGCTATCCAAGTCAGGGCTCATTCACCATATTTTGATGCACAAACAAGGAAAAGTGAAATCCAGTTATATTACAGCTCCCAGCTTTGAGCCAGAGTTGTTCTGCTTATGTGTTGGCAAATCTTCTTGATAGCATGTAAGGGAACCTATACTAGTAAGAAGGAAAAGGTTTGATGAACTGCAGTTCAAATGTTCTTAAATTAATAATCCTTTACTTAGCCCATAGTTTGGCATTTTCATTTGGAGTGCGTGGGAACAAACCTCTGACCTACCTTGTGGGAGTGACTTATACAGAAGGGTATAATATGTGTGCTTTAAATACTGTACTACTTTCTCAGAGGTTTTAGTGTTCATTTGCTAAATCATTGCAGACATTCAAAACATTATTTGCTGTAGTGATCCTGCACTTTCACTAACAATCACAAGTTTGTGACAGAAGAGCAAGGTAGCTTTGTCATGAAAATGTAATTAACACTTTAATTACAGATTCATTACTAAATGCAGATGTATTACTAATAACAAACATTTTTTTTTTAATTTAGGAGATCGAAATAGGCGGAGAAGATGTCAGGTGGCTTTCAGTTACATGCCTCAGAATGAAGATGAGCTGGAATTAAAAGTTGGAGACATCATTGAGGTGGTAGGAGAAGTAAGTAGTGTTCTTTCATTGATAATTCATTTTCCAGTCAGCTTTTATTGGCTTAAAATTTTAACATGGTCTTAAACCATATGGCACAAGATGTGCCCAGTTTGCTAAATTTCAGAGACAGCCATGTGTGTGGTAATTTCTGTCCTGGTAATTAAAGCTACTACAACATGCTGTTGTGTTTTTACACATGCCTATCTATATTTATTTATGTAGAATTATTAATATGGATTGTGCATAGATGTGCATAAAAAACAAGGCAACCACTGCCTACCCTGAAAGGGAGGCTGATGAGAATAAAACAAGATGAGAGTGTCGGTAATAGATGAAAGAACTGCTTTCAGTTCAGAGTTCCAGTAGGAGATACTGGAAAACAAAGCAAGCACCTCCCAAGACCTCTCAAAGCAAGCACCTCCCAAGACAGTTCACTTTCCCTGAGATTCTCTGGGAGAGTCTGACTGCTGGTGCTGCCTGCTTGCCTGCCTTAAGTGCTGCTGGCTGGGTTTCCCCATTGGAAACAATGGAGGTAATGGGGGTAACCTGTTTGGGTGCCCATAGAATTAGGCCCATTGGTCGAATTGCTTTGAGATGTGGGGGTGTATGTGGGGAGAGGCTCCTGAAGCTACCCTGAAAGTTTGGAGCCTCTCCCTCAAACCCCCTCCCCCCCCCAGAGCTACTAACAGCACCATGGGAAAAAGTAACTTTTTTCCCACCATAGAGAACAATGGAGGGAATGGGGGCAACCTGTTTGGGGGTCCATAGAATTGGACCCCCTGGTCCAATGTTCTTGAAACTTGGTGGGTATCTTGGGGAGAGGCTCCTGAAGCTACCCTGTGAGTTTGGAGCCTCTCCCTCAAACCCCCTCCCCTCCAGCCCCCAGAATATACCCTATGTTTTCACCATTGACTTCAATGGCCCATAGGATATAATGGAGCTGAAATTGACATTCGGCTGCCTGAAAGACTCCTGGGGATGCCGGCTGGGGGCGGGGCTTGGCTCCTGAGCTTCCGGAGCTGTGCTTTGGTGCGCTCCCCCCCCCCAAAGACCCCTGGCAACTTCCCATGGTATACAATTGGATCCAAGACTTGTTAATGTAAGTGAGTCATATCTGGTGTGCCTCCAAATCTTCTGTTCACTAAGTAAATCCTGCAGGATTTGACCCCCTAACTTGGTAGAGTTTTATTAGAGAATAAAAAGAGAAACAAGTTTTCTTTTTAGGACACCATGACTTCATCTTGTGTTTCTTTTTTTGTTCAGTGCACTGAGAGTGAAATTAGTCTACATATTTTAAAAAAGGACTTTTAATCACACATTGCTGTAGACAGACAACCTATTTTTCATTGACTTGATTTATGAAGTTTTTAATTGATCTCGAGTAACCAAACTTAGTTCAAAGCTAAAACTATTACTGGCACAGATACTTCCCAAACTGAGTTGATTTTTCAGTGTCCTTCTTAAGTTTTTATTAACCTGAATATACTGAAGCTTGGATAAACCACATGTATAATATATTGTCTGTTTAAAAGCAAAACAGTGTTTAGCTTAGTTTTGTCCAAATTTCAAAAAGTGCTTAATTTGTTCAATTATTTGTTTTAAATATTTTTTTCTGGAAAGAGGTGGATTGAATCTGTGTTAGAGTTTGATCATTTGCATACTGAAGCTGTCCTCTTCTGTCACTTTTCTGTACATGGGGAATGTCTGATGGATGGAAATTATTAAAATGTCAAAGATATCCTTAGATGGTATAGAGGATGAGTCATTTCTGCTGTCACTTTATATAACCTAAGGGCATTCGCTATTTAGGGGCTGTCATTTCCCAGCATGATGCTGCCATTTCATTTGAAATAGATGTGCATGAGAGAAACTTAATCACTTTACATGACACGTTTATTTTCTACTACTGTTATGCTAGAGAATAATTCATTTACTGCTTTCCAGCAGAAGTAATGTCTGGGTTTTATTGACAGTTTCATTGTGTTCAATTCAGTATGTTCTAATCTTAGATCAGAATACAAAAGAGATTTTTTTAATGTGAGAAACAATTTTCAAAAATAAAAAAATGTGTTAATTGTATTGATTAAACTTCTATCCCACTCAGAAGTGATTCAGTTACTCTAGACATGGAAAAAAGTAAAAACAATTATAAAAAACTGAAATAACTAATACTAGTTGTGACGGAGTTAAGGAAAAAAACAAGAGTATGCAGGATGCTTCCCCACCTAAAGTCATGTAGCACAGGTAGGGAGGAGACAGGAAAGGAAATAGGACACAGGGAGGATGATGGCAGCAGCAGAGGAACCCTCGACACTATTATCTTTTCCCTTTTTCATCCCTTTCTGGCCGAGCTATGAGATAGAGCAGCCCCTCCATCATTCTTCTTTCCTCCCCCCTTCACCTTCCTGTGGGAAGTATCCCCATTTATTTATTTATTTCAAGTGGCAGAATTGCACCTCTTTTCCCCTCCCCCACCAAGGTAAGTGATCTTCTATACTGGAGAGACAACAGCCTCTATGCGATACACAGATGCAACACTCCTGGGAGAATCGGGTTTGATTCCCCACTTCTCCACATGCAGCTGTTGGAGTAACCTTGGGTCAGTCATAAGTTTTTTTGGAGCTGTTCTCTCAAAAGCAGTTCTGGAAAGAGTTCTCTCAGCCCCACCTACCTCACAGGGGAGGGGAAGGGAAAGGAGATTGTAAGCTGCTCTGAGACTCTTTTGAGTAGTGAAGGGTGGGGTATAAATCCAATCTCCTCCTCCTCCTCCTCCTCTTCTTCTTCAGAATTAATTTTCAGTGCACATGTGGAAAAATGTTGTATCTGGTTCTAAATGTGTGATAAAGATAAATCCAGGTAAATGTATAATAATACTTGGACTTAAAATGTAATCTTGGAGATCAAGGATTCATTATACACTTTATCTACTGAACCTCCCTGCCTTTTAAACATTCATTTTCTGTGAGTGCACATGTGTACTGTGTTTATAAGGCTAACAACCATTTTCTTTTACATTTTATTTATTTTTATTTTTTAAAATATGCAGTGCTTCATATATAACTACTGAGATCAATATCCAGTAAAATAATGATAGATCACCAAACTGCTAAGGCAGCAATAATAAAGCAACACAGCACTCTCATTAAATATATCAGTGTCCATTACTTGATTGAGAGAAGGCTTTTATATACAATCAAGACCACATGGGACTTTTAAAGGTACTAACCAGAACCTGAAGTTCAAAATATGGCTGTGTTCTTACTTTGTGTTATTTAAAAGGTAGACTGCATAATTCTGAACTATCAGCGTTCGAGTAGTATTCAGAACTGACATAGAACAGGTAACAGTAATCAGAATTGGAGGTTGAAGATCTACAAGGGGACACACTTGGCTGAACATCTGAAATTAGTAGAAGGTACCACCAGAACCTGCGGGCCCAGGAGCAAGATTCTGCTTCTAGGAGTGTATTTTCTCTTTTGGAGGGAGTGTAATCCCTTCCAAGATCGAGAGACTTCCAGCTATCAGTACCTTTGTATTGCCTGCATTGGGTTTCTTTCAATCATGCACTCCAAAAAGGTTCCAGGCACAAATTCAGGAAGGAGACCTGTGCTCCTGGATCTGATGAAAACAGAGTTCCATATCATCAGTGTATTGATGACACTGCATTCCACACTGATGGATTATCTCTAACAGTATCAACAAATAGATGCATAACATTACCCAGGACAAGACAAAACTACAAGGTAACTCCGAGGGGGGTAGAGCAGCAATCATCCACCAGTACTTTCTGGAGAAGAAGGAAGGTAAAAGGGGGAGGGGGTTTCCATAACTTTCAGGATTCTATAGAACTTCTTATCAGTCTATCAAAGGCCAATGTAAGGTTTACATATGTAATCAATATTAAAATAATTCCCAACAACTGTCACATGTATGTGTAAGTCTGAACTTCAGAATATACTGTGTTTTTGTCTTGGCACAGGTGGAAGAGGGCTGGTGGGAAGGAGTTCTCAATGGAAAGACTGGCATGTTTCCTTCCAATTTCATAAAGGAGCTCTCAGAATCTGATGATGCTGGAATGGTGCGCGAGGAGCAACTAGTAAAACCAAGTAAGGATATTAGCATTCTGTACCCCATTTTTCCTGCTTTAATTTTGCTCTTGTTACAGTTTTTTTCTTGCATGATGGTATTTCTTTATTTTTGTTTGAAATATCTGATACATCATACCCTAACACGTAAAGACATTGGTAAAGACACTGAAAAGCACAAGATGTTACTAATGTAATGTTCACCAGAGTTTAGCCATGGATAAAAGACTGTACTACTCTAGCACTAATGTAGCAGCAGATGGAGAAGTTCAAATGTTCCTGGGGGAAAGGCCTATTTCTCTCTTCTAGAGCACATCATTTCTGGCCTGACTTTGTAATCCTCCTGTAGCAATCATGGTGGCTGAATGAGGGGTTGGCTGCAGAGACTGTAGGGAGTGACTTCCACACCCTCTTTATAGCTCCGCACCCTCTTTATAGCTACCGCCACCTCAATATAAAGAGTGCACTGGCTGCCACCACCTTACCAAACACCACAGTCTTCTCATGAAGAGGTGGAGGAAGTATCTACTGTATCCCTGCTTGCTTTGACTGCCCTACCTTACCTTAGTGAGGAGAGGGTGGCAGCTGTTGTACTTTCATTTAGACTACCTTCTTCAAAGGGAGGAGCCTGAAATGGCCTCTTCTTGATGAGAAGGCAGTGACCACTATTGAGGAGCAGGGGAAAGAGTGGCTGGAGTGATGGCATCTGCCAAACAGTAGGCAGTGGCAGCTGGCAGACTTATGGCAGCAGTGACCTTCCAGAGCACAATCATACTTGGGAGATCAGTAGAGTTAAAAGAGCCAGCCCATGCTTGCTTCCCTCTTTTCCCTTTTTGCTCAGTTTTATCTGCTTCCCATAACTACTACAAGTTTTAAAGCAGGAAACTTGGAGTGCAAGGTTAGATGGCTTAATCCCAATTCTCTCAAGTTAATTATTGGAGACTATTGTATTTGTATTGGCTCTCTTTCTGTAGTAATTTTTTCAGTACTTACAAACCCATAGAACAAATGGCAAACTTTAGCTACATAAGGGTTTCCCATTCATATTGCAAAGACTCCTGGCCCTTTTCACATTACTGTTCTAAACTGGATGTTATTCATTGTTGGCCTGATTTCGAGTAAAGCGATACAGGGATGGTGGTTTCATACAGTGAATTTCCTTCTGTTAATGAGTTGTCTCTGAAGCACTCTGGTCATTTCAAACAGTGCCACTTTCCCCCCCACCTTTTTTCACCATGTGATCTTCCTTGAACTTTTAAAAAAACATTCTAAAATGAGCACTATTTGCACAATAGCACTCACCTTAGAATGTTTTTTAAAAGTCCAAGGAAGATTGTATGGTGAAAAATGGCGGGCGAAGTGGCATTGTGGGAAGTGCTATGGAAATTTTAAATAGCACATCACAGCAGTTCAGAAACACAATGAAGGGGTTGAAAATGGGAAAAAAGCAGTTTCCCTCAAAAGCAGCTCAACTATGCTTTGCCAACCTGATGCAAGTTGGTTTGTATGAACAGGTAAATAAGTTTCGCTAGCAGCTAGTTACTAGAATGGGTCTGTCTGAAATGACAGGAAAAAATCCATTAGCAACCAGTTATAAAAACAGAATACTAGGGTCTCCTGTCTCACAATTGTTGTTGTTGGTAAGAAATGTCTAAAATAAATACAGTAAATGGATGCATTTAACAGGCTACAATTCAAGGCCTTTATGAATTCAAAATTAGTTGTTCTGAGCATACAGTGTCTTTTGGGAGGTATGTTCTTTGTTTTATCATCTATTAATCCATGGACAAAAAGAGCACTTTTTTGCTTATTATTATTATTCCTCTGTTTATCTGTTGGCTTTGGTACTGCTGTAGATGCCAGCTGTGTTTGGAAAGTGATATCCTTGTAGCCACTTTCCTAAAATTGGTGCTTTAATTCTTTTTAAATACATGATTAATACTTTATATATGCTACATTTCACACTACTAAAATTATAATTTTAGATAAATAAATAGATATTATTTATTGTTGAAAAATTTGACCACTATTGTGAAAGATTTGTATTCTTTCAGACCACATGCTTTATTATAAATTATAATACCAGAAAACATATAGGTACTTATAGTTGAGGGGAATAACTATGGCATTGCTTTATTCAACTTTAATTGAGTAAAAATTATCAATTGTGTACTTCTACATATTGTTAGAAATCTTATTTCTATATGCTGTATGATTACCCAATGGTAAGTACTGTTGACAGTACTTTGAGATGCTGATACAATAACACTGGACTTTTAATGTATTACTTTAATCTAAAACACACACGTTTGGATGGATTAAATTGAGTCAGAAATAGACATTGTAGCACAAATGTGCACTAACTCTGAAAAAAGAAGTCACCCATCTAGCTTTCTAGTCCCCCACAACAATACTGACTGATACTTAAACATATCATAATATTGTGAAGTTACATTTCCTGCTCCCAGTCGATGACATCAGCAGGCAGGTAGGAAAATATATAACATGAGTTTATAGATAGTTTGTAGAAGATATTATGGAAAGGTGGCAGGAACCGGATGGGCTGTTTTTCATGTATATGATATCTCATATGTATATGATATTTTGCTCCAAACTCAGTAGACAGCTTCCATGTCTTTTGAACCTAGTAGCAGACAGATACATGGCCTTGTTCTTTCTCCCTTTGACATTAGAGGTTTTCCACACTGTCCACATACCTGCCTGCCTGATGGAAAGGTTCCATTGTGGGAATGTTCCTAACAGTATTTTGATATTTGGGAAATAATCCAGATTTCAAAATGTTTGATTTTTTTGCATTGACCCATCCCTCTACTACACTGTATATTCATCTTGGAGGAGTTTTTTCTGAGCAAGGAAAATTCTCATACATATGTTCATAATGTCTTCAAAAGGTCATGGTTGGGTGCAAGAATGTGATGAGATTGGGTAACTGCAGGTGGCTTATGGATAATGTAAAGAATCCATCAAGTGAAACTGTAGAACCAGAATAATTTCTAATCATATACACACCCTTCCCTGGCATTTGGAAAGCTAGAAAGGAGGGTGGATAAAGGACACATGAATGATGCAAGTAGTTCAAATGAAGGGGAGGAGTATCTTTTTTTTCTGTGTTGTAGGCAGTGCAGGCATGTTATGTGTTCCTGCTTGAACCATCCTTGGAGCTAAAGTCTTTGAAACATCTTTTTAATATGCCAGTTAAGAAGTTTAAAAAGTTAAATTATATTATCAGAATAACAGAGAAGCAGAAACAGTGGAACTTCTAAAATAAAAGTGTGGTTCTGTGTCTTCGAGTTAATGTTTTTACTTTTGACGAGCCACTAGAGATTATTGGAAATGATAACTATTTATAGGATGACATAATCCATAACAAAATCATGAGATCTTCCTGTTGAAAATGCATTTAGTGAAACTTAACTACTGAAAGTCCTGTTCTTCTGCTAATAAACCTTTCAATCCACAGCAAAGACTTTAAAAAACTATCCTTTCCTTTCCTATCTTTTTTTTTTTGCCATTATTCGATTTCTTGTACTCCCCCCCTTTTTTTGTTTTTGTTTTTCTTTTGTTCTCCTGTCAGGAAAATCTGCCTTTCAAGGTACAATTCTGTATAAAGTGGCACCAACCAAGATTGACAACTACAGACGCTATAACAGTGAGTTAATTTTTAAAAAGAGGGAATGCTAAGCTAAGTCTGCTCCTTGACTGTGTGCAGTGTCATCTGCTATTGAATAACATCCATCCATTGCTCTTGGCTTTGGCTGTTCTGCGTGAATACTTTGTCTGTCTGTACGCTAAAAATGAGTGTGATGCAGCCAGTCCTATAGCCTGATGTATATGTGTACACATGTCTATACAATATTGAGGGACATTAGGTCTGGGGCATTACAACATAATAGAATTTATATTTTAGCTTGATTTAGCATACATATTTCTGGGATATGTTCCACAAGAAGCAATTTACTCATAAGCACCATTCATCTATGGTGACCAAAATACAGCTATTCCAATTTGTTTAGGATGGTTTACCTAACAAAGAATACAGTTATTTTCAGTATGCAACACTTATCAGCCAGACCTGCCTTTTGTTAACAAAGGAGGCTATATGCAACATTTTCTAGTCTGTTACTTCTGATGCAAAGTTGTGTTTCAGTTGTGTGTCAGGAGAATGGCTGGTATTAGAGGGTTACAGAGAAAAAGCAGGGGATGGGAGCAGGGTATAGGTCCCTTCCACTGACTGCTTCCCACGTCAAACCTCTCCTTTCATTTGCCATGTTACAACTACTCAGAGGAAAGCTAGGTTTTCAAATGGGTCTCTGCTGAATGTTTCTGGATGCAGATTCTCTATAAACTGTTTTGCTCTCTCACTGCTAAAGCCATTTAGAGATTGGCATGAACTGGAAAAATGCAGTTTGTGACAGCTTGTGGTTCGTAGACAAACCACAAACTGAACCCCGAACTGAACTGGGAGGTTTGTTTGTGAACAGAAAGAGATCACAGTACCTTTAAATGGGGTCTGCAGAAAGCCCTAAAAACAGCTGAGCAACAAGGAGCAGCCTGCTGCTCACCACTCAGCTATTCTGGGCTATCTTGTGCATAAGACAGCCCGAAAAAAAGCTGAGTGGTGGGGAGCACCTATCTTGTGCACTCTCTTTAAACACTCAGCTGTTGCAGGGAAGAGAAAACAGGGGTTTAAAGGGACTGAGTCCACAAACCTCCATGAACTGCTTTAAAAGTTCATGGAAGTCCATGATGGTAGACCCATCATAAACTATGGATTGCAAACCACGAACAGGTCAAAATTTGTGACAAAATTTGCTTCATAGTTTAGTTTGTGCCCTTCCCTAGTGCTATTCCCATCTTAACGTATGTGTTCCTTTAAAAAAAAAAACCTAAGGACATGTTCTAGTTCAATAAATCGCTAATTATTTTATTTATTTACTTCATTTATACCCTGCTGTTGTTCCCAATGGAGACTGAAAGTGGTTTAAATCGCTGTGCTCTCCTCCATTTTATCCTCAGAACAACCCTGTGTCAAAGCATAGCCTGAGTGTTTTTGTGACTGGTCCAAGTTTGCCCAACAAGCTTCCATGGCAGAGTGGAAATTCAAACCTGGATCTACCAGATCCTAGTCCAATACTTCAACCACTGCAGTATACTGGGTCTCTTAGAAAAAAATTAGATGTGAATTATCCTAAGACACATCTCTATGCTATAGTAAGTCTATGAGTCTCCAAATACCTTTACAAAAGCAGGAGGAAAAACTGATTTCTGGGAGTTGGTTTTATGATTTGCTAAGCATTTTTAGTCCCACCCAACATTTATTTATTTTATTTTATTTTTACCCCACCCTCCCACCGAAGCGGGCTCGGGGTGGCTCCCATAAAACGAATAAAACAATATAAAGGTAAAGGTAAAGGTTCCCTTGCTCGAAAGCCAGTCGAATCCAACTCTAGGGTTGCGGTGCTCATCTCCGTTTCAAAGCCGAAGAGCCAGCGCTGTCCGAAGACGTTTCCGTGGTCATGTGGCCGGCATGACTAAACACCAAGGTGCACAGAACGCTGTTACAGATACAGATAACATCTTATAAAATTACAGGTACATTAATTAAAAACATTAGAGTCAATGGCGCTACAAAACAGTAAAGTGCAATTAATATTGATGGCGATACAAACAGTAAAGTGCAATTTGAGACGCGTTCAGTGGTGCCACCACACTAGGTCACCCTGTGCTGAGTCTGAGTCCACACAAGGCACAGCTGGTAAGGTGCCGCTCCTACTGGAATGCCTGTCTAAAAAGCTCCATTTTCACAGCCCTGCGGAATTGTGGCAGGTCCCGCAGGGCCCTGATCTCACTAGGGAGTTGATTCCAATAGGACAGAGCTGCTAGAGAGAATGCCCTGGTCCTTGTTGATGTCAGCCTAGTGGCCTTCAGACCAGGGAGGGCCAGGCAGTTTTGAGATCCTGATCGCAGTGCTCTCTGGGGAACATGTGGGGAAAGGCGGTCCTTCAGGTAGGCTGGTCCCTGACTATAAAGGGATTTAAAGGTCAAAACCAGCACCTTGAAGTGGATCTGGTATGCTATTGGCAGCCAGTGCAATGTCTTTAGCACAGGCTGGATGTGCTCCCACCTTGGAAGACCCATCAACAGCCTGGCCGCCACATTTTGCACCAGCTGCAGCTTCCGGAGTTGCACTAAGGACAGCCCCATGTAGAGAGCATTACAGTAGTCCAACCTCAAGGTGACCATTGCATGGATCACTGCAGTCAGATCATTGCATTCGAGGAAGGGAACCAACTGTCTAATCAGCCGAAGGTGGTAGAAGGCTGCCTTGGCAGCGGTTGCTACCTGGGCCTCCATTGTTAGGGAAGCATCCAGGAGCACTCCCAAACTCCTGACCCCTGGCACTGGCACCAATGGTGCCCCATCAAAGGCCAGGAGTGGGATCCCTACTCCCGTACCACTCAGGCACAGGACCTCCATCTTCATCGGATTCAATTTCAGTCGACTCAGTCTACGTCATCCAGCCACGTCCAATAACGCCCGGTCCAGGTCTTCCGGGGTAGAGTCAGACCTGCCACCCAACATCAGATAGAGCTGGGTGTCATCTGCGTATTGGTGACATCCTAGCCCATGCCTCTGGGCAATCTGGGCAAGGGTGCGCATATAGATGTTACATAGATCAGGGAGAGCACGGCCCCTTGAGGCACTCCACATACTAGTGGGTGCCTTCAGGATTGCTGCTCCCCAATAGCCACCCTTTGTCCCCGACCTTGGAGAAAGGAGACAAGCCATTGCGTGGCAAGCCCCAGAATTCCCATGTCGGCGAGGCAGTGAGTGAGCAGCTGGCCACCGACAGGTCCAACAACAGCAGCACCGCCATCCCGCCCCAATCCAGGTGCCTCTGGAGGTCATCTGTAAGGGTGACCAGTGCTGTCTTTGTCCCATGACCTGGGTGAAAGCTGGACTGGAAAGGATCTATTATTTATTTATTTGTTTGTTTGTTTCGATTTGTATCCCGCCCTCCCCGAAGGCTCAGGGCGGCTAACAATATAAACAATATAAACAATATAAAACAATATCAACCAGGTAAAATTATAAAAACAAACAATACAACGTAAGCACAACATTTAAAACCAAGATGACGGGAACTGGACAAGGTCCCGCAGGGCCCGGATCTCCTCTGGGAGCTCCTTCCACCAGGTAGGAGCCGCCACCGAAAAAGCCCTAGCTCTTGTGGCAGCCAGCCTCGCATCTCTGGGGCCAGGAATTTCCAGAAGATGACGGCCCCCAGACCGAAGTGCCCTTGGGGGAACATGTAGGGAAAGGCGGTCCCTCAGGTATGCCGGACCCTGGCCATACAGGGCTTTAAAGGTGATCACCAGCACTTTGAAGCGAATCCGGTACGCTATTGGCAGCCAGTGCAGCGCTTTCAACACAGGCTGAATATGGTCCCTCCTAGAGAGACCCATCAGCAGCCTGGCTGCAGCATTCTGCACTAGCTGCAGCTTCCGGATTTGCGACAAAGGCAGCATGGAAGTGTCATCCATAAAGGTCTGCAGCTGTATTGCCACTGCCCTCTCAATTAATTTGCCCAACTAAGGCAAATTGGAAACCGGCTGGTAATTAGCCAATTTAGCCGGATCCAGGGATGGTTTTTTAAGGAGAGGACGGACCATCGCTTCCTTGAGAGCCCCCGGGAACAGCCCCTCAGAGCGGGACTTATTGATAATATCCCTGAGAGCACCTCGAAATCCCTCGCAGTCAGCTTTAATTAGCCAGGAGGGGCATGGGTCAAGGTTGCATGTGGTTGGGCATAGAGTTGAGATCAATCTGTCAACTTCCTCTAGGCTGAGTGGACTGAAATAATCCAGAATAGGACCAGAACATGTGCTTGGCGCCTCGAATTCTCTGTCTCAACTGTGGTAGGGAGGTTGCGGCGGAGTGACAAGATTTTATCTGTAAAATAGCTCACAAAAGCCTCACAGCTGATATCCAATTCCCTAGTGTTTTATCTGCCCTGCGGCAGAATCGTTAAAGACCGAATCGTTCTATACAATTGTGCCAGGTACGAGCTTGCAGATGTAGTCGTGGCTGCATAGAACTCCCTCTTCGCAGCTTTGACTGCCACCTCATAAACGTCCTATAAGATGCTCTTGTTGCTTTGTCACGAGCGTGCCGCCACTATCTCTCTAGCCGTCTAAGCCTTCGCTTCATCAGCCATAGCTCCTGGGTATACCAGGGAGCCAGCCTAGTGCGCAGGTGCAGAGGGTGTCTGGGAGCAATCTTGTCAATGGCTGTTGAGAGTCAACCTTGCCAGTCCTCGACTAGCTCATCTAATGAGCCGCCATGGGGCATAGGATCCTGAAGAGTCATCTGAAGCCGCACTGGCTCCATTTCGCTCCACAGGCAAGCTAAAATACTCTTGCCGCCCAAACAGGGTTGAGGTGACACATTCACTCAGGCCCTCAGGGCATGGTGGTCCGACCATGGAACTACCATAGCAGTGATCAGGTCCACTGTAATCCCCGCCACGAAGATCAAATCAAGCATGTGACCGGCTTGGTGAGTGGGGGCCATTACATATTGGGAGAGTCCCAGCGCTGCCATGGACGACACCAGGTCCACCGCTTGTGAGGAAGCCGCATCATCGGCATGGACATTAATGTCACCCAGGACTATCAGTCTAGGGTGTTCCAGTGCCCAGCCCGACATGGCCTCCACCAAGGATGATACGCTGTCAGGCGGTGCGTTGGGCAGTCGGTACACCAACCAAACAGTCAAACTCTCCCTGGCTTCCCACACGAAGCCGGCACACTCAATGCCTGTGACCTTCAACGCTAGGAGCACCCTGAAGGAGTAAGCCTCCTGAACGAACAGAGCCACTCCGCCCCCCCGCCCCATAGTCTGAGATTGGTGAAGGACCAAGAACCTGGGCAGAGCCAACTGGGAGAGAGCAACTGTCTCCTCATCCCGTACTCAGGTCTCGGTCACGCATGCTAGGTCCGCATCCTGCTCCATCAGGAAATTATGGAGGTCTGAGGTCTTATTATTTATAGACCTTGCGTTGCACAATACCAATGTCAGAGTGGGGTTTTTAGTCCTCGCCCCACTGCCTACCACCTTTGGGATGGGACGCAGGCTGGAAGGTGGCCGAGCTTCTCTATTTCTCTGCCCCCTTCCCTTCCATTTCCTCCTGGTCCATCGCTATACTTTCCCCTCCCTGCGAGCACTGGTATACCATGGCCCATCATTTCCAGCTGCTAATGACCTTCGCTAGCCTGAGCCTCAGACCATTAATCATTAAATAGATAATATATCAAAGCGTGGTGCTCCTAATGGCAGCTCCCAAAATCTTGTAGTGCTGTTAACCTTAGAACCTACTCTGTCCTAACAAATCTTCCACCCAACTAACTAACCTCCCCCCCCAGACAGACAGCATTTGTGTAGTAATCCCCCCCTTTCCAAGCCAGTAATATTTCTAAAGGCCCGAATCCTCATAGCTATACAATTCCACTATGAGCTAATCAGTTCCCACTTTAGGATAGTTAAACCATAATTATTACTTAACTAATTTAATCCCGTCCTCTAATCAATTGATTTAGTAGTTTCCTTGTTGCCTACTGTATAGATCAACCCCCAATTCATTCAATGTAATCAAGCCTAAGATTAATCACCTACCCCCCAATTGACAATAATAATCAATCAATTATCCCACTATTTAATTAAGTCTAACTCCCTTTGGTTAATAGAACTATCATGCTATTAAAATCTGCCTGCTCGCTGTAGTCTGTTGGTCTTCTCCAGCCCTGTCAGTAACTTCCACAGAGAACTTCCCAATTCTCAGATACTGAGTCTGCCCAGCTGTTTTATTGGATCCCAGATTGGTCTTCACTTCAATGCACTCCACTTCTGCGTTCTCAGTTCTCACATCTGCTCCCCAAAGAGCCAAGGTAGCTGTTGCAATGTTGATCACAGGCATTGCTGCAAGAGGGTCTGTTGCTGGAACAGTCGTATCGCTCGTGACCCACCGGCCTTGGGCACTGCCAGGCAATCCTAACTCAGAGGCTCCCCTAGGAGCCAAGGTAGCTGTTACAGTGTTAGTCATAGGCGCTGCTGCAAGAGGGTCTGTTGCTGAAACAATCGTGCTGCTCGTGGCCCACCAGCATTGAGTGCTGCCAGGCAATTCCAGGGAGAGCAAAGATCCCCCCCAGGCTCCCCCGCCACACTTCCGGACCTTCAGGTCACACAAAAATGGCTGCCACAAAGCTCCTGCGATGCGTGTCGCCACTTCGCCTTGCCTCTCAACTGGCAGTCGCATCCAGGAAGCAGGCTCCCGGGGGGCTGGTCTGGCACTAGTCCGCTGCCAGCGCGATCCTCCAGTGAGGGCGAGGCCTCACCCATCACTCACAAATCGACTAGGCCAGCTCAGGACGCTGGGGTGCAGCTCCAAAAGCCGCGCTAGAACCAGATGGTATTTATCCCTTCTGTGGAGTTTCAGATTCTCTGCAGTCCTTTGAAGCATGCCGGGCTGCTTGGGGGGTTGGCAGTGGGCAAAAGGTGTTTTGGTAAGTTTACTGAAACCAAGATGCCGCGTCTTCTGCATCCACCATCGCCACCATGTTCACAGTAGAGCCTCACAATTAATAACGCATGATTTTACTTATTCCCAGTCCACAAACTGAGCACATAAGGACACCAGAAAGAAAAGCAAGTGGTACAGAATGTAGTAAAGAATAGTAATAAAACACTAGTTAGCACTTTATTGATATTAGAAGAAGAAGAGGAGGAGGAGGAGAGGATATTGGAGTTATACCCTGCCCTTCACTTGGAGTCTCAGAGCGGCCTACAAACTCCTTTCCCTTCCCCTCCCCACAACAGACACCCTGTGAGGTAGGTGGGGCTGAGAGAACTCTTAACACAAACTGCTCTTTCAGGAACAGCTGTGCCAGAGTTTGTGACTGACCCAAGGTCACATCAGCAGGTGCAAGTGGAGGAGTGGGGAGTCAAACCCGGTTCTCCCAGATTAGAGTCCGCACACTACATCAAACTATTTCCTGCCTGTACTCCAGGTGACGACATCATGGTGCCATGGTGCCTGCCAGTACCTGTCCTTATACTTGCCAAGTGTTTGTAGAAATCGGCAGGGCCAGGTGGTGCTTTTTGAGGTTTTGAGGTTTATAGTATAATACAGTGCAGACAGTGGTTTTATGTAAAGTACTCTACCAGTGCTAATAGTGGAGTGGTATTCTAAAAACACAGTGGGACTTGATTATGACTAAATGCTACTGGGCTGCACAGCTAAAATACTTAATGCATCTAAGTGGAATGTCTATTGAAGTCATCAGATTTTTCAGTTTTAATCTCTCTTACTGTACACATGAGCAAGAAGCTCTCATTAGCTCTTCAGCACCAACTGTTAGCGTTGAAATACTGCAGGTTAAAAATGACTGGGCTTATGAGAGAAGGGCTCATGTAAAGGGATATATATGAAAAGAAACATTTTTTTCCTATTCCTTTTGCATACATGTGTAAAATACCTTCAGAACAAAGACAGATACTGCTTGATGGGGGTTTCTTAGCTATTGCAGTATCTATAGTTCTATGTATATGCAAGAAAATATTTTAAACAATGGCTGATTTCCCACTACAGCTGCCTTGGGGTTGCGCCGCCGTTTGCCCCGATACTATTTGTCAATTTCACACCCGAAGCCGCGGGGCTGCATTTTGACCCACGGCTTCACCCGATTTCCCCCGCAGTTTCGTAATCCTCAAAAAACAGGATTACAAAACTGTAGGGGAAATCAGGCGAAGCTGTGGGTCAAAATGCAACCCCGTGGCTTCGGGTGTGAAATTGACGAATAGTATCGGGGCAAATGGCGCTGTAGTGGGAAACCCCGAGGCAGCTGTAGTGGGAAATCAGCCAAATGTTAACTTTAAAAGGCATCCCATTAAACACAGCATCTGCCTGAAATGTTGAAAACCTACTATTGGAGTTCTGCATAACTTCATTCCCTGACATTTTATGGTTGGCTCTGCCTTCAATGGCAGCCTTTTCATGGTAGCGTCCATCACCCTGTGTCAGAATTCTAAAGTTGCCTACAGACTGAAAAAGTTGGTAGACCCCTGCTATATTTCCACCATGCCACCATCATAAATACTACATTGTTGAATTCTGAGGGACATTTTGTTATATTGTTACTGGAAGGCAGCAGACCACCCTTTTTCCCTGCCGGTCCTCCCTGCCTCCCAGTGTTCATGTGTTTTGATATTCCTTGTAATCCCAGGAACAGATCCCAGCAAATGGTAAGGGTATAATGTATTGTGATTTTGCCTTGGCTCCGGTTCGTTACTATATTATTACCAGCCACTGCCTTAAGAGCTGTCCAAAGGCAACTGGCCTTAGATCTCTGCACAGTTCTGATTTTAAAGAGTAAAACTCCCCCCCTCCCCCGCCCACAGTAAATAAAACATTACTGCTCTCATATATTTTTCCCACCTTCTGTGACACATTTTAAACACGGCTGTCTTAACCTCTCTTCCCCACTTCCAGTAATGTAGTGTTAAATTTATGACAATGTAATAAATATGTGCACAACGGTTATTTATAGTGATTAAAAATTATAATGCAGCAAAATAACTGCTCAGCACATAATTGTAGAGATCACTTAAAAGAAAAACTATGCCTCAGGTCGTCAAATGTTATTTTTAGACTTGTACTAAAAGCTTTACTATGGATGTCATGTGGAAATTACTTTATTTCCATTGTTTTATTGTACCTTTTGTGAAATAAGCAATAAAAACTGGAAGTCCTAAAGAAATTAAAATGAGTGAAGGACTAAGGCAGCAGACAAAAGTAGAAGACAAAAACAAAAACAATCTTTTGTTATTTTTCTGGAAAAAGGAAAAAATGCCTGCATCTATAATGCCAGAAAGAGCCCCGACATTCATGTTGCCTTGCTTAATGCATGTTGTCCCATGTTACAAGAAACTGCTTATTCCCCTTTTATTCTGCATGATTTATTGCCAATGCATAAAGTGTTTAGGCTTATTTGTGTTACAGAAAATCATTTATGCTTAAGAAAGGAAATGACAAAACAATTTTGGAGATTAAAACTGTGTCTCTAAAAGGAATATATTCTGGAATTACAAATACATCTATGAGATATATCACCACACTGTTAAAACTTTACATTGTACTTTTGTAAATATGTCTTCTGATTTATAAAATAAATATAGCCGTCTTAAAGCAAGGTTGGTGTTGGACATGGGCACCTGGTAGTTGAAGCTAAATCAAAATGCAAGTTGCTTTGTTTTTATCATTAGTTGGACAGTGGCATTACACTTGCAGTGTAATCCTAAACAGATTTACACCTGTCTTGAGCAATTAAAATCAATTAGAATCGTCTTTCCTACACCAGAGTTCTACCATCAACTTTAATTGGCATGGAGTAGTCTAAATTTTGTGCAAAATACTTTATTAACTAGTTTTGTTCATGACTAGGATCTGATGAGCGATCATATTTGAAGTGTTTCTCCACACCAACTTTGCGCCTTTTGTTGTAGCATATGGCATGGCTGACTTCCATCAGTTAACTGAACCTATTCAGAAATACCCTTCATTTGATAGTGGATTGTATGCATCAAATAAATATTTAAAACTAATTGGTTCAACCAACAGATCTTCTTTGTGGCCTCTGTGGGATCTAGTGCACCTGCGCTGATCTGATTGGTGTTGTACAAAGCTTACAATGGGATTTTCACGTCTCCACCCTGAGCCTGCATGGGAACCCTCACCGCAAAGTCGAGATATGGGTCTCAGCAGCAGCAGCCTAGAGCAAAGACCCAATGGGGTCTGAAACAGGGGCTTTGACTTCTTCTATCCTGTTTCGAAACAACCAACCCGTCTATACCCATTCCTGTCTACCTGGCAAAATATTACCACCGACTCTTGGGTCCTATCTATCCTGACCCAAGAATACGTCATAGAGTTTGTGGACTTACCCACGTTCCCAGTTTTCTGAACCACCCCTCCATCTCCCATCCTCTTCCAGGAAATCAAATCTTCGCTGGAGAAAGATGCGATAGAACCTGTACCGAAGGCATACGAAGGGAAGGGCTTCTCCTCCTGTTATTTTGCAGTTCCGAAACAGGACGGCTGTTTACGCCTGATCTTAGCCCTACGGGACCTAAACATCTTCATCCAATATCGCAAATTCAAAATGATGTCCTTAAAGGTTATCCTCCTCCTTCTATCCCGGGGCTCCTGGATGGCAACCATCGACCTTCAGGACTCCTACTTTCATCTAAACATCCATCCATCCCATTTGGTCTGTGTACTGCACCAAAGAGTCTTCACCAAGACAATGGTGGTAGTGGCGGCCTAACTTCAGCTACAGGGAATCACCATCTTTCCCTACATGGCTCTTCGTGACAGACACACCAACACTCCTGGACGACCACATCTCCCAGATTCTGCACCTTCTGTCCTCCCTCGGCCTTCAGGTCAACCATCAGAAGTCACATCTGCAACCTTCCCAGAGAGTGCAATTTATCGGTGTGCTCCTAGACACAGTGACTTGCAGAGCTTACCTGCCCATGGACGGGGCTGCAACCCTGTCATCTCTGGCTATGGGGATCCGGACTTGGGTCTCATCCATGGCCTTTCAGATCCAAGGTCTCTTGGGACACATGTCAGCCACCATGGCCGTCCTGCCGCTGGCAAAATTGCACATGAGACCTCTTCGACTTTGGTTCTTGAGTCGCTTCAAGCCATCCAAGATGCCGCAATCCAAACGTCTCAATCCTCCACCAAATGTGCGGGACTCTCTCCTATGGTGGACGGAGCTGTCCAATATTACCAAAAAGGCCCCCTGCCATCTGCTGAGCCCCAGGTTCACACTGACCACCAATGCCTCCCTTTGGGGATGGGGAGCCCATCTCAACAGTGTCAGCGTAGGATGCCAGTGGAATGCTCTCAAAGCAACCAAGCACATCAATTTCTTGGAGTTGCTTGCGATGAAACTAGCGTTGAGATCCTTTCAACCCATTCTTTGGGGACACTGCGTAGCTGTCTTGACGGACAATACCACAGCACTCAGCTACGTTAACCGTCAAGGAGGGACAGTGTCCCGGAGCCTCTTGCGCCTGGCAATCAAGCTGTGGGACTGGTGTGTAGTGAACCAAATCGTCCCTTTAGCCACCCACATCCCAGGGACCCAAAACGTAGAGGCCGACCTCCCTTCTTCTGCAGTCGGGGAGGAGCGGATCCGCACTCTCTAGGAGACAGCCTACTCATCCATGAGGACGAACATTCCTGTACATGTTTCCTCCTCTACCACTCATGTTATGGGTCATTCACAAACTGGCCAAGGTCCTACCAGACTGCATCCTGATAACCCCATGGTGGCCCAGGCAACCCTGGTTTCCCACTCTACTTCATCTTACCAGGGGCTGGTACCTCCATTTTCCCAAGGTGCTGAATCTCCTCCTGGCAGAGGACAGAATGCTCTTCCATGCAGGGGTGGATGCCCTGAAATTGACGGCCTGGCGAATACAGCAATGACCTTCTTCGACCGTGTTTCTGAGGTCCTCCTTAACGCAAGGAAGGAATCTACGCGTCTCTCTTATCAGAGGAAGTGTCATAGGTTCCTCTCCTTTCTTCAGACTTCGACGGATTCACCAGTGTCCATACTCTTCCATCAGGGTCTACTTGGCAGCTATCTCCGTGCACCACCAGGCGCTGGACGGCTCCTCCGTCTTCTCCCATCCGACCTCTAAGAAGTTCCTTAGAGGTCTCATCAGGCTATATCCCCCTGTAAGCGCTCCTACAGAGCTATGGGACTTATCACTGATGCTCCGCCACCCCACCAGGAAACCATTCGAGCCCATGGTGACCTGTGACTTGCAATATGCTCCTTGGAAGACAGCCTTCCTTGTGGTGATTGCGTCAGCTAAGAGGGCTAGCGAACTCTTGGCGCTGCGTCATGACCCACCATACTTAGTATTTTTGTCAAACGGGGTATGTCTAGTACCAGACTTTTCCTTTATACCAAAAATCGTCTTAGAGTTCCACCTCAACTCAGACATATTTCTACCTGACTTCTTTCCACATCCTGACGGAGAAGAGCAACGCTTGCTTCACACTCTGGATGTAAAGAGGGCACTCCTCTTCTACCTGAATAGGACTCAGCCCACCAGAAGGGATAACAACCTGTTCCTGTCTTACTCCACCACTTCCTTAGGGTCACGAATCTCGAGTCAACCCAAGTGGATTGTTGGGCAATCAGGCTGTGCTATTCCTTATCAAAGCATCCTTTCCCTGCTCACTTGAGGGTGCATTCCACCAGGTCCATGGCGACTTCAACGGCCTTTCTGAAGAGTGCATCACTGTCCTCCATTTGCAGAGCAGCTACATGGTCCACACCAACCATGTTCATCAAGCACTACGCTCTGGACATTCGGGCGCAACAGAAGTGCGACTTGGGTTGTTTGGTCCTGTCCACTGCGGCTCACTGAGTCTGACAGCACCACCTCCAGGTGAGCCACTGCTTTTTAATCTCCCATGGGTGTGATGCACAGAGACAACAAAGAAGATAAACAGGTTGCTTACCTGTAACTGATCATCTTCGAGTGGTCATCTGTGCATTCACACTGCCCACCCGTCCTTCCCCACTGCTGTCATCCTCAGTTCTTCTCTCATGACTTGGATTGATAGTGGTCAGAAGGACCTCTTGGGCATGTGCGGTGAGGGTTCCTGCACAGGCTCAGGGTGGAGATGCGAAAATCCCGTTGTGAGTTTTGTACAACACCAGTCAGATCAGCGCAGGCACACTAGATCCCATGGGTGTGAATGCACAGGTGACCACTTGAAGATCATCAGTTACATGTAAGCAACCTGTTTTTCCTAGCACATGGGAACTCTAAATCCAGAGGGGTAGCTATACTCTTATCTAAAAATATACATGTCGTATACTTTTAAAAGACACACAGGGCAGATACATTTTCACAAAAGGAATTCTAGAAAATAAAATAGTAACAATTGGCTCATTATATGCTCAAACCAAGGCCAATTAAAATTCATAAGACAGACTCTAAATGAATTAGACAAATTCGAAGGGGGAAATCATTGTAAGAGGGGATCTAAATTATCTGGCTGACCCAATCTTAGATATAACCTTCCTTAAAAGGAAGCCTAAAAAATACAAAAAACCCTCAGTCCTAACCAAACTATTCACAGATCATGAATTAATAGACATATGGAGGAGAAACAACCCCAAGGACAAAGACTACACATATTACTAATTGAGACATCAAATTCATACATGCATAGATTATCTACTAGTATCCCAGGGTATACAACAAAGAACATGCTCAACACAGATAGGATACAAGTTATGGTCAGATTACGCATTGGTGGAATGTGTTACCACAAAGGAAGGAGAAACAAGAAGCAAACCACAATGGATTATAAATAGAACCTTATTAACAAATCCAATACACCCTGCAGAAGTTGAAAACCAAATAAAAAAATACTTTTAGGAGAATACAGACAGTGACATCGCTTCCACGATAACCTGGGATGCCTTCAAGCCATCCTTGAGGGGACATCTCATATCCAAAACATCATACATAAATAAACAAAAAAATATAGAATCTCCTAATCACCATACAAGACCTAGAAAACAAACACAAGCAAAATTGTAGTAAGAAAATCTACAAAAAAATTGCTCGCAGCTAGGTACGGGTTAGAGCTATTTGAAATCGCACGCATACAAAAAAATCTGTTATTTCTATGGCACAACCCTGCAAAATCTTTAAAAATCTTAACCAAGAGAGTCAACTCGAAATGCATCGAGAGAACAATTTATAGCATTAAGGACAAGAAAGGTAAAATACATACCATAAACGAATCTATAACACAAACGTTTTGGGATTACCACAACAACCTATAGTCCTCAAATAACATACCACAAAATAGTATCACTGAGCACTTTCACAAACATCCCATTACAAAAATAAGAACGGAACACAAAGAAATAATGGAAAAACCCATCCTGAAACAAGAGATCATAGACTCCATCAAAAGATTAAAAACAAATAAATCACCTGGCCCAGACAGTTACACAGACGAATTCTACTAAATGTTTGGTCACATCTTAGCAGAGCCCTTAGCAGTGGCATGCAATCACATACTGCGCACAGGACAGCTCCTGCCATCATGGCCACAAGCCACAGTGGTAGTCCTACCCAAACCACATAGAGATGCTACATTACCCTCTTCATACAGACCAATCTCACTACTGAACATAGACTCCAACATTTTTACCTCAATTATAGCCATGAGATTGAACAAATTTATAACAGATTCTATCTCACAAGATCAAGTAGGATGCATGCCTAATAGAGATCTAATAGACAACACTCACAAGGTCCTCAGCATAAGAGACATCGCAAAACAAAACAAAACAGAAATGACCCTACTTTCCCTAGACATAGAGAAAGCTTTTGATACTCTAGACATATCATACCTAAAAGAAGTTTTACTAAGGATGGGCTTTGGTCAAAAATTCTTAAACGTCATCAATGCCATTTACAAAGAACCAAAATTGTGCCTGAAAATAAATCACACTGTCTCAGCACCATTTATTCTTGGAAAAGGCACAAGATAGGGGTGCCCTCTCTCACCCCTGCTATTCGCAATCGCAATAGAACCACTAGCCAACATGATCAGAAATAAAGATGATATTGATGGAATCGAAATAGGGAAGAAAAACTATAAACTTACATTATTCGCGGATTACATGTTACTGTTTTTAACCAACCCGAACAAATCATTACCCTCACTACAAAATGTGCTGAAAGAATACAGTGAGGTACCTAGTCTAAAAATAAACCAAACAAAATCAAAATTGATGCCGATCCACACAGCAAGGAATACAAAATAATTTTTTTAGAGACAACTAAATATCACCGGACTGATTCCCCATTAACGTATCTGGGAATCAAAATCCCAAGGGACCCGAATGAGTTAATAGATCAGAATAACACACGTATAATTAAGGAAATCAAAACCCAACTGCAAAATTGGGAGAAAACAAATCCAACTTGGACAGACAGATACAACTTAATAAAATGCTTTATTAAGAACGATACCAATGGAACTATACCAATGGAAATTCCGAACTTGAAATTAAAAGAATGGCAAAGTACATTGAATAACTTCCTCTGGGCTCATAAAAAGCACAGAATAAGCGCACAAATACTATACAGATCAGACAAAATGGGAGGAATGAAATTCCCCAATCTACACAACTACTACTAGGCCACCCACCTCGCCAGAATAATAAACATGCTCAAAACAGAAAATCCTCCAGACTGGACTAACATAATAGCAGAAAACGCAAAACCACACACCCTCAGAGATATCATTTGGCAACAGCCCAGCATAAGACCCATAGAAGTGAAACAAAACAAATTTCTAAACCCAATACTAACAATCTGGGACAAGTTCAGGAAAAAACTTACACCATTCATTTCAAGGTTCTCTTCATTCTGTGGTCAATCCTAGTACCCGCCAGGACAATGCAACCAGGAATACGTAAGATGGAGGGAAGCAGGTATTATAAAATTAGAAGACCTGACATCAAATAAGGAGATAATGAATAAAATCAAAAAAACTCAAATTCAATTTAAGAATACCATGGTATCAGTATCTTCAGTGTAATCATCTATGTTCAAAAATAAAACTTAGGGAAATTCTGCAAAAACCAATAACTCCTTTTGAAGCTTTGATAAGAGCGGCTGGTGAAAGCAAAAAAGGGGTAATATCCAAAATATATGCCATCTTAACATCATTACAAGAAAACACAACACTACCATAACAAAAATACTGGGGGAGAAATTGTAAATCCAATCTCACACTGGATAAATGGTTAGAAATCTGGAGAACTCAAGAAAATAAATCCCCCATCATTACACAAAAATGGCAGAACTTCAGAATAATGTCCAAGTGGTACAAAACTCCCCAACAAATATCACACATCTCAAGTAACTCAGACTCTTTGTATTGGAGGGGATGCAAAGAAATAGGCAATTACATACATTGCTGGTACAATTGCTCTGTAGTAGCATCCTTCTGGGACAAAATAATCCTTCCCTATTATATAAAAGCGTAGTGGTCGAGTGGCATGCCCAAATAAGGTAAAAATGCATGGCAAAATAGGTTTGCCGCGGGGGCTGCCACTCACCACTGCGCTTTGCCCGTTGGCTGGTGTGCCTGGCTGCGTGGGCTCAGTCCCACCCACACAGCCAGCTCACAGCCTCTTCGGCCTCTTCCACGCAGTTTCCCTCCAGCTGCCGAATTGGGCAGCTGCGTGCTCAGGTGGGACAGCGGCCTCCCTCGCCCTGCGGCCAACCCCCCCCCCGGTAAGTCACTGGAGCCGGGGACACCTTGCACAGTGGTGGTGGGGCACCGGGGCTCGCCTCCCGCCCCAACGCGACTGCCGCGATGGGGAGGCCGTGGCGGAGCTGGCTGCCCCCCAGAGGGAGACGGCCTCCCTCGCTCGCCCCTCCGCCCCTGCGAGAACGGCCCGGGAAGGGGAGCCAGGCCTGGACTCGCCCAGCGGCTGCCGCCGCCTCGCTGGGGGCCGCTGCCTCAGTGCGCGGTACGGCTAGCGCCCGTTGCATTCCCCCCCCCGCAACGGGCCTTGCCGCTAATAGAAGAAATAAGGATCATAACTGAACATAAGATAGATAAATACCTGGAAGCTCTACTTCTAAACCTCAGAGACGAAACCACCTTATCCACTACACAAAGGAAAATAAACAGCTTATTACTATTTGCAGCCAAAATCACAATAGCATCTACATGGAAATCCACAAACAATCTAAACGTCATCCTCTGGTATAAAAAACTTTGGAACATATAATGGTAAAGGTTCCCTTTCTCGAAAGCCAGTCGAATCCAACTCTAGGGTTGCGGTGCTCATCTCTGTTTCAAAGCCGAAGAGCCAGCACTGTCCGAAGACGCTTCTGTGGTCATGTGGCCAGCATGACTAAACACCAAGGCGCACAAAACACTGTTACCTTCCCACCGTAGTGGTACCTATTTATCTACTTGCAATTTCTTGCTTTCGAACTGCTAGGTTGGCAGGAGCTGGAACTAGAGACGGGAGCTCCCTCCATCATGCAGCACTCTTGGGTCTTGAACTGCTGAACTACTGACCTTCCACAGCCTGCAGTTCAGTGTCTTAACCACTTGAGCCACTGCAGCTCCTTTTTGGAACATATACATAATGGAAAAAACCTCAGACATTCTGAAACAAAACAAATCTAAAGGTGAACACAATGATATTACAAGTTTATGGTCTCCCATATTAGCACATCTAACCACTAAAGGAACAACAACTGATGTAATAAATACTCTTCACCTCATTTAACAATCTCAAAAGGTATTATAGACATACTGTACAGACAGCTTGTAATGGAAAGTATCATTCTTTAGATTTTTTAGATTAGACTCTAAGCTCTCATGTCATAAGGTTTGACTTGTAAGACATTGGAAAACAGCATCCTTAGACTAGACTATATAGAGCTATATTTATTTGTATGTATAAAATAATATATGCAGGCTATATGTATACGCCTATCCTGTTGTTAATCTTGTTGTTAATGTAAAATGAATAAAACCATTTTGAAAAGAAAAAAAAGACTTTCAGTGTAATCCTAAACATTACACCTGTCTTGATCAATTAAAATCAATTAGAATCATCTTTCCTATACCAGAGTTCTACCATCAACTTTAATTGGCATGGAGTAGTCTAAATTTTGTGTAAAAGACTTTTTTAATTAGTTTTGTTCATGACTAGGATCTGATGAGCGATCATAGTTGAAGCGTTTCTCCACACCAACTTTGCACCTTTTGTTGTAGCATATGGCATGGCTGACTTCCATCAGTTAACTGAACCAGTTCAGAAATACCCTTCATTTGATAGTGGATTGTATGGGCTGACTACAAAATATCTTGTATGTGGATGGCTTCCTAGTTTGTGTTGGTCTTCTTCTTCCTAACAATTCTACATTTTAAAAAAAGTAAAAGTAGATAACTCTGGAATGGCGATATTGACCATTTCAGTCACTTAAAAGGTAGTGCAAGTTCCAGTGGGGTAGTTGTCCATTGAGGATGTTACATCAAAAAGGAGTCTTGTGATACCTGAAACACCGAACAGATTTATGAAACATAAAGAATTTTTTGGTATTTTCTTCCTATCCTGATTATATTATATTCATGTTTTGCAGATTATCTGTAAAATATGAAAGTAGAAAAAATGTCACATCTTTTTTTTTTCTTAAAAGGAACTTCCCCTAATACAGTGATGTCAAACATACATCTGGCCTGCAAATAATTGGTCATTACCTTTATTGCCAGAAAACAGAGGCTGTGCATTATGTCCCTGTATACTGTCCCAGTGCTAATGAGTAACAGGCAGTGGGAGGGTGGGCATCAAGGAGATACTTTACGGAAATACTGTAAGAGTTTTAATGTTTTAAGCATGTTTGTATTTTGAGTAAAAATAATATCATTAATTAGGTTTGCTATATCTCCCGTACCTAGCATTACATTTTATGGCACACATGACCCAACTTGACATAGTGACATTTATGTCAGATCCAGCCCCCGTAACAAATGAGTTCGACACCTCTGCCCTAATACAAGACCTAGCTGTGGTCTGATTTACTATACTTTTATTCCTGGCTGGCAGATCAGATTAGACCACAACACTTAGCTGTCTCATATATTTTTATGCAACTGACTTTGCAGTGATCAATAGCTGTGAATGTAATGCCAGGTGAGAAATAATATCAGTTTCTCTGAATTTGGTGTATTTTTTTATATACAAAACCTGACATAAAGAATAAGAAAAAAGCAGCCTTAAATGACAGTTGATATCAATGCAATTTGAGAAAGATTCATTACAATACACATTGATGATATAACTATGCCATAATATGGAAATATATCAAGATGGGTAGCTGTGTTTGTCTGTAGCAGTAGGAAAGAGTCCAGTAGCACCTTAAAGACTAACAAAATTTGTGGTAGGGTATGAGTTTCTTTGGATACATATCTGAAAAAGTGCGCAGTGACTCATGAAAGTTCATACCCTACCACAAATTTTGTTAGTCTTTAAGATGCTACAGGGCTCTTTTCTGTGTCATGACAGAGATAACACTTATCATATAACTATAACATATTATAGATAACTTTCAAAATATGACCATGCTGTGGACTTTTGTTTCTTTTCTTATTCTTTACATGTGGGAACAATTGTTTCCCTGTATTTTAAAAAGTGTCAAATGAAAAATAAACACCATGATAAAATTCAAGAGGTAAGTTAATACATCCCACCATCATTATCTCTAAGAAATCTCAATGTGTTGCAGAATTATGTGCTGACTAGCAGCCAGGCCCGTTGCGGCCCCAGATGCAACGGGCGCTAGCTGGGTCCCTTTCCAAGGCCCCGTCAGGGCGAGGCCACCGCCGCGAAGTTCCCCCCACCGGCTCCATCCCTTAGCGCCCCAGCAAGGCGGAGCACCCAAGGTCCCATCCCTCTGTGGCTGGCTGGCGATGCAAAGTTCCCATTGTCTCCGTCGGCTCCCTCCCTCGCTGGGCTGCCTCTGGCCAGTGGCGGCGGGCCCAGCCGCTGCCCCAAAGATCCTTGGCGGCCTCGCGTTGTCTAGGGCGGCCGGCATCAGACTGAGCGTGGGAGGCTGACTGCTGGTTGCGTGGGCAGTGTTGAGCCCACGCAGCCAGGCATGACAGCCAATGGCCAGGGCTCCACGTTTGAGTGGCAGCCCCCACGGCCAATTGATTCTGCCGCGCATTTTTGCCTTATATGGTCAAGCCTTATATGGTCAAGCTGGCTGACCACTACTCTTTTATATAATAAGGAAGGATGCCAGGAAGACTCTAGAGAGTGTTGTTGAGGCATTGATTTTGAAGTGGCTAATATACAAATTGTAAAATTGCTGTAATTTGAAATATTTGATTTAGATAAACTCAGTAGGGATTTTTTTACAGTGAAATATATTGCTAAATCTAAGGTTTCAGAGGTAGAGCAACCTGCTTTGCGTGAAGAAGTTCAGTCATTGGCATCTGCAATTTAAAAAAAGTCTAAGGAAGTAGGTGTCAGGGAAGATCTCTTTTTTTGCCTAAGAGCCTAGTGAGCCAATGTAAGTCAGAATTAAACTGCCCAGAGTCAGATGGACCAACAATCTGACTGTTTAAGACAGGGCCCATTTATATGAAAACATGGAAAAGTTGTTTATGAACTAGTTTGTGAGCTTTCATTTTGTAAATGCTAAATATTTCATAGCATCTTTATGGCATACCCAAATAATGTTTGAATGCATGTGGATAGCTACATAAGGTATTATTATTAAATGATAGTGTTTACCATATGCTAAATACTCCTTAAGAGAGATAGTGCTCCAGAATTATGTATTGCGCTTGATTAGCACAAAGAAGTTAGGTAGATCAACAATGTTTTGTTAGCTGTTCATGCTTTAATTCTGGATTTCAAATCGTGTCATTCATTTGTTGCTTGCTCAGTCTATGTTTCTGTGTGCCTTTAGAGGAAAAGAGTGAGATCTGATACCATGAGCTTTCTTGCACAGAGGAGTACTTGGTATGCATCCGTAGCAATACAGTATCTCACTGAAAATGTTCAAGTAAAACCTGTTTATCCTCTAAGCTAATATAAGCAGAATAGCCTTTCTCACTGAGGCTACTGAAGCCAATCAGGCTGTCTGTTTTGATTTATTTTATTTCTGCATAGGGGTGTGGATGTGCGCATTTGTAACAAGATTGCCTCAGCTAGAGAGGAATGTAATTAAAATATATTGGCAAGGATAATACTGTGCAGGTTATTAAATTGCATATTTGATTGACTAGTATTTAGCGTTCTTGTTCTCCCTTCAATAATATTGCCTGAGTTTGACATGAGTTATACCAACATAAGGCCCAGTATATCTGAATTAACTACTAGTACCTTCTGGATGGAGCTGGTAGAGTAGCTGACTTTCCACTTACTTTAATTTTTCATTTTTAAAATAATATGCACTGCACATTTGTTGGTCAGAAGTAAATTCTTGACAACAGTCATACATTTCTTTTTCTCTTTTCTGTCTCGCAGGCTTAAGAGATGCTGCAGGCTCTGAAAGTGACGGTGGTGACTCAAGCAGCACGAAATCAGAAGGCGCCAATGGGGCAGCAACAATCCAACCCAAAAAGGTCAAGGGGATTGGTTTTGGTGACATCTTCAAGGACAAACCCATAAAACTACGGCCAAGATCAATTGAAGTAGACAATGACTTTCTGCCTGTTGAAAAGGTACAGTCAGTAATTTAAGATCCTCACATATGTTTTGACATTTGTTTGTTTTAAGTTTGGCTGTTGGGTTTTATCCTCTGGTAAGGTCAAGAAAATGAATACTGGTAAATTGATGTAATTGATCATCCTAAGTGCCTAGAAGAAAAATCCTTTATACTAGTAGTTAACATCTGCCTTTCCTCTAGCTTTTTAAGAGAACAGTCCTTTAATATCTGCTTGAAGATTATGTGAATACTATTACGGTGCAGACTTAAATGTAGTTGTACGGCCTGTGGGTGAACTTTACAGAATTTTGTTTAATAACTGAAGTGTTGATTTTCCAGGCCCCACAGCAAATCAATTTATCTGCCTTTCCTTGAAAGTGACGTCTAACTAATATGTCCTAGCTTTTGGCCTATTCATATTTTGGCACATCATGTAATATAATTGTCTGGCTGCTCATGTTTAATGAAAATTATTGCATGTAACAATGTTGTGCAAAATTAACGTACTAGAACAAGTAACATCTGATGATAATACCCAATAAAAAGTATAGATATTGTAGTAGGCAGGAAATCGTGTGTACAAGCATAAGAGAAGCCAATTTTGAATCAGACCAATGGCCCATCTAGTCCAACACTCTGTCACACAGTGGCCAAAAATACCAGGTGCCATCAGGAGGTCCAGCAGTGGGGCCAGGACACTAGAAGCCCTCTCACTGCTGCCCCCCCCAGCACCAAGAATAGAGTGCATTACCTGCCCCAGCCTGAGAGTTCCTATCTATACCTTGTGGCTAATAGACACTGATGGACTTCTGCTCCATATGTTTATCTAATGCCCTCTTGAAACTGTCCATGCTTGTAGCTGCCACCACCTCCTATGGCAGTGAATTCCATATGTTAATCACTCTTTGGGTGAAAAAGTACTTCCTTTTATCTGTTCTAACCCGACCACTCAGCAATTTTATGGCGTGCCCACGAGTTCTTGTATTGTGAGAAAGGGAGAAAAGTACTTCTTTCTCAACCTGCTCTATCCCATGCATAATCTTATAAACCTCTATCATGTCACCCCTCAGCTGTCGTTTCTCCAAGTTAAAGAGCCCCGAGAAATACTAAGCTGAGGAAGGAAAATTAAAAACAACAGATCGCAGAACAAAGATGGTTCAAATATATGTAGTAATAGAGGAGGAAATGTATATAACAGCTAGGGAAAAGGAACAGAGAGTTCCAAGTATACGGTATCTGGGACAGTTAGCAGAACAACATTGAATAGTTCCTACCACATCTTTAGGTAGCTCCCTGAATCCCCACATGACCAGGTCAAGGGAGGAGTGCCCAAGTTTCCCACCAGAATTAAGCCAATGAACTCTTTTTTCTTGAAATCCTGTGGCTCGTGCCATTGAAAAAAATCCTCCCAATGGCTTTTGGGCTTCCCCAGTAACTACACTCCAGTACTTAGATCACCACAGAAGACCATGCATTTAATTAGTATCTGAGCAAATTCCCAAGATGAGACTTCGATGGTAAGCTGCAGGACATAACTTTATGTCCCAGGAAGTTAGAGTGTTAAAATTATCTGAAGAAAGCACTGCATGAACTCACCCAACACCATTTGCCATTCAGGGGGAGGGGAAGGCTTGCAAAGGTGGCCGGCAGCGGCAGGCTGCCCATCTGTTGGTGAGGGGCAGGATCAGCTGCAGATTAGGTGGGCTGGCCTCAAGGGGTGGGCGGTGGTGCTGCCCTCTTTGGCTACTTAAGCCTGTGCCACAGCTGACTTGCTCTTTTTTTCGTGATTTTCAGCAGGTCACAGCAGCTGCAGAGCAAGTTAAAGGGCTGCCTCTCAGCTGGTCAGCAGCCACATTCTTCAGCCTAGAGCTGGCCAGTGCATGCCAGCAGGTCTTAACTGAGGTCAGCCTTAGCATATAGCTAATTTAAAGGGGCTGCTCTTGCCAGCCCACAGCCATGTGCCCTTGGCCTTGGAAGATCAACAGAACCCTGGCTTCAATGGGATCAGACCCAGCAGCTTTACTAGCAGCAACCTGCTCCTCTTTCCTGTGACTCCCCTGTCTTGGCTTAGGAAAAAGGTCCGGTCACCCAGCATCGGGACTTGCCTGAAGAGTAGGAACAGTCAGTAGGGGGCCTCTGCCTCAGCGGGGCTTGACAGTACTGGGGTTAGGATGTAAAAGAGGGCCAGGGATGCAAGTAACTGCTTAGACAACTTGCTTCCTTCTCCGGCTGCACCCAGTTGGTGCTGCCATATTTCCAGGGCAAGACTTAACTCCCATTCTGTTCAGTCTCTAGCAAACCATTTTGGGGGAGAGGTCTACTCCCCCCCCACACATTCCTATATTATTATTACTAGGTAATTTTATTTTGGCTTGGTTTTTAAAGCTTGGGTTGACAGGTTAATTTCATCATTGGTTCCATAGCTCTGTGGGGTTATAGGCTGCAGCTTAATTTATATAGTAGCCTTACATATGTGGTCTGATCCCAATGTTTTATGTAGCAATTATTTAGTATAAGGAATAAGAAAATAAATCAAATTGGGTGGTGTTCTCATTGTCCGGGGGCTGTTGAGGGTGCACTGCAGTTCGTACAAGAATGGGAGAACAGAGAGGCTGTCATATTCTGTGAAAGACATTTGCACTTAAGGATGTTTCCTCCTTTCAAGAACTGCAAACTAGTATTTGTAAAGTAGGTCTTTATGAGTTTCTTTTTGTTTTGTTAAGTAACAATGGATAAAAATTAGCAGGTTGTCTTTTGTACTATTCTTTCACAATGTTCCTGTCTTGTCACAGATAGCTGTAGTCTATCTTATTCGTTGTTTCAGAATCCCTGCTTGTAAGCATGTTTATTCCTTATTCTGTTCGCATACCCCTGAGACATCATGCGTTTGAGTGCCTCAGGGTTCTGCTTTGTGTTTATGGTATTTGCTGATAGCACTATTCGTGTTACATTAGGTGTGTCACTTCTACTCGTATACTTCCAGGAGAAACCATATAATCATTTTCTGCAGAGAAGAAATTGGGAACAAGATGATATGTAACAGCTTAAAACTGAGTTTTATTTTTTCCTTTTTAACATAAAAACAGCACAGACTCTCTCAATAAGAGATCTGTTTTCTATTCATAACAGTCTAACCATGCAAACAAATTCCTGGTGAAGTTTCATAAAGGTTTCTTAGAAGATGATGAGTCTTGGAAAGCAATCAACTCCTCCAAGAATTTCCTTTTCTAAGAAATCATTGTATCCTCTTTGGGTAAAGCTAATTTTCCAAACCAGTGCATTTTGCTGTTGATTTTTTTAGGCCGCAGAATTGAAAAATTGGTAGACCTCTTGCAAGTGAACACTGTAGCTTCTTCAGCACAAAAAAAAATAGGAGGGTTTTTTTATACAATATGTGTCACTGTGATTTATCTGAAGTAGAATAGGTTCAACTTCTCCTTCTCTTGGAATTATTGGTCTGACACAGTTAATTCCCAGCTGACAGCTGATTTAAGTGAACACATGAATACTTCCTGAGTCAATGCCTATACAGTCGTACTCTTTTGAGATGGCAGTATTGTTAGGGTGTACAATTTTTTTTTAGCTTTACTTAATTCCTTGCCTTCACTTGAAGAACTGTGAGCGTTGAAATCATAACAGTTCTGTACCTCAACAACAGCATTAGTTTGAAGCAGACTGTATTGAAGCAATGCAAGTAAGTTGTATTTCCACCATTTTCCAATATGCGCCTTTGAGACTGCAGTAATTACTGTTGCTGAAGCTAATGAGCAACTAGTCCCCTTCACATAGTTTCTGTGAGAAGACTGTTCATTGGGTAAAAAAAGTATCTGAAAGAAATATGGGAGTCCAGATGTATGGAAAACACAGGAAATGATACAGTCCCCTGATGTAACAGTTCTTCAGTCTAAAAGCTGCTTGAAAAACCAATTTGTAATAGTTCAAAAAGCCAATTTTATACAATTGAGCAATCATTATTTTATAATGATTTTTTGAAAAAGAAGTCAATACCTTCTCTATCCAGCACTGATTTGGAGTTAAAATGTAGGCTTGTAGATGGGAGAGGGGCTGCCACAAATGAATCTCATGAAGGCATAGCAGAAGGCTGAATTCAAGAGAAAGAGCAGAAGGAGAATCAAAGTCTGCATAGTTATAGAAATCTTTACTGCGTCTCATTTGCATGCGTGATTATTCACAAAGATGGGTGGCAAATTTGCATAGAGGTTAGTAGCAATGTTTGTTCCATGTCTGTATTATGCTGAGTTTATACTTCAGTGTCTTACAGAAAAGAGCCTTTCTAATTATTCTTTCTTGTTCTTACAAATGAGACTAAATGAAATAAAGCAAAGAAACAAAAACCAAAGTACTCAAACCTAAGCTATTGAATTTTAACTGAAGAAAATTCACAGTTATATTTGCTGCTCTGCTGTTCAGAAGCATGCTTATAAGAACAAATTACTGTGGATTAATTTCAGAGGTTGCTTGCTAGTTTGTGGTTCAGTTACTGAGAAATAAGATTGTAAACACACACCTTTAGATCTTGAAGAACGACCAGAATATGAAATAATCTTGGGTGTTTCCTGAAGACAACAAAATCACTTTCCCCCTATACTAGAACTGGCCCTGGGTGGGCTGGAGGATCTGTATGTAGCCAGTTGCATCACAAACCCCACCTCCAAACCAGATGAAACAACAGTGCTTCAGTAGTTCATCCTTGAAAGGGCTGCCCTACAACTGTGATGTAAGCTGTAAAAGTCAGTAAAAATGAGTGCTTTTAAACCAGGATGACACCAGGGAATAATGATATTCCTTTCAAATGGTAACATTCATAGTTATCTGCAGGGCTATTTTTGTAGAAAAAGCCCAGCAGGAACTCATTAGCATAATAGGCCACACCCAACAGCAGGAACTCATTAGCACATTAGGCCAAACCCCTGACAGCACAGCTGATTAGCATATTAGGCCACCACCACCCTATGTTACCAGAAGTGTGTTTACCTTGTTTGTTGTCAAAATCCAGGGCTTTTTTCGTAGCAGGAACTCCTCTGCATGTTAGGCCACATACCCCTAATGTAGCCAATCCTAATGAGTTTCTGCTGTTGGGTGTGGCCTATTATGCTAATGAGTTCCTGCTGGGCGTGGCCAACTGGGGAGCCAGCCAGAACTCTGTTACTGTGCGTTCCTGCCCAAAAATAGCCCTGGTTATCCGGATTTACAAAAATAAATGAATTAGTAACTGGGGTCAGTGTTTATGTGGAAGTACCTCTAGTTGCTGATTCAAATATTATTGGATGAGCTAACATTTCCCAAGTTATTTGACACAAATAATGACTTGTACTGCATGATTATTATCTTTAAATTGTATTGGAATGTATTCACTGTTTTATTATAATGCAAATAAAAATATATTGAGTGCCATCATTTTATAACTAGAATGAGGGCCTGGTTACATGGTCATTTTTCTATCCATCTAGCTTTCGTTCAGTGGTAGTGAAAAAAAGTACTTGTTAGAACCGGAAGGGACCATAACAGTAAGGATCCTGGTGAGACATATTTTGAATTGCCTTATCCCATAGAATCCCTTTTGATGAATGGTAATGTCAAAAGTATGTGTGTGTGAGAGAGGGGGCCTGACTAGATGTGATGGCACCTACAGGTCAGAACGGTGGATGCCATCATGTCTAGTTTGTCTCAGAGAGTGTAGGGAATTTTGGGACATTATTTGGGATGAAGACTTACAGTGTAATATTAATACTTCTGTTTTGAAATTAGCTCCAGTAAGCTCAGTGAGACCTAACTAGCACTTAAATGAGTTTAGAATTTCAGCCTATTATCTACTTGTGGTGTGAGCCTAATTGTGGTCTGAACTCAATAGGAGCAGCTGAAAACCGAGCCATCCTTGTATGCGTAGTTTGTGAAATTTGTGAAGATCATGGAAACAAAACCCACTGATAAACTTCTGTACTTATGCAAAGGATTTTCATCCCAAAATTCTGGGTGAAAAATTATTATCAAATATGCAAGTGGATTCCAAATAAATGCTGAAGGGCTAGTTAAATCATAACCTTGATTAACTTCAGGCATTGAAACATAGATACCATAATGCATACACATTGTTGATCTTCAGTGGCCTCGTTTGCCATCACACCAATCCTGTCTGGCTAGTCAAGCTTGCAAATAGGCAGCCATAATCCATAGATTTTATGTAACTTGTCCTCATCACTGTGGGTACATCTAAACTCAGGTCTGTCAGTTCCAAGCCTGGCATTATATGCATTGGTAGAAATGATGAGCACTGGAAATATGCTGTAAAGTTATTTAGCCATTTAGCTTTTGGAAAACCGGAAAGATGTACTTCACCAGAGCCTCGAATTGAAAGTCATATTTAGGAAACTGGGTTTGGTGATTCATTGTGGGTGGCATCTTGCCCTGTGTGAGTCAAGTCTGAACCTGTTCCACTGCATCATTTTGAGCTGACTGTGTTGATGCTGAAGGTGCCCATTGTGTAAGAAATCAGTGTGGGGCTGTCATTATTTCTGTTCATTAATTTTTTGATATTCCATTTCCTACAACATGAACAAAAGAATAATAGCATTTATCAAATTGGTATTGCATAAGAACATAAGAAGAGCCCTGCTGGATCAGACAAGTCCAGCATCCTGTCTCACACAGTGGCCAACTAGTTCCTCTGGAGAGTGAACAACAGGGCATAGAGGCCAAAACCTTCCCCTGATGCTGCCTCTTGGCTCTGAGATTCAGAGGCTTATGCCTCTGAACATGGAGGTTCCCCTCATTCAATATGGCTAGTAGCCACTGATAGACCTATCCTCCATGAATCTATCTAATCCCCTTTTAAAGCTGTTTATTCATGTGGCCATCACTACATCCTCTGGCAGTGAATTCCACATTTGAATCACTCTCTGTGTAAAGAAGTATTTCCTTTTGTCTGTCCTGAATCTTCTGTCTGTCAGCTTCACTGGTTGCCCTTGAGTTCTAGTGTTTTGGGAGAGGGAGAAAAATTTCTCTTTGTCAACTATCTCTACCCCATGCATAATTTTCTAAACCTCTATCATGTCCTTCCTTAGATGTCTCCTTTTTTATAGTAGCAATACAGAAGCCATTTCGATTACATAGTAACAGCTTATTTAATTAAAAATAGCCATCCACATACCTACCTCTTAATGAGTCGTTCTGCAGAGAAATCTGATCTTTTGGGGTATGCATTATCTTAAGGAAGAAAAAAGATTATTTTCCCCTGGATTTCTTTTTGATTAATTTTGTTTGAAAATATTTGTCTCACTGGGTGGTTCGGGCGGGGGGGGGGATCTGCCTTTTCCAGTGTTGACATTTTTACCTCTCCATGTGTGTTAAGCTAAAAGAAACCCAGCTTTTCTTGGTAAGGAAGGAGAGGAAACCTCACTATCGTGGTGTAGCCCAAACTGCGAGAAATTCCAGGTTTCCTGTGAAATAAACAAGTGCAAGCTTTGCTTTCCTCATAACTCATTGGTCTTAAGTGTGACTCAGTTTTAGGCTTGGTCTCTCAGACTTAGTGAACTCAGCACTTAGAAGGAAGTGGGAGGAGGACTCCCAGTGAAGCTCTTGAATGCTGCTTAGTGTAATCTCTAGAAGAGCAGCTTTGCTTCACAATGGGAGAAGAGGTATGTCTGTCTTTAAATGCTTCTTTTTTTGCTTATTTCTACCACTGTGTTGTAACTCACATAATGTAGAGCACAGATGTTTGGCAAGAGGGCCTTTGGCTAATTGTGTCATGGCATAAAAATGATGTGTTAAAAGTAAGAGACTTTTCACTGGAGTCTTAGAATGGAAAACAGCTCCATCTGTGCTTGTGAAGTAATAAGTAACATATTAAAATAAGTTACCCCTTTGCAAAGGCAGGACGCCCTGGAACTCTTTAGCTGCATTGCTCTTCCCTTTTGATCCGTAAATGTATACAGATGTTTTATAATACCCTTGATTTAATGTGGGCTTGGGGGGGGGGAGAACTGCCTTAAGACTTGCTGTTTAATTCTCTCTCTGTCTCTCTCTCTGTCTCTCTCTCTCTCTCTCTCTCTCTCTCTCTCTCTCTCTCTCTCTCTCTCTCTCTCTCTCTCTCTCTCTCTCTCTCTCTCTCTCGTCTCTCTCTCTCTCTGTCTCTCTCTCTCAAAAGTGTTCATACACTTGTGCTGATTTTTTTGAGAGTACAGTAATGCCTGTTTCCAAAAATAGTTAGGTATATTGAAGTTGTTGGTTTCCAGAAAAAAGATTTCTGTATTATTAATGTTGGTAAGCTTTTTATACTTTCTGCTTGAAAAATAACACATAATTATGTCTGCATATAAAACCTAGTTGTCATGGTAAAAATAATTTTTAATTACAATTTAACTGTTTCTACCATTGTACAATTAACAAACTGCTAATATACTATATGCCAGTCTCTTAGTGTAATTTTATATCTATAAGACACTAATTCATTTTGTGCATATGAGTATGTTTAAAAGCAGATGTTTCATCTTCTGCTTAAAACATGGAATAAAGCTACGTAGTTCCCTGAATAGCCTTTTCAACTTACAATATGCCATGTGTCTTTCCTTTTCCTGTTTGGAACAGAACAAAAGAGAATGGAGTGGATGGAACGATAGCATTTTTACATTTTGCTACATACTGAAATGTCTAAAATATCCTCGAAATATTTTGAACATATGAAGTGAGAAATAACATACAGTCATTTTTTAAAAATAACACTGATAATCATTGTTAGGGTAAGAAAGAACACAATCCCCCCCCAAAACAAAATCTACAAAAATGGCCTTTGCAAGCCTTATTGAAATGCATCTGTTAGATTTTTATTCCAGCATTCTCACAAAGAGCTCATGCTGATGTATCTAGTCTTCCTGTTTTATCCTTACAAGACCCCTTTGAGGTGTGATCAGCTGAGACAGAGTAATTGGCCCAAGGTTATCCAGTTAGCTTCTTGGCTGATGAGGACTTGAACATGGCTCTGCCCAGTCTTAGACTGACACAATAAAGTCCCAGATTACTGGCAGTGGAAAATATGTGTGAGTCTGTATCTGAGCTCTTGCCATTTCTATTTCAAAGAGACCTGTGAAAAGTACCTGGAGGACTGTGTCCAAAAACATTCATTCTCACTGCAGTGATGTAGAAAAAAGTGGGCTAACACTGAGAGTTTCTGGGCAACCCTTTTGACAGGACTGCTGAAATCATAACTGGTAGTCCTTGTGCCAGAGTGCTTCCCACTGCTGTTTTGGTGCTGGCTTTATTGCATCATTCTGGCAGTTCAGCAGATATCCTAGTCTCTGTTTAAAGGATCAACCGTGTGATAGTCATCTTGTCTCTGGATGTGGCATTCACAGATATTAGAATCACATAATCATCAGTTTGCCTTCCACATTTACAAGTATCTTACAAATTTCTGTCAGTTTCTATTCCTCTGCATAACCTATGGAATAAGTTGACACTTGGATGGAAAAATGTGTGGGTTGTCTGTTTCCTTTTTCATTAACAGTTGTGCTGTTTTCCATAGATGTTAATATAAAAAGAAAATAAAAACTAAAGGTGGGCAGAAAGCAAGAAAAGGTACTGGTGATAAAAAGGAATACCAAACCAACCTTGATGGAGGCTAGACTAGAACTCAAGAAAGGGAGAAATAGTTGTAAATGTAAACAATAAAGAAGTAAAGTCAGTGTATTTGAGTGGAAGCATTTTGTGTATTGTTGGAGATGCATATGTTTATTGTCAGTTAATTTAGGATAGACCTGTACCCTGATCTTTAGTTGTAATTAATCCACATTAGATATAATTTAATTTCAAGTAAGTGTGCTTTGGACCTATGTGTGATGAGCATTTTGGAAATGTCACACCTGGGCTGAGGGGTCAGTACATAGTACTTAAGCATTTCTTGCTATTCCTCACAAGCACAGTGAAGTTCTTCCAGGCAATGCTACAAGGTTTTGTTTACTTTGAATGATAAGGCACTGGAGTTAACCCCTCATTCAGTTTCGTCACCATCTTGGAACCTCCTATAACTTATTTTTAAGTCTAAACTAAACATTGAGAATCTGATTACAGGTCCCCAACATATAAAGTATAGTTTGGTATTTTGACCCATTTCTGCAATGAAAGGGCAAATTAGAAAACATCTACAGTTATTTGTCTGGAAAATTATACTGTTGAAGTCAGCTTACACTTAAAACAGTAAAACAAAACCATTAAACAAGCCATTAAATACAGTCAGGACATGAAAACAGTGGAACATACACATCAAGCTGCCTTAAAATTATGTAGATATGTCCAGGCCAAAGCAGATGATAGAACACTTTATCTTTTATAGTTAGTTAAAAGCATCTGTTAAAAGCAATGTTATAGCCTGTCACCTAAAGAAAAGTAAGGTAGGAACCTTGCAAGCTTGATGGGGGAGAGTGCATTCCAGAGGTGAGATACCACCACTGAAAAAGTCCTTTCTCTAGCTGTCAGCCACCTTACCTCTGCAAGCATGGGTACAGAGAGTGCAGCTTCAGAAGAGGTCCTTAACTGGTGGACTAGGGAGGAGGAGGAGGAGGAGAGTAGTAGTAGTGGTGGAAATAGTTGGATTTATGCCCTGCCCTTCACTCAGAGTCTCAGAGTCCTTCTTTTCCTCTCCCCACAACAGGCACCCTATGAGGTAGGTGGGGCTGAGAGAGCTCTGAGAGAAGAGCCCTGAGAGAACTGTGACCCAAGATCATCCAGCTGGCTGCATGTGCCGGAGTGGGAAATCAAATTGGGTTCTCCAGATTAGAGTCTGCCACTCTTAACCACTACACCAATACTAGTGGAGATGGTGCTTCCAGTTATTAAAGAAACAAAAACCATTCTGGGAAAAAACATAGAGAGTCCATTGTGCAGTAGCAAACTTGGGACCATACTCATCTGAGGGGGGAAAATATGCCAGTTGGTATGTTTGAATTGTTCCTATAGAATGTTTGCCACCTTGGGGGACCTTGTCTGGGTGGAAGGGCAGCAAATAAATGTTTTAAGTAAAATAAATAAATTGATAAATAAACCTGCGTGAGAATTATATGTTACAATTCTTTAAAATAAAATTTTGCCCATGAATGGATCAGATGTATGCTAACTTTATTGCCTCTGAGTGGTTTATAAATATGAAAAATGAATATATATTTTGAGGACTCAGGAGAAAAAGAGCTGACAAATCTGAATACTGAAACACTGTTGACTTTGTGAGAGAATTACGTTACCGCTGCACAGAATGTATCTTTTCTGGAAATATGTTCTTCGAGTACTTGAATATATGGTGTCAGAGGCTTGTTAAAAAATATGTGCTTTTTCACTAATGAACCTTAGGACACTAATTTCACAGCTTAAAAAGAGGCTCCAGGATACTGACATTCAGCTGAACCTGGCTGATTCTCGAGCCCTAATTAGCTAGTTCAGACACTGCCTGTTTCTTCTAGTATTTAGGTCTATTTAACACAGTAGGCATCTTTTCTTGATTCAACATTTGTTATAGCTGGTGTTTGTATAGTCTTGCGTTTTAAAAGGGAGATGTGAATCACAGAGAAGTACAGTTACATTGGTGGATGACCTTCCCTGGGAGATAGATGAGGGAATATGTCCTTATTGATTCCCCTAGAGCTGTCAGTGACTGTTAATATCATCAAGCATATATTTTTCTGTACTGCTGTCAGAATTCTGTAATGCTTCTAATAGTTCAAAACCTGATTCTTCATCTGAAGCTTGTAGCTCAGACCCATGGTGAGTAACTTGCAGGGTTCCCGACGGCAGCCATTTGTACCTGATGTTTACTTACTGGAGTTGAGAGGTGATAGGCTTTAGGGATCTGCAAATATGCAATGCCTCCTGGGGTACATCCAGGAAAATCAATATCTGAAGATCTCTAAATAATAAAAAACCTTCAGTCTTGGTTTCATCTAATATTTGTTTCTTGGTTCTCCAGTCAGCCAGTTGTATTAAAATGTCTCTGGGACTGCAGCGTTTCGGATTGTTAGGTGAGCTCTGATGCAAGCCAAATCAAAATAAAACAAATAAGATCCATTGTTCCTTCTTCTCCCTCTGGAATCCTGTGAATTTTCAAGTTAAGATACCTGACGGGCTTCAAGAGTGAGAAGGTGGTCTCTGTAGTTAGCCTCTCTGGTTTGGAGATCTTGGACATCATCCTTTAAAATCATGCCCATATTAAGAGCAGTCTCCGCCTTCTTAGAGGTTTGTGCTAGGGATTTCAGACAGTTGGTCCTAAACTGGCTGGAGAGATCTTTGCAGATTATTGGTAAGCCTCCGTTCCATCTGTTCAAGTAGATCAGGGAGGTCTTGTTTACTCAGAGCAGATTCCACTAAATGCACAAGAGTCGGATTGGCGGCCATATCTGCTTTTTCAGCGCCAAATTTTTTTGTACCAAGCAGCTATCCCACGGGGTAAAAAATTAATGGGAAATCATACTTGACAATTTTGAATTGTTGGCATGATTACCATTGTTCTGAGGATATCAGAAGCTTTGTTTGGTCTCTGTAGGTAAGTTAGAAGAGGGAAGGGGAACAGAGCCAGTAGATCAAGCTACTGCCATGCCCCCGGCCTTGATGTTCAGGGTTATCAGCATCCTGGTAACACTTAAATCAGCTCTGCTGTTTCTTTCAAGTCTTACTGAGACAATGGAATCATCTTAGGGTGAATAATGACTAATAAACTAGAAGCCTGATAGAACAGTGGCTGTGACATTAATTAGATCAAGAAACTAGTTAATGGCCTACTATAGGTAGACATTCATGTATTAAATGTAGAGGTTCCATATCCTTTTATAGGATATTCAGATTTCTTTCTGCAATAAAATTCCATTTGTTACTTTAGGGATTAAATCGTCCCCACCTGTATTAGTATAGAAGGTTTCAACCCCCGTGCCCTGCAACAACGGTGTGTTGTTGAAGGCTTTCTGATTTCATAAGCTCTAAAATCCAATTTACTGTGATGTTGGAAAGTGGGTTTCTGGGCAGACTGGCGTTTCTTTCCACTATGTGTGAGGGGGAGGAGAAGGAAGCTAGTTGTGTGTGTGAGGTTTGTTTGTGACATCTGAAGACACCCAGAAATACCAGAATGAATGAATATATAATATATTTAAAACAGTACAAGAATATTAGCTGTTGTAGATTTTCTGGATTGTCTGGCCATGGTCTTGGAATTTTAGGACCTGATGTTTCACCAATTGCTGTGACTGGCACCCTCAGAGGTATAACACAGAACGACAGAGTACTCTCTGTGTCAAAGTGAGAAGAAAAGTGGTAGGCAGGTAATTTATATCTACTCAGGAAGGCGGGGTAGAGCTGAGTCATTATCATGTAGGAGATCCCCAGGCTGTGAAACATGCTAATGGAGGAGCTTTCCTGAGGAGGTTCTTTTGTATATGGATTGGCTGTTTCCTGAGTACAGCAGTACAAGAATAACTTAGAACAACACATTACAAGTGAATTATTTGAATTCTGATTCAGGTAGCCTTTCTCTAGTTTGTTTTGTAAAAGAGGAGATCTGAATCCTGCCCCTTCACCTTATCTCTTAGCATTTTGTCATCTGGCCTGACTGATACTGGAAATGAGTTGCGCTGAACAAAAGCTACCCTAAGGAAGACAGAACAAGGATGCAATATTGATCTTCTCCTCTGTGCACCCTCACATCAGACTTTTGTACCACTTTATATATTGGGCAGGCATATGAGTAAACTAATGTGGCTACCACTGTCATGTCTTTTGATCTTAAGATTCTTTATCTCTTTTCCATACAGCAGTACACAAAAGCTAGTTTTATAAACTACAGTGAGATATAAAATGGTATAGTTTTGATGAAAAATGTTACTGTCAGGTGTTATATTTATAGCATACTAATTATTCTACACCCTCACCTGGATAGCCCAGGCTAGCCTGATATCAGATCTTAGAAGCTAAGCAAGGTCATCCCTTGTTAGTGCCCTGCACTCTGCCCGCAGGCCCGTTTGGTCTCCTTGAAAACAGTGCCCCAGGTCTAGGTAGCAAAGCTTGAGAGTAGGAGCTGGAGACAAGGAGCTGAGACTGGAACAGAGGCTTGTGCCTAGTGGACCAGTTGATCCAGCAGGTCAGCCTCAGCCTAAAATTGGCTGGGAAGTAATCAGGTTCAGCTGCCCTGCTGACAGTTGTTGAGCTCCTGTCTGCACTGTGCTTTGGCCAGGATCCTGCGAAGAATTATTGTTCTCCTAGGTTTCTAGGAGTCACTGGGCTGGGCAGAGGAGGTCATGACTGTATCATCAGCTGGAAGAAATCCTGACAGACGTTCAATATCACCAGTGCTACAGCAGGAGGATTCATCTGAAGGGGGCTGAGATTTATTACTTTCACAGCCCAGCGTGAGGACTCTTATTTAAGTTTTCTTCAGTCGAGGTAAGCCGGAGATCACCTGGGATGACTGCTTTGGAGTCTGGAATCTATAGCATTATACCCTGGTGAGGTTGCTTCTCTCCCCAAATGTCACCCTCCCAAGGGTCCACCCTCAAATCTCAGTCCCAACCTGGAGCTGGACTCCTTAGGGGAACTGATCTCTGTAGTTGGGAGATGTGTTGTGATTCCAAGATAACACCAGGCCCTGCATGGAGGTTGGCAACCCTAGAAGGAGATAACAAAGCAGGAAAAGGGGAAAGGCTATGGGGGCTTTCAGGAAAGGGAATGAGGAAGTAGTGGAGGAGGGGGGAAACAAGATGCATCCCTCAAGTCACACACATGAAGCTGCCTTATACTGAATCAGGCTCTTGGTCAATCGAGGTCAATACTATCATTTCAGACTGGCAGCAGCTCCCCACAGTTTCAGGTCTTCCACATCTTCTACAGCCTGGTCCTTTTAACTAGAGGTGCCAGGGATTGAACCTGAGACCTTCTACATGCGAAGCAGAGGCTCTTCCACCGAGCCGCAGCCTTTCCTTGCAGGTTCCTGCTTGTAAAGACTATAGTAGAGAGAACATTCCCTTTCTTCCACCCACCACACTTGTGCCTGAAGATACTCTGTGAAACCTCTAGAACGTCATGTTTCAGCTGTGACAAACAGCTTTGCTGCCGGTAGGATAAACAGAATAGACAGCCTTTTGTTATTTTAGGTGCAATATGACTCCACTGAACTATATGACTTGCTTTTAAGAACTTGTCTTGGATTTCTTTAATAAGGCTTTTTTGTTTCATTTTTGCGTAAATTATCAGGTAGTGACTTGAACCTACCCAGGCCTAAGTTTGGTTCCTTTATTGCACCAAGGCAGGGTCAGCCTTAAAAAAGGCTATTCAGAACAACTTAGTCTGAGTAGCTTAAAGTGTGATTGTGTTGCTGGAAGAGGAATAATTGGACACACCATATTTCTTTTCTTTCTACATTTCTTATCTTATCTGAAACAGAATTTTTGTATCTCCCCATTTGAAGTGACTGCAAAAAAGATTCACTTCAGACAAGACAAAAATGTGAAACGGGAAGCATTATAACTCTTGTGCTGCTTCCTGTTTTAACATAATTGTCATGTACAAAATACAGAATGAAAGCACTGAGTGTCATCTCGCATGCGCTTTGTTAGTGACTTTTGATGCCAGTGTAACTCACAGGCATACTGATCCATTTATCAGTGTTATCAAGACACACTGATATAGGTATTATTTCCAATATTCATATTCTGATCATGTGCACGTGTGTGGTCCAACCAACTTTCTGTTGTTTACTGAAAGAAAACTTGAAGCAGTAAGTGGCTGCACTTTGGGCACATTTTGCAGGAGAAAATGTCTTAAAAGGGGAAATAATGTCAAGGTCTCCTCTTTCCATTCTTCCAAAAAAAGTGTAACTGAAGTAGAATTTCATTGCAGAACACTGTTGGTTATATGGAGGAGGAAGGGCTATGCATTGAAATAAATAAACAATAATACAATTCATGATGACACAAACTTCCCAGTAAAATAGGGTGAAGGATGACAAAATACTGAGACATCCACCTTAATTCCATTTTTCATGCTGTTTTGTTCTTTGTACATTTTCAGACAGCTGAAAGCTCCTTGAGAAAGTTCCTTGAGAAAGTTTTGAAGCATTTAAATGGCAGGGTCTTTTGAAGAAACAATATGTGTGCATTCTCTGGTTAAAATGGAAAGATAGCAAATTTTCAAAAACACATTTAAAAAAAAAACCAAACAAACAGGGATGCCAGTCTTTCTTTAGTAAGAGAGTTAAGATATTAAATAACTAAATGTAGTTTAGCTGAAATGTGAAACTTTATATATATTCTATGGAAGTTTTATCTGCAAAAAGGAGAGTGGTTGTTTAAACCTAAGATGAACCTAAGATGTACCAGTTTGGTGTAGTGGTTAGGAGCGTGGACTCTAATCTGGGAAAACTGGGTTTGATTCCCCACTCCTCTGCATGCAGCTGCTGGGTGACCTTGGGCAAGCCACGGTTCTCTCAGAGCTGTTCTTTCGAGGATAGTTCTCAAAGAGCTGTCGCATCCACACGTACATCATAGGGTGTCTGTTGTGGGTAGTGGAAGGGAAAGAGACTGTAAGCTGCTTTGAGACTCCGAGTGAAAGGCACGGTATAAATCCAATCTTTTTATTTAAAATAGAACATTAGGAGACCATTATCAGAGATGACAGTTTCTTAAAGGACACTAAATTTAATTCAAATGGTCATGACTTTGCCCATCAAACATTAATCAGCTGTTTCACTTTCCATATAACCTGCCTACTAGTAGAAAATTTGCTCTTGTATCCAGACTTTTGAGTTAATTAATTAAATTGGTTTGTAAAGAAGATTTACCCTGTACACTACAAATTTTGGACTATCTTACTGGGATTTCATAGTGATGTCTAAGAACCTTTACAATGTAATCCAAAGCAGAGTTACGTCTTTCTAAATCCATTGAACTTAGAAAGGTACCATTCTGCTTATGTTTGCACTGTTAAGGTTCTTACAGTCAGTCCCCTGAATCAGTCATTGTTCTTTGAATTAATAAAACAGAGGACACTGGTATTCTCAATTGCTTCTGTTTCCTCCTTTCAGCAAAGAGGTCAATGTCTTGTGCTTCTTGTATATTTTTTTAAGAAGGCAAAATTTGCTTAATACTTCATCTCCTATTCAACAACTCTTAGCCTGTATTATAAAAGTAGTAGTTGAAATTATCTTTCACCATGCAACCATAAAACTCCCTCATCCTACCCTATTTTTATTGCATTGACTAAATGTTGTCAGTATCACTGACTTCTACATGTTAAGTGCTCAGTGTTAAGAACCTAAGAAAAGCCCTGTTGAATCAGACCACTGGTGCATCTAATCCAGAAATACAGGGGTCAAGCTGTTGCCCTGGAGAGCCAACAAAACAGGACAGAAAGACCAAGGCTTTTTCCTGATGCTGGTATTCAGAGGTTTGCTGCCTTTGGATATGGATATTCCCTTTGGTCACCATGGCTTGTATCCATTGATGGAACTGTCCTCCATGGGTCTGTCTAACCTCCTTTTAAAGCCATCCATGCTTGTGGCTAAAACTATATCCACTGACTGAAAAGTCCCAGACTCTTTTGCTTTTTGTAATAGAATGGTGTTAACTTTTGTCAGGTGATCCACCCTCATGTTTTTTACCACCCAGTTAAATTATTGTGCAGTAATTAACACCATTTACATAGCCAAATTTTGTAGTGTTATGTAATATATTTCTGCTTGTACCTATGCTTGTATAATTATAAATACAATTAATGATAATTTAGAGATAATTAAGCTAATGTTTGATACTTTATGTGATAACATAGAAAGGAGAACTGCCTTTAAGCAAAAGGCTATGTAATTTTAAAGCACAACAGGTCAATTCACTATCAATTTAAACTTCTGGCAGGTAAGGATAGAGTGAATCCTTTCAGTTCTTCATAAGGTTTTTTTTAACTGACCATTTGTTCTCTTAGAGAAGCAAGCACATTAATGGCAATATTTTGCTTTTTACCAATTTTTAAGACACTGAGAGAAAAGAGATTAAGAGGAATCATTTGTATGTTTGCAGACGGTTGGAAAAAGAATAGCTACAGCTACAATTCAGGAGCCGACGAAAATCGAATTGGACAGCAGAACAAAGAGTAAGTCTTGCTAATATTTTATTTCTTCTTATATTTAGAGTAGTTGTGCAGCATGGGAAATTTGGGGCACTTTCATTTCTTAGCAGTTTTCTAACTTTGAAAATAATCAAATGAATGTACCATAGGACTTTGGGCTAAAAATGTCAAGGCACTTCATTTCATAGACTTAAAAAATGGCATTATGCTTTTCTTTTATACTCTACCCTCTCACACAGAATATTGAATTATACTGCACTTCCAGCGTCTAAGAAATCCGATTTGTTGGCTGTTCTTCTGCTTTAAAAAATGGCATCTTGCTCATATGTATCAGAAGTATAGATATTTAATATTCTCTCTTTGTCTTTCTGAGCAAATGCTTTCAGATGGTAGTTTCGCAGAAGAAATAAAAATAGTAGGCATTTCCAGTACTATGAATTAGTGTGTATTTAAAAAGCGTTGAACCTATAATTAGGTTTCCTTACCTGCTAGAAAGAAAATACTAGTATCTAGTTGACATCAGATTCTTATGCTTCAATTCTGTTTATACAACTTTACCGTTAATAGCCCTAGTCCTCCCATGTGTTTGGAAGCAGGATTATTTCTGTAAGAGACTGGAAGGACAGTGCAGTCCTTAACAGTTACACCCTTCTAAGCTCAGTAACTTTGATTAAATATAACTCTGTTTAGGATTGTACTGTGTAACTACAATACACTGTTAAGAGAGTTCATCAAGAGGAAGGATCTTGCTCTTGCTGTGCAGTTTCTTTTCCTGGAAAGGAGACTGAAGAGACATCCTGGAAAGGAGACTGAAAAAAACATGCCTTAGGAAGAAGGAACTTCCCCATCTTGCTTAATCATATCTGTAAATATTTAGATGTATTTATAGCAAATAATGACAAATGCTGAAAATCAGCATCTGGCCTTCTTTACTAGCTGGCCTCATAGACCTTGTATTGAGAAAATGAGGTGTTATGATTCCCTGTGGCCTCCTATAGCTTTGTTATCTCTCTAATTATTGATTGACTGTGCTCTATTCCCTGATAGTTTGCTTACAGTGGCAAGGTTGGTCAGTGCATCTTTCTGGAGGAGAAAGGAATGTTCCACATATATTGGGATTAAAAAATTGGGATGTTGGCTGTGATCAGATGTGCAGTTTGATCCAGTGCCACTGCTGTTCCCTTATGGATTTAAAATGCACAATCAGACAGCAACTTCTGCCCATCGTGTCCCATTCCCTCCTTTTACTGTGTGTTTATTTGATAACTGTGAAAGTCCAGTCCTTATGGGCTGAGCTGGTTTCAAACTGGATTTCCTGTTGTCTGATTGTTCTGTTGCGCATCCAAGCCATCAGGCAGGTCTGACTGGCCTCTTGTTTTTCAGCCGCCTCTTTTTTTACTAGTTAGCAAAGTTTGCATAACTGCATATTTGCACCTCTCTATCTCCCCCTCTCCCCCCCTCCCACAGGGGTTGTTCTGAACTTTGTTTTCTTCATAAAAACTTTCAAAAAGAAACACCCCTGTACTTCAGCTTTTTCCTGTGCTTTGGGGAAGGAGTAAATTGAAAAGTTTAGAGATGGAGACTATGTGTCCCAGCAGGCTGATCAGTGCTTCTGCGAATGCCCAGAGGACAAACTTTTAAAAAAATGGCTGATGGCCCCATGAACTAGAAAATTACATTTTTCAAAAATGGGATTTATAATACATTGGAAGTTGCAGGCTAAAGTGTATCTATTTCAAAGTATAGAATAATCTTTTTCCCCAACACGATCTAACTAAAGTATTGAGCGGGAAAATAAGTGTGAAGATATGCCTTTTCCTTTCTATCTCTGCAACAAAAGGGACTAGAAACTTTTTTGTGAATGAAAGCCAGGAATCTGAGAACCTGTTCTGCATACAATGATACTCAGTCATAAAGCCCCTCATTCGTGGGAGAGGAAATGGCCATTGCTGGAGTAGGGCAAGGAAAATGACTGCCAGGTGAGCAGGTCCAGGAGAATCTGAACTTTCCCACCCATGTGACAACCATGCAGGCTTTGCAGTGATTTTTTCCAAACCTTCGGAGCAAAGCAGATCAATAAAAAGCTATCAAAATCCCAGGAAGTGCATCACAATGCTGTGTGCAAGTGGGGAGGGGGGGACACAACATTTCCCAGCAGCGTTGAACATGGAAACGCCATGGAATTTGAATACTGATATGTGAGCTAAATTCTTGTTTCATAAGCAAAGCATAGTTAAAATAAACCATGGTTTTACATGATGCACGAATTGAGCGAGTCCTAAACCCCATCAATATATCTATTCTTAATGTGACCAAATCTGTGTATTCTTAAATCTAGAGATTAGAGCCATGAACAAACAAGAGATAGCTTTCTACAAACTTAAAAAACATCCCAGATTTGCAGAAAAATCTGAAACCTTAAAAAAACTGGGGTTAAAAAAAGCCCAAAATAATAGAAGCAGCACCTGTAACTTAAACAAATGAATGCCTTCAGTGGCTGTTGCTAGGCAACCACATTGTATTGCCAGCATTTAAGACTTGCTTTCTGTCAGTAGTGTGGGGAAGGAGAAACGGGGGGAAGTGAGATGCCCTTGTAAGTCTTGGTAGCTTTCTCACCATGCAAGTGGGCCTGGCTTGGTAGCCAGCACTGCACAACTGAGCCATAGTCTTCCCAGGCAGAGACTTCCAGGGTTTGGTAAGGAGAGGAAACTTGAAGACAGGGAGACAGATAAATGTAGGTTGGCTGGTAGCTGGAGAAGGAGAAAAGGAAGCAGGAAAAGGTGAAAGGCTATAGAGGCTGGGAGAGAATGACTAGGCCAAAGTCACCCAGTAGGGTTCCATTGCATAATCGGGGTTTGAACCCCATCCAGCACTCTAACCAGTATTTCATTCTGGCCACTAGCACTGAAGCAATATTGATCTGTTAAACATCCATCACTACCCTATCCTAGCCTGTAGCTATTGAAACTGCTAGGACTGCAATCCATGCTTGCTTCAGTTTCGTTTAGGGTTGCCAGTTAAGTAGAACTGACTAGCGTGAAGCTTGATCAGGAAGTTTACCATTGGTTTTACTCCCCTTTACGTATAGGCAGAAAGGAGGACATAAGTGAACTGATCTATGGGTCATTTCCAGTTGGGTGTTTTGTTTTTTCGTTTGCTTGTTTTTGGCTGCAGAGAACATACATGTGGATTAAGGCATTGAAGATTTTTTAAAAAACAAAAATAAACTGACAAAGTTCCCTGTCCCACATCCCAACCTATGCAGCCTGTTAGCAGCTGATTGAAAAACTTGCAGCTGATTGAAAGATTGAAAGCAGCTGATTGTGCACAGAAGGACATGTATGAGCCCAATATACTTCCTCTGTAGAAGGATTCCTAATGGAAAAAAAATGCTTGTAATGCACAGGATTTTCAAGAATGGTAAAGGAACTCTTTAAAAATAATATAAAACGCACATGTGTACTGCCACTTAAGTAAGCTTTACAAATTCTGGGAATACAAGCCAGAAGAATGGTAGAAGGCATTATTTGATCAGGGCAAGATAAATTTCCTCCAGGAGAAAATTCAGTTGCACCTCTGTTGATTATATCTTGCTAATAAATATTGCTAGTAAAAGTAAAAACATAAATTGATTGAAGGAATTCTAAAAATAATGCTTTAAAGAAAGTAAAGAATTTCTGAAATATATTAACATATTTTTATTTAGACACAAGCTATGAGTGAGCCTGAAGTCCTAAATATCCAAATGTACCAGAGATGCATATTCCAGTAAATATTCCTTAAGATTATACTGAGTCGTTTCAGCAAACACTCCTTTTTATCATTTGTTCTTGTTTCCATGCATATTTAAGACGTTAGAGGGTTGGGCCCTTTCATTCTACGAATGGCAGAACTCTGCTACCTAACACTTCCAGTACGAATCCTCTGCACCACTCTGAAAAAGTCAGTCTCAGGATTAGGATGACCTTTATTGTGGGAGCTGTGGTATAAGGCAAATTGGCAGAAATCATTCTGTACACCCTTTGAGTGAGCAGAGCAGGTTCTCCAAATAGAGCAAAATTGCACAAGAACGGGGAAGAATGTGCCATACCCCCTGCTACCCTGAGGATCATCTGACTGTCTGAAGTAGCTTTTTGCAGAGGACTGTGAGAAAGTGAACCCAACAAAAACTCTTCTGGAATCTGACTCCAAAACACTAAAGCTTCTCTACTCTCTAATAATGGTAGGAAGTAGATAACATTTCATATTGATTTAGAAAAAGGAACTCTCAAACATGCTTTGAGAGCTCTGAGGGTTAAAATAGGGGAAGTATTCTGTAAGTGGAACTCCCAACATGTGATTTGGCCCTGAAGAGCAGTTGTATAAGAATCTGATATGGATTGGAGCCATGGTGCTGAAGGAACAGAGACAACTCTTCCCTTTCCTACTGATACATTTTCTTCAATTCTGTAGCCAGGACTGCCAAGAGTCACTATGGACCCCTGGGCAAAGATTCTGTCTAAGCCCCTCGTATGATCCTGACCCAAACCAAATATCAGAACAAAACAAATCACTTGGCTGGCTGTTACCATGCATCTATAATAATAAAAGGATCTACATGTCCATCTGTCTGTCCATTTGTGGCAGGCTTAACTCATCAGAAAATGAAACTAGGAATCTCAAAACGAGATGATTGTGTGAGTTCCAGGACCAAAAATTAAAGGAATTGGAATATCCTGGCCCAGATTATCTCCAGGCTGTTATCCAAATTAACAGAAAGAGAACCAAGTTAAATCAGGTAAATAAAAACAGGAGGTGCTACAGAAAGAAAATAAATGTATATGTGGAATACAAACAAATTTCCCTAACAAATTACCTGCTACTAAATGAGAAAATAAAAGGGGAGAATCAAAGACATACAAGCCTGCTTCCTGAAGATGACTGGGCATAGCAGAATGGAATGGAAAATTAGAGAAGCCAAAACCTGCTAATAGAATGGACAGAGGGATAACTTTCTATACATTTTTGCGACAATTTAGGAGGAGAAGGCATTGGAATGTGAGAGTGATTAAAAGTCCATCGCTCTGGAGATAATTTGGAAAGTTTTCTTGTGTGCATTGTGGAGGGGAGTATTTCTTCTTTTTCATTACATGTAAAAGCATCAAGGAGAAATGTTCCTTTAGGGAGTTTGAGAGTTTAGATAGGCAGTACTTTACATGATGGAGTAAGGGGAGAAATCTTCCTTCCAGTACTTAAGATAAGGAGGAAATGGTTGGGACTGACCCATTGCTCATTGTCTTGATTATTTGGGTCCTTATTAAGGCCAGATTATCAGGCATGGTACCCCTTAGGTCCTGGGGGAAAAGGCCCTTAGGTTGACTCCCACCAAATATGACCTTTGCATGGTTAATGGAGGAATTGCACATCCTCAACGTGACTCACTGTAATTTTGTTATCAGATTGATCTAGACCCCATTTTTCATTGCTAGGCCCATACAAAGTGTAGAGGGATCCAAAAGGGAGGTCCCTTGTAAGGGGAAGCCCCATGGCACCAAGACCCCCTCCCACATGCTATTTGTAATGAGGTGAAACTTGTATAGCAGATAGCAGTTAATGTGCTGGACTAGGATCTGGGATCCCACTCTGCTATGGAAGTTTGCTGGGTGACTTTGAGTCAATCACACAATCTCAACATAACCTACCTCACAGGGTTGTTCTGAGGATAAAATTGAGGAGAGGAGAACAATGTAAGCTGCTTTGAGGGGTGGAGAAATTAAAGTGGGGACAGACAAATGGCAGATCATGAAAGGAAGAGAGCAGAACAAAGGAGGAGAAAAGTGTCAAAAAGAGAAAAGCAGGAAAAGACAACAAAAGATTTTGGGGGGTTAATTTTGCTGCCACATGCTAACAGGGCTACCCCTTTGCAACATCTATCTAAAACAACAAGGGAAAAAGGCTAGTGTCACAGAAGTCCCAAATATACAAATTTCATTAGTAGAAAACACCATCAAAGATTGCCAAAATTATATTAAACAATTATAAAGTTGTTGGTGTCACAATATTAATACATACTATAATAAGGCATAAGATGCAGTATTTCCTCCTTTGAAGATAAGACATAAAGTCCATGTAGTCAGTGTAACTTGATAGGAGGAGTATTTAGTTATAGCATTTTCCAAACAGCCTTTGCAAAGACGTCCATTCTAGATACTTGGAAGATGCGTTTCCTTTGACTTCTTCAGTTTGCCGGCTGTGTAAGTGTAACCTGATTTCAGCAATTTCAACAGACCACAAGGTTCATACATGGACTTTAGGTCTTATCTTCAAAGGAGGAAATACTACATCTTATGCCTTATTATAGTTACAGTATGCATTAATGTTGTTGTGACACCAACAACTTTATAATTGTCCTTTTTTGTTTTTTTCAGTGCTTCAGTCATTTCTGAGAAGGTTATTGGATCGTTTAAGATTTTCTTATGGTCCTCTGTAAAAATCTTCAAATTATATTTTTGTAAAAAAAATTAACCTCCTCTTGACCGGCTTCTCTCTTCTGATATAATTTTTTATAAAAGGTTTCAACAATGTATTTTAGTTCTTCTGGGAGGTTTTTCCCATTCCCATGTTCGTCTTTCAGGATTTCAATAGTTCTCTTTTCTTGTCCTTTCCTTAGTTTATAAGCCAAACATCTCATTGGTTTATTGGCATTTTCAAAATAGTTTTGTTTCGCATATGTAATTTTTTGGGCTATTTCTTTTGTCAGCAAACAATTCATTTGATGTTGTAAAGTTTTCAACTTCAGTTTCAGACTTTGAGTTGAGGAGTCTTTTTTCATTCCTTGTTCACATTTCTCAGTTTGTTTCTTGATTTGTATAAATTTCTCATCTTTTTGTTTCTTAGCATGCGTTGCTTTTCTAATGGCCCAACCTCTAGCATAGGCCTTAAATGCATCCCAAACAGTTCTGGTTGTATATTTTGTTTAAAAAACATTTGGAGCTCCTTTTCCATCTTTGTCACAAATTTCTTGTTTTTCAACCAAAGTGTGTTTAGGGTCCATCTATTTTTTTCAAGTGGGATATTTTGACAGGAAAATGGCAGAGGGGGAGAGTTTAACTGCTCTTCTTCAGACCCACAGTCTTGAACCATGTCAGCCCCCAGCAAGCAGGATGTTTCAGTCCAGTTTTGCCCAAGATAAGCATGCAAAGAAGAACAACAGTTTTCAGAGCTCTGAGAACATAGAGGATTTTCCATGACTATCACAAAGCAAACAAAGAAGTTTTGGTGCAGAGAAAAGTGTAGTGTATTAGAAGAAAAGGAAAATTATCTAGGAAAGAATTGAATTTGTCAGATATAGAGGAACAGTTTATTTGGGAATATAAACAAGGTAAAGATGGGTGCATAACATTTGACTATTACTAGGTTTTAAATCAGCCTTGTTTCTAGGATACGGACACTGAAATATTGACACTGCCGAACAATTGCTTTCCTAAAGTCAGTCAGAAAAGCTTTTATCCCCTTGACTAAAATATAAGAACTGGGATCTAGCCTAGTGTACTGTTTTGAATGGCTATGGTAATTCCCCCTTTGATGTTGACTGATGTGTATATTAATACAATATATGTCATGTGTATATCATATATTAGGTAACATAAAATTGTATCCTCCTGGTTTGTCTTGAGGCTATAGCTGCTGTTTGGGATTAAATTATGATGCCTGTATTCTTGAACTATAAAAAGGAGCATAATTGCTTTTTATTGACAATATTTCAGTGATGTTATGCTTGTATTCTTTCTAAATATATCAAGAGCTGAGATAGCGTATCTTTGAAAGACCTGAATGTGCTTGATTCTGATTCTGTTTGATTCTGATCATTGTAGGGATGGTTGCTTTTGGTAACATACAGGAAGTGAGGAAGGAGGATAACAGTATAGGAAGGATTTTTATTAACATTTATTGATTTTGGTTTTTTGTTTTACATTTCAGTCAGTGGGTACACTGGCCACCATAGATAGAGATCTCTACAAAGGGCATAACAAAGCCCTGTTCCTTTTCCCACTTGCTGCTTAACATGTGCGCAGCCAACCCCATCAAACTATATCCCCACCCTTCTGCTTGACTGAAGTTTGCATAACCTCCCCAAGTGTCCCAAAAAGTGATAAACAAAAGTCCAGTGGCATTTTAAACCCCAATGTAATTTGTTCCAATATGAGTTTTTATGAGGCAGAGCTCACTTCACCAGGTACAAAAGTGATATTTTCTACTAGAACGAAAGCTTTTATGTTTAATTATAATTATAAGGGGTTGGACCCAGAGGTCCTATTCTGACACTCTAGCAGATTGGCATTATGTGGGCTAAGGTAGGGGATAATTTTTTGCTGATACCCGGTGTGAAGAAATGCCTTTTCTCCTGGGAGGTTTGAAATGAGCAAAACCTCCATGTTGCATTTTAAAATGTTTTCCCCCCTCTGGGCAGAGACCAGGCAGGGGAGGAGTCAGTGCAATTGCTTTCCAGACATACCTCAGCTCTCCTTCATACAAATGCTAATAGATCTAGTAGGAGAGATTATGGATGGGTCAGGCTCTTCCCCTTCTTCTGGCAGTGAACAGAGGTGGAGGAATGAAATGTTAGAGGCACTCCAGGAAGGAAATGCCCTTGTGATCTCCAGGAAAAGCCTCTTTGACCTGGCACGACTGGGGCAGTTTGTAGGGAAACAGATATGATAAAAACTCTTGCAGCGGGAAGGTCTTTTTTCCTTGGGTGCTGAGGCCATGAGAGGACACAGGACTCTCGAGAAGGTAGCCATTGACCATGTGCTTGCCTGGAGAGCTGAAGGAAGCTTCAAGGTACTGGCAACTATGAAGAGAACTATAACTTCTTAAAGCTAAAAATCCTGTCCTATATTTAACATCTCATTTGACATCTACAGTAAGAGGGACAGACGATTCACATTTGACTCATTTTTTTTGTATCCCATGCTCAATCTAGTGCAATGCTAAAAGTATGCTTGTAAACATTTTCTTTTCAATAAATACTTTATCATTTTTGATGGTGTGGGTGGGTCTCTGTACCACATAGATCTCCAACATCTCAGACACGCTATTTTAAAAGGCGCACTGGGGGAGGGCAGGCAGTTGGCAAGTGGTTATTCATCCAGGGGCACTCAAGGCATTAAATTGTCCCTGTACTGACTAGGTGCTGGGCAGCGGGAGGCACAGAGGGAAGACCTCAGAACTTGGAAGGATAGCTGGGAGTCTGGACCCTCCCAGCAGGCAATTCCATACAATGCCAGGTGGCGGTGGTGAGCTACCCAAGAGTGGAAGAAAAGCCTCACCTAGGAGAGCAGGGTGGAATAGGATGTGCAGGCCAAAGCAGGCACTTTCTACCACACCCGCTCACACTGGACCCTTCACACTGTTTTTGTGCTTTTTTGTGAGGGGGTGGCTTAGTGGGCAGAGGAGGCAGGTGTAATAGTCCCTTTCTGTAAGCTTTACTCATTATTTTGAAATAAAATGTTATATTGTGTCCTCTTCTTTCAGTAAAGGAGTATTGCAAGGTAATATTTCCATATGAAGCACAGAATGAAGATGAACTGACAATCAAAGAAGGTGATATTGTCACTCTTATCAATAAGGTAATTCAACATGTTTCTCCTAAATGTCACTTTAAAGTAGCCATGCCTTTTCATATAAAAATAACTGTTGACTCTTGCTTATACTCAGATTAGGGTTGCCAGCTCTAGGTTGGGAAATACCTGGAGGTTTTGGGAGTGGAGTCTGAAGAGGGGGAGGGACTTCATCATAGTATATTGCCACAGAGTCCACCTTCCAAAGTGGCCATTTTCTCCAGGTAGTTTCTCTGTCACCTGGAGATCAGCTGTAATCCCAGGAGATCTCCAGCTACCACCTGGAGGTTGGCAACTCTAACTCAGACTGCTCAATCAAATTGCATGTTTGTATGTGACTGTAACATATAGCATGAAGTGGTATTGGGAATACACCTCAAAAGCATAAAGTGTCATCAGAAAAATCCAAATGTGAAATGGCTACTTGCTGTATCTTTTTTATCTTTTAAAAATGTCCTTGTCATGTTAAAACTTTTTTTCTGCATAATTGGCTGAATCTGCTGGAATCAGCAGAAAAGCTCAAGGAAGGACTTGTAGGTCTCCTCAGTTCCTGTAGGTAGGGTGCCAGACTTGCAGTAGGACTGTGATGCACATGGAGAAGGAGCCTCTGCCTATGTCATTTGGCTAACCAATGTATTTTGGGAGATACAAATAGGTTACCCAGGGGTCTTTGGGGGGGGAGCGCACCGGAGCACAGCTCAGGGAGCTCAGGAGCCAAGCCCCGCCCCCAGCCGGGGTCCCGGGGAGTCTTTCAGGCAGCCGAATGTCAATTTCAGCTCCATTATATCCTATGGGCCATTGAAGTCAATGGTGAAAACATAGGGTATATTCTGGGGGCTGGAGGAGGGGGTTTGAGGGAGAGGCTCCAAACTCACGGGGTAGCTGATGGAGCCTCTCCCCAAGATACCCACCAGGTTTCAGGAACATTAGATCAGGGGGTCCAATTCTATGGGCCCCTAAACAGGTTGCCCCTATTCCCTCTATTGTTCTCTATGGTGGGGAAAAAGTAACTTTTTTCCCACCATAGAGAACAATGAAGGCAATGGGGGCAACCTGTTTGGGGGCCCATAGAATTGGACCCCCTGGTCCAATGTTCTTGAAACTTGGTGGTTATCTTGGGGAGAGGCTCCAACAACTATCCTGTGAGTTTGGAGCCTCTCCCTCAAACCCCGTCCCCTCCAGCCCCCAGAATATACCCTATGTTTTCACCATTGACTTCAATGGCCCATAGGATATAATGGGGCTGAATTGCCACCAAATTTCTTTCATTCCCTCCTTTCCTTCTTTCTTTTCCCTCTTTCCCTCATTCTTCTCTTTTCTCTTTCTTTCTTTCCCACCTTCTTCTCTTTTCTTTTTTCTTCCTTTCCCTGTTTCCCTCCTTCTTCCCTCTCTTTCTTTCACTCTTTCTTTCACTCTTTCCTTCTCTCTACTCTCTCTCTTTCCTTCCCTCTTTCCTCCTTCTGTGGCCCAATTCTCATGAGAAGGAGTTTAAACTTTAAACCCCTTCTCTCTTAGCTCCCCCACCCAGGCCAGCTGGGGAAGGGAAGGGGGGAGGCTTTTGATGATGCCGCCCCCCCTTTTGCTTCCCCTTCTTACATCACTTCCAGTGATGTCAGGGGGCGTGGCATATGCTAATAGCCTAATCGCTCATTAGCATACCATATGCTAATGAGCTCCTGCCGCTGTTCTTCTATGAAAAGACCCCTGAGGTTACCCCAGCAGGCCAGTAGAACCCTCTCTCTGGGGACTGTTTCAGTAACATGTGGATCAGCCCATAGACATAATTGGCAGTATGCAATTGTTCCTTTGCAACTTAAACAGCATTTCTGAAAGAGGGATAGGGAAGTGCGATATCCAGTGACCATATGTAAGGCCACTGAAGCATTCCTGCTTCTGCTTCCCTATTACTATTTAGTAACAGCACTAGAAAACTGGAGTTGAACTGGAGAGCGAGAAGAAGTAATTATTAATGGAGCTGGGCAGTATTTACTGGATTTTACTCCAGCTAAAGCAGTAGAAGCCTCAGCTGTCCTTCCATACAAAAACAGTTTCCAGAGAAAAAGAGATAGCAAGTACAAGAGATGCCTTATTGACATAAAATTTCATATGCTCGACAGTGAATTGATTTTATACTGAGCCACATCTCTGGAGAACTAAGATTTTTTTGTCTATCCTGTCTGTGTCTCTGTATTTTACACACATGTTGGCATGCACACATACACACAATGTATACTTATATAATGTGTATGTATAAATAGAGTTGTTAGATTTATTTAATTAATCAGATTACTCTGACTCTATATAAGAAATGATGTAGAGTAGGCAGGATAACAGAAGTCTTACAACATTGTTTCATAAGTACTGTCTTCTACATGTAGCTGTCTTTGAAACATTTTGTTCAAGAGCAATCCTGTTAGTTTAAATGTTGCCTCCATGTGGACATTGCATCTTGTCCAAAGAAGTGGGGGGGGGGGCCCTTTTCCTATAGTTTTCAATCAATAAAAGGAAGAATAACTTTCCCAGATAATTTCACTCATGGCTGGAGGAGTTGATTTTTGATTATTTTTTTTTTAAACAGTCATTTAAAAATTCAAGTCACCCAGAAAGAAATCTAAAAAATTTGTTGTTGAAGGCTTTCATGGCCAGAGTTCATTAGTTGTAGATTTTCCGGATTGTGTGGCCGTGGTCTTGGCACTGCAGTACCTGATGTTTCTCCAGTAGTTGTGACTGGCATCCTCAGAGGTATAACACGGAAAGATGGAGTATATTGACACAGAGAGTACTCCATCTTTCTGTGTTATACCTCTGAGGATGCCAGTCACAGCTGCTGGTGAAATGTCAGGTACTGCAGTGCCAAGACCACAGCCATACAGCCCGGAAAATCTACAACTAAAATCTAAAAAAAATAGTTTTAGTCAAGAAAGGTGGTCATTTCCCCCTCCAAATTAAATCAATAATAAGATATTCCTTTATTTGCAATAACTGTTATTTTTCAGGGCTGTCTTCTGTGCATATATAGAAACTGTGTATGTATTTTTTCTCTCTCTCAGGAGCAGTGCTCCCTCTAAGCTGTGGTCCTGTGAGCAAAAATTCTACTTTCTGAGCTACCAGCATTAAAGTTGTGAGTGAGCAATTTGGTTGCTGCATAAATTAGTCTGCTCTGGAGCCATACTTCCTGAGCTAAGATGAAAAGGTGTGAGCCAGAGGCTAAAAACCTGTGAGCTAGCTCACACTAACTCAAACTTAGAAGGAACACTGCTCAGGAGTTGAAAGCTTAATCAATGAAGATCAGAAAATGTCAGATGTAATGAAAGCTTTCAAAAGACTTGTTTTAAAATACAAAACTTCATATTAAAACTGTTTAGGCTGATCTGTAGCAGTTTGATGGTAAAGGAATACCTATATTGAAATAATGTTTTTTACTTCATTCCACCTTTCTCTCCAAAGAAGCTCACATCATTTTCCATTTTATCCTCACAACAACCCTGTGTGGTAGGTTAGGCTGAGAGCATGTTATTGGCCTAAAGTCCCCCAGCAAGCTTCCATGAAGTGGAGATTCATACCCCAGTATCCCAAAGTCTAGTCCAGCATTCTAATCACTTCACTATGTTGACTCTTGTTAAAATAACAATATCCTTTAATTTAATTATATTTTAATATAAATTTAGTTTCAGAAGGTAGCCATCCTGCTCTACAGTAGAACAGCTAGATTCACATCCAGTAGCGCCGTAGAGAACCAACAAGATTTTTAGTGTATAAACTTTTGAGAGTCAAAGCTTCCTGGTATCTGATGAAGGGAAGTTTGACTCTCAAAAGTTTCTGCCCTGAAAATCTTGTTGGTCTCTATGGCACTACTGGACTTGAATCTTCCTGTTTTAGTATAAAGCTTTCAGATCTAGGCAGGTCTGGCCAAACTTGTTAAAATATTTTACCTTATAAAACAAATATCAACATTCAGTAGAAAAAAAAACTTGAAGCAGAGATAATTTGGAGAAACTCTACCTTTCAGTGGCCGAGCGTAGTAGCTGTAAGTTCATCAGAAATCTTTGAGTCAAGTTCCATTAACAGAAGGGTTTCGGTTTCGGCGCTGCGAATGGCGGCCACCTTTCGGGACGCTCCCGGAGGTGGTTAGCCCACGCGCAGTCAGGGGGGGTCTTCGCATGTGCGAAAGACCCTAGTGAGCCTTAGGCAAAGGCTCCGAACTGGGGGCGCTTGGGGAGTAGCTTCTTTGCCGGCAGACAGCCGGGAAATTGAGGCTTTCTCCCCGCCCCAATCGGCCCTGCTGCGTCGTGCCCGCAATGGGACTTAGCAGCGCCACCGACTTCCAGGAGTGAAGACAGCGCTATGATTTAACATAAAAAGAAGAAGTGGCATCGAATCGTGAGTTGAAGATCTATTTTGAAGCGTGAATTTGAACCCCCCCGCAAGCGTATAAGCGTATGGGAGGAGGGAGGAGTCCCCACCCCCTTTGAGAAGCGAGATCTACAAAGGGAGCGCGAAGGGGGGTAGAGAGAAAAAAGTGTTGGTGAAAGTACCGTTGGGGTTTTATGGAAGATTACGACCCTATTAGCTTCCTGGGGGATGCGGCACGAACTTGGAAAAAGTAAACAAAAAAAGAAAATGTCGACTCTGGAAAAAGTCCTGCAGATACCGGAAGAGAAGAGGGGAGGGACTTCTGGTCCGGGTAGCCCCCCCCCAGAGCTTGCTGTCAATCAAAAGGGAAATGAGATCCTGTGCCCCCTGCTGGAGCAAATGCAGAAAATCAACGAAACTTTGCTTAAAGTGGAAAGTGTTCTCATCAGTCGACAGAAACAAATATCGGAAACAACAAGGAAGGTGGCAGAAATCGCACAGAAATCGAATTTGACTCTAAGTTTCCAGGGCGTAAAAGAAGAAGAGAAAGAAGATCTCGGATTTACCTTGACGAATGTCTTGGCACCCCTAACTGGCAGTGAAGCGAAAGAATTAAAAGAAGAGGTGGACGTGGCTCCCAAAGCCTATTCCGCTTTTATAAAGAAAAATAATCTGCCAGTAGAAGGGGTTGTTGAGCTTAGCAGGCAACATATCAGAGATCTAATCTCATGTGTAGTGTCTATGGAGCCCGGGAAATTTGAACGCCAGAAGTATAAGGAAAAAGAGAAAAGAGAGAAGATGGATTACATCTTTAAAACACAAAAGCTTCTGAAGAGACACACCAGCATGGAGGAGGATGCAGCACTCAGAATTTGGATTAATATAAACAGTGAAGAAGATAGCAGCCCAGGGGAAGGAGGTGACGGAACGGAAGGCATCAAGGTTAAAAAGGACTCAATCCATAATTGGAAGAGACTTAAAAAGAAGACACCTTGAGAACTAACTGTTCGTGTACCATCTGAAAGGAGCTGTTTAATAACTAACCCCAATGGACTTTACTAACTGTACTAACAGAGTGATTTTGGACTTTGCAAAGTTAAAAAGAAGATCTTCTAACCGTGATAGATGCCAAAAACGGTATTGATTTCTAACTAAAACTAACCTATTTTTAACAGAAAAAACTTCAGTCCATCTTTTTTTCTTTCTCCATCTGTCTACCCTACCCTTTTCCTATAAAAAGAATAAAATTCTCTCCTTTTTAGGAGAGTTTAAAAAAAAAAAAAGTTCCATTAACAAAATATCATACATATTTGGCTTTTTAATGCAAGGAGTGTATTATTGTACTAGCAGTGGGAGACTCTTGGAAACATCCTATTCTCCCCTTCTGAAGCTGTTCTGGCCCCACCTGGTTGTGATAAATAGCTACTTGAGGCAATCTGATTAGGTGGGTCTCGGTTTGGAGTGGAAAGTATGTCTTGCTTGATCAGCTGGCTAGCAATTGCTGGGAGACAGATTTAGAGTGAAAAGCATCTGTTACACACTTCCTTCTCCAAGCCTTCCTTTCTGCCACCACCAGCCAGGTGATAGGGGAGTTAGGCTTGGAGGTGGTAAGCATGTGGGAACTGCCAATTAGCTGGTTGGTGGTGCTGGCGTTTAGAGTAGAAAGCACCTATGGCACATTTTCTGCTTAAAGGCATCTGCATCCAAGTTGACTGTGACAGCTTGTGATGTAGGTGCATAAGACTTTGTTCAGAATTTTTCATTTGAGTTTTTGGGGGAGGCTTTAAACCTCCCTTTTTAGTTTTGGGATTTTGCTGCAAACCTGGATTTCAAGGTTTATAGAAACATCTTCCTGGCCTGTACACAGTCCCATGATGCAGATTTTTTTATCCATACTCTGGGGCCAAGGTCAGAATCCAATATATTACATAATTTTAATTTTTCAATTATCTGGACATGTTAAATGAATGAAGTATTTCATTTTAGGCTTCTTAAATATGTTCCATATTTGAAAAAGAATGGCAGCACCCTGCATGTCAGAGTATGTACTAAAATATCCATACCCTCTTTGTTGTTCAAGAGATGTCCATTGATGTAACCTTTAAATTTGATCCAAGTCCGCCATTGATCTGTAAGCAGAGCTAGAAACTAAACAATTCAACCATGGACCGCAGAATAGAATGCTGATGCTATGGTTAAGACCCATATAGTTGTGAGAAAGTCAACATGGTGCTTACCCAGCACATGCAAGCGTATTTTGTACTTATATTTTTAAAAACCAAGTTTCTGCATCTCAGCTTCTAATATATTAACATTTTACCCATTAAGTCTCTATAGGTTCTTTCTTTCAGAAACTCTTAATAAAACTTGAGTTGTAGCTGAGTTTTAAATTATTACCTCATAGTAATTACCAGGGGAAGTTATTTATATGCAGTCATTCATATGGGTCCACCCCACCCAGTCCTGTAGCCATGGTGGTGCAAAAAGGACGGTGCCCTATCAATCATTTGTCATGCCTCTCCAATCAGCATTACAGGTTGGTGTGAAGTCTGTCACACTTCTTTCAGGTGTAGATTTTCTTTGTAAAAAAGGAAGGAGTTAAGGTAAAAAGTGTGAATCCTGTCATAAACCTTCCAAGGGTGAATTCTCTATGTAATTGACTAGAACAGAATTAGCAGTTAGCAGGGCTGATGAGTCCTGATTTTAAAAGCCTGCAGGGGTGTTGGGTGGGATCATTAGAAGCCTTGAGTTAGTGATTTACAGAGAAAAAAGGTTATATTTACAGTTTCAGGTTTTAGTAACTGGAAGAAGGCTCTCACACTTCTTTAATTTTGCAAACTAATAAAACAGTTGGTTGGGAGGGCATTTTTATAAAGTTTATACAGAACAGGACTGTAGTCTATGCTACAGTGTATGCTATGTTATTGATTTGTTGTATGTTCTTACAGCATTGTTTTCATTTTTTGTAATTACATTTTCTGCATTGCTTGACATAGCGTGTTTGATATTCTTTTTGCATTGTAATTTTTGTACGCCTAGTCCTACTGCATTTGATTAGATCTCTCTTGCTGTTTGATTACAATGTTCTAAATCTATACCATGTAATTCACTTTGATTCTCAAGTAGAAAATAGATAAATAATAAAGTATAAATAATAAATAAGTAATGGTGGGCTGACCACCACAGTACTCATTTGACTCCCTACAATTAAAAAAAAATCTGGCTGTGGTCCTGACCCCACCCTATCCCCTACACGACCTTTCAGGCAATTGCAGATTGTTGTGAATAAAGAACAATTTCTTTTCTGTTCTTGTTCTATTTCTTCATTATGAGAAGCCTGAAGAGATTTCGGATTTATGAAGTGGACATTGCTTACTTGTAGAACTCATGCTCTGCAACCAGAAAGAACCAGTTTGAATTCCTGGCATCCTCTCCTTAAAAAGGATTCAAGACAACAGGGCATAGAATGCCTTCTTGCTGAGTCCCTGTTTTCAGTTGAAGTCGATAGTACTGGGATAGCGGGCCCAGTGTTCTGACATGGTATAACCAACCTTTCATAATCATGTGGCCCTTTTTTTTTTGCCTCCTAGTTTTGTCTGCCAATTCAGTCCTTTCTCATGATCAAAATGCCCGTTGCCCAAATTGAGAAGGGCTGACTCAGTCCTGAAAAGTGCATCACTAGTGCATTGTTTGCTTATTCACAGATCTGTCAACCCCTGACAGTATATCCAAATTGTACAAAATCTATATTTTGCTTGTGACAAGTACTATATTGAAAATAATATCAAGGATATAAACTGAACATTCTTTAAAAAAAAAAACTAAATCAAAGGATACCAGTTCCCTGGTCTCATGCAGATTGTGATTCATACTGGGGCAAGAAGCGTTATTTAATTTCTATTCAGAGTGCTAGACAGATGGCTAGATGTTTTATAAATAGTAGGAATGATAATAATGATACATCAAAAAGTGTCAGTCTGCTGCAGGCTAAATCAGTTCTGTTTAAACATAAGCTATGTTTTTTTATTATTCTCTTTTTCATTGCCATGGCTTCTGTGCAGTCGCACTGCATGATTGCAGGCCAGCCACAGAGAAGAGCTTCCAAGCTGTTTAAAGAAGTTTCTAGGCTCTAGGAGTACTCCCACTCCCTTCTGTCTACAGAGATCCCTTTCCCTCTCAAAGGGTCACATGACAGAGGCAGGATGAGCACGCCTCCCTCAGTTCTCTTCTTTCCACCTCAAGGAGAGGATGTGCTTCTAGAATTGCTTCATGAGGCCTCAGAAGTGAAGTCTAGTAAGGTTTTTTCCCACAAAGAAAATTCAGAACGCTAGCCTATGAACTGGTAGAATGGCTCTTTTCAAAAAATGTGAAGATTGTGGAGTGAAAATGGCCCAAAATGATGATCTAGACCATGTCTCTTATGATTGGGAGGAGGCCACAATATGGCTACTTGCCCAGCATGCCACCGACTTACCCTAAAGCCTGAGAGGGCGGGGCTCCAAGGCTTAAGGCTGCACCATAAGAGAAAACCCTGGTGCTCCAGACCCCTGTGGGAAAAAACAGACCCAAACCGACAAGGGAGTGAGGGCCCATTCGGTGACTTCAGCACTGACACCCTTGATATTGGATGTACAGACCCAGCCTTCCATTGCCAGATTGGCCTCTGACAAAAGCTAGGAAAAGGGCTAAGCACTCCCACTGCATTGACTCCAATAAGCTTCACCTTGGAACCAGCAGTCCCCATCCCCACAAGATCTACTGTCAACATTCTCTCAGAGTTGACAAGATTCCCTGCTGACTCCCTTCAGAATCAAGCATTGACATCAGTGATTTTCAGATCAAGGTCCCTTCACTGTCAAGACTCACTATCAGGAATCGAAGTAGACCTGTCTTCACTTCTGAAGACACTTTCGCTGTCAAGATGAGCCACCCAGTCTCCAGATTCTTTGGAAGACAGTGTTTGAAGTGCCACCATTGGCTCCATTTATGTCTCAGGACAAGAGGCAGCTTGATCAGCTGCCACCGAACTAGTGGCTGTCTTAGCAAAATCCATGGGGTCAATTCCCATTTTTAATGCCACCTCAGTGGAGGCCCTGGGCACCCTCACAAGGCCCTACCCCTGGCAACCTTCAAAATCCTTGTCCAGATCCAAGGCACAGTACCAATCCAGAGAAGGTACCTTCCATCATGGGCTGGATTCGGAAGATACTCTTTACCAAATTTTGGAAGCAGAATCAGAGAGCGCATCAGTGCCCTCTCTTGATGACACAGTAGGTGATCTATTGGCCCCATCACCCACAAAAGACCTGAAAATGTATTCTGAACAGCTAGTCCAAATGGCAAAAGCACTGAGGTTGGAGTCCCCTGCATTGGAGCCTCAACCATTGGATCCTACAAAGAAGGTGTTATACAGCCAATTCAGGACCCATGGCGCTTCCCATGTTGCAATGGATGCAAGATACAGCCATGACCATCTGGCCCAAACTGGTCTCATCCCCAGTCTCATTGAAAAAGCTGGAAAACCTGTACAGGATAAGAAAATAGGGTTGCAAATATCTGTTTCAAACCCCCCCCCCCAAGCAAACCTCCCTGGTCTTGGAGGTCCTTCCAGCCAAATAGGGAGTTAGCTCTGAAGAGTACTGGAGTGTTTGGGAAAACACTAGAACAAAAGTCTCTCAACATAAGGAATTAAGTAACTCTGAATAGCTTAAGAAATTCTCATTAGTCTGCAACATAAGAACTAAAGTCTCAGTGTGTACTATTTTGCCTCAGAATTTTTCAACCCCTGATTTCACCTGACCTTTGCTCTCTATGTTATATCTTTTTTTGTTATTTTTGCATTTCAAAATGCCTTGAGTGCCATTTAAGTTGTTTAAGTTAAAACAGGATCCTGATCCTTCCCTTAGGTTCCTGGGCTGAGCCATCATTCAAAATATCATATTGTGACAGAGTGGGATGGCCAGAGTTCTTCAGCAAAGATGAAAACACAGTACTAGGGTTGTTCAGTCAGTAAAGGGAAAGAAAAACGGAGGGAAAATCTTCCTCTGAGGGAGGGAAGTGGATGGGGCCATCATATCAGCCCTCCCTCAGGATACCAGGGTGAAAATAGAAGATCTCGCATTTGAAGGTTGAGAGCTTTTTAGTGACCAAACCAATACGGTTTTGAACCAAATTAGAACAAGTTGATGGGTAAGTCTTTGAGTATAACTCACAACCTCCTGCCATCATATAAGCAGAGGTATTTCCCGTGGCATGATCAGAGGTATCACCAATTGAGGTCTTATTGTACCCCACATTATAGATACTAGACTCCTCTGCCCCTGCAGCAGGATTATAGGCCTCCTTACACTCAACAGCCCCAGTCCAACAGGCAAGTTAGACAATCCCCTAGAGATCAGCACTCTAGAAGTGCCCCTACTGGCTGACTAGGTTCAGAAAAATTGTTGCTGGAAAGGTTATCCTAGTTCTTTTACAGTTGCCAAGTTACTGATGACTGGTGGGTGTTGTCCATAATAAAAAGAGGTTACTTTTTGAAATTCAAATCACTGCCTCCTTTTCAATGTCCATTGGTCCCTTACTGCAAATCATCATCCTTCTTAACTCGGGAGGTTTCTTCCCTCTTACCTAAGGGTGCCATTACAGAGCTCAACCTTTGAAAATACTTGAAAGGTTTCTTCTATAGAAATTTTGTCCTTGATAAAAAAAAAAGGGGGTAGAAAGATGCCCATTCTGGACCTGAGATCCCTGAATAAACACTTCCGTGTCTCAAAATTCAGAATGTTATCCATTCAGGAAGTAAAGTCTCTGACAGGATCTAATGTTTAGTTCACTACATTAGATTTAAAGGATGTATACTTTCATATCTTGATTCATGAAGCCTGCAGAAGATACTTGAGTTTTCGTTACACAGGGGCCACCTACAAATACACAGTGCTCCCCTTTGGCTTACACTGTGTACAAATACACAGTGCTCCCCTTTGGCTACCACGCCTATGGTATTTATGAAGTGTATTGTAGAGGTCATTGCTTATTTAACATTCTTTTACAATGTACCCTTATCTAGATGATTGGCTCTTTGTAGATTACTCCTCAGACAAACTGGCTGCAAGTTTAAACATTGCCCTTGACACTATGCAGTCCTTGGGCTTCCTTGTAAACTGGGAGAAGTCCTACCTAATTCCTGTCCCAATCTGTGGATTTCATCAGGGCATCCTGGAGTGCCACAGAAGGAAAGGCAAACTTGCCCATTCCAAGGGCCAAAACTATGCTTGTCCTTGTAAAGAAGATTCTTGGGGTTGGACTTCAACCACCACAGTTGTTCCAAATGCACATTTATGTATGAGACTATTACAACATTGGTTTATAAGAAATTTTGATCCTAATTCTGAGCCCCAGTGGGGAAAAAAACTTTTGATCTTCTTTGTGGTCTCTGTGCATCACACCTCTGGGATATAATGCGCCTGCGCTGACCCCGATCGGTATAATGGAAAGCGAAAGGGATTTTCACGCCTACTCCTCAGTCACGTGCCAGGCTCCACTGCGCATGACTAGGGGAAGGGCATGAGGATCCCGCCAGTTCTCTTCTGACTGCTGTGTTGGTAGGACCTTTCTGCCTCAGTCGGTAATAGTTGTTGGCCTGTAGGCCTCATTTTTCTTCTCTTAGTTAATTAGGAAAGTAGTTTTTAGTTAGTTAGTCTTTTTTGGACTGGTCCTTGCTTCCGCTGAGACTTTTCTCCACCCCTCCCTTCAATCTATGGCTGCTAGGTGGGGTTTCTTTAAACAGTGCAGAAACTGCAGCAAGAAAATCCCCCCCCCCCGGATGGACATTCGCTCTGCCTCTTGTGCCTGGGGGAATCACACCACATAGACTCCTGCATCCACTGTTCCAAGTTTTCTAAACAAACCAGGAAAAATCGGGCAGCCAGACTTGTGTGGCTTTGATAGAGTCAGCTCTATCTCCTGTGGCGGCCTCGTCACAAGTTACTTCCAGGCACGCTTCGATGTCAACGCCCGTATCAGAATCGGCAGCTGCTCTGTCTTCGACACCAGCTTCAATAGATGCTGAAAAATCGGTGCTGAAGCGCCCGATTCAGGCACAACAGTCTGACACCCATATTTCTTCCAAGATCCAGAAGGAGGGCAAGGACATTCGGTGTATCAAGCATAAGAAGCACAAGAAAGGCTCTCTAGACAAGGCGTCAAGTCCCCGAACTGAGGTAACAATACCTCCCAGAGCCGCTTCGCTTGATACATTAAGCTGAGGGCAGCTACAAAGTGTTCTGCGGTCAACTTCGCTACGCCCAATTCAGTCCACTGACTCAAGAGCTGGACTTAACTCAGATTCCTCGATCCCCCAAGGTCGATATCTCGCACCAAGATCAAAGGACACAACCCGTGGTCCCTTCACCTCCCATCGGATATTATGGTCGGGACCAATCTCCTATGCCCCTTCAGCCTCTGCACTGGGATCAGTGCCAATGGCAATATTTATATGGGGCTTATCATTTCCAGGGATTGATGCCGTGGCTTCCCCCATCTCTGCCCAGGGAGTGGGACCACCAGTCCTCATCTTCTAGGCTCTCTCGGTATAGAGACACATCCTCAATGCCGAAATTAATTAAACTGTCTCAATCGAGACCAAATGCTACCATTCCTGCCTTCCAACTGTCAACACCGATACAGATGCTGGAACCGTCCGAACTGCTGCCATCGACACCGATACTGCAGACTTCATTCTCTGAACCTTCGGACCAAGCCAGTTCCTCGGCTTCTCAGTTGGAGGAGGATAGTCCACATCAACCATTAGAACCGTCCCCGCCTCAACAAGTGGAAGACGACCTCCCTATCTCCTCATTGGAAGATGTCAAATCTTATGGAGATTTCGTGAAATGGATGACTGACAAGTTGGCTCTACCTACCACCCAGCCTCCCCCAACTGTGACAGACTCAGTCTTCGACGTCATCCAGATGGACACTTCGACTTCCGTAGTCCTTCCCATGACTTCGGTCCTTCTGAAAACGACCAAGGACCCCTTCATCTGTTTCAGTATCTAATAAACGACTGGACCATATGTATAAAATTCAGGAGCTGGGAGCGGAATTCCTCTTCATCCATCTGAAGCCGAACTCCTTGGTAGTGACATCATCCACCAAGGGAAAGAGCAGTCACTCCATGCCTTCTGTCAAGGAGGGTAGGAAGCACAACTCCTTCGGCAGAAAGTTGTACACTTAACAGGGGCAATGAGGATTAAGGCATCGAACTATGCAGCCTGTATGGAGCGCTGTCAGTTTGCTCTGTGGGAGCAAATGTCAGAGTTTATCACTACTCTCCTGGCTGACAGCAGTTATCGGGCCTGATGCATACAAAAAGAAGGCATGCTTCTAGCAAAGCATCAACTGAATGTCTCCAAGCACACCCTAGATGTAGCAGCAAAGATCCTCACCTCTGCAGTCACCTTACGTCGACATGATTGTCTGCGCTCTTCTGCCTTACATACAGATACCAAAACCATTGTCAAGGACCTTCCCTTTGAGGGCAACGGCCTCTTCAGCTCAACTACTGATATAGTACTTCAAGAGCTCGACAAGAGCATCAAGACGTCTCGCAGCCTAAGAGTCTCTCCCGCTACCAAGTCAACCAAGGGAAAACCCCGGACTAAGCAAGGGGCTCGGAGACCAGCGTCAAGATCTCCTTCCAAACACCAATGGCAGAGGTCTCCGGGTGGGTCCTCTCGTCCTTACAGGACGAGGAAAACCCAAGTTTCGGCTTCCCAATCTTGACACAAACCTTCAAAAGCTCCTAAGCAGAGTCTTTGACTGCAGCTTCACCATGTTTCCCACCCATCTGTTTCCTTTCCTGTCAGCATGGAAATTCATCATTTCGGATCGATGGGTCCTCTCTGTAGTAGAATCAGGCTACTTCATAGAGTTCTTCCAAACCTCTGCCACCTCCCCAGTCATTGTAACACCACCTTCGGTCGTGCTTCTGGAGGAAGTTCAAACCCTTCTCCAAAAGGATGCCATAGAGCCAGTACCAGTAACGCAGCCACATGCAGGCTTCTATTCCCATTACTTCACGATACCGAGAAAGGACGGAGGCTTCTGTCCCATTATGGACCTCAGATGCTTAAACTGCCACATTATCTGCTAGAAATTTTGAATGACAACGTTACAAACCACTCTTCCACTCCTGAACCCCAGAACGTGGATGGTGACATTGGATCTCAAAGACGCTTATTTTCATGTCTCGATTCACCCCACCCACTGTCCCTTCCTCCACTTTGCAGTAGGCAACAGACATTTCCAGTACAAAGCCCTCCTGTTTGGGCTCTCTGCACCCACCCACCCCCGGATCTTTACAAAAGTAATGGTGGTCATAGTGGCATACCTCTGTCTGAAGGGCATCCAGATACTTCCCTACATAGACAACTGGTTGTTAGTGGCAGACTCAAAGACTTCCCTTCTCGCTCACATAGACCTAACCTTTACCACCCCGGAGTCTTTGGGCATCAAGGTGAACCTACAAAAGACTATGCTCCTTCCCTCCACAAGGGTACAGTTCATAGGAGCTATTCTGGACTCTGTGGCATGCAAGGCCTTCCTCCCTCCTCAAAGGGTGAAGGACATTATCGAATTAGTGACTCTCCTACACAGCAGCTGCTGGGCTTGATGGCGGCCACTACCACTGTGATTGTTTTAGCCAGGCTCCTCATGAGACCGTTGCAGCTGTGGTTTGTTCGGAAGTTTCATCCACAGTGACACTCCCAATCCCTTTGTCTCATCTTACCACAGACTGTTCGGGACTCTCTCCTATGGTGGGCAGATGCTGTGAATCTTTTGGTGGGAGCTCTGTTTCACCCACCCACCTCAACACTCATGCTGACAGCAGATGCGTCCCTCGGGGGTTGGGGGGCACATTTTAGAGGACTTTGTGTGGGGGCTCGGTGGGAACCCACATAGCCAGTCAACATATCAATGTCCTAGAACTCCTGGCAGTTCAGTATGCACTCAGATCTTTCCGCCACCTTGTGACCCAGCAGGTGGTCATGGTCCTAACGGACAACACCACAGCCCTGTGTTACATCAACAGACAGGGAAGCACGATATCCAGAGGACTATGCCGACTAGCCTTGGAAATCTGGACCGAGTGTCAGTCATGGAACATGTTCTTGAGAGCTGCCCATCTTCTGGAAGCTCTCAACTTTCAAGCGGACTTCCTGAGCAGAGGAGGTGCGTCAGGACACGAATGGGAACTCAGTTGGAACTATCTCCAACCAATCTTCCAAATATGGGGTTTTCCAGAGGTGGATGTGTTTGCGACATGTCACAACAGGAAATGCCGTCTCTTCTGCTCCAGAGTGGGGACCAATCCCCTATCTCTAGGCGACGGTCTCCTTCTTCCATGGTCACATGCGTACATTTTTTTCTTCCCTCCGATTCCTCTGATCTCGAGGGTCTTTAGCAAAATACTGAGGGAGAAATCTCACTGTCTCCTGGTGACTCCGTGGTGTCCACGGCAGCACTGGTTCCCCATCCTGTTGCACCTATCCAAGGGCTCCTTCATCCACTTTCCCCCAGCCGTGGATCTCCTCCTTGCGGGAAAGGGACAGATACTACATCACAATGTGCAGCGTCTCAAACTCACAGCCTGGAGGATCCTCTCCTGGCGATTAGGGACAGAATAGACACTGTCCTATTGAACTGTCGGAAACCTTCCACACAAGCTTCCTACTCCGGAAAGTGGGATACATTCCTATCCAATCTCACTTCGTTGGGGTTACCATCACCCCCTTCGGACTTGATGACAGTCTTTGGGTTTTTGTTATCCCGTGTAGACCTGGGCCTTAGCTGTGCCTCGCTGAAGGTCTATCTCATGGCAATTTCGGCTCCCCATCTGCCTATTGATGGTCACTCTGTCTTCTCCCACCCACTGACTAAAAAGTTTCTTAAAGGTTTGGCCTGCCTCTTCCCTCCATTGCATGGTCCCACACCAGCATGGGACCTGCCCATGGTACTTATGAGACTTGCAGACAAACCCTTTGAACCAATGGCTACTTGTAGTCTGCAGCATAGGTCGTGGAAGACAGCATTTTTGGTCGCAATCACCTCTACTAGGAGGGTGAGTGAACTGTCAGCACTTCGTTGTGGCCCCCCATATTTATGTTTCCGGCATGATGGGGTCACGTTAGCCCCAGATGTTTCTTTTCTGCCAAAGGTGGTCTCAGAGTTTCATCTTAATGCTGCCATTGTCCTCCCAGTGTTCTTCCCATCTCCTGTGACCAATGAAGAATGCCAGCTCCACTCTTTGGATATCAGAAGAGCTCTTATCTTCTATTTGGATTGAACAAGGCCTTTCAGAAAGTAACCGGCTTTGTTTGTTTCCTATGCTCTGCGCTCCCAAGGGAAGAAGCTATCATCCCAATGTCTGTCTAAGTGGAGTGTGGAGACTATTAAATTATGCTACACATTAGCTAAGAAGCCTCTCCTGGGGCCTCTAAGGGTGCATTCCACCCGGGCGGTGGCTGCATCTACAGCCTTCCAGTGAGGTGCATCGCTAGATGGCATTTGCAATGCTGTGACGTGGGCCACACCTCACACGTTTGTGAAGCGTTATGCCCTAGACATACATCTTCATCAGCTTTCAGCAGTAGGACAAGCAGTGTTGCAGGTGGCGCAGATTTAGAACCTCAGCTCCCTCCTCCAGGTGTGTGTGTGTGTGTACTGCTTGCTAGTCTCCCAGAGGTGTGATGCACAGAGACCACAAAGAAGATAAACAGGTTGTATACCTGTGACTGATGATCTTCGAGTGGTCATCTGTGCATTAACACCACCCACTCTCCTTCCCCTCTGTTTTCGGTCCTTTCCTCTCTTTGAAGACTGAGGGCAGCGGTCAGAAGGAATTGGCGGGATCCTCGTGCCCTCCTCCTAGTCATGCACAGTGGAGCCCGGCACGTGACCGGGGAGTGGGTGCAAAAATTTCTTTCGCTTTTCATTATACCAATCAGGGTCAGTGCAGGCACATTATATCCCAGAGGTGTGAATGCACCGATGACCACTCAAAGATCATCAGTAAGCAACCTGTTTTTCCCAAGAACAGTCATAAGGTCTGTAGTCTGGTGGTCTATCTTAGAGAATCTCTTCAAAGGGTCCCCTCTAGTTGTCCAGTCCCGTTGCACACATTTATTCACAGACACTTCCCTCATGGGGTGTGGTGCTCATTGTCAGGGACTAAAAGTGAAGAATGCATAGACTCAGAAAGAGTCCAACCTTCACATTAATTTATTAGATTTGCAGGCCATCAAACTTGCTCTAACTTCTTTTGCAGAGATCGCCAGACATGTTCTGGTAGCAATGGACCATGTCACCTAAACGAACAGGAAGGCACAGGATCCCTCCATTCATGCAGAGGTGCCACACTAATCTAGCAATGGACAATAAGACACAGGGTCCAGTTGACAGCTGATCACATAGCCAATCTAGACAACACCTTAGCAGACAGCCTGAGCAGGGACATAAACACAGATTAAGAGTGGTGTGCATCAGACCACTGCTTGGCTCCAATTTTCAAAGAATGGGGGGTTCCCAAGGTAGACCTCTTTGTATCAGCAGACAACAGGAAATGCCATCTGTTCTGTTCAAGTGCAGCCAGGGGCAAGAGCTTAGTGGGGAATGCCTTCCAGTGGTGATAGCATGGACATCTCTTTTATATTTTCCCCCTTTTGGTATCCTGCACCGAATAATTTCGAAGATAAGAGCAGATCAAACATCATGCATTCTCCTGGCCCTCTATTGGCCCAGAAGGGCATGGTTCCCCACACTGTGGAAATTAGCCCAAGGACTGCCTCCAAGGGATGATCTGTTGCATATAAGTCCTGTTCGCGACCCAGATGTGGGAACATTGTACCTATCGGCTTGGTTAATATGACAGTAGAGTAGAGTAGGTTATAACAACCTCTTGTAAACCTACAATGAGTTCATATGCATATAAATGGAAAATATTTGAGTTTTGGGGTGACAAACAAGGAACAATGCTCTTGTGGCTTGGAGAAGGTTTTTTATTACCTTCTTGAGTTAAAGGTTGGGGATTTGTGTCCTCATCGATAAAGGTTCATCTAGCTGCCATTTCCGCTTACTATGAACTGGTTAAAGGGCGGTCAGTTTTTTCTGCCCCTGAATCAAAAAGATTTCTTAGAGGTTTTGTTAATGTGCTTCCACCTGTTGTACCCCCTGTTCCCCAATGGAGTTTGTCCCTAGTTTTGTCCAAGTTGATATATAAACCTTTTGAACCTATAGCCAGTGCTGGGTTGTCATTTATTTCATATGGGAACACCTTCTTAGTGGCAGTTACATCTGCCAGAAGGGTGGGGGAGCTGTATGCACTTCACTATGGCCCTCCTTTTATCAAGTTTCATCCCAACAAGGTTGTGCTTGGACTCAGTATACACTTTCTCCTGAAGGTGGAGTCACAATTTCACCTTAACCAGGACATCAACCTCCCAGAGTTCTTCCCTTCCCTGACGTCACCATCAGAACAAACACTATACTCTAAATGTGAGATGGGCACTCCATTTTTATTTTAAAAGAACACAGGAGTTCAGAAAATATAGAAATTTATATATTTTCAGAGGGTCAAATAAAGAGAAAGCCGCATCAGCACAGTCTCTTTCTAGATGGGTGGTCTCAGCGATTAGAACAGCTTATGCTGAAGTGAAGGTGTCTTGCCCCGTTCCTCTAAAAGCTCACTCCATGAGGGTCCAGGCCTCTTTAGCAGCTTTCCAAGCCAGGCTTGCACTGGAGGACATTTGCAAAGCAGCGACGTGGTTCCTGAGTGCCCAACACATCTGCAGCCTGTTCCTTTTCAACCTGAGTTGCAGACAAGATAGAATACTGTAGCCCTCAGGTCTGCCAACTCCCATCCTTCCAAGCAATGGCCTTTTGGGGGAGGGGGGCTGCAGAAAGCTGCTTGAGAGCTACCTCGCTGGCAGCCAATGCTGGATCCAAACTGCCTAGAGCCATTCTCCCCCTTCCCCAAGAGCTAGACTTATCAGCAAACTCACAGCTGAATCTGCTTGAACAATTCACGCTCCACCAAATGGTCTCTGGAAAAAGACCACTTTACTTGCCTTCCTAAATGTGGTGAGTGAAGGTGCTCTCCTCCTTTATTCTTCCATGCCATTCCAAGGGACTGGAGCCACCATGGAAAAGATCATGCTGTAGCACTACAGACAGTTCTAGGGGGATGGCACCTTAAGGAGGGATCTGTTTGAAGAGGGTAAGTTTGCAGGGGAGTACATTGGGATATGCATTATGAGAAATCTGACAACATTAGTCTTTAAAGGGTTTAAAAGTAATAACCAGCATTTTGATTGGGCCAGAAACCAAGAAGTAGCCAGTGTAGTTGATGAAGAAATGAAGTTAGGTGTTCCAAGCAGCTGATCCCTGAGAGGAGACTTGCTGCTGCATCTTGTGCCAACTGGAGATTCCAAGACATCTTCAAAACCAGCCCCACATGGAATATGTTACAGTAGTCCACTCTGGAGGTTACGATAGCATGTATCAGTGTCATTGGATAAACAGGATGTAAATAAGGAGCCAGTTTACAGGCTAGGCATAATTGAAAGGCCGGATTGAAGGGCAAACACACGCTGTTAACAGGCCAGTTTGGTGTAATGGTTAAGTGCGCAGACTCTAATCTGGGAGAACCGGGTCTGATTCCCCACTCCTCCACTCGCAGCTGCTGTATGACTTGGGCAAGCCATAGTTCTGTCAGAGGTGTTCTTGAATAGAGCAGTTTCTGTCAGAGCTCTCTCAGCCTCACCTACCTCACAGGGTGTCTGTTGTGGGGAGGGGAAGGGAAAGGAGTTTGTAAACCACTCTTGAGTGAAGAGCGGGGTATAAATCCAATCTCCTCCTCCTCCTCCTCTTCTACTTCTACTACTATCACGGCAAGCTTTTTCTCATATAAATTTTAGGTATCATTGCATCACTGATGCCACTATAACAATAGCAGCTACATAACGAAGTTGGTTTTGCATGCATCTGTTTTAGTTGTTCTAAAATATACTACTTTTGAACATATATGTGTGTACTGATCATAATCTCATTGGTTTTATTGATGTGCCACAGGATTGCATTGATGCTGGCTGGTGGGAAGGAGAGCTCTGTGGCAAACGAGGAGTCTTTCCAGATAACTTTGTTAAGCTTCTTCATTCTGATTTTGAAAAAGAGGTAGGGTCATTTTTCTGTCATTTTCCTTTGTGTTCTTCACTGCCATTTATTTGTAACTTGTTATTTATTATAAAATATTCAATAGCTGCATTTTTTGAAAGCCTCCTGAAAATGATTTTGATCCGATTACTTCCACTGGAATATCTGTGGTACATAAGGTTGTGTTCTGTAGCTTTTTCAGAGCATGCTGTAATATTATGTTGACTTTTTAAACTGCTCATCCAGCCCCAGCAATATTTTTCTGAAATCTCAACTGCTGATGTACAGTTTAATTTGTTAGGCTTTTTACTCATTAACACACAGTGTGCTAATGAGAGAAAATATGAAACCACCTGCTTTAAACATATGTCACCTTATCTTACAAGCAGTCTTAATTTAATGCATTGTTCCAGAAAGAAAATAGCAGTGTTTCGAATGTTCTGTTACAGCATCTTTATATCATTGTTTTGGCCATGGAAATATTAAATCATAGAGAAATATTTGAATACTTTTGGGAAAGTATAAAATGTAAATATACAACATATTCAGATGTACAGCTTATGTACAGATAACATAGTTCCCATGAAAACAACTCTGTCCTAGTTAATAGGAATTTATCCCCAAGCAGAGAAACCAGGTTTATTTTTTTTGTTCAGAAAATATTTTTCAAGTTCAGCTCCATCAGCTGCATAAGGTAGAAAATATTTCCCAATAAGACCTAGACTATCTCATAGCTGAATGTTGTCCCAAGCACATCACTTTCTGCGAGACAGCTGATACTTGTATAAGTTGTAGGGCTCAGATATGACTTCCTCACCAACTATTTTACACTCTTTGAGCAGCTGTACATCTTCAATACTAGAAGCTGGTATAATTCTAGAATATAAAATGGAAAACAAATGACATCTTGTATGTCTCTAAGAAACTTCACCTGCATGGAAGAGAGAAAATAGTCAGACCTAAGTAGTGAAGGCAGTACGTTGGAGAAAGAAGTTGAATCAGGAAGGCATGTTTTCTAACACCATAAAAATCTTTTAGTTCAGTAAATGGTTTTTCTAATAGTTACTGTTCTAAGGGAGTTTGGAAATGTCACTATACATTACAGTTTTAAAGAAAGAGGAAATTATAGGATCTTATCCAACAACAGTTTAGCACATTGTAGTACTGTTGATATTAATGGAAAAGTCAAATCAAACCTACTTAAATAATTTCCATGTATATTACAGAACTTCAAAGTGTTTACATTTGTCTGGGATATATGCCAAATGTGTTTTTGAAAGATCAAAACAATCTTTAGTTTGAGTCATGGCTTTGTGGAGTTACTTTGGTCTCAGTTACCAGAAAGGTGAACATACTGTTGTTGAAGGAAGATGATGGCTGGTTGAGCTTATGGGGGTGGGGAGAACATTCAAAAGGAAAGCCCATTATCAGTTCTTAAAAAACTATAATTACATGAAAGAACAAGATAATATTACAGTGGCATTTTTACAACCATTAGTGATTCCATTCAATCAAATGTCATATGATAATACAGTGTTGATACCAGAACAAACTTGATTCTGTTTAATCTTAACATTTATATCTCACCTTGAGTGCAATCTTATCTTGGACTGTATTATTCTGGTACTGAATAAACGTAGACCATTTCTCTTCAAATTTGTCGGGGAAGGCTAGCTTTTGGAATCTCCTATATGTTGATTTTATCATTAATAATACATTCCATATTCTCAGACACCATTCCTTCATATTTGACAAATCAGGGTGCCTTTCCCATCCCACTGCTATATATATTGTGGCGGCTGTTAAAAGTTCAAGAACCATTTCCAAATCTGTTTCTGCTCATGTCTCTTCCGAATAATATAACACTACTACTGTAGCACTAAATAGTAATGAGTATCCCATCATATTATGGATTCCCTCAATAATTAGAATCCAAGAAGTCCCTGATAAATTTTTTGTGCTTCATAATCCTATAAATTCCAAGCACTTTAACCTCTTATAATAACACCCTCTACTTGAGTATGATGTTCTATTAACATTTTATAGCATTTGACAATTGTGTGCGCCTGACTTTCCTATGTTTAAGAGCCACCTTGAGCTCTTAGGATAAGGAATTGAAATCTGGAAGGGGTTCATGAGGTATGTTCAATAGCCACTGTACTGAAGACCTTTTAAAATTGTGATTGGTTAAATAATGGCAAATAGTAAGCTATTGATAGAGTTTCATTTCATTCCATCAGGCTTACAGAGCCTGCACTGGTGTTTGACAGTGTCTCCCACAAATGGGAAAACAGATGTACAGCAACAAACAATATAAACATACCATCAGGAGAGCATTTTCTATTATCCTCGTTTACTCATCTGGTTGACTCTGTGAAATTTCTTTCTGTAGTGCCTATGTATTTTCCAAAATAGCTTTGGATGTTCATTCAGTATGCTGTCTGGTACACAAGGGTCATGTTGGCTGGAGCTTTTCATTTTCTTTATCTTTAGGAAACAATTATATTGATTATTGAATTGGTAATCATGGGTTTCTGTGGTGTTTATCTTTAAAATTGTACTTATTACATTAGTAAACACTTTACAGGATTTGTTTCTTCTTCAAGGTGTAAGTATAAAATAAATCAGCATATATTCTTGGTAGTAATTTTGTGGATACTTCCTTTTGCTTCAGCGACCTAAGAAACCACCACCTCCATCGGCTCCTGCCATCAAACAAGGATTAGGTAATACACTGCTGTCATATGGTAAACATCAGTAAATATAGCTTATAGACAGTCAAACCATTTTTCTGTCTTTTAATGTAGACTATCGGTATCACTATCCACCATGCCATTTAAGAATTGTTAAACTGTGGGTACTTTATACTTCTAATAGATTACTCTAGCACTTTCAGAATTGCTCATGTCACTAAGAAATTGTGAGGGAAATTGTGAAGAAATCAAGCTCCAGTACAGTTAGATGAGATACTGGCATTTGTTACATTTCCTCAAATTAAATTAGGCAGGGAGGGTTGATCTATGTCTTCATGCAGGGGTTATACTTCAGTTCACTGTAGTTTTTTACACTTTCCTTTTGGCATCCAGCAACATAGAATACCTCTGATTTTATGACATAGATGATTGTTTATCCAAAAATCTCTCAAAATTGTTTATGAGCAACAATATAGCCTTGCCATCTAGTGGTTGTTACAGAAAAACACTAACTTTCAAATTATAGATGCAGGTGGGTAGCCTTGTTGGCCTAAAGCAACAGGTCACAGTTTGAGTCCAGTGGCACCAACAACATTTTGTTCAAGGAATAAGCTTATACCTCTTGCAGATTATATTCACAGTTGAAATTAAAGCCACTAATGTTTCATTAGGATAGTACACTGATTTCTCTTGCCAGAACTAGCAAACTATACAGTAATGGTGAATAAACACAGTTTTATTTTCTAAAGAAAGACCCTCTGTGTACTGCTTGCCCAGATAATAAGCAATTACCTTCAGGGAGAGCAGTAGCACCTTGTACAGTGCAAATATAGTTTCATGAGAGCACCCTCAACACAACTGTAGCACTCTCTCCTTGTCCTTTACAGACCACAGGTCCTTTAAAGCAGAATGAAGATGGGGAGAGGGGTCAATCTCTGCTGCTACAATGTAGTCTTGCAGTAAAAAAAACAATCCAGAAGGCTCTAGTAGCATATCAAAGAATAAACCTTTCCCAGGTGTATCAGGTTCACCAGATAAAATGGAAGCACCACAGTATATGTACTAGTCCACTATTCGTATTTTGTTCACCTAAGAGCTTTCTTGGAAAAATACATATCCAGTTTGGATTAACATGTTCTTTACAAGCTCCTGGCAGGCATCCTAGCACTCCGTTCAGCAATGTTTGAAAACCTTTTTCTGCCTTAGAAGCATTTTTTTCTGGCAGAAGAGCCACTTGAGTTGTTGGAGAAAGCCCCCTTGGGATGGTACAGGACTTCACATTTTGCTGAGCAGAGTGTCAGGATAGATGACATCATCTCCACTAATATAATCTCTGGCACAAGATACCTTGCTCTGATGAAGGAGCCCCTTGACACCAGAGGTAAAGCTCTTTGTGCTACAGGAAGATTGCCATTATCAGAACAGATTCATAGATAGGGTCCAACCCAGAGTGCTAATGTGTGTGTATGTTTGGTTTACCTTTTTCTTAACAATTGAATTTTGATTCTTGACAGCTACCACAGATAGAAAGCATGAAATCAAAAAGGTACCTCCTGAAAGACCAGAATGTCTTCCTCATCGAACAGAAGAAAAAGGTAGGAAATTAACTTCTAAGTGGAAAAGTGTGTTCCAGTCCATATTTTTAAGCCATTAGCAGAGTGGCCAAATCCAGTATATTTTATGTCTTTCTAATCCATATCTGTGTTATTTCATCTCTTAATTTCATGTAAAAACTACCTATACTGGATATTGGTAGAGGTCCTGTTACAGTTTTCAGAAACAGGAATAAAGAAAACCTCCCTTGTGTTTTAGTGCCGCTAACAGAGCACTACATGGGCAAGCTGTAAAGAAGCTGTTACAAATATTGCTTCAGCCATAATCTTTACCCTGTGACTCACTTCTTAAATAAACCAAAGGGAATCCTTGGTTTTTGTGTTCACTCTTCTTCATGGACAGCCTTAATTTAAAGAGTTCTGTTTATAGGTCTTTCCTGACAAACCAGGTATGAGCTAGTAGTTTTGTGTTGAAACTTAATTTTCAGGTGAATGATCAGGACTGTGGCAATGTCCTCCCTCCCATGTCCTATTTCTGATCTGAAATTGTTTTTGGAATCATTATTTGTCCTGTTGGGGAAATATACACATACAACAAATAGCAGATCCCTGGGAAAACAGTGTGTATGTGTGTGGGGGGGGTGTCTTTTTTCCCATACATCATAGTTCTGATCTTGTCTCTCAAATGCCTGAAAAGGAAGTTTCAAAAATTGCTGGAAACTCCGAACACAGAAGTTCCAGCATGTGTTTGGCCTGAGAGGGCCTGGGGTAGACCTGTAAACTGTGTCATGTGTAACCATAGCCCTGAGAGAAATATCAAGGCACAGCCATTCAGAATGGAATGTTTCTGGTAGGTGCCCTCACCTGTCTTTTCCTTCTTCTGGAAGAGGGGTGGAAAAACTGTTCCAAATATCTAACTGTCCTAAATACAGAAGACACAGGGCCTGGAAGCATTCATGAAGCCAGGCAAGCTCATAGGCATGCATTTTTCTTTTCTTTCCCCTGTTAGACTGAGAAGACTTTTTGTGGTCTTATAAGAGGCAGAGTATAGAAGCCCTTGCTAGGTGACAAATTATATAATATGTTAAAGATCCTCTGAATAGCAACTGCCTAGGGCAGGGAGGAAGCAGATTTCTACTGGCACCATGTTGCAGGTCAAAGGGGTTTTAAAACACACACACACCCCGCTCCTTTTCCAAGTCTAAATCAGTCACCTGGTTCCTTTGTTGTGGTGGGGGGAACCCACACACACAAACTGTCCCCCAGTTCTACTCTGGTTCCTATTATTTCCTGGTTTGGGGGCATGGATCAACATGTGCCATTTTGAGCTTCTACTAGGGTTGCCAACTCTGGGTTGGGAAATTCCTGGAGATCTGGGGGTGGAGACTAGAGAGTGCAGAGTTTAGGGAGGGGAGGGACCTCAGCAGAGATGTGATAACATATAGTCCACCCTTCAAAGCAGCCATTTTCACCACGGGAACTGTTCTCCGTCACCTGAAGATTAGTTATAATGCCAGGAGACCTCCAGAGAGATTTACCCTACCCTTGGATGGCCTTCCTTTGCAAGATTTTGGATCTGGACAATGAGGCCATCATTGTTGTTGGATAGAGAAATGTTTGAGTATGAGTATAAATAATTGATTTGTTTTTACCCCCCAAAAATAATGGTGCACAAAAATTTAGTTTGATCAGGTTTGAGAGAGTTTCTGCATAACCTTAAAGCAGTTAGTGCATTTACACTGGCATATATCCTGTTCCTTAGGCTGGACCAAGGTAGGATACATGTAAAAAAAAATTCTTCCTCCAGCCTAAGGTAGGATACATGCCATTGTTATTGTCACAGTAAGTAGTAGTGAGTTATACAAGATTGTTCATTGCCACTAATTATCACTTCTCGAGATTATAAGAGTTTGGTATGTCAGGGAGTTCTACTTAATAATGTCTTTATTCTTTTGTGGGGAAATTGATTTAAAGAAAGACCAGAGAGAGATCAAAAACTGTTGGATTTACAGAAGCCTTCTGTTCCTGCAATACCACCAAAGAAACCTCGACCACCGAAAACAAACTCTTTGAACAGGCCTGGTACATTGCCTCCGAGGAGACCAGAAAGACCAATTGTGCCTATGACCCATACAAGGTATTGTTTCTTCCAGCACTTCCTGGTAGGAGTAATGACCATGTGGGTGAAGAAATTTTTCAGTTCTTATGGTGCAATTTTTTACATAGTTACTGCTTAAATCCCTTTTGAAGTGTAAGTATATGTGGGATTGCAACCTTAAATAAAGAGCCTGGGGGGGGGAATAGAAGTCCTGTTACTATTTTAAAATCTATTGTGAAAAAAGAACCAGGAAGTTGGCTTGGAATACTATGTACTGTTCTGCTCTCTATATCTTAAAAAGGATACTGAAGGGCTGAAAAGAGCAACCAAAATAATCATGGGAGTATGAGCACCTTCCATGTGAGGCAAGCCTTAAAGCATTTGGAATTTTTTAGGTTAGGAAAAAAATGATTGAGAGGTGACACGATAGAGATCTACAAAAATATGCTTTGTTTGGGAAAAGTGGATAAAAAACCGGGTACTGTAGTGGTTAGAGTACCAGACTAAGATTTGGAAGGCTCAGGTTCAAATTCCCATCTGCTATGGAATGTTGCTGGGTATCCTTGGGCCAGTCATGGACTGTCAGCTTAGAGGTGTGCATTCGCATTTACCCAAGCTGAAAAGATGCCCGAAAAAATCTTATTATTATTTTTCAGGTATATTTCAGCTTCCCAAATGCATCCAGAATTTTTTGGAAGAACAGGAAAAAAATCCCTGAAAAAAATCTGGGATATATTCAGATCTTACTGGCAAAACCAGGCTGCCCAGCAGAGCCTGTAAGGAGAGTTCTCCCCTCAGGATCGACTCCTGGGCAGGCTCTGCTGGGCATTCCACTCTAAAGTGGGCTTCCCAGCAGAGCCCCAGCAGGGCCTGCAGGGAGAGTTCTCCCCCAAAGGATCAGCTCCTGGGGTAGGTTCTGTTGGGCAATCTACTCTAAACCAGGCTGCCCAGCAGAGCCTATAGGGAGGGTTCTCTCTGCAAGATTGGCTCCTGGGTGGGCTCTGTTGGGTAGTCCACTCTTAACCCCCAAGAGCCTCTGCTGTTTTTAGTGGTTTGCTTTTTCCCCCTCGATGTCTTTTACTTCTGGTCTATTGGACCTGAAGAAATTTGGGAGTTCCACAAAATCCCAGATCCGAATACTTTTCCAGTATTGGGATCTGGGTTTGTTTGTTTGTTTGTTTGTTTGTTTGTTTGTTTGTTTTTTGGGGGGGGATCTTTAATTTTTTTCCCCCTAACCCTAAGTGAAAAATACAGAGATAAAAAATTGCATACCCCTATGTCAGTTTAAGTTCCATCAGATTAAGGTGAGCGTAAAATGAAGTTTTGGGTCCCCACTGAGAAGAATGGTGGGTACAAATGAAGTAAGTAAAAAAATAACAAGAAGCTTCTCTCCCACAGTACCAAGACTCGGGGTCATTTTATGAAATTTTTTTATTACTTTTCACTACACCCTGCACTACCAACTACAGTGCTACTATGGTTAGTACCAGGACCCAGGGTCACCTTATGAAACAAATTGTTAATTCAAGACAGACACAAGGCACTTCACAAAATGAGTAGCTGATCCATGGAACTCATTGCCATAAAATGTGGTGATAGCCACTGGCTGAGATTTAAAAGAGGGCTGGGTGAATTTATGGAGGATAGGTTTATTGCTGGCTATTGAACATGATAGCTGAATAGGATGTCGGTGTCCAAAGGCACCATACCTCTGATTGTCAGATTCTGGGGAGTAGTTAGCAAGTGAAGGCGGTTGCCAGAGTACCCTGAGCATATGACTGGCCACTGTTAAAAACAGGATGCTCAGCTAGGTGGACCATTTGACTGATGCAGACTGCAGTTAGATATTCTTATGTTCATGTGATGTCAGCAGTGAATGATAAGGGAGACCAATCGTAATCAAGGAGCTTCAGCCAACAGCTGAAAACTGGGAAAATCTTACTCCCAACATCACAACGTGACACTTTCTCTGTAGCTGTTAATGAGTCTGCACAGCTATGCCATTTGTTTTCATGATTTGGGGGGCAAACAAATTATTTGAAAATATTACTGGGTTGGTTTTTTTGCTTTTTGACATTTTCATTTCAAGATGCTGATAGCATTTGTTTAGGACTCTGGTGTGTCTAAAATAGGCCCATTTGACAGGTGTTAAAGAGAAACAAGATAAGGTTAATCCAAGCAGCATGTTGGTTTACGAGAGATGACTTTCACTGACAGCTTGCTGTGACCCAGGAGCTGTGTAAGAGGAATGCTTCTTTCCCCTGTTAGTTAGATGCAAGTTAAAAAGGCACTGTTAGCAGGCAATTCTAGTAAATGTCACTTTTGTTTCAAAATACAGGAGTGATATTCCAAAAGTAGATATAGTGGGTTGTACACTATCCAGCACCTTAGAGAAAGACGCCACAGAAAGAAGCAATGACATTGGTAAGTTGAGGGTTTTTTTAATAACCTACCTAATAAAGTCATCTTGTTATCAAGTTTCCAGCTGCATATGCACTTCTGCATTACTAATACAACCATACATTTTGTGATAACGTTTTAATTAGTCATTATTTTATGGGGTATTGGGTTTTTGTAAATATTGAAAAAACTAGATACAAAAGTGTTGATCTTAAAAATTCATATTTTGTGCAGTTGCAGATAGTTTGTATTTATTTTTTTTAAAGCAAGGATTTAAATATATATATATATATATATATTACCTGAAGTAGTTCCTGCCATTTTTACAAGGAATTGTTGATCTCTGTAGTAGCTAAGCAACTGATCAGATGTCCTGAATCCACTTCAAGTTAAACTTTGAGGACTAAAGATGCAGTCTGATTTTTTTCACCTTCATGAGTTTACCATCCATTAGAGCTGTGCTCCAAGTTGCTGGTGTAGTGGACTTCTGACTAGAGGGGGGAAACGAGGTGTTCTGACCATGGTCATATATCTGAAAGCAAATCCAGGGACAGTGTCATTTGCAGATGGAAATATTTCAATGTCATCTGCTTCAGTCACTCAGTTCAATAACAACTGTGCTGCAGCAGACATGTTTTTGTAAGAGGCAGACTCTTTGTATCCTAAATTGTAAGCATTACTACATCTCATTGGTGGCATGCACTGTTATTTTTATGTTGTGGTCTTTTCATAGAGCACATGTTGATAGAATGTTATGCTGCAATTAACTAACCTTCCTTTTCTCCACACTTGACAGTTTTGCATTTATGTGCAACTGTTATGCTAACATTTAAAACTAAGGTTTCTAATAATTAGGTTGCAGTCCTAAGCATACTCACTGGGAACTAAGTCCACTGAACTCTGCAGGACTTAATTCCAAATTAGAATGTTTAGAATCAGGTGGTGATTTGTTCTCAGATTTTGTGCCTGTTTTATGTGGGTCCCCCCCGTTATGTAGAACCTCTTAATAGTGAGGCAATTGTTAAGTTCATAAACATTGCTTTTCAGTCAGACTCACATAGGATAGCAGTACAATGTGCTTGTACAAAATTAATAAACTACAAATAAGTGGCCTGAATACTTAAATGGGTATATTTATTATGTTTCCTCATTAAAGTAGCAATAATGATGCAGTGTGCTTTTGAGTATAAGGGCTTTATTATAATTATGAGTCATGCTATTAATATTTTAATATCCTACAAAACTCTTAGAGTTAGCTAGTAATGATAGGTAGATATTAGCACTAAGTAAAAGGCTGTGTGAAAATTATAATAACTTAATAGCAATAAATCATAGGATTTCTGTGTGTTTTGGAAGCATAAATGAGGATGCAGCAGCAAATCACAATTCCCTAATTTGTAAATCAACAGGAAATCAGGACTTCCTAATTTGTTTTTAGAAAAGGAAAAGAAACCAGGAATACTCCATTATAGAGCATGTGGTAGGCCACTTACATTTTCATAAGATTTTTTTTTAAATTATAAATAAAATAGAAAGATACAAAATTAAATAAAAACTAAAATATTACAGTATTATACAGTATTAATCATACAAGAAACTGAATTTCTTGGAGCCTTTAACGGGTCTCTTATTGATTTTAAGAGTGGAGAGAGAGTGAGTGCATTACATTTTTTTTGTTGTCTGTAATGTTACACTGCGAATGAAAATGGGAGATGATGGAGAAATACTTCAGAAAGATCTATATTCATAAATGGATTGAGGGCAGAATGGGTGGCAGGTGAAGTGAAATGCATGCAAGGCAAGAAATATTGTCAAAACGGCCTCTTACATGCTGATGTAAATCAGCAGAGGGTAGGCTTCAGCTGTAGTCTTTATAGACTGATTTGATGGTATAGTCCAGAAATACTTCGTTTAGCAAGCATGCTTTATAAAATACACTTGCACAAATCAAGCCTCACGTGGTTGTAGTATATATAACCCTTGGAGGAGCATTGCTGGATTTGTAGAATGCTGGCTACAGGTTTGTAGTTGGGAATGAGTTGTGTTTAATGCTGTGCGAAATGGAAATACATGAGCCTTAGTCCCGTCTGGGTTTGCCATGACTAGATGCTGACTGGAAATTTGACATCAGTGTGTGTTAACATGACTCCGAGATGGATGGATTCACTTGATGTAATTTTCTTGGCATGGAGATTTAGGATATTTATATCTAATAAGGCAGGATTACTTAATACATTAAAGGATCTATATTTAATTTTGTGTTTATTATTTTCAAATTTGATTATCAGCACATAAGGCATTTATGTTCTTAGACTTGCCACAGAACTGTGGTCCCGCCCCTCTCTCACAAAAAGTTGTTGTTAGTCTTATTGTTAAGTGTCTAGAGCAAACCTATTCCCCTTTCCTCCTCACACCTTGTTTTCTTTTCTCTTCTTTTTCTACATTTCCAGTGATGCCTTTCTTTTCCTTTCTACTCATATTTCTTCAAGCTTTCCCCATTTACATCCTTTTACCATGGGTAACTCTTCTTCACTTGATGATGGTAAGGCTGTTTTCCACCTTCTGTCTGTCCTGCCATTTATTTTGCCTGAGAATGAGAAGCATGTATAGTATCATTCTCTTGACATCCTGTTTTGTTCTGTTGTTGCAGGTACAGTTATTAGTAGACTACAAGGTGTTATATGATTGTTAATTTAGTGCCTCTAAAAATGTTGCACTGATTCATGCACATCCATGGTATATACAAGTTAATCATTACAGTGAAAAGTGTTGTTGTCCTAAAATTCTAATAAATACTTTTAGACCATGATTACAAGTTAAATCAAAAACCTCATTCTTTAGTGTAAATTAAATGCATGAACTTTGGACCAAAATAACACATAACCCAAAGCATTGCAAATGTGGAGCTTCCTATTCTTTTCTTAGAAATGGTTTTGTGTATGCAGACACAGGGATTCCTAGAGAAGTAATCTTGGAGTATTATGCTCATAGGAAAGAACAAGAAAGCCACTGTTCATCATGAGCTTGGAACACCATTGTGCAGATACAGGTTTGAAATCCATAGGATCCAGACCATTACTTTAAACTTGTTCTTTTTTTCCTCTTGAGTAACATGAGACCAGTATAATCTCTTTTTCTGTAATTTTCGTTTGACATATGTTTGACATATGACCAATTTTAGATGTGTCTCAGTCTACAAAGAAGGATGCAGAGTTTTGATAGATTAAAGAAGTGTCAAGCCACTACTCAAAAAGTCTGTGTGTCAGAAGAAACATTTTTTTGCAGGAGATGGATGATTAGGGTGCAGGAAAGAAACAATGTTTACCTAAAATAAGGAAATAATGGGAGATAAAGTGGTACGGTTGCGCTAATTGGTTTCCTATGTGAACAGGTGTGAAATGTGAATTAGTATTTGTTCATAGGCGGCCATACATTTTGAAAATGGTCTGTCTGTCATAGAAACGTAAAAGCCATCTTTACCAATTTAATAGAATTATCCAGGTTCGTTAAATCACATTTATTAACTAACTAACCCAGATGCTTTGAAGCATAACTTCCATACTATAATTTTTCAGCCTTAAGAAAATGGAATAAACATACTACTCCTGTATGAATTAAACTTTTGTGAGAGCAGCATATTCTATGGTTGATTTTTACTATTTGTAAATTGTTTTCTGGCACTTTCAGAGACTTGATAGAAACCTGTCCACAAGATATAATCTCTTTTTTTTTCAGAATTCTTTGTCAATGTGTAGTTTTTATTTTAATACTAATACAAGCATTATAAGTAATTCTGAGATTCTTATTATGGTATATCACAGGATATGTTAAAAGGTAAAGGTGGCCATAGATGCAATCCTAAACAGAGTAATACCCTTCAAAGAGTATAGAAAGGTGTAACTTGTTTAGGATTGTATGTATGACTTGTTTCTGAGATGCTGGGCACTGTCATCCTTGTGAACACAAGAAAATATCTGTCATTCTCCTCTTTGTCATTCCACTCAATATTGTTGACAATTATAGCGATGGATTATCATTATTTTGATGGTGTTTAGATTGAATGGAGACTTTCTTCTTAATACGAACAAAATTCTGATTTCCAATTTCAGTTAATTTTTTTTTTTAATTAATACCTACACATGGTTTAAGAAATTATAGCACAATATAAACACACAAAATTTCACATCACTAAAAACACTGACAATCCCACAGGCTAATTTTCAGTCTGCATCTTTTACATCAGTTTAATCAATAAAGGCTATCACTTGTCTCCTCTAAGTCAAGAGTGCAAGTTTTTCTAGTCTGCGGTGACTTTCATTGCTTGAAAGGGATTTGCAACTAACAGAATTCCATTCAAAGTGAGATATCCAGTTGGTTATGGTAGGGTCAGAAATTATTTCTTTAATTTTATATATTGCCATTGGACAGGAGAAAAGAGATATTCCAGTCTAGATTTAGATGAGGAGAAACAAAAGGAGACAAGGGAAAGCGGGACACAGGGTAACGAGTGACTGGATCCAAAGGTGCTGTTCTCCTGTCAGAACAGAATTCCCACCAGAGGAACTGAACATTTGTTAGCAGAGGAAGGAAGGATGATTTTTGCTTATTCTCCCTTTCCACCACCCTCCTAGTTCCTGAGAGTCCCTTGAACAGCATTTAAGGGGGAATAGTAGGCTGCAGCAAGAGGAAAAAAGGCAGGCAAGTCTTGCTGTGCTTGGAGATGCTTTGAAATCCTACCCATGGGGTGGATGTGCTGCTCATATTTAAGGTTCTTTTCAGTTGGATATGGAGATCCTGAGGTTAGTCTGAAGTGTTATGGAAGAAGCAAGTTTTGAGCTGAAGTATGGAGGAACAGTGATGGGTGTGCTTTCCATGTGAATGGTTCCCAGACCAAAGGGAATTACTGACAGTCACAGTACAGAATTCCAGATTTAAGGTCCAGAGGATTATAGCTATACTGGCTCCCTTTTAAGCCAAACAAGAAACTGCGACATCTGCCTCTCAAGAACTTCATCTTTCCTAACTACACTTGTAAGCTGTGGTAATATGTATGAATGGGACCTGTAGCTCTCTCTCCATTCTATTCCTACTTTTTTTCAAAACCCATTTTGAGCATGGCTTTAGTCCAGGAGGTGGTGCTGGGTAGCTGTATATTTGTAATATAAACGTGTGTGTGTGTGAGAGAGAGAGAGGGAGGGAGAGAGATTAATTTTGCATAAGAGGTCAGGTAGTAATTTAGAAAGAGGTTGGTGTAAAATTATATTGATAAATTAGGCAATTTAACCTCCAGATGCTCTCATCATTTACTGACAGCAAAATGTGAACCTTATAACCTTTTCCTAAGTGTGAGATTTATGTTCCTGGCTGTGTCCCTGTTTATGTAATTTGATTACAGTCTTCCAAAGCAGATTATGTATTGCTCAAATAAAGTGTTAATAGGAATTCTGAATAAAGATATTGGTACATAGAATCATTTACATGATAATCATCTTGTTGTTGGACACTATCCAGTTTATTAGTATTTGACTGGTAAAAAGAGTGAGTCATAGGAATAAAAATACAATTTCACAGAAGCATCCCTAGCATATATTGTCGGTTTATTGATAAAAAAATTCTAATTTAATACACTGGTGATAGGCATCAGATAATAGATATTAGGCTAGTGTGCACTACAAACTCAGTATGGTACATTATTATGTTATATCTGTTATCACCTTATCTCTACAAGGATAGTTTTGGAACTTCATACTCTACAAAATACTGAGTGACAGAATGTGCAACATTTCATTTCACTGTGACAAGGGCAAATGTTACCCTGCAGGACTTAAAAGTACCAGATAAATCTGATTAGAGACAGAATTAGAAGCAGACTCATCAGGAGTCAAAGGGATCAATTGCTTGGGGGGAGTAAGGGAAGCAAGTTGTCTGAATACTTGGCTATGAAGACGCATAGCATTTCCAAAAGTGATGCTGCAAGTACTTTTAAAAATAAAAAACAAAAGAGCTTTTCCTGTGGTTTCTTCTTTTGATTTGCAGTGGTATGAAACTCCCTTTGTTACTGTTGTTTGTGAAAATACTCTTAGAATAGTCATACATTCATCTCTTATACAAGCTGGATATAAAACTTCCAGTGCTCAATTATTGCAGTAACCTTTTAAAGGTTTAACTGGGAAGAAAGATAAAGACTATAGGTGTCATGGGTCCTAGCTCAGCCGAGGCTGACTATTCCTCAGATGAGGAAGAGACACAGAGCAACCCAGTCCCCTCCGGAGACAGCCCCGAAGAGGTACCTTTGCCAACACCTGAGGAAGGAGAGGCTCCAGCATCTGAGGTGCAGCAAGGCGAAGAGGAAGAGCCTGACCCAGCACCTCCAGCTGGAGACACCTCGAGGCCAGAGTCCCCACCTAGCTCACTTGAATGTCCCAGATGCAGGGCTCGCCAGCGTCTGGAGGTGCAGGAGAGACGGAGAAGTGCCAGACTTCACCTATTGCAAAAGCAACGTGAGGGGCCATGAGTCTTTGCATGTCGCCTCCCAGGGAAGGGAGGATCAGAGTATAAGTGACCACGCTCACCTGCCTCGATCCAGATGCAACCATGCAATCTTGAACCTTGTCCCAGCTGCCAGCCTCCGCTCTTTGCTCCTGAGAACTCTGACTGATTTCCCAGCATTCTAACCCTTGACACTGTTTCTCAGCTTGCTTTTGGACCATGTGTCAGTGAGGTATATCCATTGGTGACTGGCCAGACCCAGCACAATAAATCTCTGTGTGTCAGTGTGTAAAATTAACCTCAGTCCTACAGTATGAGAACTCATAAATGTAAAAGAGAAATATCATTTTATATAATCTAACTTGTTACCACTTTGAGTGATTTTGACTCTGATTTCCTCTCCCCCCCCCCACATGTCTTCAAGACCTGGAAGGGTTTGATTCTGTAGTACCTGTTGCTGAGAAGCTCAGCCACCCAACAACTACCAGACCAAAAGCTACTGGCAGAAGACCACCATCTCAGTCATTTACATCTGTAAGTATTCGCTAGGGGGAAATATTAAAAAATGGTATCCCATCTACTGATGTACAAATATGTATTTTGTTTTTGTTGTTGAATTTATGTGCATGGTCAGAAATACTCTTTTCATCCTGCCTATTTCCTTTGACAAATTTCTTTGGGATCTGATGTTTGATGTAATTTATACACCATTAATATACAACTGATACAAAAACAGGCTCAGTGTCAGTATAGAAATGTTTTGAATAAATAAAAATAAATACTATTTAGAATATTTCTGTGCTGCCTTTTCAGCTCAAGGCAGTTTACAGTTTTTTAAAAAACAGTGTATATATAACACAAGCCATTTTTTAAAAGCTGTTAAAAACGTAAGCAGTAAAAAAATCACAGAATAGAGTAGATTATTTAAAAGTTGATAAGATAAACTGCGAATTAAAAGCCTGACTAAAAAATATGTTTTAGCCTGGTGCCTAAACGAAAGCAAAGTAGGCACCAGGCAAGCCTCAAGGGGGGAGGTGGATCTTAACTGGTGGGCTGGACAGCATGGGAGGAGATGGTCTATCAGGAACCATATCCTTAAACCATTTAGGGCTTTAAAGGTAAGAACCAGCACTTTGACTTGTGCCTGGAACCTGATGGGTAGCCAGTGCAGATCTTTCAGCAGAGAGGTGATATAATCTGATAGTAGCCTGAGCCACCACATTTTGGATCAATGGAAATTTCTTAACCATCTTCAAATGTCTTATTCACATTTTATTGCTTTGTTTATATTATATTGGTCTTTTCCATTTTTAAAAATTCTGTAATACTCCTTGAATATCAGTGAGAAAGTTGGAGTAGAAATGAAGTAAATAAATAATGATATAGTGACACACTGATTCCCAATTTTCAAAAAGCTCTCTGGTAGCTTGGGACATAATGGCAGCCAGAGGAGGGCTGAGGCAAGGAAGGTGCAAGGAAAACTGTTACATGGGTGCCCTGAGCAGGAACATTTAAAGTCCCATGGATAAATGCCACTGTAAGGAAGCAGTCTGAAATCTCTACGAAGTATTACAATTCCTGCATACATGTTGTTCATGGTATGGACAAATTTGAAATACTGAGTGCTGTTCTGGTCATGAAAAGATCTCTTTGAAATAGAAAAAATACTGAAAAATAAAGCCAAACTGATCTGTGGATTATGAAAGGTAAGGCTGAAGTGTTTTGCACTTACAAATAGGGGATGGGATGGGATGGGATAAATAGGGAATGGGATGTCATGATCCTGAGGCTTAGGAGTGGTATGACCTGTATGCCTTTCCTGCTCAGGCCTTGCTGCAAATGTTCCTGCAGGCTTACATTTCTCATGTATCCTCCAAACCTCAGGACTGGAATGCGGGAAGTGGAAAGAAAAGCAGGAGCTAAGGAGGAGGCAAAGCTCTAACAAAAGCTAAGGTTTGCAGGCCTCCCCAGCATCTGAGCTCATTGTTCGCTGACACCTCAGCTGGCTCGCTGCCAGCAGGAGGAAATGGGGAAGTAGCACATGGTGGCATCATTCCAGCACACTTATGTGACTTCCTGTAAAAAACCAGAAGGGATGCGGTGGACGCTTTAGCATTTTACAGAAACTCCATGGTAAAACTATAGAGTTTTCGTAAATTCTGGACAGTCTAAAGATGTCACCATTTTTACCTGTTACATCAGCCCCCCATCAGGACCCACCCCCAATTTCTACAGAGTTGTAGCAGAGCTGCAGCCTGGCAACCCTACAAAAAGCATATAAGTCTTTGCTCAGAGACGGAAGGCATCCCCTGAACCTGGGCGATAGTGACGTGGATGTCAGAGGGAGCTGATCGTGTGGCAGGTCTTTTCTGCCAACTGAGGGGACCCACACAGCCTATGATTTTGGAGAATCAGGTTTGTTTTAAACTGTGAACCTTCTCCTCAGTTACTAGATGTTCTTAAGGTAGCAAGTGTAAAGGCTTTGGGTTCCCTGCCACAAGGAATGCTTTGTGGTGAGCAAGTAGATCCAAGCCCTTATAGACTGTGGTGTATGTGTGTGTGTGTGTGTGTGTGTGTGTGTGTGTGTGTGTGTGTGTGTGTGTGTGTGTGTAGAGAGAGAGAGAGAGAGAGAGAGAGAGAGAGAGAGAGAATTTTGTTGCCCCCTTGCTGGGATGGTGGTATAGAAGCCTAATGAAATAAATAAATAAATAACAAAGTAGATTTATTTATGTACTGGTTGGTTTCACGGAACAGATTAGCAGCACAGATATCCAGATAGAGGAAAGACACATAAATTTAAGCTAATTATGGCTTCAGAGAATAGTTTGGATTTTCTTTAATGCTTTCAGGCCCAAAGATGCTTTTATTGACTAGCCATAAGGTTGGATCCTCTCTCATGCACAAAATTCCACCTGCACCACCCTGCTCTTTCTCAAAAGTCAAACTAAATAGTACAAGTTCTGCTCATTACCAGAGACTGGCCTAATAATTGGATACTCTGTTTTCTCCCAGAGGTAGAACTAAACCACTCTGCCACACTACCAAGAAGAGCTACCCTTCAGTCTGTCTGCTCTTTTCCTGAGCCAGACTTGAGCTCTCACTGCTCTCTCCCTGAGGCAGAACTCAACTCCCTCTGCACTCTCTCTGAGGCAGAACCAAACTAAACGCCTACACTTCCCTCCAATGCTTCTGAAAGGTTCTTGGACACTGGAGCAACACTCCCATAAGCTCAACTGAGTGGCTGTTTTTCTCTTCAGGGATAGGACAGCCTCTAGTCCATCACACCCAGTAAAAACAATTCTCCCTGGTCAAGCGTTCAAGTGTTTGTATTGAATTAAGGCCCTTGCATGCTCCAGAGCTGAAGAGAGAGTGTGGTCCAGAGGTTCCTAAGAAAGGACTCTCCATCAACAAAAAAAATGCACCCAGGCTCCACCCCTTCTCGTAACAGTACATGACAAAGGTTTATATAATTATTAATGGCAAAACAAATGGGAACAGAGAATTTATAAAGCTAAAATATGAGCTCACTCAATAAAATTGACAGGAAGTTCAAGACTGACAAAAGAAAATACTTCGCATAACACATACTTACCAAAGCATTTACTATCACAAGTTATATTAATGGCTGCTAGCTTTGCCTTTTTATGAGTTTTGTACACATTCATGAGGGGTGGGTCTAACAACAATTGCTGATAGCTAAAAGGAGCATTCAGGTGAGGGCTGTTCATGTCCTGTTTGTAGGCTTCACAGGGCATCTGGCAGCTTCTTGTTGGGGGAAAAATGCTGGACTATAAGGATACTGGGTGTGATACAACAAGAGGTAGTTGGGGTGCAAAGAGATCAGTAGCACTGGAAGGGAAGAAGGAAGGGGAGGGAGGAAGGAAGGAAGGGTGTAACTAAGGGCTGATGGTGAAGAGAAACAAGTGTGCAATGTGGGATGCAAAGAGTAAAAGGAAGAAAATACACAGTGGAGGTAAAGAATAATAGTGTTAACAGACTATAGGTTAAAGAAGTAGCAGAATTGTTCCTTACAGTTAAGCAGTGGTGAAGTCTGCTGAGCTAATAAATACAAAAGTGGCCTTCATATTAGCTTAAGGTACACAACCAGACTCTGTAGTAATAGCTCTATGCAAATACAAACACATTGCATCTTCCATTCATTTGTGCATGGTTTGACCTTCTGTCAGTTTTTCCCTGTAATTTTCATATCCCTTCATGCTTCTCTGCAATCCAGGATTATTGATTTTGCTTCCTAAGCACTGCTTCACTATTAACCCCTTTGAATACACCTGAAGCGTGAGAGATGCTGGTAACATACTGGAGAGCTTGTATAAATGAAGCAACTACATTGCTCTCTAATCAGATCGCTTCCTGGCCAGGAGGTTAACTGCAGAGTGACTCATGCACTACAACCTATACATCCCCTATATTTTAATGTGTTTTTTAAAAATATCATATTATAATAGTGATTGTAATGCAATGCAATATTTTGTTGATCTCTGGCATAACACTGCACCCCAGGAAAATAATTCTGTCAGTTAACTCCATGTTTTAATGAAGCAAAATGTTACTTTAAAAAAATCTCAATTTACTACTCTTAACAATTAAGAATATAATTGAATATGTAATGTAATTTGGAATGGTAGATTTAAATGTAATTCTCTGTTCTGGGGACAAGAAAAATACTCTATGCAGCCAAGATGCTTTAAAGTTTTCCTCCATGCTAGAAAGGAGTTTGATGGGATCTAATGACTGAATTCTTACAATTTAGGGTACATAAATCTCCAGTTCTGGCATATTTATTACCTATGTTGTTTTTCCCCCCAGTTGAACCCAAACAGACAATAACCAGAAACCAAGCTTGTAATTCTTTTGATCTGTTAAAAAACATCTTCACTATTTTGCATGCTGTTTAACAAGCCACCATCTATATATACAACTATGACCTGTAATTCCATTTCAGTGTCTGACAAAGTGTGCATGCACACGAAAGCTCACACCTTGAATAAACCTTTGTTGGTCTTAAAGGTGCCACTGGACTCTAACTTTGTTCTATTGCTTCAGACCAACATGGCTGCTCACTTTAAAAAGAAACCATCACTGAAACATCTTGCCTATCAATCCTCAGAGCATTCAGTACAATTTAGATTGTTCAAGTGCTTGAGGTGGATTGTGACCCAATGCAAGCCATTGGTATATATTGACGTGAATTTAGTCACGCATATAAGCATGTTCTTTTGAAATATAGTTAGAAAGAAAATATTCTCTTTTTTCCCAGTCTTCACTTTCAAGTCCTGACTTTTTTGATTCACCAAGTCCTGAAGAAGAGAAAGAAGAACACATCTCCCTTCCACCCAAAGTAGCTGAACCACTGAAGAAAGCAAAGACTGTTACAATATCACTAGTAAGTTACCAGGGAAGTTTTTACTGTGGTGAGAGCTGATACATATGATCCCTGTGTAGTAGTTCGGTAACTGCCCATAAATGTATGATAACCTGAGCATTAGGTAGCAAACACAGACTTCAGTTCCTATGGTTTTTCTACCTCAAAATTTGGAGAAATGATCACCCAGTTTTCCAGACTTCATTCCAAAATGGATGAAAGACAAATCAAGATGACAAACATCTAGTTCACATGCTATTTTCCATTTATTTTTATTTATTTATTTATTTATTCGATTTCTATCCCGCCCTCCCACTGAAGCGGCCCAGGGCGACTTACATACAATCATAAAAACAACATAAATGCATACATAAAATAACTAAGTCAGTTCCAAATAAATACACTTTATAGTGACAGATGTATATGAGGCTAAGGCCCCTGAAGTACTCAGCTATGTATCTGGAGCATTCCACAGTGACTTGCCCAAAGAATTTTAGAACTAAGTAGGGATTTGAATATTTATTTATTTATTTATACTTTCAACTTGATACCCCGCTCGAACCCCTGAACTTTCTTTCCATTTTAAAACTAAGGCTTGCATCTTGATGAGACAATACCACAAGTGAAATTGAGTCTTAGTCACAGAGTGCAATTTTCCTGCGCCTCCCCCAACACCCCTAATGACCCCTGAATTCTAGGAGGAGAAGGGGAACCCCCCCCGGACAAAATTTGGGGGTTGGGGTATTTTGGTCTGCCACAGGAGCAGGGAAGCAGAAAATCGTTGTGCCTATTAGTCTGGGCCCAACCCTAAGTATTCTGTCCAGTATGCCTTTCCCATGGTGAATACAACTCCATGTTGCAGACGAGGTCTGTATCATTCAACATGTCTGATTCCAGATGTCCTACTACTATGCATACACCCAGACCAGTTTGCTTCAGACCTTTACATATCTATATATCTAATTCCCAAGTGGCCCCCTATGTGCAGATATCTAAATCCGCACATCGGGGGCACCTGGGGGGCAGGGAGATTTTCCTGCGCACGTGGGGCAGTCCCCACGTGTGCAGAAAAATCTAAAAAGTTTAAAAAATTATAGGGGGATCTTTAAATACCCCCAAAGTAAAAGAGCCCTCCCTGCGCATGCGCATGCGCAGGAACGCTCTACAAACTGGCCGTTGAGGGCGGGAGAAGGCTTGGCGGGCCAGCCGGCCTCGCTGCTGCCGCTGGGGAGGGAGGAAGGGGGAGGCTTGGCGGGCCGGCCTCTCCCCCCCCGCCGCCACCGTCCTGCTGCTTGGGAGGGAGGAGGAGGCTTGGCGGGCCGGCTGGCCGCGCCCCCCCGGCCGCCCTCTGGCTCCGCCGGCCGAGCTCCCGGGCTGACGGACGAGGGCAAGGCCGGGAAGCCGCACCGGCCTCGCCCGCCCGCGCCGCCCACCACCACGACGGGCGTCTCCCGGGTCCGTCACGGGCGCCAAAGTAGGGTTGTCGGCGGGGCGGGGCTGGGGGGCTTCCCTCGCCCGGCTACGGGACTCCGGGGGGGTCTTGGGGCAAGGGAGGGGCTGTGGGGGGACGCCGCGGTCATCACAGAGAGGGAGGGGAGGCTTGGCGGGCCGGCCCCCTCCGCCGCCGCCGCCGCCGCCTTGCTGCTTGGGAGGGAGGGGGAGGCTTGGCGGCCGGCCAGCCTCGCCGCCTCTCCGCTGCTGCTGGGGAGGGGGAATCTCGGCGGGCCTTGCCGCTGCCGCCGCTGCTGCGGAGGGGGGAGGGAGGGGGAAGCTTGGCAGCTGGAATACTCCCTCCCCCCGCGAGTATCGCGGGTCCCGCCTTTTGTATTATATAATACGTTAGAAACAGCAACTAGGGATTGCTATATTACATTCTCCTGTTTCTAGCACAGATATGTATAATGATGCTTTTAGAACTGCTTTATGGAGAGCCAAATTGATTAGAAACATTTGTCTTAATAGTAAAAATACAATCACAGTTTTGATTTCTTTCATATTTTAGAAAAGTGATTTCTGTATTGTGTGTAGCATTTGGAATGTTTATTGATCCCCTCCCCACTGAACCAGTTTATACTGACATTTTTCTGGTCAGTGTTAGTAGTTTGGGGAACAATCTGTCTAGCGGTATTCCCATGGCAGGCCAATGTCAGCAGAATGGTAGAATCATTTTGGAAAGACTTATTTGAGTGTTACATAAAACATCCGGGCAGAACTCTTTCAGCATGGCTACTAGATGGAGAAAAACAGCTATGAAATTGGAGCTTTTCATTATTGATAACCCAATGCTTCTGTATTTTGTTTTTAATAGGTATCTGATAACAAAACTTCACTGCCCACCAAGCCAGGGAGCTTGATAAGTGGAAGCAATGTTCCATCTTCACTATCATCTTCATCTTCATCAGCATTTCACTCAGTTTCAGTAGGAACAGCAGGTCATCGATCAAATTCCCCATCTTTGTTCAGTACTGAAGGAAAGCCAAAGACTGATCAGACCAGCCAAGGTGAAGCTGCTTTGGAAGAGCTGAGAACACAAGTCAAGGAGCTACGAACTATCATTGAAACTATGAAAGATCAGCAGAAGTAAGTGTAATGAATCCCTTTTAGGCAGGGCTTTTTTTAAAAAAAAAAAAAAGAGGTGCCGGAACTCTCAAGAGGGAAAGGAAGTTTTCAATTTGTATACTGAAAACTCATGAACTTTTAAGCATTTTAAAAAGAATTTTGTTGTTCTGGAACTCTGTTCCGGTGTGCTCCCCCAGAAAAAAAAGCCCTGCTTTTAGGCATGGTACTGTGTCTAACTGTGTACTACCTCTTCCCATATGTTAACCCATAAAGTCCATGTCTTGTATAATTGTCATTTGCTTTCTTTTTTGGCATGATGTTATGACAAAGTTGATACAGGTCTGGCAGAGCAAACTATTTTTGTATTTATTTATTTCGACTTACATGACCAAAAGTCTTAAGCACACTTATAAAAGAATACGTTACATGATTATACGTCGGAGGATGTTTAAAACAGTGAACGTTCATAAAATCAATGGAATGCAAGGTAATACGTTGCTTTACAGGAATTACCATAAGCATATCAGAATACGTTATCCACATCAGAATATTACACGACATAAAGATTCAAAACAGGTAAACACAGCATAAAATCCTTGAATGGATGTGGACTCAGAAAAATTTAATTTTTCCCCTTTCTCCTTTTTTATTTATCACCAAGGCCAGAAACACAGCTACAAATTTAGTGACTATATTATCAACTTTGTCAGACAGGAGAACAGAAATTGACCATGGAAGGGAAAGGAGCTTTTCTTTCGCCAAAATGGGTATGATGTACTTCTGCCTCTCCAAATTCCATTTGGGGCAGGCTAGCAATATGTGGTCCATCGTCTCCACTAAACCTTGATTACAATCACATGTCCGTTCAGAGTATGGAATATTATGAAAACGGCCTAGGACTATATTGGAGGGAAACGTGTTTAATCTAGTCAGTGTAAAGGCTCTGCGAAGAGCTGGACTTTTAAGAGTGTAGCAATAAGTAGGGATCACGTCCAGCGGTGGGAGGCCGAAGGCTAGGCCCGAGCAGGTACGACGGGCTCTGCAGAGTGTACTGCTAAAATCAAGTTCACTCAGTTTTATTTTAATTAGTTTGAGGGCCTCACTTTGCAGTAAAGATGTAATATCAATGCTCAAAGTTTCTAATTTAGATTCCATTAACTTGGTTCTACTACTTTTGTAGGTGTCTCTCTGAATCAAGTAGGTAAAACCTGGTCCACCAGGGATAGCCCCTTGAGATTCTTTATTAATAAACAATTTAAATGCTAAGTGCCATGCTCTTTTTTCAATTGAGGGCTGCGCAAATTCAACCCTAAGCCCCGTGCCTGGCACACATTTCGGGACTGCAGCAATGTCTTTTAGGAATATGTGAAGGGGGGAGTCTACTTTCTCTGAGACTTCTATCCACACTCCACAGCCATATAAGAGCTGGGGAACAGCTTTAGCGTTAAAAATCCTAATAGCTGCAGGGATGTGTTTGGCCCCTTTAGAGCAGAAGAATTTTTTAGTTACTCTAGATGTAAGACTTGCGGCCTTCAGGGCCACCTTGACATGTGGGGTCCAAGATAGGTTATAACAGAAATTGATTCCAAGGTATGTATAGGAGGAGACTCTTTCCAGTTCCCCCCCCCCTTCACTTTTAGACATTTGGAACCAGTGTAGAGAGATCTTGAGAACCTCAGGACCTTTGATTTGGAGTAGTTCACTACTAAGTCCTCTTTGTTGCAATAGGTGACATATTCATTAATTAGAGTTTTTAGGCCAACCTCAGTTCTGGAAAGAAGAAGGGCGTCATCCGCATATAGGAGAATCAAGATTGGAAGGTCAGCTAGGATGGGGGGGTGTCTAGCTTGAGATTTAACAAAAGGAATCATATTGTTAATAAACAGATTAAAAAGAGAGGGGGCAAGTAAGCAGCCTTGTTTGACACCTTTGTCCGTTTGGAAACTCAGAGTGAGTTGGCCATGCGAGTTATAGCGTACTTGGGCCGAGGTGTCAGTGTGTAGGTTAATTATCAAGGCTAAGAGTCTCTTGTCTAGAGTGGATTCTGACCATTTACGCCAGAGTCTAGCTCTGTTGATGGAATCAAATGCCGCCTTCAAATCCATAAAGGCGGCATAGAGCTTACCTCCTGAAGGGGCGAGATATTTACTTGCTAGTTGGTGTAGGACCAAACAGTGATCCAAAGTTGAAGTCCCCCTTCTAAATCCAGTCTGCTCCGGGAATAAAAAGGAATCTTGTTCCATCCAATCTCTTAGCCTTTCTAGCAGGTGCACTGCATAGATTTTCCCTGGGATTGAAAGTAGGCTTATGGGGCAGTCAGAGCAAACTATTAACTGCATTAAACTCATTGGAGTTCCATTGCCATTGTAATTCCTTTAAAAGAAAAAAAATCACATTATCCATATATTTAACATCTCATGGTTATCTAGTCAAACACTTGTAAACCTTAAACATGAAGTGAGGGACAGTAGGTAAGTAAAATGGGGAATAAATGAAATAAGATGAAATGATGGAGGCACCTTGAGCCAGAAGGCAAAGGCAGGATATAAATACTTCAATAAATAAATTACAACAAAGTTACATTCTTCTGAGGATTGTACAGTTAGTAGTAGTTAGTAGTAACAATATGAAATAATTTCTCAAGGAGTTGCCAATTTAAACACATAAAATTTGGTATGGTTTTTCAGCTCAGCTGGTATTATCCTTAAACATTCAGCTTTATGCTATTTTTCATGGTATTTTCAAGTATGTATTTTTATTAATTTTTATATCTTTGAAAACAGTAGACATTTCCATTTTCTCAAGAGCTGACCAGAGCCTATCAGTCAGGCCTGGCCTAGGCAAGATTGAGAAAAAAGGTTTGGAGGAACTCCACAGGATCTTTCTGTGCACTCTCATTTATTTAAGCAGTTTCAATTTCTGCTTGAAATCACATTCTAAACAAATATAGGAGGAACTATTAAGTAATGCTAACTAAAATTGTGTGTGCATCCAGCATAGTAACATAATTATATTTTTTTGTTTTACTAGAAAAGAAATTAAACAGTTGCTGTCTGAATTAGACGAAGAAAAGAAGATCCGGCTACGATTGCAGGTACTTGTACATTACAGGTACACCTGTGGGCTGAAAAATCTTTTATAGAGATAAATTCTTAGGGAAGATTAAATAACTATCATAGATTACAAGTTCAAATAAAAGTATTTCAAAAAATTTGGTCCTACAGAGGTCCTACAATTTTAACATTGAATGTGAAAGAAATCCATCTTAGAACTTAGTGAAACTTACTTAATATATTTTTCTATTCTTAGGAAATTGTTAAATAGCCAAGAACTGCAATAAGCTTTTTTGAGTATATTGAAAAAAGCAATGGTCTCATATTATTTGCAAAAAGTGACTTAGAAAGTGAAGATTCCATTTTTTCTGTTTATTATACTGTTTGAATTAAAATATACAAAATATATCCTTCACTTACAATTTCTTCAGTCACCTTCGTTAAATCCTTTTATTGTAGAATTCCATTGATTCAGTCAGTCTGGATAGCAAAGAGAAGGAAGCAAGAATTTCAGAAGAGAACAGCACTAAAAATTCAGAATCACCAGTTCTAAGATAGTGTCAGAAGTTGGGTTCACAACTCCTCTGCAATGGATTCTGAGATCCTTCTTTTAAACATTACATTAGAACAAAAAGATCTCATCTTCTGAAATTTGCGTGTTCATCATCATGGTACCTGTGCAATCACACATGGGTTCTTCCTGTGTACAGGCCTTCCACCTTTTCCCAGCATGATTAGGAAGCGGGAGAGTCCCTTCCCTCAGTTCTCTTTCTGCTGCTGCTGAGAGAGGTTCCATTTCATGAAATTTCTCTTGTTGAGCTGTTCCAGTGAGGGGGGGAATCACAGAATCACAAAATCCCTCACGTTGAACTAGTCAGTACTTGAAGAAAACAACCTGGGAAAATATTGCGCAGAAGACTCTTTTCAAGAAATGTACATTCTGTGGGGCAAAAAATTCATCACATCAGTGATCACTCTATGTCTACTGTGCCTGGGCAAGGAATATGACATTTCCAAGTGCCCTCTACATTGACATCATCAAGCCTAATACTTAAAGGTGGCTTTGTGGGAGACTCTGTGTGTTCTCTGGCACAGCTCCAGAAAATCACTGGAGCACAGTGTTGCTTCACACTCCAGAGAGAAGGAGCTAAGCATCATCGGTTCCGACATCAAATCTGGGCCCTTCACTTCTAACCATGATTTCAGCTATGGCCTAGCCTTCCACTCCAACATCTTCTCGATGATCAGCCTTAGAGCTGCCGTCAAAACGGCTCAGCACAAGCACAGTGATTCTGAAAAGTTGTCCAAGACACCCTTGGCACAGACTTCTTCCCAAGTGATTCAAAAACCTCTCCTCATTTGACCTGCATACCCGTAGAACCCACATGTGACTGCACAGCTGACCACTTGATAAACAACAGTTACAACTAAGTGCAACCCTGTCATTTTAAAATCTTGCTTTAAATAAGTAATGTTTCATTATGTATGGACATTATGACTTTTCCATGCAGAGTCTTGGGCTCATTTTTCATTTTGGGCAGATTATGTAGACTAATAAAGATATTGGTATGGCTTGGGGCGGGGATAGGTTTGACTTCAGATCCATGCTCGTTTGCAGACTTTTTTGGCATATTTCTATCTCTTCTCTGCTAACTGGGGAAATAGTTATCTGCCTGCTGCTGTGAGAAAACTGCGAAGGTTCATCCTTTCCTATTATATAAAAGAGTAGTGGTCTGACAAGGTTCTAAGCACAGCAAAATCAGTTGGCCGCATGAACTGCCACTCCACACCTCCGCCAATTGCAGGGTGGCCCCGTGGCTTCAGTCCCACCCACACAGCTGACAGCCAGCCTGTTGTCCTCAGTTCACACACAGCCGCCGAACACGATGAACGCCCTGCAGCCAGGTTGCTTGGGACACTGAGAACGACTATGGCAGTGCCGCAACACTCTTCCATGGCCATGGCAGGAGCTGGCCGAGCTGCGAGAGGAGGAAAATGCTGCCCAACCTCTCACCCTCAGTGTCCTCTCAGGTGATGATCCAGAGGGCCCATGGTATTTCCCCCTGCCTTCTGAGGCCCCGCGCCACCTTTCTGGACCCCGTGCCACCTTCCTTGCTTGCCCGCTGTGGCAGACGTGTGGGGAAAGGCCTACTGAGCCCCCCGCACCACCTTTCCCCACTCGACCACCATCGTGGACATGTGGGGAAAGGCCTACTGAGGCTCCCGCACCACCTTTCCCCACTTGCCCGCCACCACAGATGGGTGGGGAAAGGCCTACTGAGGCCCCCACCCCACCTTTCCCCGCTTGCCTGCCGCGGCAGACAGGTGGGGAAAGGCCTACTGTGGCCCCCGCACCACCTTTCCCCACTTGCCCACCACCGCAGATGGGTGGGGAAAGACCTACTGAGGCCCCCGCACCAGCCAGGTAAGAGCTGGAGAGCCCCCCTTCCCTCGCCCTCCTTCCCTCTGTCTCTCCCCCACAGCTCTTGCTCTTCTCTATCTCCCTCTTTCCCTTCCTCCCTTTGCCTTCTATCCCTCCCTCCCCCTTTCTCATCTTTCCTTTCTTCCTCACTCTCTCTTTGCATTTTTACCCTCCCTTCCTCCTTCTCCCCTCTTTCTCTTCCTCCCTCCTTCCCTCTCTCTTTGCATCCTTTTCCTCCCTCCCTCCCTCTTTCTCCCTTCCTTCCTCCCCATCTCTTTGACTTCTTTCTCTCCCTCTTTCATCCTCTTCCCCTCCCTCTTTCTTTCTCTCTCTCCTTCCTTCCTTCCTTCCTTCCTTCCTTCCTTCCTTCCTTCTAGAGCTTGTTGTATTGTGTCTAGAACAGGCCTTATTGCTAGTTTATTATAAATGTAAATGTAATGTTCTGCATTTTGGTAGGAAAAATCAAATGCATAATTATACAATGGGGGAGACTTTGTATGTGCAAAAAGGATCTAGGGGGCTTAGTAGGCCATACACTGAACATGAGTCAGCAGTGTGATGCAGTAGCTAAAAAGGCAAATGCAATTTTGGGTTGTATCGACAGAAGTACAGTGTCCAGATCATGCCAAGTGATGGTATGGCTTTACTCTGCTCTGGTTAGATCTCACCAAGAGTATTGTGTTCAGTTTTGGGCACCACGATTTAAGAAGGATATAGACAAGCTGGAACATGTCCAGAGGAGGGCAAAAATGATGGTGAGGAATCTGAAGACCAAGTCCTGTGAGGTTAGGTTGAAGGAGCTCGATATATTTAACCTGGAGAGGAGACCACTGAGAGATGGTATGATAACTATCTTCAAGTACTTGAAGGGCTGTCATATAGAGAATGGTGTGGAGTTGTTTTTTGTTACTCCAGAAGGTCGGACCAGAACCAACGGGTTGAAATTAAATCAAAAGAGTTTTCGGCTAAATATTAGGAAGAATATCCTGGCACAGGCTTCCTTGGGAAGTGGTGGGCTCTCCTTCTTTGGAGGTTTTCAAACAGAGGCTAGATGGACATTTGACAGCAATGCTGATTCTGTGAACTTAGGCACCAAGGAAACAGAGACAATTGGACTCAAGAGGGTCAGATAGATTTATAGTGTTAGATTGATAAGTTTTAGTATCTCCAGATGCTAGCCAGTGGGGGGAGGAATTTGTGAATTTCCTGCATTGTGCAGGGGGTTGGACTAGATGACCCTGGGGATCCTTTCCAACTCTATGATTCTGTGATTCAATGTGATGTATAAATAGAAGTCTATATTGTTATAATTGAGAGGCAACTGGCCTCAAAGGAAAACATGCCTGGAAATGTGCAGACGGCCCACTAAAGTGCTGTTGCCCAATCCACCCCCAGCGACCCCTGCTCTATGCCCAGAAGAGGGTACCCCTCCAGGATCCGTGGCCAAATTGGCCTGGAGAACAATTGCTTCTGTGACAAGACTCCCATTAAACTGTGAGCAAACCTGAGTTTTGAGCCATGAATTCTGAAGAAGGCATTATCTAACATATTGGAACATATCCAACCACACCATTTGGAATACTGAATGGTACCTTCAGTCTTTGGAAGAGACAGCAGTGACTTCTGCCCATTCTCCTCTTTTATTGCAGTCCACCACTCTACCCCCTATGCCATTCCTGAGGATCCATTGATCCCCAAGAACAAAGCTTTGGAGGGGCTGAAGCAGAAGGGGAGAAGTAGGAGAGCCCTACTCTGTCTAGTATGTTGATATGGAATCCATGCCATTACTCCTCCTATCATCTAGAACAGCCTAACATGTTTCCTTGTAGGGGAATTCCTGTTTTGCAGTGAGGTGATGGCAGTATGAATTTTTGATCCCTTTTTAAACATTGAAGTGAAGCTGAAAATGCAACACACTGTTACATCTTTAAAGCATGCGTTAAGTATCAGGTGTTCCAAGCATTTTACAGAGTAGCTAAATTACTGAAAAGCGTTTAATTTGGATGTTTTCTCACCCCTTTTACAGATGGAAGTTAATGATATAAAGAAAGCTCTTCAATCAAAGTGAATACCTGATTGGTGGAATGTTGTATTATTCATCCTGACACAGACTTGGATTTATGCCCCAGATAAAATAACTTTGTGCCAAATGATTCATTATCTGCCTCTACACATCCCTTTGTTTGAACAACTAGCACAAGAGTTTTGATAGCACAACATAAGTTCCAGTGAAGAGGGAAAAATTCCATGAGATACAGCTGGTTGGTTATGGCACTGGGTTTTGATTGAAATTGTTCTTACTGTGCTAAAATCTTCTCTACTTTAAGTTCACAAACAAACTGAAAACTCAGGCAGTTTAGTTTATAGTGGTACTATTTTAATGATATTTCCATAAGTAATATGTACTTCAGGTTTATCGGTTTACAAGTTTTATGATTTTGACTTTTTAAATTGTCTTTTGTCACAAATTCTTAAAATGTTTGTACTGCATATATCTAGAAATGAATGTTGACATTGGGGCGAGGGGGCATTTTGTTTGTTTTTTGTGTGTTCTCTCTTTCTTTGCTTTACATATGGCAGCCTAATTTTGCGTTGTTATTTTAAATACTATTACATATGCAATCTTACGTCCAAAAATGATCTACAATTGAATCTTAAGTTTGTGTACAAAATAGTGTATTTAAAAAGGAGAAAAAAATGAAGAGATACCTGGTCTTAACAATGATTTGTGCCTTCTTTTGCCAAACACTGATTGAAGCTGGTTGCAGGCCAGATCGTAGTGATGTAGCTATCACAATGAGGCCTGACAGTCCACTAGAGGTCACTCTTTCTATATATTAGTTGTTTGTTCAATACAGAGAGACAGATGTTCTTTGCTAAGGTGGTGTAATGGCTACATCGGGTTGAAGGAGCTTTATTTCAACAGCTATAGCTTTTTTAATCAACTGATTCACCTCTGCTTGATTTCATTCAAACACCTAAGCACCTGCTTTCATCTTCAGCTTTGCACATCCTGGATGAACGGAATATGCATAATCTAAGAGTAAAAAATGAATAAAATATAAATCAACAAGAGAGAGTTGTATTATTTCACACACAGAATGTTGTGCAATATTAGCTTTCTGTTTAATGTCAGTTGCCACATTCTACAGTGAGCTTGCTGATGACTGGAAATGGATGATTTTATTCTAATAGCATCCTTGCAGCTGGGCTTTCTTTCCTTTAGAATTACATTAAAGAAATGTTTACTTTTGGTATTTGTAGGCAGAGAGATGTTCATATTTTTATGGTAACAGACTGTGTATGTGTGTGTGAGAGAGAGAGACACGCCTTGTGTGTGTGTGTGTGTGTGTGTGTGTGCATGAGCAATATGAAAGCAGTTCATGACAAAAAAAACTCTAGTTGGGTTTCCTATTTTCATAATAGATTTCATTAGTCCTCCTAGGTCAGTATGTGTGATGCTGAACCATCCATTTTCTTCTGTGAAATGTTGACAATACAGTGGTGTTTTTGCACAGCTCTACGATCTGAGCTATTACGTTTACATTAAATATCACACAGTGGATCTGTTTATCATGCCAAGAGTGGCTGGTTACCATCTCTCTACAAATTTGTGAACTGAAGGTTATTTCCTTTATTTCCATTTCCAGTTGGTTGAAAGAGCTGCAAACTTGATAACAGTAATATAATTTATAAATACCTGCATAAAAGATAAAACATCAAGTACTTGAAATTTAGTTTTCAATCAGAATCTTTGTGTATATTTCTCACTTGTTAACATGAAGCTCTACTTAAACATTTGTCACTGTGATACCTCTAAGATTTTAAATCAACACTTTTGAGCATGAAAGGTACTTCATGAAATTGACTCCTTAATCTTTGCAACATCTGTGTGAGGTAGATAGATCAGTATTACTTTTTATCTTACAAAAAAATCTTGAAAGCCCAATACTAAACGCTGCAAGTACTTAGGACAGTGTTGATATTGATGATCTGGTTTGGCAATAACAGTATGAAGATATTGCAGGGAAATATGATGGCCCAAGTATTTAGGATTGGAGCCAAAATGGAGGCTTTGGATGTGTACCTAAGATGTCAAAGGCCTGTGGATTTTGGCATGTGACCTTGGCTGCTGTAAACTGGCATGCTACTTTGAATAATGTAACTGAAAATAAACTCTTTTAACAAGCACTTGAGTGAATGGCAGGGGTTGCCATGCATTCCAAACTGCAGACATCTTTGCAGAAAGACAGTACGCAAAGTTGTCAAGATAGAGTGCATTTCCAAGCCACTTTCAAAAGACTCTTTTGTATGTTACTGGGGCAGCATAGCTCAAGTAACATCTACAGGGAGAAACTGCACGTCAGGCAAATGTATATGGTCCATGCCAGCATTGGCATTTTCTTGGAGACACTGTTGCACATGCAGGAACCAACACATCATCTGCCTGGCTGTTGTGGTCTCTGTATATAGACATGACATGACCATTTGGAAGTGGCCCCCATGACCAATGTTCCCTCTAAGCTCCACAGCTTGTGAGCAAAAATTCTACTTTGTGAGCTACTGGCATTAAAGTTGTGAGCAAGCCGTTTGGCTACTGCATAAACTAGTTTGCTCTGGAGCCATCCTTCTTGAGCTAAGACAAAAATGTGTGAGCTGGATGCTCAAAAAGTGTGAGCCAGCTCACACTAACTCAGCTTAGAGGGAACACTGCCCATGACACAACTGCAGTACATTAATGGAGCATGAATCTGTGGTTGAAATACACTCTGGACCAGTGTTTCTTACTGGATCTTTCTAATTCTCTTACAGTTTTCTAGCAATAAAGGTTTATAGCTACTACAGAATTTGGAGAATTTGACAAGTGGACAGGTAGTACGTACATATTGGGGACTTGGAACTGGAGGACAGCATTGTGGATTTCTGATTTCATTCACTGGAAAAACTGAATGAGTATACTATGAATTCTTAGACAGGACCTTGAAATGTAAGACATGGTTCTAAAATGTTATTTTTAAATAACTGATTAGTGTTAATTGACCTGAAATCAGATTCTCTAATCTTTTCCCTCTTGTTAAGATGGTAAATTGTCATTTTATAAAACTTGTATTGAGGAGTCCAACGTAATGTGATTTGTAATATAAGATTAAATGAGATTTTGTGGAAATATTTTGTTCTAAGTTTCATTGTTCCTATTTACACAGTGAATTACCTTTACGCAGAACAGAAAGGGTTTTACAAAGAAATGACATTTTCTACACTGAAAAAAGAACACTAATGTCACATTTACACCTGAAGTTATAACTTGGTTATTTTGAAATATATTTTTTTTCTAGTCAAAGAAAAAAAGAAACATTTCATTATAAATTCTCATCTTGAAAGGAATTCAACAAATATAGAGTTTAACAGGCATAGACAAACTACCAACTTGCATTACTTAGGGTTACCAGATGACCTCTTTTTAGAGGATGTGTCCTCTTTTTTGGTGTCTGTCCTCTTTTGGACTCTTTAAAAAATTGATGAAAATGTCCTCTTTGGGGGTTGGAGGGTTAGGAATATTCCTAGTTAATAGCAATTATCACAGCTTAAATAGTAGAGATATTAAAAAAAGGTTTGTCATACTGATCACTCATTTGAAGTAGCCAGTTCGGAAATGTGTCCTCTTTTTTGGTTTTCAAAATATGGTAACCCTACGTTACCTGCATTTTATTTCATATTCAAATCAAGCTGCATCTTCAAATATAAGACTGTGGTCATTGTGAATTGTTTATTTGCCTCTTCCAGCCTGTACTATTGAATATTTGTTTTCGTTGTACATTTTTGCTATTTCTGCTTGCACAATTCAAAGAAAATGTCTGTCATTATACCTTTAGATCTAGCAGGGTTTTTTCCTGTATTCTGTATAGAAAATCCTCAAAATAAGACCTTGAATTATTGCAGCTCCTTGTATTATTACTGCACTGTTTTAGGCCTTTTCATGCTTGCTAGCCATGGCTACAAGGGTGATCTTGGAAAATGGCATTGCCTTCTGAGGAGGAAAGAGATGAAAAATGTCAGGTAAAGAGAGGGCAACAAAATGCTGCCCATTCTTTCCTTCCTAATGATGTTGGAGTCTGCATTTATCCCTCTCTAGGGAACACTTGTAGGGATCAGCTGCCTGCCCCCATTACAAAGCATCTAAGTCCTTTTCCTAATTTCTCTTTGATAACTTTAGCTGTGATTACAGTTGCCTTTTCTGTCATACAGAAAGAAGGAAATGGATCTGAACTTTGGATATTGCTGTATACGTCTTGCTCCTCATGCAACATATGCCCAGCACTGTCCTTTTCGATTCCTTCTGTCAGCATAGTTTTGCCAGTGCTGTGGCTATACCAGCATAGTGTTACACCATTGATTTAGTTGGTATCCCATATCAGTGCTTTTCTTTAGTGAGCTACTTGTGAGATGTCAGTGCCTTCTGTGCAGTTGTGTCTTGTTGCTTGCCCTAGTGCCACGGTTCACCCTGCCTTTTAATAAAAATTCCTTCTAGGGGCATTATTCCCCCAATCAGGACAAGGATCTTGGCCATGGATTTGTCCAGGTGAGATGAGAATGGATAATATGCTTGGGCTGCTCATGTTCCTTCTCTGTGTCTCTGCCTGTCAAAAGGCTAGTTGTTTGATGGGAGGATTCAAGCCCCCATTTATAGTTATCCTGGAAGTCTGGTAAGAGAGTGTTTCTCCATACGGTTAAGGGTGAACTGTTGCCTTTTTCTTTTATTGTTGTTGGGCTGGGTGTGATAACATCACAGACTGGAATACCAACATAATCCTGTGTGTATTTGCTCCTTCTCCAGTGGAAAAAGGTATCCTGAAATGGGTTACTCCCCCCTACTTGCTGTGCAGGCAGAACTATGCAAATGTTTTTGCAAATCCCCCCCAGGCAACCAATGGTTCTTTAGCCAACCAAGCTAGTGAGGGATAGAAGAGTCAGTTCCACCAAGGATACCATCATAGGCAGGCACCGCCAAGCCCTGCTCCAGCCTGGAGACTGTCCCAGTCCTGCTGACTTAATGATCCCAGCACAATTACTAGGACTTGTAGTTTCTAGGATCAACATAGTGCCATAGACCAGGGAGTATTCTGGCCTGCTGCGGTGTCTCCTTTTTCCTTATCAGAAAAACATTCTGCAGCGCAGCCATGGTGAACACAAAGGGACATCCTCACAAAAGGAACTTCTTTCCTGGGTATCCCCTGGTTGGAAACCAGCACAAAGATCAGCCTGTAGGGCTGGAAAACCCATTGCCAGCATCAAATGGCTCAGGGCAGCTGAAACAACACTGACACAGCAAAAGATGGTTGGAGTTTAGATCCATACCTGGACTTTTGGCCCCAGATAAAGGGAGCTCATTAGCTAGTGTTCTATGATAACATGGCAGCCAAGGCCCACATCAAATGCCAAAGAACCAGATTCACTTCCTGAAGAAGAAGTTCTTCCTCCAATGGGCAGAAACCCACACAGCCTCCTACAAACCCATCTCCAAGGTACCTGCAATTTAACAGGTGATGGACTAAGCTGCCAAGACATCTACCTGGACAAGCACACTCTAAAACCCAGAGTTTTTCTGGTCTAGGCACCCCTGGATCTCTTTGCTTCTCTAACTGATCAAAAAGTATTTCTCTCTAGGATCCAGGCCAAGGGAGCAGTAGGACAAGACATACCCTCAGCTCAGTGGCCTCAGGAACTGATAGACTTATTGGAACACACACCAGGATTCACAATGAGGGGATGGAAGTAATTTTCATCATCCCACCCTGGGCAACTGTGATTCTAAGAATCTTAGAACTTATTTGTTATGAGGGCTGAATCTGGCAAATGAGACCTTGTTGGGCTGCGCCATGTGTGTCATAAAATGTAGTGCCAGGTAGCGGAGATATAAACTTTATAAAGGAAACAAACACAAAGGGTTTTTTTAACTTAAAATAAAAACATGCTTAAAACATTAGCACTCTTGCAGTATTTTGTTTATTTAACAGTGCCTGATAACTGACACCTCTTGCTCTGAATTATTGCATCAAAATGTCTGTGCTGTTGCAATCTTAAGTATGTTGTTCAGTTGTGTATCTGTAAACTGCAAACCTATGATGACACAGCAGCAGCAGAACTGGAAGAAGAAGCAGAAGACAGCCAGTTCCACTGCGGGCCTGATAGAAGCCCTCTGGGGGCCTGATGTGCCCCCCAGGCCACATGTTTGACACCCCTGCTCTAAGACATCAGTCTTATCTCCCTGCAGCTCATGACATTCTCCTTCAGGGCCCTTTCCTACATGCCAGCCTATTGAAAGGCAGGCCCTGGAATGGAATGGTGTCCTTCCAGAGACAAAAGCAATCATGCCAGCATCCAAAAAAACTCTCAAGGGGATCTATGAAGCAATGCAAAAAGCATTCAGCAGATGGTGCCACAAAAAGTTAGCTCATCAGCTGGAATCTGGGAGGTGCTCCATTTGCTCCTCAAAGTGCTCTCCCAGGGACTTTGCCCCTACACTCTCAAGTTCTCAGCATAGACAGTAAAGGGAACCCTTTTGTCATGTGTTCATATAAACTGATTCCTGAGAAGGGTGACTATCCTCAGCCCTACCCTATGGGGTAGCCACCACATCAGTGAGATGAATCTTGGAATGTTGTGCTCTTTCTGTACATGCAAGTTACACTCCTTTCAAAAGACTCAGAGATTTTCAGGATGGATTCCTTCTTCATATCAAGGGTAAACTCAACTTTTCATAAAGATCAGGCGGTCTATCTACAATTCATCTAACTTTGTCCAGTACCCTCCAAGGAAAAAAGAGTGGCACAAACATGTGGTGAGGAGAGCACAGAATCCTTCCAAATGGTAAGTCTTTCTCTCTCTCATTCCAGCTCCCATGGGAACAAAGGTATCCTCATCCATCTTCACTAGGTGGATTACCACCCATATCTTAACCTAGAGGTCTAGCAGTTACCAGTTCTCAAAGGGCATCACAGTGTACTCAGCCTCAATTGCCTTTTTCTACCAATGTTCCTGTCGCAATATCTGCAAAGCAGCACCTGGATATCAGCCTCTATGTTTGTGATGCACTATAAGCTGAATGCCTACAGGTCTCCAGATGCAATCTTCAATAGGAGAGTTCTCCAGCAGGTAGTCCCCCAGTAATTCCTCCAACGCTTGGTACAATACCTACCCAGGATGACACAGCTTTTCAACATATTTCAGGATACCTTCCTCCACTGATAGAAAATAAAACATGGATTTACTGTGAGGGTTTTCTTGTCAGTAGAATGGAAGGTATTCCTTCCCTTCTGCAGGGAGACAGAAACTACTCAATCACTCAAAGGATGATGTTTTCCTCACATGTATAAGGGGATTTTCCTCAACTTGAAGCTGGGCAAGTATGAACTGCGACTCAAACCCTAGCCAAATAGAGAAGCAATGCAAGAACATTTGCATAGCCCTGCCTGCAAGGCAAGTAGGGGGTATAGCCCTTTCAGGATACTTTCTGTTCCACTGATGAAAGAAACCCACACAGTAAGTCAAGTTTTTTGTTCCATATGTGGTAAGTATGGGTTACACCACTCTGATTGGTTAATATTACTCTGTTGTAAGCCGCCCTGAGCCAGCCCAGGCCGGAAGGGTGGGGTAAAAACCTAACAAAGTAAAAAAGTAAATATTAGTTGTATTACTATGGATTCTACTGCTGGTGCTATGGTTTCTGTTCCTTTAAGGTTTTTTGGTTTTTTTTACTTTATTATTATTTTATCTGCTGGAAAAGCATAGGATACCAACTAGCTACACTGGGGTTACACTGGTATAAACAACACAACAGAGTGATCTACCTTAGGATTCTGCTGCCTATCTCTTAAAAGGCATGAACAGCAAGTTCTCATTAGATTTTCACTAAAACTTTTTATATGGTGAAGAAAGGAAAGCTTCCCTTCAAGGAAATCTATATTATTTTTTTTTTTTTATAAAACTCTCTTAAAAAAGAGAGAATTTTATTCTTTTTATGAGAAAAGGGAAGGGTAGACAGATGGAGAAAGAGAAAGGTGGAGTGAAATTTTTTTCTGTTAGTGAGGGTTAGTTTAGGTTAATAACCAATACCAAGTTTTGGCATCCATCATGGTTCGAAGATCTTCTTTTTAACTAAAGCAAAGTCCAAAGTCACTCTGTTAATGAGCAGTAGTTAGTAAAGTCCATTGGTGTTAGTAATTAAACAGCTCCTTCCAGATGCAACACGAACAGTCCTCAAAGTATCTTCTTCTTAATTTTCTTCCAGTTATGGATTAAGTCCATTTTAACTTTGAAGTCTTCCGTTCCATCACCTTCCCCTGGGCTGCTGTCTTCTGCACTTATCCCAATTTTGAATGCTGCATCCTTCTTCCTGCTGGCGTGTCTCTTCAGGAGTTTCTGTGTTTTGAAGATAAAATCCTTCTTCTTTCTTTTCTTTTTTTTCTTAAACTTCTGGCCTTCAAGCTTCCAGGGCTCCACAAACTCAGCAGATGAAATTAGATCTCCCGTTTGTCGCCTGCTATGCTCGACATCCCCTTCTACTGGCAGAGTATTTCTTTTTATAAAGGCGGAATAGGCTTTGGGAGCCTTATCCACCTCTTCTTTAACTTTATCGCTTCACTGCCAGTTAGGGGTGTCAAGACATTTGTCAAGGTAAATCCGAGATCTTCTTTCTCCTCTTCTTTAGCGCCCTGGAAACCTGGAATCAAATTCGATTTCTGTTCAATCTCCTTCATCTTTCTAGTTGTTTCCAATATCTCCAATATCTGTTTCTGTCGACTGATGAGAACACTTTCCATTTTAGACAAAGTTTGGTTGATCTTCTGCAATTGTTCCAGCAGGGGGCACAGCATCTTCTTTTTCTGTTGATTGACAGCAAGCTCTTGGGGGGGGCTATCTGGACCGGAAGTCCCTCCTCTCTTCTCTTCCGGTGTCTGCAGGGCTTTTTCCATTATCGACATTTTGTTTTTTTGTTTACTTTTAAAAAGTTCGTGCCGCATCCCCCAGGAAGCTAAGATGAACACATTCTTCCATGCAGCCCCAACGGTACTTTCACCAACACTTTGTTTTCTTTCTGCCCCCCTTCGCGCTCCCTTTGTATAACTTGCTTCTCAAGGGGGGTGGGGACTCCTCCCTCCTCCCAACGCTTATCCGCATACAGGGGGCTCCGATTTACGCTTCAAAATAGATCTTCAACTCACGATTCGATGCTACTACTTCTTTTTATGTTGAACCATAGCGCTGTTTTCACTCCTGGAATTCGGTGGCGCTCGCTAAGTCCCATTACGGGCACGCCGCAGCGGGGCCGATTGGGGCGGGGAGAAAGCCTCAATTTCCCGGCTGTCTGCCGGCAAAGAGCTACTCCCCAAGCGCCCCGGTTCGGAGCCTTACCTAAGGCTCACTAGGGTCTTTCGCATATGCGAAGACCCCCTAACTGCGCGTGGGCTAACCGCCTCCGGGAGCGTCCCGAGAAGCGGCCGCCATTCGCGACGCCGAAACCGAAACCAAGGAAATCTATATTATTGAAACAATTTAGAATTTGGAGGCAGAAAACAAGCGTGCTTTTCTCTAGTTCTTAAAGGAGTACATGCAAGTCATCTTGTATAACTTTCCTCTCTAATTGTATGTATCTGGTTTTTTTCCTGCAAAACCTCTTCCTAAAGAATGGAGGGGGAAATGGGAATTGGATGTAGAGCTACTAATAAGTTATATTAGTTGAGGCCTGTAGAGAAGAATGAATTCTGCTGTGAATCAGACATGAGAGAGAAAGAAGGTTAATTTCCTACAGTGGCAATCAGCAAAATGTCAGCCAGGACAGAGGTTATGCAAACCCATCTTGCGCAAGTAGGGTAGTTATTTTTTCTCTACCACATTTGAAACCTTTGCCATTCAGAATATAATTTTCAGCTAGTGGTGGTAACTTCTTCTTTTCTCTTCGTACATATACACTATGAATCCATTAGTGGTAAGCTTGAAAACTTCTGTGCTGCAATGTTCATTTTGTTCACATTAAACCACTTGAAAGGAAATGGCTTATGTAAGAGTTTGGTGAAATATACTTTGTCTCTAATGCTGGTTCAAGAAAACCAGAGTTCTTTTCAGGAGGCAAAGATTTGTTTTACTGAGTATTCCATTTCTCCCCCCCCCCCATGGGTATTATTTTATACAGTCACTACATCAAGCCGCAGAGAAGAGAACCAGTCCAGGATAGTAAAGCTCAGGGATAGCACCCCTTACAGTTCACAGCTCCTAGGCTTCAAGATGGAAGCTCCTAAAGATAGGCAAGGAGTCTTCTAACGGTAGCATCAAATAGCAGGCCTTGTCTGGAAGTCAGCTTCCCAAGCTCCACCATCCCATGCTCTGTTCTGCAGCTTCAGTAGCAAGAACACTGCAGGAGATGTATACTCAGACCTCTGCCTCTTCACCTTCACATATACTTAGGTCTCCTATTGGGGTAGTTCCTTTCATGTACTGAAGAGGCAGGAGACAATGGGCAAATGAAAGAAGGTTTATTCAAAAGCATTGCTCAGCTCCAGACTGGACTGGACAGCTCTGCTAAGAGCAGCATGCAAACTTACACGATTTCAACAGTGAACGATATACAATGTAACTATGTACAGCAGGTCTGATTGGACCTAAGCAGCGTTCTCCAATTGGTTACCTTAGGTGGCTTCAGGACCAATGGATGGTCTTTATTAAACAGCCAACAGAAAGGGAGAACTAGGATACTACAGGCAATTCAACATCATAGAACAGCATAGAATTAAACCCAATACACAACAGTTTCCCCTTGGTTCAGTCCCCCAAAACGGCCAGCAGAGCTGTAGTCAGATGGTCACAGATGAACGAGACCATGCCAGAAACCACTCAAGATGGCAATGGCAGCAACAGCAGAAGGCAGTATTCAATTTCTTGATCGTTGCACGTGTGTGTTTTTTCTTGACATGGAAAACACATAAAGGATTTGAATGTTTATTAAAATTAATGTGCGATTCCACAATAGATTTAGAAATACAGTCAAACTATTTGCGTGAATAATAACTGACATGGTATTGAAACTATTTTTCATGTGGGAATAAATCACTTCTCCCTGCCACTTGAAGGAACTCCAAATACAGAGAGTTTGACAGGATTTGCGTCACATGTTATATTGCAATCTATTTTGCAACTCACCCTGCCCCTTCAAAATATGTTCAGGAGCTCAGCTGGTGTTCTGACTTTCAATAAATGTGTGCTTTTAGCTTTGGGAATTCCTTCTATGGGAATACTGAAATGCTGTGTATTCAAAATCTTTCCATATATGTGTCTTAAAACCAGGAATGATGGTCAAGCTGGTTTCAGATTTCAAAATGCATCATAAAATGTAGTTTCCAAGGGAGCTTCTGTTTTGCAGGTTGTTTGATATCTTTTATGTCAAACAGAATGGAATGAGAGGAATTCAAACTGAAGTTTGAATTTGAAATGTGGTTATGTCCCAAAGGTGCTTAACAACTAACATTTTGAAATGTCAGTCTTCAAGGAACATATTGTACTTTTATTGGTGCATATTAAGAGTCAGTTTGGTGTAGTTGTTATGAGTGTGGACTCTAATTTGGGAGAACCAGGTCTGATTCCCCACTCCTTCTCATGCAGCTGCTGGTGTGACCTTGGGTTGTTTACAACTTCTTTCAGAGCTGTTCTCTCAAGGGCACTTCTTGAAAGAGCTGTCAGCCCCACCTATCTCACAGGTGTCCATTGGGGGAAGGGGAAGGAAATAGTCGCTCTGAGACTCCTTCTGGTAGTGAAGGGCAGGGTGTAAATCCAATCTCCTCTTCCTCCTCCTTCACTATTAACCCCAACCATTCTTCCATCATGGATTCTTCACCACGAGGCCAGATATAGACTTGCTTGCCTGTAGCCAAGTGTGACTTCCAACCATGTGATTTACCTCAACTTGGATCAATCTGCTGTTTGAATCAAGGATTTACATGTGAGGACCTGTTAGTCTCATGGGAGGATCCTATCCCCACCCCCGCTGCTGGGCCAGCTGTTTGCCAGACAGCTTACCACTCCCCTCCCCTACCAAGAGACTCCACATGGCGGAGATTTCCCTCCGCTGTCCCCCTCCCTGCCACCATCCCCAGGTCCAGCAGTGAAGAGAGGACAGTGGAGGATGGACAGCTGAGGGAAACCCATCCACCCATTCACCACCAGCATTGCTGCCTTGCCTTTGCAGGGGGAGGGATGGAAGGGATGGAGGCAGCTCCAGCCCTCCCTCAGTGCTGCTGCCTTAGAAGCAATATCTGCTGTGCTGAGGGAGACAGTGGAGACTCTGATCTGCTTCAAGTGCTACTGTCTTAGCATCAATGGTGGCAGAGAAGGACAGTGGGGCTCCCAACCATCCCCAACCTTTGTGCCCATTTCTAGTGGGAAGTTGGGGCGTGCCTCCAGCAAGTCCCCCTCAGTGGCTCCACATTTTGGAGTTTTTGGGAAAACCCCACCCTCTTTTAAGGTTTCAGATTTTTTCCTACAATCCTTGGGGGGTATCCTAAGTTTTGAGGAAAATCTTTCTTTCATTGTGGCACCAAGCTGTAGATTTAAATATTTGCAGATGTGGCCATGATGAGAATTAGATATATTGAACTGTGACCATGTACATCCAGTTTCATTCCAATCTCTTGATTTGCAACAGAGATGCTGTTACAAAAACAAGTATACAAATGTAATGCTAGATATGTGGTAAAGCAAAGCCTTCATGAGGCTCAATGAAAAATTGTACTCAAGTACATCTTTTTTTAAAATGAAATTTAACAATGTTGATGATTTTACCCAAAGTTAATGTAATTTTTTTTCTGTCTAGACAATGCTGCGATGTCTCCAGCAAAATGTTTGCAACTTGCTGCAACAGCTTATTGTGATAACAGGAAGAACTGAGTTTTCTTCTTTGTGGTCTCTGTGCATCATACCTCTGGGATATAGTGCGCCTGCGCTTACCCCAATCGGTATAATGGAAAGTGAAAGGGATTTTCTTACCCGCTACCCAGTCACATGCTGGGCTCCACTGCGCATTACTAGGGCATGAGGATCCCACCAGTTCTCTTCTGACCACCGCACTAGTAGGACCTTTCCGCCTCGGTCAGTAACAGTTTGTTGGCTTGTAGGTGTTTTTCTTCTATTTAGTTAGTTAGGAAAGTAGTTTTAGTTAGTCTTCTTTGGACTGGTCTCTGCTTCCGCAGAGACTTTTCTCCTTCCCTCCATTTGGTCTATGGCTGCTAGGTGGGGTTTCTTTAGACAGTGCAGGAACTGTGGCAAGAAAATTGTTCTCCAAACAAGCTAGAAAAATCGGGCGGCCAGAATTCATGTGGCTTTGATGGAGTCAGCTTTATCTCCTGTGGCAGCCTCGTCACAAGATACTTCTGGGCATGCTTCGATGTCGATGCCTGCATTGGAATCGGCAGCTGCTCTGTCCTCAGCATTGGCTCCAATTGACACCAAAAAATCGGTGCTGAAACACCTGATTCAGGCACAGCAGTCCAACACCCATATTCCTTCTAAGATCCAGAAGGAGGGCAAGGACGTTCAGCATATTAAGCATAAGAACCACAAGAAAGGCTCTCTCAACAAGGCATCGAGGTCCCGAACTGAGGTAGCCATACCTCACAGAGCTGCTTTGCTTAATACATTAAGCTGAGAGCAGCTACAAGGTGTTCTGCGGTCACCTTTGCTATGCCCGAATCAGTCCATTGACTCCGACCAGGAGCTGGACTTGACTCAGCTTCCTCAATCCCCCGAGGTCGAGAGCTTGCACTGAGATCAGAAGGCACACACCACTGTCCCTTTGCCTCCCATCGGATCTGATGGTCGGGATCGATCTCCTTGCCCCTCCAGCCTCCGCACTGGGATCAGCGTCAATAGCTATATGGGGCTTATCCCTTTCCAAGACAGATGCCGTGGCTTCCCCCGCCTCCACCCATGGAGTGGGATTGCCAGTCCTCATCATCTCGGCTCTCTCAGTATCGAGACACATCTTTGACACTGAAATTCATTAAACCATCTCAATATGTAATCTTTCTTTAAAATCTGCCTCCATTCCTGAGGACTGGAAGGTAGCTAATGTCACTCCCATCTTTAAAAAGGGCTCCAGGGGAGATCCGGGAAATTACAGGCCAGTCAGTCTGACATCGATACCAGGTAAGTTGGTGGAAACTGTTATTAAGGAAAGAATTAGTAGGCACATTGATGAACAAAAACTATTGTGGCAGACTCAGCATGGGTTCTGTAAGGGAAGATCTTGTCTCACTAACCTGTTAGTGTTTTTTGAGGAGTGAACAAACATGTGGACAAGGGGGACCCAATAGATATTATTTACCTTGACTTCTGGAAAGCTTTTGATACAGTTCCTCATCAAAGGCTCCTAAGTAAGCTCAATGGTCATGGGATAAAAGGACAAGTCCTCTTGTGGATCAAAAACTGGCTTATAAATAGAAAACAGAGAGTGAGTATAAATGTGAAACTTTCTCAGTGGAGGGTGGTAAGCAGTGGGGTACCACAGGGATCAGTACTCGGTCCGATGCTTTTTAACTTGTTTATTAATTATTTGGAATTGGGAGTAAGCAGTGAAGTGGCTAAATTTGCAGATGACACGAAGTTGTTCAGAGTGGTGAAAACCAGGGAGGAGTGTGAGGCACTCCAAGGGGATCTGTTGAGGATGGGTGAGTGGGCGTCAACGTGGCAAATGGGGTTCAATGTGGCCAAGTGCAAAGTGATGCACATTGGAGCCAAAAATCCTAAATATAAATACACGTTGATGGGGTCTGAACTGGCAGAGATGGACCAAGAGAGAGATCTTGGAGTCGTAGTGGATAACTCGATGAAAATGTCTAGTCACTTTCGGTTTTGGCGGAGCGAATGGCGGCCACCTCTCAGGACGCTACCGGAGATGGTTAGCCCACGCACGGTTGGGGGGTCTTCGCATATGCGAAAGACCCTAGTGAGCCTTAGGCAAAGGCTCCGAACCAGGGGCGCTTGGGGAGTAGCCTCTTTGCCGGCAAACAGCTGGGAAATTGAGGCTTCCTCCCCGCCCCAGTCGGCCCCGCTGCGTTGTGCCCGTATGGGAAGTAGCAACGCCACCGACTTCCAGGAGTGGAGAAGCAGCGGAATGAATTAAAATAAAAAGAAGAATCGGCAGTGAATCGTGAGTTGGGGATCTTTTTTGAAGCGGTATAAATGTGCTCCCCCCCGTAAACATATAAGCGCATGGGAGGAGGGAGGAATCCCCACCCCCTTTGAAAAATGGGACTGTTAAAGAAAGAGTGAAGGGGGGTGAAGCAAAAAAGCGGCTTGGTGAAAGTACCTTTGGGGTTTTACTGAAGATTAAGAAGCTAGCTTGTTTCCTGGGTGACACGGCACGAACTTTGTTAAAGTAAACAAACAAAAAATGTCGGGGCAGAAAAAGGTCCCTGAGAAGCCGGTAAAGAAGGGGGGAGGGACTTCCGGTCCTGGCAGCCTCCCCCTAGAGGCAGCTGCCAATTAACAGAAAAGCGAGCCACTGCGCCCTCTGCTGGATCAAATGCAGAAAATCAGCAAAACCCTCTGTAACATGGAAAGTGTTCTCAACAGTCAACAAAAGCAACTAACAGAAACAGCAAAGAAGATGGAGGAGATCGCACAGAAATGTCTGGTCTCAACGGAAGACACCAAGAAAATTAAGAAAAGGGTCAACAAATTAGAAAAACATCAAGATATGCAAGAAAAAAGAATTTTAATGCTTCAGATGGAGAAATCAAATCTGACTCTCCGCTTTCAGGGCATAAAGGAAGAAGAGAAAGAAGATCTCAGAGCTATACTGGCGAATGCCTTGGCACCCCTAACTGGCAGAGAAGTGCAAGAATTAAAGGATGAGATGGATATGGCCTATAGAGCCTATTCCAGCTTCACAAAGAAAAATAATCTGCCAGCAGAAGTGGTTGTCAAGTTTATCAAGCAGCGTACTAGAGATTAAATTTTGCGTGCGGTTTCAGCGGTGCCCTTGAAGATTGGAGAGCAGACTATCAGAACTTTAAAAGATGTTCCATATGAAATTTGTATGAAAAGGAAAGCATACAAAGGATTGACCACGTTCTTACAAAGACATCAAACCATTTACAGATGGTGCTTTCCTGAAGGACTAACGTTCAAATTCAAGGATAAAAGAGAGAAGATTGACTCCGTCTTCAAAGCTCAAGAATTTCTGAAGAGACACGCCAGCTCAGAGGAAGATGCAGAACTCGCCAATTGGACAGAGCTAAGCAGCGAAGAGGACAGCGGCCCAGAGGAGGGTGGTGCCGGAGCGGGAGACGAGAAAGCAAAAGAGGGCCCATCATACAATCTGAGAGACTTAAAAAGAAGACATCCCAAGATATAACGACTGTTCGTGAGGCGGCAGAAGGGAGCTGATCAACAACTAACCCCAAAGGACTTTACTAATTTAACTAAAAGAGCTATTTTGGACTTTCGGTAGATGAAAAGAAGATCTTCCAACCACGGTGGATGCCAAAAACTGTATCTGTACTAACTAAAACTAATACTTTAACAGAAAATTCACTCCAATCTTTTTCTTAGTCCATCTATATACCCTACCCTTTTCTTATTAAAAAAGCAATAAAATTCTCTCCTTTTTAGGAGAGGTTTTTACAAAAAAAAAAAAAAAAGTCTAGTCAGTGTGTAGCTGCAATAAAGAAGGCCAGCGCTATGCTGGGGATTATTAGGAAGGGAATTGAAAACAAATCAGCCAGTATCATCATGCCCCTGTATAAATCATTGGTGCAACCTCATTTGGAATACTGTGTACAGTTCTGGTCACCACATCTCAAAAAGGATATTATAGCATTTGAAAAAGTGCAGAGAAGGGCAACTAGAATGATAAAAGGGTTGGAACACCTTCCCTATGAAGAAAGGTTAAAATGCTTGGGGCTCTTTAGCTTGGAGAAACGACGGCTGAGGGGTGACATGATCGAGGTTTATAAGATTATCAATGGGATTGAGCAGGTTGAGAAAGAAGTACTTTTCTCCCTTTCTCACAATACAAGAACTCGTGGGCACTCCATGAAATTGCTGAGCAGTCGGGTTAGAACAGATAAAAGGAAATACTTCTTCACCCAAAGAGTGATTAACATATGGAATTCACTGCCACAGGAGGTGGTGGCAGCTACAAGCATGGATAGTTTCAAGAGGGAATTAGATAAACACATGGAGCAGAAGTCCATCAGTGGCTATTAGCCACAGGGTATAGATGGGAACTCTCAGTCTGGGGCAGGTGATGCACTCTATTCTTGGTGCTGGAGGGGGCAGCAGTGGGAGGGCTTCTAGTGTCCTGGCCCCACTGCTGGACCTCCTGATGGCACGTGGTATATTTTGGCCGCTGTATGAGTGTGTTGGACTAGATGGGCCATTGGCCTGATTCAACATTGGCTTCTCTTATGTTCTTAAGGAAAAAAGAGAGCACAATTATTTGGTGTCCTTTTAAGAGAGAACAGAAAAATAACCAAAAGCCATTCTTCAATCAGATACACAATCTTGTATACAATGACATGAGATTTAATCCCATGGGTTGATAAATCCTTATGTTTTGCCAAAACAAATATTTTTGCACTACTTTTTAAAAGTTCCACTTCTCAAAATATGAAGTTTAAGACCTTTCCTGTTAAAAAACAGGAAATTATCAATTATAGATAAGTTCAACAGGATGAACTGGTAAAATTCCAACTTTTCTAAGTCATGTTTATATTCTGGTGGTAGTATTCATGAAGAATATTAAAAGGAGATATTATTAATAGTAATATATGTAGAAACAGAATTTTGTTGTATCAGTCTTCAGTATTGTTATTAAAACATTCAAGATCACAAGTTTAAAATTAAAACTGGTTTCTATTAAAGGTGGTATTTATGTATTTATGTTGCATTTCTATAAAAAGTAATCAAAGAAAATTATAAAACCACTGAAATACTAGAACAGATATAACAATACAGCACAACACTGAATAAAACAAAAAGTCGCCCCATTAAGAAATAAATTAACACTACAGAACTTTACCTGATGGCTATTGTTATTATCTGAAGTGGGAACAAGGAAAGTATCATAAGGGTGCTCTCTTACAGCACTAGAAAGTGATTGGGTTGGAAACTCAAAGAAGAAAGTGTTCCTTCAATTACAATTGGATTTGGGCTTTAACTGTACCTGGTGTTAATTAAGAAATAGAATTATACATTCAAGTCATCTTCAAGAGCAATGTTACATGGAATGTGTCATAATAATCAAGATGAGATAATGACAGCAAGATCCGTACAGATGGAGGCCACACCTCAAGACGATGGGCGGTCACATTCTACCAATCCACCTCCAGATGAAGATCAACGCAGACTATAAAAGGAATCTCAGTGCAGAAGATAGATCTGAACCCCGTCTTTTTTAGATCTAGCTAATCAGTGGCAGTGAGGAATCCCTAGATCAGCTCTAATATTTGTCAGTCAATTACATTGCCCAACACTAGACGATGGAAACGCTGGACAAAAAGAGCTCAAATAAACTTTACCTAACGAGCATTTTTTTCAGCAGTGCACAAACAAGGTACTCTTTCAGTCTGCTCAGTCTATTTCATTGCTCCTCTGGATATAGAGATGTGTACTGATTCTGGCAGTAGGGGCTGAGATCCTTTAACTGGAAATGTCCCATACTCTTGGATTACAAAGTGTGTGTTCTGTCATGTGCCTTCGTTCTCATGTTGTAAACTCCTTGGGATATGAACCCAGTCTATACTCTGTTACCCTGTAAAGCATCCTTTATATTTCTCATGCTATATGCATCAGAAACTTGCTGTTGTCTATTTCTCGTTAAGTAACATGGACAGGATTGGGTTACACAAGAGTTGCAACATTTACTTTCATTTAGGAAAAAATAGCTTCTTTAGAGCAATATCAGAACTTCCCTTTCTTATATTTGAGCAAGCGAATTACAGGAGTCTTGGTCCAGCATCTTTACTTGATTTTTGTATAAATGTAATCAAGGTGCCAATCCAGCTAAAGTTAACTGTGATGAAGGACATTGGTTTCAATGGTAAGAAGTTACTTATATTAAATCCGGGGGGGGGGGAGGCCTGGCCATTATAACCAAGTAAGCCAATGCCCCCCTCCAACTGGGCCAGCTCACCCTGCCTGGGCGAGGTGGTGCCTGGGGCAATGTTCCTTCTAAGCTGCGCATATGAGTGGCTGTTCATTAACACAGGAATCTCCGCTCAGCAGCAATCTGGAGCCGTGCAGTGTCTTGCACTGCCCATTCCCCATTTTAAGATTATAGCAGTTCTATTCTGCTCAGGGTGTGAACTGCTCCACTCAGTAGGGGGGAAATTAGAGGGCACATTGGCCTGGGGCCCACATGGGGCTTGGAAAGAGGTGGCTTACTGGGCAGGCAAGCTGCCTGCCTCTGCCCTTCTCCTTCTGGGGGGTAGGTGGGGCCATTTTCCAGGACTGTCTTCCCATCCCATTCAATGCTTTAGCTGGAGTCTCTGGGTTTATGGGCTTTGTCAGAGACTTGAAGAGTGTGGTTATCAAGTAAACAATACAATAAAGCAACCACAGAGCAGAAACTAAACCAAAAACTAGTACATGAATATTTTGTTGGTTTTCCTAATTAATTTCCCTTCTTTCATATACTGTAATGGAATGGTAGAACAGTAGAGCCTGAACAGCTGTTAGTCTAATAAATTTCATTCCTACAACCCAAAACTTTTAAAACCATAAGCAGTGTACTTCTAAATTTATTTGGATTATTTATAGTCCTCCTTTCCCACAGGGACTCAAGGCAGAGTACACATGTGAGTCAGTGCAATCAACAAAATGGGACATTCGATAACCACTGCATGAGGATTGCAGAAGTCTGGAACCACCAGAACGAATAAGTATTAACATGGCACATTAGGCAGTACAGAGATTACACAGGAGGATCCTACTCACAGTAAGCTACACTCAGCAGGATACACCACAGTCCCTAATCATTTATCCAGGTTAGTTTGTGGACCAATTTGTACCGGGCAACCCTCTTACCTGCACAGAAAAGCCCTCCTGAATTGTTCAGTTTTGCATTGTTTGCAGAAGGCCAGGAGGGTGGGAGCTCTCCTGATATCCTCGGGCAGGCCAAAATGGAGGAAGCATGTATGTGCTCAGGCAGTTGCTGATTTTGCCCATTTACAGGTTGGCTTGGCACCTGCAAAGCCCCTGTTGATGTATGTGAAGTTGTTGTGGCCGAACATGAGGAGAGAGGTGATAGAACCAAGATCTGCAAATGAGAGGGGCCAAGACCATGAAGGGCTTTGTATGGTATAATAACCAATACTTTAACCTAAGTTCAGTAACAAACGGGTAACAAATGGAGCATCTGCAGAATGGGAGTAATATGTGTGCCCCCTCCAGCTCCTACTAACAGCCGAGCTGTGATATTCTTGACCAGTTGGGAGTTTCCAGGTTGATTTTGAAGGCAGACCAATGTACAATGCATTAGTCTAGTCTGGTGGTGTGGATCCAGGGGGGCAGATCAGTTTATCAGGATAGAAGGCCACCTTATGGGCTAGGATTAGTTGGTAGAAAGCCTTTTTTCGAAGCTGCATTTTGCTTATGCCCTCTTGTCTCTCTCCTTTTCAGATGGGCAGGTTGGAACAGAAAAAATGGTCCTGAAAATTCCATAGTTTCACAACAGTCTGAGGCTTCAAACCAGAAAAAAAAATTGGCTACTTCATTGGGTCCACAGGTCCCATCAAAAGCAGGCTCTTCTTCTAGGGTCTTGTCTTGAATGTTCCAGGACAATGATGTTAACAATATATGTAATCTGGCCTTCCAGTCAAGTAGGTACAATGCTCTGGACTGCTTGTACTAGGTGCAGATGTTGGTTCTAACAAAATGGATTTGCATTTTCCCATCTTTGAACATGGAAACACATACTCCTTAAGCAACTGACCATCTGAAAATCAAAGTGTGCACCCCCCAATTATGTAAAATTTAGTTAAAAATACCAGCCCTCTAATATAGACCCTTTCTGCACCCCTATTTTGCCTGTTTTTGAGCATACCCTATTCTTCCATTCTGCATTCTCTCCTACTTCCACTTTGTGTCGGGGCTTTCTCTTGTTTCTGCATTTGTTTTACAGGAATCTGTATTCAGACTGTTGCCCCACAGCTACTAAAACTCCTTTTGCAGTGATTCTTTGTTCTCACCTGCTTTCAAATCCTTAATCCTTTCTAAAGCAGAATTGTTTCTGCAGGTATTTAAGTGCTGCCCACTGCCCTCCCGTTTCCACCTCTTTTTCTTTAAGTTGACACTCTCCCCGTTTTGATTTCTTTCCCTCCTTCTCCAAAGACAAAAGAGGACCTGTCCTCCCACTCAGGCAAACTTTTAAAAAGCCAGACAGCGCATAAGAAGGAATCAGTAAATATAAAGGACTGGGAGATACCCTGCTTCCAAATGTGTGGATCTTGCATGTGTGGGCTTGGATTTCCCCCTCCCTTTCTTTTTGCAAAATCCTGGAGGGGGGGGGGTTGGCAGCCAGTTAGCTCAAAAAATGTGAGTTTTGTTTGTAGATGCTGGATGCAGGGGGGGGGGAACCGGAGGGGGGAAAACCAATGCAGAGGGAATGTGTATGACTGTGAATTCAGTGCTTAAGACTTGACTCCTCAGATTCCAGGAGAGCAAGCTACCAGTGCAGAAAGTGCCATGGTCTAGATATGGTCAGAATAACAAATAATCTTGTGACAAATTAAAAACTAAGAGCTACTTGTGGCACAAGCCCTCTTTCTCAGAGGCATCAGATGTAGAGCTGGCAGGCAGCTCAGATTCCCAGTCTCCACCGACCTGGTCGGAACCCGAATGCATCTTTCTAGGAAATGGGGGGCGGGGCCCTGAGGCCCCACCCACCCTTCAACACCTCGAGGCGAAGGTGTTTGATAAGTGCAGCAGGCAGGAGTTGTGGAGCAGCGGCGTGTGCAGAGCGGGGCTGCCGCCGTGCTGACTGTCCCAGCCCGGGCAAGCACAGGCCTTTCAGGAGCAGGGCGCCTGGCGCGCCCTCCGGCAGGCTGCGCCAAGGGACACAAGCTCGGCAGGAGCTTCCCGGAGCTCGGCCACGGTGGGCAGGGAGAGGCGCCACCTAGGCGTCGCCGGCCCCGAAGGCGAGGCTCTCTCCAATTGGCGAGAGGGAAGTTTGCTTTGGCCCAGCCGCTCTCTCCTGCGCGCCCGCAGGCAGGCGCCGGGCTCCCGGCAGCAGCAACCTCCAAGGGCAGAGAGATCACCGTCTCATGTAGCGCGGCCGCCCGAGTGAGCCCCATGGAGACCTCGGTGGGCAGCGGCGCCTCGGCGGTCGGGGAGCAACAGGGCGCCGGCGGGGACCCTGAGCAGCGGCTCAGCCCCCCGAGCGGTGGTCCCGAGGCGCTTGCCGGCTCTGAGGCGGCGCCGGGCGCAGCAACACCAGCAGCAGCTACCGCAGCCGGTGGTGGGGAGAGCAACGGGCCGGGCTGGCGGCAGCGCTCCTTGCGAGCCGTCTATGTGCTCAACGACAACAACAGCCCAAAAGGCGCCGCGGGGGCGCGGAGCCCGGAAGCCGGGGCACTGCAGTGCCTAGTGCGGGCGTGCGAGGCCGAGGGAGCCCAGCTGACCACGGTCAACTTTGGCGAGTTGGACTTCGGCGAGACGGCCGTGCTGGACGCCTTCTACGACGCGGGTGAGTGGCGGGGAGGGAAGGGAGCCAAGCGGGGAGTAAGTTCTGCTGCAGGTGCGGCTGAGCAGCCGGAGGCATCGGAAAGATCCCCTTTCTTTCCCCCGGTGCGTTTACGCGGCAGGCGCTTCGCACAGCCAGCTTCAGCAGGTCAGCGGACGCGGGGATCGAGAGGGAGCGTGGAGGAAAGACGACGCTGGTTTCTTGCCTCCCTCCCACGGGTCAAAGGGCGGCCAAACAGAAGGCGCGGTTACCCAATCGTTTTCGTTTGTTTTTTTGAAAAGTGAATTCGGTGGTTTGTTTCTAGAAACTTTTGCCTGCCGTTTGTTTGATCTGAACGCTCGATTGGTGCCACTACCGAGTAGCCCCGGCCGAAAGACTTTTCGACATCTGCCTGCGGAGGACAGGGCTCCCGTGCTCTTAGTCGGTGTGTAGACGCGGGGATATCTGAAGTGCAGCTTTTCTCAGCGCTGCAGCGCTAGCCTAAGAGATGTTGCACTGCACCTAGAATCACCTGTTCTGCGCAACGGTGCAAGAGACAAGAGCCCTGAGTAAACTGTCTGTCTGTGAGTCAGGCTGTGGTCAGCCACGCTTTACCAATAACTACGCGTTAAAAAGCTTTGACGATGCAGTGCAGGCGTTGGTGGCCAACATGCATGCTGGACTTCATGAATTCTGAACAGTTCTTATGGGTTGGTGCCGGGAGTCTGTCACAGCTGGAGGGAAAAGGGGGGAGGTGTCTTCTGGCGCTTTTTACAGGTTAATTGCTAATCTTAAACTCTGTGTTTTAAATGTTTCACAACATGTTTGAGCAAGGGTTGACCAAAAGTAATCAAATCTAGTAAGAACTAGGTAAGATGCAGTGTATTACACAAGAAATGCTGAGGTCACATTTTGTGCATATGATGAAGCTGATGATACCTCATGAAGTCTCTAGTCTCTAAGGTGCTCCAAGACTCCTTTTTAAAAATGAATATGGAGGCACTTCTTGTTTCTTTGTTTGTTCCTATTTTCCAGGACTCAGCTATGGAACTGAAAACAAGTTATAGGCCTTTAACTCTGGTTCAGACTGAGCCCAAAGTGAAATACAGAACAGGAATTTTGGTTGTCCTAGAGCAAGGCAATGTTCTGCTGCATCAGGACACAAACTGATCAGAAGAAATTATAATGACTGTCACCTGCTCATGTTATGAGGTTAAGTAAGATAATCACTTTGTATAATAGAAATGTTACAAGTGGGGGCCTGCAATACTCATCTCCCCCCACTTTCTTGCCAGGTCCAATGTGACCTCTGGGCTCCCCTGCAGCTACCAGGCCCACCTCCTCTCCCCACTCGTGGCGGCTCACCCAGAGCTTCTCCAGGCAGGCTCGCCAAGGCTTCCTTTCCCCCTGTCCCGCTCTCAGGCCGAGCACAGTTCATGGTTTGTGCTGCTGCTGGCAGCATGCTCCTGGGCTCCACCACCGCCAGGCCCAGTGAGGCTTCCAGCTTCGCCACCACTATTGAACCCACCATGCTTCCCCTGTACCACCAATGAACATTGGAGGTAAGTGTGCAAGCGCAGAGAACACTACTTTTCTTTGGGGGTAATTATTCCCCCTGTGTTTTTTTTTTTAAAAAAAATTCTGCAAACCTATGGAGTGCCCCGGGTTTGCAGGAAAAACTCTTTAGTCTCCGTCTGGCCCCAATCCATGGAGATGGTGGCCAAACATGGCTAATAATATATAGACAAGTAGGGATCCACAAGAAGCGAGAGCAGCTATCCCATTCCCCCCACTTTTGTTTCTTCCCCTTTCCCCATATTTCTCTCACACCTTTTCTCCCTCCTGCCTCCTGTTCTTTTACTCTCTCTCCTCCATGCCTGCCACTTCCTCTCTTTTTCTGCTCCCCAGCCCATCACTCTCTCTTTCTGACCCCCATCACTCTCCCAGCCGCCCACCTGCTTCCTCCCCCCAATAGCACCAGTAACAGGGGCAGCTTTCCAGGAATCACAACAGATCTCCCAGCATAGAGATCAGTTCCCCTTAGTACTGCCAGCTCCAGGTTGGGAAATTCCTGGAGATTTGGGGGTGGAGCCTTGGGAGGGCAAGATTTGGGGAGGGAAGTGACTTCAGCAGGGTATAATGCCATAGAGTCCACTCTCCAAAGCAGCCATTTTCTCCAGGGGAACTGGTATCTGTCATTTGGAGAGCAGTTGTAATTCTGGGTGCTCTCCAGCCCTCACCTGGTGGTTGGTAACACTAGTTCCCCTGGAAGAAATGGCTGCTTTGGACGGTGGTGTCTATGGCATTATATCCCTCTAAAGTCCCTCCCCTCCTCAAAGCCCCCTATCCCCAGGCTCCACACCTCAGATCTCCAGGAATTTCCCAACTTGGAGGTGGCAGCACTATCTTCTTCCCACCCAACAGCCAACCTACCTTTATCTACCCTTCTGTCTTCAGCTTTCTGTTGCCTCCCTCTCTGCAGCCTCTGCCTAGGAAAACTATAGTCTTTCTTTGCAGTGGGGACGAAAGCAGTTTACATTATTCTCCTTTCCACATTCTTATCTGCACAACAATCCTGTGAGGTAGGTTAGGCTGAAAGTATGCGACTGGTCCAAAATCACACAGTCAACTTCCACAGCAAGATGGGGATCTGAACCTGGGGCTTCTCCTGGTCCCTATGAATTCTACCTCAAAGGCCAAAATAGGCCTGGAGAGGGCCTCCTCCCCTTGCCTTCTTCCTCACATAAACCCATCTTGGAATACTGTAGTTGCCTGACAACAGCCACTGAGGGAATCCGTTGCTTAAAGCCACAAGCGCTCCTTTTATCATTTTCATATTTTTTAAACCACTCAATGTATTTTTTTTAGATTTCACATTTTTCTGCAAACCTGGGGTCCTTTTCAGGTTTTAAAAGATCTGCCTTGCCTATTTATAGTTCCAGTCACTGGATTTAAGTGTGTAAAGATAGGCCAGCTTCGCTTTTAGAATATAAGATATACAAGACTTTTATCTCAGTTCTGTGCAAATCACATCCCTAAGCATGTATTAAAAACAAACCTTCTATTGACATATTTAAAGAAAAAACATATCCTTATCACTTTTGCTCTGTTGTGTTGTACATTTTGATAAAACTCAGACTCTTGCAAGATGTAGCTTTGACTTGATAACTTACAGAGGAGCTCTTTGCAGTCACTTAAATGTTATTATTTGAACTCAATAATTGCTTTGCTATATTTTGGCAAGATCATCAGTATTGTCCAGCAGTCTCTTACTTATCCATGCTGTTTACTTATTTTATGCACATATTCTCTCCATCCTGCCTGATTCATGAGATGGCTGACAAAACTATAAAAGGAAACTCCAAAAAGACTAAAATATAAATTTGAAAGTACAGTTAATAACTCTGCCTATAAAACTCTCCAGTTAAAAATTAAAATCCTGGGTAAAAAGAAAGTTTATAGCTGTGTATCTAAATAAAAGCAAGGCTAAGCTTTTGCAGAAGTAAGGCTGAGGAACATAAGCCCTTTTTCATGGTGATGCTCCACTTACGGAACTCTTTATCAACAGAGACAGGCCCCCAACCTAACTTCTGCAGTTGGGAGCTCACTGAGAACGGCCTGTATGGGAGATTTTGTGGGAGGAGGTGATTTTTAGGTATCCCATTGCCAGATTATTTAAGGATTTAAAGGTAATAACCAGCACTTTGAGTTGGGCCCACAAGATAATTGGCAGCCAGTGACTTTCGTTTAGGATTGAAGTGATGTATTCTCTATATCCAACTCCTGATAGTAATCTGCCTGCAGCAGCCCCATGTAGAGTGCATTGCAGTAATTTAATCTGGGTGCCATCAGAGCATGGATGGCTGTGTCAGTAGTGGAGGAGGCTGCTGCTGCAGACCACCCCTCCCTCCCAGTAGTTTAGAGCATCAGTGGTGCCTATGGATCCCCACCAAGGGCCATCGATTTCCCATCCCTTACACTTAAGTCAGGCAGAGAATGCAAAAGTGAACGTTTGAGGCCAGTCTGGATGGTTCTGAAGGCAGTAGTGGAAATGGAACCGGGTGAGGAATGCAGAAGGCAGGCAGGCAAGGCAGTGTTATCAGCCTGAGTGAAGGTGCCAGTACTGGGGTTCCAAAGCATCTAGAGTCGAGGTGGCAGGGGCTTCAAGGCAGCTAAGTTCATGACAGTCTCCTCCTTCCAGTATGGGGCCCAGGGCAGCTGCCTTGGGTGCCCCATGGCTAAGGCAACCTTTGCCTACTCCTTTAGAGGGAATGTTGTATAATCCCAAACAGGTTGTCCCCATAGTCCTCTGTGACGGACTGCACTTTTTTAAAAGCATAGAAGTTCTGTACAAACAGCTAAAGGACTGTAAAGGGTTAATTTTTCACAGAGCCAGAGAGCCTTGAGTGACAGGCTGCTCCAAGAGATCTGATTGGTTAGCATCAGCTGAACAGAGAAAGACTTCTGAACTGGATGCTGTGGAGAATTCAGTCTGATTTCAACCCTATCTAAGAAGAGTCGAATACTGACAGTATTGAAATTCAGCCCTGACTGAGAGCAGTTTAATACAGACAGGAGAACTGGGGAACGTTGACAAGGGTGAGTGGGTAGTTTGATGAAGACTCCCATTCTGGCCAAGGAAAGGGGATAGATCTTCTAGAGAGAGAGAAGGAATTTCCCTACCCAATCAAACAGAGAATTAGCTCTGAAGAGTATAGAGACCCCTGGTCTGGTGTGGTTGGAAACTGCCTTTAGAGACCTTAAGAATCAGTTTAAAGCTCAAGATGAATACTGGAGTTTTAAAAGAAGAATGTACCAATCTACTGGAAACCAAAAGAGTCAGAGAATACTCAGTGTGTACTAGAATGTTTGGGAAAACACTGGGAAAAAGCCTCTCAACATAAAGATTTTAAGTAATTCTGAATAGCTTAAGAAACTCTCATTAGCCTGGGAGGGCTTCTGGTGCCCTGGCCCCACTGCTGGACCTCCTGATGGCACCTGGTATATTTTGGCCGCTGTGTGACAGAGTGTTGGACTAGATAGGCCATTGGCCTGATTCAACATTGGCTTCTCTTATGTTCTTATGTTCTTATGTAAGAACTAAAGTCTGTGCGTGTACTGATTTTACCCCAGAGTTACCTATGTTGAATTACTGCAGAAATTTCATTGCCTGATTTCAGCTGACCTTCCCCCTCTGTGTTGAATAAAATATTTTGTTAATTTGGAATATAAAAATAAAAACATATTGAGTGCTATTTAAGTCATATAAGTTAAAGGGGGCTCCCATTCCTTCCCTCAGGTTCCTGCCTGAGACAGGGTGGGAGAGTCAGAATTCTTCAGGAAAGGAGAAAACAGACAACTAGGGCAGCTCAGTCACAAAAGGGGGTGGGAACCAGGGGAAATCATGCTTTTAAGGGAGGGAAAGTGGCGGGGCATCTTATCCTCCAATGGCTGTCCTAGATGAGTTTGTCTAAAAAGAATTTGGTGCAGGGGCTTAGAAGAAAAGGTCTGCACATCTGAATCATTATGGCTGAAAGCCTGTGGATTTCAATGGATTTTTTCTCCCCCTTCCATCTCCCAGCTTAACATAGCTCTTTTGGTCTGGGCTGAGCAGTGGCAGGGAATGGAGGAGGAGATGATGGTGATGATTTATACCCCACCCTACACTCAGAGTCTCAGAGCAGCTCATGATCTCCTTCCCTTCCTCTCCCCACAACAGACACCCTGTGAGGTAGGTGGGGCTGAGAGAGCTCTGAGAGAACTGTGACTGACCCAAGGTCACCCAGCTGGCTGCATGCGGAGCAGTGCAGTATCAAACCTGGTTCTCCCGATTAGAGTCCATTGCTCTTAACCACTATGCCAAACTGGCCTGTGTGTCCAGGCTATGTTTTGCCTAGGCATACAGTGACATAACAGGCTGCACAATCTCAAATCAGATACAGAATGAAGAGATGAGCAGCTGTAATGAAGGGCTGTGAGGAAAAAGGTGAAACAAAATCTTCCTTCTCTGCAGTTACTTCGCTCAAGGCACAGTTTTAGCAATGAGGGTGCAGTCTTTGTTGTTGGATTGAGCAGGGATGGCTTTCACACTACTTCCCTGCCCAGGGGCAGATTAAGGCTCACTGGTGCTCTAAGCACTGACCAATCTTGGTGCCCCCCTCCTTTCCACACTGACCCAGTGCATTTTAGTTGTTGACCTGTCTGATCAAATATACAATGCAGGTTGCAGCAATACAAAAATTTGGATCCATCATTTTACTTTTAAACACATGCATTTTACTTTTAAACATAGCCTATGACACTGCACCTCGCCAACAAAAAATAGAAGATAACCCTAGGGTGCACCATGATTTGCACTAGTTTTATCAATTTTTTTGTTACAAATCATTCGTTGTTTTTTTATTTTCACCCCTTTCCCAACTTTGTGGCGCCCCCTTTGGCCTTCGTGCCCTAAGCACGTGCTTCGTCTGCTTAATGGTTAATCTGCCACTGTCCCTGCCCCACAGTGCTATACCTACACCACTCTAGCAGTTATGCAAGTAAATAGTAGGCCCTCACAGTCCCTGACTAGATAGTTCTTCTTTCTGTTTGTTCAGCAAAGCTCTATTATTCTGTAACAACAAATGGGGAATGAACTTATACCTCTTAACCTCTGGACTTTTTCCGCATTGGGTTGAACATCAGTGCACATTCTGGTGATCTGGGCCAGCTTTTTGTGCTTCTTATTACTTCAGAACTTGTGTGGCTGCTTGGAATCTGTGCTATCAGATGCTGATTTAAAGAATATTTGTATTAGCTTTTTAAGTCTAAAACTAGCTTGAAAAAAGGATCTGATTCAAAGCCAATATACTTGCCTCTTCAACTAATTTTTTTCAAGCCTGAAAATGTAAGTGAAAAATTAATCCTGTTGATGAGTGTTCACTGCTTTTCATCATCAGCCCTTATGTGACAAATACATTTACAAAGGATTTTGAAAGTGGAAGGAAAACAATACCAGTAAAAGTGTAGAATCATAAAACTAGATAGGAAACTAATTAGTCTGTCTTAGGACATGCATCATGTCCATAGTAAAAATATTTGATTGGTTGATTTATTTGATTTGTACCCCACCTTCCCCACCAAAGCAGGCTCAGGGCGGCTTATGTTACAGGACATAAAACAACAACAATATAAGTACAACAATATGGATATCAGAATAAAACACAGCATAAAAGCACATTTGTCTAATTTAATCAAAAAGATTCATTTGTTACTGTTCTACATACTTGCAAAAAAATCATTTCTAGTTCTTTATGCTGATGATTTTAGTTAGGAAAATGTTTTAACTAAAAATGTAAACATCGTACATCATTGGGGCTGCATAACCTCACTGTGTTGTAGTGGTTAAAGTGTCAGGCTGGGATTTTTGAAGTCCAGGTTTGAATCCCTACTACATTGAAGCTTGCTGGGTGACCTTGGGCCAGTCACCAGCTCTCAGCCTAACCTACCTCATAGGCTTGTTGTGAGGATAAAACAGAGGAGAAGAGAACAATGTCAACTGTTTTGGGTCCCCATTGGGAGAGAAAAGTGGGATATAGATAAAGCAAACAAAATAAAAAGAACTGTTAAACCCCATAAAGCCACATCATAGGATGTGCTAAGTAAAAAGTGAAGAGGCACAACCGTATGAAGACAGAATATATCACTGCTGATAGAGCCCAAGCACAGATGGATAAGCGGGGTGGGGGTGGGGGTGTTTGTACTGGTTTGTTCCATATTATCACCTGCCATGAAACTGGTCTCTTTCCCTTTGGCCCAAATCCCACATGCATTTGCATGGCTTGATTTACAGAGCACTTAAAACAATTTAGATCATATTCATTTAAAATTATTGTAACGTTCTTGCTCTTTATGGATATATTTTGGTCCTTCATAATTACTTATTAAGTGCTGGTATATATAGATTGATGTAGCTGCAAAAAAGAATGCTTTCTTCCAACTTTGTCAGTCCTGGAAGATGGCCGCTACCTTGACTTAGCCAATCAAGCTACTTGGATCCATGTCATAATAATATCAGTATTAGACTATTGTAATACACACTATATGGGTCTGCCCGTCACCTGGAATGCATGAAGCTGCCTTATACTGAATCTGATCATTGGTCCATCAAGGTCAGTATTGTCTACTCAGACTGGCAGCAGCTCTACAGGATGTCAGGCTCAGGTCTTTCCCATCACCTACAACCTGAATTTTGACTAGAGATGCCAGGGGATGAACCTGGTACCTTCTGCATGCCAAGCAGATCTCCACCATTTCAGATGCCTTTGAAGTCAACCCAGATGTTCCAGTTAGTACAGAATGGTTATTATCAGGAGCTAGATTTAATACACACACCAGCTCTGTTCGGCAGTCTCTCCATTGGCTGCCTGTCAGCTACCAGCATCAGTTCAAGACTTTGCTTGGCCTTGGAACCTCACATCTCCACCTTGCCTCCCTATGTTCCCTTTCTACAAAATCTCCGCTCACCTGTTCAGGGCCTTCTGCAGGTGCCCTCCTGCAAACGGGCAAGATCAACAACTGCCTGTACATGTGCTTTCTCTGTTACAAACCCCACCTTGTGGAATGGCTCCCGTGCTCCTGTCATTCTGCAAGTTATGTAGAATGGAGCTGTTCAGGAAATTTAATAGGGCTATACTACAACAGCTTGCTTCAGGAAAGTGCTCGATAAAGGGAAAGGGGCTATGGATTATACCACTATGTATAGAATGGATTGTGTGCTTGGTTCACATATTACCCTGTTGTCATTTCATTGTTTTCTACTGATGTAATACCATTTTTCTTCATTATATCAATGTTCCTACACTCATTAAGATTTTGGTTATCTTTGGTAATCTTAGTCCTAGTACACTGCTTTGTCAGTGTCTCCTCATAGTGACTGTATCAACCTACTTAGCACTTATTGGGTGGCTATTTTATACACACTGTGTAATCTGCTCTGAATCCTGGTGGGAAAGGAAGACTATAAATACAGTAAATAAATATTTAAACTGTATTACTATCTCATCAGACAAAATAACCTTGAAAACGATGGCATTTTTTTCAAAAGCTTTTATTGATTATTTTGAATAATGGGTCTGGAGGAATAGTCTGCAGAAATAGCAACAGGGTCCACGTCTGGAGAAATTGGCAAATGATACCCGTTTTGAAGCTATCCCTAAAAGGAAATGGGGTAGAAGGAAGTTACTAAAGGTTTGTTAAGAATTTTATGGTGCGGTCTTCAGCAGAGTTGCATCCTTCTAAGGCCACTGACTTCATGGACTTAGACGGGTGCAACACTGCCTAGGACTTCATGCTTAGGGTTGCCAGGTCCATCGGAAATGCCGGCAGGGGGATGGAGGACATTCTGAGAGCAGGAAGTGATGTTGTGTGATGTGCCTACGTCACCCAGAAGTGACATAGGGAAATCGGGGGTGACACCCTGGTTTTTGGGCAAAAGTCTGTGGTAAAATCAGCCTCAAACCCAAAAAACAGAGTTTTGCCCCAAAACAGAGCTCCCCCCCAATGTCACTGATGTACCTATGTCACTTCCAAATGACGTAGGCATGTTGGGTTTGTTTCTGGCGATGTTGCTGTTGGAGAGGGGATAGCCTTCTGATGGCCAGCTGGCCAGTGGCAGGCAGGAATCAGACTAAGAAGGAATGCAGTGGCACTTTAAAGATTTAACACAGTTTATTCCAGCATAAGCTGTTGTGAGTCAGACTTCACTTTATCAGATGCTTCTCCAGTCAGAGTTGATAGTAGCAAGTTAGACCAATATCTGTCAGTGCAAAACGGTTTAATATAAAACTGACCTGGATGACAGTACATTAATTTAAACAAGGTGTTGTACTGATTTCCTAATCAACCTCAAGAAAGATTGTTGTGTTAGGCAGATAAACACTGTATATTGGGAGGAGGGTTTATTAAATTCTGCTTATGATAATAGGTAGATGGGCTAATGGCTGGGACTTCTGGGAGGTTGAGCTTTTGCCCTGGAAAGTAAGAAGTGAACAGGTCCAACTATTAGGGCAGGAGGAGGTAAAACCCACATTGCTGATGGATACTCAACTGGCATCCATAATTCAGGAGCCCTCTATCAACTTCATTTGGTAAGCAAATGATAGCCAAGTTACCAAGCTGTTGAGAATGGTTTGCTGCAGTGAGCATATTTCACAAGTGGTCACAGATCTTTACTGGCACAATTTAATGCCATTATTGATCTTTAAATTCCCAAATAATTTGAGACCAGACTGTTTTGAAGGGCCAGTTTTTCCCGTACAAACTTACCTATCCATTAAAATTTCCATCGGACATCTTTCTCCAGACCATCTTTCCTTTGGTTAGGCAGGTGCCTATCAGAGACCTTTTCTCTGGCTATGCCTTTCCTGGGAGATCATCTTTGTCATCTTTTGATATGCCAGTGAAGTCAGTCTCCAAACTAACTTTTCCTTAAATAAATATGGTATATTGGTTTCATTTTATTGCTGCTACCTTTCAAATACGTTTTAATATTTTATACACTATATTGTTAGTCATTTTGAATGCTCCCATTGTGGCAGAAAGGTAGTATGAATGTTTAAAAATAATGAAATAAAACTGAACTAAAATAAATGTCATAGGAATGCTGGTCTGGACACAAAGTTTCACAAAGTATCTGTAGTGGTAAGTAAGACCCCACATTTTGGGGATATCTATCATATTAACACTAAAAGTAGGCACTGATCTCACCTATACAACATCATTTGTCCTGAAAACTCATTATCTATCTATGATTATCTATCTAGTATTATCTATCTAGTAATATTGATGCTTTTAGTCTAAGGAGAAAAGTTAGATCTAAAGGCAAGAGACAAGGAAAAATACAAAGTAACAGCACAAAACAATGGTAACTAAATTGTCATCTAACAAGACAATCTATAAACAGGAAAAGATTAACAACAATGACATAGCACCATCAACATACATAATCCTGTTCAAGTTAGATCTAAAGGCAAGAGACAAGGAAAAAATACAAAGTAACAGCACAAAACAATGGTAACTAAATTGTCATCTAACAAGACAATCTATAAACAGGAAAAGATTAACAACAATGACATAGCACCATCAACATACATAATCCTGTTCAAGACTACTATTGTCTTTCCACAACGAGTAAAACAAGGTGAGGGAAAGGTGCAGATTAATGGGAGAAGAACATGCATTTATTCTACTTGCACAGTCTTATGCTCAGGGAAAGAAGATCATGTCAAAAGGTTTCAGGGGAAAGGTGGGGGCTGTGGATGGATTTGAAGGAAATAAGGCATGCAGTTTTCTGAAGGTATATAAAGGGAAGGAGGGAAAGAATCATTTGGAAGAACAATAGAGGGATTATGGTAACAAGGTAACAAATCTGACCTTGCATTGGGTACCATCTCCATCCCATTAAAGTTAATGACAGTGCTCCCATAGAATGTAATGGTACAGGTTTATATTCTCTCTAGATGTTAAAGCAAAAAGTACCACAGTTTGTATCTAAAAAACTAGTCATTTAATGATTATAACACAGAGTTTTCTTTTGATACACTTAAAGGACATTCTAATGTTATAATAATCAGAAAACGTTTTCTTATCAAAGCAGATATAATTCATTTGACACCTGAACATTGTAAATAAGCAAGGCAGCTATTTTAAGTCACTGATGAGTGTTCTAGGAGAATGGTGATAGATGTAGTGTTTGGGTACAATTGTAACTCAACACCATTTCTAGTATATATTTAGGAATAGCAGTGTCTGACTGTGCCTGTTACTTCCTGCTGGAGTTCATTGCATGCTGCATTCACAGAATTGTAGATAACAGAGGCAAAAATTACCTGGTGGGTCACCATGGTGGTTTTTTTGGGAGAGGGTGTTGTTTTTTTGTTGGTATTGTATTTATTTAGCACATAAACATCAGGTAGGCATAATATCTTCATGTATATATGTGCAAGAAATAGTTAGCTTGGATAATTAATTTATTGCACAGATATGTGCTGAGTGCTGTGCTTTACATTCAAGGTGACAGTGTCTGGCAAGAGAGCTTATCTATCTTTAAGTGAAGAAGACAGAGCAAGACAGAAGTGAATACAAACTGATAAGACAGGAAAATACCTGGATAAGAGAAAAACATATCCTGGCAGAAATTGTCCTGAAAATGAGATGAATCTGCTTTGGAAAACCTTTCTGAAGGAGTGAATTTAGAGGTGGAAAAGATTTAAAAATGAGACTTGATGTCAAAAGGAATTGTGCTGGGTAGGAGAAAGAGGAAAAAAAAAAAACACCTGTGCAAAGGAAGCGAAAATAGTAAAAGCCCCTTTCAGATGTTATTAATGCATGTAGTGGGAGGCAACAGCACTGGAACTACACAATGCGTTACCTGCTGTTCTCCCAATACATTTGGTTGTCATGTTGTTTGAAAGGGGCAATGCATAGATTTTCCATGCTACATGGAACTCTGATTTTTTTAGGGTTCTGATACTGAAGCTGAAAATCTGTGCATTTTTTTCAGACCCCATGGTGACCATGCATGGTGATCTGTGCATGGTTGGTAGCCTCCTGATATGTACAATTATATAATCTGAAAAGGGCTAACGTGAATTCGGTATGAGTTCAAGCCTGTTTATGACTGAAAACTGAAATCCGTATAGCTAATGCACAAGGGCTGGCCCTTGTGCAGGTAGGAAAATCCACAAAATAGACTCAGCCATGGTTACCAGGATATAGGTTTGCAGAAAAAAAATTGCGGAAAGGGCTGCTCCCTCTATTCCATCCCCTTTTTCTTACAGTTTTAGGAGGAGCAGCCCTTTCTGCAAAAACTTAGTCAGGCTGACCCTGCTGAGCTTCCGAGATCTTGTGAAATCAGGCTAGGGCTTAAAGGCTGAATTAGGATTGTAAAAGTCTGGAACCAATCAGAAACAATTGAAGCACAGCATTTAATGTAACACATTAAGCAATGCAAAAATTAAATAATAGGCTCTTACTCCTATACGGCAGTACAGTCCACAGTCCTTAATCTTTCATCCATGTAGGTTTGTAAACCATTTTGTACAGTGAAGCTGTCTTATCTGTGCAGATAAGGCCCTCTTGAAAAATTCAGTTCTCCTTCAGTGTGGGGAACTCATCTAGGAAGTGGTTAGGTCATGCCTCTACTCACTTGATAGGCTATGCAAATTTCTTTTGTTGCATGGCTCCTATTGGAGGGACCTAGGCTGACCTTTCCAGTTCCTGCATAGCCCTGCACTCGATATGTCGTCTGGAGCTTCAGCTCCAAGCCAGGAAGCTTACAAGAATGAATGAATGAATGAATGAATGAATGAATAAATAAATAAGCAAAGGAAACTTGAAGACCAAGAGAGCCTTTCCTTTCCTTTTAGGCTTGAAGGAGAGACATTTCCTGAGTGGGTGAAAGAAATCACTGAAGATGCCCAGGAAACAAAGAAGAAGAAACGGCCCCCTCCAGCACCCAAGGCTTCAGATGGAGGAGTAATGGCCGCAGCAGATGCCTCCTGGAAGCAGCAGCCCCTTACCTCTGAGGCATCGGGGGTCGGGGAGGAGGCGGCACAGCAGACTGAAGCCGTGATGCTGCTGCAGGTGACCAAGGGAGGCACCAACAGCTTGGAGCCGGACAAGCATACGGAGCTGGCAGGCTCCTGCTCCCCCCAGCAACACATAGCCAAAGAAGATGGTGGCGCGGAGCCCAGAGGTGCCAGCAGGTGGTTCGAGTGGTCGAAGCCTGCAGGCTCCTGCTCCCCCCTGCACCCGAAGAAGGCAGCAAAAAAATCAACTGCCAGGGCAGCCAGCAGCCGCAGGATGAAAGGACGGCGTGGGAATCAGAAAGGGTTGGCGAGCCCCTGTGGTGAGCTCATTCCAACGGGGGAGGCCCAGTTGGGAGCAGCACTGCAGATGGAGCAGGACCGATCCAAGAGCATAACCTAGGCCCCTAGGGAGGCATGAGGGCAGGTAGGACCCTTACAGCCATAATTTCCACCTACTGCAGCCAGCACAGAGCCCAGGAGGCATGGAGCTCTACAATGGCCACATGGCGCTGGGAGCCAGGGGGTGGGATAGCAGCCCCAGGGCAGTTCCCAACAGGACAGTCAAGCCTGGGCCTAGGAGAAGGTCATCCTCAAGGGGCTCCAGGAGGAGGAAACGCCATCCTTCCTCAGATTCGAGATCTTCAGGCTCCAGGTCTCCAGCCACCACAAAGAGTACTAGGACCACTGAGGCACCCAGCCTCCCTGAAGCTTTAGGAGTCTCTGAGGAAGAGGATGGGCACTCTCAAGCCAGTGTAGCTAGGGAATTGAGACAGCCAGCACTGAGAGAAATTCCCAGAGGAGGACATCTTCCCAGCCTTAGTTCTGAGCAGGCAGAGATCACTTTCACCACACCTCATTGGGTGGCAATACAGAGAAAGAAGAAGGGGAATGGTCAGGGAACGAGGCTGAGATAAAACCTACCTCATCCAGATTATTCCAAATTGAGCATTTTCAAGACTGTTAACCAAAGTCATTTCCACACTGAACTACCAGATGGAAGTGGCAGAGAAGCCGAAGTCTTCGGCATCCGCAAACCTTGACCTCAGAGGCTTTAAGAAGCTGGTCACGTTACAGACCTTTTCACCTTTCCCTGATTTCTTTGATGAAATCGTGAAAGCAGAGTGGGCCAACCCTGGGGGGGGGGGCTCTCTGTTGTCCATAGCAAAACGCTTGTACTCCTTGCCAGAGGAGACCATGGAGGACCTCAAGGTGCCCCTAATTGATGCCCCAGTGGTGGTGCTGCATTCAGGGGCAGTGCTTCCCAAGGATGGCAAGAATGCTTTGAAGGACTCCATGGACAGGAAGAAAGAGACAGCATTGAAGAAAGCCCATGAGACCATGTCTCTGGCGATACGTTCCACAGCAGCTCTATCAAATTTCACAAGAGCCATCATCATATTGACAGATACCCTCCTACATAAATCAGAGGTCTGACCTCTGGGCCTCAAAAGGACCATACTGAAGATGATGTGATCGGTGGAGTTTGCCTCAGATGCATCTCAGGACAACATACAGTTCTGCACCAGGGTGCAGGCGTCTAACATCATAATTCGACGGAATATTTGGCTTAAACATTGGAAAGTGGACATGTTATCTAAAAGTAACTTACCCACAGAGAAGTTCTCCAGCAGGCTCCTATTCGGTGAATCGAATCTCAACAAGGCGAAGGTGGAGACAAGGGAGAAAAAGAAGGCCATGCTCTCTCCTATCATAGAGAGAGACTCGAAGCACAGATCTACTCACTCCTTTCGTGGCTTCCACAACTCCAGCTGAGGATAAGAAGGAAGGGACTATAAGACATACAGAACCTTCAAGTACAGTCCCTGATACAACACCAAGCTAGTGCTGTCACTCAGAAATGAAAAGGGTGCACCAATTAAAAAGCAGTCCACATGACTATTGCATAGGAGGTCAGCTCCATGCCTTCAAAAACGTCTGGAGCCAAACCACAAGCGACCAGTGGGTACTGTCAATCATTTCATAAGGCTACAGAATAGAACTTACGGGCACACCACATCACAGCTTCAGACCCTTGCCAGACCCAGAACAAAAGGCCAACATCTTCAATTGCAGAAGGCCGTCCTGCACTTGATGAACATTGGCACCATAGAAGTTCCCAAAGAGCAGGACTTCAAAGGAGTGTACTCCATCCTCTTTGTGGTTCCAAAGAAATCAGGGGACTGGAGAGCAGGTCTGAATCTGCGAAATCTCAACAGATGGGTAAAAAAGAGGACATTTCGGATGGAATCTCTATGCCATATATTGCAGATACTACATCAAGGGGACTTCTTGACCTCCATGGACCTCAAGGAGGTGTACTTGCACATCCCGATGCACCCAGACTCCAGGCAATTCCTACGCTTCTGCTTCCAGTACAAGGCATTGCCCTTTGGCCTTTCTTCAGCACCCAGAGTCTTTACCAAGGTCATAGTTATTCTGGTGGCATCACTGCGCCTGGAGGGGATTCACATGTATCTGTACCTGGACAAAATGTTAATATGGGCAGAGAACTATGAAATGGCATTGCACAACACACAAAGAGTGGTGGACATCATTCTGTGTGCACACAGATTCTTCATCAACGAGAAGAAGAGCAATGTCACCCCTTCACAAGATCTTGTACACCTGGGAGCCAGACTGAACACAAAGCAGGCCACGGTCCCCCTATCAGAGGAAAAGTACCTAAAGATCCAAGCCTTGGTGCAGAGTGTCAGGTCCAAGAAAAGAGTGGACCTGATGCACTTGGCAGCCCTGCAGGGCCTGATGATATCAGGTGGGTGCAGTTTCATGCCAGAGCCTTACAGTGGGTTCTTCTCCCCTTCCAAACAGAGATCTCCCAGAGAAAACACATCCTGGTAGAAATGACAGAAGGGCTCATGAGGGAGGTCATATGGTGGACTACACTATCGAACTTGAGCAAGACCATCAGCTTCCTTCAACCTCAGCAACTTGTGATAACAGATGTGAGCAAGAGGGGTTGGGGGCCCACTGCAGCACTGCACTGACAACATGACGACAAAAGCATGCGTCAACCGACAGGGAGGCACCAGATCGAAGTCCCTCTTCACGGAACCAAGGAGTTTGCTGCGATGGGCAGAGAAGAACATTGCAAGCATCAAGGTGGAACATCTGAGGGGTCAGTCCAATATCCAGACAGACTGGCCTAGCAGGGAGGACCTGGATCCAGGAGAGTGGGCCCTGAACAAGGAGGTCTTCATTCAAATTGTGCAAAGATTCAGGCCCCCCGAGATGGACCTGCTAGTGAATTCAAAGAACCACCAGGTTGAGAGGTTCCTATCTAGATACCAGGACTCTGCTGCAGAAGGCCCGTGGCCCACCCGTGGCCAGACGGTCTCCTGTACACTTTTCCTCCCACAGCTCTCATAGGGAGGACACTCAGCAAGATCAGATGGAACAAGGCAGAAGTGGTATTCATGGCTCCCATTTGAGCCACTGAAGATGACAGATCTCCGCCCCCTGTCATGGAAGGTGGCCTTCCTCGTTGCAGTGAACTCGACCAGGAGGGTTTCTGAACTGGCAGCACTATCAGCTAGGAAGGAGCTATGCATATTCCAGAAGGAGTTGGTATCCCTGAGGATGGATCCATCTTTTCCTCCCAAGGTGAATTCCACCTTCCACCTCAACCAGCTGATTACATTACCTTCATTCTGCCCCAATCCGAAGCACCTTAAAGAAAAAGCCTAGCACAAACTGGATGTACGGCAAGCTGTCCGTATATACCTCAACAGGACAGCACCATTTTGAAGGTCAGACTTGCTGTTTGGGTTACACAGTGCCCCAAACCAGGGGAAGAAGGTCTCGAAGACCATGGTGGCCTACTGGATTCGACAATATATAGCCAAGGCCTACAAGGTGCAAGGACTTGCTCCGCCAGCCCAGGTGATGGCATACTCCACAAGAGCAGCGGCGGCATCAGCAGCCTTTTCCACAAAAGCAACGGTGGAAGAAATATGCAGTGGCTACCTGGACCTCCTTTTCCACGTTTGTGAAGCACTACAGGCGGCCTCCGCCAAGGCAACCTTTGGCAGATGAGTATTACAACAATGATTGAAGATATGACCGTATCAAAAAAAAAAAGGAGAGAGAGAAAAGAAAAACTAGAGAGGGCAATGACACAAGGTACAACTTGTGTACAGCTAACTGCTTCCTGGATGACTTACCCCCACTGAAGGAGAACGGTACATTGGACCTTACCTGAAGGTTCTTTCTCTTCAGTGGGGGAGAAGTCATCCACATCCCACCCTAGAACCAATACATCAAATCCAGCAAAGGGTGGCACGTGGAGCAATGAGTGGAAATAAGTGCATCATAAATGGCGAGAGATGAAGACAAAGAACAGAGAACAAGAGTGGACAACGGACAGGGCTTGGACATGACTGGAGAGGTCAGCCTAGATCCCTCCAATAGGAGCTACGCAACAAAAGAAATTTGCATAGCCTATTGAGTGAGCAGAGGCATGACTTAATCACTTCCTGGATGACTTCTCCCCCACTGAAGAGAAAGAACCTTCAGGTAAGGTCTGATGTACCATTTTGCATAGCTTGTGGAAAGCCAGGAGAGTGGAGGCCATTCTATGAGGTGGGAACCACAATGTAGAAAACACACATATGGGCAGTTGTTGATTTTGCCCATTTGCAAGTTGGCACACGCAGAAGGCCTTGCTCAGATGAGCAAATCTGTTGTGGTGGAGCATAGCGGGAGAGGTGGTCCCACAAATAAGAGAGACCATAGCTATGAACAGCTTTGTATATCTTAAATTGAGCCTGGTAACAAATGGACAGCCAGTGAAATGTCTGCAGAATGGGAGTAATATGCCTGTTTCATCTAGTTCCAAGCCATTAGTATGAGGATTTATTATTTATTTTAAAAGCTGTGACACACTGCACTTATAAGTGCTGTATAAACATGGAGTGAACTGTGAAGGATTAATGCCTCATAGAGCCAGAGAGCCTTGAGTGACAGGCTGCTCAGAGGAATTTGATTGGTTACCATCAGTTGAGCAGAAAGACTTGGAAACTGACTGCTGAAGAGAACTCAGAGTTTAGCCCTGACAGTGGAAAGTTTAACTCTAACTGAGGAAAGTTTAGCTCTGACTGAAAACAGTTTCATACTGACTGAGGGCTGGGAATATTGACAAGGAGGAGTGGGCCAGGAAAAGGGGCAGATCTAGTTAGAAAAGAGATTCATTGCCCAATTGAAGGGAAATAGTTCAAAGAGTAGAGTGATCCCTCTACTCTTTGAAGGAATCTGGGTACTTGATAGTATATCCCTGCCTTCTGAAATATGAACAGTCAGTTAAACTGAAGAAAGTGGAGTGTTTAGGAAACACTGAAACTAAAGCCACTCCTCTCTAAGATTCTTTTTGTTTTTTTGCCCTCCGAAGGGGATTTTTTATTGCATTTTCTGTAAACTACGAAGAAAATTGGGATGGGGAATCTAATATCTACAGGAAAAAGAAAAGCTAACCACTAAAAACCGAAGAAATGAAGATCATTAAATAAGCTTAGTAAGTATTAATCTACACTAATAATAAAACAATGTGCTTGAATGTTTAAAGCTAGCCGCTACCCTCCAAATGCCAATAAAAGTTACTGTTTAGGGCAATCCCACAAGTATCAACATAACCGTTTCTTAAAGGTGGAAAACAGAGTTCCTCAGCATCTCATTTCTTAACATTTCTTTTCCTCAAATCATAACCTCTTTTGGGGGCCGCAGCTCCCAAATCCAAATCAGAGTCCCCCCCAGTAGTTGAAGAAGTGCCTTCACCGCTTTCTTTAACTTGATCTTCTTCCTTGTCTTCTTCTCCGGACCCTTTCAGTTGCTGTCTCAAAAACTCCTTTGCTTTCTTAACAGAGTCAATTCTTTCCTTTTTGTCATTTAATCTGAAGAGGATACCTTCAGGAACCAACCATTTGTACTGGATGTTATTTGTCTGTAAAAACATTGCCAAGTCTTTGAATTTCTTCCTCTTCTTTCTAATTTCAAATGGAATGTCTTTTAATATCGGGATGGTATTTCCGTTGATTTTCTGGAGTGTTCCTGATGTTGCTTTCAAGATTGAGTTTCTCAGATGTCTTTTTGAGAAACCACTATTTCCCCAGGCAGATTATTTTTTTAATAAATTCAGAATATGATCTATTGACCACATCCATTTCGCTTTGAAGATATTCCATTTTCAAATCTGCAACTGGCGCCAGTAGATCTCCCAGCAGTTGTTTTAGATTATCTCCTTTTGTCTCAGGAATCCCTTGGAACCTCAGGATAAAGTTTGCTTTTTCCATATGAAGCTGTAAAAGCTGCGGTTCATCAGTTATTCTCTTTTTCTCCAACACCTGCACCCACTTTTTCACCTTCATGGCCTTGGCATTGACCTCCTTCAGTGACTCTGCTGTTTGCTCTGTCAATTTCTTAGTCTCGCTCAGTTCTCGTTGTTAGGCAGCAAAGTTCTGGTTCAGAGTAGTCAGTTGCTGGTTGATGTTTGTCATCTGGTCCAGCAGAGTGTGCAAGGAGTCAGCTAATAACTGAGAAAACTCGTTGGTAGCTTCCACTCTCGGACTTCTACTTCCAGAAGGGGGCTTAAGCTGGGATACTTTCTCAGCTTTCCGTCCCGCCATTTTTGAGGATTGTTTACATTTTCTAAAGTTTGCCAAAGTCTCTGTTTTTCACCGGACCATTTAGCTACGTTCTTGTGCATTCCCTAAATCAGTTCATAAAGCTTTTGGATCTGGTGCTCTCCTTTTAAAATGCTCCATACAACTTTCGCGTATGGGAGTTCCCTCCCCCGCTCACTTATATCGGAGGGGCTTTCTTGCCAAACACCAGCATTTTTCTTTCAATGCAACTCACAGTTCATCGTTGGTCCTGGGACCCGCCAAAGGTATGTGTAATACACCCTATCTTCATCTGCTTGTCCCGGTCAGCGACTCTGGAACCATACGGTCGCACAGCAGTAGGACCTTTGGGGCGGAGGGAAGCCTCAATTCCCCGGCAGCAAGCTGGTGAAGAGGCAATCCCTCAAAAGTCCCATGACTAGGAGCCCAAACCCACGGATTCTGGGGGTGGGGGCAGTGAACAATCACACCCCCTCCTATCCCCTTTTGGATCGCGACCCTGGGAGCTCACCAGGGTCGTATTTGCCATCGTGCCGCCAAAAACCGGAAGTCTCCTAAGATTCTGATACTTTGTGAAAAGCTAAAAAACTCTCACTTGCTGGAAACATATGAAAGTGAAATTACTAAGTTATCTCAGAGTTCATTACTGATTATCTCAGACATTTTACCCCTGATTTCATCTGACCTTCCCCCTCTATGTTGAATAAAATACCTTGTTTATTTTTGAACGTTCTAAAGCATGTGCCATTTTCAGAAATTTAAATTAAAGAGGTGCTCTTGTCTATTCCCTCTTTTTGTGCTGAGCCAGCATCAAAATACAATTAAGTGACAGGGTGGGACAGCCATCTTCAGAAAAGAAGAAAATAGATAATGGGGCTGCTCATCCAGAAAGGAAGGAAAAATGAAGGGAATGGGGCTAGGTCATCATAGAAGCATGTAAGATGTCTTTTTAAAAAATATAATGTAGTAGGTGCTAACATGCGAACTTTTTGAGGTTCTTTGGCATTTTAAATACGTGATACAGTTTTTTTGTTTCCAAATTTCAACTCATGCTTTTTAAATTTACATCATACACTTACCTGATCCTACTTGGATCTGTCTATTTAGTGTAGGGTTTCCTCCCCCCATAATTATTAAATTTATCTTATGTTGTTATAGTAATTGATTTTCATTTTATAAAACATTGTGTATTCTGTTACTCCTGTATAGTTAACTGGAAGAATCTCTCAAGAAAAATACAACAGAGTTTTTCTAGTTTTAACCAGTATGCAAATGGCAGCAATGATAGGGTAATACCATAACATCACCATACATTACTTAACTACAACAGACAACTCTTTAGTCCGTTTTTACTTTTGAAGTGGAAATACTGAGCCTCTCTTCACACTAATGCCCAGATTCACTGTTCCTGGTTCTCCAGTAAATGTACAAAACTCCTCTACAGTGGAATGAGTGAGAAGATACCCATACGTGGAATAACTCCATATATTTAAATACTCTGTCTTGTGTTTTGTGGCATCATATGGATTGGGTGTAAAAGATGTGATAAAAAATACCGCAAAGCTGTTAGATGCACACTGGCCATTGCATTTGTTAATTGCCTCAGCAGGTGTTGGTATTGCATTGTGAATGGAGTCCATTTTGGTCTCTTTCCAGATGGATGCCTGCCTGCAAAGAATCAAAAGGGAAACAATAATAATTACTAGTGATCACAACAAATAGCATATGGGCTCTCCCAGGTGATGATTAATAGCTGCCCCCCCCCCCGAGAGAGCTGGCAGCCCAGATGGGCGTAGGCCAGGCGAAGGAGACTCGGGGAGGGGCTGAAGGATGGAAGGGCATGGGGCAAAGGAACCAATGCAGCAGCAGCCTGGGTGAGTGGCATGTGTGCTGCCTACAGGCTGTCTCTTAGCAGGGAAGGGAAATGCTGGCAATAGGTGAGTGTGGGAGGGAAGGAGCCTGGGGGGGATAAAATGAGGTTTCAAGAGCAGATGAGGAAAGAAGTGATAGTTAGCTACCCCATGTAGAGGAGGAACTAGGTGGAGCCTCCCATCCCATTCTGAGGCCTGTGGAATCCTCCCTCTGGACCAGATGCAAGGAGGCAGACTATAAACTACCTCAGGAGAAGCAGGCAGAGCCTAGAATAAGTACACGTGTGAAAAATATCAGAAGACTTAAAAACCTTTAAATTAACTTATGTAATGTAATGTGTTTTCTGGTTGATAAAATGCAGGCTTTTTTCTTACCAAAATGGATATTTTGATTTTGGACATGGACACTTAATTTGAAGCAAAATCAAAATACAGGTTCTTTTAAAATCATTATTCAGACACATTACACTAGACTTCAAAAATGGGAATCCAGATTTTTCTTCTGCCCTATAGACAGAGGTTTTCAACATTATTTTACCAGAAAACATAAATTAATGTAGAGATTTTTTTCCTTGCTAGCTTTATCATTTTTGTATGTATTTATTTTATTTAATTAAAACACTTGCAATGCTGCCTTTCTACCTAACTTAGGGTCCTCTAGACAGTGTTAAAATGCAGATAAACATATGTATTGCAGATGTTGCGGTAGTGGATATGAGTGATGTTTCCAGACAACCATCCTTATTCTACCATCTTGGAGTACGTGAAAGCTTTGACATGGCCAATAATGTTATACTCTACAATGACACTGATGCTGATACTGCTCAGTCACTGAAGGTAGGATTCCATTTATTCCCCAGTTGGATGTCATCATGAATTACTTCATTTGCCTGTGTAACACTGTTGAGCTAAAAGTTGAGCTGAAAGGGTATCTCATGTATTACAATATAGCTGTAAATGTGAAAGTTTGTAAACTGTTCTGACTCCAGGCACAAGAGCGAGATGGGTCTTCCTGAGTAGCTTGGGTCTAGAGTCTGGGGTCGGGTTTGGAGCACAAGAGCTTTGTGAAATGGATGATACAGCAAGATTTCCCACCACCTCCCTTACTCTCAGCCCAAGGCTGAGGGGAAAGCAGCCCCACTTGGGACTTGATTGTCAAAGCTAAACTGGGGCCAGAATCCTCAAAGGGTCATGTCCACTGGAACCATGGTCTGCCCCAAGAGCTGGAGCATGGGCTGCAAGCCTGGCACCTTGTCTCTGCCAAACTACTTCTGTATGGGCCCAATGTCTCTGCTGCTCCTGCTGGGTGGCCCAGAGCATGTTCTCAGTGGCAATGGGAATGGGATCTGAGGGAAATCCTGTGGTGCTGAGGATCCCTGGGGCCTCCAGATCTGGCTCAGACTGGAACTCTGTCTCTTCCTGGAGCTCATCTGAGTCTTCCTCTGATGTGTCTGAGCCTGGCTCAGTGCACTAGTCATGATATTAACAATGACAAACATGACAAAGTTTTGAGTTGCAACTAATGTCTTATGCATAATTTAGGTGTATAGAATATCTGACAGTTTTAGTCAGCTGGGTATATGACATACACCTAAAATAGCATTCATATTATATTCCTTTGGTGTTTGGTATCGTGGTTAAGTGCGTGGACTCTAATCTGGGAGAACCGATTTGATTCCCCACTCCTCCACTTGCACCTTGCTGGATGACCTTGGGCAAGCCATAGTTCTGATAAGAGCTTTTCTTGAAAAAAGAGCAGTTTCTGTCAAGAGCTCCCTCAGCCCCACCTACCTCACAGGGTATCTGTTGTGGAGAGTGGAAAGGAAAGGAGTTTGTAAGCCGCTCTGAGACTCCCTTGGGTAGTGAAGGGCGGGGTATAAATCCAATCTCTTCTTCTTCCTCTTCTTATACAAATTTCCCCACTTTTCTTTTCCAGGACATGGTGTCTCAGAAAAACACAGTAAGTATTTAATAGCCTATGTTCTTTCAAAAAATAAATGTTAATTTTAAAGGGATTCTGTGCAAGGAAAACTCTTCCTTGGCACTAATAAATTCACATGTGCACAACAGGTATGCAGAGTTTGCTTCTACATGTATTCAGTTAATGCATAAGAGCAACCCTGCCGTATCAGGCCAAAAGATTCATCTAGTCAGTCAGTCACTTTCATTGGCATGTACAAATACTACAAACAGCAGTTGAACGGGGGGAATGGACAGACACAAAGACAACTATATAAAAGTTTGTGGTATTTAAAAGAGAAAATTAATACAATAACATTTCCTGACGGACTCTTATTGTGTACTGTAAAAACAGGGCTACCTTGTCAGTAACTTCCGGTAAACAATTGTTCAGGATACGATAAACCTTAATGTGATCAGAAAGGTCCACCATTCCAGCTAAAAATAAATTTAAATGTTTAGTACGCAAGTCTGCATATAAGCAGCAGTGGAGAAGGACATGTGACATGGATTCAATGCAGCCGGAATTACAGAGACAAGTCCTAGCTAAGTATGCAGTCTTATTAAATCTACCATATAGGGCCACCGAGGGCATAGCATTGAATCTTGCCAGGGAGAAGGCTCCAAGCTTGTAAAAGGGATAAGTAAGAAGTCATCCAACCTGTAGTAAGAGAAACTTCAAAACTGAGAGGGGAACAGGACCATCTAGCCCAGTATCCTGCTTCCTGCAGTGACCAGCCAGGTGCCTACAAACAATGTACCATAATCTTTTCCCACCATTATCTCTCAACAACTGATACTGGTGGCCTCTGAACATGAAAACTCCTTGTAGTTATCCTAGCCAGTAGCTGCTGATACATACGTTCACAAATAGTGAATTGTAGTTACAGAGATTTTTTGTTTTGCTTTCCCTTTTTAATTGCTTTTAAAAAAATGCTGTATTTTTTAAAACCCATGGCTTCCGTGTCTAAGCTTCTTACTATATAAGTAACCACGGACTTGTATTTTATTAACCAATGCATTTCCCCTCATGCATATCAAAACCATATTTTTCTGTTTAGAGAAAACAACCTCTCTTAATTTGAATCAAGGATGGAATGTAATGGAGAACCAGCTCCCCCTTTTGCTATTGCCATTCTGTTTCTGCCTAAGGTCCAGAGCAGTATCATGGAATAGTGAGAAAACCCTGAGCTTGTAGGGGAAAGATATACAAAAAGGCATTGTTTGGGGGTCAGCTAGATTAGTATGTCCCTATCTCTAGAACTCTACCACACTTTCCAGCTCCCTGTTTTTTAGAACTCCACCCTAGTGATTCTTGATTTCCTTCTCCTCTTCCTTCTGCTGTTGTCCTTCTCCCCATTCATTCATTTCCCAGCTCACCACCTTCACTTGAAAACTGTAACCGAAATCACATGAAGTAGTTTGGCTGGAGAAGGTGGAAGACAGAGCTTGTGTATTGACAGCATCATTTTTGTTTAGAATCACATCTTCTATGTATTTTCTAAGGTACTACTTCTAGTAGCCTGGGAAGGCACGAAATTTGAGGACACAGAGGCTTAGAGACTGTGACCAAGTCCACAAAAGCAGTTGTTCCACCCTCAGTCTCCTGTTTCCACCGGTTGTACTACTCAATTTCCCACTATTTGCTGTGCAGCCGTATTTTGCCCCATATCTCCCCCCGCCCCGATTTCGCCGTCTTCTTAATCCTTAAGACGTGGGGGAAATCGGAGGGAGATGCAGGTCAAAATGCAGCTACGCAGTAAATACAACCGGGGATATTGGGAGACTGAGGGCGGAACAACTGCTTTTGCAGAATTGGTCTGTGATGTGTAAGCAGAGCCATAAACAGGTTTTGGGAAGTTTCGCTTGTTCGGAACCTTTCCTATCTTTATATTATAGTGCCCTGAAATTGGTTGCACATGCTCTTCGGTAAACAAATGTAAGCAAGAATATAAAAAGTTTGACTTAGCACAAGTGACTACCTTGGACTTTTATCTTGTGGTTTCCACTTGTGCAAGAGCTTCTGTGCAAGTAAAATTTTACATTGGCTGTAATCCAGAGTTTATGGAGTACATAGCCAACACATTCCTGCCAGTTTAAGAGCTGGTGGCAACATTGCAGTAACTTTAGTCTGTTTTAAAATAGGAATTCAGCCCACCATATGTCCGAAGGGTGTTTCTTTCAAGTCACACCCATTGAGATATCTAATAATCATCAAACAAATTGCCCTATTTTGTATGTCAGCATAAAAAACAACTAATTTTGCCCAGAGTTGCATAACTACCCCTGGACTGGTAAATGCTGTGTATGCCATGTTTTGGGACAGTCATTAGGGATAAGCACAACCTGGAAAAATGTGGTTCAGTTTGTGGCCAAACCACAAACTGAACCAGGAGGTTTGTTCATGAACTGAACCAGTTCTTGGTTTTTGGCCCCACAGACCCCATTGAAAGGGGCCACTGTCCCTTTAAATGAGGTTTGCAGAAATCCTAAAAAAAGCTGAAGGATGGGTAACAGCCTGCTCTCTGCTGCTCAGCTGTTTCAGGCTGTCTTTAAAGGGACTGCAGAAGGCATCCCAAAACAGCTGAGTGGTAAGGAATACTTCCCTGCTGCTCAGCTATTTTTTGTGCTTTCACAGGGAACAGAAAGCAGGGGTTTAACCTAAGGGACACAGAGTCCTTTTAAACCCCTGCTTTATGCTTCATGAATCACCTGTTGGGCTGCCCCTGGTTGACCTTAGGCACTTCTCTCTCCACCATGGTGCTGGGGGTCTCAAAGGGGCAGCTGGGGGTCTCAGTAATCAGGTGAGGGGCCTTGGCCAGCCAGCAGCAGACATCCTCTGGAGTTGGACTTCCCTCTCTCTCTCAACTGCCATCCATTGCCACTCACCTGTTCTCCTCCTCGACCCCATCCTCCTACCTCCTTTTGTACTCCCCCATCCTCCTTCCTCATCCCCTCTTCCTTGCCCCAGTGGCCCATCTGCCTGTCCGTCCTCTCCTCCCCTGTCCCTATTGGCTAAGGTCGACTGCCCTTTTAAGGGCTCCTTCCTCCCCTCCCCCCTCACTCATCCTGGACAGGGTCAGCATCTTGCACCGTTTCTCTCTTGCTGCAACTTGCAGGCAGGCCTCCTGGCTGCATTGCCAAACTTGTCCTGCACCCTGTCTCCCATCCTCCCTTGTTGCCCATCTTCTGTGCGAGCACCCTGCTAGCTCCACTCGCGCTCTTCTGCTGTGGCCAGCTGGCGGGTCCCCAGGTGGTCAGATGCTGTCGCCTCTGTATCGCTGCCCAGACCCGGAGCCAGCAACGCTGGGTAAGTCTCCATTTGGAACATCCAGGGGTGGTGCGGGGAAGTCCAAATCCGGGCACCACCATGAATTGCTTTAAAAGTTCATGGAAGTTGATGATGGTAGATCTGTCACAAACTTTGGTTCACTAATGACAAACAGAGCACAATTCATGATGAATTTTGCTTCATGATTTGGTTCCTACCCATCCCTAACAATCATACAACTGCCTACTGTGCATGCAGAGCTATCTGTGCATTAGGTTCGTATATGACATTGCTCTAAGCCAAGGGTGTCAAACATGCAGGCCATAGGCCTGATCCGGCCCCTGCAGGGCTGGTGTCTGACCTGCAAGCAACTGCTTCCTTCTCTCAGCCACTACTACTGCTGCAAAGGGAGAAGGAAAAAGAGAGTGTATGCGCACACCAGATAAAAGTCTCATCTGCTCTTTCCTGCTTCCTCCTCTGAAGCTGCTACTGCGTTGCCAAACCTCTCTTCCTCCTTTAGGGAGGAAGCAAGGGAAGGAAAAAAAGAGTACACATGCATGCAACAGACAAAAGCTCTCTCCACTGTCTCCTGCTCCCTCCTCTGGGACTGCTGTGTTCCCAAGCCTCTCTTCCCTCATTTGGAGAGGGAGTCCCATGGCACCTTCAGGACCAGCAAAGTTTTTTCCAGGTAGAAGCTTTCCTGTGCATTGCACATTTCTTTAGAGAGAGGGAGGGAGATTCTTCTGACAAACCCTGTTCTGCCATTTACTTGGAGACCTGATCACACACACGCACACACTCATGTTAAAAAAAGGAAGAGTGGGCAAGAAATAGATGCATCTGGGTTAAGGGGGATTAAAGGGAAATTATTTTGGCTTATTTTGAAAAGTTTTTTTTAAAGATTCTATTTCTCTTTGCCTATCTGGGATTTTCTTTCAAAAAGACCCTGATTAGGAATTACGACATTTGAGTTGAATTCCGTGGTTTAATGACTGGAAGTAGATGGTTAAGTATTTAAAAATACATTCATAGTTCTATATATTTCAGTTCAACACCTGGTCTCCTTCTCTCCCCTCCCACCTCACTGGCTGCCTTTCTTCACATTAACCTCCCCCACTTCCTTTTTAAACTTTTTATTGTCATCACTAGCAGTGAGTGGATTTTGTCCAGTCTGAAAGCAACACATTATTTCACTTGGAGAGATACCTCTTTCCAGTTCTAACAGATGAAAAAAAGAGAAAGAAACCTAACAGCACAGCTTGCAATCGTTATTAGTAGAAGGAAGCAAGAGTCCAGTAGCACCTTAATAACTAACAAAATTTGTAGCAGAGCATGAGCTTTCATGAGTCACTGGTCACTTCTTCAGATACAGCTAGAATATGAGTCCATCTGTCTTTATATCTTGGTGAGTGAAGTGATATCAGATACCAAATAACAACTATTGGCAATGAGAGAAGAAAGCTAGATTTCAGTTCTGCCCAAGAGGATGCATTGAGCTTCATTATCAGTTGCAATTTATCAGTCTCTCTTTCTAATCTCCCTTTGAAATTCCTTTGTAAGAGGACTGCTACTCTTAATTCAGCAACTGAATGTCTTGGTAGGTTAAAATGTCCCCATACTGTTTTTTTTTGGTTAATGTTGTGGTTTCTTATAGCTGTAGAAAGAATAAGAATCCAGTAGCACCTTGAAGACTAACAAAATTTGAGGCTGGGTATGAGCTTTTGTGAGTCACTACTCACTTCTTCAGACTTACTCTTTGCATCCTCCTGGACAGAATCCTCCTGGACCAAACTGAGGTTTCCTGTTCCATTACCAATGATGATGTCTCCACGCCTACTACGCCTCTGCATATCACACCTAATCCAAACAAGCCTATTGCCATTCGGCATCTGAAATCATCTTTATAAAATTTATATTTCCAGTACCTTGTGTTACATTTTATGTAGGGTTGCCAGAACCCCTGGTTTGGCAGGGGCCCCCCACTTTTGGAGGGTTCTATCCGCCGCCGGCCAGATGGCCAGCGGGGGAAGCCCCGCCCCCAGGCCCAACACCCACAGCCACCCCTCTCCCTTCTCTCTTGAAGAGCTCCCTTTAAGCGCAAAGAGCTGATGTTTCCCTGCTTACCCGAATGCCAGCTCTGTTTAAGTACAGGCAGCCTTCTCCGCGTGCTCGATCTCGAGCAGCACTTAAAGGGGCAGTGCAGGAAGCTGGCGTTTCCCCACGAGCCTGATCTCTGCTCAAGATGGAGCATGCGGGGAAGGCTGCCTGTACTTAAACGGAGCTGGTGTTTGGGTGAGCGGGGAAATGCCAGGCTCTCTGCACTTAAAGGACTCCCTTTAAGTTCAAGGTGCCAGCATTTCCCCACGTGTAACGGGCATGCGGCGGGGGGGGGTGCGGATGTCCCCAATGTGACGTCATCACGTCGGGGATGCCCCTCCCCCTCCAGGAACGCCCCCCCAAAGTCCCCCACTGGGGGTGAAGATGGACTTGGCAACCCTAATTTTATGGCACACATGGCCCAGCCCGGCAAAGTGACATTTATGTCAGATCTGGCCCTTGTAACAAATGAGTTCAACACCTAATCCAATCGAGCCTATTGCCATTCGGCATGTGCTCTAAATCCTCTTTGTGGCAGCATGTTTAAAGCCGGTGCACACCAAATACTGTTGGTGCCATCCTAAAAAAACTTTCCTGGTCAAAAGGACAGACCTGAGTAGGATTCTGAGTAGATAGGTTTACCAACCTCCAGGTATGACCTGGGCTTCTCTCGGACTTACAAGTGTTCTCTAGACTATGGATCTCTATGGCATCACATCCCTTCCCCACACTCTGTCCCCTCCAGGCACCATCCCCAAATCAGAAAATTCCTAGCTCAGAGTTGGCAAATCTATGAGTAGACTTGTTTAGGGTTGCTCTCTCAATCACATAACTGCCTCAGTATATCATGCTGGTGAAACATGCAGTACCTATTGTGTACTTTGTATGATCCTGTGATTCAACCCTGTGTTGAAAGGTAATCTGAGAACTGAGTCTTTGATCAAAACAAACAAGAGATATATTAAGACTTCTGAGATAGGTCTCTTAAGTCCATCTGTGCATGATTTTTAGCTCTTGAATATTTTGAATGAGGCATGTGAGTTTACTGTATATATTGTATAACTAGAATTTTAAAAAGCTGGTGTCCTTTTAAAAAAGGGAAAGTTGGAAAATAATTTTTGCTATCAAGTGTGTAGATAGCATCCTTACACTCCTTTAAACATTTAAATCAGAATTTTATCAAAGAAAGAGGAAGCAGAATATTAATTTTAGAAAAACAAGCTTGCCAGAAGTTGAACACATCTTTTGGGATATGGCCTTTGAACTTTGCTGTGCTAAATGTGAAAATCCTTCAGTAGGTAGTAGGTATTTTGAATGATAAGGCTTGGACACAGATTTAAGCCTTTACACAAGGGGAAATAATGCAGATTAATAAACATTCCCTGGGTTGTGTTTTCTGTTGTTTTAGCTATGAAATGTTCAGAGATAAGACTGAAAGGAGAGTTTCCTTTTGCTGATTCCTTCAAAACAAACAAAGTTCTGCATTGCTAATCTACTGCCCAACAGAGAGCCTTAAATCATGAATTAGGAGTTGCTGCTTACATCTTGGAGTTCAGTTCCCAAAGCAGAACTGGCCTTGCATATAATTAAAGGTCACAATGCTGTGCCCCTTTATGTGGCAGAAGCTCCTTGGAGAGTTGAACTCTGGTCACCTATTTGCACCAGCCTTTCAAAGCACTTATCTATAAAGTAAATTACAAATATTCAGCCTGATGGAACAGCTTTTTCTTTCTCAGAGCGTTACTATGGTGAGACCATGGTTTGGGTACAGAGGTGAGATTGTACTGTTTGATATTAAGAAGTCAATGTAATATGTGGAATAGATATCTAATATATTCATTAACGGCATATGTACTAGAGTTCCAAACTGTCCAGAATCATCTGAAACAGAGAGAGACAATAAAGATGATTGCAGTAATGAATGGGCGAGGTAGATCTTTGACCATATGTCTGTTGTTTCATTTGAATATGTGCATTATGTTAGGCAAAAATTAAATTATGATGAGCCATCTGGATTCACTATGTCCTTTGCTTATATCATTCTAATTGTACATAAATAGCAAATTCTCTTGTCTGAAGTCTGATTAACAGAATGTTTTGTGCGTCCCTCTGCCTGACAGCACAATTAAATTAATGGCCTATGGAGGGCCCAAAGCATTTAATGATTGTGGAGTTCAGATGCATGATAGTGTTTTTTACAGGACTTTATTAAACATGCGACAACATAGTTGATTTAGACAGTGAGGTTTCAGATAACATAAAAATTAATCTGACACTAACTAGCATTGGACATCTGCCTATTTGCACTCTGAAGTTGGTTTCTCTAGTATAGAAATTGCAACGAGAAATGCACCTTGTATATCATAGCTCTCAAACATAGGGTTTTAATGTGCCTGATAGTTTCCAGTTATGTCCCAAAGGGTAATGGTAATAACAAGAGGATATCAGAACAAAAAGGGTCTTGCAAACCAGCTTTTGCTTATAAAGACAGACTTAGATGTGTTCTACCCAGATAAAAAAAGTCCTTAGAAATTTTAGAAAGCTGCACTTAGGCCCCAAATTTGTCACCTATTCTAACCAGATTAAAGCACAAAAATGTGTGCCACATATTATATAATAATAACAATTTAGTCTAGTAGTGGAATGTTTTAAGCCAAATCAAATGTTGTATATAAATTCATATCAGCAAAATGAAATAGTTTAAGACACAAGTTGCCAGTTTTTGAAGAACGGGCATGATGCCTCTTCTTGAAATAGGGAGCTTTTTACATAAACGCATACCAAAGCTAGGGTGTGTCCAAGATCTTACCTTCTCCCCACAAGCAAACATGTCTTTAGGTCGATGATCACTCCATCCATTTCCTTAGCTCCCTGCAGGCCTCCACTGCCCAACTGGGTGAAGTACTGCACTACTACATCAACAAGCGGCCCCCTTGAAGGGGCTGCCGCCAGCAGTTGTATCCAGGCCATTCACCCAGGCCATCAGGCCAAAGAGGGACAGGTGTAGGGTGGCAGGTCAGGCTGTTGGATTCGTTTGGTTAACCATAGCCCATATAAGGGACCAACCAGCGGGCAAGGGGGGAGGCTTCAAATTGCAGAGGAGAGACTTGTCAAGAGAAGGGGAAGAACAAGCTGGGGTCAACCTCATTTCCTCTTAGCATCTTAGGACTTTTGCTGACCTCGGGGCCTGGTTGGGACCATGGAGGCAGGGACAGATCACAAGGCAGATGCTGACTCCCTAGAACCTCACATTCAGGAGACTTCAGTGGCTTGGATACTTCTTAGAGTTTCTGTAGGCAAAAGACCTTTGTGGGGAGACCTCTGATTTCCTGCCAAGCTGTTCCTGGGAGTCGCCAGTCCCTCAAGAGCAGTATGGGGGAGGGCTGCAACAGGAGGAAGAATAAAAAATTGCCCTCCTCCATGCACTACTGGAATCCTACATGTGATCCATATCTATATAAATTATAGAAGTTAGAATTTTGTGCTTATATTCCTATATCGGGTCAATCACTGTCTCTACATTGGAATGGTGTTAGCATATGCCAATTTCTGGTGCATGGAATAGGCTGAATTGTATTTGGTGTGTTAGTTAAGGAAATACAAATGTATACTTTAGTGTGACTATAAAAGAGTATTTTGTAAAGTCCTTTAGAGGCCATTAAGTAGTGTTGAAAATATGCAAATTGTTGAGAAATATTGAGGACTGAAAGATAATAAACACTTTAATTGTGTAGGATATATCTATAGTATATGGCACATATGACGATATGTAAGTGGGTCTCAATCTGAAAAAAAATGATAATGTTCATATTGAGTGTGGATTATTCCATTAGTTTGCAATCTAATTTATTGTAATATGTGCAGACTACTGGACTGCAACACATATGTTTAAACAGGCAATAATCATACAAAGGGATGCTGTGTATTGGATTAACAAGTGACAACAGTTTAGATTCTCACTGTTTCTGCAGAAGCAGAAAAAAAGTTAAACTATGCTGAATTACTTTCAGCTATCACCTACAGTCACATTTATTAATAACTGCCCTCCTTACATAAATAAAATGTTTCAACAGCCCTCCAGTATTTTTAAGTTGTGGGAGGTAATTTATGCCATTAAGAAAAAGATGTGCACTGGGACATGTTGTGTGGACGTGACTTCTTTTACCTTTAAACACTTCAGACCTGCCTCCCTGCTGTAGTGTAGCCTGTTTTTGAAATGCCTCTTAATTTCAAAAGCATTTTGCAAAGTTGGTATGTAGACCTTCTGTTTCAAAAAGCAAGTCCAAAGGCCAATTGAGTGCCTGCAATGAATTCCATGTTTCTTTGCATCTGGTTCTCTGATAATTGCATAAGGCATCATGGTTTCTTTCCCCTTATTTGATTGATAGATTGAGAAGAACTATACATTTTAGCTAATAGATGCATCTTTATACCAGACGGAGCTGCGAGTGAGAGACAAATATTTACCCATAGGTTATAGTCTATGCTCCTTCTGTAAAGTTTAATTTACCTTAATCCTTATAAAAGTATTATATGGTTCCTTTACCTAGATATATATTACATAGATTTACTATGCCTGTAATGCTTGATGAGTAAACTCATGGGAGGTCTCTATGCAAATATACTAACATGGTAGCAAGAAACTAGACTGATGCCTTCCTAATGAATGTTTCATTACAAATTCCATGATTCTTTCTTTTCATGAATATATATTTCTGCAAGCATGTAATCACATTTCATTGTTTCCCTCTTTAATTCTATCCTGTATTTTCTGTGTCTTTTCTTTTAAAAATGCCTGTTTCTCTGATCTTCATTTTTCCATATTGTCACATTACAATTTGGAGTAGGCTGCAGTTGCCAACCACAAAGCTTTTCTTCAAGTCCAGCTACCACCAGAATACCACAGTGGTGGTGTGATAGGCAAAGTATGTATTATTCTTTCATTCTGGCTTCATAATTTCATAAGTGTTGCTGAATAAATGGTTTTGTATTGTGGCTCTAAAAGCATTACTGTTTCAGGGTGATATGTTTTTCTGTATTACATTGTCCTGTGTTTGCAGTCAGAGCTGCTACAATTGCACATGCATTCTGTTTGCAGTGCTGGGGCTAACATGTGTCATGTGAGCGATTGTCCACATTGCTTCTCCTTCTGTGCCAAGACTGCTTCCATTTGGGAATGGGAGGGTATTGAAAGGAGGCACAGTGCACACGGCCAAGGGCTTTTTCTGTTAGCTCGTTAGTGTAGGAAGGAACTGTGCTAGACCAGCTTCCTTGCTTCCGTCATAATGTAAAAAGGAAATATTACTCTGTTTAAGTGGAAAATAAACTTCTAAAATGCAGATAGTTGCAGATAATTAAGATACTGGCATGATTATCTACAAATTGGCTTTTCAAAATGAAAACTTCCATAGTTGTCTTGTGTCTGCTATTGAACATGTCTTAGCGAGTAAGACCGTTACTTATGCATCCTGACTGGCCTTTCCTGGCAACATCCTCCTCACCCACTACCTATAGGTAAAGGTTGGTGACTTCTGTTTCATTGTATCTGAAGAAATGTGCATGCACACAAAAGCTGCCCAGAATAAAACTCCCTTGGTCTTAAAGGTGCCACTGGACTCGAACTTTGTTCTGCTGCTTCAGACCAACATGGCTACCCACCTGAATCTATTTCCATACACACTAGATACTCTTTGCTGTAGAGTATACTTCGTTTTCAGCTATAATTTCTGTTTCCTCAAGGAAAACTTAGTCAGATGGAAGGTTTAGTGGAAGAGGAAGCAAACTGTGCAGCAGAGATTATCAGCATGCATGGAATTCATGGGTTCTAAGCCTATGTATTTTTAGCTGGAGTAAGAAAACAATGAGCAGTGGGGTATGCTAGCTGATGCTGCTTTTATTTCAACTGCAGTTCTATAGACAGTATTACCTACATGATTTCCTTTGGCATGAGTGTGTCCTACTGAGTGTGTATGAGGTCTTTGTTTCCTGCAGAACCCAGTCCTAAGCATGTTACGTGGCAGGGAATCGTATTCATTTCCAGGGGAATTTGCTTTTTCCAATGCTTTAGATGGCTTAAGGAGCTGCTTCTCATGTTATAGTTTTATCTGGGCTGATATGAACTTGCTTATGGATATGCATGTATTTTTAATGCAAGGATATATGTGCAAGTATGGATGTTCTTCTGTGAAATGAGAAGCAATCTTATGCCCGTGTTAGTATGATCTGCATGACTTGTGGCAAACGTGAACTTTGCAGATTCATCTGTTCAGGCTGAGTCTAGAAATGCTTCACAAATGAAGCAAATACAGACCTCAGTAACAGCATCAGAAGAAGTGTGCATGTGCACGGGAGTTTATACCCAGAATAAAACTTCATTGATCTTAAAGGTGCCACTGGACTAAAACTTTGTTTTTCAGGAATTCAGGAGTTTCCTTTTTTATATTTAATGTTTTTTAAATGACTGTACGTAATAATTAATATACATGATATTGATTAGCAGTGCAGTCCTAAGCAAAGTTACACCCTTCTAAGCCCACTGACGTCAAATGATTTAGAAGGGTATAAATGTAATTGCACCATAACCCACCTGCAATAATTTGAAATAGCAAAGCACTAATTTTAGATGTCAGCCTTCTTTGAGAAGAACTAAAAAAGTAATTTGAGGAGGAGGAAGGGATTGGATTTATACCCCACCCTTCACTACCCAAAGGTGTCTCAGAGCGGCTTACAAACTCCTTTCCCTTCCCCTCCCCTCCCCACAACAGACACCCTGTGAGGTAGGTGGGGCTGAGAGAGCTCTTGACAGAAACTGCTCTTTTTTCAAGAACAGCTCTTATCAGAACTATGGCTTGCCCAGGGTCATCCAGCCAGGTGCAAGTGGAGGAGTGGGGAATCAAACCTGGTTCTCCCAGATTAGAGTCCGTGCACTTAACCACTACACCAAACTGGCCTGAAAAGCATCAAAGCAAATACGGCTAATGACTTTTCCCATTTCTTGTCACAGACAGACAGACAGACAGAGGCAGTTTCCTCCGTTCTAAGTAATGAATCAGCCTACCTTGTGATGCTTATTCCAATTCAAGCATTTAGTTTCATAGAGGTTTGGGACGTTGGTAGACAAGAAGAATAGCTGTGCTCATTAAGCACACCTGATGCCTTAAAGCCACATGCGCCATCCATCTCAATCTTGAGACTGTGTGTACTGGAAGTGTGGGAGGTTGTGGGCATAAATGCTGCAGTGCACAAGGCACTGGCAACTCCTGTTACCAGTTTCTTTTTTTTTTTTTTTGTGGTAAAACTCTCCTAAAGATGAGAGAATTTTATTCTTTTTTTTATAAGAAAAGGGTAGGGTAGACAGCTGGAGAAAGAAAAAGGATGGAGTGAAATTTTTCTGTTAATAAAGGTTAGTTTTAGTTAGTATTATTTTTAGCATCCATCACGGTTAGAAGATCTTCTTTTTAACAATCCGAAGTCCAAAATAACTCTGTTAATGAAGTTAGTAAAGTCCATTGGGGTTAGTTATTGAACAGCTCCTTCCAGATGTTACTCGAACAGTCACTGCTCAAAGTGTCTTCTTAAGTCTCTTCAACTAAAAGTTGAGTCCTTTTAATCTTGATGACTCCCGTTCCATCACCTCTTTCCCCTGGGCTGCTGTCTTCTTCGCTGCTTGCATTAATCCAAGTTTTGAGTGCTGCTTCCTCCATGCTGGCGTGTCTCTTCAGAAGTTTTATTGCTTTAAAAATGGATTCCATCTTCTCTCGTTTCTCTTTTTCCTTGTATTTCCGACCATCAATTTTTACGGGCTCCATACTCACTACAGATGAAATTAGATCTCTGGTGTATTGCCTGCTCGGCTCGGCAACCCCTTCTCCTGGCAGATTATTTTCCTTTATAAAAGCGGAGTAGGCTTTGGGAGCCATATCCACCTCTTCTTTTAATTCATTCGCTTCACTGCCAGTTAGTGGTGCCAAGTCATTCGTCGAGGTAAAACTGAGATCTTCTTTCTCTTCTTCTTTCTCGCCCAAAAAGATTAGCGTCAGATTAGCCTTCCTTGCTGTTTCCGAGATTTGTTTTTGCCGACTGATGAGAACACTTTCCACTTTAAGCAAAGTTTCGTTGATTTTCTGCATTTGCTCCAGCAGGGGCCGCAGTAGCTCATTTTCCTGTTGATTGACAGCAAGCTCTGGGGGGGTTACCCGGACCGGAAGTCCCTCCCCTCTTCTCTTCCGGTTTCTGCAGGACCATTTTCAGTGTCGACATTTTCTTTTTTGTTTACTTTTTCAAAGTTTGTGCCGCATCCCCCAAGAAGCTAATAATGTCGTAATCGCCTGCAAAGCCCCAACGGTACCTTCACCAACACTTTTTTCTCTTTACCCCCTCTTCGCGTTCCCTTTATAGATCTCGCTTCTCAAAAGGGGTGGGGACTCCTCCCTCCTCCCTTACGCTTATACGCTTGCGGGGGGGGGGGTTGAATTCTCGCTTCAAATTAGATCTTCAACTCATGATTCGATGCAATTCTTCTTTTTATTTTAATTCATGCCGCTTTCTTCACTCCTGGAAATCAGTGGCGCTGCTAAGTCCCATTACGGGCACGACGCAGCGGGGCCAATTGGGGCGGGGAGAAAGCCTCAATTTCCTGGCTGTCTGCCGGCAAAGAGGCTACTCCCCAAAGCGCCTCCGGTTCGGAGCCTTTGCCTAAGGCTCACTAGGGTCTTGCATACATGCAAAGACCCCCCCAAACTGCGCGTGGGCTAACCACCTCCGGGAGCGTCCCGAAAGGTGGCCGCCATTTGCAACGCCGAAACCGAAACCCTGTTACCAGTTTCTAATATTGCAAATCACATAAGAATTTTTCAAAAGCATCTTTTCTTAGATTACATACATCTCCTAGTTGCCATCATTGTTTGTGCATCCTAGAATGTTGGGCCTGCTTTATTACTGTTTCCTTTTATTTCCACATTAAGATTATGCATATGAATGAAAAAGTCCTTTTACTCCAATATTTCCTCAGTTTTGCTAGTCTGTCTGCTTTTGATTCATCATACTGCCCCTGCACTGACAGTATTAACATAATGTGCTGGTGGAAGTTGCTGTAATTCATCCTAGCTGTTGATTTGCTGGCAATTTTAGGACTAGGCAGTTAGTTGTCTGGTCAACAGTTCCTTGTGGTTACAGAGTTGTTCTGTGCATTTTGTAAAAAGCATGTGGCGTAGCTTTCCTTGCACTGTATCACTTTGGAATGTGGATGAAGGTTTTAATCTTTGAATGTCTACCTGCTGTGCTGAAAATCATTCCTTACACATCGGAAGCCAGTAAGTTAGGGGATGACTAGGCAAGAACCCTCAAAGTAAGTAACAAGCCAACTTTCTTCAAGCATGAGGTTTTCATTTGACCTTGAGGAGTATTCAGTCATTTGATAACCCTACATGTATCTTCTGCATTCATTGCAGAAGCAATTGTGGTCTCTGTGCGTTCAGGATTGTGTGATGGGGAGTGGAACTGCACATTCTTTCCCCACTCCTGACCTCCACACATTGATCCAAAGGTCTGAATATAATTTAGTTACATAGAGGTTGTGTACATGATTGCTGTACATGTAGGGGGCTGTGGGAAAGTCAGAGCAAGAAAGAGATCCTTCATCTCAGTCTCCCACTTCATTGATTACCCACAATTCTAGAACAACAGAATGAGGCTCAAAAGTGGGTGAGTTGTGTTCACAACGGTTCTTCATATCAACAGTGGATAAATAGAATAGTCTCTCTCTGTCTCTGTCTGTCTGTCTGTCTCTCAGCCAAGTTAGAGGTATACTATTGAACTGCAAACTGCTCACATTTTATTTGCCTTTTGTTTTATCTCACTTCTGTGGATCTGAAGCAGGGCCATAGCCAGCGGTGGGGCACAGGGCAGCACCCCCTATCAAATTTCCAGATTTGTTTTAAATCTTTTACCATATATGTGGGTGTTGTTTTATGTACCTCTTTTGACATACTTTTAGTGGTCCTTTCATACAAATTCTGTCTATGATTCTACAGTTTTGAAAAGCCCATTCATTAGAGCGTGTGTGTACTGGTGTAAATATAGATAAGTGAACAATAAAGGGAAAACTTACCAAGAAGAACTATATATTCCAGGTGTTGCTTTTATATGGACTTTGTTTGAGATGGAACTTCATTGAAATTATTTTAGTTTGTTTCTTCTGTAAATGATATATCAAACATAGAGGTCGTCCAGTTATCACTCTCTCTACTTTTCTTGTATTCTGTCCTTAGCTTAAATTTCAGTGGAAGATGAAGATTTATCTGATACAAAGGAAACTGGAAGCTTTGTGCAGCTGACTAAAAATTCAGAAATAATGTGTCAGGTCCGGAGTACAATAATTTCCGCAGCCCTCACTCTCTACATCCACATTTCCCTTGAATTTGCAATTCTTGCACACTTTGCCTCTTTGCACATTGTTAGCAAGAACCAAGTGTTTTTTTCCCCATGATCTTCACTTCTCCACAGTTGATTTCTCCAGTCTTTTCCCACTAATCATGCATGGTTACATTGGTATTGTTGCACATAGTAAGCATGAAATTTAAAAGCAGATAAGACCAATTTGGAACTTTTGTGCAGGACACAAGGGGACAGAAGCTGGGAATAGGAGTACACAGTTCCCAGGTCTGTTTTAAATCTGATAATGATGATTAAGAGACTGAATGTTGCCTCTGTGCTAGCCCTACCGATTGAATTAAGCCAAGACACACTTCAATTTAGGCATTAAAAAAAACTCTCCCTGTGGAAATTTACCTTTTGTAGCTGTGTAATAATGAAGTATCTTGCTTAAAACCATGAAAACAGTATAGGATCTCAGTATTTTAGGTTGGCAGTCATATGAGCAATTACGTTGATATATGTGATTCAGTAAATAGAGCGCACTGAAATTCATACAGAGAAATAGTTTGTTTCCAATTCAAGCTTTTTAAATTTGCTTTTTAATGTAGCACAGTGAAGAAAAGGCTGTATTTCTTTCAGCAGTATATTACAGATTGAATGATCTAGATGTGTTCAGTCTGTCCCATTGCTTTTGTCTTGGAATCTCTAGAAAGTCCTTTGCCTCCCGAGTCGAAATAATGAGACAGACAAATGTTTGGAGTGAAACAAGGGCCACTTTATTAACTATTTAATTGCCAAATCAATCAACAGCAAGGGAACTAAGTGGGTGCAGAACAGGTCAGGCAGGTATCAATCCAGCCAACCTCCTTGCCTCAGGTATGGGCAAGTCACCAGCCCCGGTCTAGGGCCAATCCTCTGGCCCACAACCGGCAGCCCAGCGCACAGGTCACCCCTAGGAGTGCCTACCCCTGAAGCCCTACAGCCTGTAGAGAGGAGCTTACTTATAGGGCTCCCCAAGGTGGTCACCATTCCCAGCCCTAAGCCCTAAAGCCCAGGGGCTGTTCCTGATGACCCTCTAGTCCCAAACCAGAACTGGCTGGAAGTGCTTACTGGTTCTGCTTTCTTTACCCACACTACTCTGCCACATGCAAGGCCAAGCCACAGCCACTTAACAGCCCAAGGCTGCCTTAATCCCTTGCTGCAACACCTCAAGGAAGATATCATTGCCCTTGTTTGACAGATGCACTCCACCATCCCTGTACAGGTCAAGCTCAACCCGGATCCCGGGGGGAGGTAAAAACTGACCCAGACCACCCTCCATGGCTTTCGCTATTTGCTGGTTTGCTTTTCTCCAGGCCCGACCCAAACCCCGGGGATCCCCAAAGCCACACCACACACAGCGCGGCAACATCGCAGACCAAACTATCTGCGTTCCTGGCCACCTCGTCCTAATCTTGGCAAGGTCAGCCTTGTCCTAAAGCATCAATATGATGTCTTTCAACAGACCCAAGTCATTATCTGAGGTGGATAACCAAAACATGTGGGGAGACCCCAGCCTCTCCCCAAACAACAGCGCACCAATGCCCTCTAAAGTAAACACCAAAACCAGAAGAGCTGGCAGCATCCGAAGCTACCTGCAGCTCTGCCTCGATAAAAAGGTCCTCCTGCCAAAAGGAAATCCCGTTGTAAGATTCCAAAAAGTTCTGCCATACCAAAAGGTCATCCTTAATCCCCTTAGTGACCCAAGTTCCTAATCCCCTTAGTGACTCACTTTGCAAGCAAAGTTCAGGTGGCCCGCCAGCTGCTGTAGCTTCAGTAATGTTATTTTCCTGTGTTTCATGGCCTGATCAATTAACTTTCGTAACTCCTGAAACTTCTCTAAGGGCAAACGGGACAACTGACAGTTGGTATCCAGTTCAGTCCCCAAAAATGTTAATACCTTGGTGGGACCCTCGGTCTTCTCGTGGGCCAACGGAACTCCAAGTTCCAAGGCCAAGGACGTAAAGGAATCCAACAAAAACTGACACTGGCCAGTATCAGTGCCATCTATGAATAGAAAATCATCCAAGTAGTGCACAGTACTGTTCAGACCACTCCTAAAATGTAGGGCCCACTCTAAAAATGAACTAATTTTTTCAAAAACTGCGCAGGACACGAAGCACCCCATAGGAAGAGCCTGGTCCATGTAAAATTTTCCTTCCAACGCAAAACCAAACAATTCGAAGTCCCCAGAGTGTACAAGGAGAAGTTGGAAAGCCAGTTTAATATTGCATTTGGCAAGGTCTGCACCCCACCCACAGTTGCAAACAACCTGCATGGCTTGGTCAAATGACGTGTACTGGACAGAACAAAGCTCATCCGGCATGGTATCGTTGACCGATCCTCCCCATGGATATGACAAGTGATGAATAAGTCTATATTCATCTGGGGCCTTTTTGGGGACCACCCTCAAGGGGTACACCCTCAAACTGAGACAAGGAGGATCTTCAAAAGGGCCCAAGACTCTACCTTCCCTGCATTCCTTCCTAATTTTGTGCCATATAATGTCTTCCATCCCCTTAATGGATTTAAGATTAGGAGCCCAAAAAGGCTGCCTATCACCCTGGTAAGGAATTTTAAAACTTAACATAAACCCTTCTAACAAATAACTACCAACCCGTCACTTCGGATAGTTCTGTAACAAGCCTGCTAAAACTTGAACTTTTATGGCACTAGGACCCTTTCTCAGTGGCTCCTTGCTGGCCTTCTCCCCCAAAGTTGCATTTCCAACCCCTGGTACCCAACTTGGCTCTTGGTTTAAGGCAACCAGAGATAGGATGGGGCCCTGCACACAGCGGGCACTCATGCTGAAAGGAACAAACCTTCCTGCTGCACATACCGTGTGGATAAGTGCATCCAGGTCTATCCTAATCAAAAACCCTGGATGACGAGAGAGGTACAGTGACTTTTGAGGGAGTGGAATATGGCCTTTAGGTCCGGAGATACGAACCTTTATAGCTCTACCAGAGCTAATCTGAGAAGAGGTATTCGACGGGCTAAGCTGGACTACAGGCAGAGGATTGAAGAGAATTTCAACACGATATGCAGCAGGTGTGGCAAGGGATCAAGAATATAACTAATTATAAACCAACTGTTGCTGCCATGGATGGAGACCCTCTATTGGCAGAGGAGCTTAACCTCTTCTTTTGCCCGTTTTGATTCGAAGTCACCAGGGACAGCCACATTACAGCCATCGGTCCATGGTGGCCCCTCCCTCAGGGTGGAAGAGTATGAGGTGAGGTGTACGCTGAGGTTGGTGAATCCGAGGAAGGTGGCTGGACCTGATGGCATTACTGGATGGGTGTTGAAAGAATGTGCAGACCAGTTGGCAGGGGTCCTTACTAAGATCTTCAACTGGTCCTTACATCAGTCTATTGTACCGTCTTGTCTAAAGTCCTCAATTATTGTTCCCCTGCCCAAAAAATCCACAATCAGTAGCCTGAAGGATTATAGACCAGTTGCACTCACTCCAGTTGTGATGAAGTGCTTTGAGAAATTGGTACGTAGTCATATTGTTTCATGCCTTCCACCCACACTGGATAGTCATCAGTTTGCATATAAGGCAAACAGATCCACAGAGGATGCCATCACTACTACTCTCCATATTGCTCTGTCACACCTGGAGCAGCCGGGGAGTTATGTGAGGCTGTTGTTTGTGGATTTTAGTTCTGCCTTCAACACCATTCTCCCACATAGATTAGTGACCAAATTGGAGGGCCTTGGACTCTCCAGTTCTATATGCTCCTGGATTTTGGATTTCCTGACAGCCCGCCCTCAGAGGGTTAGAGTAGGGTCTCATATGCCCACAGCCCTTATCCTGAATACTGGTACCCCACAAGGCTGTGTGCTGACCCCCCTGCTCTATACCCTCTATACACAGGACTGTACTCCCACCCACCCCAGCAACACTATCATCAAGTTTACTGACGACACCACTGTGGTGGGGCTTATTTCTGGGAATGATGAGTCTGCCTATCGGGATGAGGAGAACGGCTTTCTGTTTGGTGTGGGGAAAATAATCTGATTCTTAATTCCACCAAGACTAAGGAAATGGTGGTGGACTACAGGAGAAATAAAACGGACATCCAGCCACTGTTTATTGGTGGAGAATGTGTGGAGAGGGTGGCTACTTTTAAGTTTTTGGGAGTGACTATTGAGCAAAATCTGACCTGGAGCGTTAACACCATTGCTCTGGTGAAGAAGGCCCAGCAGAGGCTTTATTTTCTCAGACTTTTAAAGAAAAATAACTTGAGTGAGAAAATATTGATGTCTTTCTATCTTTGTTCAATAGAGAGCATTTTAACATCCTGTGTCTGTGCCTGGTTTGCTAGTTGTACGATTGCGGACAGGAGAGCACTCCAGAGGGTTATTACCACAGCCCAGAAGATCATTGGCTGCCCTCTCCCATTCCTGGAGGAATTGTACAGTTCTCGATGTTTGAAAAAAGCAAAGAACATTTTGCAGGATTCATCACACCCTGAACATTCCTTGTTTGAATTGCTGCCTTCGGGCAGAAGATATAGGACAATTAAAGCAAGGACAAACAGATTAAAAAACAGTTTCTACTTGAGAGCCATCATTGCCTTAAATGCTGTATGAAATCGGATTGGGTGACATCAGTGGTTCAGTTGTTTTGTGAATTTTAAGTGTGGGTGCATATGATTATTGTTGTAGATCATTGTGAGGGTTGTAGATCACCGAGAGGATTGCAGTTTAATTTCGTTGTACTATGTACAATGACAATAAAGTATATATTATTTCACAATATTATATTATTAAGTGAATTCCCAACACAGGGGGCACTTTTGAGGTGCCTGCCCTGCAGGACCCCTGGCCATAGGCTGACCTTGAAGCCTATGTACCACGTGGCCGCTATCTGAATGATCGCCACCCATTGGCTGGGCTGATGCCACATCCTCGAGCCACAGGAGAGGATGGATGCGGTCCCACTTCCATGCTGGATTCATGATGGCTCTCATATGGAACCCCTCGTCATACTCAAGCCATGCCATCCCAGTAAAACGTGTATGCTTTGTATATGATATCCATATACTGTAGCATCAGGGAGGCCCACCATGGCTGATGACGGACTATGATTCCTGTATATATAAGGAACCCAGGGTACCAGTTGGCATATACTTTATCCGCCTTCCGTTTCTTAATGCACTCCTTCTCACGCTCATCCAGATCTTCCTTGTCCTTCTTGTCTAGCTTCCTAAAAAGGAGGCTAAAGACATCTTCAAAATCCCCCCTAAGGATCCTATCTCTTGTGGCTGTGGATAGGTGGTCACCTAATGGCATGACCAACTCACCACTAGGCAATGCTTTTGCTGGCACCTGTTCATACTGATGCCCAGCAGAGCACATGCATCCTGGGTGTAGCTCCCACCACCCTTGAGGCAGATGTGACCTAGGCCCTCCCATCCCTGATGAGGATGTACTCGCAGAGGACTGTTTGTGTGAAGTCCTGGTTGTACCTTGACCCCCAGACCCTCAGGGCCACTTACTGGCATCCTGGGGAACTTCGCCTCCCTTACCATCTTGGGACAGGGCCCCCTTATAGAGCTCCAGTTGTCGCCCGTCATCGATGTCGTCACCTTGTTGACCGGCCCCTTGCTGTGCACCTGATGACCCTTGGCCGTCTTCCAGCATGGCTAAGCGCACTAAAACTTGTGTCTGGAAAGAAGAAGAAGACTTTGACTTAGCCTTCTTAGCACCAGTCAGAGCCGGAGGCAACTGAGGAGCCTTCCCCCGCTGCTGCTCCAGGGCTTCAAGGCGAGCTAAGATAGCCGCATTAACTGGGTCCCCCTCATCATCAGATGAGTCAGGGGCCACAGGTGTAAGGTTAGGCCTTTTGGGGGCTGGTTGTTTACCCTTAGCTGGATCTTTGCTTTTTTTAGGCACCATGTCCAATACACCAGGCTCCCTAATGAATGAATGTGCGACAGTAGGGGAAAGAGTAAATGCAATCAATGAAGCAAAAGAAATTAAGTGGCAAATAGCAGAGTCTGTTCAAAAAGAGGACTCAGGCACTGCGTGCCTAGCCTAAGAAATTGTCAAAGCCCTTTTTGCAGGAGGAAGGAAGACTTTGTAGGCCCTGCCACTAGGGGGTGACCAGCGAGCTCTATAATGTGAGCCTGGGTAGCCAGCCTACCAACACAGGCCCAGAATGCCAGCCAAAACAAAGCCCGTGTCACCTACTAAGGTACTCCCAAGCCGCCTGCAAGTATACCACCCTTCCTGGGCCCCTTGTTAGCTCGCTCCCTAGGCCTAAAGAATGCCCTAGAGGACTGCGGCAGGCTGATCCAGCCACTGCCGCTGGGCTGTTGCGCATGAGGGGGAAGAGCCACGCTAAACCATTCAGCAGCAGAGCCACCCAGGACCATGCCCACTGGGCTGCTCAGTGCTGGCCACCGCGGGCCGCTCGATCACAGCCACTGCTTGCCCCAATGCGGCCGTCTCTGCTACTCCTCGATGCTCCTGACTGTGGCTCGCTGCTGCCGCCACCGCCTCATGCCTGCAACCGCTGCTGCCACCGAAGCCTGCACCGCCGCTGCCTTGCGCCACTGCTACATCGATCAGTGCTCCAGGCCATAAGAGGCCTGCTCGCACCAACCTCACCCAGCGTGCTTGGAGCTCTACTGCCCAAGCATGAGGCAGCAAACTGGCGTGGGTGGGAACGGACTGAGCCTATAAAGGCCAGCTCCGCCCCACCCCGCCCATCATTGCGATGCATTGCATCGCATCTCAGCCATCTGCCCCCATTTTGATTGGGAAGCAAAGTGGCTCACGTGCTCTATCGGCATTGCTGACAGCGCACAAGCCCCATAATACTCAGCAGTCCCAACACAAATATAAGAGCATCTTTCCATGCAGTGATTATGGAGGGGAAAGTATAAGATGGATGTGATAGAGTAACTTGTCAGAGTAATTTCTTTTTCTTTTTCTTTTTCCTTTTCCCATTTCCTTTCCACACATTTTCATCAATGGCACTCGGTGGATGTGGGGAATGTAATTCTTGGTCATCACTGAGGGGTACACGTCAGACCCAGGCAGTTGTTCATTCCCATGATACAGAACACTTGCCGTCTCGTTCCTTGATTAAATGGCAGCTGCACTCTGTACTCCTGAACTCTGTACTTCATTTGGGATGGATACAAGATTTCCACAAGCCTACTTCATTAGCTGAAGTTTAGATCAAATGCTGCATAGCCTTAATACTTTGGAAATGTTAGGAATTATGTTCTTGCTTCATAGGAACTTCTAAAAGTGTGGAGCTTCACAACACAGTTTTCAATATTGTAAGCTAGTGACTTTTTTGTTGCATTGTTAATGATAAGTATTTAACTGATAAGCCATTCAGACTGAGCATATCAAAGTTCCTGTTTTTTTTAATGATTCACACTAAGATTATTCCATCCATGACTATGACTGTCACTTTTGTTCTCTTAATATTGACATGCCTTGTTTTCTTCAGGCTTCGAGTGGCAATTACTACTTCATTCCATACATTGTGACACCTTGTGCTGATTATTTTTGTTGCGAAAGTGATGCCCAGCGGAGAGCTTCTGAGTACATGCAGCCTAACTGGGATGCCATCCTGGGTCCTCTCTGTGCGCCCCTGGTGGACAGGTTTATCAGTCTTCTCAAGGACATCCATGTCACATCATGGTAATTCTTCTGTTCTCTTGCTTTTTCAGATTTCCATTTTTTTTTAATATGCCAAGGATACTTAGCACACAAAAAGTCACCCCATCTACTGCATTCAGCATGATCTTAATATATTTGTTGATTTATTAACATCATTTGTGTCGTCTGCCTGTTTTACAGAAACCCTCTCTAATTGTAGTGGCTTATGTTTCTTTCCCTGGGTATCAGGAAGCAGAGTATACTTTATTTATTTATTTATTTTTCAAACTTCTACCCCGCCTGCCCAGCCAGAGCCAGCTGCCATCCTGGCTTTTTGGAAAATAAGAGGTATAAATAAAACAAATATTAATTTCAAAGTCCACAGTTGTAATAACATGTGGTGAAACCAATATAATCCCTCCTGGTGTGGTGTCTCTTATGTGCCAGTATCTTAGGGATGTAATTCTACCCTGCCACAGCCGTCTGTACCCTGATATATCTTACAGTCATCAGTGAAAGATTTCACACTTTTTTTTTGGCAGTAATGGATATTATTTATAAAACTCATCACTGGCTGCTCTGTAGATATGCTTTAACTAGCAATTAGCCCTTGCCAGTTAAAGAAGCTTGCCATAGGAGTAAAGGCCAGAGGGCAGCAAGAGCAGGGAACACCAAGTTACGTTTTGAGTAAAATTGTGATCATTTTTAAAAGAGCTGAGCCCTTATTAATGCACAAGGTTAATTCTGTGTACTTATTACTGTACACCTCAAATAGGTATTTCTCTTTATAGTCACTTCTTTAATGTTGTTTCTTACTGAGCTCAACTATATAAATCACATTTTGAGCCCTTATTCTGGCCTTCTGAACATATGGCAAGAGTACGATTTGATAAGTGTTGTGTACTGAACAAGATAGGTCAAGACAGGTCTCATGATTTTAGCCTGAAGGAGCTTTGTTTTTCTTCCTTTTTTAAAACATCCAGTCTTAAAAAGAGTTATGAAAAACTTGAAAGTTTGTTGTATTATTTCGGTTAGCCTCAACAAAAGGGTAGTGCATGGCTTTTGTTTTTGGATTTGTTATGAACCAATGCAGCTACCTGCATATTTGTCTACTTTTCTATATGTACACAATGGCTTTAGACAGTCTGATGGTAGAGAATTATTGAGCATCAATTAGTTATCTATCTATGTTAGCAAAGTAGTAATCCAAAACAGAACAGAACAAATGGAGAAGCTGCAAGGATTTGCAGGATATCTCATTTCCCCCTATATCCCTTTCCTTACTCTTATTTCCTTTTTCTCTTTTCTGGGCAACCCCCATATTATATCCCTTTTCCCTACTTCCTTCTCTCTTATCCACCATGCAACCAACCTTTCATCTGCCTCTAATTGGATTTATAATCCACCCTTCACTACCCTAAGGAGTCTCAAAGCTGCTTGGAATCTCCCCTTCCCTTCCCTTCTGTTTCCGACAGAGACACCCAGTGTGGCAGGTGGGGCTGAGAGAGCTCCTTCAAGAACAGGTCTGAGAGAGCCATGATTGACCCAAAGTTACACCAGCAGCTGCATGTGGAGGAGTGGGGACTCAAACCTGGTTCTCCCAGATTAGAGTCTGTGCTCCTAACCACTACATCAAACTTCATCTGTACCTCACCTTTGTCCCCAAAGGGGACCCTAAGCAGCTTACATTGTTCTCCTTTCCTCTATTGCATCTTCATAACATTTTCATCCTCATAGAGACAACTCTACTAGCTTTAGCTAATTACCTCCATCTGACGCAGACAAAAGCCATGCCTCTTTGTTGCTTTTATTAGACTCATCTACAGTCTTCAATACAGTAGATCATAACATCTTGTTGGGGTGCTTCGAGACAAAAGTAGTTAATGGGGATGCATGCTGAACTGGTTCAAATCATTCTTCATGGATTGAACTCAAAGAGTTGCTATTGGAAACCAGTTATCATCTGTGTGGAGTTCCACAGGGCTCGATTCTATTCTCCATGCATTTCAATCTTTATGTAAAGCTCTTCGGATAAATCATTCAAGGCTTTGGGGTTGGTTGTCATCAATATGCGAATGATACCCAGGGCTATATATCCTTATACAAGTCTCCTGGTGATGCAGTAGAGGTACTAAATTGCTGCATGGCTGCTGTGGCAAACTGGTTAAGAGCACCTGTAGTAAACTGGCTAAGAGAAACTAATCCCTGAAAAGACAGAGGGTAATGCTGGTTGAGAAGATGGAGATCTTGAAAGACATTGTGCTTCCCACTTTTTTAATATATAAATTTTATTAATGTGTTAATGTGCTCCCCACTTTTGATGGAGTTCAACTAACCCTTGCTGACTTGTATAAGAACCTTGGAGTTATACTGGACCCAACATTATTACCGGAGAAGCAAGTTAATGCAGCTGCAAAAAAATTTTCTTCCAACCTAGCCGAAAAGATGCCCCCTTACCTTGATATGGCTGATCTGGCCATCTGGATCCACACCACAGTAACATTGAGACTAGACTACTGTAATGTACTGTACATCGGTCTCCCCTCAGAATTAATTCAGAAAGTCCAGTTGGTGCAGAATGCCACGGCTTGGCCATTATTGGGAGCTAGATGGAACACGCATATTACTCCTATTCTGCAGTCATTCCACTGAATGCCCATCAGTTATTGGGTTTAATTTAAGTTATCGGCTATCACATACAAAACCCTTCATGGCCTTGGACCCTCTTATTTCTGCAAAACCATCTTTCCCCCATGAACCACCATGACAGCTTCACTCGTGTCAGCAGGGGCTTCTGCCAGTGCCAGCCAGCAAATGGATGAAATCAACAACTGCCCCACCTGAGGTTTCCAGTTCTGGGCTCAGCGATGGCAAACGTGTGGTGAGCTCGCTCTCTACACCTTTCTAAAAGGCTTTTTCCAATGCCTAGTACTCTCCTGGAGAGAGAGTTCTAGCAAGGGACTCTTGCTGGCAGGAGGAGAGGGGGTGGCGACCCCCCCAGCTGTGACACAGCTTTATTCTGAGGCAGAAAGTATTCAGAGCCCGGTAAAAATGCAAGTCATGCCGAGTACAAGAGGGGTCCAGTTGAACCAAGCGGAGTCCAAGGAGCAATACTCAGCAGGAAGAGACTTAACAAAGCTAAGTATAATTTGAGGATTTTTATAACCTTTCCACCGTGGGTTTCTTGATGGGGTTTCTGCAGAGGTAATACATGTGAGGGTGAAGTGTAAAGGACGGGAATGCCCAAAGGAAAGGAGGGGAAAGAAAAGTGGATTGGAGCTTCCCCAGAGCGGCTACAGGAAAGGACGAGTGAAGTTGGGGAAGGACGTTTAGACTTGGAAAGGGCAAGTAGGAAGGGATAACAGCAGCAGTTAGTAAAGTCTGCACTAAGATTCTTCTTCTTTCTTCTTGGTGTGTTTGTTTTGCATGCTCGGAGGAATGCTGAGTGGACGCCATTTGCAGGGGATCAGTGGAGTGGAATGGAGTGGAGGCGGCATAGTGATGTGGCGGTGTAGTGCATAAGATTGGACAGAAGGACAACGCAGAAGACGGGCGGTGAAGAGAATTGGATAAGTGAAGAAGAAGGGCGGAACGAGGAAACGGAGAAGAAGGGCGGAAGGAGGATATGAGAGGACAGTAAAGGATCTTAGCGAAAAGAGGCAGGAGGATCGGAGAAAGGGAGAAAGCAAAGGATCAACAAAGTAAAACAATAAAGTAGAAGAGAGGAGCAACACATAAGGAGGAAAGAAGAAAAACAGTTCTGTGGACTTTGTGTCATTCTCTCTCTCTCTCTCTCTCTCTCTCTCTTTTTTTGTACCCTGCTGTTGTTGAGAGTAAATTGGGTTGGGTTGCTTGGAAATGATAAAAAGAAGGAATTAAAGCTGATAAAAGTTAAAAGTGTAGAGGGAAAATATCAATAATAATATATACAGTGATACAAGGAAGAGAGAGGAAAGACAGAAAGGGTGGGTGTATGAATAAACTTAGGAGTGGAGTATAATAGTATTATAATATATTTACGTTTGAGAAACTAAAGGATTAATGGCTTCTGGATCCAGGAAAGGATCAGTGACATCACCGGGACAAGTGGGAGGTGTGAGTCAATTGAAAACAGGTACTATGAATATTTTGCAAATGACTATGAAGGACTTAAAGATATTAATTCAGGAGAGTGTAGCTCAGATGGTCACAGCAGCAGTGGAAGAAATTTTGCCAACATTTATTACAAAGGAGATAGAGCCAGTACAGAACATAACTGAGCAAATCAAATTAGAAACTGAGGAGATTAAAAAGCAATTGGTAGAGAACAAACAAGAAATAATGCAAAATATAGCCAATAATGAGAACATGAAAGGGAAGGTAAGAGATTTAGACTTTGAAGTACAAGAGCTGAAAAGTAAAAATGAACAAATAGAATAATCTCTAATTAACTTAGAGATGGACAAGGCAGCTTTGATAATTAGATGCCAAAATATACCAAAAAATTTAGAGAAAAACTTGAAGGAGGTGGTAGCTCAGAATTTAGGGGAGCAGTTGCAAGTAGGCTCCCAAGAAGAAGTTATGGCAGAAATAGAATCAATATATAGACGAAACTCGGCTTATGCGAAAAGGCACAATTTACCTCGCGAAGTGCATATGAAGTTCTATAAAAGAGAAATGAAGGAAAAAATCCTAAAAGCATCCAATGAAAATAAAGTGATGATACAAGGAGCTGAAATTAGATCATTAAAAGAGATCCCTTGGAGAGTAAGGGGAAAAAAGACAGAAATATCAAATTTTGACAAATTTATTAAAGAAAAGTGGAATTATGTATAAGTGGTTGATCCCTGAAGGAATATTATTTCATTTTGAAGGTAAAAGGCATCGACTGGATTCAATATTTAAGGCTGAAAATTTCCTTGAAAAATACGGAGAAGATTTGGGATGGCAGAAGGAAGAAGATGAGGAAAGGGAAGAGGAAAAGGAAGAAGAAACAGGAATTGTTGAACACGAAAAAGAAAGGACTGGAAAAAGTGCCGGAAAGAATGAAAAAAAGAGGACAAGGGGTATCGGCATCCCAAGTCCTAACAAGATTCCGGTACAGGGCTAGAGAAAAAGATAATAGACACAAGCATGAATAAAGAGATGAAGATTCTTTCGATTAATGTGAATAGATTAAATAGTCCTCAAAAAAGAAGTAAAATATTTCATCGAATTGTCAAATTGAAAGTGGATGTAGTATGTCTCCAAGAGACTCATATAAAGAAAGAAGATGTTAAACATTTACCCAATAAAAAACTAGGAAATGCATTTATAGCGGCAGACATAAAGAAGAAAAGAGGTGTAGTGATGTATGTAAAAGATCGTATTCATGCTGATTTGTTGTATACATCGGAGGAAGGAAGGATTGTAGCTATGGTTATATATAGAAATGGGAAGGAAACATTATTGGTTAATATATATGCATCAAACCAAAACCAGGAGAAGTTTTACAAAGAACTATAGGGAGTACTAAAATTGAAAGAGTTTGAAAATATCTGTATAATAGGAGATTACAATGGAGTTTTAGATCCAGAAATAGATAGGAACCCCCCCCCAAAAAAAACTAAAAAAATCAGGAGTAACTCTGCCTAAACTTTTTATACAGATAGCGGATGAATATAATTTATTGGATGTTTGGAGAACTAGGAATTTAAAGAAGAAAAATTATATGTTTTATTCTACTCGGCATAAAGCATGATCAAGGATTGATATGGTTTGGGCAACTGTGGGAATGTTTAAAGAAACAATAGGTTCTGAAACATTGCCAAATACTTTCGCTGACCATAACCCGATTACAGTATCTTTGGAAGAAAGAAGGAAGAGAAGTAGATGGAAGTTAAATACTGGACTACTAAGAGATCGAGACTGTAAAAAAAACAAGAAAGAGATAGTTGACTTCTTTAAGAGAAATTTGCAACCTGATATGACAATTGAAATAGTATGGGATGCATTTAAGGCTTTTATGAGAGGGTGGTGTATTAATCAAGAAGCTTGGAGAAACAAAGGAAGAAGAAGTATGAAAGGCTTAGTAATCAGATAAAATTGGAAGAAGAAAAACTGAAAAATGATGATGAGATGGCAGAAATAAAAACTAAGATAAAAATAATACAGCATGAAATAAATTTGATTCTAACACAGGAAATAGCAAAGAAAATAGAGTATACTAAGCATTATTATTTTGAGAACGCGAACAAACCATCAAGATGGCTGTTGTACAAACTTAGGAAAGAGAAAGATAAATGTGTAATAGTCAAGCTAAGAAAAGAGAAAAATGAGGAAAAATATGAACTTCAGGAACTAAAGAAGATAGTGGAATATTTCTATAAATCTTTATATTATCAAGGAGTACAAAGTTCATACTAAATAGAAAAATATTTAGAACAACACAACAAAGACAGATTTAATGAAGATCAAAAATGTCTTTTTATTTCAACCAATCTCCATGTGTGAAGTGATGGAAGCAATAAAGAAACAGAAGAAAAAGAAAGTACCTGGTCCTTATGGGTTACCGGCAGAGATTTATCAAACATTTGAAGACCAGATTTGCTTACCATTTAAAGAGTTGTTAGAACAGATAGGGACGGTAGGGAAACTACCGGAGACATGGAATTATGCAGTTATATCCTTAATACACAAACCAAATACAGAAGGAGAGGAGATTAAAAACTATGGGATAATTTATCTATTAAATGCAGATTACAAGGTATACGTGAATATTTTGGCTGCCAGATTTAAAAAGGTGTTAGCACAAAAGATGAGTGTATCTTTTGTGCTAACACCTTTTTAAATCTGGCAGCCAAAATGGCTAGCCCCTACAAGATAAGAAAGAAAGGGGGTGGATTAGGAGTACCTAATTGGAGGATGTGCTAGAATAAAATGGCAGATCCTACAAAATAAGAAAGAAAGGGGTGGATTAGGAGTACCTAATTGGAGGTTGTGCTATCAAGTGGCAGCTTTAAGTTGATAAAAGAGTGGATATTATTTGAGAACACAAGGAGAACACAAGGTGTTTGGCATTAGAAGGGCATGATCTTTATATGGGGTGGCATGCTTACATCTGGTACAGTAAGGATAAAATTCATGCAAATTTTCAATGACACATGTTAAGGGGAGTGTTGCTTAAAATATGGAATAACATAAAAGAACATTATTATAAGAAAATCCCCTAATGGGTATCTCTATTAGAGGCATTTGTGAGACATTCATTTATAACAAAAGGTACATAGGGAAAAATTTGAAACACTATTAGATAAAAGGAAGTTAAAGTCAGGGGAGATCTTAAAAGATCAATATAATATTGAATTATCTTGGTGGGAAAATACCCAATTAAGATCCAGATATGATAAAGATGTAAAATATGGATTTGAGGAAAGTAAGAATGAACTGGACAAAATTTGGCTATTGTCAAGCGATAAGCTGATACAGAAAATATATAGTTGGTTACTTGAGGAATCTATGCAAGATGAAATAGTGAGAACATCTATGATCTCCTGGGTGCAGGATATAGGTCACACAATAAACGTAGAGGAGTGGCATAACTTTTGGAAAAAATTGAAACTCTTAAGGGCAGTGTCGTATAAAGAGAACATTTGTAAAATGCATCATAGATGGTATTGGTCACCTGACAGAATTGCCAGATGTCATAAGAACATAAGAGAACATAAGAGAAGCCAATGTTGAATCAGGCCAATGGCCCATCTAGTCCAACACTCTGTCACACAGCGGCCAAAATATACCAGGTGCCATCAGGAGGTCCAGCAGTGGGGCCAGGGCACCAGAAGCCCTCCCACTGCTGCCCCCTCCAGCACCAAGAATAGAGTGCATCACCTGCCCCAGACTGAGAGTTCTCATTCTATACCCTGTGGCTAATAGCCACTGGTGGACTTCTCCTCCATATGTTTATCTAATTTCCTCTTGAAACTGTCCATGCTTGCAGCTGCCACGACCTCCTGTGGCAGTGAATTCCATATGTTAATCACTCTTTGGGTGAAGAAGTATTTCCTTTTATCTGTTCTAACCCGACTGCTCAGCAATTTCATAGAGTGCCCACGAGTTCTTGTATTGTGAGAAAGGGAGAAAAGTACTTCTTTCTCAACCTGCTCAATCCCATTCATAATCTTATAAACCTCGATCATGTCACCCCTCAGCCGTCGTTTCTCCAAGCTAAAGAGCCCCAAGCATTTTAACCTTTCTTCATAGGGAAGGTGTTCCAACCCTTTTATCATTCTAGTTGCCCTTCTCTGCACTTTTTCCAATGCTATAATATCCTTTTTGAGATGTGGCGACCAGAACTGTACACAGTATTCCAAATGAGGTCGCACCAATGATTTATACAGGGGCATGATGATACTGGCTGATTTGTTATCAATTCCCTTCCTAATAATCCCCAGCATAGCGTTGGCCTTCTTTATTGCAGCTACACATTGTGTAGACATTTTCAGCGAGTTATCCACTACGACTCCAAGATCTCTCTCTTGGTCAGTCTCTGCCAGATCAGACCCCATCAACGTGTATTTATATTTAGGATTTTTGGCTCCAATGTGCATCACTTTGCACTTGGCCACATTGAACCCCATTTGCCACGTTGACGCCCACTCACCCATCCTCAACAGATCCCTTTGGAGTGCCTCACAATCCTCCCTGGTTTTCACCACCCTGAACAACTTCGTGTCATCTGCAAATTTAGCCACATCACTGCTTACTCCCAATTCCAAATCGTTAATAAACAAGTTAAAAAGCATGGGACCGAGTACTGATCCCTGTGGTACCCCACTGCTTACCACCCTCCACTGAGAAAGTTTCCCATTTATACTCACTCTCTGTTTCCTATTTATAAGCCAGTTTTTGATCCACAAGAGGACTTGTCCTTTTATCCCATGACTATTGAGCTTACTTAGGAGCCTTTGATGAGGAACTGTATCAAAAGCTTTCCGGAAGTCAAGGTAAATAATATCTATTGGGTCCCCCTTGTCCACATGTTTGTTCACTCCCTCAAAAAACACTAACAGGTTAGTGAGACAAGATCTTCCCTTACAGAACCCATGCTGAGTCTGCCTCAATAGTTTTTGTTCATCAATGTGCCTACTAATTCTTTCCTTAATAACAGTTTCCACCAACTTACCCGGTATCGATGTCAGACTGACTGGCCTGTAATTTCCTGGATCTCCCCTGGAGCCCTTTTTAAAGATGGGAGTGACATTAGCTACCTTCCAGTCATCAGGAATGGAGGCAGATTTTAAAGAAAGATTACATATTTTTGTCAGGAGATCCACAAGTTCACATTTGAGTTCTTTCAGAACTCTCGGATGAATGCCATCCGGGCCTGGTGATTTATTAGTTTTTAAATTGTCCATCAGTCGGAGGACTTCCTCTCTTGTCACCGCAATCTGATTCAGGTCTTTCAAACCCCCTCCCGAAATCAGTGCTTCTGGAGTGGGCAAACACTTCTCCTCTTCCACAGTGAAGACAGAGGCAAAAAATGCATTCAGCTTCTCAGCCATTTCCCTATCATCCTTCACTACTCCTTTTACCCCTTGGTCATCCAAGGGCCCCACTGCCTCCCTGGCTGGCTTCCTACTTCTAATGTATTTGAAGAAAGTTTTATTGTTGGTCTTTATGTTTTTTGTGATATGCTCCTCATATTCCCTTTTTGCTTGCCTGATCACAGACTTGCATTTTATTTGCCATAGTCTGTGTTCCCTTTTATCAACCTCACTAAGACTAGCTTTCCACCGCTTAAAGGAATCCTTCTTACCTTTTACAGCTTCCATTACTTTATTTGTTAACCATGCAGGCTTTTTTCTATACCTATTTGTACCTTTCCTAACCTGCGGTATATATTTTTTCTGAGCTTCTAGGATTGTCTTTTTAAATAGTCTCCAAGCTTCCCCAATGGTTTTGACCTTCTCCACTCTTCCTTTCAATTTCTTCCTCACATGTCCCCTCATACCAGAGAAGTTACCCCTTTTAAAGTTAAAAGTGGTTGCGTCAGTCTTTTTGGGCAACTCCCTATCTGTACAAATGTTAAACTCAATGACATTATGGTCACTGTTTCCAAGTGGTGCAATCACTTTTACATCTCTCACCAGGTCTTGGGTGTTACTTAGGACCAAATCCAGGATTGCCTCTCCCCTGGTAGGATCTGTGACCATCTGTTCCACAGCACAGTCATTGAGAGTGTCTAAGAACGCAATCTCTTTTTCCCGACTAGAACTCATATTGACCCAATCAATGTGTGGGTAGTTAAAGTCGCCTATTACAACACAGTTATTTCGTCTAGCCACTATCTTTAATTCATTCATCATTTTATAATCCTCCTCTATCTTTTGATCTGGTGGGCGATAACAAACTCCCACTGTTAAGCCTCCTTTTGGACCCACTATTTCAACCCATAGCATTTCCAGAAGGGAATCCAATTCTCTTACCCTCTCAATCTTACTGGATGGTATACCCTCTCTGACATACAGAGCCACCCCACCTCCAACCCTTTCCCCCTATCCTTCCGATATAATTTATAACCAGGAATCACCGTATCCCACTGATTTTCCTCATCCCACCAAGTTTCTGAAATACCCACAATGTCTATTTCCCCCCCAACACCAAGCATTCCAACTCCCCGATTTTACCTCGGAGACTTCTAGCATTTGTGTATAAACACTTATAGTTTCCCACGTTTGTTAAGCCCACAGCCTTCCTCTTGCTGCCTCGAGACCTTGCCAGGCAGTTCAGAAGAATGTTTCTAATAAATGTTGGAAATGCAAGTTGAATGTGGTCACCTTCTACCACATGTGGTGGAGGTGCCAAAAATACTAAAATACTGGAAAATGGTGCAAAAAATAATATGGGAAATTTTGAGTATAGATGTGGAATTAAAGCCAGAAATTTATCTGTTAAATATATTATTAGGTGATCAACAAACACATCGAGAACTGTATATTCTGCTGTATATCTTAACTATCTCTAGGATTTTGTTAGCAAAATATTGGAAGACAGATAGAATACCTGCTTGAGAAGAAATAGCGTTTAAACTGATGGAACGTGTGAAAATGGACAGGATACACGCTCAGTTACATGGGATAGAAGATAATATGGTAATTAAAAGATGGTCAAGAGTAAAAAAAATGGGTAGAAAGTAATGTATAGAGGATTCGTATTTTGAAAATCGAATGATGTGATGTATTTGAACATAATGTAAAAAAACCAATAAACGTATGGGGGGGGGGAACTGCCCCACCTTATGGAATGGCCTGCTGGAGGAGGTCAGGAAGGCTCCCACTCTCCATGCAAAACTGAATTATTCAAGAGGGCTTTTCTATCCAGACAATAAAGTTGCACTGTACTAAATGATTCACAAAGTTACTTGGATAAATTATTAGGGACTGTGGTCTATACTACTGTGTTGTTGTTCAGTCACACAGTAGAGTCCGACTCTTCATGACCCCATGGACCACATCATACCAGGCCCTCCTGTCCTCTGTCGTCCTCCAGAGTTTGCTCAACTTCATATTCATTGTATCAATAACACTGAATATAAATAAAGAAAAAACAGATTTTTTCCAAGTCCAAAAGGGAACACGACAAGGCTGCCCGCTGTCTCCGTTATTGTTTATTTGGATATTGGAAATATTATTGGCAGAGATAAGAAAAGACAATAATATCAAAGGACTTACAGTGAAAGGCTTTACGTATAAATATAGAGCATTTGCAGATGATGTAATGTTTATGATTCAAGATCCAATTAAGAATATACCACAATTGATGGGAAAAATGGAAGAATTTGGAACAATTGCTGGATTTTACGTTAATAAAAACAAAACGAAAGTGATGTGTAAAAACATGACGAGACAGAGACAAATTGAACTTCAAGAGAAAATTAAATGCGAAGTAGTTACAAAGACTAAATATTTAGGAATCAAATTGACTATGAAAAATATTGATTTGTTTAAAAATAACTATGAAAAAGTTTGGTATTAGATCCAACAAGACCTGAAAAAATGGAATACCTTGAATCTATCGTTACTGGGAAGAATTGCAACTGTAAAAATGAATGTTTTGCCTTGTTTGATGTTTTTATTTCAGACTATTCCAATATTAAAACAAAGTAAAGTATTGGATACGTGGCAGAAAGAAATATTGAAGTTTGTATGGGCAGGAAGAAAGCCAAGGATTAAAATTAAAATTTTATGTGATGCAAAGGAAAAGGAGGACTACAACTACCAAATCTAAGACTTTATTATGATGCCGTCTGCTTAACATGGTTGGAGCAGTGGATTAATCTTGAGAATAAGAAGTTGTTGGCTTTGGAAGGTCATGATAATAAGTTTGGATGATATGCATATTTATGGTATGGAAAAGTACAAATAGACAATTTTTTTAAACACCACTATATAAGATGATCACTGTTCGAGACTTGGATGAGATATAAAAAATTCTTCTCGGAAGAGCGACCACTTTGGATAGTGCCGGCAGAAGTGATTAATCCATATTCAAGAAATCAGGGTCTAGAATGGTTACCTTACAAAAGCCTCTTAAAAATAGAAGGGAAAAACTTTGTATTAAAAGATAGAACTGATGTTGAATTTGAATACGATTGGTTGAGGTACAGACAGATTTATGATTTATGTAAAGTTGATAAAAGGAAATATGGCTTTAGAGAAAAAAATAATGAAATTGAAATTGTATGGGTCGAAAAGGGTAAAAAAATGATTTCAAAATTTTATAAAGTGTTATTGAAATGGTATAATGAAGATGAAACAGTAAAAGAGCAAATGATAAAGTGGGCAGTAAATATAAATAATGAAATATCTATGTCATCTTGGGAATATTTGTGGAAAAGGTCAATGAAAATTTCAACCTGTATAAATGTTAAAGAGAATTGCTATAAAATGATGTACAGATGGTATATGACTCCTAAAAAATTTGCTATTATAAATGATAGCATGTCTAACAAATGTTGGAAATGTAAGAAAAAAGAAGGGTCTTTTTACCATATGTGGTGGACTTGTGATAAGGCTGTAAGTTATTGGACTGAGATTCATAATGAGATACAAAAAATTTTGAAATGTACTTTTAAGAAAGACCCACAGATGTTATTGTTCGGTCTTAAAATGGAAGAAATAAATGTAACCAAGAGAACATTGTTATGGTATTTGGTTACAGCAGCCAGAATGACTTTTGCACAAAGTTGGAAGCAAGAAAAGACACCTGAAACATGGGAATGGATTAAGAAGATGCTGTTATGGCAGAAATGGATAAATTAACAAGAAAATTAAACAACGAAGAAGATTAAAATTTTTTTGAAGATTGGAAAGACTTTCAAGAATATTTGTTGAAAAATTGGGATGTAAAACGTGGTTTGATTTGTTTTGACAACTACTAAGGAGAAATTGAAAGGGATTAGATTTTTAAATTGTTACCATTAGTAAGACAAAGTAAGTTTAGTTTAAATGTAACCGAATAAGAGATATCAATGGGGTTGGAGCACTGCGGGAAGCCTTGTTTGGGGGGGAGAGGGTAAAAGGAAATGGATATGTATTTACCTGTTTAATTTGTATGATCGTGGAAAATATATCCAATAATAAATTGTATTTACCACACAACTCTGACTAACCATCTCATCCTTTGTCATCCCCTTCTTGTTTTACCTTCAATCTTTCCCAGCAGCAGGGTCTTCTCCAGTGAGTGCTCCCTTCTCATTTGGTGGCTAAAGTATTTGAGCTTCAGTATGTGGCCTTCCAGGGAACAGGCAGGGTTGATTTCTTTTAGGATTGCCTGATTTGCTCTCCTTATAGTTCAAGGGACTCTCAAGAGTCTTCTCCAGCACAATAATTCAAAAGCATCTATTCTTCAGTACTCAGCCTTCCTTACGGTCCAACTGTCTCAGCCGTACATTACTACTGGGAATACCATTGCTTTGACCATACAGACTTTTGATGGCAGGGTGATGTCTCTACTTTTTATTATGCTGTCTAGCTTTGCCATAGCTTTCCTCGTAAGGAGCAGGCATCTTTTAATTTCATGGCTGCAGTCACCATCTGCAGTGATCTTGGATACCAGGAACGTGAAGTCTGTCACTGCTTCCATGACTTCCCTTGTATTTGCCAAGGAATGATAGGGCCAGATGCCATGATCTTAGTTTTTTTGATGTTGAGTTTCAAGCCAAATTTTGCACTCTCCTTTTTCATCGTGAGCAAGAGGCTCTTTAGGTCCTCTTCACTTTCTGGCACTAGAGTGATATTGTCTGCATATCTGAGGTTGTTGATGTTTTTCCCAGCAATCTTAATTCTGGCTTGCGATTCATCCAGGCCAGCATTTCGCATGATGTACTCTGCATATAAATTAAATAAGCAGGGTGACAATATACAACCTTGTTGAACTCCTTTTCCTATGCTAAACCGATCATTTGTTCCAAATCCAGTTCTAACTGTCACTTCTTGACCCTTATACAGGTTTCCCAGGAGACATGTGAGGTGGTCTGGTGTTCCCATCTCTTTAAGGACTTGCCATAGTTTGTTGTGATCCACACAATCAAAGGCTTTAGCATAGTCAATGAAGCAGAAGTAGATGTTTTTCTGGTATTCTCTTGCTTTCTCCATAATCCAGCGAACGTTGGCAATTTGATCTCTCATTCCTCTACCTCTTCGAAACCCAGCTTGTACTTGTACTACTGTGTTTAGCTTACAGAAACTAGGATCCTACTGTGTAATTTTTACATTTTTTAACATGTCATGTTAATATTTATACTTTCCTTCAGTTCTGTTTTTAGATTTCTAATTGGTTCTACAATCCTAATCCTATCATATTGTTCGTTGAATGTCCCATCCTGTTGATAATGTTGATTCACTCTGCCTTCAGTCCAAGTGAGAAAGGCGGGCTATAAATAATGTAAATTAAAAGATAAACTAAACCCTGAGGGGTATTTTAGTCTGAGAGTAGGTGAGTGCCCCAAGGTCACCTAATGTGCTTCCACAGCAGAGGAGGGATTTGAACCTGGATCTCCAAGATCTTAGAATGAAACTCTAACTACTATACCACACTGAGTTTTGTGAGGTTGCTGCTATTGAACAGTAGCAAGCAGCCAGGCCTGGGTGAATCGTGCAAGTCAAGTTGCCCAGGGTTGTTGCTGACCCTGTCCTTGATGAGAAGTAGATGAGAAGTAATTATATTTTAGAGCAAGTAATACAATTTACATATTGGTGATATGTGTTCTTCTGTCCTGCTCTTAAACATGGTGATTTGGAGGGAGTTTGCAGTTATTTTCCCCAGGCATTGTTCGGTTTGGACCCAGTTGTTTCCCATTGAGATACTGGACAGATCCATCTCTCTTTAGCTTTTGCCATGCAGCCGTGAATACTCCCAGTTCATTCACTATGTTGAATTCCACTAAATGTTAATTTCAAATGGAAACAATACCATTTAAGTTAGCTGTGACTAATTCATTTCACTGGTTTCACTGGGACTTGCTTATGGCTTACTTTAGTTGAATTGGTCACTTTTAATTTCCCGCTTTGGAGCCTGTTGTAGTATTTGCCTTAATTTCAAAGAAACAAAATAGCAACTATCTCCTCTGCCTTTTATTGTTACAGAAACATATCATATTTAGATAAAACCAGCTTTATGTTAGTGATTGATTAATTAATGTGTTACATCCTGCTTGTTTGCCTACATATTGTGTCAGATTTTTAAAATGTTGCTCATTTTAAAGATAAGCCAAAATAGATTTTAAAGATAAGCTAAAATCTCCAAAAGGATAAGCCAAAGTAAAAATCAAAAATAAATGTGACTTTGAAAATGTTAGTTTGAATATTAAAGCACTGTAACATTGATCTGTGCTGTTGTTTTCATGTTCTAAAGTACATCTGCTTATTTAGAAAATGTATATACTAACTCTTTAGACACCTACTTGACACTACAATAAACTCCTGAAAATAACAGTAAATTGTTGATAATAGGCCATAAAACAAGCCTAGAAATATTAAAACAGCACAAAAATTTCAGCAGTGTAAACTTCATTAATAAAACTGTCCTCACACTAGAAGTAGACAAAAGAAGACCCCCTAAGCCTAGGTAAAAATAAATGTTTTGACTTGGTACCTAAATGACATTATGGTGGGCAGCAGATGAACTCAAAGGGAGAGGCCATTTCATGAGGTGCCATGACTGAAAAAGCCGTGTCTCTGGTTGCAACCTACCTCACCTCTGTGGTGGGGGGGGGACAGAGAGAAGGGCTGGGAAGAGGATCATAACTGGCAAGGTTAGGCAGTGTGGAAGGAGGTGGGTTCATTCACCTTTTTACACAGCCAGTAAGAACATTCCATTTATGTTAGACCCCAGTTGTGCTGTTAAGTTGCTTGCATTTGATGAAGGATAATTTGGATAGTAATTCCTATTCATATACTTTCAGTGCAATCTTAAACACGTATACACAGAAGTAAGTCCCACTGAGTTTAATGGGAGTTTACTCCCTAGTGTTTAGGACTGCAACCTTAAAGATCCATACTTAAGGATTCTGTGGTTCTGCAAAGATTACTTTTTCACTGGACAGAATCCACAGCTTGAGCACAAAGTTGTATTTCAGTTAGGTATTGCCTTATAACCTCAAATAATCTTCACAAATGCTTATGCCCCACTTTGTCCCATGTAGTTTATAAACATGATTTCCTCCAGATTATACTACCTAGACCCAGCTTCACTTTTCAGTCTACAAAAGTTCAGGTACAACTTTGTTTGTAAAAGTATTCCAAAATCAAATATATTGGCCAGGATTCAAAGACCCACATGATATGTTTTGGGTAAGAAAATGAGATTTGTGTTTCTCAAAGAACAGTCTGTGATGCTACCACATGGCAAACTACTTTTCAAATTGAGGAAAATTTCAAAAAGCAATTTTTGGTAAGACATGAGGGTCTGCCATTTGAAGAAAAAAAATGAGTCATCTGATTGGATACTTATGAATGCTTAAATGGTACTTTTGATTCCAGCTACTGAGTTAGGTAGTTCACATCCTAGTATTAATGCTGCTTTTGTCCATACCTTCTGTTTTCAGTGTTTAACTCGCCATTCGGGTACCTTTAATAATTTTTCTCACTCTACTTATTCCATCAGCACCTATTACAAGGAAACACTGCTGAATGATATTAGAAAAGCTAGAGATAAGTATGAAGGAGAAGAACTGGCAAAGGAGCTGGCCAGGATTAAGCTTCGTATGGATAATACTGAAGTCCTGACTTCTGACATAGTAATAAACTTGCTTTTGTCCTACCGAGATATCCAGGTATGTTATTTTACCAGAAATAATGGGCTTTAAAATCAATTTATTGGTCTTGGATCTTTTGCTTATATAGTTACTTACTGCAAAATTCTTGTGCTCTCTTTTAGGATATTTATTAACTTCCATCACAAGTTGAGCAATGATCCATGTGGTTATTTTTGCTAGTGGACTCTCGTCTGAATATATTGCTTTTATTTAGTGGGAAGCTGACTTTAGATAGCTGTAAATTGAAAAGTTCTTACAGATTATCTGTAAGGCCACTTTGTCATTTCACTGCAAGCTTCTGTTTAGCTGAGAACATAAATGTCTTAAGAGAACAGGCAAGGAAAGGTTGCATTAAGGACTGCGTTTGTTCATAAATCCCGGTCCCAGTAGAGGTAGGTTTTATTCCTTGTAGGAAGAAACCATCTTGCTTGCCCGTTCTGCCATTTGATGAAGTGGCTGTCAAGAAGAAAGAATTTAGCTTTTCTAAAGATTTGTTGGTCATGGTCATATTTGTAAAATGGGGGGAACTATTTGATAATGTATTTTATTGATTAATACTTTTTCATTGTCTTTTCCAACTGATGATAGGACTATGATGCTATGGTAAAACTGGTGGAAACACTGGAAATGCTGCCAACCTGTGAGTTGGCTGATCAGCACAATATTAAATTTCACTATGCATTTGCATTGAATCGGTAAGATTATCATATCATATCGGTAAGATTATCATATCATATCATATCATATCATATCATATCATATCATATCATATCATATCATATCAAGAGTATCATAAATAGAGATTAGTAGTTACGCATTCAGTATAAAAGCATATTTGACTTTAAAAACAAATAACCATGGATTAAATTACATTTAGTGTACAAGAGATGATGGAAAGTTTGTAAGCTGTGGCTGTGTTCTATTCAAACTGATAACTTTAAAACTATCTATGTATCTCCTGAATTAATCTATGTATCTCCTGAATTCTCTTTGTTCCATATTTTAAAAAATATCCCTCTACAGCTTGATCAGATTCTATTTAGTAGTTAGTTCATTTTCTATTGCTTAATAAAACAGAAAGAAGTTTTGTAAACATTTTCGTATTTAACTATGATGACATTTTTAAAAAGGTGTTGCATGTTCCTCTGATCCTTTAACAGCATAAGTTTTGAGCATGCTGTTTGTTTTTCTGCTTGGGATATCCTAACTTGGTTGGAAGACAGGTTCAGAGTTTTGTTCTCCTTAAATCTTTCACTGCTGTCTCCATCTTTGCTGTTTCTTTCCCTTGTTATGTACACTATGTATAAACAGAGTAGCAGATGAATAATCCTAAATCTTAAAGCGATAAATAACAAAATGAAAATATGCATAATTGATGTGTAATGATGATTAATATTTAAGACAGTTATATTGTGATGACAGATGATGCAAAATAAATTGATTTGCATATACACATGGTCCAGCAAGGTCATTGTCCACTGAGACTGGCAACACCTCTCCAGGGTTCCAGGCAGTGTTCTTTCATGTCACCTACTATCCGGTCCTTTTAACCGGACATGCTGGGGATTGACCTTGCATGCAAAGAAAACTGCCATTTTACAAATAACATGTAAGATCTGTGAGCTGCCTACGTTTATGAATGTTTTAACTATTGGCATAGCATGGATTGTACGGTGACAAATTATAGCAATCCTGCTGTATAATTTTGAAGAGATTTCTAGAGCCATAGTTTAGAATAGACAAATTGGACTACTATATGTGTTCTCCTAGCTAACTGTTAATTGAGTCACTGGTCTAATATAATTTGACATTTTTTGTGAGTTCTGTTAAACACGTTTAGAAATTCATTATTGTAGAAAACAGATATCCTTAGGACAAATAACATCTTTCAGTACCAAAAAATATTCTACGGTTTTAGTAGATTTCTCATTCAGTTGATATTAACTTCATTGACTTTTTAAAACTTACCTTCAAAATGTATCCCTTGAGTAACTGAAATTGATTGTTTTGTTCTTGAAAATATTATTAAAGTAGGTATGTACAATGATTAGGTTATGCAAAAATCTTTGTTGGTTATTTCAGTTGCAGAAAGCTTCTACTTTTTTTAAACCACAGAAGTTCTTTAAAATCAATCAATTGATAGCAATATGTGATTGCAGAAATCTGAGCACCTTAAAAAGCAGAGAGACTTATTCTAATGTTTAACCATGTTCAGATTTTTACAGGTGATAAAATGGATTGCTAAACTGAAAACATGCTAGTAAGATTTGTATAAGGAGCCCATATCATTTAGTAGATAAATTTAGTGACCACAAAATACAAAATTGTGCAAATAGGGGGGAAAAGCCCCAAATATGTGAAATATTACCACACAGGACAAGATATTGGCCCTCTTCCTGAGATAACTTTATGCCAGAATGAGTTCCACACAAATAATAACATGAAGGATGGTGATCATAGCCACACACACACACAGTTTTCCACATAGGGACAAGCTTGTGTGGTTTCTTTATTGCTTCTGTTGCTGCCAATATGGCATAGTGACTGCAGGATTTCCACATTACAGTTTCCCTTGCGTTTTCTCTGCTTGAGTGCCCCATGGCAGCCTTTTCCCGATACCACCATAGGGCTTTTACAATATTAGCAACTGGCATATTGTTGTAGCCAGGGGTCTTTTCGTACAAAAACAGCTGCAGGAGCTTATTAGCATATGGTATGCTAATGAGCAACTAGGCTATTAGCATATGCCATGCCCCCTAACATCACCAGAAGGGGAAGCAAAAGCCTCCCCTTCCCTTCCCCAGCTGGTCTCCCCAGTATCTTACATAGCAGTAAGGATGCTACTAGACTTAGGCCACAGAAGGAGGAAAGAGGGAAGGAAAGAGAGAGAGTAGAGAGAAGGAAAGAGGGAAAGAAAGAGAAGGAAAGAAGGAGGGAAAGAAAGAGAGAAAAGGGAAGAAGGAGGGAAACAGGGAAAGGAGGAAAAAGAGAAGAGAAGAAGGCGGGAAAGAGGAAAAGGAGAGAAGGAAAGGAGGGAATGAAAGAAATTAGTCAGCAAATCGGCCCCATTATATCCTATGGGCCATTGAAGTCAATGGTGAAAACATAGGGTATATTCTGGGGGCTGGAGGGGAGGGGGTTTGAGGGAGAGGCTCCAAACTCACAGGGTAGCTGTTGGAGCCTCTCTCCAAGATACCCACCAAGTTTCAAGAACATTGGACCAAAAGGAATCAACTGAGTTTATTCTAGTTATTATTTTATTATTATTATTTATTACATTTCTACCCCGTCCTCCCTGCGAATGGGCTCAGGGTGGCTTACAATAGGGCACCATGTGCCAAGGCATAAAGAAACATAAAAACAGGATAAAATGATCAACATTAAAGTGCTCAAAATTACAGTCCAAAATTTAACAAGATGGGATCAGATTTACAAATGGTCTCCCCAGTATCTTACATAGCAGTAAGGATGCTACTTGATGTCACTTGGCCCTATCCACTGGTGCTGATCACAGCAAAGTCGTGATCGATCTTCATAGGGCCACCCCTGAAGTCTACCGAAGATGGTAGTGGTAGTGGTGGTGGTGGTGGCGTTTCCTACTCGAAAGCCTGGCAGAAGAGCTCCCTCTTACAGGCCCTGCGAAACAGTGAGAGGTCCCACAGGGCCCTGATCTCCTCTGGGAGCTCATTCCACCAGGTAGGAGCCGCCACTGAAAAGGACCTGGCCCTAGTTGCAGCAAGCCTGGCCTCCCTGGGGCCTGGGGTTACCAGGCGATGTTGTGTCCCTGACCGAAGTGCTCTTTGGGGCATATGTGGGGAAAAGCAGTCCCTCAGGTATGTCGGACCCTGGTCATATAGGGCTTTAAAGGTAAGCACCAGCACTTTGAAGTGAATCCGGTATGCTATAGGTTATGAAGGCTGTATACCAGCAGTATGCCCAGTTTTGTGCCCCACTGTGTCTTGGTACCTTGTCCACTTCTATTTTCCTCTAGCTCCAAGTGTCACATTCCTTCTCTAAGTGCTCAGTTCTTGATGTCATCTCCAGAGTGGAGGATTTTGGTTAACTCGTGTCTGATTGAACCTGGCACTACACCATTAATGTTAACACAACAGTTGCCACCAGGCAATTTGCACGACTCCCCAAGCCCAGCTGCTTGATATGGTTCAATGGCAGCCACCCCACTATAGGTGGAGTAGTACAGAGGTGAGAGTTTCAGATTAGGATCTGGGAGACCTAGGCTCAAATCCACACTCTGCTATCAAAGATCACCAGATGACTTTGGACCTCATATTATTTTATTTTTGCTATTTTTATCCCGCCCTACCTCACAAGCAGGCTAAGGGTGGCTTACATCAAGTCATAAAGCAATAAACAATCCCATAAAACAGTAATACATCAAAACATTAATTCCAACAAGATTAAAAATTTTAGGTGACTAATTTAAAATATACCTATACCTAATGGCAGCTCGGAGGTTAGTTTCATTCCAGTGTACGCTAAGCTCATGCCAGGAGGGGGTGATGGATCATTCAGCCTGAGTGGTGGATGTTGCCTTCTGACACAATTCTGGTGATGTCAGGGTGTGTGGCATATGCAAATAAGTTATGCTAAAGAGTTATGCTATTGAGCTCCTGCACCTGTTTTTCTACGAAATGACCCTTGACTGTATGGGTAAGAGGGAAAGGGTTAAAGAGGCCTATCACTATACCCATCCTATTCCTCACAGTCAAAAAAAAATCTGTTAAATTTTGCTCACTTACCAGCATCCAGTACAGAAATGTGTATGCGGAACAGCTGCTCTTGATGAGCAAATCTTCAAATACATAGGCATGTTGATTACTGATCTCTACTGCAGCATAACCTCCTTTCTGGGAAAAGTGGATAGCAATGATTTTCTCTCCCTGTCCATAATACAAAACCTTGGAATCGCCTAAAGTGATTGGTAATCAGTAGAGTTCAGACACAATAAAAGTATGTCTTCACACAACACATAATTAATCTATAGAAATTGCCTCCACAAGATGTTGGTTTAGACCCTTTTTCATGTGGTAAGGTTGTTTACATAAATGTTTCACTGATCTCTGTTCTCCACAGGGTTCCCTTTCTAGGATAGAATGTGCAGGAGTGATTAGTTGCAGGCTGATTGACCTCAATGGACATAGATTGTAACTCTGTTTAGGATTGCTTTATAAATTGAGAAAAGCCACTGGGTGAGCTTGAGCCAAACATTTTCTCCCAGCCTAACCCATTGTACATGGATGTTTTGATAGTAAAAGGATGAGATACATTAACTGAATCCACATGGGTTTTTAAATCAGGTATTCTTTACCTACAGGCATTTCTACTGAAATGTGGGGAAAACTTCTTTACTCTTCTCTGCCCTTAATGTGGCAAAGAAGAGAATGAATTTGGATCCAGGAATGAGATAAAACTTAAGGGGATTCGTTGAAAGAGGAAGTGGGAACAGGCCATGACTGACTGGAGAAGAGGGAGGGGATCAGAATAGTGCAGCCGATAGGGAAAAGAACAACTATATTGGAAAGGCCCACAGAAAAGTGATGCATGTGGCTCACTGTTACCACTGGATAAGCCAAGGTGAAGGGGTCAAGTGACTCTCATGTGTAAAAGGGAATTGAAAAAATCAGTTCAAACAATAGTAGATAAAGAGAAATTCTGGACTCTGTAGTAAAAATTTGATAGTCTTCAAGGTGCTCTAAGACTCTTTTTGCTGCAAAAAATTAACAAAAGTACTCCTCTGCTATCAGACCTAGTATAACACCTCTTAAGAGTATCTAGGTAGCCACTAAAAGCCTAGAAGGAGCTTTGTCTGATCCAACAGGGCTCTTTTTTATCACTGGGGCTTGTGATATTTTCTGTGATATGCTTCACTAATCTCTGTTCTCCCACAGGGTTCCCTTTCTGGGACAGAACGTGTGGGAGTGATTAGCTGCAGGCTGATTGACCTCAATGGACATAGATTGTAACTCTTTTTAGGACTGCTTTATAAATTGAGAAAAGCCACTGAGTGAGTTTAAGCCAGACATTCTCACTCAGTGAAGCAATAGAAAAACAATACATCAAATTCTGATTTCCTTGTATAACTTGTTGGTTTTTCCATGCCTTCTGTAACACATAAAAGGTTTAGTTACCCACCTCAGAGATAGAACTGGGTTAGTCACACTGTGATTCTCCAAAGTGACTAATCAATCAACCAACTGTGCCAAATAAATATTGCAGTCCCTCAGCATAGCATTGTGTATTAATTGCATTCCCTGGGGGCAAAGGGGTGCATAACAAGCAGACCACATTGACTGGAGGGAAAGAACAGCCACAGCTTTTATTGTATACAATCACAGGAGCACAGGTGCAACGTAAGGCATGGATCCATGCATCAGGTGACCTGCCTGTGGCCAATGGGGGAACAAAGTGGGATGGCAACTCCAAGGGTCCTGCATGGGCATATGACACTGTGTGGTCCCCTTGCTACCTCACAGTTAGAGCCAAGTGCCAGCCTTCAAGCCATGGAATTGTCCCACTGACATGACCCCTTATGGGGGTCCCCAGACCAGGGGAGACAGGCATGCAGTCTCAGCTTCCCCATAAAATTGGATATGGCCTGATGCCCAAACTGCCACAGAGATGGGTGACAGCTCAGCTCCTGCCAGTAGTTCTATGACTGCACTAAAGAAAGCAGCTCCTTATGGATGCTGTGAAGCCAATCATCCCGACCCTATTCTGAGAGGTGCATGCTATCTGCCCAAAAGAGGGCTGTCTGACAGAGGGAAACATCCAGGTGCTGTATGATGGGGTTACCAAGTGCTTCTATGAGCTGCCCCGCCACACTGCTCACTTCCTGACTTGTCACATTGACCATATCCAGGGAAGTAGCTCCGTGCCATTCACATCGCTCCAACAACATGGACGGGAAGAACAGCATGTCCAGGAAGCAGGGAACAAGAAAACACAAGTCCGTGTCCATGGCCAACCATAGTTCCACCCCTTTCCTAATAGTAAGGTCATTTTCGCCAGGATCGATGACAGAAGCCCCTGGAGGCCCATAAAGGGCAACATGTCAAGTGATGGTGGATTCAAACTCCTTCGACTGCATTCCTCTGTGCCCAGTCCAAGTTATTGTGAGTCAGTCCTCTAGTCCCATGCATGTCCACGATCCAGATGAAGTTGTGTAGATCCCAATCCAGTGTACGATGGTATGGCCCATGATGCACCTCTCTACCAGAACTAAAAGAAAAGGGAGTTAACACCTGGTCCAGAAGTGGAACAAATGTAGGCTTTAAAGACGGAAGACCTCCAACAGCCAATGGCCTGTTTGCAAGCAGAGGAGAGCCAAAGCCCTGCCTCTGTAGTTGACTGTATGTGAAAGGAGTGTGCCCCAAAGTCCCCCAGGTAGAGTCCTAGGGCTGCCAGGACAGCCTGCATTATGCTAGTGGACTGAAGCCTGATGAGAAAGGTCCTGTCCTTGTAGATGAGGATGGTGCCAGGAGTCAGTGGCCTTTTAGCTAGATATTCCATGGTTGTGTGGACCAGGCAAGGCTGATCCCTAGAAGCTGCCTGGAGGTGCATGTGGACCCTCCTCACCCCTCCTAGTTTGTTTTGGACTGCCATAGTACCATGCAGAGCTCCAGCCCATATGTGGAAATATTCTGTCACCTTGGCTCATCACAACATGCATCCTAATGTACTTCTCAGGGTTTTTGTTAGAATAAGACAGAGGAAAGGAGAACAATGTAAGCTGTTTTGGGTCTTCATTGGAGAGAAAGGTGAGGTATAAATAAAGTGAATAAATAAATCCATTCTAACATCTGTACTTCATTTGTTACCATTGAAGCAGATTAACGTTTATTATCATGCATGTTAAGGGTGGAGAGGGGGAAACATACTTTTCTACTTTGACAGATTATGTGGAAATATCAACTCCCCCATTCTATTCATAATATTAACAAAGAATGTTCCTGTACTACTATTAAATACATTATAATTTGCCAACTAGAATGGATGAGGAGAAGTTGAGACTGAAATATATGTAAGGGGGAGAGAAAAATTTGAACTGGGGATAGATGAATGGCAGATCATGAAGGAGAAAAGTGTGTAAAGAATTAGGGAAATGCAGGAAAATACAAAGATTTTTTTATTTTGCTACCACACAAGGCTGCCCCTTTGAAAGATCTGGCTGTGCAGGAGCTGGGTGGAACTAAAGGACAAAGGAAACCCATAAATCTTATTAGGAGGCTGCATCCTGGCATTGACTGTACTTTGTCCTGGCTCATCTTGCCTTGCTCCAGTGCTGGCTTGGCTGATGGGTTGAATATGACCTGATCAGCAAATGGTGTCCCTCAGCCTCCTAGTAAACTTTGCTAAAAGGTCCAACCAGCAGACTCAAGTGCTTTTTACTGTGGTCTGCCTTCTCTGTGCACCTAGTGGCTGCAGTCAGAACTGCATTAGAATTTCTAAAAAATCATTCCATGATTACAGTGTGACGCCAGCTTGAAGGGGCCTTCAGATGATTTACTCTCCCAAATTTTACCACCCCAGCACCCACCCACCCACCCCACCAGTGGCCCTGTGCCCAAATCAGACATGAACATTTGGTCTGTCTTTCCACTTGCACATATGTTGGGAAGTAAAAATTAGTCATGGGCTCCTGAATATGCAAACATCATGTGTGAATATGCCAAAGGAATTATCAAAGAAGAAAGCAACCATGAGTCATTTTCAGTGGTAAATTACAGCAGTTATAAGTGCTACTGATTTCGCTGGTGTGCAGCAAAGCACAGATTGAGGACTGAAGCACAGATATTTCGCGCTGATTTGTGGTGATTGTGTGGTTTGCCAGGCATCTACAAAAATAGATCTTTAAAGATTTTGCTGACTTGATGTTGTTTTCTATTATTAGTTTTAAGCTGAGTTTGCGTCTCAGGCCACAGATATATAAAACATTCTACTAGATAATATGTTTGCCTAAGTAAGTCTATGCATTGAATTTTCTAATATCCTAAGTCTGAAGAAACAGGTTTCATTTAAGGCAAGGAAGTAAGAAATACAGAGTTTCCTGTAGTTTTTTAATGCATTCAGTAGTCACTGATATCATAGGTTATCTTTCATTTTGTTGCAAATGACCTAAAATAGTTTGTCACAATATTGGTGTTGTTTTTTTATCACTTTATGAATGACTTCATCATACTTATTATAGGCTCAGCTGTTCTGTGTTTTCATTACTGTGCAATATAACACTGAGGTCATGTTTATATATGATATCCTGGATAGTAAACTACTGATGACAGCTGTTACAAGGCTGAAGTCATAGACTAAATATCACTTGTACACAAGCATGGGGAAAAGATGGACTTGTTGCTAAGATTAACAGTAAACATCCTTCAGCCTAGTGCTTTGGGGTATCTTTAGTTATTAGTTTTTTCCAAGAATACAGTGAATTTATTGGAAAAGTAAAAGAAAAATCTCACAGTGTACAAAACCATACATTACAAACAGCTCTTCCCTGGAGATTATTCCTGGAGGTTCTCTAGCCTCTAAACCAGTCCTAACTTTCAGAGCTGTTCTCTCAAGGGCAGTTCTTGAAAGAGCTCTCTGAGTTCCACTTACCTCACAGGTTGGGAAAGGGGAACGGAAGGGAAAGGGATTGTAAGCCGCTCTGAGACTCCTTCAGGTAGTGAGGGGTGGGATATGATTCCAATCTCCTCTTCTATTCTCTGCTAGAAGGTGGGGGGGGGCTTCACCATCCCAATGTCTTTCCTGCTAAAGGGTAAACTGGAAAGCAATTGGACTGACTTCCTTATCCATGCCTGTTCCCTGTCCAGAGAGAGAGGGGAAAAGAACCCTGTTAAGAACACAAAGTGGAGGTTTTGCTCACCTCCCATTTCTTCACAGCATGTAATACCTTTCTGTTTAATCCTTCTACCTACTATCCAGGCTAGCCTGATCCCATCAGGTCTCTGAAGCTAAGCAGGCTCGGCCTTGACTAGTATTTGGATGGTGGCACAGAGGCAGGCAGTGGCAAACCACCTCTGAAACGTCTCTTGCCCTTAAAAAAGACAAGTCTAGATCACCACCTAGTGGTGCATAACACTAAACAGCTAGAACTTGTGGCTGCCAGATAATCTTAGGATCTCCAGTGCCATACAATAATTATCTAATTAACCTTAGGCATGCCAGCACTTTTTGTTTCCTCAGTCAAAATGTATAGGATGAAAAAATCTGAAATTTGGGAGAGCACTGAAAACAGTTCCTATGAAACATTTTCAAAATACTTTTTAAGACAAAATTTATAAAGTGAAAGCTTAAGGACTTTTTCAATTTCTGATGTAAAATTTTGGAAATTTAGTAAGAGTCCAGAGCTCTCAAGAAATCAACATGTATATAAGAGTAGAGGTTTCCACAGATGTTATACACATCATTGTTATACAAGATGGTATATGTACAATATTTATATAGACAATTGTTTTTGGATGAGAAAGACTGGCAGAATATGACGTAAAAAGTCAAGGGCTCCAGAATACTATGTACCTCCCCAAGCTTAGACTCTCTGAGGCAGACCAGATGCAATGCTGAAAGGTCTAGGATTGAATTATGAATATCACCATATAAGGCCCTGACCTGGATTTGGGAATGTGGCATGACAGGAAGCTACACAGGCCATTTTCCTGACCTCTAGAGTAGATAGCTGCCCCCTTGAAAGAAATATGTAAGAAACTCATAGATAACCTGTATAGTCACCCCACCAGGTTAATATTAACCTCACTTTCCTTTCAAAATCTGCATCAGGGCAGCTATTTGTGAATGAAAAAGACATTGAAGATTTGTGAACAAATCTTCCATCATCTTGAGACTTGTACATACCTATCAGTTATTTATTTTCATGAATAATCCAGTTTTTTAATAAGTATTTATATTCTTAGATCCAAGTGGGTAGCTGTGTTGGTCTACATATATCAATGAACTGTTAAACTTCCATTTCAATGTATCTGAGGAAGTGTGCATGTACACAAAAGCTCATACCTTGAATAAAACTTTGTTGGTCTTAAAGGTGCCACTGGACTTAAAACCTTGTTCCTAGTTTACATTTGCCCACCCTGGAGTTTATACCTACTTGGCTCCAGTTTCACACATCACAGCTGCACTCCCTCCCCCCTTTCTTACAGCTTAACCTTTTGTGTAGGATTTGCATTTACACTGGCCATTATCTATTTGCTTCTGGGCCCAAATAAAAATACTGGTGGTTATCTTTAGATTCCTTTGAACTAGATGTCCAAATATACTCCTACATACCAATTGTACTTTTCAAAGTGGTATGTTATCTTATGATTGTTCATATGACAATGCTTAGGTCACACACTTTATCTGTAGTAGATCCACTCCTCTGGAATGACTTACCAGACTAAGTGTAGAGGGCTCACTACATTTAGGACATGCCGGCGTAACTCATAAGATCGCTTTTATTTCAGAGGGCATTTAGTGAAAGATAAATGATTGTGCTTTTAACCCATGTATTTTTATCTTGTTGATCAACAGCTATGCTGTTTTGTGTCCTGGGCAATCTTGTTCCATTAGCAACCTGGAATCTAAGAAGATAAGATGGGATATAAAATAAGTAAATAAATTCATAGTCAATCATTGTAACCCCAATAAGCACATTTAACTAGGCCCTATAATCTCTAAAACATCAGTATTTAGTCTTTGTATTATTGTAGGTCAGAGGATATCTAGTTAGTATTGGCCCTTCCATAAAATCAAAGGAATCGAGTTTGAAAAATCCATGTAATTTACAATATTTACACTGATTGTCACAATGCCCATCCTATTGTGATGAGTCCCAAAACTTCCATTAAAAGACTTCTAAGACATGCTCTCACAGAAAACAGTTTGGGTACTATTGGTAATTAAGGCACATCACATGGTATGACTGAGCTGTAACTAATGCACGAGCAAGATAAGCCTCCATAAGGAAAGCTATTGAATACAAAAGTCCGCAAAACATAGCAGTTGTATAATCAGGCTGCTCACCAAGGCTGCAGTGATGCTACTGCTGTGCCAGTTAGGAGAGGCAGATTGGTAATATGCTTCCTCTTTATCCACTGAGAGAACATGAATTTGCATTTAGTAAACATCAGTGTCATGTTAAAAGCTTAGGAGTCTAAAATTGATTTGTTTCAGAATGGTTAAAGATTCCTTTATAGAATGGGTTGTATCTTGCCAGCTCTGCTAATGCTTATCTATTCCCCCAGTGTAAGGAGGTCCTATGTGCTGCCATTAGCTGGTTATTGAGGTCATTGGGTTGAATTTAAGTTTTTCTCTCTTCTCTTCAGTCCACCTTAGTGTTTTACAGAACCTGAACAAATACCTTGGAGTCTTGTCATCTGGTTCATATTCGATCAAGTACCACCTGTGTGATTGCATTGCATAATGAATGTTACAAGATGAATGATACAGCTAGTCACACTCTGCTTTCCGTATTCTGAGTAGATCACAAATTGCCAGTTGCTGTCACAAATCCAGTGCCAGCTGTGCTGTATGTTGGCAGTTGTTTACTGTATTTGCAGAGAAACATACATTCCCTTAAACCCAAGCTTCTCCACAATGTAAGCCAAATTACGGCATTAAATATTAAGAACATAAGAACATAAGAACATAAGAGAAGCCAATGTTGAATCAGGCCAATGGCCCATCTAGTCCAACACTCTGTCACACAGCAGCCAAAATATACCAGGTGCCATCAGGAGGTCCAGCAGTGGGGCCAGGGCACCAGAAGCCCTCCCACTGCTGCCCCCTCCAGCACCAAGAATAGAGTGCATCACCTGCCCCAGACTGAGAGTTCCCATCTATACCCTGTGGCTAATAGCCACTGGTGGACTTCTGCTCCATATGTTTATCTAATTTCCTCTTGAAACTGTCCATGCTGTTGTGTCCTGGGATCAGAAGGCAGAGCTGGCGAAATACAGCCAAGCTTCGCTCTCTGAGAACAATAGGGACTAGGTTCCTGAGCTCGCCAGTAGAGAACCAATGGCAGCATTGGCGGGCGATTCAAACCCGCCAATAGGAATATGGGGCCGTCCCCCCTAACTGTATATAGTTGGCCTCCGGCTGTTACTGTTTGTTCTTATCTTGTGTGAAGTACGAATAAACGCGTCTTCTCTTATGTCGTCGTCCGAGTCATGAGGCCCGAGACCCAGTACTTTACAGTGGCGACGAAGGTGGGATTTCAACGCCTTCCGTGACTCCATGAGCGACGAAAAGGACACCGCCGAGCACCGCATCGCTGACCCCGAGAGCAGCACCGCACCGCTCGCCGAGCATCGCATCGCTGACCCCGAGAGCAGCACCGCACCGCTCGCCCCGGCGCACGCCTTCCCAGACAGAGCCATGGCCGCCTCTCATGTAACACTGGAGCGCTTCGATCCGTCGCAGCCAGAAACCTGGGACGCATGGGTCGACCAGCTCATCAGCTATTTGGAGCTCAACGAAATCCGCCACCCAGACCAGAAACGATCGATTCTCCTGAACGCGTGCGGCACCCAAACCGTCCGCCTCGCCAAGAGCCTATTGGTGCCCCGCACGGCCTTGGAGAGCTCGTTTGGGGAGATCCTGGATGTCCTCAACGCTTACTTTAGCCCCCGGCCGACCTTCCTGGCCAAGAGGATGGATTTCCAGAGGCGAGTTCAGGCCCAAGGGGAATCCATTGCCACCTTCCTGGCCGCGCTAAGGGCGCTCGCGGTGGACTGCGTGTTCCCGAAGGTGGAGGACAACTTGCTGACGCAGTTCGTGTGGGGCCTGGCGGACTCCAAGCTGCGGCACAAGTTGGTTGGACACCGGAGGCTCTCCTTGGACGAGGTCCTCGACGCCGCAACAGCCCACGAGGCCGCGGAAGGGGAACGCCCGGCCGCAGCCGCCCATGTGGTCGGGAGGAGTCCAAGCCCCGGGAAAGTAGATACTGAAGAGGTCTTCGCCCTCAGACCCCAACAACGCCAGCCGGCGCCATTCCAGCAGGCCAACAGAGAGCCAGCCAAGCCTTCCGGCAACCGGACCGTCTGTGCCAGCTGCGGGGAAGGCCACGGAAGGAAATCCTGCAAGTTCCGGGATGCTGTTTGTCACGGGTGCGGAAAGCAGGGACACCTCGCACGGGTCTGCCGGTCCAAGGGCCCCAGGAATTCGAGATCGTCGGTCCCACCGCACTGTGCATCGTCCACCACCTACGAGACGACGGAAGAGGTCGCCGAGTTGTACCATCTCACCGACCAACCGCTGCAGGTACTTCGCCTCCCCAACCCCAACCTCTCCTCTGCCCCGAAGATCCAAGTAACCGTGCGGATCGAGGGGTCCCCCTGCTGCATGGAAGTGGACTCGGGATCGGCGGCGTCCATCATTTCCCTGGACACTTTAAAAAGACTTTGCCCATTAGGGGACCCCCTCTACGTCCATCGCCACTAAGCTTGGTGGACTTTCAAAAGAACCCTGTCCCCATCCATGGAGTCGGCACTTTCCGAGTGCAGTACCGAGACTTTGAGGGGAACTTGGACTTGGTGGTGGTAGAGGGAAATCTCGTGAGTCTCCTGGGGCGGGCGTGGTTCGAGGCCCTAGGCATAACGATTGGGGGAGTGAATAAGTGCGGGGTGCGGGACTGGGGGGCGGTGTGCAAGGAATTCCCTGAGGTCTTTGACGGGAAACTGGGGTGTTATAAAGGGCCCCCGGTGTCATTCCATTTAGACCCCACCGTGACGCCCATCCGACGGCGCTTCCGCACCGTGCCCCTGGCCCTCCGCCCGAAAATAGAGGCCGAACTGGACCGGTTAGTGGCCCAGGGAGTCCTAGAGCCCGTCCCGAACGCTCGATGGGAGACCCCGATTGTGACACCCGTCAAGCCAAACGGGGAAATCTGCATCTGCGCGGATTATAAGTGCACCATTAACCAGGCACTTCAGGCGCACGCATACCCCGTACCCGTGGTCAGCCATGTCTTAGCCACACTGGCGGGGGCACGCATATTTGGAAAGCTGGATCTCGCGCAGGCGTACCAGCAACTCCCGGTAGATGAGGCCACGGCCGAGGCGCAAACCATAGTGACCCACCGGGGGGCCTTCCGGGTGAAGCGGCTGCAGTTCGGGGTCAGTGTGGCCCCAGGGATCTTCCAAAATCTAATGGACGATTTGTTAAAAGGGATCCCTGGAGTGACGCCGTTCTTCGACGACGTCCTCATCGCTGCGACCACCCCTGAAAGCTTCGCTGCCCGCCTCCGAACTGTACTGGGACGCTTCCAAGCCGCGGGGCTGAAAGTGAAGCGGGAAAAGTGCCTCCTCGGGGTGCCGGAGGTGGAGTTCTTGGGGTACCGGGTAGACGCAACAGGCCTGCATCCGGCGAGGGACAAGGTAAAGGCCATCGTGGAGGCCCCCGCCCCGAAGTCCAAGGCCGAGTTCCAGGCGTTCTTAGGCCTCCTGAACTTTTACCACGCCTTTCTCCCTCACAAAGCCGCCGTGGCTGAACCCCTGCACAGGCTACTGGATAAGGCGACACCTTGGGCATGGGGAGCGAGGGAGGAGGCGGCGTTTCGGGGGGTTAAAGTACTCTTGATTTCTAACGCGGTACTTGCCCACTTTGATGAAAAGCTCCCGGTAATCCTGGCATGCGACGCATCACCGTATGGGGTCGGGGCAGTCTTGGCCCACAAGCTACCGGATGGGAGGGAAGTCCCGGTGGCTTACTACTCCCGCACGCTGTCCCCCGCGGAGCGGAACTATGCTCAAATCGACCGGGAGGGCTTGGCACTGGTGGCGGGGGTTAAAAAGTTTCACAACTTTGTGTACGGGCGGCCCTTCACGCTCGTAACTGATCATAAGCCGCTCTTGGGACTGTTTGCGGCGGACAAACAAACGCCGCAGGTACTGTCGCCCCGGGTGTTGCGCTGGTCCTTGTTTTTAGTGGGTTACCAGTACCAGTTGGAGCATCGGCCGGGCAAGGCGCTGGGTCATGCCGACGCCTTGAGCCGCCTGCCGCTGCCGCACACAGGGGAAGATCCGGCTCCCGCAGTATTGTTAATGGAGGAGCTGCCAAACCCCCCTTCAGGCTGCAGACGTGGCCGCCCGCACGTCCCGAGATCCCATTCTCTCCCGGGTCCTAAACTGGGTGGTGAGGGGATGGCCAGCGGAACAGACAGGGCCAGAGTTCACGGCATACAAAGCCAGGCGGGAAGAGTTATCCGCCTTAAAAGGGTGCTTGTTATGGGGGGACAGGGTGGTCATCCCGGGGCCCATGAGACAAGGGGTTCTAGAAACGCTACATGAGACCCATCCCGGCATTGTACGAATGAAAGCTCTGGCAAGGAGCTATGTGTGGTGGCCCGGGATGGACGCAGAAATTGAAACCTGGGTCCGAGGGTGCACACGGTGTCAGGAAGTCCGCCTCAATCCCCCGAGAGCGCCAACCCAAAGCTGGGAGTCTACCCACAAGCCGTGGTCACGCCTACACATAGATTTTGCGGGGCCGTTTCAGGGGCTCCAGTTCATGGTGACGGTAGACTTCTACTCGAAATGGGTGGAAATAAGCCCAGTGTCTACCACCTCTGCCAAAGCGGCAATAAGGGCCCTGCGGAAAATATTCGCGACGCACGGGTTACCAGACACAATCGTGTCGGACAACGGGGCAGCGTTCACATCTGCTGAGTTTCAAGCGTTCCTCGAAAAGAACCTAATCAGGCACATACGATCAGCGCCCTTCCACCCGGCAACAAATGGACAGGTGGAGAGAACGGTACGCACCGCCAAAGAAGCCCTGAGCCGCATAACGGAGGGGGACTGGGAGTTCCGGCTGGCCCGCTTCCTCCTAACATACCGCACCACCCCAAACCCCATCTCCGGGCATTGCCCCGCAGAACTATTGATGGGCCGCCGCCCCACAACTTTGTTAGACAGGCTCCACCCGGACCGAGCCCCAGAGAGAAAGCTGGTCGAGACCCGGGAGGCGCCCCGAAGCTTCCTCCCGGGGGAACCTGTCTACTTCCGGAATTACGGGGCGGGGCCTCAGTGGGTGGCTGGGCGCATCCTAAAACCCACCGGGCCAGTGTCATACGAGGTCCTAACAGATGGGGACCGGGTCCTCCGTAAACACGTGGACCAGCTCCGGAGGCGGCAAGACCCCGACACAGGGATCCAGTTACCGGGAAACGCCGCGGCCGCCCCAGCATCCGATCGACTGCAGGCACCGACAGCGGAGCCAGCGCCGGAAGGTCCACGGAATCCGGAGGGGGTCCCGGAGACAGCTGAACCGCCGCCGCCGCTGCCGCCGCCGTCACAGCCGCCACCGTCACTGCCTCAGCTACTACCGGAGATCCAAGCTCCTGGTGCTGGAGGACCACCCGATGGGGGCCCTGCCAGTCCGGTACCGGCCCCCCGACGATCGCTAAGGGAACGGAGGGCACCAGCATACTTAAAAGACTACGTCACCTGATAGGAGACGAACTATGGGGGGAGGGGTGTTGTGTCCTGGGATCAGAAGGCAGAGCTGGCGAAATACAGCCAAGCTTCGCTCTCTGAGAACAATAGGGACTAGGTTCCTGAGCTCGCCAGTAGAGAACCAATGGCAGCATTGGCGGGCGATTCAAACCCGCCAATAGGAATATGGGGCCATCCCCCTAACTGTATATAGTTGGCCTCCGGCCGTTACTGTTTGTTCTTGTCTTGTGTGAAGTACGAATAAACGCGTCTTCTCTTATGTCGTCGTCCAAGTCATGAGGCCCGAGACCCAGTACTTTACACATGCTTGCAGCTGCCACGACCTCCTGTGGCAGTGAATTCCATATGTTAATCACTCTTTGGGTGAAGAAGTATTTCCTTTTATCTGTTCTAACCCAACTGCTCAGCAATTTCATAGAGTGCCCACGAGTTCTTGTATTGTGAGAAAGGGAGAAAAGTACTTCTTTCTCAACCTGCTCAATCCCATTCATAATCTTATAAACCTCGATCATGTCACCTCTCAGCCGTCGTTTCTCCAAGCTAAAGAGCCCCAAGCATTTTAACCTTTCTTCATAGGGAAGGTGTTCCAACCCTTTTATCATTCTAGTTGCCCTTCTCTGCACTTTTTCCAATGCTATAATATCCTTTTTGAGATGTGGTGACCAGAACTGTACACAGTATTCCAAATGAGGTCGCACCAATGATTTATACAGGGGCATGATGATACCGGCTGATTTGTTATCAATTCCCTTCCTAATAATCCCCAGCATAGCGTTGGCCTTCTTTATTGCAGCTACACATTGTGTAGACATTTTCAGCGAGTTATCCACTACGACTCCAAGATCTCTCTCTTGGTCCGTCTCTGCCAGATCAGACCCCATCAACGTGTATTTATATTTAGGATTTTTGGCTCCAATGTGCATCACTTTGCACTTGGCCACATTGAACCCCATTTGCCACGTTGACGCCCACTCACCCATCCTCAACAGATCCCTTTGGAGTGCCTCACAATCCTCCCTGGTTTTCACCACCCTGAACAACTTTGTGTCATCTGCAAATTTAGCCACATCACTGCTTACTCCCAATTCCAAATCGTTAATAAACATTAGAGTTTCATATTGGCAGCATGTGCCCCACTATCATTATACTGTAAATTAAAAAGGCTGTATTTGATCAATGGCATTTAAGAACCGGATGTAAAACTGGTTTATTGTTTCTGTCTGTGCTACTCTTTCTTAGATGCAAAAAGCATGCAAATAACATGCTGATTGTAACAGAAATTCAGCAATTAGGTCTACATCTGTATTATGTACTAGTACTTTTGGAACTTTTGCTACCCCAGCATGGATAGAAGTATGCGTTATGCAGTTGTTTTGTAGGTTTCCCCCCTTTTATTATGACTTGCTTTGCTTCAGAAACAGAGTCAGTTTAATATACATTAGTTGCGGTCACTCACACGAGATAACGCGGGGGAGAAGCAAGGCTATTTGCTCCATAGGAATTTGACCCGCATTTGCACGATCACACAGTCCCTTGGAGCTGTGGGGGCAGCCCGCCACTGCATGATCAGATGCAACTGTGGGTAAATTGGGGGAGGGTTGCCACGTGTTATGTACATGGGCCACCACCAGGGGTCCGCGGCTACAGTGTGGAGCTTCACCCCTAAGAACAATAGAACTGAGGCTCCTAGTTCCCCCTAGTGTCCACCAATTCAAGTTGGCGGGAAATTCGAACCCCCCAATGGAACTGCGGGTGCGCTGGGTGGGTGTGTATATAGTTGGCCTTGCAGGGCCGTTGTGTGTTGTGTTGGGAAGTACCAATAAACGCGTAACACCACAGGTCGTTGTCTGCGTCCTCCATGCGGTCAACCCAGTACTTTACACCACGTTTTTCTGGTGCGCTTCAGTGAGGGATCAATGATTCGCATCTCCGCACTGAGTGCTCCCTATGCAGTGTGCGATGATGCGCATACCGAAATGGGGGGGAAACAATGGCATGGAGCCGGGATGGCCTGATCAGACCATCCTGACGCCATGGGAGCACGCTGGAGCGATCACACAAGGAAAGTCTGTTCCTGTCCCGAAGCAACCCATTTGCTACTGGACTTTCCCTAGTGTCTTTTTAGCCTGCTTCTGCGGTGGAGCAAAACGGGTTGCTGACAAGTGCAGGACGCTTCCCAGATGTTTGTGTCTGATCGCACCCTTAAAATTCACCCAGCATTTGCGCCTATGGCACAGCTAATTCTGTGTGTGATCACAGCCATTATTTCCTTTTTGTGGATAACATTTGGGAAGGTACCAGAAATGTTTACTGACTTGTCAGTGAGAGCTCAAATACAATGTTATTTCAATATAAAACTTTTTCCTAGGGAACCAGGGGTCAGCAAATCATAAGCAGATCTGAAAATAGGTTGATAAATAGTTTAAATCCCATTGGATGTTCAAAGGAAGTGGCTTTTAGTCTACAAAGCACTGTTCGCTTTTTAATCGCAGGAAATGGCTTTTAGGCTGCGAAGCAGTGTTTGTTTTTAACTTGCAAATATTTTTCCCTGTTCACTTGAACGTGTCTTTAACAAGTCAACAGTGAGAGTCAGTTTTATGTTTGTTTAACCTGTAAGGTACATCTGCTTTAATTTGTTTAAGAACCCTGAGCTAGTTATGTTAATGAAAATACTTCATCACTTTTGATTAGAACACTATTGCTGCCTATAAAAGTTAAAAAACAGGCAGTCTGATGTATGGGAACAAAAGCCACCTAGTCTCCAGTGTCACTCTTGTTTCCTAGAGGTTGTGAGATTCCTTTTATGGTGCTTGGATTTCCACATGTTGGTATCCTGAAAGAGTTACCTGTCGTGCAACTTCTGCTAATTATATCCACTTCTTTATAGAGGTCTTCCTTGGACTAGGAAAAATGAGAGTATCCATTGTAGAGTGATTTTTTTTTTCAGTTATAGAACATTTTCTATAGAATGTCTAAATTTCACTTCAGCAGGATATTGTGCTTGAGAATGCTTATGTGATTAGGTAAATGTAAAGCTGTTGAGTAAGACTGTTTTTAACACAGCAACAACCATTAGCCTTTCAATGAATGTCCATGTACATTCTATGTACAAATTTTAAATGTTTATGTTTAATAGTACTTCCATGTAGAATTTTCTTACATGAAGATGATCTCTGTGTAGGGAAGGTACATGGATCAAATAGATGTCATAATGGGCAATTTTAATTGTATACATTCAATTTTAAAAGAAAGTACTGTGGATGTGAACAAAACAAATTGTAATAAACATTAACGAAGATTCTGTTTTGAAAGCAGATTTTAGATTTGCTCCCTCATTGTGGTGGCTATGGAGAGAGTATCCAACCATATGCTCCACCTACAGCCGCCTTGCAATCCCTTTCACAAGTTTTGTTTTCCTCTGAATTGATTGATTGACTTTGTTTATACCCCACCTTTCTCCTCAGTGGGGACCCAAAGCAGCATACATTGTTCTCCTCTCCTCCATTTTATCCTCACAACCACCTTGTGAGGTAGGCTAGGCTGAGTGTGTATGACTGGCCCAAATTCACCCAGCAGTCTCCCATTGCAGAGCAAGGATTTGAACCCGGGTCTCCCAGATTCCAGTCTGACACTCTGACCCCTACACCACACTAGCTGACCCAAGATTAAAGGGGAAAGACCTGGAAATATTGCAAAGTCTTGTAGACTTTAATCTAGTTTCCTGCTTTCTGTGCAGAGACAAATCTTATGTGTGGAAATGTATTATTGTGTGGAAAAATTCTCTCCAGAGATTATATTGCTGGAAAAATGGCCAAAATCTAAACAGGATATAAAAAAGCAGGAATTAACTGCTAATTTGTTAGCAATGGCACATATCTTAATCGCTTCTAGATGGATAGATAAAAAACCACCATCCTTAACACAATGGTATAATAGAATATGGGAACAGTTTACAATATCTAATGTTTCGCCAGATAAGTACTATGACAAAATAGTTGTTATTTGGTATCCTGTGATTAGTTATATGTTGGAAAAAGGAATTATCCCAGATAATCCACTGTATAAAAAAATGTTTTATTTTTGAAAGTTGTTAAGGTTTGTTAATATATGAAAAAGACTTCGGGTATTTAATAAATCCTTTAATTATAGTTGCTATTATATACTTTGGAAAAAGAAAAAAAAATGTTTATTCTGTATAATTTCTCTTTGTTTACTATGTGCTTGAATAAAATTGTTAATAAAAATTGTGTGGAACAATACTGTTTTATGTATTAATCATTATTTATTATACAATATGCATTAACCTTTATCCATCCATTCACCCATCAGTTTACAAATTGTCAGCATTATAGGGCTTGCTTTGTAGGGGCTCAGTTTTATCTCCCATGTTGTTCAGTCCCCCTGTATTTATTATTTATACTATTTATTATTTATATTAAAATATTTATGTCCTGTTTTATCCTGTTACACAAGACTCAGAACTTTGGGACATGATCACCCATATCATTAAACTTGGGTATCATCAATATGCTGATGACACCCAGCTCTATATTTTTTTATCTAGACTGCCCAGTGATGCTTTTGGTGCCCTAAGCTAGAATCCAGCTACTCTGATTAAATAGTTAAGGATGAACAAGTTGAAACTGAAAAGATGGAGGTGATTCCATTGGAGAAGGCAGTGGTCTTAGAGAGCACTGCACTCCCCATGTGTGATGGGATTCAGTTGAACCTCACTAAATTAAGAGGCTAGGGGGTATACTCAACCCAGCATTTCTGACTGGGAAGCAAGTTAATGCAGCTATGAAAATGCTTTCTTCTGTCTTCACTTATCCCAGAGGATGGCTTGTTACCTTGACCCAGCCAATCTGGCTGCATGGCTTCATGCTATGGTAATCTTGAGGGTGGACTGTGGCAGCACGCTTTCCAGCTGTGACAGAGTGGCAAACTCTGATTGATACAGAATGCCGTAGCTTATTAATGGGAACTGGGATAGTATATACATTACATCTGTTCTAAAGCCATTCCTTTGGTTACTGATTAGTTCAAAATACTGGTTATGGCCTCCAGATCTATTTATGGCCTACCCTGTCTATCTACAGGACCATCACTGGCACAGCTTTATTCATGTAAACAAAGCCTTCTGGAGGTGTCACCCTGCAAAGGGGTAGGAACACCAGGTAGGGGAGGGGCCAGTGAATCCATAGTTGAGCATCTGCTTAGCATGCAGAAGGTCTAAGTTCAGTCCCTGGTATCTCCAGTTGAAAATGATGATTGTAGGTGATGTGGAAGACCTCCACCTGCAACCCTGAGGAGTTAAGGCCAGTCTGACCTTGATGAACCAAGGGTCTGATTCAGTATAAGACAACTTCATATGTCTTCATGTATCTTCCACCTGGTGGAATGGCCTGCCTGATGATGCCAGGAAAGCTGTCATACTTCTGTACAAACATCATGTGCAAACAGAAATATTCAGCTTTTATTAAAGGAAAAAGGGATGTGACAAAATGGAATTGTGTAAGAAGACACTTTTATAAAATGAATACGGTTGCAATTTTAATTGGCTAAAATCTTTAGACAGCTCCCCCCCCCACCCATATTGCATTGTTTATTGGATGCATTATATTGTTTTTGTTTCATTGTTTTCAGACTGTACAGTTGTATTGCATTGTTTATTGCACTTATGTGGTGAACCTGCATTTGATTTATATGAAGTGTTGTCCTAATTAAACTCAGAATGATTATGTAAATTTAAATTTGCTTGTTATTTGAATGGTATAGTATATTCAGTCACAAATATATTATTTTTTGCTTCATTCTCTGCTTGAATTTCAGAAGGAACAATGCAGGTGATCGAGAGAAAGCACTGCAAGTGATGCTTCAGGTTTTGCAGACATGTGATCATCCTGCACCGGACATGTTCTGCTTGTGTGGGAGAATCTACAAGGACATATTTCTAGATTCAGACTGTAAAGACACCAGTAGCCAAGACAGAGCCATTGAATGGTAAGAGATAATATGCTAAAACAGGAGTTGATCTCATTATGAAACAAGAAGCTGGAGTAAGAGAATATCTACTTTAGAAATAGTGATGGGCGAACCTCAGAACTGGGTTCAGCAAACAGAGATATTATCCAAGCAAATCATAAGTACAGTTTGGAGGAGTCGAATTCCTAATTTTGGATGTCATCAGGCTGCTGATGACATCATTTGGAGGACATTAGAACTGAAATAATTTCCCTGGTTCCCCTTCATGTGACACCCCCGCAGTCTTTATGTGAACTTGGGTCTTGGAGGGGTACATTTCCTAAAGCTCTTTGTTCCTAAGTCACTGTTGTTGAAATGTTAGGTGCCAGTGGGAGGAAGAGACGCACCAGCCTCCAGAGCCTTGACATTACAACTCACCCCCACTACCCCTGCTTTGCCAACATGTAAATGTGGTGAAAAAAAGAATGAGGAGGTAGCTCAGGGAAGAACTCTTCTGAGCCAGATAAAATCATTTGTGGCTATAATGCTTCCCCCAGATTTCAAGTGAATATTATTGCAGATGTTGGTATTCCAAGTCTGAAATTAAAATGCTAATTAAAGCATAAGAAGAGCTCTGCTGGATCAGCCCAAGGTTCATCTAATTAGCATGGGGTATTCAACAGTATTCAGTCAGGTGCTTCTGGGAAGTTCTCAAGCAGGGCATGAAGACAACAGCTCCCCCTCCAAGCTGATAATAGTACATCTAAACCCAGAAGTTCCATCCATGGTTAATGGCCATTGGTAGACCCTCCTGCCATGAACGCAGCCTTTTAAATGGAATCTTAGCCAGTAGCTATCACATGTTGTGGCAATGAATCCCAAAAAGTTTATAACTGTTTACCATAGGTTTTTTCTGCTTTGAGCAATCTACATTGTACGCCAGTGTTCCTTCTAAGCTGAGTTAGTGTGAGCTAGCTCACAGTTTTTTAGCCTCCAGCTCACACATTTTTATCTTAACTGAGGAAGGATGGCTCCAGAGCAAACTAATTTATACAGTAGCCAAATCACTTGCTCACAACTTTAATGCCAGTAGCTCACAAAGTAGAATTTTTGCTCACAAGATTCCACAGCTTAGAGGGAGCATTGCTCTACGCCTGAGGCTGCCCATCTTGACAGTCCAATCTGAACAACTTTCTTTAGAAATATGTCTCACTGAGTTCAGTGGAGCTTACGTCTTCTGAAATATGGTTAGGAATGCAGCTTGTCAAGGCATACTGGATCTTAGCTGCACAGTCTTCAGCTTAATGTGATTGTACTAATTTAATTACCTTTTTTGTAAACACATTGATAACTACCATTGCTGATTTTAAATCTCAGAACCCGGGGATATGTGGGTGCTTTGAATTGCCATGTGAGCCATATAGCCTGTAGGCTACTTTCTGGCCACAGAATGTTAGGATCAAATACTCCATCAAATAATTCTCATTTTTTTTAACAGTGTGACTTCTTTAGGCTGCAGTAACTAAAAAACTGGCACATTTTCATGTTGAATGTTGTATAGGGAAGACATCTTTCTATTTCAATTGAAACTTAGGTGTCACACTGTGTAATAAAAATAAAATATTTTGTTGTGTAACGACTAAAATATTTTCTGTTGCTTTTTGGACAACAAATTTCAGAGTTAGGCTTAAAAATGCTAGGCGACTTTTTGCTTCTTCATGCTGACTGTAAAATAATAATTATTACACTCTAGTAAATTTATGCAGTACATCACAGTGCAGTGAACATTTTTTTAACTGAATACAAATATTTTACTTTACTTTACAATGTTTACCTACTTGTAAAATCTTCTCTGCAGGTACCGCAAAGGGTTTGAGCTCCAGTCAACTCTGTATTCAGGAATAAATCTAGCGGTTTTGCTGATTGTTGCAGGACAGCAGTTTGAAACCTCCATGGAACTCAGGAAAATAGGTGAATGAAATGTTTTTCTGCATAAGTATACAGGTGAGGTTATTCACTCATTTTTAAGACTTACATAAGAACTTAAGAACATAAGAGAAGCCAATGTTGGATCAGGCCAGTGGCCCATCCAGTCCAACACTCTGTGTCACACAGTGGCCAAAAACACCAGGTGCCATCAGGAGGTCCACCAGTGGGGCCAGGACACTAGAAGCCCTCCCACACCCCAAGCACCAAGAATACAGAGCATCACTTGCCCCAGACCGAGAGTTCCTATCTATACCTTGTGGCTAATAATACACTTGATTATGCACTATCGCACTTAACAGCATAGTCACAGAGAAGCAGGTCAGAGTGTTTTACTCTTAACAGTAAGAGAATAGCACCAATGCTGCAGAGTTTCTGGAACAGTTTTTGCAAAAGAGGTTGTCCATAAGGACAGCCTTTTACCACTTACTATTGCGGCAGCTGCATAGTAACAACCATGATTTTCTCTTAAGTGAATATGTGATCAAAGAAGGGAAAACAATACAACATGCACTACTATTCCCTTCTCACCCGTTGTAATTATTTGTGAATAGGAGGTGGACAGTGCAGTACTAAGCAGAGTTATACCCTTCTAAGCTCAGTGACTTCAGTGGATTTAGAAGAATGTAAGTTGGACTCAACTGTGCGACTGAACAACAACAACAAAGTCATCTTAGGATTGCACTGTAGCAGTACTTTCAATTTACCATTTGCTTCTACGTAGAACCTTTTGAGATTAGATTTCCCATGAATAGGACTTCCTACCACCTTTTCATTCTCAGAATGAAGATTATTGCATTCATTTGTAACAGAATCTTTTTAATGTGTATTTTTCAAGGTGTACGATTGAACAGTTTGTTAGGAAGAAAAGGGAGCTTGGAAAAAATGAATAATTACTGGGACGTTGGGCAATTCTTCAGTGTAAGCATGTTGGCGAATGACATTAGTAAAGCAGTACAAGCTGCAGAGAGGCTGTTCAAACTGAAACCGCCTATTTGGTATGTATTATAGCATTACTTGAACTTGTTCCCCTCTTGTTTGTTTCACTGGGCCTCATAAAGTGTTGCAAAGCTTAGGACATGATACCTTTCTTTATCACATCCTGATACAGAGGTTATATATGCATTCTCAGGAAATAATGTGAAAATGAAATGTGCTACGCTACAGGAAAGTTTCAAATCATCTGCTCCTGTGTGGTTTCTATGGGGCATCAGAATGTGGTTTAATATATTGCTGTCTACTGTAGCGTACTCCTGTATGGCTTCAAAACATTGGAGGGTTTGGTGTGTGTGTTGGGGGCAGGGTTATGTCTAATGTGTATAGAAATTTGACCAATGGTTCTGTTATCCCGCCTGCCTGCCCTTCAGATGTTTTTATCAGTTGTAGTGGCATTGGGTTGTCAGTTCTAGATCTTTAAAGTGGTCTTGCATCTTTAAGAATTTTCCAGCCACTGGCTGTTTCTTCTTTATTGCTACGGTTCTCTGATGGGAACAGCCATTCTTGGTAAAATTATATGTTACTGTTAACATAACTGGACCTTGTAACCCTACACTGCCTTCACTGCTACTGACTGAAATGTTCATGACCTCTCTTGGCAAACCATGGCTGTGATCACATGCAGAATTAGCCACACCGTAGGTGCAAATGACAGGCAGATTTTAAGGGCACAATCAGACACAAACATCTGGGAAGCATCCTGCACCCGTAGACAACCTGTTTTGCTCCACCACAGAAGCAGAGTAGAAAAACACTTGGGAAAGTCTGGTAGCAAATCGGTTTGCTACGGGCCAGGAACGGACTTTCCCTGTGTGATTGCACCAGCATGCTTTCATGGTGTCAGGATGGTCTGATTGGGCCATCCTGACTCCATGCCGTTGTCCCCCCCCGTTTCAGTATGCGCATCATCACACACTGCATAGGGTATACTCAGTGCGGAGATGCAGATCATTGATCCCCCATTGAAGCACACCGGAAACACATGGCAACCCCCCCCCCGATTCACCCACAGTTTGTGTTGCCCCTGCAACTGCAGGTCAAATTACTCTGGAGCAAATAGCCCCACTTCCCCCCACGTTATATCATGCGTGTGACTGCCACACATGCATAGTTCTGAAGGAGGAAAGGCTTATATTTCATGATCACAGGATTTTCTATTTAGATCAATGGTTTTTTGCAGTAGTTGTTCACATACCAACCAAGCTATAAGCTTGTATTAAACTGTACCTGTAACAAACATGGGGACTATGGTTCAAATAAGTGAGTTACCTAGGGAAAAACACACATATACTTCATTGTAAACTTGTTAAAAAGGCAGATGCTGAATCCAGACATTATGAACAATCTGTGGAATGAACCATGGTTTGTTTGTGACGAAGATGGACCAAGAAGTCTTTGAGTTCATGCGCTTTTCCCTTCCTCCTTCATTTCTCTTATGCTACATTGAGACTTCCTTATTTGCAACAAAGCTGCAGTTTGTTATGATGTGCAAATGTGGCTCTTTAATAAACAGTGGTTTGTTTCTTGCTAACCAATTGGGGATTTGAAACTGTGGTTTAGAATCCAGGCATTGTAAACTAGAAACAAACTTCAGTTTGTTGAAGTGCTTAATCTGGCATGACAATAATTTGCAGTTTGTTACAAAAAATGAAATATTCCATCTCATTTTTAAGGGAGGACAAAGGAAGGAAAGAGCATGAACCTGAGGACTTTCTGAAGTGTTCTTGTTTGTTGTCTACCCAGAGTAAAAGCCTTTTGCACCTTGGCTTTCTGATTATCCCAATCTGCCCATTTTCAGGGAGAGGCTTCTAATTATTTGAATTTTTTTTCTCTAGTTGTTTAACAGAAGTACTTACAGAAGAAATAGTTATTATTTTCTGCTTATCAATTTATTATATTATGGTTTCCAGGTATTTGAAGTCCTTAGTGCAGAACCTGGTCTTAATTCAGCGTTTCAGGAAAGTCTCCGTAGAACACTCTCCAAGACAAGAGAGGTTGAACTTCTGGTTAGACATAATTTTTGAGGCAACCAAAGAAACAATGAATGGCTTGAGATTTCCGGTACATTCTGTTATATGCAAAAATATTTGTTCAGTTTAGTATTGGATGTAAAATAACAGAAAAAAATGTGTCCTGATGTTATAAGCTGCCATATGAACTAGCTGATAGAATCAGGTGACAAGTAAAGCTGTTCTGGTCGTGCATAGCATTGCCTGGCAACTGGGCAGAGCCGGCTGGCCGCATCCAGTTCGCTATGCATGGAATTGGACAGCAGCAGTGATGCAAGTCACTGCTTGTTCTTTTCCTATCAAAGGTGATCCTGTAGGATCAGGCTGAGAACTAGCTAAGTGAACTTAGCAGCAGAAACTTTTATTCTGTCAACATATTACTAGGTCGCAATGGGCACATTTTTGCATTTTGATGAATACTGGAACATGTATTGTGGGTTCTGCAAAATGGTAATAATAGCCAATAGTTTTGTTCAGCTAGCTAAGGAACAGTATAGATGCTGGAAAAGTGTTCAATAGGATTGAACAATTTTTAAGGGGTTATATGACAACTCAGGTTTAGGCCAGTGCTTACTGCATGGGTAAATGAGATCTTGAAAACATCTCTAGGAAGGATAGTTGTCAGCAAGAAGTGGTCTGAAAGATTAGTTCCTCTGGATTGCTCGTATATGAACTGCGGCCTCTAATAATTATCCTAGGTTTATGAAATACTTTTAATACTACATCAGAAGCTAGTGGGAAATCTGCTGATAGTACCCAGGAAAAGTGGAGGACCTTCTGTTGCTATCATGGAAATGAACAGAATTATGTATTACAAGAACTAGGAAAAGGGGATTAATTGAAAAAAATACTTTAAAGTTGACTGAAACTTGATTATAACTTATGTTTTATCAACCTTGTGATTATGTTAAAGTATCTGTTAAAACTTTGAAGAAAAGATAAGAATTATTGTATTGTAAATAGTGAGAGTAAGTTTAGAATAAACAGTTTGCTGCTCACTCTCATAACCTGGTGGTAGTTAGATTTTACTAAATGTGTGCTTTTTTAAGGTATTGGTGATAGAACCAACTAAGATATATCAGCCTGCGTATGTTTCAATCAATAATGAAGCAGATGAGAGAACTGTTTCCCTATGGCATGTGTCTCCTACAGAAATGGTAAGAATATTCTTAGCTCACTAGAAATACTTCACATTTATATGCCAGCTTCTCTGTTGAGGGCTCTTATAGCACCCTTCGCAAAAATACCTCCTCAGTTTTACAGCTAAAGAGATAATTTATGTGACATCACATTTTGTGAAGCATCCTGTAAGAGCCCTTGATGTGTTTGTGTATGTATAAAATATATTTTAAAAACTTTATTTTGGGGAATGGAACTGATTTGATACAAGTCTAGAGAGAGAAGTTTGTCTTGACATATGTTCTGTGTTGATCAGACCATAAATACTGTGCTTTTTCTCATAAAAGATGTGTATTTCCAGGGATTTTTCTGAGTTTAACTGGCACACCTTACCCTTTTGTTTGTAGAGAATTTTTGATATGAGACTATAAACTTTAATAAACAAAAAATTAAACTGTTGGTGTTGTTGTGGCCAATGGTGTCCAGGTGTCATTATTATACAAAGCAATACTTGAAGAATTTCTTCTTGAAGACAGAAAAGGTTCAGTTCTGTCTTGAAGACAGAAGAGGTTCAGCTGTTTAAAGAGGCTTTCTTGGGGTCACCTCTGAACCATTTAAACCAAACAGCTGAGCGGCACCACAGCTTTCTGTGGGAAGCAGAAATCAGTGGTTTAAATGGCTCAGAGCTATTTGAACCCCTGCTTTCTGCTCCCTACAGAAAGTGGCGGGGAGCAGAAAACAGGGGTTACAAACCCATATGAACCAGGAGAAAAGAGTAAAAGCCAGTAGCATTTTAAAGCTAACAAAATTTGTGGTAGGTATGAGCTTCTAGGTATTAGCCTGTGAAGAACCGAGCTGTGACTCATGAAAACTCATACCCTACCACAAATTTTGTTAGTTTTTAAGGTGCTAGTGGACTCTTATTCTTTCCTGCTGCTAGAGACAGACTTAACATGGCAACCCATCTGCCTATATCTCCATATAAACCATTTCAGTTCATGAACCAACCAACCTTCCTGTTTGTATAGGTTTGTGGTTTAATTCATGCCTATCCCTATTCCCCAGGTCCTCTCCAAGTATACTACTATCCTGTCTCATGTTATTGCCCTAAATAAACTGGAATAGCATTCTTTTCAACACTTTTCTGGCACAGTTTTTTATGTTCTATATGTGATAAGTTGTGGATGTGATCTTGCTTTGAAATATTCATTTTTACCATTTGCAGAAACAGATTCACGAATGGAATTTTACAGCTTCTTCTATTAGAGGAATAAGGTTGGTGTGCTTGAAAACAATTCCATGTTTTAATGTGTCTTATTGTGCCTTTGGGCTTTAATTAACTCCATTTTCCTATTCTTGTTCTAAAAATGCTAGAACTTCAGATTCTAAAACCTTATACAGACTTTGAGGAGCATATGTTGTAGGTATTTCAGAAAAAATACAGGTTGACCATCATGTGTGAGAACCCATGCCCTAGTGTTGCCAGGTCCCCTGGGGGGGTTGGGGTCTGCCCACTCAATGGGCGCCTTACCCGCCAACCTGGATCAGGCTGCCAGGGGTAACCCCACCCCCCAACGTGCCAGGATCGCAGAGACATGCCCAGCGTGATGACGTCACCCAGAGGTGACGTCAGCACACCAGGAACGTTGCAGGGGGATGCTCTATCATTTAAGGGAAAACTCTATGGCTTTCCCTCGAATGATAGTGGTCCTGCCTCCAATGTGCCCAACGCAATGACAACACTTCTGGGTGATGTCATTGCGGTGTGTGTGCTTTGCCTATGTGCTGAAGAACTCACAGGGATGGCCAGTATTCCTCCGCCGCAGCCACGGGTTGGATCTGGCAACCATATCATGCCCAAAGAGATGTGTTTTCTGTATTTGTGTCTCTGTGTTAAGACTACTAGTTGTATGTGTTCCAAGTTAGAAAGAGGGGACAGTAGTCATATCCTGACATGTTCTGTATCCTTGCTGAATGAGTTTTAACTAAGATAGGAACTGTTTCTGATACAAACAGGGTACTTTACAACATTACCTTTGTTAGAAAATTGATGTTTGAAAGTTGTATCTATCAAATTACATCTATACTAGCCAGTTTACTTATTTCTTCCTGCTTAGATTAGTGATTGTACGTCAGTCACATGAAATCGTCATGCAGTTTTGGAGGTGACTTTTTGAGGTAGCCAGCTATAAACTCAGGACATCAGATGCATGTGGTAATTCTTATGAACAAACATGTCATGAGAAAACAGAAATCTCCCCATGAGAACTGTATCATTTAGACTACACTTGGATTTCTTCTTAAGCACAACTTGAGATAAGCTTCAGTGCCTGGTTTAGATGGAATGCTGTATAATATTAACAGCATTTAACATCTATGCCAATATTTACTTAATCATGTTTAAGGTCATGGAAAAAGGGAAGAGGGAGGACCAGCAATGCCCCTCCTTCAGTCACTTAACAACAGCTGAGTTCCCTAGCACTATATGTCTTCCAGCCCTAACAGATTGGTTAAATATCATCTAGTTAATCAGAAATCTAACTAACTGTCTTGCCTAATACAAATTAGCAGCTTTTTCTCTTTATTCTTTCATGGCCAGAGGGAAGTTAAATACTACTTACTTTGCTCAGTAGAGGAAGCCCTCTGATGTGAACAAGATACAAAATAAAAATACAGATCTAAAGAAACTAATGCTTTTTAAAATGAATAGCCAAAGCTGTGGTTCTTGAGGACTCTGACCAACAGTTCTTCGGGTTTCTGTAATGTAATAACGATTGGTAGATACATCACCAAAACTTTTTAGAATCTTCACTTGCACAATGTGTTATGTAAAACTCAAATAAAAAAAAAATTTGCTATAGTTTGCATGTGTCTTCTTACTCAGAAATACATTTTATGATGCTAGTTCTTTGGAGACTAGAATTTTGCCGAGGTCATAAGAAAATTTAATGTGTATTTCCCTAAGCTTTAAAATATATGTATGGATTGATTTAATATTTGAATTTAACCATGCATACAAAACAGTTAATCAAATATGTTTTCATATTTCAGTACCAACTAGGGGTAGAGCATGTTTAAAAATATTCTTCATGACATGCATACCATAGAATATATTAATAATTATTAAGCACTGAATAATCAGAATATGTTTGTATTTCTTCTGACATCTTTATGCTTCTGTAATTCTGTCTCTTGTAACATATAATATTCCTTGTATTGTCTTTCATAACATCATTATTGAAAGATGTAGCATGTACAAAGTCAATTAATCTTCCCTTCCACATACACCGCTGTACAAAATGTTATATTTAGACTGGCAAATTGAAAGCACAGGTAGATGGATATTGATCTAGCTGCTTTTACATAACCTTCAAAAATTGTCATTGCTTTCTCCTCTTGCTAGTCTAGTGTGATATGGATTTATATGTCTCATACATATAGTAGTAGCCAGACATCATCAACAAAGTTCAGCATCATTATCATATTTGAAGGTCTTTTGTGTATGACACAGTGAAATAGAAATGCCTGGGGAGATGGGAAAGCTGTGCTGTTTTCCTTCTTCACTACTCACCGATCTTGTACCTAGTATAACTTTGTTTTGAATGGATTTTTGCAGCATATCTAAATTTGATGAACGATGCTGTTTTCTGTATGTCCATGACAACTCTGATGACTTTCAAATCTACTTTTCTACAGAGAACCAGTGTAATAGGTGAGAGGTTTGGTTATTTGTTTTGCTAACTGTCAAAGTAATAGATGCAAAAATCGGTGATACATCTGAAATGTTTTCATATACAAAGCAGAATTTCATTGTTGAGTTATTTTCTTGATTCTACATGGTTAACACCGTACTGCATTTACTTTCCAGGGATTAAAATGAACACTAGCTCTGATGTAATTGACACAAATAGCAGTAGCAATGCAAGCTTTGGTTTAAACCTTCTTTGAGGACTCAGTTCACAGAGGGATTGTTCCCGGGGGCACTCAAGGAAGTGATGGTCCACCCTCTCCTGAAAAAACCATCGCTAGACCTGGCCGAATTGACCAACTATTGGCCAGTCTCCAATTTGCCCTATTTGGGCAAATTACTGGAGAGAGCGGCGGCAATTCAGCTGCAGAGCTTTATGGATGACACTTCCATGACAGATCCATTTCAACCAGGTCATGGAACAGAGACGGCTCTGGTTGCCCTCACAGACGACCTCCGGAGGCATCTGGATCAAAGCGGTACAGCAGTGCTGGTGTTGTTGGACCTGTTGGTGGCGTTCGACATGGTCAACCACCAGCTACTGATCTACTGCCTCACCAACACTGGGATCCAGGGGCTTGCCTTGCAATGGCTCATCTCCTTTCTCCAAGGTCGGGGACAGAGGGTGGCGTTAGGGGGCAGATGTCCCAGAGGTGCCCACTTGTTTGTGGGGTTCCTCAGGGGGCAGTGCTATCCCCAATGTTATTCAACATCTACACGTGCCCCCTCGCCCAGATTGCCCAGAGGCATAAGCTGAGATGTCATCAATATGCCGATGACACCCAGCTATATCTGTTGTTGGGCGGTCGGTCCAGCTCTACCCCTGATGACCTGGAGCGGGCACTTCAGGACGTTGCAGGCTGGCTTAGACTGAGCTGATTGACATTGAATCCAGTGAAGACGGAGGTCCTGTGCTTAGGCCGGAGTGGGTCGGGGGTAGGGATCCCACTACCACCCTTTGGTGGGGCACCATTGGTGCCAGCACCGAGGGTTAGGAGTTTGGGAGTGCTCTTGGATGCTGCCTTAACTATGGAGGACCAGGTAGCAGCCACTGCCAAGGCAGCCTTTTACCATCTACGGCTGATAAGGCAGTTGGTTCCCTTCCTCGAATGCAACGACCTGGCAACAGTGATCCACGCTATGGTCACCTTGAGATTAGACTACTGCAACACTCTCCGCATGCGGCTGCCCTTGTCTCAGATCCAGAAACTGCAGCTAGTGCAAAATGCAGCAGCCAGGCTGCTGATGGGCCTCTCTATAAGGGACCACATCCAGCCTGTGCTGAAGACATTGCATTGGCTGCCAGTAGTTTACCGGGTCCGTTTCAAGGTGCTGGTTTTGACCTTTAAAGCCCTATATGGTCAGGGGCCTACCTACTTAAGGGACTGCCTCTCCCCATATGTGCCCCAGAGAGCACTGAGGTCAGGGTTACAAAATCGCCTGGCTCTTCCTGGCCCGAAAGACGCCAGACTGACTACCACCAGAGCCAGGGCTTTCTCGGTGGCAGCCCCTTACTGGTGGAATGAGCTCCCAGAGGACAACAGGGCCCTGCAGGACCTTTTACAGTTCTGCAGGGCCTGTAAAGTAGAGCTCTTCCACCAGGCTTTCAATTAGGGGCTGCCACCGGGGAATTGCGCCACCGGGGAATTGAGTCATCGGAACATCTATGGCCCTTGATATGCCACTGGTTATACAAGCAATACACCATCTGCTGAAGATTACCATCATCTGTATTTATACTGTGTTTTAGTATTATATGCTGTTTTAATTAATTTATTGTATCTATTGATCTATATTGATTGTCTGTTGTGCGCCGCCTTGAGCCAGTGTGCCCGGCAAGGCGGGATCGAAATCTAAATAATAAATAAATAAATAAATAAATAAATAAATAAATAAATAAAATGTTCCTTAAAATAAAGATTTGTGAGGCACGCTTTCCTACTTTCAGATTTTTTAGTATTCACTTTCCATTTCTTTTCCAATGTGCTGAAAAAGTATGTGTCAAACTATTTATTAAAATATTTGTTTTTTTCAGTTATAAAACTGTCCAAAGCATTCACAACACAACAATAAGTTTAAACCATTTATGCTAAATAACAGCATAATGACAGGAAAGTAGCTTTAAAATATCATAGCAGCACATACAGCTTCAAGAAAAAACAACCAAGGAAGTAATTGCATTTTACTTTCATCTTGACGTTTCATTAGGAGTAGCATTTATGCCTCTCTGTGGAGCACATTGTTCTCGGATGATGAGGAATTATAGTCTAGTAATCCACAGTTTCACATCTGTACTTGACTTGACAAGAGGAAAGTATTTTACCTTTAGCCCAACAGCCAGTTCTGAAGCAGTTCTGAATTTGTTAAAGCCAAATCAATATTTTTAAAGTTTTCTAAAAGCTTTATAGTTATTAAGGAAGGATCTTTAAAATGCAATGTTTTTAAAAATTAAAGTAACATTTTCAAACAAATTGGAATCAAGGAAGTTGCGTAAAGCACAGTATCAAATGAATATCACAATATGAAAAAGTTCATACTCTTCCGCTGTTATATCGTTGCTTTAGTAAGACCCATTTAAAGTAATTAAAACAATTAGTCAAAAAAAACTGCAGGACCAACTTTCTGGAGTACAGAGTGTTTTGAAATAAGAATGGTTTATAAGTTTTGCCATTGTCTATTTCAAAAGAAAAAATGTTACATCGAGGACACCAATGATAGCTTAATTGTTTACAGTAAAACCATCAGTCCATTTTAATCCTGGAAAATTTAAGTGGAATAGACTTTATACACATCTAAATTATGTTCTAGGGTGAGCATAAGTATTTCTAATGTACAACCTAGTTAGTAGCTCTTCACAAAACCTGCTGTCTTTTCTAAATATAATGCAGAAATGGAATGCTAGTTAGTGAAAGTCAAGTGTGTATTTTAGAAGCCAAGTAACACTTGAAACTTGTCATATTTGATATGTGTAAATTTTTAGATGTTAACATGATAAATTTTAAAGAGGGCTATCTGTGCCAGAATACAATATTTTGTGGCAGTTTGAGAAGCTTGATTTGTAGTCAGAGTTAACTTCTGTTGGACTGTTTCCTGCCCTGTTTAAGAACAAAACATGCAAAATCATTGTATAGAGTTCAGCTAATTATCATATATTTACATTACAAAATCCTCTGCCAAATAAAGAAATTAAGGAGAGAGTAGTAAGGAAAGTATATTGGCAAATGTATGGATTGTATCCAAACACCCTTTTAGGTCAGTCTCCTCCATATTACAGCCTCCATCCCAGATAGCTTTTGTCCCCTTGACATATAGTCTGTTTCGGTGGTCAAAGGGGACCCCCACTCCCTTTTTCACCACTGACATTTTTGCATTAGAAATCCAACACATCATCTTTGCATTAGAAAGAAGTAGAATTTGAAACAGAAAGAGTGACCAGTCTTACAGGAAAACTGATATTGATTTGTTTTTTACCATGATATATATATATTGCTTTCAGGTTCTGTGGTTTAGTTAAAGAAATTTTAAGTGATGCTGTGGGAAGTACTTTGGAACTGGAAGGTGAGATTGATGGTGACACACTCGAAGTAAGTAAACTTGATCTAGGAACAAAAATGTTTATTATTAAGATTCAAGTTCTTAAATAATGAAAAAAAAATAGTGTCTAAGAAATTCAATCACGTTAAAAACATAGAAACCATGTTACTGATATAAACGTGGAATACACTAGTCCTGAACTGTGTTGTATCTGCTGTTGTGATAATCAAAATAGTATAGGGAGGATCTAAATGAAAGGAACAACAAAGTATCTAAATGAGATTCATGAAGAAAAATAATAGGGTGTCAGCACTTGCAAAACAAAGTGCTGGTATCTTTCTGAGGCCTGATGGGGTAGTCAGATCTCAGGAAAGGCTGGAATATCCAGTGTAAAGCCATTGTTCCCCAAATGGAGCAAACAATCAAAGGGGTGCAATACATTGAAAATGGTTCCTTCATCTAAGCTGTACAACTATTTCATGTGTTTAAATAAGTGTCTTTCTGGCACCAAGCAATGCTATTCAATCATAGTATCAAACTAATGCAATCCAGTACAACGTTCTTAAAAAAATATTTGGAGCCCATTTTTGGGGGCAAAAATGGGCTGCCAAAAAGACACAAAGATATTTAAAAATCCAATCATAAATAACGTAAATACAAATGTTCCCTGATATTAGCCAAACTGGATCAAGCACGTATGATTTAAAATATATACTAAGGAGACAGACCCTTAAGTCATGTGTTATCAGTCCAGCTGCACATGCTGTAGCTCCCTTATATGAAAGTTGTTGAACTATTTGTTTGTAAGCAGCATTTTTTTCCACAGAGCTATAGTCTGCAGTGCAGATGATTTGGAGTGAGTCCTGTGCTTAAGGCAGTGAGGTGGGGTGCGGTTGATGGGTCGGTGGATTTTCTTTTTTTTTTCCGAGGCTTGTCACAAGTAGTGGTGCTTCCCAATATTCTGTTTACCTGTCTCTGTATATGAACATTGGCTGCATGTTCATCTGCAGTCCAAAGATAAGCATTACAACCCTGGGTAGTCTTCTGTAGATAAGAGCATAATTCAAAGAGGGAGAGAAAGTTCTTTTCCTTTCTTTCTCACAATACAAGAACTTGTGGGCACTCCATGAAATTAATGAACAGTAGGCTTAGAACAGATAAAAGGAACAGTAAAAGGAAGAGTAATTAATATGTGGAATTTCCTGCCACAGGAAATGGTGGCTGCTACAAGCATAGACAGCTTCAAGAGGGGATTGGATAAACATATGGAAGAGAGGTCCAAGAGTGGCTATTAGCCACAAGGCATAGATGGAACATTACATCTGGGGCAATGATACTCTGTATTCTCGGGGGGGAAATTGTGGGAGGGCTTTTGGAGTTCTGGCCCCGCTGGTGGACCTCCTGATGGTATCTGGTTTTGGCTACTATGTGACACAGAGTGTTGGGGTGGATGGGCTATTGGCCTAATCCAATATGGCTTCTCTTATGTTCTTACAAACTTCAGTTGCCCTAGAATACAGTTGCAAGATAGTTGTCTGGGACAGGTTCCTTGGGAATATAACTTGCCAGCAGTGAAGTAACTCTTCCAGCATTGATGGAACTTTCAGTTCCCAGGACAACTCAGAATGCTTATTCTTACCTTTACAGTTTTAAATTACAGTTCTAGTATCGGAGGTACCTCAAGAGACACCTGTTCCATATGATCCTTCTTGTTAAGATCTTCATTAGAAGCTATGTTCTGTATCCCCATATTGAGAGATGGAATGGACAGCTACTTTATTTCTGTTATGGGACCTCAACTCTAGAACCCACTCCCTGCATCTTTTCATCTGGTGTCTACTCTTTTGAGTTTTAGGTACCAGATGTAGACATTTTTATTTTTCCAGACTTTCGGTAATAAGTATCATTGTGGTAATAAGTATCGTTTGTTGCCAAGCCATGCATCCATTCTTCATTTGGTCATCATCTTATGATTTTTCCTTCTTGCTGATATTTCAGTGTAGGTGATTTCTGTTTTAGCAATTGTGGATTTTATTGTATTTTGATAATAGAAGTGAATTGTTTCAAGAACTGCTTTTGTGAGGCAGGATGTAACTATTTTAAATCAATGCCATGGAACTACCACCATGTATCAGAAAAAAATTAATAAAATCTAGAGCAGGGGTGTCAGACGTTCCAATCTGGCCTGCAAGGACCTGGCTGTTTCCTCCTTCCTTTTCCAGTTCTGCTGCTGCTACATCACAGCTTACTTTACCAGTCTCTCTCAATTGCACAGGAGAGATAGGTAGGCAAGCCTCTCCTGTGCGATTGAGTCTGGTAAATAACTGGTTGAGGCTCCTCCCCCTCCTCCTCCCAGGGGGAGGGAACAAATAGCCAAAGCTTGCTTCCTGGCCAGGCTGCAGGAGACAAAGGGCAGCCTTTCTTTCCTCCCACTGGCTGAGGCTCCTCCCTGAAGGGAGGGAGAGAACAAGGGAGAGCTTGCTTTGCTGGGCTGCCTCAATCGCACGGGAGAAATACCAAGCACCTTTAAGACAAACAATGTGATCTTTATGCCAGGGCTCTCCTGGGTGCAACTGGGTTCCCTCCCCCTTTTCACTGTATTCATGCCCTCATAAGAACATAAGAGAAGCCAATGTTGAATCAGGCCAATGGCCCATCTAGTCCAACACCCTGTCACACAGTGGCCAAAAATACCAGGTACCATCAGGAGATCCAGCAGTGGGGCCAGGATACTCATGATCCAGTCTTACTCAGTAAGAAAGCAATGTGAACTATTTTAGAGGAGGAATAACAACAAGCCAGTGAGGTGGATTAGGCTGAGAGCATGTGTCCAGACCAAGTTCACTCAGCACATTTCCTTTGTAGGAAGTTGTACATATTTCTCTGGGGAAGACTATAGTTTTGTAGATAAAGACATGGCCTTCAGCCTGTGTCAGGATGCCTTGTCATGTTCTTGACCAGCACATTAAGCAACTTATGTACAAAAGTTTGCAGTGCCCAGCCATTTCATGTTTTCCCGGTCCTAGGTTCAGAACACTGAGAAGGAGATTTCTGTAATGAGTGTTGATAAAGCAAAAGTAGGTTTGCAGCTTACAGATACACACCTGAATAGCATACTCACGATTGCTACAGTACAGACATTTTGATGCAATAATTTAGAGCAAGAGGTGTCAGTTATCAGAGACTAAATACACAACATATTGCAAGAGTTTTAAGCATGTTTTATTTAAAGTTTAAAGAATCTTTAATTGTGTTTGTCTGTGTCTGTTTATATCTGTGTCTGTCTGTATCTGTTTCTATCTCTGCTACCTGGCATTACATTTTATGATACACATGGCCTGACCCAACAAAGTCTCATTTATGTCAGATCTGGCCCTTATAACGAATGAGTTCGACACCCCTGATCTAGAGCCTTCCCACGTTGGATCTTCTGGCATGTAAAGCTGCATGTCCATTGGAAGTTATATGTTATTTAGTATATGAGAATTTTTGCCTGAGTGGAGAAAAAGTCTGGATGGTTGTTCGCCCCATTCTTGCAATGGACATCACATATCACACATGCTTGTACAGGACAGCTGCCTATCTAGTGTTTTAAAAGTTTTTAAATTGTCAATTAAGCCATCCAGGTGAAATAATGCAAAGTTGGTGTTTCATAACATAGTTCTCAGAAAACATTTTGAAATTTTCTTGTTCTTTTATTTCTAGCAGATCTGTTGATTGCAAAGGCAATACATTTCTAATGGCTTTTTTCAAAATCAGCTTACCGCACACCCTGTCTGTGTCTGCATGCTGCTGTGTTCTGCTTTCAGTACGAGTATGACTACGATGAGAATGGAGACCGAGTGGTGTTAGGCAAGGGGACCTATGGGATAGTTTATGCTGGGAGGGACCTTAGCAATCAGGTCCGAATAGCCATCAAAGAAATACCAGAGAGGGACAGCAGGTGAGCCTTAATATTTCTGCTAGTACATTCTTGTGTGTTTATGCAACTGGGTTTTTTTTGTTTTGAACATGGATGACCCTTTTAATCAGAACATATATTTAGTGTGTGAGCTCATTCTCATTCCATTGCACAAAGCTATGGGCGTACATTACACTCAACTTATACAGGGTTCAGCGTTAGAAATGTTGAATCATTTTCCTCTCGTGTTACAGTGAGGGACAAAGCAAAGCATTCTCCTTTTCACTTTTCCTACTCATGTATGGTTATCTCGGCACCATAATACTTCTGGCAATATGTGTCATCCTTACTCAATGGTCCCTTAAGGGTTTTGACATGTGTTTTATTTCTGACTATGAATAAGGCCCATTGTGGAAATAAATATAACGAGCTCTAGAAAGAGGCTCTGGGAGAGTGCCAAGGCCTTGGACACTCAGTGTCAATTTGCTGTGGCGACATCAGCAGGGTATAATGACACAGAGTTCACCATTTTCTCCAGAGGAACTGATCTCTGCTACCTGAAGAGCAGTTGTAATTTTGAGTGATCTCCTGGCAACAATGGTTCCCCGGGAGGAAATGGCTGGTTGGGAGGGTGGAGTCTATGGCATTGTACCTGTCTGAGGTCCTGCCCCTCCGCAAACCTCACCCTCTTCAGGCTCCACCCCTCAAATCTCCAGGAATTTCCCAACCTGGAGTTGGCAACCCTATCTCCTTCCCAGCCAAGCATCAACCTGCCATTATCTGCCCCTGATTCCAGCTTTCCATCTCCTCCTCCCTCCCTCCTGGAGTTCAGTTGTAATTATGAGTGATCTTCACCCCTGGAGATTGGCAAAAATGGTTCCCAAGGAGGGAATGGCTGGTTGGAAGGGTGGAGGCTATGGCATTGTACCTGTCTGAGGTCCCACCCCACTTCAAACCTCACCCTCTCCAGGTTCTATCCCTCAGATCTCCAGGAATTTCCCACCTGGAGTTGGCAACTCTATCTCCTTCCCAGCCAAGCATCAACCTACCTTTATTTCCCCCTCAGTCTTCAGCTTTCAATCTCCCCCCCACATAGTGCTCTGAAACTCTGACTTCTGTGTCACATTGGCTGTCATGGGGGAGGGGCATCTCAGCAGGTTATAAGGACACAGAGTCCACCATGTTCTCCAGGGAAACTGATCTCTGCCATCTGGCACCTGGAGATTGGAAACCATGGTTTCCCAGGAGGAAAAGCAGTCTTTCTCTGCAATGGGGACCAAAGCAGCTTATATCATTCTCCTCTCCCCTTTTGACTTGCACAACAACCCTGTGAGGTAGGTTAGGCTGAAAGTCTGTGACTGGTCCAAAATCACCCACTCAGCTTCTACAACAAGAACCTGGCTCTAGCAGACCCTGCTCTGAAGCACTGACTGCTACGCCTAGGGTAGCCAACCTCCAGGTGGAGCCTGAAGATCACCAGATATCACAACTGAACTCCAGACAACAGATCTCTCCCCCTGGAGAAAATAACTGCTTTGGAAGATGGGCTTTATGGCATTCTGCTAAGCTGAGGCCTTTCCCCTTCCCAAACCCTGGTTTCCATAGACTCTACCAGAAAACCTCCAGGGATCTCCCTACCTGGAGCTGGCAACCCTAGTCAGGACTAGGCCCTAATGAGGTCCTCACAAAGGCCTGTGAAGGTTTCATTCCTTTGTCTGAACCAGGCTTGGTTGCCTACTGTGGCGAAACCGGCTCCAGTTTATAACTCAGCTATTCGCCTCACACCCTCATCCCATCTCACTAAGTTCACTTCCACTGCTCACTGAATTGTCACTGCCTTTTTAGAGGGACAGTGAGACCCCTCTGGCCAAATCTCCCTATTTGGAGATGGAATCCCCAATCTTTGGGGGATCCCTAGAAAGTTGGCAACCCAAGGGTCTGGCCTTTCCTTGCCACCCTGTGCTCACAAAGTAGAATTTTTGCTCACAGGACTCCACAGCTAAGAGGGAACATTGCTCTTGAGTGGCAGCTGGGCGGGACTCAGGCAAAGCAGCCAGCGGCTAGAGACACCGTCTGAGTGACAGATCAGGGAGCCAATTGATTTGGGAGCTTGTGGAATGTACAGGAGAGTCCATGACCAAAATACAATTATATATAAGGGGAGATATGCTTGATATTTTGTAGTGGGTTTTTTTTTCTATTTGTTGAAAATACTCAAAATAAGTTATTGGGGGGGAATGGGGGTGTGCATCTGGGGTTCAATTTAAAGGAGACTTTACAAAAAATAATAATCAACCCCAAATAAGCCATATGCCGCAATGAGAATGTGGGAGGACCTCCCAGAGGGCACTGGACACACACTTTGAGTGGAAGTTTCCTAAAGCATTTTCAGTGCTATCTTGGATATTTTGAAGGAGGAAGAGTGCTTGGATAAGGAAGAAGAAGCAAGTAAACTGGGATTAGGCAGGGTAACTTTGTATCAACAGGTCAAAAAAATGAAGTCAGCCCTAAGTGCCCCATTTGTTTTAGGCTATTGAGAAGGTTTCCTTTGTTTTCCACTGGGAAGCACAGCAGAGGGAAGTAATTCAATGACTATTCTTGCAGTTTCTTACTCTGCTGCAGCTGCTTTCCTAGTTCTAGCTCTCCTTGTATGTTGCAGTTGTTTAAGGCCTTGTGGATCTTGCAGAGGCTCTGTCCACACTGAGTCACTGGGCTATGTAGTCAAGTCCTGTCCCAAACAGTGCAACTGTAATTGCTAAAAATGCCCCAACTCCGAACAAAATCATTTCCATTATTTGGTTGCACACCTTCCAATCTGATCATTTACTGTGGCACTTTATTGTCTGGTGGGAGATATGTGGCTGACAGGGATGTTGGCCAACCAGAACATTTAATGAGCATCCTGATAGGCACCTCTGTGTATGGCACTTCCATTTTCTCTGTTCAATGCAGCATCTCACTGGCTGGTTCTTTATCGGGGACTGGGGTGAGCAAGGTAAGGCAAGGGGAGTGGTAGGCTTAAACTTTCCACACTCCCATGCTCTGTTTTTCTGCAAATGTCCACTTGAGAGTCCTACTTACATCCCAATTCATGCTTCCCTGTGCCAGCTGTGCAAATGAGAATTTCCGTTTCCCATAGAACATGGATGATTTGTATTTCTGTGATGATTCCTTGAGAAGGGATACAGTACTTGAGAATTTTATGCCAGTGAAGGTAAAGGTAAAGGCTCCCTTGCTTGAAAGCCAGTCGAATCCGACTCTAGGGTTGCGGTGCTCATCTCCGTTTCAAAGCCGAAGAGCCAGCGCTGTCTGAAGACTTTTCCGTGGTCATGTGGCCAGCATAACTAAACACCAAGGTGCACAGAACGCTATTACCTTCCCACTGAAGTGGTACCTATTTATCTACTTACAATTTCTTGCTTTCAAACTGCTAGATTGACAGGAGCTGGAACTAGAGACGAGAGCTCACTCCGTCATGCGGCACTCTTGGGTCTTGAACTGCTGAACTACTGACCTTCCACAGCCTGCAGTTCAGCATCTTAACCACTTGAGCCACCGCAGCTCCTATGCCAGTGAAAGCAACTATCAAATTGATTTTCTCATAGAACTAATTTTAATACCAATATTAAAGAAAGCAGAGGTGATTGATAGTGAATATAGGGATCAGTTATGGGGTGATACAACGTGCAGAGGTCCATGGAGATGAGTTTACGGCCTAAACCCAGAGGTTTAGGAGTGGACTGCCAGTTGGCATCAGGGCAGAGGCACACAGTCGGAGGCCATGTGTTCGCTGGCATATAGACATTGGAAAATAGTGCAGACCAATGGGCGGCCCTGGGGGCTTGTCTCAGGTGAGAACAATAAATTACCTGGGCCAATGATGAGTCCTAGAGGTGTGCGGCATCAGGATGGGCAAGGCCTGGATGTGACCAATGAGCTTCCCAAGGGGCAGTTTCTGGCTTTAACAATAGAAGCCAGGTGTTGGATGACTGTACTGAGGGTGTCCATTGTGAAACAATTGAGTGGTCTGGCGTTTCCCTGGTGCCAGACAAAAGAAGTGATGTTTCTTAATGTGTGGCAGGATGAACCTGAATGGGTGACCATTCACTAGACATGGAAAGTTAATGTTTACCTTGATAGGTCTGGCATAGGTGTCAGAATGCAGCTATCTTAAACAAATATATGGAGACAGGAATGAGACACACACTTCATTCATGACAATAGCACAGACCGGAGGCTTTTTGTCCCTGCCTGCCTATACATTTGACAGACAAAAGACCAGCCAGAAAGACTAGGTCAGTAGAAGATGCCTGAGGCAAGGGCAGAGACTTGCCCATTCTAGTCCTCTTTGGACTAAGCTGACAGGATAGATGTGTGTGTGCGGGGGGGGGGGGTTGCTTGCATGGAGGATGCTTGGCAGTGCAGCCAGCCTGGAGAGTCTTCATTTGGCCTGAGTTTTCTCAGCCAAGATGTGGTTCTCCTAGCCTCCCAGCAAAAGCCACTGTTTAAGCCAAGCCTGGCTTCATGAGGGCACTGCTTGTGGAGGTTCAGAGGTCATTTGGGGTGTCTTTCTCTTGGGAAACACCACCCCGGGTTCAGGGCTGAGGAGGCTGGCAATACCACATTCCCTTAGTTTTAGACGTTTTAAGGATAATGCATATATAAGGATGGATCCAGCACAAAATTTCTACTTGCTTGAGCGCTGTTGTGGAAGTGAAAACAAGAAAAATACCATGGTAGCAACTTGCACTAAGTCAAACTTAATGTATCCCTTGTGGAAACTTGTATTTCCACTTGCACGAGATCTTGTGCAACCAGTTTCTGGACACCATAAAACATAGGGAAGAAAGTGATCCGTGTTGTACAAGATCTTTTGCAGTACTAAGTTGATTTATGTTTCCATTTCTGCATCACTGGAACCAGTGGACTTAGAATAGTATAATTCTACATAGGATTTCATTCTTAGAAATGTTAGATTGATATGTTTCCCTTGTATTTTACTATTTAGAAACCTTTTCACTTTGTATCTTCATGATTAGATACTCTCAGCCACTACATGAAGAAATAGCCCTCCACAAATATTTAAAGCACCGTAATATAGTCCAGTATCTTGGTTCTGTTTCTGAAGATGGATATATTAAAATCTTCATGGAACAAGTGCCAGGAGGTTTGTATCATATTAATTTCCCTCTACAAATTTTGAAAAGCCTGCTTTTCTTTATGAAGTATTAATTTCACTGCACATGAATAATAGATTTGAAGTGTACAGTTTTCATATTACATGGGTAAAATTTTGTATAATATTAATGACATTGCAAAAAACAACAACAACCACACACCAGGATACAGTACAACCTCTCAAGCATCTGCCATACATTAATCCAGGTTGATGGTAGACAAACAAACCATAAGTTCTGAGTTGGAAAGACATCAGCCTTGGTTTGGTGTGTAGGAGAAGGAGGAGTTCATGAGGCCAGGAAATTCTGGCTCATTCTCATCACAGGCAAACCAACTTCTCTTTGTGATCTCTGAATGTGGCCCATGAGTTTTGGCCAGAATGTTGAGGCATAAACAGTGTAGATGTGCAACACTGTGAGGACTCAATTAAGAGAGCTTTGGACACCCTTGAAAGTGTAATTGTGTGTCCTTTTTTCTGTCTAAACCCAGGAAGTCTTTCTGTACTGCTGAGATCAAAATGGGGACCAATGAAAGAACCTACAATTAAATTTTATACCAAGCAGATCCTAGAAGGTCTGAAGTATCTCCATGAAAATCAGATCGTACATAGAGACATAAAAGTGAGTATGTAGATAATTCCTTCTTTACTATATATGCCAGAAATGCAAGATCTTTTCACTAATGTAACCTGCTTTTTGAGGTAAGTTTAATAAATTTCCTTCTAATAACTGATAAAAATATAAAAGGCATGGAATTCAGGGGAAATCTTGGCACAGTTTATAGTGACATTTGTGTACCTGCTTCTAATTATTTTGTTTCTTAGGGAGATAATGTTTTAGTGAACACTTATAGTGGAGTGGTAAAAATTTCTGATTTTGGGACTTCTAAACGTCTGGCAGGAGTCAATCCATGCACAGAGACATTCACAGGTATGAAAAAATAGAACTTTCTGTTTGTGGTTTGTCTGTGTGTTCCTTGACATCCTGAATAACTATGAGGGTTAACTGTCTGAAAAATGGCTACATGAAGCCAAAACTGTACATTCATAACTCTCCTGTGTTTTAGAAGTCTAGCTGCCACTTTCTTGTGGCAGAACCATGGTTAGGCTGTGGAGCAATTTTCTGGGCAGGAAGTGGTAGACTGGAGGATTAGTGCTTAATCTTTCACTTAACTTTGGCTTTCCTCCTGAAGCTCACACATCCTTGCCACATTTCCAGAACTAGATTGGTAATAAACGCTGCTGTTTTTTCCAGCTGGGGTTCCAGATTATACAAAGATGCATGTGTTATGGAAGAAATGTAAGGGGGAAGGGGGAGAGTTAAACTGTCCTGCCTGCTTGCCTGCCTTTCTGAAACACTGTCCCTCTCATCCCACTATCACTTGCAGTGGCCAGATTCTTAGATCAAGTGACTGCTGACACATGTGTAGTTTGTGCCTTGGAGTCTGTCCTGTTGCCATTTCTAATGAGAAGAGAACAAAGTGTGGCTCATCAAAAGGAAATAGTGATTGGAAAATATTTATTAATCCTTCTGTTAGAAATGTTATCACATGGTTTGTAAAAAAGGTATTTCAGCTCTACCATTTAAACCTTGTAATGACTTGAGTGTGAGGCCTTAGATCAAAAATTCTACTTTGTGAGCTACTGGCATTAAAGTTGTGAGTGAGTGATTTGGCTGCTGCATAAATTAGTTTGCTCTGGAGCCATCCTTCCTGAGCTAAGACAAAAATGTGTGAGCCGGAGGCTAAAAAACCGTGAGCTGGCTCACACTAACTCAGCTTAGAGGGAACACTGAGAGTCTGCAACTATAGTTATTTCCCATGGGAATAAATAAGAGGGATGTATATATGTGTGTCATTAATCTATGGGAATCAGTTTGCTTTGGCTTTTTGTAGTCATGATTCAATAAGACATCCATATTAGCATTTTCCCCATTTGTTATGCAGTGTCCTTGCATACTTTTCATTTTCTTTGTGTTTAAGTTGGGGAAGGGGTTGCCTCAAAGAGGTACCCAAGTTCATATAATTGGTCTAAAGAGAAGTCTTTTTCCCGTCCCACTTTCATTATTGGAACTTGCCCTCTAGTGCAGTAACTACGGAAGGCTTACTGGCTGTGTCTGTGCTACTCACCGAAAATGAATTAAGAGGACTTGCAATAGTGAATTCATGTTATCATCCTTGTGTATTAGTTACAAATATGGGCCTAATTACACTGGTGTAGTACAATTAGAAAAGTCTGTGTGTTTATTTAAAATATTTCTGTACCACTTTTCTGTTGTATGCTCAACTGACATGAAAAGCCTATAAAATGAGCTTGTAGCCTGGAAAAAGGAAGGTGCATGTGCAGGAAACTGACAAAGATTAGTTTTGGGAAATCAAGGAGTCAGATTATGCCAGGATGGTAGTCTTGAACAAGAATTCTCAAGTCTTGAGCATATCTGTAGGTTGTTCTATTGTGGATGAGATTTGCCTGTAGGATGATGGAACGCAGCAACAGTTAAACATTATAAAGCCTTATATGGCTTATAAAGAAAGTACAAAGTGCATTTGACTTCATAGCTCAATAAAATCTACAATAATGATCCAAGACTGATTTAACATATCCTTTGTGTAATGCTTGCTTAGATGTTCATATTGTTTGTACGGTCTGCCGGTGATGCAAAGAGAATTGCAGAGACAGATTTGCTTTTATGGGCCTCCACAGGGGCATGTCAGTCTTTCTTTGATCTCTCTGCAGATTTGAAGCCTTTCTGATTTTCTTAATTTCTCATCAGATTTGCCAGCCTCTTTGTATTCCCTGTTTTAAATTTGATGGGGCTTACAGCCTGATCCTAACAGCATTTACAACAACATTTACTTAGAAGTCATCCTCAGTTATTTTTTTGGGATATGTATCCAAGTAAGTGTGCCTGCCAATGCATCCCATCCCACAAGAGTGGTATAGATCTGAGTGTCATCTGCATATTGGTGACAACCCAACCCAAATCTCCTGATAACCTCACCCAGTGGTTTCACGTAGATGTTAAAGAGCATAGGGGACAAGATGGGACCTCATGGTGCCTCCTCCCAATCCCAATCCTCCCAATCCAGATAGGCAGTCCAAAAAGATACCATAATGGATGGTATTGAAAGCCACTGAGAAGTCCAGGAGAATCAACAAAATTGCACTCTCTCTGTTCATCTCCCAGTGCAAGTCATCCACCAGGGCAGTCAAGGCTGTTTCAGTCCCATAATCAAGCCTAAACCCAGACTGGAAGGGGTCTAAACAATTTGCCTCATCCAGGGAAGCTGGAGCTGTCCAACCATGACCTACTCAATCACCTTGCTCAAGAATGGAACACTTTAGTCTGGTCAATAATTGTCATCTCCTGGGTCAAGAGTAGGCATCTTTAAAGTGGACATATCACAGCCTGTCTCAAGGCTGAGGCAAACACTCTGTCTCCTAGGGAAGCATTAAGTACCTTTTGAACCCAGTCAGCACCCCCCCTTGCAGCCGATTTCAGTACCCAGGAAGGGCAACGGTCATACAAGCAGGTGGTAGGTCTCAGACTTCCAAAGATCCTTCCACATCCTCAGATTGAATAAACAGAAAGCATCCCAAACAATTGAACAAGGTGGCACCCTGGCACCACCTGACCTTTGTGGGGTCCACCCCCTATGTAAGGATGCTGATGAAGAGTGCAAAGTTGGAATGGATACAAGAGATGTTATCTGCAAAATGCTGAGCAAAACAGTCACAGCTGGCTAACAAGCAATCTGCCTCTTTGTGCAGGCCAGATCCCTGCACAACAGGCATCTGACCCCCCAGAACAGCTCCGCTAACCTATGCTGTGCAGATACAATGGTGGCGGAAAAGTATTATTTCTTTCCTTTTACCTCTGCCATGAAGTATGCTTCAAAATAAGCTTTTGCCCATGTCCTGTTGAATTCAGCTCGAGGCTTCCTCCACTGTCACTTTAGCTGTCTTCCTTGTTTTTTCATCATCCACAGCCCCTCAGTAAACCAAGGGGTTACCTGGGCTGTAATACCTGAGTGTGGTAGAGCTATCATGTCAACTGCCCAGGTCATTTCCTCATTCCAGAGGTCAGTCAGGGTATTGACAGGAGCATCAATCTTATCAACAAGAAAATCCTCTAGAGCCAACAGAAAACATTTGGATCCACCTGGCTCCAGGACCAGATCATTTTAATAGATCCCCCACCCTGCAGTGTCTTGGTATTCCTGTAAGTCTAAACCTAAGCAGGTAGTGTTCTGTCTATGACAAATGAACCATCATCAATTCCTCCACCCTCCGATCACATTCCTCCTGCCCAGAAAAAATATCAAATCAAGAGTGTGACCTGCACAATGCATAGGACTAGTTATATTACCTGGGTTGTCAGTTATATTGCCTGTGGTTGTCAGGGAGACTGTGAAATCCTGAGCCACTCTTGACAAGACAGCCTCAGCAGGAATGACAACCAGCCTAGGGGTCCTCAACACACACCCCTCAACACACAACACACAGACCAGCTCTGTAAGCTCAGGTAGGCAGCAGGGTGGCAGTTCACTAAAAGAATCCCAGTCCTTTATCTCAATCCCAATATTCGGTGCATAGTCTCAAAACTGGTTGCATCCCGGATGAGGCACTGTGCTAGGAGGATAGAATCCTTATAGACTGTAGCAGCAACACTACTTCCCTGCCTGCCAGACCTATGCTGATGTAGCACTGAGTACCCCGAAGGGCACAGTTGAGACAAGTTAACCCACCCCCTCTCCTAGCCAAGTGTCAAGTGATACATGCCAGGTCAGCCCACTCTCTCACACACATGAAGATTAAATCCTGGATGGCTGCTGTTTTTCCTCTGACTGGCATTTAGAAGCTGGGTTTTATAACCCAGAAGAACTGTTGATATGGTCACCAACATCACCCTGGCTGGAAGAAGTGTCAGGCACAGGCCAAACTAACCTTTGTTTCTTTGAGTTTCGCTTACCCTCCCTTCGCTTGTCATGATGTAAGGGGGGTGGAATTTCTGAGGGGGGTGTCTGTTGTGGGAGTGCATGGGGGTAGTAGCCATAACCATTTCTCAAGTTGTGCCCCAGGAGTTGGTTCTCATGTGATCAACCTTGGAGACGCTTTCGCCTAGGGCACCGTATCTCTGAGTTGCCATAGAAATGCTAGGGAGTAGGTGTGACATATGAATGTGTGGGGTTTCTTGCTTTTACCTATAATCTGTGAGTTCCTGTGGTTTTCTTTAGTCCTAACAAGAGTTCTTGTACCTACAGCAAGCATATCACTAGTAAAGCATTTCACTGCCAGTAGTGTGTGTGGAGAGTTTCTTAGCTGGGGACCTGACAGAAGAGCCAGAAGGTACAAAGAGGAAATTGTGGGGGAGTGGGAAATGAGATGCTTCCCACAAGTATTTGCAGGTCCCCACTTGTTCTCTAATTCTGTACTAGTCCCACTGAATTGTTTATTGGATGTCTCATGATGCCTGCTGGAATTTTTTCAGTATATATTTTATAATCTGCCTTGTGTCTCATTGAGAAAGGTGGGCACTAAAGTAAATAGATACAATTTACATTGTCGTTGGTTTTGATGGATTTGATGGACTGTCAAGGGTTAATGTCTAACAGAGTCTGAGAACCTTTCAGTGGCAGGCTGTTTGAACAGAATTCTGTTGAGTGAGCCAGTTAAGGAATGACAGTTGGGACTGACAGTTTAAGAAGAAGAGACAGTTAAGACTGACTGTGGATTGGGAAGGAGGCTAAGAGTGAGTGGATCAAGGAGGATTGTCATTCAAGGAAAAAAAAAAGAAAGGAAATAGCTTCCAGTAAAGAGAAATGATCCCTGTCCAGTTAAGAAGGGAAAGACCTTCTAGAAAAGAAGTGTGATCCCTTGTTTGTGTAAAGAAGGATTTGGGGAACTTGGTTGTATGTTCCTGCTTTCTAAACTTTACGTGTCAGTGAAACTCAGAAACCTATGCTGGAGTGTTTAAGCAGAAACTGAAAAGAAAGCCTCTCTCTTCAAAGTTTTAAAGACCTTGTTGAATAGCAGAAACACTTACTTATTGGCAACAGATTATCTGATAGAATAAAGCGACTGGGTGAGACAGCCGTAGACAAACAATAAAAAGAAAATAGATAAAAGGGCTGCTCAGCAAGAAAGAAGACAGAAGAGAAAATCCAGAGTGTGGGGGAGGGAAGAGGGTGAGGTCACCATAATGGACAACACTTTTTATAGCTGTAACTTTGTTTAACATTCTGTTGGAATTAAATTTCTGTGGTTGTATCTTTCTAGCAAGAGATCATTCTTGCCAAATCTCAGAGATACAAGAGAAACTCAGTTGTATAGCAAGCAAATTAAAACAATTGGCTTCTGTAGCATATAGAAAGCTACTTAAAGATTTACCATGAAGCAGAGAGATAATTGTACCCCCAAAAGTGTTTCTTGGTGAGTTTCATTTACCAGGCAGCCCTGAGCCACGCCCAAAAGGCTGGAGATTTCTTTAGAGACCATGTGCGTGCCAAATGTCAGGTCCCAAGGCCAGATCTGGCTAGAATTAGGCATGAATTTTGGCTTATCACACAGTTCATGCCCATCCCTATTAACCACAACTGTGAGACTTTCAAGGGCAGCATCATAATATGTCATCTTGTTCCTATAAGCAGAATTTATTACACTTAAGGAACATAATAAATATGTTCCTTTTTCTAAATGTCACAATGTTTTATTTGTTTAATGTCTATAGGTCTGTTGCTTAAGCTAGAATTCTCACTGTATATTAATTGTAATACTGTGGAAAAATAGCTGAGAGATTATTGCATGTGTGGTTTACTTCTATTAGGTTCATTACTCACACATAAGAAAGGCAGAACTATGATATTAATACACACACAATATTCATATGCATGTATGGAAAAGGCATTAAATATACCCTTTGAAGAGGTGCAGACAAAGTCTAATCACTTAGTCTATTGCCGTATCTTCTGTCAATGAACAGCCCAGTAAATCATTATTGTATCACACTACTTGAAGTCCTGTTGAGAGATGGACATGAACCGGCTCACTAACCTGAATTTGTGATGAAAATTGCCTGGTTTGTGTTTCATGAGCAACTGAGGGGGTGGGGGGTGGTGGACTTCTACAGCCTTGGGAACACCAGTAGTGGCCCTCCAAAACTCAATAGGCAGCATTGACTACCAATAAGAGAGCTTCCATTCTGCTTTATGGGGGGCATGTTACATTCCTGGACCTGTGTCTGTGATTTCCCCAGAGATCACTTTCCTGGGAGCATCTGCTTTGGTGGGCCATAACTCAACCCCCCTAAATCCAGTCCTTATCAAACTTAAAGGGCAGGTAGAGGAGAGTCATCTGGAGACTTGCTGTGAGTTTGGCATCTCTAGCCCACGGGGGGCTGTTCTACCATATCACAAATCCCATGAAATGAACCAGTTCGCTAAATGGGAAGGTTCATGAAGGTTTGTGGTTTGAGCAACCCCACGAACCATGACAATCCTCCATTTTCCCAGTTCATGCCCATCCCTAGTCCTGTTCAAGCAATCAGCCTTTGTATGTGCAAAGACATGGAAAATGAACAATCTAGTTATAAATGGACTGAATGGATTTTCTTGTTTCTGAAATCCCTTTACATGGGCAAAAGCAGCCATGTAGAAAAATTGTGATGAAAGGAAGTACTAGGCCTGCAAATTGTTGCATTGCTACACATTCATCTTTTGGAGTCCATCCATACTAGAAAGGTCATTTCACAAAATATTTAATAATGATGATTAAGTATCCCATTACAATAAAATTAACAAGTCTTTCTTGATTGTAGGCACTTTGCAGTATATGGCTCCAGAGATTATTGATAGGGGGCCTCGAGGATATGGTGCACCAGCTGACATGTGGTCTCTGGGATGCACCATCATTGAAATGGCAACAGGGAAGCCTCCATTTCATGAACTGGGAGAACCACAGGCGGCTATGTTCAAAGTAAGTGGGGGTATTACTTGCCAACAAGTCTATGCTCACTGTATAGTTGTAGTGCCACCCATTTTAGAGTAAGATAACTTCAGTGAATCCACTCAACAGGGTATTTTGTTTGGAATACTATAGCCTTAGTAGCTAACATGAGTATTTCATATACACTGGTACTGAGTAATGTTCCCACTGAAAACTTGTAAAATGTGGGTAACCTGCATGCATGTTCATCTTTAAATACTGGTGAACACATGCCTGGTAACTCTGATCCAGTCAGATTTCTCAGATGCATGTGTACACATATTTAAAGACCATTGAACCAAGAGAGAGAACAGATCATCTTTGCCCCTTCTGGACAAGGAAAGCATAACTTCTACACAGAGCCATGGCATCTTCCCATGTTGGCTCCATTTCGCTATTTGAAGAGTGCATAGAATAATTTGAGACTACTAGGCTTTTGAGGATGCAGTAGTTCACCCTGTAGTGGTATCCGTTAAAAATCACGTGGAAGTAGGAGTTAATCGTCGTGGCTTTTGTGCAGTCCCCCATGAACAGTCACAGGCCAGCTGCGGAAAAGCTAACAAGCTTTCTACAAGATCTTTCTAGAGCCCAAGAGTGCTCCTCCCCACCCCCATCTTCTGTATATCCCTTTTCCCACCCAAAGGGTCACTTTCCTCTCAGTTCTTTCCTTGCCACCGTGAGGAGAGCACTTTTTTTGTCTCTTGTCATTTTATTCTCTTCATGAGTATTAAGGCCAAATGACCTTATTTAAGAAATGTGAGAATGTGGAGCCAAAATGGCACAGAATGATGACCATAAGTAATGCCTACCTTGTTTTGGCAAAGTGCACAACACGGCTTCATGCCCAGCCTGCCATTGTTTGACCCTAAAGGTGAGAGATGGGCGAGTGGCTAGACTTAAAGCTGCCTTATGGGGAAAAAGTATTGGGTGCCCCGAACTCCAAAGCAGGAAAACAGGCGAAGTCTGAGAAAAGACTAAGGGCTCCTTCAGTAGCTTTGGTGGCAATTCCATTGACATCAATACTGACTAAACTGCCAGTGCTTGCCCTCTTGGCTTTGGGGCTGCCTTCTAAGAAATAAAAAAAGCTAAGCACTGAGTCTGTAGGTTGCCTTCTTGGAACTGAGTCTCGAGATCACCCCAACATCGAAAGTCTGTTTTGCCATGGCACAGCACATCGCAGTTGCCCATGGCCAATGTCAACTCTTCCCTTGACATCAAATTGCTGAGTCTCCTCAGCTGAGCATCAACTCTGAATGATAGTTGCTCGATTTTACCTCAGTGTCGAGTTCCTCCACTGTCTCTCACCTATCCCAAGGACCTCAATGCCATCAGGCCACAACGTTAATGGTTTGCAGTCCTTGATTTAAAGGACATGTATTTCCATATTGCAATTCATTAAGCCATCAGGAGTTTCCTCAGGTACGTTTACAAGGAGGTGGCATATGAGTACATGGTCCTTCCCTTTGGGCTGGCTAATGCATCTAGAGTGTTTACAAAATGTGTGTCCATAATCGTGTCACACCTTAGACTTAGGGGCTGTACTATCTACCCCTGTCTCTATGACTCGCTCTTTGTTAATGACTCTAAAGAAGGCCTGCAACATGAGCTACAGCTGGCACTAACCTTAGCCCAGGAGCTAGGTTTCTTTGTTAATTGGGAGAAATCCCACCTTTCTCCAACCCAATCCAGAGTTTATCAGGGCCACATTAGATGCAGTCAAGGGGAGAGCTTTCTTACTCCTGAGGAGGGTTCATTCCATTATTGGGCTAGTTCAGAAGATTTCCATCAATAGGTTGCAGCCTGCCAAGGTTATTCAGAAACTTTTGGGTTACATGGCATCGACTATTGCTGTCATACCTTTGCTGGGTTGCACACAGGGTTATTTTTGGACAGGAATGCACAGGAACGGAGTTTCGGCTGGCTCCCGAGTTGACCATGCCTAGCAAGAACTCACTAGCATAACAGGCCACACCCAACAGCAGAAACTCATTAGGATTGGCTACATTAGGGGTGTGTGGCCTAACATGCAAAGGAGTTCCTGCTGCAAAAAGAGCCCTAGGTTTTGACAACAAACAAGGTAAATAGAATAAGAAGCAGAAGATGGGTTTGGCTGGATACCCACACTTCTGATGACATGGGGGGGGTCTAATATGCTAATGAGCTGTGCTGTCAGGGGTGTGGCCTAATATGCTAATGGATTTCTGCTGTTTGGTGTGGCCTATTATGCTAATGAGTTCCTGCTGGGCTTTTTCTACAAAAAAAAGCCCTGGTTGCACATGAGACTTCTCCAGAATTGGTTTCTGAGGTCCTTCAACCATATTTCTAACTCTCAATGGGAAAAAAATTCGGGAGCCAGCCAGGGAAAGGGGGCAATATGTTTGGGGGCCCATAGAATTGGACCCCCTGGTCCAGTGTTCTTGAAACTTAGTGGGTATCTTGAGGAGAGGCTCCATCAGCTACCCTGTGAGTTTGGAGCCTCTCCCTCAAACCCCCTTCCCTCCAGCCCCCAGAATATACCCATGTTTTCACCATTGACTTCAATGGCCCATAGGATATAATGGGGCTGAATTGCCGCCGAATTTCTTTCATTTCCTCCTTTCCTTCTCTCCTTTTCCTCTTTCCCTCCTTCTTCTCTTCTCTCTTTCTTTCTTTCCCACCTTCTTCTGTTATCTTTTTTCCTCCTTTCCCTGTTTCCCTCCTTCTTCCCTCTTTCTTTTTCTCCTTTCCTTCTCTTTCTATCCCTCTTTCCTTCCTTCTTTCCTTCTCTCTACTCTCTCTTTCCTTCCCTCTTTACTCCTTCTGTGGCCCAAGTCCAGTGAGAAGGAGTTTAAACTTTAAACCCCTTCTCTCTTAGCTCCCCCACCCAGGCCAGCTTTTGAAGATGCCTTCCCCCTTTTGCTTCCCCTACTGACATCACTTCCAGTGATGTCAGGGGGCATGGCATATGCTAATAGCCTAATAGCTCATTAGCATACCATATGCTAATGAGCTCCTGCAGCTCTTTTTCTACGAAAAGACCCCTGTGTGTGTGTATATACATATATAGGACCCAATCACACCTCATGTAAAAATACCAAATTCTAACACACAAGGGCTAATGGACTTGACCTGATGCGTTTCGGCCTGCATATTTTAAAATTCTTGTTAATAAATACACGTATATATATATTAAGCTTTTATTGTTGGCCCACTTTTCTATTTGACTAACCTTTTTAGGTTCTGGATTCAAGGTTTCTAGGTTCAGTCCCCCCCCTTTTTGTCCAAGACAGCACCATAACAGACACCCTAAGCAGGCATATAAATATGAATCGGGAGTGGGCCATAACCAACAATTACATTCAGCCAGTTTTCAAAGAGTGGGGCCACCCAGAGGTTGACCTTTTCACCTCAGGGGTCAACAAGAAATACCACTGGTTTTGCTCCAAGGCAGCTGTAGACAGGGGATCTCCTGAGGATACATTCCAACTGGCATGGGGTTTTGCATAGAGCACTGGCCAAGATAGCAGGCAACAAAACTTGCATTTTGGCCACAGAAAGTGTGGTTTCCAACTCTGTGGAGACTCTCCAAGAGTGTACACAGGTTCCTACCTCCAGCCCATGATCTCCTTCACATGGGCCCTCTTTTGCACCCAGAAATCCAGTCCCTGCATCTGACAGCTTGGTTGATTCTGTACTACGTTTTTTTCCCTAAAGGGTGTGGGATGTTATGATTGCCTGTAGGAGACCCTCTACATGTAGATTTTATAATGCTAAATGGAAAAAATTCTCTGGTTGGGCCATACAGCAGGAACTTGATCTTGTTAACTTGTGTGTTGCCCCAAATTTTCAATTACGTTTTACTGTTAAAGGATGGAAGTCTAGCCTTGTCTTCTGTCGAAGCCGCAATTTTGGCTTTTCATGATGCAGTTGATACATGTTTGGTATTTTCTGCTCTGAAATCCTGGAAATTCCTAAATCCTAATCCTGGAAATTATATAGTTTTTTAAAAAAAAAAACCCCAATCTATTCACCCTCTTCCACAACAGAGTTTATCCCTTGTTTTATCTAAGTTAATACATAAACCTTTTGAGCCCATGGCCAAGTCTGACTTGTCATTTCTTTCTTATATGACAACCTTCCTAATGGAGATCACCTCTGCACATTGGGTGGGGGAGCTGAGTATGTCAGGATGCAATCTGCCCTTTACCAAATTTCCTGAGGACAAGGTAGCCCTGAGGCCTAGCCTGGACTTCTTGCCCAAAGTGGCTTCTAGATGTCATATCAACCAAGATACAGTCCTGCCTGTTTTCTTTCCTTTCCCAACATCCACTGCTGAACAAACTCTGCACCCTAGAAGTCAGACAGGCACTCCTCTTTTATTTAAAATGTACAGAACAGTTCAGGAAGGACAAACACCTTTTTATTTGCTTCAAAGGGGCTAATAAAAGGAAGGCAGTGTCACCTCAGTTAGTGGCTAGGTGGATGATGGACGTTATCAAGACAGCAGATAGTGCTGCTGGATTGCCATGTCCTATGTATCGAACTCAGAGTGCACTCCACCAGAGCACAAGCTTCGTCAGCAGCTTTCCTGACTGGGTTGTCACTTGATGACATCTGCAAAGCAGCTACCTAGTCCACACTGTCTACCTTTGTTCAGCACTACTGCATGGATGTGGATGGTCAAAATGAGGCAGTTGTTGGAAAAGTGGTTCTGCAGTCTATCTTCCACTAATCAGCCCACACCCACTACCTGGGTAAGTGGGCTTGCTAGTCTCTTATGCGGGACTGCACAGAAGCCATGACAATGAAAATGGGGTTGCACTTACCTGTAATTGTTGTTCAGTGAGTGGTCTTCTGTGCAGGCACACATCCCTCTGTCCTTTCACCGCTGTGGGCTGTTTTTATTTTCATGTTGATCTTAGCCCACACGGTAGTGAAGGGAGACTGAGGGAGACATGCTTGCCCCACACCATCACATGATCTTTTTGGCAGGAGAAGGGACACACTGAAGACGGGGGTGGGGAAGGAGCACTCTGTGGTTCTAGAAAGATCTTTTAGAAAGCTTATTAGCTCTTCCACAGCTGCCCTGCGACTGCGTTGTCCCATGTGTGCCTGCACAGAAGACCATTTGATGAACAACCGTTACAGGTAAGTGCAACCCCATTTTCTTCTCTAAAGTCATCCATTCTACACACAAAAAAGCAAGCTTTACCTGTGTCTTTAGGACTGCAGTAGCTGGGTTCTACACCATTTTGTAGATACTAAGCTACATGTTAAACCATTCTTGAAAGCGATTTGTCTACTTCACGCTCTTGAGCATCTGTTTGCACAAAAGTTAATTTCTGATTATTAAGTAATTTGAGTCCGAATTGTGGGGATAATCTGACTACAGATAATTAAAATCTAATGTTTCTCTGTCAGGAATACTGACATTTTCAGTCCAGTCTGTAGACGTGTCAGCAGACTCAATATTATGGCAAGATGTAGAGTATGAATTATCTATACAAGCAAAATGTTAACTGCAGCAACTATGGATATTCAGGATTATGATGGCTAGGGTGCATTAGCAACCAGGAGTACATATGCAGCTAAAAATACTTATCAAAGAAATTATGTTTTTGTTTAGCATGATGCACAGTCAGCAGGGCCAGTAGCAGCAAGGATCTGGCAGTTTTAGAAGAATAAGGTCAATAGAAAAAAAAAAGCTTTCTGGCTAGCTTTGACATTTGAGTATAAACAGACCACCGGCTAAACAGTACAGTGAAGAAATAGAACAACAGTCGGGATTAAGTACTCAAACACTATTAAAACCTTGCTTTTGATTTTACAACAGGTTTATTTATAACAAGAGTCGCTCAAAGAACTCATAAAAAGTTACAGAAAATCAATATGTATCAACACTGTCCAAATATAAAACATTAAAATCAGGGTAGAACAACCAAATTCATATTAATAAAGTGCTCCATGATATTATTACTGTAGACAAGTCAAGATGGAAGCTTGTAGATATTTTGGCGGCACCGATCCATCACGATACTGTAGTGGACTTATATTGGGCTGTCCCATTATCCCCGATGTTACCACAAGATAATTGTTGTTGGTGGTGGTGGTAGTGGCGGCTCCTAATTAAAAGCCTGTCTTGCAGGTCCTGCGGAACTGTGAAAGATCCCGCAGGGCCCTGATCTCCTCCAGGAGCTCAATCCACCAGGTAGGAGCCGCCACTGAAAAGGCCCTGGCCCTGGTTGCCACAAGCCTGGCCTTTCTGAGGCCTGGGATCACAAGACAATGTTGGGCCCCTGACCCCCGTAGTGCTCTCTGGGGTATATATGGGAAAAGGCGGTCCCTCAGGTACATTGGACCCTAGCCATATAGGGCTTTAAAGGTAAGTACCAGCACCTTGAAGCGGATTCAGAATGCTATTGGGAGCCAGTGCAGCACTCTCAGCACAGGCCGGAACTAGGGAGACCCATCAGAAGTCTGGCTGCAGCATTCTGCACTAATTGCAGCTTCCGAATCTGCAACAAAGGCAGCCCCATGTAGAGAGCGTTACAGTAGTCTAATCTCGAGGTGACCGTCGCATGGATCACTGTAGCCAGTTCATTGCAGTCGAGGAAGGGGACCAACTGCCGAATCAGCCGAAGATAGTAAAAGGCTGAGCCAGCAGTGGCTGCCACCTGGGCCTCCATCGTTAAGGAGGATTCCAGGCGCACTCCTAAACTCCTAACCTCCAACGCTGGCACCAAAGGCGCCCCATCGAAGGACAGGAGAGGGAACCCCACTCCCCGACCACCCCGACTCAGGCACAGGACCTCCGTCTTCGCTGGGTTTAATTTCAGCCGGCTCAGTCTAAGCCAACCAGCCATGGCTTGTAATGCCCAATTCAGATCTTCTGGGCTGGAGTCTAACCAGCCACCCAACATCAAATAGAGCTGGGTGTCATCTGCATATTGATGACACCCTAGCCCGTGCCTCCGAGGAATCTGGGCAAGGGGGCGCATATAGATGTTAAACAACATTGGGGAAAGCACGGCCCCTTGAGGTACACTGCATTCAAGTGGGTGCCTTCAGGACTGCTGTTCCCCAAGCGCCACCCTTTGTCCCCAACCCTGGAGAAAAGAGGCAAGCCATTGAAGGGCAAGCCCCTGTATCCCCGTGTTGGCAAGGTGATGGGCCAGCAGCTGGTGGTCGACCATACCAAATGCGGCCGACAGATCTAACAGCAGCAATACCACCACACCGCCTCGATCCAGATGCCTCCGGAGGTCATCAGTAAGGATGACCAGCGCTGTCTCCGTCCCATGCCCCGGGTGAAAAACAGACTGGAAGGGGTCCAAGGTGGAAGCATCATCCAGAAAACCCTGTAGCTGCACCGCCACTGCCCTCTCAATTAATTTGCCCAAATAGGGAAAATTGGACATCAGCTGATAGTTGTCCAATTCGTCCGTCCAGAGATGGTTTTTTCAAGAGGGGTCGGACCATCGCTTCCTTGAGTGCCCCAGGGAACCACCCCTCAGAAAGGGACTCGTTCACAATCTCCCTTAGGGCACCTCAAACCCCCTCGTGGCCCACTTTAATGAGCCAGGAGAGGCACGGATCAAGACTGCAAGTGGTTGGGTGCACAGATACAAGCAATCTGTCGACTTCCTCCAGGCTGAGTGGGCTGAAACGATCTAAACCCAGAATCAAAGACGCACAAGGGGCCTCGAGTTCGCTCACTGTTTCAACTGTGGTGGGGAGGTTGCGGTGAAGCACCAAGACTTTATCTGCAAAATAGTTCGCAAAAGCCTCACGGCCAATATCCAATTCCCTAACATTTTGCCTGCCCTGTGGCAGTGCTGTTAAAGACCGAATCATTCTAAACAATTAGGCTGGGCGTGTGCTCAAGGATGCAATCATGGCCGCAAAGAAAGTCCTCTTAGCGGCCTTGGTTGCCGTCTCATAGGATCTCATAAACGTCCTATAAGATGCTCTTATTGCCTCGTCGTGGGCACGACGCCACCGTCTCTCTAGCTGTCTTAGGTCTCGCTTCATCAGCTGCAGCTCCTGAGTGTACCAGGGAGCCAGCATAGAGCGAGGGTGCAGAGGGCACTGGGGAGCAATCTTGTCAATGGCTGTGGAGAGCTGGCTATGCCAGTCCTCCACAAGTTCATCCAGCGAGCCACCATGGGGCCTCGGATCCCGCAAAGTCATCTGAAGCCGCTCTGGGTCCATTTGGCTCCGCGGGCGAGCTAAAATCTGCTCACTGCCTAAACAGCGTTGGGGTGGAACATTCAGATGGCCCTTCAGGGCAAAGTGGTCCAACCATGGTACTGCTAATGCAGTAATGCAGTCCACTGTTACTCCAGTCACAAAGATCAAATCGAGCATGTTCCAGCACTTTAGGATAACTGATTTGTTTATAGCTTTTCATGGTTTTTATGATGGATTTTAATTATGTTTATATATGCATTTTATGTAAGCCACCCTGACCTTGCCTCGGCAGGGAGGGCGGGGTATAAATTGACTAAATAAATAAATAACCATAATGTAGACTTTTACCATGTATTACATTACACACAATACAAGGCCTGGTTAGTTAGTGAAGGAGTCTGATCTTGAATCTACATGAAGAATGGGGTTTTGAAGTAGTTAAATGCATTAATATCCTGCCCTGTGGTTTAAATAACTCACTTCTGTTCAGCATTTTTGCTTTAGCCAGCATCAGGGATGGACTTTGTTGGGTGATAGAAGATATCTTGCTATTATAAATGTGCAGTCGGGTCACATTGCATCAATGTTGTTCTAAATACTTGATTATGTCAGCAAGCTTTTGGCCTTTATTTAACTTTTTAGCTGCTATTATGCTCTGTGGCCAGCTTCAGCTCTGGGCCAGCCCTGTTTGCATATCTCACCTTATTTAATGTAGAGACTTTAAACTTGGGAAACATACTTACACAGCAGAATGTGTGGCAGAAGTTCAGCTCACAATATTTATATAACATTTTACATGAGAGACTGGAAAGTGGTAACTAAGGCTGATGTACTCAGAGCAAAAAAGGTCAGGCACTGTAAAGTGCTTAGTTATAATTAAAAATTATAATCGGATTATGTATCTGCAATTTAATACATTCTTAGTATACCTGTCAAAGTAAAATAGAGGCTTGCAAACCAGACGAGTAAAGCTGAAGTCCAAATGCAACATTTATCTACAGAAGGGTAGTGAAATATACTGAGTTCCAAGGCATAGCATAGTGATCAGCTCATAGTTTATTAAGTGTCAGGAGTTGAAGACAACATAGCAGGCTCAGAGGCCTCCTTAAATCCCCGTAGCAGGCCACACCCCACACCCATGATAGGTTTATTTACAGTGCACCCAATTCCCCATAGGTCCCTACTTGGATCCTGACTGACCAGTAGGTCCGTTCTAGGATCCAAGCTGGCTATTGTTTGTGGATGCTAAGCTTTGCTCCTTCGCATGTCCACGTGCACAGGCAACCACGTGTGCAGTCCTCAGTTAGTGCACAACACCCCTCCCCCCATGGTTCAGATTGTCCTTGACAGATAAAGTTCTCGAGGCGCATTGGTCTGCACCGTTCCCTGGTAGAGCGGCATAGCTCGAGAGCTGGGGCAGTTGGCACAGGAGCTGTCCTCCCCTGTTCGGGGGTTGTCTCCAGCCATTGCGAGGGTGCCGTTTCCCTGCTAGGGCTGAGCATCCTGTCCGGCTCGGGGGTCTTCGCTGTCTACTCCGGTCAGTGGTGGTGCACTTGCCTCTGTCGGCACTTGTGTGGAGGGCGAGTTTCCGGTGGCTTCGATGGGTTCCAGGCCCGGGAACTCATCCTCACTTCCCTCAGCTGCATCCTGGTCCACGGGAAAGAGCCTGTGGTGTAGCTGGTCTATGTGTCTTTTGAGCATCTGGCCATCGTCCGTCGATACTTTGTATGAAAGGGGCCCGGTCACCCACACGATCCTTGCTGGGACCCACGTGGGACCCCATGAGAAGTTCTTGGCATAAACAGGGTCCTCTGGGACACCCCCCCCCCCGGAGAGCTTCCTGGCTTTCCAGGACTTGACCGTGTTCTGGGGCCCTATCTGGGTGTAGACAGTCCAGGTGGGTTGTTAGGTGCCTACCCATCAATAATTCCACGGGGCTGTGTTCAGTGGCATTGGTAGGTGTAGTACGTTGGCCGAATAGGAAAGCTGCCAGCCGGTGGTTCCAATCCCCCTGTGTGATCTGGCAGAGGGACTCTTTCGTTGTCCTTACAATCCACTAAGCCTGGCTGTTAGTAGCCGGGTGAAAGGGAGCCTATCAGATGTGCCGAATTCTGTAGTATCACACAAACTCTTGGAACTTGGCTGACATGAATGCAGTCCCGTTGTCGGATACTAGTGTGTTGGGAATGCCGAGTGTACTAAAGATCTTCCACATGGCGCAGATGGTGCCACAGGACGAAGTGGCAGACACTGGGATGACCTTGAGCCACCTAGAATAGGAATCTACCCGGATAAAAAACAGCTGACCTTGGAAGGGCCCCGCGAAGTCCAGATGCAGGTGGGCCCACAGCTTGTATGATGATTCCCATGGCCGGACCGGGGCTCCTGGCTATGCGGGTTGTGATTCCTGGCATGTTTGGCAGTGCTTCACTCTGTCCCAGCCCCATAGCTAACAACTTTTTGCTCGGGGGGGCAATGTTTTTTCTCAGGGGGCCTGCCATTACATGTCTGTGTGGTACTGCCATGGCTCATAGTTCTAAATAATAACTAAATAATAACTTCTAAATAATAACTAAATAGTAAATACAAATGGTTTATTGCACAAAATGTTTCAGGTTTATTATTTATTATTACAGTAATAATCAACATGATTGGGAACTAAATTTTTCTAAGAATGTATCCATATTGATTTGATTTGTGAGTGATTTTTCATAACCAAGCAGCACTAGACTGTAATTGATCTATATTCCTCATCAAATATTTTAGTCCTAATGTATGTATTCTCAACAAGAAGGACTATAAATCCTCTGTATATTAATGTATTTTAGTGTATTTCTTTTTCAGAATAGTATACTGAATGTATGCAAGGGATATTAGGAAGTCTGCTGAAATAACAGCATTTGGGGGGGGGTATTGTTAAGTGTTCTCCACACCTGACAAGAGAGAATGAAGATTCCCAATCCCAGCCTACATTTTGAAGGGAAAGAAGCAGGCATTGGAGCAAGGGAAAGGGCAAAGGAACCTTTCTGCTCTAACCAACCCGTGGTCATTTGAGTCAGTCCAGCCAGCCTATCTGTTGTGCTCAGGTGTGTTTGTGTGTGTGGGAGAGTAAATCTGAGGCTGGCAGTGGCCCCAATCCGATGCTCCTTCAGGTAGGCAGGCTATAAAAAGAAAAGAAGAATAAAGATCTCTCTCCCATCTGTCCTGGCAGTGGAGGGAGTCTTGTGGTTTATCTTCGAAACTTCGTCTTTGGGGAAGGCTAAACTCCGTGCGGGGGGGACAGACGTTTAAATACATTTTTAAAAAAGTTTTTTTTTAATAACTCTTTACCAAGGAAAGGAAACCTGTTCTAATAAGGAATCTGATGGGTGTGGGAGCTCCTAGCTTTCTTTTCTTTTGTTTTGCAAGAAAAGTCTTTGCTCACCGATTTGAGAGATGAGGAGGAGAAATGTGATCTAATAGCCACCCCCCTTTTCTGCTCAGTTCCGATTTGGCCCCCCCTCGTTCATTTTGTTTAAAAAAATAAATAAACAACTCAAAGAGTGATCCAGAAACAGAGCTGAGGGGGAGGCGTCAGTCCTGGAGAAACGCCGGATCACTTCCCGTGCCTGGCAATCCTGAACCCTGGGCACACCGACTCTTCTGCCTGCTGGCCAGCCTGCAACACTCACTCCTCATGGTTCTGACCTCCCCGGCAAAGCAGACAGGCAGACCCGAATGGACCCGGCTGGGAGGGCTGATGGGACGAACCCAGGCCAAGGAGGAGAAGGGGAAGCAGACGAGGAAATGAGCGGGAGCCGGTGCACATGGCGCAGGCACCTCTCTCTGTCTGGGGGTGAGGGGGCTGGGGGAGGGGGGAGCAAGGATTGGGGAGGGGCCCCATTAAAACCATGGGGGGCGAGCTCCAGGGGCCCCATGCTAGCTACAGGCCTGCTCTGTCCTCTATCTCCCTGTCCATGCCAGGCCACCAGACATAGCTGTGCGCCAGAGCCTTCATGCACACGATCCCTTGGTGGATCTTGTTCAGAACAGCAAGCACGCGCTGGCGCAGCAGTACGGGTACCACCACCCAGGTTCCCCAGAGCAGACATCCTTTGTGGGCTGACAGTTTATCGTGCCAAGAGGAGAAGGCAGCGAACTCGGGGCCCACCCAGCCGTTGGGCCATCGCCTCCCCACCCAGTCCAGAACACAGGAAAGGAACCAGTCACGAGTGGTGTAGCGGGCAACCTCGGATACCTGGATAGGCCGGTCGGGCAGGTCCTTGATGAGCAGGATTTGATGGGCAGAAGCCGGGTCCAGGTTGCAGGAAGGCAAGGGGAGGCGGCTGAGAGCGTTTGCGTGGCCCATCGCTTTACCGGGTCTGTGGAGAAGCATATACTGATACCCGGTGAGGAAAATGGACCACCGGAGCACACGGGGTGACAGCATTTGGGGGGTTTGCCTGTCCAGGGCCAGGAGACTCAAAAGAGGCTTATGGTCATCACAATGGTGAATTGTGCGATCCTCAGTACACAACAGGTAGGATGTCACCACAATTTTGTGATGTAATGAGAAAGCTGCTTCCTGAATTAAGTTGTCCCGTTTCAGTTTTGGAGACTCAGCCTTCATAATTGCATTGGAACCTAAGACCATTAATTTTTATTCAGTAAACGTCACTACTGCAAATGTGTAGAGACTGAATGCTTAGATACTGAAAGCTTTTGTGGATCAGGCACCCATACAGTGCTATTTGTTTGCTTGTTTACTTACTTTATAGTCTTCCTTTCTCATTGAGACTCAAGGTGGATGGACTGTGTAACCATTTGTTAAGATATAGCAACTCATAGAGTTGCACTTCTACTGATTCTGCAGGTTTCAAGAAGATGCAAAGTAAACTTGTGACAATTGTTGACAGTTTTTAGTTGTGATGACTAAAATAGGAGGTCCATGTTCAGGACTTCATCTTCAACAATGGAAGATTATGTCCTTCTAGCCTTCTGGGTCATTTCCATGGCTGTGGCCACTGCTGGAGACAAAGTGCTGAATTACATAGCATTTGGTTTGATCCAGCAGGGAAGATTTTATGTTGTTGTAGATAATGTTGGAGACTTTGTGCAACTCCAGAGGCCATAATCATTGGATGCGGCAACTGGATGAGCTAGTAATAATGAGCTAGTGTAATGCTAGCAAAAAAAAATGTTCTGTGAGTAGGTGTACTGGGGAAAGCTGTTCCAGGGAACTTCATCCAAGAATTTAAACCTAGGAGAACAGCCATATTGTAAAGTAAAGATTAATTCAACACTTCATCTCCTGGCTTTCATTTTCTGATCATAATCAGTACAAAGTTTGCAGCAGCAAATATAACACATAGAGCTAGTACAACATAGTTGTTAAGAGAAGGGGTTATATTATCTTGAGATAATTGAATGGAATACACACACACTCTAAGTGATTAACTTTTTAGGTAAACCACAGTCTCTCAGTTCTCCTCTGTACAGTACAGCACCCAGAAAATACTATATAAATAGTAAACACAAGAAGCGGGGATCTGCGATACTCATGGGGGGGGAAGAACTCCACGTGGAGGAGGAGGAGGAAGCAGCCACAGGTGAGCTTTCTCCCCCACCCCCCACACCGGCAGCAAGGCCCAGGCCCACCATTTGTCCCCCCAACCCCCCCGGCACCAAAGGTGAGGCCCACATGGCTCCCAGCTGCTGGGCCCACTGAGTCGTCTCCTGCTCACCCCCAGCGGGCACCAGCAGCAAGGACTGAGCAGCTCACAGCCACCAAGCCTTCTCCTACTCCCCCCAGGCACTGGCAGAGAGGCCTGAGCGGTTCCCAGCTGCTGGGCCTGCTGAGCCTTCCCCCCCAACGGCACATGTGCAGAGAATGCTCATTTACTTTTGGGGGGATTTAAGAATCCCCTGTATATTTTTTTTCAACTTTTCAGATTTTTCTGCACACCTGGGGATTGCCCCAAGTGTGCAGGAAAATCTCTTTGCCCCCCAAGTGCCCCCGATGTGAGGATTTAGAGGGGGCATCTTTCTACCATCAGGGGTTGGTTGGGGGGATATAGGTGAAGTCCTAAACAGGCTGAGTTAGAAGGGTCATTCTCTGTTTTGGTGTGTTCATTGTGTTCATTGTGTAAACGTGCATACAACTGAAATTGCACAGATTTGCGCGTTCCCCCCCCCCTCAAAGCTAGCAATCCAAAACAGTCTGGTGGCACCTTTAAGACCAAGGTTTATTCAGGTACAAGCTCTCTGTCCTCTGCGAGGGCAGATCTGCGTGTGTCTCCCCCCCCCCAATACCTAGCAATCCAAAACAGTCCAGTGGAGCCTGAGTGGTGGGTGTTGCCTTCTGACACACTTCCAGTGATGTCAGGGGGTGTGGCATATGCAAATAAGTTATGCTAATGAGTTATGCTAATGAGCTCCTGCACCTCTTTTTCTGTGAAATGACCCCTGCTTACAATAATATGCCATGCAAAATATATGTTTCTACTTCAACATAACTCTGTAGTTTGTTGATTGGTGATGTATTTCTTTAATTTACTGTCAACAAGCACTGCCCAACTAATCGTAATTATTATTTATTTACCACTGTCTAGTAAACTAGACAAACTCCTCAACTGGAAGAGCTTATAGGATATATTTTTGAATGTTGTATATAAGTAAAGATTTCCCTTGCTTGAAAGCTAGTTAGATCTGACTCTAGGGGGTGGTGCTCATCTCCGTTTCCCAGCTGAAGAGCCAGCGCTGTCCGAAGACATTTCTGTGGTCATGTGGCCGGCATGACTAAATGCCGAGGCATGTGGAATGCTGTTACCTTCCCACCGAAGCAGTAGCAATTTATCTACTTGCAATTTCTTGCTTTCGAACTGCTAGGTTGTCAGGAGCTGGAACTAGGGACGGGAGCTGATTCCATCACACGCACTAGGGTCTCGAACTGCTGAACTACAGACCTTCCAGTCTGCAGCTCAGCGTCTTAACCTCTGAGCCACCACAGCCCTTGTATACAACTACACAGACACTGAATTCCTACTAAAGGAAACTCCTACTGATGCACAAAGTGATTTGGCAGATAACATAATGGTTAGCAAGAGCTCAAGAGACAATGAAATAAGCAAGGCCGAGAAAATTTTAATATGCTTTATTTCTTTGTCTGGAATGATAATTTTGAATGGTCTTAATAAAGGAGATTTTATTTGTGTGACAAGCAAGGGAACAAGTAGTATAGGTTTTGTCTTCGTTTCCCCAAATCTTGTTCAACAAATAATATCCTTTGAGGTTGGAGAATACAGGGCCGGCTCCAGGTGTCTGGGCGCCCTAGGCAGGACAGCCTGGGGCGCCCCCCACTGGGGATGCCAACCTCCCGGTGGGACCTGGAGACCAGGGCGTCGGCGGGGCGCTGGCTTTCCTGGAGGCTCCGCAGCTGCGGGACCCCCAGGAAAGCCGGGAAGGGGGCGGGGGGTCCAGCCTCCGCCCCCTCCTGCCCGGCGCCGGCTTCTCTGCGGGCCCCGCGGCTGCGGGCCCCCCAGAAAAGCCGGGAAGGGGGCGCGGGGGGTCCAGCCTCTGCCCCCTCCCTCCCGGCACCGGCTTTTCTGCAGGCCCCGCGGCTGCGGGACCCCCAGAAAAGCCGGGAAGGGGGCGCGGGGTCCAGCCTCCGCCCCTCCCGGCGCCGGCTTTTCTGCGGGCCCCGCAGCTGCAGGACCCCCAGAAAAGCCGGGAAGGGGGCGCAGGGGGTCTAGCCTCCGCCCCCTCCCTCCCGGCGCCGGCTTTTCTGCGGGCCCCGCTGGGAAGGGGGCGGGGGTCTGGCGGCGCCGGCGGGTGCCGGGTTAGGACGGCGGGGGGGAGCAGTTTTCGGGGGGAGTGGGGTGCCATTTGGCGCCCCTCAGGCCGGGGCGCCCTAGGCAGGCGCCTAGTTCGCCCTATGGGCGGTCCGGCCCTGGGAGAATATAATGGAGGTAACCATTTACCAGTTGGTTTTAAGTTGTGAACGAACATCCAACAATGCAATAATAGACCTTGGAATATGAATTTAAAACAAAGGGAACCTAGACTAGGTCCCCTTTGTTTTAAATCAAACTAAAACCAGTGTGGTGGTCAGAAAAACTGGGGGCTAGAACTCAGCAGATTATGCAAAGTGAGGGAGACAGGGAATTGGTCAGGGAATTTTCTATGGAAAAAGGAGATGGAAGGGATCTTCAACAAATATGAACTAATGACTGAGCTTTTTTGCCCGGTTATCCAGAAGATAACCAATGTGTTTAGAAAAAATGGATGGTTTGAACCTGAATGTAGATGGTAAGTTAGAAAGATAAGAACGTTATGTTGTTATTTTTGACTAACCAACTCAAGAAGGATTTTGGAGAAGCTCGGGTTTTGTAAGAAGTATAAAGCAGTGATAAAATTCAAGAAATGGGAAATGTTGATGAGAAAATGGAAAGAACTCGTCTCAGCCTGTAATAGTAATGATAATTGTGTATTCTGGAGCCTAGTAAATTCTAGCGCCTATGTCAGCTTTTCCATTTGGGAAAAATTCTACAGGAATCTGTAAGGAACGAGAGATAGTATAGAAAGAGGCACAGAAGCTGAAGGAGAATTGGAAACCTGGCAATCTGTAACTAAAGAAGAGATATGTGCCTTATTTAAAATGAGAAAACCACGGAAAGCTACCAGCCCTGATACGATCACAATAGAATTGCTGAAAGTGATGGGCTATAATTTTAGCCCTGTTATTTACAAAAATCAATGAAACTGGTAAGTTCCCAGCGAAATGGAAGGAGTCTGTTTTTGTTATGAGGGTTCAAGATATGAACTAATAAAATTATAGACTGATCTGTTTACTATCTGTAGTTTCTAAACTGCTTATTTGAGTGTTAGGTTACAGGAATGGGTGAGGAACAAATTATTCAGGAACAGGCAGGATTTCAAATAGGCTTAATAATCACAGACCATAGGTTAGTGTTGTGCTTTCTGGTTGAGAAATATATATCCATAAGAGGAGGATACCTAAATACAGCATTCATGGATCTATGTAGTGCCTGTGACTGTGATTCTGTCTCATGAGAGAGACTGTGGGATGAGTTGGAGAAGTCCTCTCTTAGCTGCAGGCTAAGGTTAATGTTAAGGTATAAGGTTAAGGTATAAGGAGCTGCGGTGGCTCAAGTGCTTAAGACGCTGAACTGCAGGCTGTGGAAGGTCAGTAGTTCAGCAGTTCAAGACCCTAGAGTGCCGCAGGACGGAGTGAGCTCCCGTCTCTAGTTCCAGCTCCTGCCAACCTAGCAGTTCGAAAGCAAGACATTGCAAGTAGATAAATAGGTACCACTTCAGTGGGAAGGTAACAGCATTCCGTGCACCTTGGTGTTTAGTCATGCCGGCCACATGACCACAGAGACGTCTTTGGACAGTGCTGGCTCTTTGGCTTTGAAACGGAGATGAGCACTGCAACCCTAGAGTCTGATTCGACTGGCTTTCGAGCAAGGGAACCTTTACCTTTACCTTAAGGTTAATGAAAAAACTTCGTAATAGTATTTATATGAGAGTGAGGTGTGAGTGTCATGGTAACCTATCCAGTAGGTTTATGCAAGATAGAGGAGTACAGCAAGGTCCAGTGCTAGCACCAACATTATTTAGTCTTTACATTAATAACTTTCCAAGTTACTTCAGAGATCAGAGTTACCATTCCCCCATACTAGCCAATATGGAGGTCACATTCCTGCTATATGCAGATGAAGCCATTCTGCTTTATTAAACAGAAACTGGCTTACAGTGTACTCCAAGGTTAAAGATCTTTTTCAAAATTCTGTAAAGATGGAATAATTAATAATTAATTATGATAAAGGTAAAGATTTTCACCCACCTCTAATAAAGTTAATTGGTCAGTGGATGGTCAGACTCTGGAGTAGGTACAGCAGTTTAAATACCTAGGGATGCTCTTTAGTTATAGTTTAAGGTGGAAATACCATTGGATTTCAGTGCCAGAGAAGGCCAGAATGAAAGCTAATGCTATCTCAGGATTTTGTTATAAGGAGGGCGGATGCTATGTCCCTTCTGCACTGGCCATATTACAGGCTAAAGTAATTCCACAAGTAACTTATGAGGCAGAGGTATGGATTGAGGAAGTGAATCAGAAAATTGATCAACTTCTAATTGACTTTGTGGAAAGGATTTTGGGGGTTCCAAACTGCATTTCTGGAACTGCTTTGAGGGAAGAGCTTACACAGAGATCGCTAGAAGGACGTGCCTGACTCCAGTCTATGAATATGAGAATGAAAGTTCTCTTTTCTACAGATGGTTTTGTGCTGTTAGCCAGAGTAAAGCAAGATCATTATGGGAACAGATGGCTCTATCTTATTGATGAAAAAACAAGCATGCTGGGAATAGAAATGGAAACTCTGCAGGAGTTGGGTAAAGTTGCAGCAATTTCTCTTTTGAAAAAGAGAATAGTAGCTAAGTGATAGTAGGATAAGTAGTTCTTTTAGAGTGTGCAGGGTTTGCTCATTATCCTCATTTGGTCTCTGACCCTCCCTCTGCCCTGCTAGCCTATTTGAAATTTTTAACAATCCCCACCTATATTCAGACTTTTTTTTTAAGCTGGGGTGAATGTGCCCCCATCAGCAATTCTGCATTCCAGGACAGATACAGTGGATGTGAACAGAGAAAGCTTGAAAAGTTGGAGTAAATGATCTTGGATTGTTCACTGATATAGAGTGAAATGGTTGGATCCAGTCCTAAGGAACTCAATGTCTGTTGATAGAACTGAGTACCATTTTTAATTAAAGGATGAGGATCCAAGGATTACTTAAACCATAGCAAAATTATTCAAGGCGGTGATTATATTGAAGGAAAAGGTGTACTTTTTAATGACTGGGCTAACTTAGGAATAATAACTCAAGTCTGACTTGAGACCTTTGGTCAAATAAGTCAACCATTAAAGGATTATTGACAAGCATGCAAGAAACTAATACAATGCTAACTTAACTTTCCCTGTATAAATGATATGAACCATCCTTCTAATACTTACAGGTTGGGATGTTCAAGATTCACCCTGAAATCCCTGAATCGCTGTCCACTGAAGCACGAGCCTTTATTTTGCTCTGCTTTGAACCTGATCCAAACAAACGTGTCACAGCATCTGACTTGCTTAAAGATAGTTTCTTGAAACAGATGAACAAGGGCAAGAAAAACAGAATTGCATTCAAGCCCTCAGGTAAGAAATTGGTGTCCAGGGTATTTGTGGCATAACCAGGGATTTGAGTAATTATTCCTCAAGATCCTGGGCATGCCAAAAGTTGAAGAGTGAAAGGTATCTTTTAGTGTACATATTCAGGGCTGGCCCCAGGTTATTTGGTGCACTAGGCGAGGCTAATTTGTGCCCCCCCCCCCAGGCAAGGCTGCCTGGGCCCTGGAGGAGCCGCTGAAACTGGGAGCTCGGCCCTTTGGAGCATGGGGGGGCAAGGGCTCGCTTTGGTGCTGGGGAGGAGGGCAGAGGAGCCAGGAGTACCACCACCCCGAGGATCCGCAGAGGAGCCTCTCCCCGCCTTCCCTACCCTTTGGCAGGGAGCGACCTGGTAGCAGCCAAGGTGTGAGGAGCCTAGATTTTCCCACCATTTCTGTGTCCCCTTACTTACTGAACAGTCCTGGTAACATGTTTTCCTCTCCCCTGAAGAAACTTTAGCTGTCCCTCCCTGTCTGAAATATATATTTTGGCTATTTGCTCGGCTTAGGAACCTGAAGGAAGTACCAGTGGAAATGGTACTTGAGACTTTTTAAATTCAAAAATTACAAAAGTTTTTATTTAACATCAAGGGGGAAAGGTCAGGTGAAATTGCTGAGGTAAAAACAGTATGTACACAGATGTTTGTTCTTTATATAGAAAGGCTTTTGTAGTGTTTCTTCAAACACTTTAGTACACTTCATTTGAGTAATTGCTGACTCTTTTTGGTGCCCAGAAGGTTGGTATCCTCTTCCCAATACCCAAACCCCTTCTCTTTGGAACACCAGTACTCTTCTTGAATTTTTGACTGACTTCTAAGGTCTCTACAGGCAGTTTCTAATCACACCGGACCAAGGATCTCTGTGCTCCATAGAGATAACTCTCTCTGTTTGAATGGGTAGAGAATATTCTTCTCTCTAGAAGATCTATCCCCTTTGGCCTGAATGGGAGTCTTTCATTTACTACCAAATATCCTTGCCAGACTTTCTCCCAGTTCTCTGTCTGTGTTCAAACTGCTCTCAGCCAATGCTGAATTCAGACTATGTTCAGTCAAGGTTGAAATATGACTCTGTCAGTGCTAAACCCTTTTTTCTGTCAGGCTAGTCTCAGACAGTCTCAGTACCTGTCTCTTCTCAGTTAAAGCAGGAATATGACTGAATATCGTTAGCATACAGCTCTCACAAGACTTTTCCTGCTCAGCTGCTGCCAACCAATCATATTGTCTGGATCAGCCTGTCACTCAAGGTTCTCTGGCTCTGTGAAGAATTAACCCTTCACAATCCTTTAGTTTTATGCACAGCATTTTCAAGTAACAAATTGAAAATAATTAACTGGACAGCATATTTATATCTAATTGAAAGAACATTCTTGTTACTTAAAAACTAGACTAAGATTTTTCAAAGTCACTTTTTAACTGGAAAAAATGATTTTTGGAGAAACACTAAAGTGATGTAGGCATCTATTCATGTTCCTCACTGGGGTTGTGTAGCAGGACAAAAGCAAAAAGATTCAGCTGCTGGACAAAAGCAAAAAGATTTCCTGCAAGTGCTGATTTTGTTTCACGAAGAGAATGAACTGTCACACAATTACAGTGTTCACAGTGTTAAATGTAATATAACAGCAGGGGGCTTGCTGCAGTTGTTGTAGTGGTCTCAGCAGCTAACAGTCCCTTGAACCATGAGTAATGTGTGCCAGGGGTTCCTAATCATCAGTCTCTTCCAGCACCAGTATTGGTTTCACATCAAGTAGCATATTTTATTTCTGTGGCTTGGCAATGGCGATTTATTCAGTTTCATTTTGTTTCTTAGATTTTATTACATTTTATTTATAGTCACTTGATTTATTTAAAAGATAGGTGAGGTTGTTGTATTCCTGTTTGTACTCTTTTGCTCCAGATTATAATCGCAGTACATCGCTTCCTCTGCCAGTCCAAGGGGAACAGGCTGGCAGCAGCAGCAGTGAACATGGCTCAATCTCACCAGATTCTGATGTGCAGCACGACATGTTCTTTGAAAGAACAAAGCGCTCTGTGTCAGAGATCCCGGCAAAACATCCCATTTCCCATTTATTGAGGTAAAGCCTGTGTGGTATGAAAGTGGCTTTGAAATTCACACAAAATCCAGATGGATTTACAATTAATAGTTCTCAAAGTTAACATACTGAAAGCCTACTTTGTTGGTCTTAAAGGTGCCACTGGACCCAAACTTTTTTCTGAATACCTCATAGTAACTGTATTGGTTGATGTCAAGTTATCAGCTTTCAATGGGCTTTATTTAGGTCTCTACAGGAAGAGAAAATTGTAATTGTAAATGAGAGCCAGTTTGGTGTAGTGGTTAAGAGCGGCAGGCTCTAATCTGGGAGAACTGGGTTTGATTCCCCACTCCTCCACTTGCAGCTGCTGGATGACCTTGGGCAAGCCATAGTTGTGTCAGAGCTGTCTCTCAAGAGCAGTTCTCTCAGAGTTCCCACCTACTTCAGAGGGTGTCTGTTGTTGAGAGAGGAAGATTGTAAGCCTCTGAGATTCTGAGTGAAGAGCAGGGTATAAATCCAACTCTTCTTCTTTTAAATGTCTACTAGAGAAAATTAGGGTCTCCTTCAAGAAAATCAGTGTCACTTTCAAGAAAGAATACGGAGCATGTTCACTCTAGATCGGTGTGTTCCACGTTAAGAGCATTCTATGCTGTTGTAGTAATTGTTGAGCTTTGGGTTTAGGTTACACAGAAGTTTGCATCCTTGGCTGGTTTAAAAGGGAGGGTTTGATGATGGCCGTTCAGTTATATGAGCCAAGCTTTAGTCCAGTAGTTCACAACTTGAATATAGGCTAGAATGGTACTTGTTGAGAGATAAGTGGTCAGCACCAGGCATCACCCATCACATGACCAGGCTGTGCCCTGTGATATACCAGGCCATGGGCCAAAATGTGTGGCAGGACTGAGTTGTGTGAGCCTTGTACTTAGATTCATTTCAAAGAGTGTCATGGAATTGTGGGGGATGAGCAAAGACGCCCTAAGCAACAGCACAGCAAAACCTGTTTGGTCTCACTATCTCCCTTTCCAGGGCTTGAGGTTTCAAATGGGCCCAGTGCTATAGGAAGGCTTGAGAATTCTACTTAGGGTGGATGAGGAAGGAGCTCTCCTTTCCCTTCAAGCTCATTGCGGATTCCTAGAGCTCCACCTGCCTTCTATGGGCTAGGCAATAGCAAGTACTCTTCTCACCCCTTTAGGAGCACCACAGTTTGTCCTTGGCAGAGTTTGAGAAATAATCCAATCCCACTCTTTGGAGTTTGCTTCCAATGATTTTACTGCCACAGGATTTTTGCAAAAGACAGTAACTGACTGCAGGCCACTAATACAACAGAGAGGCCTTCAGAGTACAACCACTAATGCATAGCAGAAAGAAAAACAAGAGGCAGGCTAAACTGTAAGAGAAAACATTCAATACATTCTGAACACTGGGGAATGCACCACAGCTCCCCCTAGACTAAACTACTCTTTCAGCCGTATTTGCGTTAACTAGAGTTTTAGCAGGCTGTCACTTCTTCAACAGTCCTTCCACACTTCAGGAACTACAGGGAGAAAAGTGAGAGGACTGGAATGTTCCTGCACCTCAGACATCCATGGCTAGGAGCCATGACTATGAAGATGGAACACTGGTTGCTATGAAGACCACAACACCACCACAGCAGAGAGGCACTGATTTCTTGAAATCTGCTGAGCTCCATAGCAAACACAGTGTCTTGGCCCCTGCAGTGGGATATCTCTTGGGATAAGTTATCCTGCTGTGAGACATCTGGGCCTGTCACCTCCAACAGCCAGGACAGTTTCATTGTGCTTAATTCAAAGATGCCTTAAGGGGGGAGGGGGCAGATTTGGGGTGTTAGCCATGGTATGTGCTCTAGTCCATTACTTGCAGCAATTCAGAAATTACTTTAGTTGGGGTTAGCATTCATACATTTGTTGTCCCCAACTCGATTCTTTGTAATGAACAATCCTGTTGTCATTTTCTGGTCTAGTGTTCCTGATGAGAGCTCAGTTTCAGATGAAAGAAGTGCTTCCCCTTCCCTTGAAGAAAAGGATTCTGGTCTTTTCTTATTACGGAAAGACAGCGAACGACGTGCAATTCTCTATAAAATCCTGAAGGAGGAACAGGACCAAGTTGCTTCCAATTTACAAGAGTGTGTGGCACAGGTAGTAATACTTGGAGGGTAGTTTCTTATTTTAGGAAAAAAAGTAGAATTATGAAAATTGATGCATTTTCTTTTACAAACAAAGAATTTAAAACATAACCTGTATATGACATAGTGAGGCATCCTTCCTTATATATATTTGAGTTTTGGTCATACCTTATATGGTCAAAATGCGCACCGGAATCAGTTGGCCGAGGGACTTGCCAGTCAGAGACGGAGTCCCTCGCCACTGGCTGCTTAGCCTTCCGGCGTGGCTGTGCGCCCTCCCACTCAGCCACCGCGCAGCCTCACGACCCCAGTCTGCTCCAGCCGCCGATCGCTTCGGCCTGGGGGGGGCCGGCGGCTACCGGCTCGGAGGGACTTCACCCAAAGCTGGGTATGGAGGCTTTGTGGGGGAGGGCGCAGCGGGCCTCGGGAGCGCTGCGCGGCCACTCCTCCCTGAAGGCTTTCGGGAACGCGATGTGCGGGGGCGGGGTTGCCCATTTCGGAGGACCCTCCCGAACGGCGGGGCAGGGAGGCTTGTGCGGAGTCAGCGGCGGGCCTTGGACGCTTCCCTTGCCCGGAGAACACCGCCCCTCCTCCCTGCGTGACGGGGCCAGCCCAGCCGCCTTGCCCACCCCCAAGGACTCTCCCTAGGGCCCGTTGCCTCGGCCGCAACGGGCTTCCCCCCCTAGTCTGAACATAAAGAAAAGAGGACATGATCCTTTACCCTGATTTTGGAAGATAGTGTCTAAGGTGTGTTTTCATTCTTGCCAAAATCACAGATAAAATCAGCAGCTTGCTTTTTGTGGGTGGTTGATACGCTCAAGCCCAGATTGCACATGAAGTTCCCTCATGCACTCATAAGCAATGCCTTTTGATTCTAGTCTTGGGCTTTTAGAACACTGCCTTAACAGTTAAAGTACACCCCCCACCCAAAAAAAAAGCTGTGTTGAATATTATTAACCCGCCCCCAAGAAATTAGAAACCCAGTATACTATAGCAGACAGTAATTATGTAATCACATATCTTGAAATATTGTGGCCTGTCATCATATTGTATATACTTATATTTGATTGCATGTAACCTTATTTTTTGATTGTTTGGGGAACAAAAGATGCCAAACAAGTTCAGATAGCTGTTAAATCACTCCCTCTGCATTTCCATTGTCACTACCTTGTTTTTGACTTTGATATAGCAGAGAGACCACAGTATTAATCTGTATTTAAGGACTGAATGTTACAATGGTTTTGTATGCAAAAGCATCTTTAGCAGCTCAGTCTACATCAAAGACAATTAAATGTATCCAAATGTTTGTTTCAAACTCACACTTTGACTTTGATCCACTCTAATGTGGAATTCAGCTCAAGTTCTCCAGGCTTTCTTGCAAAGCAATTTAATCCAGGAATCAAAATAATTGTGGGTATGCTTAAAGATGTAAAATTATTGGAAAGACTGAAACCATATTTTCCAGTTTTGTCATTAAAAAATGGAATTTGGGGGAAGCATTGAAATATATGGAAGACTTACTTTATTAACCCTATACTCATGTGTAGTGTTTTTACCAAAATATTACTGCTTTTACAGCATAAAATGTATCAATGATAAGTTGTACTATTTGGCATATTTATAAAATGTAAAGGTATAAATCTCTTAAGCTTTCTCCAAGCAACATTGCAAATACACTTACTAAGGTATTGGATGTATCTTGAAAAGCAGGAAAAATAAAGGCTGAAAATAGAGATTTTGTAGAAAAAAATTGTGGAATGGTGAGTCTGTCTCCTCTCAAGCATGGAGGCAACCTTGCAGCATCTTTTTCTTTGAGGTTGGGGCAGTTGACTGTGTAGAGTTATTTTCCTTGTCCTCAGACTAGAGAAATACATTTAAATCTACCATTCCAAATTACATTGCATGCTTAAATACATTCTTAATTGTTAAGAGTAATAAACTGAGACTCTGTTGCTACGTTCCATTCTTCTCCTCTCTAGCATGGAGTTAACTAACAATCCTTTTCTTAGAGATAAAGTGCAGTGTTATGTCAGAGAAATATATTCCAATATTCATGATATTACAATCACTATTCCAATATACTATTCCAAAAAAAGAAATACATTAAAATGTATAGTGCTGCTTGGTGAGAATATGTATGTAAGTAATGAGTTTAGCATATGTAGTGAGATTAAAAAAACAACCCAATATCCCTGTTGAATCCTGGGGTTTTATTGTTACAAGTGTTCTAATAAATTATAATTCAGCAATTTCCCTTTCTATTCTGTTCCTGAAGTTCCTTTGCAATGAAACAGCTACTTTGAGGTCACTCATTGAACGTCCTGGAAAGTTGAAGTGTCCTCTTATAAGTTTCTCAGTCTTGTGATTCCTGATGTCAGATTTGTGTCCATTTATCCTTTGGCGTAGGGTTTGTTCTGTTTGCCCTATGTAGAGAACCGAAGGGCATTGTTAGCATTTAATGGCATATACAATGTTAGAAGATGAGCAAGTGAATGAGCCTCTGATTGTGTAGATGATGTTGTTAGGTCCAGTGATTGTGTTGTCTGGGTGTATGTGACAAAAAAGTTGGCATCTAGGTTTATTGCAAGCTCTGGTACCAGTGTCCATGTTCACATTAGATGTTGCATTATAGTGGGTGAGGAGTTGTTTGAATTGGAGGGCTGTCTGTGAACAAGAAAAGTCCCCCCACCCCTGCTTGTGAAAAAGAGTTGTCATTGTCCAGAAGAGGTTTTAAGTCGCTCATGATGCATTGAACTGTTTCATCAGACTGAGAAACTCAATGCTGCAAAGTCTCCATGCTTGAGAGGAGATGGACTCTCACCATTCCACAATTAAGGCTATATCAGTCTCCAGTTCTGACACATTTATTACCTATGCTATGTTTGTCCCCCGTTGAACCCAAACAGATCATAGCCATATATATGAAGCTTATTATTCTTTTAATCTGTTAAAAACACCTTGATTTGTATGACTGTTACTTCTATTTCCATTTCAATATATCTGAAGAAGTGTGCGTGTACACAGAAGTTCATACCTTGAATAAAAATTTGTTGGTCTTAAAAGTACCACTGGACTCAAAACTTTGTTCTACAGGAATGATCATTATCTAAAGCTGTAGATTATTTTACATAGATTGTTTTAAAAAGCATTTCAGTCATTCCAAAAGAAAAAAATATTTCATAAGAAGTTTTTTCCCAGTATCCCCCAACATTTCTACCTTTTTGCATTAAAAAACACTCAATTTTTTTTAAAAAAATGTTCACTCCCCTCCCTTTGCCATCAGATCACAGCACATGACTGATGGAAAGCTGCCCTCTGCTGCCTTTACTGTGAACTGAAAAAACTGCAAACGAAGCCTCCATCATGTAGACGGCTGGGCTGAATAGAACCAAATTACACCAGTACTGCTGAGGCTAGAGCTGACACAATTACAGCATCCAGTTTATGAGAGTTCATCATAGATTGACTAGTCCTTGATGTGCCACACTAGGCAAACACTGGTTAATATGAACAGATGAAAGAACAACAATGCAGTTGTTACTCTGCTACTTCCCAAGAAGTTGGTCATGCTACTTAGTATAAAACATTGCTAAGGTTGGTGTCCCTCAGTGATAGTTACAACGAAATGAGGGAGCTTCCTCCATGGACATGAGGCAGCTGTCTGTTTTCTTAACTCGGTAAATGGACAGGTTGTAACAAATAGGTACCTGCTTTGAAAACTGCCAAACCATCAGTGTACAGAGCATTTTGCATCACCTGCTAAGTAATGTCTAGAAAATGACTTAGCAAGGAAGATGAAAGTCTGAAGGAGTGGTTCCCATACTTTTGATTCATGGCATATTCATTTTCATGGATTAAAACTGGAGCCACTTTTCACTCATGTTTGATACTTCTCCTCAGAGGGAGAGGTAGGAAGAGAGAAAAATGTTAAAACAGCCTCCAGAATGCTAAGCATCCTCTTCCTTGAATCTGCAGAATTGCCTTTTGGTGTTCCACCTGCTAGGGCTTGTAGATGGCATTCTAGGCAATGGGAAATTTGTGTTGGGATACATAGTTCTTAAAATGCCACATTAATACGAGCCTAATCAGCATAGCACTTGATTCCCTCATTCATTTGGTCCATTCCTTCTGGTGATATTACTGCCCTTATATTAGTAGAGAAACTGAGGATCAGTGTTGCCAAGTGATCGATATACCACACGTAGTGCCTTAATTATTTAAACATGATTCTAGCATCCTTGTTTCATTAATTTAATTCCTCTTTCCCATTACATTTGTTAACTTATTGCTGTGATAGAAGCTGTAGCTGATAGTTTCTGGTTGCCAGATAAGCAAATATACTCCGGAGGGCACCCACTAGTTTGTGGAGTGACTCAAGGTGCGGTGCTTTCCCCAATGCTATTTCACATCTATATGCGCCCCCTTGCCCAGAGTCATGGACTCGGCTGTCACCAATACACGGATGACACCCAACTCTATCTGTTGTTGGATGGCCAGTCAGACTCTAGTCTGGGAGATCTGGACCTGGTGTTGAAAGCTGTGGCTGGTTGGCTTAGACTGAGTCGACTGAAATTGAATCCGATGAAGACAGAGGTCCTGTGCCTGAGTCAGAGCAGACCAAGGTTAGGGATCCCACTCCCGACCTTCGATGGGGCACTGTTGGTGCCAGTGTTGGAGGTCAGGAGCCTGGGAGTGCTCCTGGATGCCTCCCTAATGATGGAGGCCCAGGTAGCAGCTACTGCAAAGTCTGCCTTTTACCACCTGCAGCTGATTAAACAGTTGGTTCCCTTCCTTGCAACAGTGATCCACACAATGGTCACCTCAAGATTGGATTACTGCAGTACTCTCTACCCAGAGAGCACTAAGATCGGGCTCCCAAAATCATTTGGCCCTTCCAGGCCCTAAAGAAGCCAGGCTAGCAGTGACGAGGGCCAGGGACTTCTCTGTCGCGGCCCCATACTGGTGGAATGAGCTCCCGGATGACATCAGGGTCCTGCAGGACCTGTTACAGTTCTGCAGGGTCTGTAAACCAGAGCTCTTCCACCAGGCCTTTGATTAGGGTGCCGCCTCCTAATATTACGGCCCTGGCTCCAACACCAGCACCAACTCAATAAATAACAGCCTGGTGGGAGCCCTGACTGTGGTAGCAATGACTATCTGGAAGCTGAGAGCATATCGCCATCACTTATTAATCTTTATTAACATTTATTGAATTTATGTTTATTGGCTCTTATATGATTATATGATTTTATAAGCTGTGATTTTACCTACTGAAATATTGTGTCTTAACTATTTTACTGTTTTATATACATTCAAATATATATTTCCCTGTGAGCTGCCCTGAGCCTATCTCAGCGAGGAGGATGGGATACAAATTAAATAAATACAATAAATAATAGTAAAATAAATTTGCCAATTGTTGATTACCTTGATTTCCAATATTCTGACTTTTTCTTCAGAGTTCTGAAGAACTGCATCTTTCAGTTGCTCACATCAAACAAATAATAGGAATTCTGAGAGACTTCATACGTTCTCCTGAACAGAGAGTTATGGCGTCAACTATATCCAAGCTGAAAATTGACCTGGATTTTGACAGTACTTCCATCAATCAGATTCATCTAGTGTTGTTTGGATTTCAAGATGCAGTAAGTGAATCAAAATTCTAGTCCTTGGAATGTGAGCAGTGGCAAGATCTGTGCTTAGGCAAACCACATGCACAAATATTGTGGCTCACACACCACTCTGAGACTTTCACTGCCATACAAACAGATAATGCTAGCCTTCTACTGTTCTGAAAGAAGGGGAAGGAGAGCAGATGTGAACAGTGGAATATTGGTGCAGTGGTTAAGTGTGTGGACTGTAATCTGGGAGAACCGGGTTTGATTCCCCACTCTTCCACTTGCAGCTGCTGGATGACCTTGGGCAAGCCATAGTTCTGTCAAAGGTGTTCTCTCAAGGACAGTTCTGGAAAGAGCTTTCTCAGCTTCACCTACCTCACAGGGTATGTGTTGTAGGGGGGGGGGAAGGGAAGAGTTTGTAAGCTGCTCTGAGACTCTGAGTGAAGGGTGGGATATAAATCCAATCTCCTCCTCCTGGCAGCTGACCTTCTTAGCAAGTGTTATAATTTCCGCAGAAGAGAAGTGAAGATGCAGAGCAGAGTGCACAAGGGAAAAGTTTCAGTGTTCAACAAACGTTTTAACACACTGTTGTCAGAACTCTAGAAACGAATACTATATTTGCTGGGCTTGGAACCCTTTAGAAGGTAGTGTAGAAAGCATGCAACATACAAGTGGAAGTATGTGCGGACTCAGTCATGATGTATTGCTAGCATAAGAGCAATATTCCAGATATATTCTGTTCTCTTTGCAGTGGCAACAACATAATTATTGCAATAATGAAGCACCTGAGATTCGTCCATGGTACTTAGTGCCACCTGGCCTGAGTATGCTTGGCAATCATGGGATGAAAAGGCTGGTCCTCTTGTGCATAAATACCAGGAAGCAGCAGTAAATGGATGGAACAAATTTGTACCGTGATGCCATATAAGCTTTATGCTTCTTGTAGATCATCTGTCTCTTTTTATGATTTCTGTATTTTATTTGTATATTTAGATTAGTAGAGTGTTTTTAATGTTTCTTGATGCAAAATGCTTTGCATCACTCTGAGCCTACTCTGTGCGGAGTGTGGTATAAAATTTTAAAGAAAATAAAAAAATATAAATAAATAGTTCTTGCACTGGAGGGAAATGAGCACTGGAGTCCTACAAGGACTGGTATTGGGACTCGTGTATTTAATTTGTCCATAAATAGTTTTGGAAATGTTGCTGAGCAGTGTAGTAGCCAAGTTTGCAGACAATACCAAATTATTCGGGACGGTGAATACAAAGGCCAAGAGGCTCTTGCTAAATTGGGTGAGTGGGCAACTATGTTGCAAATGAACATCAATGTGTAAATGCGGTACACATTGGAACAAGAAAAATCCCAATTTTAAATATGTGCTGATGAGGTCTGAACTGGCTGAATCCTAGACGGCAATAGATCATGAGGTTGTTGTTGTTGTTGTTATTTATTCAGTTTCTGAATCGCCCCATCCCTAAGTACACAGGGCTCTGGGCGTTTTACAACAGATTAAAAACATACAAATACAATTTAAAATCAACAGATCAATTATGGAAAATGCAGTGAAAATGTCAACACAGTGTATGGCACCAGTGGAAAAGGCAAACGGCATGATAGGAATTATTAGGAAAGGAATTGAAAATAAAACCGCTAATATTGTAATGCCCTTGTATAAAGCTGTGGGTGTGGCCTCATTTGGACTATTGTGTGCAGTTCTGATCACTGCATCTCAATAACGAGACTGCAGAACTGGAAAAGGGACAAAGGACGGCAACCAAGACAATTAGGGGATTGGGGCACCTTTCTTATGAGGAAAAGCTGAAGACTCTGGGACTTTTCTAGAAGAAAGATGGCAGGGCAAGACAGTATGGTGTAGCCTGATCTCATCAGATCTCAGAAGTTGAACACAGTCAATAGTTGGATGGCAAACCACCAAGGAAGCCTCTGTAAAGAAAGGCAATGGCACGCCATCTTTGCTTCTCCCTTGCTTGAAAGCCCCTTGCTCGGGTCACCATAAGTTTGCTCCAACTTGACAGCACTTTACACATGGGGGGGGGACATCATAGAGGTTTATAAAATTATGCATTATTTCACCCCTTCTTAGGGGCACCCAATGAAATTGTTGGGAAATAGGTTCGGAACAGAAAAGGAAACACTTCTTTACTCAACGACTAATTAAACCTTAGAATTCACTGCCAGCAGAGGCAGTGATGGCCATGAGCATAGACAGCTTTAAAAGGGCTCAGATTCCTGGTGACTGAAGGGAGCCTCCATATCTGGAGGCAGCAGACTTCTGAATATTAGTACTGGGAGGCAGAGAGGGCCTTGGCCTCTGTGCTGTTTGCCCTCCAGATTAACTGGTTGGCCACTGTGGAAACAGGATGCTGGACTAGATGGACTACTGATCTGATCTAGCAGGCTCTTCCTTACGTTCTTATCTGGATACTATTAGCCAGGTTTAGAGTTCTTTGTTTACTGTAAGACAAAGCAGATGAACTATAAGCTAGAAAAGTTGCTTAGGTGGCCTGAACTCCCTTTCATGAAATAGTTCTTTTAGTTACAGAATGTATTTGGAACTTTGGTCTTGTATTTTAGACAATAACATTTTCTTGGGAGAGATTTCTTTTATGCTTAGTGTATATGAACTGCTGTTTGAAAACTGGTGTACAAGAGTGGCTGTGTAATCCTAAGCAAAGTTGCGGCCCTCTAAGTCAACTGAAGTCAATAAATTTACAAGGTTAGGACTCTCCTTAGGAATGCACTGTAAGAAAATGATCTATGATGTAGGAGGTCCCTGGTCTGAGTTTCATTTTAGCCACAAACCCATTAAGTAACCTTAAAGAAGCCACAGCTTCACAAGACTCAGTGTCCCCCCCTCCCTCTCCCCATCTGCAATATGGGGATAATACGTGACTGCCTTACAGGTCTTTTGTAAGGATAACAAAACACTAATTAATGTATATTTCTTTTATAGTAATCCTCTTTTAAGGTATTTTTATGCCAATAAAGGTGAACTGAACTGAACTGGACACTAATGTTTTGAAAAAACTATATAAATGCTAAGTATAATTTAAAATGGCATGTCCAGCATAACTATTTCTAATTCTGGACTTCTGATATATTTTGTTATTTGTTTAGAATATTTATATATCCTGTCTTTCTTCCAACCGAGTGAGGGCCCAAGGCAGGTGACAACAGTAGAAACAGTACAAAAATAATAAATCTGTTAGAATCAGTAGCACACATTATTAAAGCCAGGTAATTAAAACAGGTAAGCCAGAAGCTGTGCCAAAAGCTCTTTTAAACAGCTCTGTCTTCCCCTGACTTGGATAGCCCAGGCAAGCCCAGTCTTATCAGATCTTGGAAGGTAAGCAGGGTCAACTCTGGCAAGTACTTGGATGGGAGACCTCCTTGGAATACCGGAGGCGGGAGCAGGCCACCTCTCTGAATATCCTCCAGGCCTGCAGTAGGTCAGTCACCAGAGGTTGCCATGACTTCCAGGTGCACACACTCACACACGTGTGTATGTGTGTATGTGTGTATATAAACAGTTCTCACAGGAATACCAGTCTAGGTACCTGCCTTACCACTTCTGAAAGGCTGTTCTATAGCACCAAGGTAGCAACAGAAAAAGCCTGGACCATAAGAGGTTGTGTCCTTGAGAGCTAGGAGATCCTGCTGTGAGGAACACACTTGCCAGACAAGTTTGTAGCAGGAGAAATGGTCCTTCAAATATGGGGGCCGCAGGTCACGAAGGGCTTAAGGCTGAACTATTTTTTTTGGCAATTTCTTTCCAGGTGAACAAAGTACTAAGAAACCATTTAATCAGGCCCCATTGGATGTTTGCTATGGATAATATAATACGACGTGCTGTTCAAGCTGCTGTCACTATTCTTATTCCAGGTAAGTCAAAGCAGAGCACTGATAAGATTACTAAGGCCCTAGGAAAACATGGCAAGAATGTACATACCAGTGTTGTGACAAATTAAAAGACAAAATCCTGTGGGCTCCTTTGCAATTCAGACACAACATAGGGGGTGCTGCCACAGGAGGCAAAGCCAGCCACAAAATGACTACTGCAGTTTACTTTCAGTAACACAGTGAAATTGCTTGTGCTGTGGTGGCAGCTGTTGTCAAAGCAATGTTTGTTGTTTGTTGTCAAAGCAATGTTTCTAAAAGTCTGCATAGCCTGTCAGTTCTCCGAAGGCCAATCAGAAGCTTTGCTGGGCAAAAGCCCCATCTGGCCCTGCCCACTTTCTAAAAACCCTGTGGTGGGCACCCCAAAAGCTGTTGGTAGGCAACATGGTACCCATGGGAACCACATTGGGACCCTTGTTTTATGCTAAGACAATACTTTATGCACTTGGCTATGAGGAGGCTGTGCTGAATTGTTATGTGACTTATTGCCCCACTCTTCCTTTCTTTTAGTATCCGTTTGAGTGGGAATTCTGTTGCACCTCTGTGTTGGGATGGGATCATCAAATTATGCTTGATGCAGAGCCCAAGAAAATTAGTTGCTTTGAGACAGGTCCCCAACATGGTGGCTGTAGGTGCCATGATGACCACCAAGCATTTTTAGAAAGTAGAAGGGAGCCAGCCAAGTGGAGCTTTTGCCTAGCAAGGCTTCTGACTGGCCACTGGAGATTTGACTCACTGTGCAGCTTTTAAAAATGTTACTTTGACAGCAGCTGCCAGCACGGCATAAGCATTTTCATCGACTGAAGGTAAACCGCAGCAGCCATTTTGTGACCAGCTCCACCTCCTGGGGCAGCCATTTTGTGACTGCACCCACCACACTCTTTTGATATTCCAAAGGTGCCCCCAGGATCAAGAAGGTGAGGGGCCCCTGCTTTGAGAGGGGTTACAAAAACAGTACAAAGAGGGTGACTTCTGTGTTCTTACACATTGAACATAAACCTTTTATTGATAAGTGAATTATGCCTTCAGAGCTAATGGAGAAAAAAGTTTGACTTAGAGATTGGAAACTTTAAATGCTGCTTTTGAGGCTGGGCCTAGCTGGGTAGAAGGGGGAGGGGTTGGATGGTAGAGCTACTTTAAGTCCACACCAATCTGAAGTTTGGTCAGCCTGCTATCATTCATTGTTAAAAGTCTTATCTCAGAAAATTGTAAAAAGTAACAAGTATACTCATTATACAAAACAAACTCTGGAATTTTGAAAAACATTATTTCAAGTTATCAGTGGTAGGTGGTATTTACAGATCTGGAACAGTCATGCTCTATTGCTAGTAAACTAATCTTACACAAGTTGATATTTGGTAATTCAGTAGGTTGGTTGGCCTGTTAGCTTAAATTTGAAACTGTGTAGGGGTTTTAACACACGTATTTCTGTAAAAAGTGTGCTACTCTCATGCATAAATGGAATTCTGACAGTGCAATCCTATGTAGAGTTTACTCCACCCATGAGATGGTCTTAACCTACTTTTGTTTCCAGCTAGTAAACTCTGTTATGCTGAAGATGACTTACTCAGATTGATTGTTCCTGTAGAACGTAACGTTTGTTTTTTCTAACCATTATGTGGCTGGAACCACAAAGCACATCTGGATTGACTTTACTACTACATTTGGTATCCATAACTGTTATCCTATAAAACTATGGCTATCAGAAAGAAATGTGCATATATCCCTGGTGGTACACTTGGGGACATCTTTAAAGCTTTTGCTTTAGCTGCTAGCACTGCTGAAATGAGTTTTCAGCTTACATTTTAAAACCTGAACTGACATGAATTACCATGGAATAGAATAATTGGTGGCAGAGAAAGGAATACTCAACTGTTATGATTCTTTTTTGTCTTTGTAGAACTTCGAGCTCATTTTGAACCAACATCAGAGACTGAAGGAATAGACAAAGATGCAGATGAAGTGGATGAAGATTACCATCAAGCAGAGCAAAAACGACATGAGGAACCACTTAACCCCTCTGGAATACGCACGCTCCCTTCTTCAGTGTGCCCTGACAGTCAACAGCAGCTTAACTTTCAATTAGGCAAGCTTAAGCAAGAAACATACAGGTAATGGCTCTCCTGGATGTTCTTAGCTTTCTCATTTAGCCACATGGCTGGTCACCTGTTTGAGTAACTAGTCTCATTTAACATGATACTATGACTGAATAATTGTAGTTCTTTCCCTGCTCATCAGGGGCAAGACCCAATCAGTTACTGCTAAAGTTGAGGGACACTTGCACTTCTTAAAAACCCATCCAGAATGATTCTCTAATGCAAATTCAACAATATCTCAGCACAGGAATATAATAATTAGATCTTCTAATGCAGGGGTCCTCAAACTTTTTAAACAGGGGGCCAGTTCACTGTCCCTCAGACCATTGGAGGGCCGGACTATAGTAAAAACAAAAACTATGAACAAATTCCTATGCACACTGCATATATCTTATTTTGTTATATCACTGGGAGTGGAGCCAAGGGGCAAATGAGGGAGCTGAGGGAGGGAGAGCCAGTCAAGCGCAGCCCAATTAGTGCCTACCAGCACAGCCCAATTAGTGCTCACCAGCGTAGCTCAAGTAGTGACCATGGGACTCACCTCTTCAGGGGGTAATAATGCACCCAACTTCCTCCAAGCTGCCTCTGCGCTGTGATGCCTCCGTCTCCTGCGCTCTCTCCCGATCTCCGTGCTCCCGCTTCCGACCTTCACTGCCCACAAGTCACCACACAGGCGGCCCTCCCAAATGCCCTGGCTTCCTCTGAATCCTGGGAGATGGGAGTTGTAGTCTGGCTGCGCTGTTCGGTTCCTCTCACCGCCTGAAGCTAGATTGCGGCCAGACAACAATTCCCATGATCCAGCACTTCAGCCGGCCAGCCAATCAGCGGCCGCCACCACCACCCCCTCTCCCTCTTCCACCAATTACCTTCCTTCTCATGTAAAAAAAAATGACAGACAAGCAGCGGCGGCATAAACACCCGGCGGGCCGTATAAATGTCCTCGGCGGGCCGCATGTGGCCCGCAGGCCGTAGTTTGAGGACCCCTGTTCTAATGGGATACTAGGATTACATCACATTTGAGGACTTTAGTCCTTGGCTGAACTTTCTCTGTAACAGAGCATATTCAAGACATTGAAAATTTCCCCGGTGTCCGTATTTAGAAGACGCTGGGAAACTTTAGCATACACTGGGGCACTTCCCAAAAGTGTGCACCCATGAAACTTCGATCAGTTTTCCCTAAGTGTTCATGTAGGGTGCTGATGTGGGAGAAATATTGAGGGGGGAGAACTGTTCAGTTACTGGAACAAATCTATAGGAGGGATCCAGTGTTAAACAGGTCAGAGGCTGAAGAATCCAAGAGCTGCATACACAGCCCCTATCACTGCTCTTCTTTTACACAGGGTCATACTGTAACTGCATAGATAGCTTTCCAGTTATTCCTTGAGGGGATCCTGTGCCTGTAGCTTTCACTGTAACCATGTATATTTAAATGCATCACATGTACATCTCTATTTTTCAGAATAAAAGCTGGTAGGCTTGTTAGAGGTTTTAAAAGAAAGAAGTAGGAAAATAAGACATACCACTTTGCTAACTCTTCCTGTTATGTCAAGTGTCTTATGTTAGACCTGACTCTAGTCCATATCGTATTTAACAGGCTGATGGAGAGCCTGCTGCAAAGAGAGAGAGAATATCAGATGCTTTTACAGCAGATGTTGGAACAAAAAACGCAAGATCTGTGCCTCCTTCAGCTACACTTGAAAACTACTGGTAGGTATGAGAAAGTTTATCTTGATGTGACGCGATGTTAACAGAAGTATGATTTGAACTGAATATTTTTATTAAGCTTTCAGACAGTCACAGTAATGAAACTGGTTAATAGACATCTTGGATTGTTTCAGGAAGCCAACTGTCTTCACCCACACTTGAACACAATGTAGACCAAGACCTCGTCAAGTGGCTGACACAACAAAGAGCAGACTCAGATGCAATTGACAGGGTAACATTAAGCAAAAAGGAAAGTTCACATTTCCTCAACAGTACTCATAATATGAATAAGGCTAAACATACCAAAATTTATTTTTCAGTTTGTTCAAGAGGATTACACGCTTGATGATATTCTCAACAACATCACTAAAGATGATTTGCGATCACTTAGACTCAGGTAAGAAAAAGAGTCAATGGTTATAGTAATGCTTTTCATTGTGTTTTTTGTTTTGAAATCTGGAAAGCCTCACAATATTATTTTTTCAAAACAGAGGTGGCCTTATCTGCAGAATTTGGAATGCAATATTAAAACACAGAAAACTGAATAATAAACAGTTTGAAATGGACGGTTAGCACATCATCATAGTTATACTGTATGCTGCTCCTGGGTCTGTGAAACAAACTGAGGAAACATTCCAGCTGAGTTATTAATTTGTGTCTGTACTGCTCCAGCACAGTAGTTGAGTCTCTGGAAGTGTTTCATTAAGGGGGAAGACAATCCTTGCATAACTTGCTGCTTTGTGATTTCTGCTGAGAGTTAGCCACATTTCATCAATATTTGAAATCACGTACATTTTCAAATGTATATAGTGCAGTCACTGGAAACCTGCTTTCTTTAATATAAATTTTTAAAATAACCTTGACATGTGCACTTTTTAACTATTTGTATTTAAATATAAGTTGTTTCCATTCTCGCTGCTTTTCACAATTGTTTTACCACTCTACCACTTACATTATTCATAAATAAACTTTGTACTGTGTGTGTACATTTTATAAGTGAAAAAAGGCATTAGTCAAAACTTGCAGACTTCCTGAACATTTGTAGGGATCCTAAAGGAGGATTTCAGTTTAAATAGTTAATTGCAAAGGCACTGAAAAGGTGTGCGTGATTTAAAATTCAAAATAGACGCAGTGGGATGTTCCAAAGATGTTTTACTCCACTGGCAGAGTGCCAAATCTAATCCACTGAAACTCACTTTACAGTCTTTGAGGAGGGTCAGAAAGCACATCAAAACTATCTGTTCAGGAGGCTTTAATATACATAAAGATTTCTTCCTCTTTTGATAAATAGAGCAATACAGGCCACGACTAAGCTTGTATACACATTAATAAACAGAGCTTGATACAGTTCTTTTGCCAAGCAGCTCAGTCTCTCAAGACTCCATGTTATCTCTTCTCCTCAATGCAATGTTTATTTTGCTGCCAAATCCACTTTTGAGCAATAATGTGGTTCCTATTCCACAGAACAGAAGCAAGAATTAAGGCCCAGTACAACAGCCATCCTTTAACTTAGTGCTGGAGTTATAACTTTCATATTAACCAACAGACTTGTACCGGGTCCACTGATTTGGGCCACGCACCTCAAAGGGAGGCTCATTACTATAAATGCAATTGCCTAGTTCTTCAAGGGGTGGTTCTGGATCAGTTGTGGCAAACTGTGCTGCATCTTCAATGTGCTTCCTTACTTCCACATCAATCTCCTACATGAGAGAAGAGAAAATGTCAACAAAAGCACAACAAACTCTCCCCTCCCCTCTGTATCCATACAGATACTTAATCCATGTGTTAACTGAAATATCTGAGCTCTAATCAAGGAAATATGGAAACTTCAAACCACATAAAGTCCACTGCATATAGATTTCCAAAGTTAATAAAGGTCCTTCAGAGGGTTTTTTGTCCTTTCTGAAATGAAATCCCGACCTTATACGAGCAATTCTGATATCTAAGTATAAATGAACACATGAACACTTTGTCCTATATTTTGCATTTGATTATGACCAACCAGCAACTACAGCAGATGTGTGTACATTTCTGAAATAGAAATGTTTCCAAGCTGTTTCCAATATAATAAAACATGTTAGCACATCATACTACAAATCAGAGTAGACAGATCTATATTTCTGTATAGCTTAGAGCAGCGTTTCCCAGTTTGTGGGTTGGGTGCTCAAAAGCTGGTTGCAAAGCTTTTGAAAGTGGGTTGCATGCCAGCCCTCCCCAATGGCCACTCCTGCCCTTTCCGTTGCTCTCTTTTGTATCTTGGAAATCAAAATCTGACCCTGGAAACATATAATCCATCAGTTGGTGGGTTTGTTTACTTCACTGCAAGTACGTGTTGATCAAGTAAAATGTGTCCTGATGGTCCCTAGTCTGAGTGAGAATCTTACATGGAATTAAAGAGTGCAACAGAAAAAGACTGGAATGTAACCTCCATTATGCAAAGGCTGTGTATGTTGGAGTGCCACTGGCTTGGGGTTCTTAATGGGGGCAACAGGGCCCTTGGTGAAACATTTGTTCATTTCTCAAAAACATCTGGTTCACCACTGTAGAAAATGGATACTGAACCAGATGCGTGGCAAAGTCATAGTTTGCCTAGGGCACCAAAAAATCTCAGGCAAGCCTTGAATGGGTCACCATACCAAAAAGGCTGGGAACTGCTAGCTTAGAGGTATGCGTAATTATGTTCACAAGTAAGTGAGGTACCCATTCAAAAGAGTGATATAACAACATTTGAAAGTCATGTGTAAAGAAAAGCAATGACTGCCCTAATTGCTCCTACAGTGTGCTAAACTGGCTACAGCTTTTGTTTTCAGTGTGTGGATCCCATATTCAAGATAGAAAAATGTTTATACCACACTCTTCTCCCCAGTGGGGTCCCCAAAGTGGCTAACAACACCATTTCCCCCTCCTCCATTTTATCCTAGCTACAACCTTGTAAGGTAGGCCAGGCTAAGAGTGTTTGGTTGGCTCAAAGTCACCCAACAAGCCTTCACAGTAGAGTGGGGATTTGAACCTGGGTCTCTCAGATACTCTCAGGGGGCTGGAATAGCAGTTTTTCAATCAAAGGACACCAAACTTGCAGGGAACCCAGTCCTGCCTGTCCACTAAAGACCCCTCAAGAGTCAGGCAAATTGGATCAACCTGCCTTCAATAATCCTACTAGTCTCCAGTATTTTTTTTTTTTTTGGGGGGGGGGAGGAATACAGGCTTTCTCCAGGGCAAAGAAATCATAAGCCAAACACGAAAGAGCAACCACTGGCCAAAAACCTCCAAATGCAAATAGAACCAACAAACCCAACAGAACCAACTTCAAACCAAATCTTCCCAGCAGAACCACAGGCCAATGCCGCAAGCCCAGCACAACCAATGTTAATCTAGAGAATCCAAGCCGAACATAAACAAAGGACATTGTTGCAAGCTCCCAAAAAACAATCAAAACTCAAGGGCAGTGGCAAGCCAAAAAGGACCAAAGAAATCCAACTGTCATTATTAGACAGGTTTAGGGCTCCCTATAACGTCTGATCCCATTGCCTGGGAAAAATGCCTACCTCCCATTGCCCAGGAATCCTGTGAAATTGAAGAAAAACAGGCCTGGGAAGCAGGAAATGTCGATCCTGAATATCTTTGGCACTTTTCGGGGCACCACTTATCAGTGTTCCAGAAAAACCAAATATTGTTCTGGACACCAGAATATATCCCAAAAATACCAATAAGGTATTGGGAGGGATATACATTCGGAACAAAAATTTCTGTGCAAATTCTAACTCTGATCACTACAGCACACTGGCTGATGAAGCTGTAGCAAAGACAACATGCAATAACCCAATGTATGCCACTCTCCTGGGCTCCTCACAGAAAAATGACAAATATAGTAGGTCCCAAAATAGGACACTGCCCTTCACTGGGCAGTGCAATGGTACATTATACATATTTATTTGAAAGGATGATGACCCTGTTAAAAATGTTATACCCACCAGCGGGGAAAAAATTGCTTGACTTTAACATTATGGAGTTCCCCTTTTTTGTAACACACCTGGGGAAAAACCTAGTCTTGTATTTTAGTAAATGCTGTATATTAGTTGTTACCATGGAATTTGGAATGAAGGTGTATTACCTTTAACTCTTCCACATTAGCTAAGTTGTTGTTCACCATTCTGTCCTTCAGGAGTGTAATGGGATCACTTTTGCTTCTCACTTCTTGGATTTCTTCTCTAGTACGGTAACTGTAAAAAAGAGAAGCGGGTGACACCTTAGCAGACTACCAAATTGTTTGAAAGAACTACTTCACAAGAGGACAGGTGCTAACTGTTGCCATTCCATGGAGCTCAAAAGCTGCAAGTACAATTCTTTATCATTATAATAATCCTGTGGAGAGATTAAACGAAGAGAGAGAGAGAGCCACAGTTACATGGTGCCTTACCTGAGTGGGGATTTGAATCAACTTCACCCCAGTCCAATACTAACCACCACACTGCCTCCTTTTATGTCTGATCATTTCTGGTTTATATAGGACTACCAACAACCATGCCTGAGTGACAGGCTTTCAGTTCTTCTGTATCCATTTGCCCACTGAAGAACAACAGCTCATATAGGCTGTATACTTAACTGGCTACTAAAAAGTCATAGACTAGAAGAGCTATTTCCCAAACCAGATAGCTGAAATATACATTTCCCCAGAATTAAAACTGAAGGCCCACATCACTCTTATATCCTAAAGGAACCAGGCATCCACAAGGAGTAAACTCCTATCCTCTATCTCAGCTAGAGTCAGTGTCCTGGGCACGCCTTCACTGATAGCAGGAAAACCTGTTGCACCCTCTGCACTGAGATGGATTTCACCCCATCACACTTGATACAGAAACAAGCAAACACAACTGGAAGGAGGGACAGCTAGGGCAGTGACTCATGTGGTGAACATCCTCCTTTGTGTGTAAGTATTTGTGATTTAGGGGAGTATTTAAATTTTATTTCATGTCACAGTGCTCTAGCACACAAGTTGTTGTATACTGGTTCCAAAACTAACTGCCCCTATTTGCTGCTGTTTATGGATGCATATTGCTTGTATTGTTTTAAACTGTTGAGTTCTACTGTTAATAAATTTCATTCAATAATTTTAAATGACTAATAAGCCTAGATAACAAAGGGCCAATTATACATTCATGTCCTGGCTCTCTGCATGTGGTAAGCTATATGTATAAAAAATTCTTTTTTACTATTGAATACCACTGTATTCCCAATAAAACTGATTTTTGTACATCTTACTTGTAGGCTTTTAAGATGTAAGGAAAGTAATTCAGAAGTCTGGTTCTCAGAAAAAGATTCCTATAGAATGCTAAATGCCTATCTGAAAATTCAACTGCTTTTCTGATATACAGACATGCACAAGGAGAGAAAAGAAGTTTTCTCCTACAACTTAAAAAAGACTGTTGTACCTGATTCCAGGATCACTCATACTGTGCCCATGATAACGATAAGTCTGTAGCTCCATCACAATAGGGCCCTAAAAAAAGTTATAGTAGCTGTGAAAACAATTACATTTTGTGATACTATTTCAATAAACATAATGCCATCTAATTTAAACCAGTTAATTGCAAATGAGCACTTCAGGACATATATTATTGTTAGACTACTATACTAATAAGCAGTGTTCCCTCTAAGCTGAGTTAGTGTGGGCTAGCCCACAGTCTTTTAGCCTCCAGCTCACACATTTTTGTCTTAGCTCAGGAACGAAGGCTCCAGAGCAAACTAATTTGTGCAGGAGCCAAATCACTCACAACTTTAATGCTCACAAAGTAGAATTTTTGCTCACAAGATTCCACAGCATAAGGGCTCTGCTTCAGAGGTCCATATATTTTGGATCACCCTTTCAGTTGTACCACTACATTCTCTTATATAATCAAGCTGAAGAAATATCCCATACTGGAAACTGGATCTAGAGTAACTCTAGAGCAGGAAACTAAGAGGGAAGGCACAACCTGACCTTTGTACCTTTGGCTAGATGCTTATTTTGGAAATGCAAGAACAATATTTTTGACTCCAGAACTCTAGCTATACCCAAGCTACATTTCCACAAGACAAACCATGTAAACATTATAAATGTGCAATTAAAGTTAACATACCTTCCCTGATCTGCAATGGTCAGCCGCAAATTTCGTTGCTTCCCTTACAGCAAGAACATCCATACCATCAACCTGTTGAAAAACAAACAAAATTACTATTAAGACAGAAATTGAATAATACAGGCCCTGTTACCAGTCATTTCAATGCACCATCTCTCTAGTCCTCTTTTAAAAATAGAGAATAGTAAGATTGTTCTTACTCTAAGTCCTGGAATGAAGTCTCCCCTTTTGTAGTAGTCTGTACTGGCTGCAGCTCTTTCTACTGACGTACCCATTCCATATCGGTTGTTCTCGCAGATAAAAATGCATGGCAGCTTCCACAAGGCTGCCATATTAAACGTTTCAAATATCTGACCCTGGAAGTAGAAAAGATCTGGTATGTTTTTAAATTCTCTCTTCGATTCCCTCACCTAATTATCCAACCTGTATTGTGAATGCCCACACATGCCTTCAGAATTTTTCTCTCAGCAAAGACAGACTAGCTTAGCAAAGACAGCCTAGTTACACTCTGCTAAGCCCACTGGACTTCAAGAGACTTAGAAGGGTATAATGCTTAGGACAGCACTGATAACTTTAACTCATTGTATTAATGATCCTTGCTACTCTTAGTTTTAGGCTTATCCCATCCCCCCATCCCTATAGGTCTGTAGTTTAGAAAATGCAATAAAAATGTAAAAAAAAAGAATATTTATATCCAATCTTTCTATTACAGATAATTCTCAAGGTGGCTTAGTATCATTACACTAAAACAATACAGCACATCTGAAAGCAATAGTCCAATATAATCTAAAAAGAACAGCCAACAGAAATCTAAAATGCTAACAAAACAGCAATTTAACAGGAATAAAAACCAAGTTAGTAATACTTAGGAACCAGTAACAAATTATCTATATAAACAAATTCAACAATTAAAAATAGGCAAAAGATACTTTTCTTTAACCTTGGTATGTTTTTCTATGTATTTTTATCTACATTATTACTGATTTCTAGCTGCTTTGATTCTTTGCAGAAAGAAGGATAAAAACACCCAGCAACACAATTATGACAATCTCAAATAAAAAGGAAAGAACCATTAAGAGCCTTCTGGAGTAAGAAAATCTTTTTCTAGCTCTGCAATATCCTTTTTGAGATATAGTAACCAGAACTACACACACTATTCCAAATGAGACCACACCACAGAACTATACAGGAGCATTATAATATCAGCCATTTTATTCTCAATCCCTTTCCTAACAATCCCTAACATAGAGTTTGCCTTTTTCACTGCTGCAGCACACTGGGTTGACACTTTCATTGAGCTACCCACTACGACCCCAAGATCCTTTTCCCCTATGTCTCAGCAAGTTCAGCCTATACTTGAAGTTGGGGTTTTTTGACCCTTCCACTTACTAACACTGAACTTTGCCATACTGTTACCCACTTACCAAGTGTGGAGGTCCTCTTGGAGCTCTTCACAGTCAGCCTTGGCTTTCACCATCCGGAATAATTTGGTGTCATCTGCAAACCTGGCCACTATATTACTCACCTCTAGTTCCAGATCATTTATGAATAAATTAAATAGTACTGGTCCCAATACCGATCCTTATGGGACCCCAACTGCTTACTTCCCTCCACTGTGAGAACTGTCCACCGATTCCTACTTTTTTCTTCCTGTCATTTAACCAGTTTTTAATCCATAAGAGAAACCGTCCCATGACTGCTAAGTTACTCAGGAGTCTTTTGTGAGGTACCTTGTCAAAAGCCTTTTGAAAGTCCAGGTATATAATGCCTATGGTGTCACTGTTGTCTATATGCTTGTTCACTTTCTCAGAGAACTCCAAAAGGTTGGTGAGGCAGGACTTCCCTCTGCAGAAGCCTTGCTGATTTCCCCTCAGTGGGCTTTGTTCCTCTATGTGCCTAATAATTCTATCTTTGATTACAGTTTCTACTAATTTGCCTGGGACAGATGTTAGACTGATTGGTCTGTAATTTCCTGGTTCCCCTCTGTACCCCTTTTGAAAAATTGGTGTAACATTTGCTACTCTCCAGTCTTCTGGCACAGCAGCTGGATTTAGTGATAGGTTACATATACAGGTTAGTAGGTGTGAATGGAAATGACTTCATGCTTCTCTGGTTGGTTGGGAAAAGCACAACAGCTTTTATCCATTCCAGAACATGAAGCCAATTACCTATGCCTGCCCATATCTTTACCTCCCAAAAACCACCTGGGCTGACCCCATGCTCCCTTCACCTCTCCTAATTAAATGTGTTTTCTCAGATGAAAAAAAGCCAATGCATTCAGCACCTCCACTCTGCTTAGTGGCAAGGATCAATTCATGCCTTCTGCCTGCTGGTCTTCCCACAGCAATGAAAGGGCCACATTCCCCTACCACAAATATTTAGTTTGGTCCTCAGGATCCCAGTTGCTGCTTCTATCATGGAAACAGTAGGAAGGAAGCTTGGCCTAAACAACCATACCCTATTTAATCTTCATTTGGTACTATGGCAGATGATCTCAAAGAGACGCTACAGCTTTAATATATAGGACTTGTATCTATCTTTAAAAATGGACAGTATTTACAGTCTGGGCACTGATGAAACAAATCTTCCAGGTGTACACAGGAGCTGCTTCCCTGGCATTCCTTCCCACTATCCTATTGTAACATGCATGAATTATGTGGCTCCTTCTCACAAGGATAAGAACACCTACGTATTTTCTTCATGTAGAGTCCACTTTTCTCTCAAACTCAATGTGGATTACATTAAAAAAATCAATTGGACAGTGTAAAACATCCACTACATACTACACTTGATCTTAGCCAAAAGGCCAAGTTGCGATCGATGTCCAATAAATTATGTAATAGGATTAGGGTCACACCAAAGGTCCATCTAAATCCAGCAGCCTGTTTTTCACTATGGCCACCCAGATGTCTCTGGGAAGTCATGGCACCAGGGTAACAGCACCCTCTTGCCGTGCTGCCCTCCTCCAGCAACTGGTGTGCCAAGATACACCATCTCTGTATATGGGGTGATTATGAAGCTACACAGCCACCCAGTTTGTGTCATCTAGTCTGACTGGCAGTGAATGTCCAGTATATAAAGCTTTTCCCAGAAACCTTTTAAGGGCCTTTTCCCAGGGACTGAAGTCTGAATCATCCTTTGCTCACATCAAAGCGTAGTATGAACAGTAACTTTTTTCCTTCCAAGTTATGGGGCTCTGGTTAAGTGTCATCTCTAACTGAACATTTACCTGATTGGCAGCACCATCTCCATATAAAGTAAGACAGATTTCATCTTTGCCAAAATATTTGCATGCCAAGGCAATGCCAGCTCCCAAAGGAACCTGAAATGAATTTCAAGACTCAGAACTGGGCAAACAAAAAAGTTTATTTAACAAATATTAACTGCTGACCAATGCCTGTTACTAACAATGATAAAGAATTAAAAAAGAAGTTATTTAATATTACTAAGTATATAACATTTGACTTCTGCTTTTTTAGAGGTCTTTACAGATTATCAAGAGTACATTATAAACTTTATACTACGGTAAAACTGTAAGCAGAACTAGGAACTAGTGGTAAGGACATCTGACTGCCAGAAACACTAAAGGAGCAGAGCCACACTTAGTCACTCAGCCCAAATTTGTTGTGCTGAAGCCCCCTGAAGTAATTGTGCTTATGTGCACTGATTCTGTTCTGGATTTTGGCTGAAGCCTAACCCTCCCCACCCGCCCAACAGACTGTATTTATGTTCATGTACCTTACCTGGGCACCAACAATTCCATTACCGCCATAGAAGTTTTTGGCATACATATGCATAGAGCCTCCTTTGCCTTTTGCACATCCACCTTTACGGCCTAAAATGGTTTTAAAAGAAAGTGATATTTTAATTTAACCTGGTGGACAAGACAAGGCCTTTCTCCACCTATTTGCCCTTCCCTTGTTGACTAGTTCTTAAAATTAGAAGAAAATGCTGTACAGCCAAGAAAATACATACAACACCGCAATAAATGACAACACTATTCCCTTTATAAAAATGCTCTCCAGAACAATTCAATTTTACACAATGTGTGGAACAATACAAGTGGGGGAGCCTTCCAGACCACCTCAGACTAGCCATTCCACAAACGGGGAGCCACAACAGGGAACTCTTGGGTGCAGGTGGCTGTTTACCTTTCCCATTTGCAGGATGGCGTCTTCAGGAGACTGATGCAAACTGGTGCAGCATGATACAGCAGAAAAGGTGGTACTTTGGATATGGGGGTTCTGTACCACAACAACTTTTGCAAGTAATAACAAGCACACTGGGTTGAATCTGGGAATCAGTTGCCAATGCAGAACACTACACATATCCCACCCAGTTCCCAATAGCAACCAAACAGCAACATTCTGTGTACCCACTGAACACCCGCTGAAGTTTCCTAGATGACTTCAGGGGCAGTCATCTGGCCTTGAGGTTACCATGTTATACATGGTATAACATGAACATAAGGTACATAAGACCAGCAGCATAAAACATGACCCATGTTCCATTTACAATGGAATGGAAATATTTAAAACTATGGTGACACAATAATTCAAATGTAAAACTACCACAGGTTGTACATACATGTCTTGCAAAACAGGCCATAAAGTTGCAAATTCTGCAACACCTTCCTAGGAAAGTTAGATGGTTTCCAGATTTAAACCTTAGTCTTCTAGGTCTATTCACTGACAATGTTACTGAACACATACCTGTGAGCTCAGCAAGGATTTCGCGAACTGCAATGCCACGCGTATATGTAAAGCCATGAGCCCGGTAGGCAGTGATCAAATGATCCGTCTTATTTATGGCAGCCTCGAGTCCTACACAGCAGGCTTCCTGTGATAAAGGAAATTAAACTGAAAACAGCATGCAGTACCATATGTGACACATAAAACAAAAATTGGAAAGCATTATATAAACGCTGAACAAATAGTTCAGTCAAGAATTAAGCAAAAAAGATAAAAGTATTCTTCTTAAAGGTAAAGGTAAAGGTTCCCTTGCTCGAAAGCCAGTCGAATCCGACTCTAGGGTTGCAGTGCTCATCTCCGTTTCAAAGCCGAAGAGCCAGCGCTGTCCAAAGACGTTTCCGTGGTCATGTGGCCGGCATGACTAAACACCAAGGTGCACGGAACGCTGTTACCTTCCCACCGAAGTGGTACCTATTTATCTACTTGCAATTTCTTGCTTTCGAACTGCTAGGTTGGCAGGAGCTGGAACTAGAGACAGGAGCTCACCCTGTCATGCGGCACCCGGGTCTCGAACTGCTGAACTACTGACCTTCCACAGCCTGCAGTTCAGTGTCTTAACCACTTGAGCCACCGCAGCTCCTTCTTAGGGAAGACCTTAATCACTGCATATTACGTGATACCAGATTTCAGGTAAGAGCTAGCAATGAAAGATCTCTATGAGATCTACCACCTCACTGGCTAAAACATAAATGTCAACATTTTATGGAAATGATAGAGCGCTTTCTCCTCCTAATTATTTCTAAGTCTGATACTTTATGGGCTCCAGATTACAAGGTTTTAATCCTTATTAAAGGTATTGCACTCAGAGTAAATAAAGAGAAGACTGTTATACAAATAAGAAAGTTAACAAAGAGGTAACCATGATCAAAATTCAGATACCATTAGCAGCTTTCCTTAATTGAAGCATCATAACTATCAGTTTAACTCAGTGGAATTTTATTTCCCTGTTCCTTTCTTTACTACTATTGCCATTAAAATACAGGACAGAAGGAGTTGGCCAAATTAATGTGTTAGTGTGGCCCTGGCAATGTATTAAGCCTCCTGTAAAAAACCTGAAGTATTTAGGCTCAGAAGGAATCTATCTTGAAGCAGGGTGTGTTATTGTCAACAAAAAGCATGATTAAGTTCCTCTGAAAAGCTATTAGTTGACAGTATCAGTGAACAGGGTCAGCAAGACCTTTGGAGTGTTTTGCCTTAGAAACCAGTATTACTCAGGTACCACATTTTGTGAAGATGACTGTTTTGCTTTCCAGAGGACAAGACAGTGCCACTAACATAAATACTACTAGGAACCAGATGCCTTCTAAGTGGGCTTCTTTTAATATGCCAACAGTACCTTCTATTGGATCCTGAAAGTGTGATGTATTTGAATTAAAAGATATAAATCACTGGATCTCCCAAGTGCTTTCTAATTAATATTACAAGTTAAGTAGTTTGAAAACAAAGGAACTCCTTGTACTTAGATATTAAAAGCATCTGTCTGTTTTGCCCATGTGTTTCTTGAAACTAAAAAATTATGGATGTCAGTGGAAGCATGAAGGTTGGGGAAAAGACCCAAAAGCCTGATGTCAACTGAATGAAAAGATATATCGGAAGAGAATAAACTGACTTTGGAATACTTTTAATTACATCAAGGGCCCTGAGAAGCCCATGCAATATCCCAAAATTAATGACATCGAAACCGAATTATACAAACAGCAGAAGAATCCTGGAACAGTAGAGACACATAGGGTTTAAAGACTCTTGCATAGCAATAAGTACCTAAAGGTCGCCACATTCAACCAGGGACACTGTATGTTGTGCAAAGCATAAGAAACCCTAGGAATTAAGCTGGCGCAAGCAACCTTGAGGCGCAAGAAAGCCAGATGTGGCATCGCAGCTTTGAGGAGCCAAGTCAAGTGATCAGAAGACACTTTCTTCTTTTAGTTTTTGGTACTATCAAGGATATAATGAGAACATTATTTTTTATCCCATTGGGAAATAGACTGGGCATTAAAATAAGCTAAAATGAAGTTTATACCTCTGTCTTCACCCTAATCAAGGAAAATGAATAAAAAGCAGAACATTGGATGGGTCCACTGAAACTGATTAGGGTGCCTGAAGTAAAGAGTCTTGGGGGGGGGGTCAAATCACTCCTGAGCCTCTGACAGATAACTGGCTTTACCAGAATAATTCAAATAACTTCTATTTAAATTAGAACGGGCTGGAGGATGTCTAGGGATGCAAAGCTAAAGTGCTGATTCAATCCCATTATATTTCCATGTAGCCATATGCTTTTAGCCCTGTGCTACCATATATCAATTTGTTTTGTTTGTTGTTTTGTTTGTTGTTTTGTTAGCAGTGTCTTCAGTGAATCTCTCTACAGTATTTGTACTTCCATTTTATTCTTCCTTTTAGTCTTCAACACTTTCTATTAGCACTATGTCAAATAAAGTGCCAGAATTAGTTACTTTCAGGCTATAGAGTCTGTGTTTTCCTTACCTGTGTCTACCTAGTTAGGACTTCTGTCAAGAGTAGTTTGCTACTCTTGATAGCAACATCTCAATCCGTATTCTCAAGGAATCCAGAATAAGTAGCATAGGCTGAAAAAAGTGGAAGACATTCCACTAAAAGGAAGGGATGTGTATGAAGGGTGAAGCTATAATGCTTTCAAGGGCAGGAAACTGGGTGCATGATGTTGAAGGAAAGAAGATACCGGTCTTAACATCCACTTGATAAATACAGTAGGCACCTGTGCTCCATTTTTATTTATTTGCCTCATTTATATCCTGCCTACCTCCGCAATGGAGACTTAACCTGGCTTACATATTGGTCTCCTCTCCTCCATTTTATCCTCACAACAACCCTGTAAAGTACATTAGGCTGAAAGTGCATGTCTGGCCTAACATCACCAAGCAAGCTCCCAGATCAGAGATTAGAACCTGGGCCTCCTAAATCCTAATCTAACCACTACACCAGACCAATACCAAGCTCACAGAAAGAGTCTACACCTATCCTGGCGTGTCTTACTTGGCCATTGCCCCGAACTAACACTGGGGTATACTTGTTAAGCTTAAAATGATACTGGGGTTGGATCCAACACAACAAGTCTGCTGATTGGATGGATTTCTGTCAGCAGAATAGGACTTTGCTACCTTCCTCTCCTGCTACAGCCCAAAATGTGGGAACCCACAGGAACAACATGAGAAAGCAGAAGATTTGCTGCAGGACAACAAAATTGACAGAAGTCCCCTGTCCCCTGTCAGCAGAAACTTCCACTGGATCTAACAGAGATAGAGAATGTCAGGAGCAAGATCTTGAAAGGGAGCTACCAGTAGTAGCTAGATCTTCTTCTTGGTCTCTGTGCATCACACCTATGGAACCTAGTGCGCCTGCGCTGATCTGATCGGTGTTGTACAAAGCTCACAACGGGATTTTCGCGCCTCCACCCTGAACCTGTGTGGGAACCCCTACTGCGCATGCCCAAGGAGGTGGGACGCAGACATCCTGCCAGTTCTCTTCTGACTGCCGTGCTGTTAGCAGCTTTCTCTTTGGTCGGGGCTGTTCGTTTTTTCTCCTCAACTCATCTTGTCTTCATTCTTTGGATTTCTTTTTAAAATTACTGAACTTTTCTCCTCAAGAAATTGTCAGGGAGTCAACGGGGTGAGAACATGCCGTGGCTTCAGACCTTTACCCCCCCTTTTCCTCCCCTCACTTTGAGGAACTTGTTTATGGATAGAAAGTGGGGGTGCTTCAAGAGGTGTGTTTCATGTGGGGAGTAAGTTAGCTCTTTGGGACGAACACGCGTTCTGTATAATTTGTTTAAGTGAATCTCACTGTCTGGAGGGTTGCGCTCTGTATGAAATTCCCTAATCAAACACAGAAAAATAGAGCCGCGAAACTGAAAGTAGCCCTTTGGGAATCGGCTCTTGCCCCTCCATCGTCCACCATGTTGACCGAACCTCCCCCTAAGTCATCTTCATCAAATGAACCCCCACCTCAATCTTCCACATCGATACCAAAGTCAACGGTTATCGACGCTGAAACCACCTTGGCCAGTCAAGTCTGCTTCTGATACAGGGCCAACACCTTCTAAGAAGCGCTCTTCGAAATCTACCTCCTGCACTTCAACACCGGCAAAGAAACAAAAGGAGGATAAGTTGCAGAGACATAGCTCTCATAAATCAACCACTGGGGACCCGCAGAAGTCTCACAAGGTGAGCAGCATGGTGATCCCTAAGGGCTCTGCACTGCCTTCAATACCGCAGTTGCACTCCCTCCCTCCCTCCCGGCACGTCAGTTCACACCAGAGCTGCCTAAGATACAACTGGTGCCCCTGATTGAGATTCTCGACTCTCCTATCAGGCAGCTGAACCCTCTGGTGTCGGAGATGAATCTGGGCCGACATCCTCCATCCGTATCACCTTCCAAAGCTGAAGACTATGTGATTATGGACGCTCATGGTATCGGCCACCGTTCTCCGTTGGCTTCCTCCTGGAATAGCGGTCACTCCGATACCGACCGTTGATACTGACCGTCGATACCGACCCAATGATCAATCCTGCTCTCCCGTCTGTGTGGATGATCAAGGTTGTTGGGATGAATATCCAATCCATTCTGATCGACACCATTCATCCCATTCACCCAGGAGATATCATTTCTCCAAACCAACCTCAGGTCTGGACTCGCCTTCCCAGTACCGATATCATCCATTGATGTACCCCCCATGGGATCATCGTCATCATACGCTGTACTGGTTTTTCTCCTTTCCTCTATCGGCATCGATGCCTTGGTTGACGCCTATGAGGCCGGATGACTGGGACCGCCATTCGACCCTGCCCCGTTCTCCACATCATCCACTCCCTTCCGCAATCCTCTCCAAGTCACTATTATCTCCTCCACCTAACCTCCTCCTTGTCCACCGTCTACTCCACCACCATTACCATTCATTCTGATGGAGCCTTCCATACCAATACCGACTTAGGGAGCTGGGTCACATTCTGAAACCTCTCCGGTCGTTTCCGAAGCCGACCAGTCTGAAGATGAGACCTCACCTGGAGATACCTCTCTGAAACATAAGGTCTCCAAGGACCTCCCAATTTCCCCATCCGAGGACTTGTCTTCGTATGGAGATCTCATTAAGAGAATGGTTCATTTGTTGGGTCTATCATCCAACCTCAGCCATCAATATTGGACACAGTTTATAATGTGGTCCAGATGGACACGTTGACATCAATCTCCCTTCTGATGTCGAAGGTCCTCCTTCGCGTGGTGAAAGCTCCCTGGGAGAAGCCCTCATCCGCACTGGTGTTGACCAGGAGGCTACATGTACCAAGTACAAGAGAAGGGAGCAGAATTCCTCCATGTACCTCCGAAACCTAATTCCATGGTCGTCTCTTCTTCCAGGAACAGACATACTCACATGACTTCCTCCGACAAGGAAAGCAAGAAGCTTGATGCCTTTGGGAGACGTTTTTATTCAGCGGGTGTCCTGGGAATCAAAACATCCAACTATGTCACATGCATGAGTAGATACCAATATGCATTATGGCAACAACTTACAGATGTTCTACCGTCTCTTTCGGATGAGACACGTCAGACAACCAGGAGCCTGCAAATGGAGGGCACGGTTCTGGCAAAGCACCTCCTGAATTCGTCGAAACATCCACTTCTCCAGAACTATGTCTTCAGCGGTAGCTTTTTGTAGGCACTCCTGGCTGCGCAGCACCTCTTTACCACCTGACACCAGGGCTTACATTGAAGACCAGCCCTTCGATGGGGAGGGCCTATTTCATTCCTGCACTGACTTGGCCCTTCAGGAAATGGACAAGAGCATAAAAGCCTCAAAATCCTTGGGTGTTTCAGCTCCCTCCAAACCATACCGCCAATGTTCCTGGTCCTGTTATGCTTCCAGACGTCCATACAATAAGCCATCTCCTGAGGGTATCTGGAGACCTCGTCAGTCCCCCACGGGCCAACACCAACATTACCAGTATCCTGCGAAGTCCAAATATGGCTCGCAACAACAGCAGCCCAGGGCCAAACTTCAGAAGACGCCCAAACAGGGCCTTTGACTTGCCCAACTTAGCACCACAGACTCCACATGCCTTTCTCCAATCCCCCCTACCTGGTGGACCATCACTACGGACCGATGGGTCTTGTCTATACTGTCCTTGGGGATATTTTTTTTAATAATACTTTTGATTTATTGATCGCTTCTTCCCACACACCTCTGGGCTCAAAGTGATTCACAGTTACCCAGTTTTGACAATGGACTAACAATATTCATGCGGGAATAGGGGAGACAACACACATATAATTATTAAGCACACACTGTAGCCACTTGGGAGGATTTGTCTGCAGGCTGAATCAGACGTGAACCAACGGCATTTTTCTTCTGCCAGCTGGCTGATGACGTCAGGATTTGTGATGTTGCATTGTCACACTGCCACCGCCTGTTTTTGATCAAATTTGTGGACTTTCTGGTATTGCCTGTTTTCCTGGCCACCCCTTCCTATCCCCTTCTTCACCAGGAGGTCACCTCCCTCCTAGCAAAAGATGCAATGGAATGAATGCCAAAGGTGTATGAGGGGACAGGTTTTTACTCCCATTACTTTGCTGTTCCCAAACGGAACAGGGGCCTACATCCAATCTTAGACCTACGTGGCCTGAACACCTTTGTGGAGTACCGCAAATTCAAAATGACATCCCTGCAAGTCTTCACCAAGACAATGGTGGTGGTGGCGGCTCATCTTCATCTACAAGGAATCACCACCTTTCCTTACATAGATGATTGGATCTTGGTGGCAGATTCTGCAGAGCTCCTGGACAACCACATCTCCCAGACGCTCCATATCCTATCCTCCCTGGCCCTGCAGGTCAATTGACCAAAGTCCAATTTGCAACCCACACAAGAGGTGCAGTTCATAGGGGCAGTTCTCGACTCTATGACATGCATGGCTTATCTTCCTGCAGACAGAGCAGCAATCTTAGCATTGCTTGCGATGGAGGTGAGGACACACACCTGGTCCATGGCCCTCCAGGTTCAATGTTTGTTGGGCCATATGTCGGCCACCACATCCGTCCTGCTGTTCACCAGACTCCACATGAGACCTCTTCAGATGTGGTTTCTGCAGCACTTCAAAACCTGTCAAATGTCCCAATCCATCCATCACCAGCCCCCAGCGAATGTCTGAAACTCCCGGGTGTGGTGGACACTCGTATCCAACCTGACCCAGGGTGCACTCTTCCACTCACCGAGACCAAGTCTCACACTTACCACCAACACGTCCCTGTGGGGATGGAGAGCCCATCTCAATAGCTTATGTGTCGGTTATCCGTGGGATGCTCCCACTTCAACCAAACACATCAATTTCCTGGAACTGTTGGCGATCAGGCTGGCATTCAGGTCCTCCCAGCCCATACTCCAGGGGCACTGTATAGCTGTCCTGACGGACAATACTATGGCGCTCAGCTATGTCAACCGTCAAGGTGGGACAGTGTCCCGGAGCCTATGCTATCTGGCATTTGTCCTCTGGGAATGGTGTATACACAACAACATCTTCCCTGTGGCCACTCACATTCCAGGGACCTGCAATGTGAAGGCAGACCTTCTCAGCAGGGGTCTCACTCAGCATCACGAGTGGGAGCTGAACTGGACTTACCTTCATCCCCTCTTTCAAAAATGGGGCAGTCCTCAGATAGACATTTTCGCCTCCAGAAAGAATGCAAACTGTCCTTTCTTCTGCAGCTGGGGAGGGGGGGGAGCAGACCCTCTCTCTCTAGGAGACGGCCTCCTCTACCCATGGGGACAGGCACTCATTTATATGTTTCTTCCTCTACCCCTACTCCTACGGGTAGTTCAGAAACTAGCCAGGCTCATGCCAAACTGTTTCTTAATGGCTCCGTGGTGGCCCAGGCAACCCTAGTTCACCACTCTTCTTTGCCTCATGAGAGGCAGGTACTACCACTTCCCCAGGGTACCGGATCTCCTCCTTGCGGAGAGCAGAATGCTACTTTACATCAGCGTAGACAGCCTGAAACTGACGGCCTGGCGAATACTTCGATAATGTTCTCTGATCAAGTCTCAGAGGCCCTGCTGAATGTTCGAAAGGCATCCACTCGTCTTTCCTATCAGAGAAAGTGGCTTAGATTCATATCCTTCTTACAGTCTTCAACCACTGCGCCAAAATCCTCGTGTTCTTCCTATCGCTCGCTGACCAGGGACTTTGCCACTCTTCCATCAGGGTCTGTTTGGCAGCTATTTCTGCCTACCACGACAACCTGGATGGTTATTCTGTCTTTGTGCATCTTGTGTCAAAGAAGTTTCTTCGGGGTCTCATGCGCTTGTATCCTCCTGTAACTGCCCCCACGCCATTGTGAGATTTGCCATTGGTGATCCGTCATCTCATAAGAAAACCGTTTGAACCTATGGCAACCTGTGCCCTTCAGTATGCCGCATGGAAGACTGCGTTCTTGGTGGCGATTACATTGGCCAGGAGGGTCAGCAAACTGATGGCACTACGCCATGATCCTCCATACCTAGTCTTTCTGCCAGACGGAGTGCATCTGGTGCCGGACATTTCCTTTCTACCAAAAATAGTTTCTGAATTTCATTTGAACTCAGAAATATTCCTGCCAGATTTCTTTCCATGCCCTGAGGGGGAAGAACAATGTCTTCTTCACACCCTTGATGTTAAAAGGGCGCTTCTCTTCTATCTAAACCAGACTTGGCCTACTAGAAAGGACAACACCCTGTTCCTTTCATACTCCACTGCCTCTCTAGGGTCACAGATTTCGGCTCAACGCCTGTCCAAATGGATTATTTGTCAGGACAATAAGGTTGTGCTACTTGTTAGCAAAGCACCCTCTCCCTGTTCGCTTGAAGGCGCATTCTACTAGATCGATGGCACCCTCCACAGCTTTTCTGAAGGGCACATCTCTGTCCTCTTTCTGTAGAGCTGCCACATGGTCCACATCAACCATATTCATTAAACATTACGCACTAGACGTTCGTGCGCAACATAAAGTCAATCTGGGTCATTTGGTTCTGTCCTCTGTAGCGTGCTGTGTCTGACAGCGCCCACCTCCAGGTGAGCCACTGCTTTTCAATCTCCCATAGGTGTGATGCACAGAGACCACAAAGAAGACAATCAGGTTGCTTACCTGTAACTGATGATCTTTGAGTGGTCATCTGTGCAGTCACACTGCCCGCCCATCCTTCCCCACTGCTGTCATCCTCAGTTGTTTATCTCACATGGCTTTGGTTGACATCGGTCAGAAGGAACTGGTGGGATGTCTGCACCCCACCCCCTTGGGCATGCGCAATAGTGGTTCCTGCGCAGGCTCATGGTGGAGGTGCGAAAATCCCGTTGTGAGCTTTGTACAACACCGATTGGATCAGCACAGGTGCACTAGATCCCGTAGGTGTGACTGCACAGATGACCACTCGAAGATCAGTTACAGGTAAGCAACCTGTTTTTCTGTGAAGGTACAGGGAAAAAAGAGCAGGATAAACATTAAAGCGGAAAACTACTGCTAAACTGACATGATGATCCCTCTGATCTCTATGCAAGCGGATATAATTTGTCAGGATTGTAACTACTGGCATAACTACACTCACTTTCAGCAGAAACTTTACAAACATTCCAAGCAACTGCACAACATTCACTAGCGTCAGTGATTCCAAATGTGGTTACTGTACTGGAATTGCTAAATTTCTTATCTTTCATCTAGTTTCCATCTTTGTACAGGTGATGTGGAGGCATACAATTCTTGGTAAAGATGTTTTCCTATTAAAAGCTTTCATTATAATGAAAATCTAAAATCCTGAGCGTAAGCCTTCACAGTCACCTACCTGACCATCATATAAGTGACAGAAGCCACGGATAATCTTCTGTTTATACAGCTGGTCTGCTTTCAGCTCCATACGCCGAATAGTCTGCATAGTCCTATAGTACTGCAGACCTTGCTCTCGAGTCATAACTGTTGTAGTTGGTGGACCCTCCTCCAAGCGATGGAGATCACATTTCTGGAAGTGGAAAATATTTATTTAAAACATTTATTAGCTACCTTGCTTCCTTGCAGAGCTCAAGGCAGCTTACAGGAGAAACAAAATGCATAAAATAGAATGCATAAAAATACATAAAATCAAAATCTGAAATCACAATTTAGGACTGCTTTAATCAAATACAGTCCTAAATAAAACTGTGACAAACAGTCCCTTCTAATCTTTTAGTACAAAGAATTTTTGTATAAAAGTTCCTCTTGGCCTGGGAGGGAGAAAAGACAGATACAATATTATGGCTGATAGCAACTCAGGGTAGGGCAGGTGAATTTGCAGTGAGGACAAGGTATTGGAGTGACTGAAAGTTTAAATCCCCACCATGCCACTGCAGCACCAAACCTTGAGAGATCCAAATACGTCTCCCACATAATATGTAGCTTTACTCTACTACAAGCATTTAAAGTTTAATATTTACTAGATGCAGACTAGTCCTTAAGCAAATCAGAATATAGCACCTCTTTACACATCTCACAGCATTCATAGGCTTCTGACCACTGTGTCTATAAAGGATCAGTTGTAATTTGAAAAAGCTGCAGTTTCATGCTGATCTGGTTACTTGCCGCTCTGAACCTGCCATGGCAGTAAGCATCGTTTTCACTGGCTGGATAGACCAGATTCATTTCTGGATTTGATGATATCTTCAGTGTCCACAAGATAAGAGCAGGGAGTCCCTGCATCTTAGATCTGGCACTGAATCACCTTCCCTACAAGAAAGAGCTTCAGCTTTTGAGACTTTCTAGTTTAGGAAAAAAGTTGACTAAAGGGCAACATGACAGAGGTTTATAAATCATGCACTGTGTAAAGCAAGTGAGTTTAGCCCCCCCTTCCCACCTAAGAGCACACAATTAAGATTTGGAGGTAGATTCTGGACAAACAAAAGAAAGTAATTCTTCACACAACATATGATTAGCTTGTTCATTTCACTGCACCAAAACAAGTAGTGACCACTGGCTTCTACTGCCAGGATTGTGGGTTTCCTGGCCACATCTGGCTGACTGCTACTGAAAACCAGTGCAACAAAGGTATTGGAGTGACTGAAAGTTCTTTTATTGTACAATTCTGCACACAGAAGCTGTGTGCCTCATATAAGCAGGGCTTAGCATTCACAAAGAAAAAATACACTGCAGTAGTCCACAAGTGTACATTTGGCAATAGTCCACCTTCCATCATATTTGAAGAAGAAGAAGAGGAGAAGATTGGATTTATACCCCGCCCTTCACTACCCAATTAAATCTCAGAGCGGCTTACAAACTCTTTTCCCTTCCTCTCCCGTGAGGTAGGTGGGGCTGAGAGAGCTCTGACAGAAACCACTCTTTTTCAAGAACAGCTGTGCCAGAACTATGGCTTGCCCAAGGTCATCCAGCAGGTACAAGTGGAGGAGTGGGGAATCAAACCCGATTCTCCCAGATTAGAGTCCGCTAACCCAAGAACAAGCTGAATTTATTTAACTACTGGGGGCTAAGGAATACTGAAGGTCCTATCCCTTTAAGAAAAAAGGATCAGTCAACTACAATGAATGCTAAACTAAACTTGATGAAGACCATTTAGCCTGCATTTCTAAAAATACTTGAAAATTTAAAGGTAAAAGCTCTTTACATTTTTTTTAAATTGCCTTTTGAAGGTTGGGCAGATTCAGATGTAGAAAGATTTGGTTGTATACAATACAATATTTTGCAAGCAGCAAATAGGTTAACACAGGGCTTTTTTCTGGGGGAATGTGCCAGAACAGAATTCCAGAACCTCTTCGACAAAATTATTTAAAAAATGTTCATGAGTTTTAAGTATACAGACTGAAAACTTCATTTTGCTCTTGAGAGTTCCAGGACCTCCTCCCCGCCCCCAAAAAGCTCTCAACACCATTCTTTATACTGCCTTGTATGTGACATTAATTGCATAAAGTAAAACAACCAAGCAGCTTACCTTAATGTCAAATGAAGCCTCATTTGCAAAATCTGCGTAGTTACGAGATGCAACAACCAAACGGGCAGCCTTTTGATTATAAAGGGAAGGGGTGGAAAGAAGTTCAGATGGTTTTTAAACTTCAAAAAGGCATTCACAGCAACCCCAAGATAAAGAACATTCCAACTTCAATGCCAAATAATTTAAAATGATTTGTAAGTTTGTAATATATATTCCACAAACAGCATTTGCAGACAAAAAGAAGTTACATACTGAGCATCATCACGAACTATCTTCTTTCAGGATTTTGTGAAGAACAGGCTTTCCCCAGAAGTCAGTTAAAGTCTGTCCAATAAGTCCTGCTGACAGTGCATTCTACCTATCAAGTCCACACAGTGATAGCTACAGCACATGCCCTTCTAAGCTATGCTCCCCCATCCTCCAAAACAGACTGCCCATGAAGACTATATTGCCTTTCAGTCATTTTCTGAGTGACTGCTACTGGGCATAAGCTACCTTGAGCTGCAGATACATTGGGACATAAACTGTTACATTAAAAAAGCCAAAGGAAGGCTTAAACATATATAATTTATACCTCTTCTGCCATGCAGGCAGTCTAGAACAAATAGGTGGCTCATAATTGGTGAGTCTTACTTTCAGCCAAGCCTGGTTCCTAAAGCAGCTCAAAATAATTCAAATGCATCATAAAGATACAGTACTGTATCTACTCAAAAGGACAATGACTTCAAATACGAAACAATCCCACTAAAAAGGGTTATACATAGAATTCTTTTTAATTACTGTACACAACTGTAACTTGTATGCAAACGTAAGATAGTCCTCTCTAATCTTGATAACACATGGGGGGGGGGGCAGAAACCTGCTCTTCCTTTTAGGCAGACAGGATATATTAATGTTGCCGTGATTGTCCTTTCAGATCACCGATAGTGGATGGCACAGCCCAGGTTCCAGGCTATTTCTTCTGTGGGCAGGGCACAGAGGAACCTCCAGTTGGACTCACGCCAATCCACATTTGCTACAAACACGTGACTGTTTCCTATGCTTGCCAGTTCAGGTTTAGTTGCACTGACATTTGTACTCGCATCATGCATATGGACAGAACTCTGTATGCTTGACATGAATCTGATAGGCATCATGCAAAAATATTACAGAACTGGAGCAAGCTGGACTTTAGTCCAGTCAGTTGTCTGCTAACCTTTCCTCTCCACTCCACAGTGCCAGATCCCATGCACTGCCTTCCTGATCCATATCATGTCCAAAATTTTCAACCTAGCTGTGCCTGCATTAGCTTTCCTTATTTCAGATCACCGTAATTCCATAAAAGCTTAACCAACACCCTTCATTCCAAACTGCTTCTGTGCTGCTTAAATATGCTTTTTTAAAAAATCTGGCAATCTTAAATGCAGAAGAGAGACCAACATGTGCAACAGATGACCAGAGGAAGTTAAAGAAAGCAGATACAAAGGGTTTGTGGTAAAGGGTTGTTAAGTGACAAACACAGTAAAGGAAACAAGGGAAAGGACAAAAGATGGCATAAAACCAGTAATGTGGCTTTCAGGAATTAGCACTGATCACTTCTTAATATGCTTTTAATGGCTTACTAGTATTCAAAATTAGTTTCTATGTGTGTGTTCAGGTGGCCACTTGCTGCACTTGTGAATACAAACCAGGGTCTATTAAGTACTTCTGGATTATTAGGTTAGGGTCCTTTGTACACAAAACTGGCCTATCTATGGCACAGAAAAAAAGCAAAGAATTAAGACACAGATGTGAAAGTGTTAGAACAGGTGATGTTCTTCCCTCTCTATGAATACTTTATGGAACTAGGTCATAATCTGTATGCTGGTAGAGCTCCCACCAATTATAGTTGTACGGCAATATTCTACAAGTTCAAACACTGATTACTAATCACTTTCATTCCACATGCTGTTTTGTGCACTCACAGAACATGCACTTAGGGAATGTTAAATTTTATACTTAGCTACACAAGCCAAACAGCCAAAGAAAAATAACGTACTATAATTTATCAGAGTGTATATACTACATTAGGTTTTTTAACTTATGGACTTAAAAAGTGAAAATAAGAAACTCTTGTTAGATGAAGCACATCATGCATTCCAGGACCCTTTTTAGTGGACCACTGAAAACATTCTAGACATACATTTATTTCAGTCTGTATTTTATAAACCTGATCATGGCTTATAGTATGGCTATATTTAAAGTTTCCACCTTCATGGAAAGGGGAAAATTTCTAGATTCTTCTGATTTGAGGTAGCAATAGCACCAAAGTGCTACTGATCAAAAGCCAGGATTGTGCAAAACTAATAAAAAAATAATAATTATGAAATAGATCAGAATGGAATACAAAACTGTATATGGTCAGTTAAAAAGAGGAAACAACATACAGTTAAAATAACAATGTGAGCCTTACCTCACTAACAGCTCCCTAAAGTAGGAGAATTAGGAAAGAACAAAAACAGGGAAAATGTCAGCTACTATCATATACAGATCCAGGAAAAATTATTAATCAATTAATTTTAATCACTAAATGTAATTAGCTAGGCCAAGCTCCTATTTACTACCATTCAGCAGTACACACTTATCTATGAAAGAAAGCAAACTTAACTTTTGATCTTTTTTTTTAAAAAAAAATTGGCATGTCATACTAATTCCAGCAACAACAAAGTGACAAATTAAAAACAGCAGAGAGCAATGCCCAGTACTCAAAAGATTGTTTGAAAGTCTATATGGATGTATGTTCCATAGAGGAAAGTCTTAACTGTGTGAAGTACTCCTTACACAAGCTGAAGATTCTACAATACTGGACTGCCAGAGGGAATTCAATGGAAAATTGATCTTAAAATTATAGAACTTGTCTTCAAATTCAAAAATTATAATAAAGGATGTCCTACTGAGAAAAGCATGAAGCAAAAACACAAAAGATTCCCAGATCCATGTACACTCAAATGCTGAATGCTATTTTCAAAACTTAAAAAAATATATATCAGTGATACTCAGTGACGCAGAAGCCACCTGTGGATCTCTGACATGCCACACATAGTTCTTCTGAGCACCATTCCTCAATGTGGCACCTGCTCCATGTTTCAGAAAAGATGGCAAGGCCCTTTCCTGGTGGGGCTTGTGATTAGCAGTTGGTCCCTCCCATCCTGAAACAGCTACCCATTCCTCAACTGGCAAGCTGTAAGCCTCCCTTAGGGGCAGGCATTATGCCAGAGCTGGATATAAATGTAGCTCTTTGGTTGATAGTAAGTGCAAATGTGGCTCTCCATGAGCCATGGAGTGAGTACCACTGATATAGATGCTATATCTGTACATTACTCTGTGTGTGCATGTGTTTGTGTGAGAAAATGTGTGTGTGTAAATGAGGGCAGAAGGCAATGCATGCAGAAGGAAAACAAACTAGGACAACCAAAACAGTACAGGGAACAGAGGAACAGTTAAGACAGAAGCTGATTATTGGTCAGTTAGTCTTGCAAATCAAGCAAAGCCTAACACTTTCATGGGAATTTAAAACTGACTAGTAAAGCTAGTCATGCTCCCTCATGGATCACTGCCTTGTCGTGGCGAGGGGGCTTGCGTGGTTCGATGAGGCTGTGGGCTATGCCGTGGAGGGCCACCCAGGACGGACAGGCCACAGCAGAGAACTCAGACCAAGCGTGATCCCCTGGAGAAGGAAATGGCAACCCACTCCAGTATCTTTGCCAAGAAAACCCCATGGATAGTAACAAAAGGCTAAAAGATATGACGCCGGAAGATGAGCCCCTCAGGTCGGAAGGTGTCCAATATGCTACTGAGGAAGAGCAGAGGACAAGTACGAGTAACCCCAGAAAGAGTGAAGCGGCTGGGCCAAAGCCGAAAGGACGCTCAGTTGTGGATGTGTCTGACGGTGAAAGGAAAGTTCGATGCTGCAAAGAACAATACTGCATAGGAACCTGGAATGTAAGATCTATGAATCAAGGTAAGCTTGACGTGGTCAAAAATGAGATGGCAAGAATGAACATCGACATCTTGGGAATCAGTGAACTAAAGTGGACAGGAATGGGCGAATTTAACTCAGAAGACCATTATATCTACTACTGTGGCCAGGAATCCCATAGAAAAAATGGTGTGGCCTTTATAGTCAACAAGAGAGTGAGAAAGGCAGTATTGGGATACAATCTCAAAAATGACAGAATGATCTCGGTCCGAATCCAAGGCAAACCATTCAATATCACAGTAATCCAAGTCTATGCCCCAACCACTGCTGCAGAAGAGACTGAAGTGGACCAGTTCTACGAAGACCTACAACAGCTCGTAGAACTAACACCAAAAAATGATGTCCTCATCATCATAGGGGACTGGAATGCTAAAGTAGGAAATCAAAAGGTAACCGGAATAACAGACAAGTTTGGCCTTGGAGAACAAAATGAAGCAGGGCAAAGGCTAACAGAGTTTTGTCAAGAGAACACGCTGGTCATAGCAAACACCCTTTTCCAACAACCTAAGAGGCGTCTCTACACATGGACATCACCAGATGGGCAACACCGAAATCAGATTGACTATATAATTTGCAGTCAAAGATGGAGAAGCTCTATCCAGTCAGTAAAAACAAGACCTGGAGCTGACTGTGGCTCAGATCATGAGCTACTCATTGCAAAATTCAGACTTAAATTGAAGAAAGTTGGGAAAACCACAAGGCCATTCAGATTTGACCTAGATCACATCCCCGATGAATATACAGTAGAGGTGAAGAATAGGTTTAAGGGACTAGATTTGATAGACAGAGTGCCTGAAGAACTATGGACAGAGGTCCGTGACATTGTAAAGGAGGCAGCACTCACCGCCATCCCAAAGAAAAAGAAATGCAAAAAAGCAAAGTGGCTGTCTGATGAGGCTTTACACATAGCAGAGGAAAGAAGGAAAGCTAAAGGCAATGGGGAAAAGGAAAGATTTGCCCAACTGAATGCAGATTTCCAGAGAACAGCAAGGAGAGATAAGGAGGCTTTCCTGAATGAACAATGCAGAGTAATAGAGGAAAACAATAGATTGGGAAGGACTAGAGATCTCTTCAAGAAAATTGGAGAAATCAAGGGAACGTTCCATGCAAAGCTGGCCATGATAAAGGACAAAAACGGTAGGGACCTAACAGAAGCAGAGGAGATTAGGAAAAGATGGCAAGAATACACAGAAGAACTATACAAGAAGGACCTCGATGTCCTTGACAACCACGATGGTATAATCACTGACCTCGAGCCAGACATCCTGGAAAGCGAAGTTAAATGGGCCTTAGAAAGCATTACTAACAACAAAGCTAGTGGAGGTGATGGTATCCCAGCTGAGTTATTCAAAATCTTAAAAGAAGATGCTGTTAAAGTGCTGCACTCAATTTGCCAACAAATTTGGAAAACACAACAGTGGCCACAGGATTGGAAAAGGTCAGTTTACATTCCAATCCCAAAGAAGGGCAACGTCAAGGAATGTTCAAACTATCGCACAATTGCACTCATTTCACACGCTAGCAAGGTCATGCTCAAAATCCTACAAGCTAGGCTCCAACAGTACGTGGATAGAGAACTGCCAGAAGTACAAGCTGGGTTTCGAAGAGGTAGAGGAACTAGAGATCAAATTGCCAACATTCGCTGGATTATGGAGAAAGCAAGAGAGTACCAGAAAAACATCTACTTCTGCTTCATTGACTATGCTAAAGCCTTTGATTGTGTGGATCACAATAAATTATGGCAGGTTCTTAAAGAGATGGGAGTACCGGACCACCTCACCTGTCTCCTGAGAAACCTGTATAAGGGTCAAGAAGCAACAGTTAGAACCGGATATGGAACAACTGATTGGTTTAGCATAGGAAAAGGAGTACGACAAGGATGTATATTGTCACCTTGCTTATTTAATTTATATGCCGAGTACATCATGCGAAATGCTGGCCTGGATGAATCACAAGCTGGAGTTAAGATTGCTGGGGAAAAGATCAATAACCTCAGATATGCAGACGATACCACTCTGATGGCAGAAAGTGAAGAGGACCTAAAGAGCCTCTTGCTCCGGGTGAAAGAGGAGAGCGCAAAAGTGGGCTTGAAGCTCAACATCAAAAAAACTAAGATCATGGCATCTGGCCCCATCACTCCTTGGCAAATAGAAGGGGAAGTCGTAGAAGTAGTGACAGACTTCACGTTCCCTAGGATCTCAGATCACTGCAGATGGTGACTGCAGCCATGAAATTAAAAGACGCCTGCTCCTTGGGAGGAAAGCGATGGCAAACCTAAACAGCATGATAAAAAGCAGAGACATCACCTTGCCAACAAAAGTCCGCATGGTCAAAGCAATGGTATTCCCCGTAGTAATGTATGGCTGCGAGAGTTGGACTATAAGGAAGGCCGAGCGCCGAAGAATAGATTCTTTTGAACTATGGTGCTGGAGAAGACTCTTGAGAGTCCCTTGGACTGCAAGGAGATCAAATCAGTCAATCCTAAAAGAAATCAACCCTGACTGTTCCCTGGAAGGCCAGATCCTGAAGCTGAAGCTCAAATACTTTGGCCACCAAATGAGAAGGGAGCATTCACTGGAGAAGACCCTGATGCTGGGAAAGATTGAAGGTCAAAGAAGAAGGGGACGGCAAAGGATGAGATGGTTAGACAGTGTCATCGATGCAACAAACATGAAATTGAGCAAACTTCAGCGGACAGCGGAAGACAGGAGGGCCTGGCGTAATCTGGTCCATGGGGTCGCGAAGAGTCGGACTCGACTGTGCGACTGAACAACAGTAAAGCTACCTATGAATCTATTTCCTTTCCCAATCCCCACTTCACCCAGTTTCTAAACAATTCACTTCTTCTGTCTCTGCATCCATACCACTGAAGACAGTAGCTCTGTCAACATGACATGCACATTACATAGGATCAATGTAAACAGAGAACAGTAAGACAGTACATTGGCCTCATCCTTTGCCTACAGCCAAGGATGCTGGTCCTGCCACCCTTCTATACATATTCACCTCACACAGGCACAGCAGATCAGCAATAGTATGCACACAGAATCCATTCCTGTGATCAGAACCTCTGCACATAAATATATGAACTTTCCATACTCATATTAAATCTTGCTGAAACAAATCTGGTATACCAACACGTAATGTATAATGTCTGCTAAAGTAAAACTACCAATTTAGATTAATGCAGCAGCCACACAACCCAGCACATTTGTGTGTGTGTATTAAGTGCCATCAAGTCACCTCTGACTTATGGTGACCCCAGAAGTTAAGGACCTCCAAAACATCCTATGATTAACAGCCTTGCACAGATCTTGCAAACAAACGGCCTGGAGGGCAAGAACCAGCCCATTTAGGGTTCTTATCCAGCCCATGGGCAACTGAGCAGAAACCAGTCCGAATGTGAACCAGAAGGGCCTATATTAGGGTATTATACCCCTTGCTGAGGCCCCTCCCTTACCCAAACGTGGGCCCTCCCTAGAACCTTCCCTCAGATCTCCAGGGATTGCCCAACCTGCAGCTGGCAACCATAAGGGGCGAGGAGGGCTAGTCTGGCCCCGAGCTCTGCACAGCCAGTCCCGTTAGAGCCTGCCAACTGCCCCTGGCCATGGTGCTGGGCCGAGACATGCTGCCTTTCACTGCCACCTCCAGCCAAGCATGTTGGGCTCCCGCCTCTGCCACCTGGAGTGTCAGGCAGTAGCTCTCTGTGCTGTGCAAAACTTCATGTGCATATGAGCAAAGGGTGATTAGTTAGGTGCTGAGGAGGAGTGTGGGTCACAGTCAGTGGCAAAATATCTCCAGTGCCTGGTATTACACTTTATGGCACACATGGCCCAGCCCAACAAAGTGTAATTTATGTCAGACCTGGCCCTTGTAACAACTGAGTTTGACACCTCTGCTTTAACTTACAGGTACCTCAATTGTGTCTAGTGCTCAACTGTTTAACTCCTATCTAAACATCATAAATTATATCCATAAAAGATCCTGAACAGTTAGAGCACTGGACTGGGGCGATCCAGGTTCAATCCCCATTTCACTGCTTCAGCCATGAAGTCTACTGGACTAATCGCATTGTGTCAGGGTCATCACGAGGAGAAAATGGGGGGGGGGGGGAGAAGCCATTTATGTCAACTCCTTGAAAAGAAAAGAGAGATATAAATTTTGAAAATCATTCAAGAAAGTCACTCTCTCACACAGTCGAGATGAAGCAAATAAGCTCCCCTGAGGCCAATGAGAGCTGCAAGCCAAGTTACAGCATGGAATCTTTATGGTGAAAGACCCACCAAACTTACATATAAATATCCAAATACCTCCCCAGAGAACATAAACCCATGATTTGTTATTTCCATATGCCAACTAAGTGTATTTGCATATACTTTCACTCATCTTCAGTGGGGGCCTATTTTGCTGCATCTGGACTGTCAGGTACAAGGGCTGCATCCACACAACACTGGATATTGTGCTAGAGCAACTGGATTTTCATATCCGCACAGGAAGATACTTATTTATTCCATTTGTATCCCCGCAAACATACACTTGTGAATTATGTTTTCTCACTGAAGCCATAATCAAGGGGACAAACTTGTCCAGTACTTATGCATCTTGACTCTAAATGGCCCTTCCTGACAACAACTCACCCCCTATAAGTAATGGCTGAGAAGGTTCTGTTTCACTGTATCTGAGGAAGTGTGCTTGTGCACAAAAGCTTATACTGTGAATAAATCTTAAGGTGCCACTGTACTCAGATTTTGTCCAGTGGATGTAAGACACCCACCCACAACCTGCCAGTTGGCACATGAACACAGCATTACCACCTACTTCCTTATGCTTCCTTACCGGGAGAAGGACACAGCCTCTTTTCAAGAGAAAACACCAATGTCCAAAATAGAAGAGACATGGGATTGTTAAAGGACACAAATTGAAGTCAAATGACTATGTGAAAAGGCCTCATTTTATATCTATTCCTTCCATCTAGGTCCGTGTGAATCCCCCCCCCCCAAAAAAAACCAGAATACAATTCCAACCCATCCCCTCCGTCCCCCCGCAGACTGAATGGATGAAGAAAATAACTGTTAAGACCATAAGAGAAGCCATGTTGGATTAGGCCAGTGGCCCACCCAGTCCAACACTCTGTGTCACGCAGGGGCCAAAACCCAGGTGCCATCAGGAGGTCCACCAGCGGGGCCAGAAGCCCTCCCACTATAGCGCCCCCCAACACCAAGATGACAGAGCAACACTGCCCCACACAGAGTGTTCCCTCTATACCTTGCGAGTAATTGCCACTGGCGGGCTTCTACTCCACTCCCCTCTTGAAGCTGATGACAACATAACTGTGCGGGGAGCCGCCATTGGCGTTAGGACACCACCGCCGCCAGGGGAGGGGGAAGAGCGCAGGGTTCAAATTACTCGAGGAAGGACCCCCGATCCACTCGGCCTCTCCCGCCCCCCCCGCGCCGCTATTTCTAATTTTTCATTCTATTTCTCCTTTTTAACCCCCTCCCAGTGACCTTGCAAGGAGAAGCGACTGGCTCAAGGTCACACGCTAGAGTCGGTACCTGAACCCGGCTCCCCGGGCTGCGGCTCCGACACCTTAACCGCCAGACTGCTCGGGCCTTTCCGACTCGGGCCCTCCTCACTCACCGGCTTGTGGGCAGCGGAGCCTCGCAGGAGACGGGAGAGCGCGGCCAGCAGCATCTTGCGCATGGAGTGCAGCGGTGACGCTCCCGCAGCCTCTCGGGGGCCCTTCCTTCGGCTCAGGCCTTCTCGCGAGCGACACCAGCGAGCCGCCTCCTCCGGTCCCGCCCGGCCCCGCCACAGCCGGGCCGATCCACAACTTGCCCGCGGTGAGCTTGGACGGAGAGGAGGCGCTCGCTGCCCCCTAGTGGATCCGCCCGGCACCGACCAAACTAGGCCGACTGGCGCCTCCCCGCCCAAGTTTCTGTTTCCGGAGTCTCTCAATCCGTCGTTGTAGCAGCGCCACCGTGTAGCGTATAGTTGGAAGGTTCTAAATTTTATCCGAAAGAACCAGAAACTTCGTTTAAGAAACGGAAGATTTCTGCCACCACCTCGTGCATGTTACGCCACGAATTATTTCTGCGGAACACCCGTATTTTTGATTCTGTGACGAGCTATGAAATGGGGCTACATACTAGGAAATACACTGTGGGCCAAACGCACAGAGCCTCCCTTTGGGGTCAAGAATAACCAAACTTTTTGTATGAGACTGAGCACCAATGGTATTTGTAACAACGATAATGGGAAATGCTCTTTAAAACACCCTGCTTTTCCTGCACTTTAGTCTTGTTTAGAACTGTCTATAAAGGATCCAAAAGGCCTTTTTAAAAGAAAAGGCTTATCTGAAATTGGTCCTAAAACCGCCTGCCAAACAGTCTCCTCCTCAGCAGAGTTATACTCTTCTATAAGTACCATTAAAAAGAATTTAGAAGAATAGAATTCTGCCTTAGACTGCACTGTTGTAGTGAGTATTTATTTATTTTGTTTGTGTCCCAATGGGGACCCAAAGTAGCTTACATTGTTCATAGAATCAGAATGTTAAGAGTTGGAAGGGACCTTGCAGGTCATCTAGTCCAACCCCCTGCACTCTGCAGGAGCATAGAAAGATGGTTGTCCAGCCTCCACTTAAAAACGTCCAGCAAAGGAGCACCCACCACCTCCCCAGGCAGTCTGTTCCACTGCTCAACCACTCTTACAGTCAGGAAAGTTTCTCCGGATATTTAGCCGTAATGACTCCCTTGTAATTTCCACCCATTAGATCTAGTCTTGCAGTCCGGAGTAAGAGAGAATAGATCTGCTCCAGCTTCTACATGACAGCCCTTCAAATATTTGAAGACTGCAATCATGTCCCCTCTAAGCCTTCTCTTTCCCAGGCTAAACATACCCAGCTCTTTCAGCCTTTCCTCCTAAGACTTGGATTCCAACCCTCCCACCATCCTGGTTGCCCTCTTCTGGACACCCTCCAGCATGTCAACATCCTTCCTAAAATGTGGTGCCCAAAACTGGACCCAGTACTCCAGGTGAGGCCTGACCATAGCAGAATAGAGTGGAACTACCACCTCCTGTGATCTGGACGCAATGCTTCTGTTAATGCATCCTAAGATTGCATTAGCTTTCTTCACAGCCACATCACACTGCAGGCTGCATCAGCTTGTGATCAACTAGAACACCCAGATCCCTTTCACATGTGCTGCTGTCAAGCCAAATCCCTCCCATTTTATATCTGTGCCTTTGATTTTTTGTACCTAAGCGCCTGACTTTGCACTTATTTCTATTGAAGTTCATTTTATTTGTCACAGCCCACTGTTCCAGCCTATCTAGATCATTTTGAATCCTGACTCTTGTCTTCTTCAGAATTAACAATCCCACCCAGTTTTGTGTCATCTGCAAATCTTTTTTTTTTTTTTGGGTAAATACAATTTATTATTGGATATCACAAGATCATACAATTTAAACATACCAATACATACCCATTTTTTCTTTTTTCCCTTCTCCCCCCACATCAGGCTTCCAGCACTGCTCCAACCCCATTAATATCTCTCTTATTCCATTACAATTGCTTCTAATCTTACTTTCTCTTACTAACAGTAACAATACATAAGTCTAATTCTCTTTCTATTTCTTCTTAATAACTGTCAAAGCTAATCAAACCACTTTTAATGTCCCAATTTTTCAACAAATATTTTTGAAAGTCTTTCCAGTCTTTAAAAAAAGTTTCGTCTTCTTCGTTGTTTAACTTTCTTGTTAACTTGTCCATTTCCGCCAAGAACAACGTTTTTTTGATCCATTCCCATGTTTCAGGTACTTTATCTTGTTTCCAACATTGAGCAAAAGTCAGTCTTGCTGCTGTAGTCAAGTACCATAATAGTGTTCTGTTGGCTACATTTGTTTCTTCCATTTTAAGACCTAACAATAACATCTGTGGGTCTTTCTTAAAAGTACAATTCAAAATTTTTTGAATCTCACTGTGGATCTCTGTCCAATACTTTACTGCTTTATCACATGTCCACCACATATGGTAAAAAGACCCTTCATGTTTCTTACATTTCCAACATTTGTTAGACATACTCTCATTTATAATAGCAATTTTTTTGGGCGTCATATACCATCTATACATCATTTTATAACAATTCTCTTTAACATTTACACAAGTTGATATTTTCATTGACTTTTTCCACAAGTATTCCCAAGATGTCATTAATATCTCTGTATTAACATTCACAGCCCATTTTATCATTTGCTCTTTTACAACTTCATCTTCAGTATACCATTTCAATAAAACCTTGTACAGTTTAGAAATCATTTTTTTCCTCTCTCAAACCATACAATTTCAATTTCAATATTCTTTTCTCTAAAACCATATTCTCTTTTATCGGTCTTAAATAAGTCATAAATCTGTCTATACTTCAACCAATCATATTCAAATTCAATATCAAATCTATCTTTTAACACAAAATTTTTCCCTTCAGATTTTAAGAGATTTTTATACGGTAGCCAGTCTAGTCCTTGGTTTCTTGAATATGGATTAATCACTTCCGCTGGTACAATCCAAAGTGGTCTTTCTTCTGAGAAGAATTTTCTATATTTCATCCATGTCTCGAACAGTGATTGTCTTACAAAGTGGTGTTTAAAAAATTTGTCCATTTTTACTTTTCCATACCATAAATATGCATGCCATCCGAATTTATTGTCATGCCCTTCCAGGGCTAATAACTTTTTATTCTCCAGAGTAATCCACTGTTCTAACCATGTTAAACAGACGGCATCATAATAAAGTCTTAGATTTGGTAGTTGTAGGCCTCCTCTCTCTTTTGCATCACACAAAATTTTCATTTTAATCCTTGGCTTTCTTCCTGCCCATACAAATTTGGATAGTTCTTTCTGCCACGAATCCAATATTTTCCTTTGTTTTAATATTGGAATAGTCTGAAAAAGAAACATCAAACGCGGCAAGATATTCATTTTTACAGTCGCGATTCTTCCCATCAATGATAAATTCAAAGTGTCCCATTTCTTCATATCTTGCTGAATCTTGTGCCACACTTTTTCATAATTATTTTTAAACAAGTCAATGTTTTTCATGGTTAATTCAATTCCAAGATATTTAGTCTTTGTGACCACTTCACATTGTATTTTCTCTTGAAGATCTATTTGTCTTTGTTTCGTCATATTTTTGCACAACACTTTGGTTTTACTTTTATTAACATAAAATCCCGCAACTGAACCAAATTCTTCAATTTTTTCCATCAATTGTGGTATTTTCTCAATTGGGTCTTGTATCATAAACATTACATCATCTGCAAATGCCCTGTATTTATAAGCAAAACCTTTCACTGTCAAACCTTCAATATTATTATCTTTTCTTATCGCTGTTAGTAATATTTCCAATATCCAAATAAACAACAACGGGGATAACGGGCAGCCTTGACGTGTTCCCTTTTGGACTTGGAAGAAGTCTGTCTTTTCTTTATTTATATTCAAAGCCGCTTTTTGTTCTGAATATATTGCCACAATCATGTTTAAAAAGGACTGTCCAATGTCCATTTTCTCAATAACTTGCAGCATAAACTCCCAATTTAAATTGTCAAAAGCTTTTTCTGCATCTAAGAAGAGGAATCCAACTTCTTTTTCCGGATGTTTGTCATAGTATTCAATTGCGTCTATCACCACTCTTAAATTGTCTCTGATTTGTCTGTTTGGTAGAAATCCAGCTTGCTCTTCCGCTATTGTATCTTTCAAATATTTTTTCAATCTCTCCGAAATTATTTTTGCAAATAATTTGTAATCATTATTTAATAGCGATATTGGCCTATAATTCTTTACTTGAGTCAAATCCAAACCTTCTTTAGGTATCAATGAAATATTTGCTTCTTTCCACGAATCTGGGATCCGTTTGGTCTTTCTTATCTCATTTGACAGAAGTACTAAAATGGGGGTTAGCTCCTCTTTAAATTTCTTATAAAACTTTGCTGTAAAGCCATCCGGTCCTGGAGCTTTGCCCAACTTTGCATCTTCTATCGCCATTGTCACTTCTTCTTTCTTTACTACACCATTTAATAATTCCTTAATTTGTTTTCCCAGCTCTGGAACTTCAATAGTCTCCAAATAATTCTTAATTCTCTGTTGATCAATTCCTTTCTTTTTGAATAATTTGGCGTAGTATTTAAAAAAAGCTCTTTTTATACCATTCAAACTCATAACATCTTTTCCGTCTTCAATAATCTTAGATATAAAGTTCCTTTCTTTTCTATTTTTCAATTGCCATGCTAAAAGCTTTCCTGGTTTGTTTGCACCCTCAAATGCTTTTTGCTGTAATCTCTTCAAATTCCAATATAATTCTCTGTTTAGTAAAACATTCAGCTGATCTTGTAGAAAGTGGATCTCTTTGATAATCTTCTTCTTCCCTGGTCTTTTCTTTAATTCCTTTTCTTTTTGTCGGATTTTTTCATGAAGGTCTTTCTGTTGTTGGATCTTTTGCTTTTTGTCCTTGGAGTTCAGAGAGATAAGCATACCTCTCATTACCGCCTTGTACGCATCCCATACAACTTGTATATCTGTACCTTTATTCAAGTTCAGTTCAAAAAAACTTTTCGTTTCCTTTTTAAAATTTCATTAATTTGTTTTTGATCCAGTAAATCTTCATTAATTCTCCAATATAACTGTTTAGGTTTTGCTTTAGATATCCAGAGTAAGGGATTATGATCAGAATTAGTTTTCGGTAAAATTTGTATCTTGTAAGTTTTTTGCGTCATCTCCTCTGACATCCAAATCATGTCAATTCGAGAAAAGGAATTATGTCTATTCGAATAAAACGTATAGTCCTTAGCCTTAGGATTCCACTTCCTCCAAACGTCTTCCAGTTTCTCTTGCTTCATCAATTGAAAGAAATTTTTTGGTAACTTTCCAACTGTCTCTCCACTTGCCTTGGATTTTCTATCCAATATGTTGTTCACTGTACCATTAAAGTCTCCAGCAAGAACAATTTGATCATAAGTTAAACACTCCAACTCTTTAGTCAAATCATTAAAGAAAGTCTCTTTTGCACCATTGGGTGCATATATATTTACAAGCAATGTCTTTTTTCTGTTCATCCATATTTCCACGCCAACATACCTTCCTTCTTTATCTGAGAAGATTTGTTTAGGATCCAATTCTTTTGAAATATAAATCACTGTTCCTTTTTTCTTATTCATTGCTGAGGAATGAAATTCTTCTCCCAATTTTTTATTAGTCAGATATTTGTTGTCCTGTCTTCTGATATGTGTTTCTTGTAAACAGATTATATTACATTTTTGTTTCTCCAGCCAATGATTTACTAATCTTCTTTTACTTGGTGAATTTAGTCCATTTACGTTCCAAGATAAAAATTTGTAATCCATAGTGATGTTAAGTTAAATATCTTTAAAGTCATCCAGATTGCTCTGTTTGAATCTGTGTAAATCTCCTTCAGTTTTGAGAGTAGATCTCACCGAGTTGTACATAAATGTAAGTCCATATGGAATCTCCCATCTGAATCTAATGTTCATTTCTTTTAGTCTATCTGTCAATTTCTTGAATTTCTTTCTGTCTTGTAAAATCGATCTCGGAATTTCTCTCAAAATTATTATTTTCTTTCCATTAATTTCCAGTGGTTGTGTAAATTGTTTTTTAAAAACATCTTCCTTCATTTTTGTAGTCACAAATTGAACAATCACATCTCTGGGTAATTGCTTTCTTTTGGCATAGGCTGAGTTCACTCTATAAATCAAGTCAAAGTCTGCATCCAAATCTCCTTCATCTTCTCCTATATAAGTTGTCAATGTCTTAATTACTAGAGCTCGTAGATCTTGATCTTCTTCCTCTTCTATCCCTCTCAATCTCAAATGATTCTGAGTAGCTCTATATTCCATCATGGTCTCCAGCCTTGTATTTTCTGACAGGGTTTTTTTAACCTTTTGTTCCATATCTTCAGATTTTGTCACCAGACTTTTGACTTCCTTTTTAAGTTCTTCTGTATCTTTTTTTATCCCTGACACTTCTGTGAGTACCAGTTCTTTAAGTTCTTCCATATTTTTTTTCTGTACTTGAATTTGCACTTGTTCTATTTGCTCCAGTTGAGTTTGCAACTGTTTTTGCAGTTGTTGTTGCTGTAATTCTATTTGTTTTCCAAAATTCTGCACCACTTCGGTCATCCGTTTTTCCATCGCTTCCATAGCTGCTTGCCACTCTTTTTTTCTTTTGCAGTCATTCTTGGGCTAGGTGATGAAGCAGCTCTGGGTCTTGACCTCAAATCCGTCTTGTAGGCAACTTCAATACTAATCAATCTTTATATTAACAATCCTCAAGCCAAATCGCCACCTTCAAAACTCACTTAAACGCTTTTTCGGCTTGAAAATAACTTTTTAAAATTTAGTCCTCCCCAAAATGTCGGGCGCAATTTCTCTATGATTTTCAGGCTAGAGTAGGCTCCTTCCAAACTTCCTGTTCATCTGTCCGTCTCTGTAATCCAACTTCCGGCAAGGGTGGTGTCGCACAATAAAATGTCCATCCGTTTCCAATACAACCGCCTCTAAAACTTCCACTCTAGCCCACTTCCTGTATCATAAAGTCACAGTTGGTTTCGTTTCTACTACGTATAGTTTAGACTTGGCTGACCACAGGAATGCAAAACAAAGTCACTTTTTAGCCTTTTTCTCTAAAGGAAAGCTTTCATTTTACTTCTAATTCAAGCGGAATAGTTCCTTAAAGGCTTCTACGCTTATCCGTACGTGTCAATTTCGCATTCTTCTTTAAACCGGTAAGCGCTTAATCGTTTGTTACCTTGCTTGTAATCTCGGGGTTTCGCGGTGCTTCTTCTGTATACGATGTTAATCTTGATGATAAAGAGATCGGTAGATGGCGAATTTATGCTGAATGCTCAGCCCAGCTGGCATCTGTAGAGTTGATTTGCAACTGCCTTCTTCACGGAAGGAGATCAAAGTGTAAACAAGCTTCCTCCGAAGCTTATCTACACCGATCTCGACTCCCCCTCAGGCTTCGCTGCTTGCTTGCCACTCCCCCGCCTGGAGAGTGCTGCGCTGGGCCAGATGAAGCCCAGACTGTCGTCAGATGCCGCAGTACACTCTGCACAACTCGCAAAGTGTGTCAATTCACCATTTTACTCCGACCGGAAGCCCGTGTCATCTGCAAATCTGATAAGCATCCCCTCTATGTCTTCCTCCAGGTCATTTATAAAAACATCGAACAATACTGAGCCCGGGACCGAGCCCTGTGGCACTCCACTTGAGACTTCCCTCCACGTAGATGCAGAGCCATTTACGAGCACTCATTGGGAATGATTTTTCAACCAGCCATGAATCCATCCAACGGTTGCACTATCCAGCTCACACTTAACCAGCTTATCTTCAAGGATATCATGAGAAACTTTGTCAAGTGCTTTACTATATCCACAGCATTGCACTATATCCACAGCATTGCCAGAGTCAACCATTTTAGTAACTCTGTCAAAAAAGGAGATAAGGTTGGTCTGGCATGACTTATTCTTGATAAACCCATGCTGGCTACTACTAATTAACTCATTCTGTTCAAAGTGCTCACAGACAGAGCGTTTAATAATCTGCTCTAGAATTTTTCCAGGTATTGATGTCAAACTGACAGGCTTGTAATTTCTTGGGTCTGTCTTTTTTCCTTTCTTGAAGATTGGGACAACATTCTCTTTTCACCAGTGTTCTGGCACAACACCAGTACTCCAGGACATCTCAAAGATTAGAGCCAGAGGCTCTGAAATAACATCAGCAATTTCTTTTAGCACCCTGGGATGCAAGCCATTCGGCCCTGGAGATTTGAAAGGATTTAAGGCAGCTATATGCTCTCTAACCATTTCCTTACTTACTCTGGACTGGCAGTTCCTCCTTCCTTCATATGCCTTGCATCCTTCAGTTTGTATACAGCTCGCCTTATGGTTAAAGACTTGACGCAAAGTGAGAGTTGAGTAACTCTGCTTTCCCTTCATCCCTTGTTAAGGCTTAACCATCTTCTCCTATCAATGAGCTTCCCCATCCCTGTTCTTCTTTTTATCTGAACATAGGCATAGAAACCTTTCTTGTTATTTTTAGCATCCCTCGCAAGCCTCAGCTCCATCTGCGCTTTAGCCTTTCTGACATCATCCCTACAGATTCAAGCCTGCTTCTTGTACTCACCCTCAGTAATTTGACCCTCTTTCCATTTCCTGTACATTTCCCTTTTTAGTCTCAGCTCTTCAGAGAGTTCCATGTTCAGCCACCTTGACTTCATTACCCACCCCCACCTTTCTTTCTTACCGGGACAGTTTGCGATTGTGCCTTAAGCACTTCATTTTTCAGCATCCTTCCTGTACAGATTTCCCCTCAGCATTTCCAGCCATGGGATCCTATCTAATATTTCTCTGAGTTTTTTGAAATCAGCTTTCCTGAAGTCCAGGATATGAGTCCTACTATGTCCTGGTGTCAAATTCCAAGCTGACGTGGTCACTATTCCCCAAGAATCCCACAACATTCACTTCATCAACCAGATCTTCCCTGTGACTTCCCTGTTAAATCCAGGATCCTCTGGCTCCTACCTCCACCTTCTGAGAGATGAAGTTGTCCGCAAGACTATTCAAGAATCTGTGGGATACTCCATGTCTAGCAGAGTTAGATTTCCAGCAAATATCTGGATAGTTGAAATCTCCCATAACCACAACATCCTGTCTCTGTGAAAGTTTAGCTAGCTGTTGTACAAATGCATCATCCAGTTCCTCCAGTTGGTTCGGAGGTCTGTAGTATACCCCCACAACAATATCCCCTTCTTTTTCCCTCGTTCTATCCTTACCCACACACTTTCAACAGGGCAACTCTTGAAATCCTGAATTTCAGTGCAAGTGTATTCATTCTTGACATGTAGTGCCACCCCGCCTCCTTTTTTGTTTATTCTGTTCCGTTTGAACAAGGTATATCCTTCAATCGCTGTGCTCCATATATGAGACTCATCTCACCAAGTCTCAGTGATACCTATCATACCATACTTACTTTCCAATATTTGAAGTTCAAGTTCATCCTGTTTATTTCCCATACTCTGTGCATTAGTATAAAGACATCTCAGATTACAGACATCCTTTCCTACTATAGGTCCCTTTGAATTTACCTGAAAATTACTGAACTCACCTCTCTCCCGTTCATTTATTCTCTGGTCACTCCCTTTCTGGAACTTAGTGTTGGGGATGCTGCACAACATCAGGCTTTTTCTTCCCACCCCCAATGGCCTCAGTTTAAAGCCCTCCTGATCAGGTTTGCAAGTCTTCTAGCAAAGACATTCCTCCCATTCTTTGTAAGGTGCACCCCATCCATTGCCAACAGTCATTCATGTTGGAGGTACATACCATGGTCCAGGAAGCCAAATCCCTCTTGATGACACCATCTACGTAACCAGCCATTCACCTCCAATATCCTGTTCTCCCAGTTCCATGGCCCTCAACAGGTAAAATGGAGGAGAACACCCAGATCTTTCACCTTCTTGCCCAGATCCTCTTAGTCTTTGGAGATCCATTCAAGGTTTCTTCAGGCCGTATTGTTCACTCCATCTTATCCTCACAGGAACCCTGTGAAGTAAGTTAGGCTGAGAGAATATGACTGGCTAAGGGTCACCCAGTGAACCTCCATGGCATGAATGGGAACCAGACTTTTTAATTCACAGGTTACTTTGATGACCATTTGTCCTTAATGTCTACCAGGGAAAATCCTGTTTTATGATAGCTGTCTCTGATAGATCACTGCCCCATCTCATCTGTGTTATGCGTTGTGGAGAAATGTAATATGTACAGTGGGAGTCTGGCATTTTTTGTGTTCTGCAAATGCCTGTTCACAAAGATGCAAAATACCAGTGCACTGGCTCTCTTTCCATCCCGATCATAATCACCTATCAAAATAGGAAACATTGCTTAATGCATTTGAGCTGCAATGTAAACATTCTAGAGGTTTTATATGTATATATATTTTAAGAAAACTGTTATTGTCAGTTATGTGGGACAGCCAAAGAAGAACTTGAAAAAGTATGTAACTGGGTGTGCTCTAGTCATTGTGCAAATTGAACTGCAATGCAAGCTGTAACACAAACATTTTCAGAGCAAAAGGGAGTTGGGGGGAGAGAGAAAATTTCACCTCTCCTCTTTTTCTCCTCACCATAAAATGAAGCTCATAAAACATCAGTACTATTAAAACAATTATCATAGTAGTAGCAGGTACAGTCAATCCTAAAAGAAATCACCCTGACTGTTCTCTGGAAGGTCAGATACTAAAGCTGAAGCTCAAATACTTTGGCCACCAAATGAGAAGGGAGCACTCACTGGAGAAGCCCTGATGCTTGGAAAGATTGAAGGAAAAAGAAGGAAGAGATGACAGAGTATGAGATGGATAGACACTGTTATCAATGCAACAAACATAAAATTAAGCAAACTCTGGAGCACGATGGAAGACAGGAGGGCCGGGGGTGATGTGGTCCATGGGGTCATGAAGAGTCAGATTCGACTGTGTGACTGAACAACAACCAACAGCAGGTACAGAGCTAACTAGGGATCACACTGTGACTATAATGCAGCATGGTCATGTAGCAGTCAGATTTGTCAATGCTTTATGCCCTCACTCTGAATAGGCTACCATTTTCATCAAGTTCAAGATCTTCCTTCCAAATCAGTGAAAAAGTGCTTTCTGTAGATTGCAAACGTTTTTGCAGAAACTCCCCTTTTCAGCTCAACCCTACTTTCAAATATACAAGCATGTCTTTATTGTCATCTGCAGAATGCTGGGAGATAGGGTATCCTTGTGTACACTGTTGAGTATCTCAGGGTGCATTCAGATGGGCAGCTAATCCCACCATTATGCTGGCTCACATTTGATCCTGCTCTTTTTAATTCATCCTCGCATGACCAGACATCCCCTGGGGGAATCGCCTTACTGCATGCTGCTTCTGCTGTGGAGTGTCTAGACGGCATCCATTGAAGAAGGCACTCGCAGTGGGTTCTTTTTTAAAAAAACTTTTTGCACATGTGCATAGGCATGATATTGCGGCCTTGTTTATCTGTGCATGCGCAGAATCAAGATTTTTTAAAATGGTTTCGGTTTCGGCGGAGCGAATGGCGGCCACCTTTCGGGACGCTCCCGAAGGAGGCTAGCCCGCGTGCGGTTGGGGGGTCTTCGCTTATGCGATTGACCCTAGTGAGCCTTAGACAAAGGCTCCGAACCGGGGGCGCTTTGGGGAGTAGCCTCTTTGCCGGCAGACAGCCGGGAAATTGAGGCTTTCTCCCCGCCTCAATCGGCCCCGCTGCGTAGTGTGTCCCGTATGGGATTTAGCAACGCCACCGATTCCCAGGAGTGAGGCAAAGCGACATGAAATAATATAAAAAGAAGAACTGTCATCAAACCGTGAGTTGAAGGTCTGAATTAAAGCGCAAAACCGATCCCCCCGATAAGCGAGCAAGCGGAGGGAGGAGGGGCGGCTTCCCCCCCCCCCATCGAGAAGCGAGATTTATAAAAGGAAAGCTAAGGGGGCGAAAGGGAAGAAAGGCTAGTGACTGTACCTTTGGGGTTCCATTGAAGCTGAAATTCAAAGAGTTCCCTGAGGGACGCGACGTGAACTTGGAAAAAGTAAACAAACAGAAAACATGTCGGCAATGAAAAAGCTCCCACTTAAACCGGAAAAGAAGGGAGGAGGGACTTCCGGTCCGGGCAACCTCCCTTCAGAGCCTGCTGTCAATCAACAGAAAGGCGAGCTACTGCACCCCCTGCTGGATCAAATGCAGAAAATCAATGAAACATTAATAAGCATGCAAGGTGTTCTCAACAGTCAACAGAAACAGTTAACAGAAACGTCTAAGAAGATGGAGGAGATCGCGCAAAAATGTCTGGTCTCGACGGAAGATACCAGAAAAATAAAGAAAAGGGTCAACAAATTAGAAAAATACCAGGATGAACAAGAAAAAAGAATCTTAAGGTTGCAGATGGAAAAATCGAATCTGACCCTCCGCTTCCAGGGCATTAAAGAGGAAGAGAAAGAAGATCTCAGATCGACACTAGCGCATGTCTTGGCACCCGTAACTGGCAGAGAAGAGCGAGATTTAAAAGAAGAGATGGACTTGGCCTATAGAGCCTATTCCACCTTTACAAAGAAAAATAATCTGCCAGCGGAGGTTGTTGTCAAGTTCACTAAGCAGCGTACGAGAGATCAGATTCTGCGTGCAGTTTCAGCGGTGCCCTTGAAGATTGGGGAGCAGACTGTAAGAACACTTAAAGATGTGCCTTATGAAATTCGAATGAAAAGGAAAGAATATAAAGGACTGACCACTTTTCTGCAAAGAAATCAGGTGACTTACAAATGGAGATTCCCTGAAGGACTGGAGTTTAAATATAAGGATAAAAGAGAGAAGATTGACTCCATCTTCAAAGCACAAGAATTTCTGAAGAGACACGCCAGCACGGAGGAAGAGGCAGCACTTGCAACTTGGACAGAATCGAGTAGTGATGAAGACAGCGGCCCTGAGGATGGAGGTGCCGGAGCGGGAGCTATGAAAGCTAAAGTGGGCCCATCATATAACATAAGGGACACTAAGAAAAGACTGCCCAAGAAATAATTGTTCACGAAGCGTCGGAATGGAACTGACTAATCAATAACCCCAAAGGACATTACTAACCCTATTAACAGAGATTTTCTTTTTTTTCCTTTGAACTTTGTTAAACTGAAAAAAAGACTCTCCAACCGCGGTAGATGTCAAAAATATATTCAAGTTAACTAAAATTAACCCTCTTTAACAGAATACTCACTCACATCTTTTTCTTAATCCATCTATATACCCTCCTTTTTTCTTATATGAAAAGAATAAATACCTCTCCTCTTTAGGAGAGTTTTATACATAAAAAAAAAAAAAATGGTGTCAGACCATCCCGAACAGGTGCCATTTTTTAATCATGCTCTGGAATGATCACACGGGGGAAAGTCCGTGAATGGCCCGTCGGGAACTGAAAACTCCAAATTGTAAGTAGTACCTTTTTAGTATGGCTCCGAAGCACGGCAAAATGGGATGCCCATAGAAGACGGACGTTCCCCAGATGTTTATGTCTGGACATTACATTTAAATCCATGAGGCACTCATGCCTCGCGTGGATCTAGAGAGCTGTCTGATCGGATCCCCATATACTTTGATGAATGTGCACATGCCGCAAAACCACTATCAAAGTTTTCTGATTTAACTTTGCCCAGAAAAATAGAGCTGCTTCACACATGGTAGGTACGTCATTTGATGTCTCATCACTTGCGTCTTGGTAACTGATAACTGGATGAGTGGCTTCATTCGAAAGCATGAAGTATATGTAGACATTAATATGAGCATTGTATCTTAAACTGGTAGCTCATACAAGAGACAACCACAGCATTATTGGTTAGATTGTCATACAAGGATATGGGAGACCCAGCTTGAAATCCCCACTCTACCTTGCAGCTTGCTGGGTGACCTTGGGTCACTACCTAACCTCCCTCATCGGGTTGTTGTGAAGATAAAACGGAGGAGAGGAGAATGAGCTCTTCCATTAGCTCTTTGGAGAAAAGATGGGTAAAATGTAATAAAAACCAAATAGCTACTTAATGCAGCAGGTATTAAACTATGAACTATGAAAATGGATATGTGAACCAATCCACAGACATGTGTGTACTTCTTTTCATAAGCACCATACATTGGTACACACGGCTTCCTGTAGAGAAAATATCATGAAGATCATGAAGATACCTGTGAACCCCTTTGTGCTTCATATCACATGTTTTATATGAATAGCCAGTGCAGGAAACTCTTGATTGGCTATAGGATTGACACCTATGCAAATCCAAAGACATATGGCTGCCATGGGTGTTTATTGGCTGAAAACCCTGAGAGAAAGAATAATCAATTTCACCCAAACCTCTTCAAAAACTCAAATTCTTTTTCAATTCATTTTCAGTGAAGGAAGGAAAGAAGTGACTTACATTGTATCCTTTAATGAGAAAAGTATCATTTGCTAATTTTTATTTATCCACAAATAAAATACAATATGATACAAGATTTTGCTATCTAGATATTTAAAAACTGTAAATGCAGTATCAGTACCAATAACATTGAGTGCATTCTGTAATGTTCTTAAAATTACAATACTTTTGCTTAAACTGAGTATAAGGCCTTTCTTGGGTTTAAGCTTGCTATTAATTACTTCTAAGTTAGCAACTGAATGTACACAAAACATATTTTCTGACAGTATTCTTGTGATTTCACTAAGAAAATGCAGCAATAAATGAAATTGCATGTTCTTGTGGACATGCGGACATATTTTAGAACAGAAAACTGATGATGCCTATAATTTTTCAAGAAATTACTGAAATTATGGAAAGGCTTGCTTTTAAAGCAAAACTTAGATATGCAGTGCCAAAGAGCCATTAAAGATTAGGGGAATGAGTACAAATTTAACTTTGCACATAAATATGTGATTGTTTAATTTGCCACTGGCTTTAACTTCATAACTTGGCTCTTCAGCAAGCTAAAGCTGCCAGGAAAAGTAACTATAGACATGTTAAAATTTGGTCATAATGTAATAAGAACATAAGAACATAAGAGAAGCCAATGTTGAATCAGGCCAATGGCCCATCTAGTCCAACACTCTGTCACACGGCGGCCAAAATATACCAGGTGCCATCAGGAGGTCCAGCAGTGGGGCCAGGGCACCAGAAGCCCTCTCACTGCTGCCCCCTCCAGCACCAAGAATAGAGTGCATCACCTGCCCCAGACTGAGAGTTCCCATCTATACCCTGTGGCTAATAGCCACTGATGGACTTCTGCTCCATATGTTTATCTAATTCCCTCTTGAAACTGTCCATGCTTGCAGCTGCCACCACCTCCTGTGGCAGTGAATTCCATATGTTAATCACTCTTTGGGTGAAGAAGTATTTGTTTATAATGTTTATTTAGGCATTTCAGAATATACACCCGTGCTAATGATTAGAATGAGAATGTCAGTATGATAAATTACTGAAGTGGGACACTATTAAAGCAGCAAAACGTTTTGACATCATCATTGTGATCCTCCCAAGTTAAAGTAACTGCTTTGTTTAACATTTAATTATTGAGCAATAATAGATTGCCATATGTGAGCTTTGTGTATTAACACACCCAGAGGATTGCATGAGGTAAAAAGTCATTGTTTTCAAAAATCCTGGGTGGGAACTTAAAATGTCATCATATTTTGGATGACCTCGTGACTCCTAATTCTGGCTGTCATATCATAAAAGACAATCTTTTCCTCATTTTTTAAAAAATTCTTCTTGTTTCAACAGAGATCCTATGCCCTTAGTAAAAAACAACAGTGGTTGTCTGGTTGAATTGTACTTCTTTGGGCTTTTTGGCTGCGTTTGGAGAAACAGTTACATCATATTAAAAAAACCCTTAAAATGCTTTCATTTGTCTTCTGTTCAGACTAGAGGCCAAATAATATAATTGCTCTGTGTGTGGCCAGTTGCTTGTTTTCCAGGACCAGAATGGGCCATGGATGGATGAACAAGTCATCTGAACTTTTAATTATAAGAACCATCACCATTTTTCATACTACCATTAAGAAAAGGTAACAGACAAAAATTGAAAATAAGATATGGCAGATAATTCAAATGTAGGGTTACCAACCTCCAGGGGGAGGCTGGAGTTCTCTCAGAATTACGACTTACCTCCAGACTACAGAGATCAGTTCCCCTGCAGGAAATGGCAGCTTTGGGGAATGGATTTTATGGTATGCCATCGGGTCCAGGAGAAACTGAAGTCCCTCCCCCGGCATCACCCTCAAGTCCCCAGGAATCTTCCAAGCCAGAGTTGGCAACCCTATAAATTAGATGCCATGGTAGATATCATCTGGTTCATTTGCCTTGCTAATGCAAGTTGAAGCAGCTGCCCACACACAGAGCACATTATATCAAAAACACCATAAGGTGGCAATATGATTCAAGGGATACAGTTACGTATCTTCTGTGCCACATTCTCTTCTGTAAAGTACAGCTAATAATAACAGCAGTGATTCATGCGCTATAGGTTGCTTGGTTACATGAAAAAAGTAGTATTACGACATTTATTAATACAACCAAAGGAAGAAAAAAGCTTGTTTCAGCACAGAGGGTGCGGCTGTTTAGTTGTAACGACCTCATCTAATGTTGTTTGTATTATTTTCTTGCGGGGTAGGGTGAAGGAGGAGAAGCAAGTTTATTCGCCTTTTCTAGTGATTCAATATCTCCTGATTGATTTTCCTATTAACCTGAGTGCCATCCATTGATGTCCAATCTTCAAAATTAATATTTACACAATTTACAAAAAGTATAGTGAACTTCAGTGGGGAAGGCCTCAGATTGGAGTCATTTGAGTGCTCCATATAGGTTCCTCTTCACAGCAGACATTCAGTGTGTCATAGATTGGAACTAATATATGGTAAGAAAGAAAGAAAGAAAATGGAGAGAAGCAATGTGATAAGGCATTTTAAGGTCCTATAAGAGTTGCAAATTAACAAGAGAAAGGGGCATCAAATCTTGTTGGGCAACTTTAAAAAGTGCTCCTTTATTTCCATAGTCACTCATGTAAATGCATCTAAAAACAGTTTTCTCTCACTGTAATTTGTTCTCTATAAGTGGTGCATAATGGGGTGGCCTGATTGATTACTAGGAATACTTGTACAGTTGGATAACAAAGCTACACCGGTACAACACAGAAGGTGCTCACACATTATACAGATGTTTGCCTTGTCCATAGCCCTGGGATTACCAGACACTGAACACAATTGCACAGGGACTCCAAGCACATCTGCAGGCCTGCCTTGCCTTTCTCCATCTCAGTATAATGCAGATAGTGCAGGGTGATGACTAGGTGGGCCAAAGGGAGGGATGTGTGGAAGCAGGGAATAAGAAAACAGCAGTGTGCCAAATTGTCCAGCTGTTTTGGACAACTGAGAAACCTCCAGGGCCTGGGGAGTGGCATGAGCTCTGAACTGTCATAACCCCACCTCACCTCTTCATTAAGCATCCTGTAGGGTTTTTAAAAACATTGTTCAGAGTAGCCAGCAAGATCTTGCCACTATTCTGTGCAAAGAAGGCATAGAGAGTCTTTCTAACCCAGTCTGGGGTATTTGTCAGATGCCAGTTTGCAGCTGCAATATTCATTTGGATTTTTTAAAACCGGTGGCATGTGAGAATAATTTGTGTCTGCTGTACACAGATCAATTTTGTCAAACAACTGAACATAGCTAAAAAATATAATGATACCAAACAAGCCAGAAAGGAGACTTTGCAATGCTATTACTAAAGAAAAAGAGACTGAGAAAAAACAGTCTATTACTTCATATTTGAATTGAAATGTTTGTGCTTTAAAAATATTTACTGAAAACTTTGTAATAGCTGTGTTTATAATAATTTTACATAATAAAAGAACAAAACAGCAATATTTAAAAAAATGTAAACTTTTTTTATTTGTAAAAAGGAGGATCTTGTCTTGGAAAATTATTCCAGATGTAGCATCTCCTGGGTGATGAGTCATTAGTAGTAATAAACTGAATTATATGAGAGGTTCCCTGTGACATACTTATTTCACCCTTCCACCACACACAAGAGAATGCTAGACAGTATATATACTGTGAATGTATTTGGTGTTACATATGCTGATGACACCAGTTTTATTTTTCCTTAAAGAAATATGGCAGCCAGGCAACTGTCAGGGGTTGGTTACAATGATTGTATCACCCCTCTGCTGAAAGATCTGCTTTGATTAACCATTTCCAGACACAATTCAAAGTGCTGGTTCTTCTTTTTAAAGCTTGGGTCCAGGGTTCCTGAAGGACCATCTCGTCCTGTTCTATCAAGATCTACCTCTTAAAGCCCTGCTCTCTGTGCTCCAGCATTTTCTGCGGTGGCAAATCGCTCGCCTGGCACACACTTTGTTTACTTTTAGATGCTGGGCTAAAACATATATTTTTACCCAGCCTTTAATTAGGTTTTTTTAAATCTTGTCAGCTTTTCAGTGGTCGCTTCTATTTTATGGATACCTCTTATGCTGCTTATGATAATTTTTTAAAAACATAGTGACCGATTCCACAAAAGTGGTTGTTCTGCCCTCGGTCTGCTTTTCCCCCCGGTTGTACTGCTCAATTTCCCACGGTTTGCTGCGTGGCCGCATTTTGGCCCACATCTCCCCCCGAGTTCCCTCCTGTCATCTTGATCCTAGGAGCAAATAGTGGGAAACTGAGCAGTACAACAGGGGAAACAGCAGACCGAGGGTGGAACAACTGCTTTTGCGGAATTGGTCATTGTGTCATGGTTTTAATTGTAAGCCACCTCAAGTAGGACTATGAAGAGGCAACATAGAAATATCCTTTATAAATCAATCAATCAATAATTAAGAAGTGGCATTCATCCAACACAATACATGGTTTAGAATTCCATAGAAATATATTATGGAACATATAAATGTTTATGTTATAGGCACTATTTGTATCCAAGATAGAGGAACATTCAGGAACCAGTATGGGTGTTCATATAACATCCTCAGTGATTCCCACATAATGTGTATTTTATTAATGCAGTAAGTTTGATCAGGTATCATGACAGTGTAATGACTCCATTGGCACTGTAGCCAAGAACTACAAGGAGTGTAAGTATTCTTGAAGTATGTATGACCTTCTCACCACAATGTTTGTTCATTGATTTTGATAGTCTATGCACACTAAACTGATCAGAATACATTGTGCCAAACTACAAAGAAATGGTATTTTATGGATACTTGGTATTCCTGCATACTGCCTTTCCTGCTCCCTGTTGTTATTTATTTATTTATTTATTATTACTATTACTATTTGTTATCAAATCACAACTGACTTATGGCAACACCATGAAGTTTTCAAAGGCAAGAGACTTTCAGAGGTGGTTTGTTATGGCCTGCCTCCATGTCACAACCTTGGTATACCTTGGTGGTCTCCCTTCCAAATACTAACCAAGGCGGACCCTGCTTGGCTTCCAAGATCTGATGAGATTGAGCTAGCCTGAGCAACCCAGGTCAGGGCTGTTGTTATATAGTAGATCACCACAAGCACCACTAGCAAACTATTTGGATGAAAAAAGTAAGCCTTTTGTATAGCATGAGCTATATGTTATATAGTCAGTCATATATAGCTCATACTGTACAAAAAGCTTACTTTTTTTCATCCACTCCAAACCTGGTTTATTGGTGCTTGTGGTGGCATGGGCATAATGGGCTACCTACAAGCAGAAAGGTAAACTATGCTGAATTTTCAAGTATATGTCACATGCCCCTGAATGAGCCCATTCTGCAATATCATCTGTGCATTAGTGTACATAGTCTGTCTGCATGATATTCTGTAACGCTTTGCTTTTTAAAAAAGAAATAGTGTGATACTGTCACTTGACTCCACATTTTCCCCATTCAGCTGTTTCCTATTTCACCCAATGGACAATTCATCTCTGTATCCTCCCAGCCAAGCCTCCAGTTCAGCCACTCAGTATATCATCTTGTGACCAAAACTTTGGAGCAAGGGCATTGGCAGAGCAGCTGATAAGCAGAAGCATCAAGGTCCCAGAACTGAGGGTCAGCCATTATACAGCAGTCAGGAATGTACCCTGGATTCAATGGGACTTAACTGTGCTTCACTTTGTCTGGATTTCTACCCTAGTTACAGTTCCTGTTGGTACAGTTTTCTGGAAGTAACTGAAATGGAGGTAAACCGATTGATTTCTATGGACTTAGAAGGGTGTAACTCTTTTTAAGATAATATTGAAAATGCTTTAAAAGTTTTGGAAGAGTTGAAGCAGAAGGCATAGCACTTTGGAAAGTTCTCATTAAACATAATGAAGTTTGCACATGAACCATTCCCAAAGTATTGTACCCTGAATCATCTGTTTAATGTGTTGCTGGCGCACCCTGCAGAAAAAAGTCCTGAGAATTTTACAAGCTTATTCAATGAAGTTAAATTTAGAAATCCAAATCCAGATGTGTGTGATGCATAGGAATGTATGCAAATTTATGTAGAGGATATTGTCTTTCACTATAGTCAAGTTACATAAGGCAATAAATTGCAACTCAGTAAACTGATATTTAGGGCCAACGTAACATTTCAAACAGCAGGACTAAATATTCCACAGAGGAGGAGCCATTTAAAACTGTAGGAGGGGCTACATGAGTTCCAGAAGATTTAAGAACATAAGAACATAAGAGAAGCCAATGCTGAATCAGGCCAATGGCCCATCAAGTCCAACACTCTGCCACACAGTGGCCAAAAATACCAGGTGCCATCAGGAGGTCCAGCAGTGGGGCCCGGACACTAGAAGCCCTCCCACTGCTGCCCCCCCCGCACCATTTAAGAACAGGCAAACCATCATTTGGGTTACCTTCTACATCCAGACATTTAAAAGCTACGGTTTAGCTGATATCCACAATAGCAACAATTCTATATGCACTGCAAAGAGGGTGACCTTTGTGGGAATGATTATATTCATCTGTGGTTATGGCTAAGAGAAAGTGAATGTTTTTAATGCATAGAATGACTAAGAATAGAACTTCAGCTATTCAGAATAGGTTGGAGAGGAACAAAGCTGTGTGCAGCAAAATGACATCTTAGAATTTAGGTTTATTTATACAAAATAGCTTATATCCTATAAAATTTGGAAGCACTGCAAAACTGAAGGAGCAGGACTTGACTGTTTCTCTTTTTCCCATTGCTGCGTGCTGAGTCATTTTGTTCTTGGGAGCCAGGATACCCTCACGAAGAGCTCAGAGGACAAAGTGGGAGGGGGTGATGAGGGAAAATTGGCTTCCCTCCTGCACTGATAGAAGTTCCCTTCTAGCATCAGAAACAGGCCGTAGGACAACAGTTATGTTATTTATTTAAGATATTATGTGCATTAAGACCTGCATTTTGAAGGCTTAAGTGTAAACAACAAAAAGAAAAATTGGCAAAATAAGGTAAAATCTGATCTAAAGCTGTTATTTTTACAGAGGCCAATCAGGTAGGTCTTATAATGCTTTTGAAAAGCTCAGACTTTAGTGAACCTGCAGTGAGAGAGGATTCCATGACTGAGTAGAGGGAGTCACCAAGGATGCCTCTCTTCATACTGTTGTATGCGAAATTTCCTTCATTAGAATGTAAGTGTATATAAGAAAAAAGCAGTACTATGCAAGCTATGATGAATGAGAAGAAGAAGAGATTGGATTTATAACCCGCCCTTCACTACCCAAAGGAGTCTCAGAGCGGCTTACAAACTCCTTTCCCTTTCCCTCCCCACAACAGACACCCTGTGAGGTAGGTGGGGCTGAGAGAGCTCTGACAGAGACTGCTCTTTTTCAAAAACAGCTGTGCCAGAGCTTGTGACTGACCCAAGGTCACATCAGCAGGTGCAAGTGGAGGAGTGGGGAATCAAACCCGGTTCTCCCAGATTAGACTCCACGTACTTAACCACTACACCAAACTGGCTCTCTTAGATAAGATAAACCTTAGACAACTTTTGAATATGAGATATAAATTATTCCTGCCACCACCACCACCATCATCATCATCGCTGAATCTGTGGATACTCAGATCTAGAGATTGGAGTCAGAGACAGACAGGGCAGATCTTTCTAGGAAAATGTAAAAGCCCCAGGTTTGCAAAAAAATCTAAAATCTGAAAAAGAATACATTGGAGTGTTTAAAAAACCCAAAATAATAGAAGCAGTGCCTGTAGCTCTAAGAAATGAATGCCCTCAGTGGCCACTGGCAGACAACCACAACAGTATTGCCAGATGAAGCCTAGGTTTGTGTCAGTAAAAGATGGGGGGGGGACAGGGCCCTTTCCAGGGCTATTTTGGGCTGTGAGGGAGGACTCACAGGGTCAAACCCAGCAGCAGCTACCAGCTGACAATACCTTGTGACTTGCATGACTCACCCAAGATTGGCTGCTGTCTATAGCTCAAAAGAGCCACAACACAAAAAAGCCAGAATGATGTAGTGGTTAGACTTTCAGACTAGGATCTGGGAGACCTAAGTTCAGATCACTACTCTGCCATGAAATCTTACTGGCTGACATTGGGCCAGTTATGCAACTTTACCTGCCCTCATGGTTTCTGTGAGGATAAAATGGCACGGAGAATGATGTTTGCTTTGAGTCTTCATTGTAGAGAAATGCAGGGTATAAATGAAGTAATAATAAATATAGATGAAGATGGAGGTAGATAAAAAATATGTTGGTTGGTTGGTGGGTGGGAAGAAAAGAAAGAGACAAAGGCCCAGTCTGCATGTACCATTTGCTCTGCTGTTTTACCAAACTGTCAACCTCGCCCGATTTCTTGGGCTTGGTTGCCATGGAGTCCGATCAGATGGCTCTTTAGATCCGCGCGAGGCACAATTGCCTCACAGATCTAAAGTTAATGTCCAGACACAAACATCTGGGAAATGTCCCTCTTCCATGGGCATCCCGTTTTTCCGCGCTCCGGAGCCGTACTTAAAAGATACCACTTTAAATCCGGGGTTTTTGGTTACCTGTGGGACAACTGCGGACTTTCATCCATCTGACCGTTCCACCAGCGTGCAATTCTCCCGTTGGGGTGGTCTGATGTCAGACCATCCCAAGCGGGCGCCGTTTAAAATAATCTCTACACATGCGCAGATCAACAAGGACATGCTGTCTTGTCTATGCCCATGCGCAAAAAGTTTTTTTTAAAAAAACCCACTGTGCACCTCCTTCAATAAGGACACGCTGCGACGCCTATGCACATGCACAAAAAGTTTAAAAAAACAACCCTACTGCGTGCACCTCCTTCAGTGGATGCCGTCTAGACAATCCACAATGGAGGCAGCACGTGGTAAGGCAATTCCCCCGGGGGATGTCTGGTCATGCGACGATGGATTAAAAAGATCGGGATTAAATTTGAGCTGGCATAATGGCGGGATTAGCTGCCCGTATGAACACACTCATGGGGATATAGAGGAGTGTGAAGAATGTCTGCTTTCACTTTTGGCTGCTCTGCTGTTGTTTTTAGTTACCTCATTCAGCTCAGACAACTAACCTTGTCATCATCTTTCTCCTGTGAACTATGGACTGTTATTTCAACAGGCCTTTAGCTTAGGTGTGATTGGCTCTGAGCCATTAGGGTCCTGCTTGATTTGGGTATAATTGCTTGCTTTGTACACTTTCCCCCAGTTCTAACACAGAAAGTTTGGATCCTATCTATTATTGAGAAATAAACTATCTATCCTTTGGAATGACTTTTGTTGGGAACTGATTTCTCCAGGAGTCTGACAAAGTGTTAGAACTCCCTATAGTTCCTGTACCTCGCACCCTGAAATGGCAGGTGAGGAGAATGGGGACACCCCAGTTACCACTGGAGATAGCACAGAACCAAAGACTATGGCTACTCCACTGACTGTGGGAGAGCCCATTGACAACGGGGCAAGGAACAGAGACTCGTGGACCCATATGCCCATGTGGACTGAGGCAAGCTGGGTGCTGACTCCCAACCCCCAAATGGTGATGTTATCTTCCGAGACGACCTGGGCCACATCCCCATTGCTGAGGACAGGTGCAGCGTGAGTTTCGCAGGGAGTCTGAAGAGCTGAGGCGTGAGCTACATTAAATGATGTTGGATTTACCACAGCTCACTGCCACGGCTGTTCAACATGAGCTTTGAGGCCGGGTCCCGGATGGTGCAGGAAGGCCAGACCAGGGTCAGCAGCAGCCAGCACCCCTGGCCCCAGCACCACCCAGGCAAGTCCCTCCAGGGCAGGGACCTCCTGGGCAAGTGCCTCCTGATGTTCCAGCTGGGCCCCCTGCTCTGGCCATGCCAGCACTGGGGCCAAAGCAAGACTGTGAGCTATTGGATGCCACCTTCAATGGCAACCCAGAAAAGCCTTCTTGCTAGTTCCTGCAGGATTGGGGCCCCACATTCTCCTTGGATGAACACCGAGTGGACTACATCAGTTCGCTCCTGAGGGAATGCAGCGGATTGGTTCGTGGGCCTCCACAATATCAGGGGGCCCAAGCTCTGCGATGTGAACACTTTCATGTGGGCCCTTCAGAGGCATTACAAAGGACCCCTTGGAACTGGAGAGAGCATGGACCCATCTATCATCGCTGCGCCAAGGAAACCAGTCGGTGTGGGAATTCTCCAACGAGTTCAAGGTGTATGCTGCAAAAGTGCAGGGGTGGCCCGAGGAAGTCCTCATTGAGCTCTACCAATTGGGCCTGAACCACGCCATCCTGGAGAGGGTCCTAGGGCAAGGGAACCCTTTAACCTTCATCAGATTGATCAGAGAAGCAAACCAGGCAGAGAACCAGGCAGCCTTGATTAAGATGTACCAGCCCAGGGCAACCCCTAAAACCCCTGGAGGAGAGTCGAAGAACCAGTGCACCAAAGCCCAGGAGGCTATGCGAGACTGGAGGATGAAGCAAGGGCTGTGCCCGAGATGCGGAGAGCCCAGCCACTTTGCCACCAGTTGTCCCACCGACCTCAACTCATGTGAGAGGAAGGCTTTGGGGAGCCGCAGCTCTGAAGCAAAGCCCAAACCAGAAGGGGTGCACCCTAAGCAGCTGAGAGCCCTCCAGCTTAAAGTAGGGGGGAGCCCTGATGGAGCTTTCTCAAGCGGGGACGAAGCCGCCCAGTCGCAGGGAAAAGTCTGGGACCTGCTATGAAGGATGCAACCCAGCAGGTCTGAAAGCACCAAGTGCCACGATCAGTGAGAACCACTCCTACCCTATTTTTTGTGACTGTGATTGTGTTGAATCCCAAACTGGGCACCCAAGTGAGGGTGAGGGCATTACTTAATAAGCCCGGCAATAGTCACAGAGCTTAGAGTACCAGTACAAGCCCTCCCTGAGCCCCTAATATTCACCCAGATGCAGGGGTCTTTTGGCCGGGGAACGCACCGGCGCGCAGCTCTGGCAGCTCAGGAGCCAAGTCCCGCCCCCAGCCGGGGCCCCAGGGAATCTTTCAGGCAGCCGAATGTCAATTTCAGCTCCATTATATCCTCTGGGCCATTGAAGTCAATGGCAAAAACATAGGGTATATTCTGGGGGCTGAAGGGGAGGGGGTTTGAGGGAGAGGCTCCAAACTCACAGGGTAGCTGGTGGAGCCTCTCCCCAAGATACCCACCAAGTTTCAAGAACATTGGACCAGGGAGTCCAATTCTATGGGCCCCCAAACAGGTTGCCCCATTCCCTCCATTGTTCTCTATGGTGGGGGGAAAAGTTGTTTTTCCCCCACAGTGCTGTTAGTAGCTCTGGGGGGGAGGGGGTTTGAGGAAGAGGCTCCAAACTTTCAGGGTAGCTTCGGGAGCCTCTCCCCACATCTCAAAGCAATTGGACCACTGGGCCTAATTCTATGGGCAACCAAACAGGTTACCCCCATTACCTCCATTGTTTCCAATGGGGAAACCCAGCCAGCAGCACATAAGGCAGGCAAGCTGGCAGCACTGGGAAAAATGCAGGAAAGGGCAACTGCAATAATAAGAGGAGGACACATTCCCTATGAAGAAAAGTTATCACGTTTGGGCATCTTAGCTTTGAGAAACAATGACTGAGGGGTGACATGATAAGAGGTTTATAAGACTATGTGTGGGATAGAGCAGGTAGAGAAAGAAGTACTTCTCACCCTTTCTCACAAGACAAGAACTCGTGGACACTCAATGAAATTGCTGAGCAGTCAGGTTAGAAGTTAGAACAGATAAAAGTTTTTTTGGTTCTTACAGGTTTACAACTTTAAAAAGTTCTGCTGGTTACTGTTGCTTGGTGGGGGGGGGAGGTTGGTTTGTTTTTTCCTGTCTGCTCCAGCCTCCATATGTTTGTCAAATTCCATCTGGAAGCTGTTCATGCCATCATCACCACCACCACCACCACCACTATCACCTCCTGTAGCAGTGAATTCCATGTATTAATCACTGTTTGGGTGAAGAAGTACATCCTTTCATCTGCAGTTGCCCTTTTCTGCATTTTCCCCAATGCTATAAATATTCTTTTTGAGGTGTGAGTGGTCCAATGAGGTTGCACCATCAATTTATACATGTATAAATGTTGTTCCTTTTGGTCTTTAGGGGTTTCTGTGTGGCACTGTGGCATGCTTGCACTGCCACAGTACCACTTGTTCTGGAGTGTGCTACTTGTTCTCATGGCAAACAAGCACCTCCCAAGACAGTTCACTTTGTCTGAGATTCTCTAGGAGAGTCTGACTGCTGGTGCTGCCTGCTTGCCTGCCTTAAGTGCTGCTGGCTGGGTTTCCCCATTGGAAACAATGGAGGTAATGGGGGTAACCTGTTTGGGTGCCCATAGAATTAGGCCCATTGGTCCAATTGCTTTGAGACGTGGAGGTGGCTTTGAGAGGAGGCAGATGAGTTTTCCCCACCACTGCAAGACAGACTGTGCTATAGAGAACCTGCTTGGACATAGCATGCGTAAGGGGAAAATGTATATGATGAGCCTGGCAGAGAAGGGGGAACTGCGCAAATTTATTGATAAAAATTTGGCCCGAGGTTTCATCTGGCCATCTTCTTCCCCATTTGCTGCCCCTGTTCTTTTCCAGAAAAAGAAGGACAGGGATTGAGATTCTTCACTACTATCTAGGGCTGAATGTGATGTCCATGACCAATGCCTACCCCCCCGCTAATTAAAGACCTCTTGGCAGAGACCTCACAAGGGAAAATCTTTACAAAGCTAGATTTGCAGGATACCTACTTCCGGGTTTGCATAAGGGAGGGGGATGAGCCCAAAATGGCTTTCAATACTCCACTGGGCCAGTTTGAATACGTGGTCATGTCATTCAGTCTCACCGGAGCTCTGGAGGTTTTCATGAATTTGATGAATGAAGTGCTGCACAAACATCTGTTTGAGGGGGTGCTTGTTTATCCTGATGATATCCTGACATCTTCACAAGATAAGGACTCCCATGTGACCCTAGTGAGAGAGGTGTTAAAGACTTTGTGAGAACACTGGCTCTTCACCAAACTGTCTAAGTGCAAGTTCCACAAGGAGGAAGTAGACTTCTTAGGCTATAGGATCTTGGCTGGTGGGCTAGAGATGGACCCCTACAAAGTAAGGGATGTGCTGGGGTGGGAGCCCCCTCACACGTGGTGACAACTACAGTCATTCTTAGGGTTCATCAATTTCTACTGACCCTTCACCCCAAACTTTGCCCAAGTGAGCCTCCCCCTTATGGACTTGTTAAAAACCAAGGGGAAGGGTCAAGAGAGCATTAAGCCGAGCACCAAACTGGATTGGACTTTGGAATGCCAACAGGCTTTTGAAAAGCTCAAGGAACTGTTCATCTCCAAGCCCATTTTACATCATCCGGATGAAAATAAGCCCTTTGTGGTCCAGGTAGATGCTTCGGATGTGGCCCTGGGGGGGCGATCATGCAAAAGGGGGAAGGTGGCAAGCTCCACCCCCTCGCTTATGTGTCTAAAAAGTTTCCCCCCATGGAACATAGCTGGGCTGTTTGGGATAAAGAGGTTGAGGCCATCAAACTTGCCCTTTCCACCTGGCAACATTGGCTAGAAGGGGCCAGGGTGCCATTCCAAGTATAGACCGATCATAAAAACCTCTAGGCTTTGTGCACCCCCCGGCACCTTAATGCCAAACAGTCCCAGTGGGCAGAATTTTTCTCTAAGTTTCATTTCACCCTCCAGCACTTCCCCAGAAAGTCCAACTTCCTTGCTGATGCACTGTCCTGCCTCTTGCAGCATGCAAGTCAAAAGGAAGAAGTGGTGGACTCCATCTTTACCACCTCCCAATTGGGGGGGGCGTGGTGATGTGCAGCCATGCAAGGGAGGTACAACCGAGTAGCGATGACCTGTGGGTCTGTAAATTTAAGACTGCTCTTACTGATGCAGACTGAGCCCCTAGAGACACCCAACTGGCCCTGGGAGGTCAGCTCCATGGAGTTTATAACTGACCTGCCACCCAGTAAGGGCAAAACAGTGATCTGGGTGGTAGATGACTTGTTTTCAAAACAAGCCCATTTCATTCCATGTAAGCAACTGCCTACCGCTAAAGCCCTAGCTAAGCTCTTCATGCACCATGTGGTAAGATTACATTCACTACCCCACAAGATCGTATCTGACTGGGGTTCCCAGTTTGTAGCCAAATTCTGGAAAGAACTCCTGCAAGTACTGGGTATAGAGCAGAGGCTTAGTAGCACTTACCATCCTGCCTGCTGAGTCATTTTGTTCTTGGGAGCCAGGATACCCTCATGAAGACCTCAGAGGACAAAGTGGGAGGGGGTGATGCGGGAAAATTGGCTTCCCTCCTGCACAGGCTTGGCATCATCTTTCTCCTGGGAACTATGGGCTATTATTTCAGTGGGCCTTTAGCTTAGGTGTGATTGGACCTGGGCCATTAGGGTCCTGCTTGATTTGGGCATAATTGCTTGCTTCGCATGCTTTCCCCCAGTTCTAACACAGAAACGTTAAAAGTCTGGATCCTATCAATGTCTCAGTAAACTATCTATCCTTTGGAAGGACTGTTGGTGGGAACTGATTTCTCTAGGAGTCTGACACAAACCCACACTGGAACAGAAAAAGGTGCAGCTCAAAACCACATTGAAACACCCTGGGCCAATGCCATACTGACTGCAGAGTCACCCCTGAATGGCCATAAAATGGCTACTAAATCTATGCAGACGGCTACCATAAAACGAAGAGATCAAACAAAGTGAAAGCGGCATGCAGTCTGGACACTGCCATAAAATCTGACAATCAATCAAAGTGAAAGTGGCTTTCAATGTAGAGGGGAATTTCTTTTCCAGCATGGGTTTGGTAAAACAGCCGAGCAAAAGTTTATCTAATTTTTATTTATTTATGTTACTACTCCTACTAATTTGCTTCTAGGTGCCAAGACTTTCAGGGATGATCTTGAATAATCTCCTTAATTTTGCTATTTGACAATCATGGCAGTTATATAACATTCATGTAACCAGACAGCTTCCATTTGGACATACAACTGAGAAAATTCAAGAGCATAAATTATTCCTGCAGAGATCTGGAATATATTACATTCAACAAATTACCTCCAGATCCACCATCTTCCCACAGACATTGGACTAGGAATACATTATTCATTTGGTTATAAAAATGACCAATCTTTTGCCAAGTCGTGCCCCTTTTGGAACAGTCATCAGGACTAACTCAAAAGACATGCAGATAGGAAAACCCTTCTCTTGCCAACAGAAGTTATTATTCCCTGCAAAGAGCTGCTGTTGGCTGTGTTATTTTGGGAGAATTTCGTATCATAGTTAGAATCTCCATAAAGTTCTATTGCCACTACTGGAGCACTGTGTTTATTGAGAAGAAAGAATGAACATTTCCATTATTATCCAAGAGTGTATTCAGTGAATCAAACACTGCAGGATTTATAGGAAAGTCCTATGATGAATAAATGTCTACTAAACATTATGTTATATTGGTTTGTTTGGTCCAGATTAGGGGTGTGCACACACAAAAAAACTTGGGATTTTTCATATTCGGATATACTGGGCCCCAAAAAAATTGGGATTCCCCCCAAAAAAACCCTGAATTCCAATACCACTATGGTATTCAGATTCGGGTTTTTTCAGAAATCCCATTTTTTTGGCTCCATTATACCCTATGGAACCATTATAGTCAATGGGGAATCTATCTGGGGGTATCCAAGGGTCTAGGGAGGCTTTTTTAAGGTAGAGGCATGAAAATATCAGCATAGCTTCTGATGCCTCTCTCCAAAAGACTCCCCAGGTTTCAAAAAGATTGGACCAGGGGGTCCAATTCTATGGGCCCCCAAAGAAGTGCCCCCACCCTCCATTGTTTCCAAAGGTGGGGAAATTTTTTTTTGATGGACTTTGGTCAGTTCTCAGTGTCATCTTGTGTTATTTGGGTGGTGCAGAAGCCTTTGCAGCATGGGTCTTGTTCGGTAGCATCAGAACAGAACCACATGGAATAGACCATAGTGTAACTTCCAACCAGAATCTGGGAGGACACTCTGTGGAACTTGGGCACAACATGGCTGATATGTAAGCATCCTAACACAGCATACCCCCTCAAAAATTCTTGACCAAGAAGGAAGAGGATGAGAGCGAGCAGGAGAAAACAACATACAGAATGAAGTATTTGTTTACAATGAAGTCATATTAATAATACATTGTAAATAAAAAAGTAAAGCTGACTATCCATTACTGTCCAAATCCAAATACCTGGCACAACAATACCCTTAAACTGGACTGGTAAATTGCCTAGTCAAGTCCACAAGAAATAATTTTTTAAACATGTTTTTTGCCAAGCAGAAACTTGTGCACATAAAGAAAAATGTTGGCGGGACTTTGAAATATTATCTCTGTGTTGCAAAAATACAATTTTTGTTTGGGACACAGTGTTGCATAATACTGTAAGACAGTTTTATTACACATGTATTCCATCACGTACACCAGCCAAATGAATATTATATTTAAACTTCCTGAAACATGCACAGTAGTTCTTTAATAACCATCCAAAATACTGTCTGGAGCTTCCTTTCCTCTGGCTCCTGTTGTAACTTGCCAGAAAATTCTGGCAAGATACTGGAGCCTGCAGGTGATCCCCTTCCACCACCCCAAATCACTGAAAAAATTCAGAATGTAGTACCAGCAAATGTTCATTTGCTGACCCAACCCAACTGCTACATAGAATTTAAAGTTATACGAGAGCCGGCTTTGTTAGTAGGCAGATGATAAAGCTGTCTTACTAAATAACAACAACAACAATAATAACAATAAAAACAACTGTGCTCTCTGGCTTCATCTTCTGCCAGTCTTGGGAAATATGCTCACAGAAAGCCATAGCTAAGGGCAGACAACAGTTCCTTATATGTTTTACAAGTATTAATCAACTATGTGCCTTTTTCTAGAAACTAAATAAGGCATCTATCTTATTTTGCCTTACTTCCTTTATACATGTATGACTTGATTGCTTAAAGTCATTAGGTGATGACTTACATGAACATAAGAGAAGCCAATGCTGGGTCAGGCCAGTGGCCCATCCAGTCCAACACTCTGTCACACAGTGGCCAAAAATTCCAGGTGGCATCAGGAGGACCACCAGTGGGGCCAGGACACTAGAAGCCCTCCCACTGTTGCCCCCCCCCAAGCACCGAGAATACAGAGCATCCCTTGCCCCAGACTGAGAGTGGCTAATAGCCACTGATGGACCTCTGCTCCATATGTTTATCTAATTCCCTCTTGAAGCTGTCCATGCTTGTAGCCGTCACCGCCACCTCCTGTGGCAGTGTGAAACAGCTTTTACAGAAAAACATTTTTCATATTAGTTGCTGTAGATTTTCCGGGTTGTGTGGCCGTGGTCTTGGCATTGTAGGACCTGATGTTTCGCCAGTACCTGTGACTGGCATCCTCAGAGGTATGACACAGAAAGATGTAGTACTCTCTGTGTCAAGGTAAGCAGAAAAATGGCAGGCAGGTAATTTATATCTACCCTGGAAGGTGGGGTAGGGCTGAGTCATTATCTTGTAGTAGTTCTCCAGGCTATGAACATGCTAATGGAGGAGCTTTCCTGAGGAAGTTCTTTTGTCTATGGATTGTTTCCTGAGGAGGTTCTTTTGTGTGTGGAATGGCTATTGAAACTCTAATCTTATCTGTAGTACTATTGTCAGCTGTAGAGCATTTTGTGTTTTTCAGGACAGGAAACCATGCCCTATTTATTTTTAAACTCTCTTCTTTCATGTTGAAATTGTGTTTATGTTTATGAATTTCAATGGCTTCCCTATGTAATCTGACATGGTAACTGGAAGTGTTGTCCAGTCTTTCAGTGTCTTGGAACAAAATGTTGTGTCCTGTTTGGGTTAGGCTATTTTCAGCCACTGCTGATTTTTCAGGTTGGCCAAGTCTGCAGTATCTTTCATGTTCTTTTATTCTTGTCTGAATACTACGCTGTGTGGTCCCAATGTAAACTTAGGTCTCGATGACCTAACTGAAGGTCACAAGGTCTACAACTCACACAGATCATTATTTACACAAAAACTCCAATCACCACCCTCGGCAAAAAAAGAGGCATAATTAAAACATTAGTAGACCATGCAAGACGGATATGTGAATCACACTTTCTCAATGACAAACTAAATCATCTTAACCACGCACTTCAAGCAAATGGCTACTCTAAGAATGAAATCAGAAGAGCGATTAAACCAAAGGTAAAACAAACAACTGAGGAAAAACAGTCTCCCACAGGAAAAGTGTTTTTGCCATATATCAAAGGAATCACAGATCAGATGGGAAAACTTATGAAAAAACACAACCTACAAACAGTATTCAGACTCACCAGAAAAATACAACAGATGCTACAATTGGCAAAAGACAGAACAGACCCCCTCTCTTCTGCTGGAGTATACCACATACCATGCAGTTGTGGACAAGTTTACATCGGAACCACACAGCGTAGCATTCAGACAAGAATAAAAGAACATCTTTCTGTGTTATACCTCTGAGGATGCCAGTCACAGCTACTGGCGAAACATCAGGTCCTACAATACCAAGACCATAGCCACACAACCCAGAAAATCTACAGCAACTAATGAACTCTGACCGTGAAAGCCTTCGACAACATATTTTTCATATTATTGACATAAGAAGTATGATGTGCACATATCTTTCAGCACTAAAACACAAGTTGGAAGTCAAGAGAAAATATTTGAGGACACACATTTTTGTAGTCTTAAAATAAAGAAATGCAGATAGTGGAGGGGAACCCAGTAGTGGTCCCATAATTAATCTGTTTCTACCTAGATCAAGATGGGTAGCTATGCTAGTCTGTATGCAGCAGTAAAAAAGAGCAGTAGTCCAGTAGCACCTTAAAGACTAACAAAATTTGTGGCAGGGTGTAAGCTTTTGTGAGTCACTGCTCACTTTTTCAGTTCAGAAGTTTTGAAGAAGTAAGCAGTGACTTATGGAAGCTCATACCCTGCCACAAATTTTATTAGTGTTTAAGCTACTATTGGACTCCTGCTCTTTTCTACTGTTTAAAGATAGTATTACTTGTGTCATGTCTTTTTCAACATGTTTTTCCAGCTAGTTATTCCTAGTAAAGTAATTTTGGAACCAGCCCACAGGCTGTAGCATTTATTGCCAAGGAACAGAAATTGGTGTTGGAACAAGCCTTATGTATGTACTCCTAACTTGATTACCTACATTGTAGACCAAACTAGTCCCATCACCAACAAAGAAGAACAATTTAGACTTACATCTGGATCACAGATCGTTACCATGAAGTGTTCATTTTGGCTGGTCTTCCTATCATCTTCTGTCTTGGATCATTGGACCAGCTTGCAGTATTCTTGCCACATAAGAGCAGCATTTCTGGCCATTAGCACCTCATGCAACCAACAGCTAGCAGTAGGGCCACATATGCTACAGAAAATAGCTCTAGAAAGATATACCTTGTACCTAACAGTCAGATCATTTAATCAAGGATTCTCAGCAATTAATAAGAAAACTTAGCCATAAAATGTCATACTAACACTCAATCATAGAAAGAATTATATTTATATCCTACTAAAAGTGTCTTAATTCACATTGCTCTGATTTGGACACTCCCCACCTACAGACATCCCCTTTGTTTCCTCATAAAAAAATATTCCCAGGATCTTTTTTCCCTTTGGCCAATCACGTGGTAAAACTGAAACCAAAGAACTTGTGTGGACAGGTATCTTTAATCCCTGCTTTACCCTTTTGCCATATATCTTTGGCCTCTTGTCTCTCCCTTCATGAGTGGCATAAAAAGCATGATGTGTGTGGGTACTTGGATTATTTGTGGGCATCTTAGTGCTAGGTATTCTATCATACTTGTGGGAGGCATCTCATTTCCCCCTTCTCCATTATTTTCTCTTTCCTTTTCCTGAAAGACCCCCAGCCCCTCCCCTTTCCTGCTTCCTTCTCTCCTTCCAACTCACCAGCTAGCCTACCTTTATCTTCCCCCACATCTTCAACTTTCCCTTCTTCGCTCACCCTGGGAGCCTCTACCTATGAAATACAGTTGTGCAATGCTGGCCACTGGGCCAGGCCTAGTCGTATAATGCCAGCCATTGGCTCAGACCCAGTCGTGCAGTGTGGAATCCCAATACACCTCATTTCACCCTGTATCCCTTCTCCCACTAGTTCCCTCCTTCTCCTGGCAACTCCACATCTTTTCCTGCTTCCTTTTTTCCTTTCCACCAACAACTTCTTCAGCTATATTTATTATTTACTTCATTTATACTCTACTTTTCTTCACAATGAGGGCCTAAGTCAGTGTGGTGTAGAGGTTCTTTAAGGCTAGGTCAGACTAGGATCTGGCAAAGCCAGGATAGAATCCCTACTCTGCCATGGAAGTTTGCTGGGTGCCCTTGGATGAGTCACATGCTCTCAGCCCAATCTACCTCACAGAATTGTTGCAAGAATAAAATGGGCACTTTGGGTCCCCATTAAATAAAGTAAATAAAATTGTTCTCCTCTCCTTCATTGTATCCTCATACCAACCCTGTGAGGTAAGTTAGGCTGAGAGTGTGGGACTGGCCCAAGGTCACCCAATGAGTTTCCATGGCAGAGTGGGGGTTCAAATCTGGGTCTCCCACATCCTAGTCTGAATGTTTAACCACTACACCATACTGGCGTTCTGGGGTGGCTGCTGCTGAATGGTAAGAAGCAACTGGTCCTGGGTGAGTCATGCAAGTTGTATGGTAGCAGCTTGCCTGGTAGTAGCTGTCAGACCTGTCCTTGATTTCTCCCTCAAAGCCGTGAACAGCCCTGGAAGCACCCTCCCCCTGCCTTTTACTGACATAAACCAATGCCTCAACTGGTAATACTGTTTGTGGTTTCCTACAAACAGCCACTGAGGGCATTTATTTCTTAAAGCTACAGCTTTAAGAGGGGGCATATTTCAGATTTTCAGGTCTGTAGAAACATTTGCCTTGTTTGTTCATAGCTCCGTTTTCTGGATTTAAGTCTCCACAGATTTGGCCACATTGATAATACTTGTTATTTTGACTGCTCGGGTTTGCTAATTCTCCAGACTAGTTGCTTGTGTTAGTCTCCTCAAAAAACTTTGATTCTGATTTTACTTTATTCAGATTCGTATTATTCCTTCCGAGCTTATATAGAAGCTTTTGCCACTTTGTCAGCGGTCCACTTGCTATTGTTTATGTGATTCATTGCCCAAACTAGGGACACTCCTTTAAATTAGTTGTAGAACCGAAACCAGCACTTGCTTTACTATAAGACTGAGAAGTCGTTGAAAGATTTTTTTCTCTCCTTTCACTTAAGCTATTCAACAGTGGCATCCTGAACAGAGTTATACCTCTTTCAGCCAATTGACTTCAATTGATTTAGGCTGTGGTCAGACATGCCTTTAGATCCAGCATAGTGGCGAATATCTGATGGATCGAAAGTGCATTATCAGACAGCAACATCTGGGAAAGGTCCCACAGTCGTTGGCACCCCATACTGCCCCGCTACAAAAACAGAGGTAAAAGACACTGGGGAAAGTCTGGTCCTAACACCTGCCAATGGATTTCCCCTAGTCTGATCACTCAAGCACACTCTCAAGTTGTTGGGATGGTTTGTTCATTCCATCCAGACTCAGTGCCATCCCCCCCCCTCACTTAGCAGTGTGTGCATAACCACATACTCCATAGGGAACTATGGGGATCCTAGGTCCTCGTTTATGTACATGGGAAACAAAAGGAAAAAACTACTTGCCCAAATGTGGCATCTGGTCACACAGTGACCAGCTGAGCCTGCAGCACAAAGGGATGTGTGCTCATCTGACTGCGAGTCAAATTCCACTGGAGGAAATAGGGGTGCTTCCCCTCCATGCCAAATGGCACATCTGACAGCAAACTTAGAAGCATAAATTCAGGGGGGTAGCCATGTTGATCTGGAGCAGCAGAAAAAAGTTTGAGTCCAGTGGCACCTTTAAGACCAACGAAGTTTTATTCTAGGTATAAGCTTTTGTGTGCATGCACACTTCTTCAAATACATTGAAACAGAAGTCTCCAACCATTACATATAGGTAAAGGGTGGGGATGGTGTTGCCAAGAAGGGGTTCCATTGTCCTGAATGTTGTGGTAACTTGTAACTCAGCAATCTCCCATTCTAGTCTGTTTCTGATTTTTTATTTTTTTTTTTGCAATAAAACAGTGACTTTGAGGTTACATATAGGTAGGGGGATTAGTTGCCAGGAAGGGCTAATCAGAGTCAAGTTGCATAACTAACTGAACAATAAATAAAGCTAAGACTGGAACAACACATTTGGTAAGATATGTGAATAGCAGCAAATTGGCATACAAATAATAAAGGAATTAATAACAGATGTGAGAACTGAGTTTGAGTCCAGTGGCAACTTTAAGACAAACAAAGTTTAATTTCTGTGTACAAGTGAGAACTGAGTGACTTAGCATGTGTAGTGAGATAAGAAGCCGATTTATTTGTTAAGCCTAGGGGGTTCCATTGTCCTGAATAATGTCATAACTTGTAATTCAGCAATTTCTCATTCCAGTCTGTTTCTGAAATACCTTTGCAATAAAACAGCCACTTTGAGGTCCTCCACTGAGTGCCCTGTAAGGCTGAAATGTTCTCCTACACGTTTCTCAGGTTTTTTTATTCTTGATGTCAGATTTGTGTCCATTTATCCCTTGGCATAAGGTTTGACCTGTAGAGAACTGTATGTAGAGAACTGAAGGGCACTGTTGACATTTAATGGATATACAATGTTAGAAGATGAACAACTGAATGAGCCTGAGATGCTGTAGTTGATATTGTTAGGTCCAGTGATTGTGTTGTCTGGGTGCATGTGGCAGCAAAGTTAGCATCTGGGTTTATTGTAAACTCTAGTACCAGTGTCCATGTTCAAATTAGATGTTGTATTATTGTGGATAAGGAATTGCTTAAGATCAGGGGGCTGTCTGTGCATGAGAAAAGTTTGCCACCCAGTACTTTTGAAAGAGAACTGTCATTATCCAGTGGAGGCTGTAAGTCGCTGATGATGCATCGAACTGTTTTGAGTTGAGAGCTGTACGTGACCACTAGTGGTGTTTTGTTACTGTCTCTTTTGGGCCTGTCTTGTAACAGGTTTTCTCTGGGTACCATTCTAGTCTTTTTCTTGACTTCATCAGATGGATATTTTAGTTCCAAAAAGAGTTGTTGTAGATCCCTCAGGTGAGGATCTCTGTCTGTAGGACTGGAGCAGATACAGCTGTACTTGTAGAGCTTGGCTGTATACAATGGATTGTTTGGTATGTTTAGGATGGTAATTAGAAGCATGTAAATATGTTTGTCAGTCAATAGTTTCCAGTATAAGGTGGTGTCTATGCGTCCATTGTGTATTTTTACAGCAGTGTCCAGAAAATGTATTTCTTGGTTGATGGTGGGGTGAAAGTTGTTGAATGCCTGGTGAAATATGTCCAGGGCATCTTTACTATGGATGGGCTGAACCATGAACCAAACCACAAACCAATAGGCTGGTTCTCAAACTGAACAAGGTCATATTGGTTCATGACCCAGTTAAAGTTTAAACCCCTGCTTGCCACTCCCTGCCGCTTTTCATGGGGAACAGAAAGCAGGGGATTAAGTGGCTCAGAGCAATTTAAACTTCTGTTTTCTGCTCCCTGTGGCTTTTTGCGGGGAGCAGAAAGCAGTGGTTTAAATGGCTCCAAGCCATTTAAACCAAACTGCTGAGCCATTTGAACATCTGCTTTCTGCTCCCCACTGGTCAGCTTTCTGACCATTTGAACCTCTGCTTTCTGCTCTTCACAAACCACCATGAACTGCCATAAACTGCATCAAAATTCATGGAACTTCATGATGGTTCTTTAGTTTGTGAACATTGCTTGGCAAACAACAAACAGGCCTAAATTCGTGACAGACTTTAGTTCATGAGCCAGTTTGTGCCCATCTGTATTCTTTATCATGTGTCCATGTAACCATGTTTACCATGTAACCCTTAGTGTAGATTTGGGCTGAACTGGAAAGTGGAACAAATTCAAACTGATATATGCCTAGCATATATTTACCTTAACTGAACAGCAACCAAATAACACATTCAAATATACAGAAGTAACACATGACACGTTAAAAGTTTTTTACTTTAAAATTCCCATGACATATTTGTGTTTCTGCAATGAGTTAAAAAACAGAGGGCATACTCAAACCTATGCTTACTGGCATTCTATAGTTTAAAAAACTTTGACCGTAGCAGAATTGAGAGTTGTGAAGGCTGCTATTTCAGAGTGGCAGAAGTAATTCTAGCTCTAACTAAAGTATTTCACTTAGCAAACTTAAAACATTGAAGGTTCTGAACCAAGACTGTTATGACAGCAATTGGTTATAATGATCAACTAGAAGTGCAGGGTGGTTTTCGTATTCTCTCCCCTGCCCTGCTCTACTATGGAAGCCTTCTGAGTAAGGTTAGCCCAATCACACACTCTCAGCCTAACCTACTTCATAGTGGAGTATAATGGAGAAGGGAAGGAGAATGGAGAAGTTGTAAACTAGCTTGTGTCCCCATCAGGGAGAAAAATAAACAAAGACAAGACAAGACAAGACAGGTGCTGTAGCTATTAAATATGTACAACTGGAGGGCAAGAGGTTGGAAGCCTTCACTGGGATCTCTGCTGTTCCTTAAAATGTCCCTTTCTGCCTCTGAAACTGTAGCCACTTCAAGCCATAGCCTAATGCTAATAGCTGTGCTTTGTGATATGCCTGACTGAGTTATACTGTCAATAAAAATATTAGTTTAGTCATTGATTATTTTACCATAAAGCATGGGGCCCCAACAGGTAGCTTGTGAGCTACTAGTAACTTGCTGACTGCTGTAGAGGAGCTCATGAATCCCTCGAAGTCTGTGAGAAGATCTGTTCTGGGCTTTAAAAATATTCATAAGATTTTTCTCTGTGATTCTGAGCTTCATTTCTGGAGCCCTTCCTCCACTTTGGGAACCCTTGCCCTAAAGTGTTGGCAAAGAAAACAGGGTTAGTGAGAAATCTCTTGAAGACTTTCATTAGAGACATGAAAATAATTAAATGGAAAGAAAATAAGTTTCGGACCTGCAAAACTTCAAACAGTTATATTTGGAAATGTGTTTTTATAATGTAGTAAGACTTGCCAGACCTTTAAAACCCTAGACAAAAATAGCACAGTTGCTGCCTAATTTATGTCCTACTATTAAAGTTGTCATTTAACTCTAATTAAGCCAGACTTGCCTTTGGCTACTATAGGAGAAAGTGCACTTTGCCATCTGCTATTAATTTTGAAGGATTACAACTTGGTTTTATAAAGGAAAATATGAGGAAATGTAAAATTTAATACTTCACTTAGCAGTAATTCAGCACAAAAGACAACATTAAACTTCTTAGTGAAAACACAACTAATTTCACGACAGTCCTATAAAAATACCATATATAACTATGACGAATGCTCAGTTTGTGAAAAGTACTGAGACTGACGAGTCTGTAGAGTGAAATCAGCTCATACTTTTATTTAAGATCAAGAACAAGACAACTTTAGCCAGCTTGCAGGCCGGCTTATATTCCCAAGAAAAACCCATACCCCAAACACACAAACCCTGTGATTGGTCTATATACACTAATTGTATTATCTCCCCGGATCCTAGGTCTCCAAATGGAAGGGACCCAGGATCCGACCGTCCACTGTTCTCAGGGACAAAGCTCAGGCGCTTCGCCCAGCTGTGTATCGGACCAGCTGGAACCAGTCCGAGCACATGGCTGGCCTGGACACATATACCGCACTGGATACATTACACCCCTCCCCCCTTGGTCTGAAAGAAACCCGCAGATATAACCCTTTAAATAGGCAGGGGACTTCCTTTCCCTCATAGAGCAGCGGGTGGCAGGGGCTGTCGGTGAAGCTGGCACCGAAGCTCTCAACGGTGAACTGTCCAGTGTCAGCGGAGCAGACATTGCTTCCGAGGGCTTGCGTGAAGTGGTCGGGGACCCCAGGGACTGGTTGATGGGTGCTGGGGCTGTGGTCTCCGCTGGGCTGATGGACACTGGGGAAGGCTGTTGATCCAGGGCCTCAAAGGCTTTGGACTCCTCGGGGTTGCCCGGTTCCATAGGCAACATGTGTTGATGGAGTTGGTCAATGTGTTGGTGGAGACGGTTCCATTTTCGCAGGAAACCTCGTATGAACCCTTGACCCTTACCACCCATGATGGAATCCAAGGTGAGCCCTTGGTATAGTTCTGTGCATAGACAGGATCTTCCGGGAAGAACCCTCAGGTGTAGCTGGTCCATGTGTGATGTGAGGTGGCAACCCAGGAGAAGTTCAGCCGGGCGTCTTCCTGTTGTGGTGTGCGGGGTGATGCATTGCCCCAAAAGGAAAGAGGCTAGTTTGTATTCCCAGTCTGGGGAGTCGAGCCGGCGAAGTGTGTCCTTGGTGGTTCATACCATCTGCTCTGCTTGACCGTTGGTGGCGGGATGGAATGGAGCTGAATGCACATGCCGGATCCCATAGTAGGAAGTAAAATCCTGGAACTCCCCAGACATGAACGCAGTGCCGTTGTCTGTAACCAGGGTGTCTGGGAGTCCTTGAGCACTGAAGATCTGCCACATGGCCTTGATGGCAGATCTTGAGGAAGTGGATGGCACTGAAATGACCTCTAACCATTTGCTGTAAGAGTCAACCAGAATGAAAAAGAGTTGCCCCTGGAATCGCCCTGTGAAATCCAGATGGAGCTGAGACCAGGAACGGTGGGAGGACTCCCAGGCTCTCTCTGAGCCCCACGGCAGGTTGGGGCGAGAGACCTGACAGGGCTGGCACCCTTTCACCTTGTCCTCGATGTCCCGATCGAGGCCTACCCAGCAGACGTAGCTCCGTGCTAATGCCTTCATCCTTACCACCCCAGGGTGATGCTCATTCAGGGCCTCCAAAACGCACTGTTGGAGCAGAGCAGGAATCACCACCTGGCCTCCCCACATTAGAAACCCTTTGTAAGTCGTCAGTTCGTCTTTCCTAGCAACAAATGGAGTGAACTCGGGGCCCTCCTTGGCCACCGGCCACCCCCTCCCCACCCAGTCCAAGACACGGCAGAGAATCTTATCCCAGGCTGAGAGGCGGGCCACCTCCCTCATGTCGGGAAGCGTTTCCAAGAGGGTGACCATGTGAGCAGATGCTGGGTCAGGGTCTGTGATGGGCAGGGGCAGGTGGCTGAGAGCGTCTGCGTGTCCCATGGCTTTGCCAGGCCAATGGGCAAGCGAATATGAGTACCATGCCAAAAAGATAGACCATCTCAGAACCCTGGGGGAAACCACCTGCGGCATCTGGCGGTCGAGGGTGAGGAGACCCAGGAGTGGCTTGTGATCCGTCACCACATCGAAGGGTCGGCCGTAGAGATAGTGGTGGAATTTTTTTACACCAGCCACTAACACCTCCTTGTCTATCTGCACATAATTGCACTCCATGGAAGACAAGGTCCTTGAATAGTAGGTGACCGGGACCTCCTGGTCGTCCAGCAACTGGTGGCCCAAAACTGCCCCAACCCCGTGAAGAGAGGCGTCGTACACAAGGACCACTGGCAGGGATTCGGTAAAATGGTGCAGGACAGAGTTAGAAGTCAGTAAGTCCTTGACCCCCTGGAACGCAGCTGCATGCATCGGCCCCCAGATCCAGGGCGCGTCTTTGCCCAGAAGACGATGGAGTGGTTCCACCATGACAGCTTTCAAAGGCAGAAAGGCATGATAAAAATTGAGCAGGCTGAGGAAGGCCTGCAGTTCTGCCTTGGTCGAGGGTGGGGGAGCATGCATGATAGCCCTAACTTTATTGTCCATGGGGTGAATCCCCTGTGCGTCCACCGCAAACCCCAGGAATTTGATGCAGGGCACCCCAAGGAGACTTTTTTTCTTCTTTACTTTGAGGCCGCCAGCGTCGAATTTCTGGAGCACCTGTTGGAGCTGGTCTGTGAAGAAGGTGGAGTCCGGCACCATGATGATCATGTTGTCTAAAAAAGGTTGTACTCCTGGGATTCCTTTGAGGAGGGAATCCATAAATGACTGAAAAAGCCCGGGTGCCACACAAACTCCAAACTGCAGCCTAGTAACCCGAAACGCCCCTTTGTGCGTTGCAGTGGTTTGAGCCTCGATGGTGGCCGTGTCCACCAGCTGGTAAGCTTGTGCTAAATCTAGCTTATCAAAGACCTTGGCCCCCGCCAGGGAAGCTAGGATGTGGCTCACCACTGGGACCAGATAAGCGTGGTCCTGCAAGGCCTTGTGGAGGGTGCACTTGTAATCGACACATATCCTCACATCACCGTTCGGTTTTACTGGCGTGACAAGGGGTCTCCCAGCGCACAGATGCAACCAGTTCCAGCACCCCTTGTTCGACAAGGAGGTCAAGCTCTGCCTCTATTTTGGCCCTCATCACAATGGGGGGACCTCGGACCTTGATGCGGATGGGGCGCACATTAGGGTCTAGGTCCAGGGAAATGGGGGCCCCAGTGTACATCCCCAAGGTCCCGTCAAACACTTTGGGAAATTCCCTGCAAACGGCCTCAAAGTCCTCCATTCGTATCTGGTTAATCCCAGGGGCTTGAACCAGGACAGTCCCAATAAGCTGGTGAGATGCCCCTCCACCACCAACAGGTCCAGTAAGCCCGAGAGTCCTTTAAACTGGACCCTGAACTTGCCCCAGCCTCAGACCGCCATGGGGTTTTTATTAAAGTCCCGCAACGTGAGACCCTGTGGCTTCTGCAACTGGGGCCCCCCCTTCGGGCATAGGGAATGGAGGGTTTGGGCCAAGAAGGAAAAGGACGAGCCTGAGTCAATTTTCACCAGACAGGGGACACATCCACTGTGTCAAGCTGCGCCATGGTCTTCTGGCATTGCCTCTTGGAACAGCAGACCTTCTCTATGTGCCCGGCCTTGTTGCACATCCGGCAGATGGTGTCGTGGAAATGGCAAGTCCAGCACTCATGAGCATCGCCACAGCTAGCACAGGCCATGGGGTTCAGTGCTTTGGACGAGGACGACCCTTTGCCATGTTGAGTGTGCTGCAACGGGCGTTGGTTGACCTGGAGTACCTCTTTATCACTGGCGACGTTGGAGCCGGTAGCCTGTTGGATGAGGTGGACGGCCTTGGCACAGTGGTCGGTGTGCGACTTCTCGTAGGCCACTGCTTCCCGGAACGCCTTATCCAAGTTGAGGTTGTCCTTGCTGATGAGCTTTCTTTATAGCTTGTGCTCCCTGAGCCCTACCAGGAATTGATTCAATAGGGCTTCAGTGAGGTTTGAGAAGGCGCATCTGGTTGCTGCCTGATGTAGCCCCACTAGGAACTCCAAGGATGACTCGTCTGACCCCTGGACCCTTGCAAAGAAGTTCATTCTTTCCACGAAATTGATGGGTTTCGGGGTCAAATGGTCTGTTAACACCTTTACCAGGACGTTGTATGTTGCCGTCACGTCATTGGTTTGCAGAGGCACCACCCAGGTCCTTCATCAAGAGGAGTGCCTTGATCCCGCAGTACCTCAGGAGGTGTGCCTTTTTCATCCCGGGGTCCATTATGGTGTTTATTGTGAAGTGGTTGTCGAGCATTTCGAGCCACAATTCCCACTGGTTGAGGTGAGCGATGTCGAACTTGGGGAAACTCTCGTTACCACCAGTCGCCATCGTAGCAGCACATGAAGGAGGAGGCAGTTGCTCGGATGTGGAGGCGGTGGTGGGCTGAGGTGATGAGAGGCTGCGCTCGGAGTCAGAGGGTGTGTTCACGGTGCCTGGAGCAGTGTGGTGAGCCATTACTGGAGAAGCTGGGCACCAAGCGGAGCGGCATGCTGTGATCTCAGTGCTGGGGCTCAATGCGACGCTTGGTTCTTCTTGATGGACGTTGTTCATGGGAGGTAGAATCCCATCCTCGTCACCAGTGAAAAGTACTGAGACTGACGAGTCCATAGGGTGAAATCAGCTCATACTTTTATTTAAGATCAGGAACAAGACAACTTTAGCCGGATCGCAAGCCGGCTTATATTCCCAAGAAAAACCCACACCCCAACACACACAAACCCCATGATTGGTCTATATACACTAATTGTATTATCTCCCCGGATCCTAGGTCCCCGATTGGAAGGGAGCCAGGATCCGACCGTCCATTGTTGTCAGGGATGAAGCTCAGTGTCAGGCGCTTCAGATAGTCAGTCAACACCAGGCCTCATGAAAAAGGATAGCGTTTATTATACTGCAAAGCTAAAGCACTAGAACATAGGCATTGTCAGGAATGACCCATACAAAAGAAGCATCTCTGGTTATACCCTACAGAGGGGGACCCCCCCTCCCTCCTACCAATAGCTACAGAGCCCGCGTGCGGGAAAAGAGCAAAAGGTGCTACAAACTACATTCCCACAAAGTAATAAATTCCCATGCCTAGCTGTTGTCTTAGGAAAAAGAAAGGAGACAAACAGCCTGGCTCTCAAGGCCATTTGGCCCGTTTCGAGATAGCCCAAGATGGAAACTGCACCGTCTCCCAGGCAACCTCGTCACCTCCCCACATACCAGAGAAAACACAGATACATCCATTGACACCTCCTCCCCTCCCTTCACCCCTATGGCAGGGGTACCTGACACTCAGGCACTTCGCCCAGCCGTGTGTCAGACCGGCTGGAACCAGTCCGAGCACATGGCTGGCCTGGACACATATACTGCGCTGGATACATTACAGTTTGCTTGCCCGTAAGTATTTGATGTTTTTGTAGAGGAAATAAATGTATTTCAGCCTGGGGTTCATAGCTAGTTGGGCTGGCAACTTTGAGCTAGGGCCTGGAAATCTGGAATTACAACTGATTCCACACTACAGAAATCTGTTTCCCTGGAGAAAACAACTGCTTTGGAGGGTGGGCCATATGGTATTATATGCCACTGAGGTCCCTCCCCAGGCTCCATCCCTAAATCTCTAGGAATTTCCCAACCTGATTGTTGGTGACAAAGAAGAAAAGACGAAGACCCTGCTGGGGGCAACAAGAAGATAATTAGATAGGATAGTGAGGTCAGCGCCTTCTCTCCTGTTAAGTATCATTCCTTGTCTGCCTCCAGATTGCTACTTTCAGGGCAATTTTCCCCTTCTTCTCGGAAGTGCCACACTCAGTCTTACCCTCTCTCTCATCTAGAGATGCAGTAAGGAACCTCTCTGTGTCTCTTCTCTTTCCTATCAAGTATATTAATTCCTAAATAAACCTTTATCTACCCTTTAATCAGGTGGTGCACTGTTGCTGTGTTAATTACACTGCCAACAGTTTGCAACCCTACCAAGCGGTGACATGCATGCATTATTTTGATCAAACCATCAAATACTTCTGCATAAAAAAGCACATCTTCCTACTTGAAAATGCGGAAAAGTTTGTTTATTTCAAAATTTCTACCTGCTTTCTTGCATGGAGTGGCTCAAAGCAGTTTACCAATATCAGACATCCATTAATAAAATCAACTCGCATGGCTATATGATTGATTTAACAGCAGTTTCAAAATTCATACAGCTTACATGAAGCCATCTATGTCGAACAGGATATGATTCTATGAATAAAACAGTTATACATAACCTTCCCTGACCTGGATAGCCCAGGCTAGCCCAATCTCATCAGATCTTGGAAGCTAAATCCTGGTCAGGATTTGGGTGGGAGACCATCAAGGAATACCAGCACTGCTACACAGAGGCAGGCAAAAGCAAGCCACCTCTTGCCTTGGAAACCCTATAGGGTCGCCCTAAGTTGGTTGAGACTTGATGGCAAAAAAGCACCCCAAAACCCCAAAAATGCCATCTCCATGTGGTAACAAATTACAAAGTCAAGGAAAAGTGAATGTTTGGATGGCAGCTTTTCTGTCTACTGGTAATTTCTGGGAAGAAAAAGTTGTTAATATTGATGGCTGCTGGAGTTCTTGTAGTTAGGGCCTCTAGTCTAGGGTTTCCAAGTGATCAGTGAGGGCAAGGGAACTCCCAAAATGTCTCCTATTACCTGCCTTTGCTGCTGTGAGCATCAAGGGGGAAATGGAGGGGCCAGAATGACATCCCACAATGCCACAATGTCATTTCTGACTGTGTATTTGGAAGTAACATCGCTGTCTTGTGGAATGCTCTAGAATTCCCTGCTTCAAGGAAATCCTAGAGTGTTCTATGACACAGTGATGTCACTTCCAGTTACACAGCTTGAAATGATGTTGTGGCATCACAGAATACCACTGGGGAGAGTCTGCACCCTCCGCAGTCTCTGAGGGTTTCTAGGCCTAAACTATATACATGCAAATAAAACCTATTCAGTTTCCTTCACAAGTGGCTGGGATCAGTACTTTGTGGAACCTGGAAGTCCTTCCTACATTCCTATTATAACAGTCCAAGATTTAGGGTGGAAAGTAGCAGTGCATAATTCCAATTGCAGCACTTTCCAAATAGGGTTGCCAACCTCAATGTGGGATCTGGAGATCTCTGGTTTTTACATCTGATCTCCAGACTACAGAGATCAGTTCCCCTAGAGAAAATAGCTGCTTTGGAGTGTGGACTCCATGACATTGTATTATGCCAAGGTCCCTTCCCTCCTCAAACCTCACCCTCTCCAGGCCCCACCCTCCACCCTCCTGTTTTTTTTTTCCAACTCAGAGCCAGCAATCCTACTTCTAGATCATCAGAGCCCCTGAAAAATTCCTGGAATTAACTTCTACTGTCCTGACCTCTCTTTGAGGAAAGGTAGCATAGCAACACTGAACAGTTAAATTTAGTGATAGGGAGCTAGTACAGATTCACAGGGGGAGTTCCTTAAGAACATAAGAGAAACCAATGTTGGATCAGGCCAGTGGCCCATCCAGTCCAACACTTTGTCACACAGTGGCCAAAATACCAGGTGCCATTAGGATGTCCATCAGTGGGGCCAGGACACTAGAAGCTCTCCCGCTGTTGCCCCCCATAAGCATCAAGAATACAGAGCATCACTTGCGCCAGCGTTCCTATTTATACTTTGTGGCTAATAGCCACTGATGGACCTCTGCTCCATATGTTTATCTAATTCCATCTTGAAGCTGTCCATGCTTCTTTCTCTACCCACTCTTTCCCATGCATAATCTTATAAACCTCGATCATGTCACCCCTCAGCCATCATTTCTCCAAGCTAAAGAGCCCCAAGCGCTTTAATCTTTCTTCATAGGAAAAGTGTTCCAACCCTTTTATCATTCTAGTTGCCCTTTTCTGCACTTTTTCCAATGCTATAATAGCCTTTTTGAGGTGTGGTGATGAGAACTGTACACAGTACTCCAAGTGAGGTTGCACCATTGATTAATACAGGGGCATTATGATACTGGCTGTTTTGTGTTCAATTCCCTTCCTAATAATCACTGGCATAATGTTAGCCTTTTTTTATTGCAGTCGCACACTGTCTCAACATTTTCAATGAGTTATCTACTGCGACTCCAAAATCTCTTTCCTGGTCGTCTCTGCCAGTTCAGACCCCATCAACAGGTATTTAAAGTTAGGATTTTTGGCCCCAATGTGCATCACTTTGCACTTGGCCACACTGAACCACGTTTGCCATGTTGACGCCCCCTCACCCATCCTTAACAGATCCCTTTGGAGTGCCTCACAATCCTCCCTGGTTTTCACCACCCTGAATAATTTTGTGTGATCCACAAATTTAGCCACTTCACTGCTTACTCCCAATTTCAAATTATTAATGATCAAGTAAAAAGCATCAGACCTACTACTGATCCCTGCGGTCCCCCACTGCTTACCACCCTCCGCTGAGAAAATTGCCCATTTATACTTACTCTCTGTTTCTTATTAGCCAGTTTTTGATCCACAAGAGGATTTGTCCTTTTATCCAGTGACTATTGAGCTTACTTAGGAGCCTTTGATGAGGAATTTTATCAAAAGCTTACTGGAAGTCAAAGGAGACAACATCTATTGGGTCCCCCTTGTCCCTTCAGGTATATGGGTTCTGTTCCCTCTATTCCCTCCCCCCCACTGAGTGGAGCAGTTCATACCGTGAGCAGAACAGAACTGCTGTAATCTTAAAATGGGCAATGGGCAGTGCACGACTCCAGATTGCTGCCGAGAAGGGCTTCCTGTGTTAATGAGTGGCCACTCACATGCACAGCTTAGAGGGAACACTGCAGGCCATGTAATTAAAACCAGTGTCTTAAATTGAATATAGGTTAATGAAAAAATAGTGTTATTCCTGACATTTTATTATTAAATTTATGGGAACAAAGGCTAAATTTGAGGATAAGATTTCAAAGTACTTCTCCCACAACAACTTTGCGTACTGCAATTAAATCTTGCTTTTCCATGGAACTTGATGGAAGCCATCCAGAACTTCTTATCAGTATGGCCTTGCCCTTTTATCTGTCGTAGCTAGGTTCCCATATCCTGCTATGCTAGAATATGACATTAGAGTATGACAGAAACGGAACTGGTTCTTATAGATAAAATAATTGTCCTATCAAAGATGTTTGTAATGGAGGAATGGGGACATATGGTAAGCCATACTAATTTAACACACATAGTAGTTTTCAAAATATGTAGCCATTGAAATGATCGTCATTTGAAAATGCTTAATTTCCAGTCTGATCTTAGAATGTGCTTCTACAAGTGTATGCTTCGGTTTCAGTGAAAGTATTGACTCATCCTGAGGAATGTATTCCATTACAGCTCTCCTGGCTTGCATCGTAAGTTTATAAAAAACCAGTTAGTTACCATGGTGACTGAGACCAACACATAGCATGTCGGGAACCTTTTAAAGACTAGTTAGAGCATTTTCAGTGACCATAATGAGTTTAAGAGTGTTTGTAAACTCCCCTTACCCTAGGTTGGAATCAAAATCTCTAGCAAACACTCACCTCCTCCCCCATCCCGAGGCTTTTCCTGTGTATTTCTTGGAGATCCAGTGATCAGAGTAAATAAAACAAGTTCTCCATTTCCAAGCTGCTTTGAGCCAAGAGAAAAGACAAGGTATAAATATTTTAATAAATAAATATTTTCCCTAAGCAAACAAGGGGAATATGATTCACTTTCATAATTTACACTAGATTTTACTCTCAGGGATGTGATTTGGAGCAAGAGCTCCATTTAGGATCCATTTAGGGAATCAGGTATTCCCGGCTCCACACACATTTCAGGCCATGTCTGCTTCTTAATCCACAAGACTAAAATACTTAGTGTATTTATTGTATGGTATGTTTTAGAATGTTATATGTTTTATAAATTGATGTTACCCGCACTGAGCTGGTTCCAGGACAGCAGGTTATAAATCCAATGAAATGACTAAATAAATAAAAGATCAGCAATGTTTTTGGGCAAGGTGCTGATTCCATACTAAACATAGGTGTTATCCACAACTGAATGGGCTGTGTTCTAAGAATTAATGAACAAATAATATTTATTCAAAAAAATTAAACAAAAAAGAGGGACTGTTTGATATTTCATTACATCTATATCTATAGTTATTACAAAATAAAGATACACTTACCATTTGCTTTTTAAAAAGATTAAAAAATAGCTGGAATGTAGGGTTGCCAGCTTCTAGATGGGACCTGGATATCTCCTGAAATTGCAACTGATTGCCAGATGAGAGAAATCAGTTCCCATTGAAAAAATGGCTGCTTTGGAGGGTGGATTCTTTGGCATTATACCCCACTGAGATTCCTCCCTTCCACATCCATCCCCCAACCCAGAGTCGACAACCCTACATAACTGTGATCTAGTATACAGGGCTGCTGTATGGATTAATGGTACATGATGAAGCATTGTAGACACTCAAAATGCTGTGTAAATTCTAAATCCTATTTAGTTACTGATAATTTCAAGGAAAACTAATACTAAATTACAATCTACTCCTTTTTGTATCTGGTGTCACCACTGTTTTTGCATACTAGATTTTCAGTGAAGTCAAACCAACTTTGGTTAGCACAGAATACATTTGCATGTCTTGTGACTGCAGCTAAATGCCTAGATCATATTCAGCTTGTTATAACAAGTTATAAGTATCTATCCCTAATATAAAGACAAATGTCCAATCATATAAATATAGGTTAAAAGCTAAAAATTATATCCATAAAGAAGAACCAATACCAAACCCATTTCAGCGTCCACTGAGGAAGGCTTTTAGCCAAAACACATTTGGTATTGGTTCTTGTATATGGATATAATTTGAGCATGCCAACCTGTTACATGTGGTTGGTAGGCTGCCAGTACATGATGTGACTGTAATGTCTGAAAACAGATGGACAGTGTTGTCACTTTGATTGATGCTGGGCAAACAGGCAGGTCTCCACACTCTGCTGACTTTCCAAATTCCACTTGTATATTACTGACATTTCCCACATACTACTGTAAAGCATGGGTGTGGTTGTGCTCTTTATAGTAGACAAAATGCCTGCGGGGGAGTTTCTAAGTGAATCATCTTTGATATTATCACAGCCATTCCCTGTCTCCTCCTAGTCCTGTATTGTGCAGTTCTTCAGCAATGTACCTTGTGATGGAGACTAGCAGAGTAATGGCTGCCCACCCTGATGTACTGGACCAACTGGATGACTAAAAAAAACCAAAATGTTATGATACTTTGGTATCATGGTCTTTGAATTATTTTTGGCCTTTACTATTGCTCTATGCAATAAGAATAATACATCTCTTCTCATTTATCAGCAAGTATGCTGTACCTCTTAAATGAATGTTTCTGCTAGTTAAGTGTATTAATTTTGGAGTGCCCAACACGAATTTTCTAATGCAGATATGATATTCAACTCACTCCCCCCCCCAAATGTCCGTGATTATTTGGCCTTAAAAAGCTGATACATTTTAAAAACCTGAACATAGGTAGTCTGAAGCTAGGATTTTTGCTGGCCTCCTATTATTCTAGTCTACATAGGAAATTAAATTTGAATTTGCACTGAATCTGGAAGTTTCATATTGTGCCTTCTGCTAAACAGATTATTTATTTTTGTACATATTTTTAAGTTCAAAAGAAAAGTTTGAAATGTTCCAGGATGACTTACAGCTTGAAAAAACATTTAAGTGGCCTGTAACTGAGGGTTCATTTTATGTAAGTACGGAATTCCATAAATAATAGAGCTAGTAAATTATGTTTTCATTCTCTATTGATCTTTTACCATGGTACTCTCTACGGCCCAGGACAGACTGGCAATTTGCCCCGGTATCGAGTCGCGGCAAAAAAACCCCGGAGTAAACGATACCGGGTTTTCCCGTCCACACAGCGGGGGCCTCTGCCGGAAGAAATGGGACGGAGGCGCGCGGGACCATTCAGACTGCCGCGCCGGAGGCGCGCTATATTTGCTGTTCCCCCATTATTTTGGCTGTGGGCGTATGTGCGCATGAGCGCTCATGCGGTCATGCGCATAAGCACATTTTGCCGATTTTTTTTTTTTTTGCCCTGCAATGCTGGCACCGCATTGGGCAGTGGAGCGGAGCTCAGCCAATCACGCCACTGCTGCCTCATGCCCAACGCGGGTTGCTCCCGGCTTTTCGGCTGCACGTTCAGACTCCCCGGAAGCGGGGAAACGCGCGACGAACGCAGGCTTTCACGATTTGCGACGGCTTTTATCAGGTGTTTTTTTAAACCGGCTCTGAAGCGCGAGGGCTCCGGTAAGCTCCGGGTGGGGGACGCCAGGCAGATGTGCCTGTGTGAACGTTCCATTTACTCCGATATTGAGTCGTTGTCAGCCCGGGTCCCATCCCGCGGCAAATTGCCAGTCTGTCCTCGGCCTACATTTGATTTTATGACAAGCATACACATTTTTAATGGAAATAGACTTATCAGAGATGCTATGGAAAGTGATAGCAAAAGATATTCCTGTTCATTTATATTTGAAATCCTACATTCATGGAACCCTGTTACCTATCTGAGAACAATGCCTGTTTAAACATTCTAGCACTATGAGTTCTCTTTTTTCCATTTCTTTGTTTTCTGTAGAAAACAACCTTGTCATCATAGTGCCCAATACTAATCACATGACCTAGTGTCCAGAAATCTCCAGCATGGCACAAACTGAGAAAATGTGGTTCAGTCCATGGCATGCCCAGTTTGCAAACCATGGACCATCATGAACTTTTCGGGGCTAAACAAACCAGTTTGGTTAGTGAGGTTTGTAATGTGGTAGAATACCCCCCCAGCATGCTGGACATAGCAAACGCACAGGAGCTCTTTGGCTGACTCTCCTCTACCTGCCTTCCAAGGTTGGTGAGGATTGGCCTCAGGGGGTCCAAGTTACAGCCCCCCAAAGAAGGTGCCCCCAGGAAAGTGCTTTCTGGGGAAATAACAGGTGCAGGTTCTGTAGGTTCAGGAGTGTATAGAATCCTGTCCAAGTTAGAGACACCAAACTCACAGGAGACCTCACCCTGATGCTCCTATACATGCCCTCAAAGTTTGGTGATGATTGGTTTTACAGGATCTGAGTTACGTTCCCCAAGAAGATGCCCCAACCTCCACTGTTTCCAATGGAGGGGGGAACAGCAAAACCCCCAGCAGAATAGAATCACAGTCCTTGAGAATCTCTGCAGTAGAAACTGACAGTGAGGGGCATTTCTGCAAGGCCAGCAGAACCAGTGTAATGTGCCTAACAGAACCAGTGCTACTGGAGCACTGCAAACCCAAGAGGACTATGGTCAAGCCAGGAAAGTCTTTTGGGGAAAATGTCAGGCACGGGTTCACAAGTTCATAGAATGGACCTCCTGCAAGCTACATACACCAAATGCACAGGGAACCTCACCCCGCCACCTGCTCCTCTACAGTCTCTCCAAGTTGGGGGCAGATTACACTTATGGAGTCTCTGTTACGGACCCTCCCCACCCCCAAGGTCTCACCAGTGTTCTCTCTGGAAAAGACAGCTCCAGTTACAGGAATCTATGGAACAGTTCAGGAATAAGACAGTGACACCAAACTCACAGGGAAATTTCACCTGAGCAGATCCCCCTCCCAGCCAGACACTGGAAGCAAGGCAAGCATCCCTCCAATGCTCACAGCCCCCTCCCAAGTCTCCAAAGGAATATTCGGAATGACAGAAAGGCAGAAACAGAGGCTCCCCAAAGTAACCCCATAACAGCTTGGCAGCACCCCAGCCCCACCAGACAAGCAAGGGAAGCATGCTCACAACTCTTACAGCCCTCCCCTTCCCCAGGCTGAAACACTGCAGCAATTTCTTCTGCTCTGCAGAGAAGAGGAAACACGTAGCCAGTCAGCTGGGCCATCCCGAATTCTTCAAAGGTAGATTTAGAATGACAGAAAGGCAGATATGACAAGCCTTCCTATAGGGGTTCCACATGGAGCAGCAAAAATGGGAAAATAACTCCCCACCAGTGCTGTTTCAGCACAGGAAAATGATTGGGTATAAAGGAACTCCCTCCCCCAGGTGGCTTAACTAGCCTGCTTGGGCTCTCCTTTTATTTTTTAAAAGCCATTCTCACAGCTGCTGTGTCACTAATATTGCTCTGATCCAGCTCCTTAAAAACCCAAATGTGTTGAGACAAACAACATTCCTATGTGAAATTATGATGCTGAATTGCACAAGTTATTTCTTCTTGCTCTTCAGTCTAGATTTGTAACAGTGAATTCAGCAGTGAAAACTGTCTCCAGGGAAAAAATGTGGAAGCCCAGTTGATTGACTAATTTAAAGCTACTCTGGACAATGATGTACTCAATAATATTGTACCGTGGGGAGGGAGGATATGGCATTCACAACAAATGGAGCAGCTGAGCTAATGGGGTTTTCCATTTCTATCTTGTATCCTCTGTGATGTGTAGTTGTAAAAGAATGCAGCTTGAGGGACAAATCTTGTCAGGATGTTCTTTTAAATTTGTGTCATGGTTTTAAATTTGTGTTTGATTGGATTTTATATTGTATATTGTACTATTATATTGTATTTTTATACTGTTGTGTAAGCCGCCCTGAGACAGCCTCGCTGGGAGGGTGGGGTAAAAATCTAATAAATAAAGAAATATGATGTCATATTTCCTTCATTTTCTTATACATCCCTTTGTGTAGACAATAAAAGAAATAATTAAATAATTAGCGGTTTAATCTTAAATAATTTGCAGTTTAATGTTTTATCCCAAGCTGAAACTCAGTTCATGTAAATATAGTTGAAACTAGGGAGGGGCCATGGCTCAGTGATAGAGAATATGCTTGACATGCAGAAGGTCCCAGCATATCCAATTTAAAGGTGAAATGAAAGACCTCTGCCAGAGACCCTGGAAAGCTGTTGACAGTATGAATAGACAGTAGTGACTATGGTGGACCAATGGTCTGATTCAGTATAAGGCAGCTTCATGTGTCCCTCAAATTTCAGTATTTAAATATGGCACCAGTTCTCTCTCTCTCTCTCTCTCTCTCTCTCTCTCTCTCTCTCTCTCTCTCTCTCTCTCTCTCTCTCTCTCATTGTGTGTTTGTGTGTATGTTCACCAGCAAGCCTATCTTTTGAACTGCTTCAGAGCTTTCAAGGTGCATAATCTTTTCTGTACTATACAATCTGTGATGTTGTGTGCTGGCACTATACTCCACCTAAGATTTCAGGTTGGTGTAACAATATGGGATGCTCCCATTTCCACTTATGGAAAAGCAACAAGACACCACTTAGTTTGATAAAGAGGCAAATGGCAAACATGGGACACCATGACTGGGGGAAAATACCATAAATGCTCATACTTGGCATGACTTCAGCTACCAAGTAAGACCTCACAAAGTCATTCTAAAACTACCTTAGTTTTGTCTTCCGTGTACATCTACTGTCTCTTATCCCAAACATCCACACTATTTCTTTGTTTATTCAAAAAATGTATAAGCCATGTCCAGCAACATGGTTTGAATGAGTTGACACAGTAAAAAAAACCTATCACATGTCTAATAGCTATTGGTGGATCCACCATATACATAAAAAAGTTTTTTTGGGGGGGCACCTGGGGCTAAAGGATATGTTTCTGCAAATCTGGAGCAACTTTTAAAAGCAGAATTTTAAAACCCATGCAACATAGAAAGGTGATCAGGTGACATTTGGGATCACTGTAGCAACCCAAAGACCTGGCTGATGTTGCTTGGCCACCATCAGGAAGTGAGACATGGGGGAGGGACTGCAATGGGGTGATGTGAAAGGATTGGAAGTTGCCATTAATGGGGATAATTAAGCTGTATAGATAAGTAGGTGGGAGTGAAAGAAATCTAGGAGGATAGGGCAACTAAGGACCTTTGTGGGGCACAGAATGAGGTCATGCCACTAAGCTGCACCCTTCCTAGAGCTCACTTTTTTGTCACTGAACCCTAGGTGTTGATGAGATGCTACAAAAAACTATATGAAAACCATAAGCACAATGTCCCAATATATTATATTTTGATCTATCTAAGAAGTTGTAAGAAATTAATTCTGCTCCTCCATTGTATCCTACCACCACACTGTGGTGTACATTAGGCTGAGAGACAGTGACTTTCACTGGGCACCCAATAAACTTAATCAATGAATGGGATTTGAACCTGAATCCTTGCCCTGCCCCAGTCCTGTACACTAGCAACTACATCATGATGGCTTTAGTGCTCTGGTAGCTAAAACATTCCATTAATTCTGTATGAGAAACAATAAATATTCATATAAATGGTACCATTAAAAGCATGTTTCTTAACAATATGTTGTTTTAGTACTGTGTGCATTAATTATAATGAGAACATTGTAAAAGAAGTTGTGTGAAATATATTAGGGAGTATCCAAAAGAAACAAATTAGAGAAACATTTTGCTGATGTGATCCTGGTGTAGTCTGGGCCAATAAAAGGGTTATATGAGATAGTCTGATTAAATTTGCCAACAATTTAAATTGGCTCTGACTTCTTTAAAGTAATTCCACATTTTGAATACTGCCACAGTTTTAAAGCGACTCTCAGACATTATTTCTACTGCAGGCATGTAAGCAGGATGACAAGTGTTACTTAGATCTTTTCCACAGTTTCTTTAAGACTGTAACAGATCCAGTCTTTCCTAATTAAAGGCCCAGATGTTGCATCACAAATCATATACTATGCTAATCTAGATGTTCCAGAATTCTGATTTTATAAAATCAAATGAAATATGAGTTTTTAATACCACAGATTTATTATCCTTTCCTGTGTGGGTGCCCACAGGACTCCACAGAGCCCTGCCGTTCCTGATGTCTCAAGTAATTGGACAGGGAGAGTGGGAAGTCTGCACAAGGACAGGAAAAGTGTACACTTTCACACCTCAGGTTTTCTTCTGCCTGTGTGCACCTGTGTGCTATGGATGGGGAGAATCAGGCATCAAGAACTCTGAAGCCTAAATGTACAAGTTACATTAACACAAGTATAATCCATGTACAATATATATTTGATTTTTCTATATACATGCATTGAGTAAGTCTCATGTTATGTTCAATGCATGTACAGCGCAACATTTATCCAAGTACTGGACCTGGTTTCTTCTGTAAAGTGAACACAAGTTCGGTCATTCTTACATACAAATGTATGCATTTGCATGCAGAATGTACATGTGTTCATTGTCACTTGTGAACAGGGCTTCTCTCAGGGCCACTGAGAACTTCCAAACAAAGATTTTCTCTGGTGCTGTCCTCACATCACCCACACTCAGCTACAGATTCTATGAAAACAAGTCACATGATTATTTTGTTGGCAGAAATAGAATAATAATTTATTATTTTGTAGTGCACCATACTTTTTGCTCCATTTCATTCCTCACATTTATAATCTACCCTTCCTTAGAATTACAGAAGAGTTGGAAGGGAACTCCAGGGTCATCTAGTCCAACCCCCTGCACAATGCAGGAAATTCACAAATACCTCCCGCCTATACCCCCCAGTGACCCCTGTTCCATTCCCAGAAGATGACAAAAGCCCCTCCAGGATCCCCAGCCATATTGGCCTGGAGAAAAATTACTTCCTGACCCCGAAGTGGTAAGCAGCATTTTCTTGGGCGTGTAAGAAAGGTCCATGAGAACTAAGCACTGATGCAACTCTTTCTGCCCTTCCCCTCATGATTTGCCTGAGTTCACAGAATCAGCACTGCTGTTAGATGGGTGCTGTGTCAGAGCAGTCTTCATGTTTAAATTTCAGCTATTAATTTGGAAAATATGGTCTTGTATCCTGTTTTGAAAAATCCTTGAAAAATCTTTGGAACATGCTTTTGTCCTCCTTTGAAAAAAATCCTGAAACACAGTCTTCATGCTGGGCTTCTGTGTCAGCAGGACTTGATGTTCCTTTAATTAGGATTTACTAATGAGGTGTGAACTGTTTTCCTCTCTAAGAAGATGCTTCCTGTGTTGTTGAACTCTCTACACAGAAGGACTGAAGTTCCTATTATTGAGGTTTTAAACTGTAGATAAGAAGCAAGTTTGTCATACAGTTTTTCACATGTTATATGTAATGCACTGTTCATTTAAATATAAAAAGAATTTTTAATTAGTTAGGTTATCATGGTTGTTCTCTTTTGATATAAGTTCACAGAATCAGCATTGCTGACAGATGGCCAGCTATTTATTTATAATCTACCCTTCCTTGAAGGAACTTGGGGCATGATCCTTCCCGTTTTATTATCACAGCCTTTATCCTGTGATAAAGGTTAGGCTGAAAAAAATTGCCTGACCCAAGTCCACACTTAACACCTTCTGTCCCCCTCAATAAAAAGGCTGCAGAATTTATACCCATATGCCATTAGCACTGCCCCTTCTCTCTCAGATTTTTTCCCTTACCCCCTCCTCCTTGGCAGCCCTGCCCTCTGCACACAGACATTGTACTCTGTGTAGTAAAAGCTCTTGCTCTATGCAGCCCATCTGCTGCAGAGCCTCAAGTAACAGATATGTCAGGAAGAATTAAAGTGATCTAAGAGCTTGCACCAGCAACTGTTTTCTTGAGCCAAGTTATTTACAATCCACATTTTTATCCATTTAAATAATCCAAAAGCCAGGCCATATGAAATATTTTCTTGCTGTTAGTTTGAAGTTTAGTACCAAGCCAACTGGAGAAAGCAGAACCTTTTAAAAAGGGAGTTACCAGATAGTATAGAATTTTTTATACAATGGAGGGTATAATTTAGTTTTAATTACCTATATCCTTTTATTTAAATATCTTTGTAACTACACTTGATGGTATTTTTGCACGTGATTAAAATAGTGTATGATAATGTGATTTACTGATTATTTCATTATGTTTTATTTGTATCATGATTATTTTCGGCAATATTGTTTATACTGCTTCAGCCAGCAGGTAGTGATTTATGTGTTCAATAAATAGTGCCATTCTAAGCAGACTCTTCAATGGATTTAGAAGGGTATAACTGTTTAGGATGGCATGGTGAATGCCCAAAGAATGGGCTGAAGACGCATGGCTTGGTTCCTCTTCTGAATCTAAGCAGATCTGATCTTGGAAAATATGTGGGTGACAGGTGACCAGGAAACAGATTAAGGTAGTACTTTATAACCAGTAATACATTACTCTCCCAATTACACAGCTTGGTCAGAGAATGCTACCACATCATTGATTATGCCTTCTTTCCCAATGACTACAGCAGCTCAAGTAGAGCTGCAAGCACTGTCTTGGCAAATGCCAGGAGATTCTGAGGGTGTGTGTGCCTGGAAAGGGTGGAGTATTAGGAGGAGTCCATCATGCCCAGGTGTTCCTCTAGGAGCCTCTCCTAACCTTTATAATAGATACAAAGGGAAATTCGTAGAGCATCACTATTGAAGCCACTTTCCAGTCATTTTTTCTCCCACTCCTCAATTTCCTGTGGGTGGGGAATTGGGGCCAAGGGTGGGGGTTTATCCACCATGAATAGGTAAAAGGCAAGCCTAGGCTCAAGGTGGAATGGATCCAAGGGGAGACTGGAGTTCTCTGAGCATCACAACATATCTCCAAAATACAGAGATCAGTTCCTCTAGAGGAAGTGGCAGTTTTAGAGGATGGACTGTATGACATCACATCCCCAGTGATCTCCCTCCCCTCCCCAGTCTCTGGCCTCCCAGGCACTGGCCCTTGAATGCCAGGAATTTCCCAAGCCAGAGTTAGGAGCCCTTGTAACAGACAAAATAAAAAATATTTTCCCCTCAAAATACTACCCTTCATATGAAATGATCTGGAAAATGCTCACCTAAGAATGGTAACCACACCTTTTTTTTTGGAAGGCAGGAAGTATAGGGTCTCTTTCATATGCTTGGAACTTCCACTAAACAAGAGCAAACCTGTGCTGTGGCTGAATGGACAGCTCATAAGGAGAGCTCAACCGGGAGGAAGCTCTAGAAGGATGTGAGATAGTAGACTCATATCAGGAAAGAAAGAAAGAAAGAAAGAAAGAAAGAAAGAAAGAAAGAAAGAAAGAAAGAAAGAAAGAAAGAAAGAAAGAAAGAAAGAAAGAAAGAAAGAAAGAAAGAAAGAAGGGAGGGAGGGAGGGAGGGAGGGAGGGGCAACTTTCCAGGGGTCTTTTGGGGGAGGAGCGCGCCAGAGCACAGCTCCGGCAGCTCAGGAGCCACAACAAATGGCGGTGACAGCAAGCCCCGCCCCCAGCCGGCATCCCTGGTAGGGGTGTGCAAAAAAAATAATAACAATTTGGCCCAATTCAGTTTGGCAAAATCAGGCACAAGCAGTTTCAGAGGGCAGAAAGGCTCCTGCATGTCAGTTTCGGCAGTACCAGCGGGTTTGGGAGTCTTTCCGCCAGCCGAATGTCAGTTTCAGCCCCATTATATCCTATGGGCCATTGAAGTCATGGGGGCTGGAGGGTTGGGGGTTTGAGGGAGAGGCTCCAAACTCACAGGGTAGCTGATGGAGCCTCTCCCCAAGATACCCACCAAGTTTCAGTGGGGAAACCTAGCCAGCAGCACTTAAGGCAGGCAAGCAGGCAGCACCAGCAGTCAGACTCTCCCAGAGAATCTCAGGGAAAGTGAACTGTCTTGGGAGGTGCTTGTTTGCCATGAGAACTTTTTTATGGTGGGAAAAAAGTAACTTTTTCCCCACCATAGAGAACAATGGAGGGAATGGGGGCAACCTATTTGGGGGCCCATAGAATTGGACCTCCTGGTGGGTATCTTGGGGAGAGGCTCCATCAGCTACCCTGTGAGTGTGGAGCCTCTCCCTCAAACCCCCTCCCCTCCAGCCCGCCGAATATACCCTATGTTTTCACCATTGACTTCAATGGCCCATAGGATATAATGGGGCTGAATTGCCGCCAAATTTCTTTCATTCCCTCCTATCCTCCTCTCCTTTTCCTCTTTCCCTCCTTCTTCCCTTCTCTCTTTCTTTCTTTCCCACCTTCTTCTTTTCTCTTTTTTCCTCCTTTCCCTGTTTCCCTCCTTCTTCCCTTCTTTCTCTTTCTTTATCTCCTTCTTTCTGTCAGAAATGTCTGTTTGCTATTTTACACTGAGTCCATTGTTCTGTGTTCCCTATCTCGTCCCTGCATTGCGCTTGCGTAGGTATGCTTGCAGTAACGTAGGAGCTTCTTCTGTGCCACTCCGTCTTATCACAGTGGCCTTGAATGTGGGCTTTGGGCTATTCTTGAGCTTATGAGAATTTTCTAGTCCTGTGAAGACGAGGGGAGGAGGGAGTCATCTCCCGCCCATTAAGTAACTCTCCCGCCAGGAGTTTCCCGCGCGCGCGCTTACAGTTCATTTGCTAGTCGCAAATCACATCACACTATAACCTTGCTTGAGCCGCTTCTCCCGCCATTCCTGACAATGACCCTCCACTGTGGGTTTTAGCACTGTATTCCAATAAAGCCCTTCTTAATCAAAGAATGCTTGGATCTACTTGCTTTTAAACCTGACACTTTCCTTCTCTGTCTTTCCTTCTTTCCTTCCTTCTTTCCTTCTCTCTACTCTCTCTCTTTCCTTCCCTCTTTCCTCCTTCTGTGGCCCAACTCTAGTGGCCCAACTCTTTACTCCCCCACCCAGGGCAGCTGGGGAAGGGAAGGGGAGGCTTTTGAAGATGCCTCTCCCCCTTTTGCTTCCCCTTCTGACATCACTTCTAGTGATGTCAGGGGACATGGCATATGCTAATAGCCTAGTAGCTCATTAGCATACCATATGCTAATGAGCTCCTGCAGCTCTTTTTCTACGAAAAGACCTCTGATCATATCTCATTTGGAATCAGGCCATAGGGTGTGGATCAAAAAATCTAAACAATATGTCCAGGGACGGGGGGAGGATTCCCCCCATAAGCATGGGGAAAGCCTCAGGTTTGCAGAAAATTTGGACTGTAAAAAAAAGTGAGGATTAGAAAAACCCCAAAACCATAGAAGTGATGTTTGCTTCTTTAAGAAAAGCATGCCACTGAGATCTTGCAAGAATATGTTGTGAGACCTCAGCATTTTGAGGGTTGCTAGGTAACCTGCCACTGACATTGCCAAGAATTCCAGGTCTCAGTTAGTGACAGTGCAGGGGATGGTGGAGAGAGGCAGACATTTTCCCCAGGAGCCCTTGCAGGTCCCCCACTTGTACATATATTTATGATATCAACATGAGATACACATGCCTCAAGTATAAACTCAGTGAGACTGATGACCAGTAGCTGGCTCCTTCAAGTTATTTTTGATTCTTATTTCGTTTGCTGTATGTGAGGTTTTTTTAAAAAGACTGGGAGAGAAATTTATGGTAGAGTCATAACTCTACTTTCCTTGCTGTGGAGAAATGCTACCTAAAATCCTAAATGCACTCCCCCCCAATTGTAGATCAATACCCTAAGGGGACATATGGCTCATTAAGAATTACTGTATTACAGTGAGCTCTTTTTAAGGAGGATCAGGGGCTGAAAGAAAAACAAATAAAATGTCTGTGAGCTGAACCGCTGAAACTGAACCCATATACCAAACACGTGAAGCTGGCTTACAGTGACTCAGACCTTTGGTCCATCAAGATTAGTATTGTCTACTCAGATTGGCAGCAGCTCCTTGGGGACTCAGGTAGCACTCTTTCACATCACCTACTACCTGATCCCCTTATTTGGAGATGCTGGGATTGAACCTGGGTCCTTCTGTATAATAAACAGACACTCTATCACTGAACCACAGCCCTTCGCCAGTTCTATCATCCATATTACTGGGAATGTATTAACAGAGATGCCAAGTGGCTTGCATAAACTGAAAATTGGCAGATTGCCACATTCTGTGTACAACTAAACTCCATGCAAATATTTTAGCTTCAGCTAAACTGCATGCAGCTGATGCTGGCTAATAGTTGGCTGAAACACCCTGGCATTATCAGTCCATGAAAACAAGCCCATTGTAAGATCACTGTGACTTAATGGCTTCTGGAACATTTGTACATCCTAATCCTGTGCAAGTTTCTAGAAAAAATGTTTACACATAAGTCAGCCAATTGGAATTATTCCCAAGTAACATGTTTAGGATCACAACCTTAAATATACTAGAATGTGTAAAGAAGTCCTACATTATCTTCCATTTTTGACAGCCAGTATAAGGGTCTCCATAAGGGTCTCCATTTGGACATTAGTTGCCAAGATATTTCCATAGTATATCTGAATATTAAAGCAAAAGTTTTTTTATGTTCCATATGAAGACACTTAATCCAGTGACTACATATAGAAAGGATATCTTATAAGATCATCAGTTCATCAGCTAGCCAATTTTGAACCAACTGAAGTCTTCATATGGTCTGTAAAAGCATCCCCAGTTTGGCGGAATTTATTTGCTTATTCACATAAGTGAATACAGTGGTGAATATTGTCCTTTGGATAGCAATCAGTCTTATTTAGTATGATGCTAGAAGGCATTGTATCAGCAATGGGGCAAGGATACTCTGAAACAAAGAGGTGCTAAATGCTGGAAAGGGGCAGAAGACTTCTCCTGGCTGCCCATTGTCTGATTTCATTTTCTTTCCTTTTTTCTTTCGTCTACGATGGAAGAATTTTCCAAGTTACTGTTATTAATCATCTAAAGCAAGGTTTCAGCCAAGCACACTTCCATACTCAGAGTTCCCATAACCAGACTTCCAAGCCAGTACTGGTCTCATGAGAGCCGGAGGAACACTTCCCCCCTTGCTGGTTATAACATACTTTCTCTGACAGGCAAGATTGTCTTAAAACTCGCTTTTCAGGTTCTGCTTTGGAACTGTAAAAACATGTTTCTGAAATAATCTGATACAGCTCTTTTGAAAGGAATATTTGAAGAATCCGACTAGCACTTGATTAACCGCAAAGACTGTCCTACTTTTTTTAAAGTTTTGAAATAGTAGCATTTTCCATGGCTATACAACACAGCATAAGACAACCATTACAACTGGAAGAAATCAGATAACAACAGGACATAGTCACCAAAAGGCAGTCCAAATAAAAGGGAATGGAAGCCACTCTAAAGTTTTGGCAAGTCTCCAGGGTATATGTAATTCCACAGTTGTGGGTAACTATGACCAAAGTCATATGCTCATCAGATTGATTCAAAAACTCTGTACTAATGCATTTAAAACAGCCAGGTGTTTTTTTGGGTTTTTTTACATGACACTTGCACATTTAGGACTCAGCATCTTTTTGCCTTTCACCCCAGGGAGAAAAATGTGTTTTCACAACACATTCAATATATCTGCATGAAGTAAAACAATAGCAATTGAGCTAAAAAGGACTAGGCCCCTTTGAAACTGTGGTTGCTTTCTTTTACCCTAAGGGCAGAAATAGATATGATGCTGGGAGACCCATGAATAGATACTCTGAGTATTTACATGGAAGTGAACATCTGTTTGGACCAGGATTATTCCAGGGGAACAGGAAATCTAATGCTGTGTGGTCTCATTCACCAATATCCCTTAGCATGGAAAGGAAAAATGACAAAAATGATCTCTGCTTCTTTTGCAATGGGTAGGGAGAATGTTCAACTTGTGAAACCACATGGGGGAAGCATAGTAGTTGGGCTCTATTTATTAACAGTTCATTCTATCATTGCAATAACAGGAGAATATAAAAGAGCTTATTCTGACTGTGGCATAATCATTGGTACCTAGCCTTATTGTTTTATTATTAAATGTAAATTTGGACTAATGTAAACTAATCCCTGATGATCACCATTATTTCCCTGTACAGCAATTTCAGTTTATGAAAAAGGTCTAAACAGCGAGCATATCTATGGTTGTTGCTACCGTACTCACCAAACAGGGCTGCAACATTTCAGGGCACGGACGGGCCCTCTGTAGCCATTTTGCATGGAAAGGAGTAGTTAACATCATGGATGCTGGGGAGTGGGAAGGGGGCTAGCGCCTGAACAAATTGGCTGGGGAACTATTCCAGGGATATTGTGTATCCCTTTTAAACTCCCTGTATACTCCCTTTTAAACTCCCTGTTATAACAGCTAACTGGACATTTGTTAAAAACCAGAAATTTTCCATTCTGAAAGCTGTTTCCTGGAAACGGTCATATCACAAATTAAAAACTTTTAATTTTTTTAAGTAAGTAGGAAAAAATAATATTGTTTGAGGGATATTGTACCCAATGCCTCCACTCTGTGGTACTGCTTTTGTTCCTCTAAACGTTTCTTTGTAGGTTGGGTATTTTAAGGAAGTGCATTTGCTATTCCCCTTTGCTGCTTTCAAAATCTCTTTTTGCTTAACTATATTTTTTTAAAGAAGGAAAGACTAATCGGTTTTTGTTTAGAAGTACAATTTTGCCTTCACAAAACATTTCTTCATATTAAGTTTTAAACACATTATTATTATAGACAGGCCTTGAAATATATAAAGAGGCTAAATTTGCAGATTACACGAAATTGTTCAGGGTGGTGAAAAGCAGGGAGGATTGTGAGGCACTCCAAAGGGATCTGTTGAGGATCGGTGAGGGGGCATCAATGTGGCAAATGGGGTTCAGTGTGGCCAAGTGCAAAGTGATGCACATTGGGGCCAAAAATCCTAACTTTAAATACCTGTTGATAGGGTCTGAACTGACAGAGACTGACCAAGAGAGAGATTTTGGAGTCATAGTAAATAACTCATTGAAAATGTTGAGACAGTGTGCGACTGCAATAAAAAAAGGCTAACATTATGCTGGTGATTATTAGGAAGGGAACTGAAAACAAATCAGCCAGTATCATAATGCTCTTGTATTAATCAATGGTGCAACCTCACTTGGAGTACTGTGTACAGTTCTGGTCACCACACCTCAAAAAGGATATTATAGCATTGGAAAAAGTGCAGAAAAGGGCAACTAGAATGATAAAAGGGTTGGAACACTTTCCCTATGAAGAAAGGTTAAAGCTCTTGGGGCTCTTTAGCTTGGAGAAATGATGACTGAGGGATGACATGATTGAGAAAGAAATACTTTTCTCCCTTTCTCACAATACAAGAACTCGTGGGCACTCCATGAAATTGCTGAGCAGTCGGATTAGAATGGATAAAAGGAAGTACTTCTTCACCCACTTCTTAACACATAGAATTCACTGTCACAGGAGATGGTGGCGGCTACAAGCATGGACGACTTCAAGAGGGAATTGGATAAATATATGGAGCAGAGGTCCATCAGTGGCTGTTAGGTATAGACAGGAATTCTCAGTCTGGGGCAAGTGATGCTCTGTATTCTTGGTGCTTGAGAGGGGGCCACTGTGGGAGGGCTTCTAGTGTCCTGGCCCCACTGATGGATCTCCTGATGGCACCTGGTATTTTTGGCCACTGTATGATAGAGTGTTGGACTGGATGGGCCACTGGCCTGATCCAACATTGGCTTCTCTTATGATCTTATATTCTTATATTAGTTATGAATAGGCAACAGCTTTATTTGAAACTGGTAGTATGTAGTATTTGTGTAAAAGTCATTCAATAATAAATTTCTGTCATGTCTCAGTTCAGTGCAAACAATCCATTTACCAAGCAGATTTCTGCAATGTTTCTACGTTGACTAATGATAAAATGTGATCCAAATCAAGTACTGAAAATAATTAAGGGAAAGTCTGAGTTAAGGCACCTAACTTGAAAGCAATATAGGTTGACTGGCTTGGAACCTGTTTAATTAATTAATTAATTAAAAACATTTCTCTGCTACCTTTCTACCCAAATAAGTTCCCCAGGAATAAAACATCAAAACATTAAAAACTTTAAAACTTTAAAACAGGCAAGAGACAAAGAAGTGGTGTAGCAGCTCCCCAGCACTACACTATGAAACTTACCTTTGGGGGAGGGCTAAAACCATCGCAGAACAGTACTTCCAACCAACCACAAAAGGCTGTCCAGGAGGATAACGTGATCAATGGTATCAAAATTCACCAAGAAGTCAAGAAGAATTGTCACACTCCCCCTGTGCATCTCCTGGTCCATATCATCTAGCACCAAGGCCATTTCCATCCCATAACCAGGCCTGAAAGCAGACTGGGATGATTCCAAACAATCCACTTCATTCAGGAATCTCTGAAATTGTGGAGCCACCACTTGTTCAATTTAAGACTTGCCAGTAGTTAATCAATTCTTCTGGGTCTGGAGTAAGTTTCTTTCAGAATGGATACATCATTGCCTGATCAAAGGCAAGAGAGACCACCCCTTCTTTAAGGAAGGCACCCACTGTCTCCTGGATCCAGTATCCCATTCTTCTCCAGCAGATTTAAGTAGCCTGAAGGGGCAAAGATAGTATAAACAAATGGTATATTTCAAATATCTAAGAACCTTGTCCACTTTCTCATATGAAAGGTATCCCACACTACTGGACAAATTGGTACCTGGGACCATCCTACACTGTCATTACTAATGTAGAGTCCAAATTGGAGTGAATGCGAAAGATTTTAAGCGAAAAGGGCTTAGCAAAATAATCACAGTGGGCTGCAGAGCAGTCCACCTCCTCCTGTAGGCTGGAACTCAATAGCCCCTGACCACCCTGAAGACTTCCTCAGGTCTACATTATCTGGATGCAAAGGTGGAAAAGAAATATTGTTTCTTCACCACTCTCACAGCCATAGAGTAGGTGTTGAAATAAGCTCTAGCCCATGCCTTGTCAGATTCACCTCTAGTCTTTCTCCATTGTCACTCTGGTCATCTCCCCTGTCTTTTCATCATCTGCAGCCCCTCAGTAAACCAAGCAGCTGCCTGAGCTCTCAACTTGAGAGGGTACCTAAGAATGATTGAACAGTTGCCTAGGTTATCTTCTCATTCCAGAGATCATCCAGGGCATCAACAAGACCTCTGACCATATCAGTAAGAAAATACACTAATGCCATCTGAAAACGGGTGAGCAGCACTGTGAGTGGTATCCTAATGCTATCTTGCATTCCCAGCACTAGATACAAACTCAAAACCTGCATAGTCCTGGACAGTGCATCTAGCCAGGGTGAAAGAATCCCAACAGGCAACAGGAACCTCCCTGACTGCCAGACCTATGCCTATGCATCACTGAGTAACCTGGGGCCATAGTTGGGAGAGGTTAACTCCTATTCCCTCCCCCAAGGAGGGTTTTAGTGATACACACCAAGTCAGCCCTGTCTTCCAGAATTGAATCCTGGCTGTAACTGACCTAGCAATAAAAAGCATATCATAGCCTAGTGGGATGTTAATATGTTTGCCAGCATCAACTGGCTGGAAGAACCAGAAGGGGCAATAGTAGGGATGGGCACAAATAGAACCACAGAGCAAAATTTATCATGAATTTTTACCTGTTTGTGATTCACAAACAGAAATTGTGACAAGTCTACCATCACAAACTTCCATGAACTTTTAAAGCAGTTTGTGATGCTTCATGGATGGAGCAGAAAGCAGAGGTTTAAAGGGGCTCCAAGTCCTTTAAACCCCTGCTTTCTGTTCCTTGTGGAAGCTGTAAAAACAGATGAGTGGTGGGGAGGCACTCCCCACCGCAGTTTAAATGGATTGCACAAGACAGCCTGAAACAGCTGAGTGGTGGGAAGCACCTACTGGCTCAGTTCATGGTTTGGTTCATGGTTCATCTGTGAACCACAACCCAAACTGAATCACATTTTCCCAGTTCATGCCCATCCCAAGGCAACAGCCCACAAATGTCTGCTGTCCTCCCCTTAATTGGCCTGTTCTTTTCCCATGACCATATTTCCCCTTACCCCATTCTGCTCCAACCACATCCCCTGCCACCAGGTAACACAAGGACAAACAACCACACTTAAACACTACAGTCTAGATGCCAGCTCTTGCCTTCATCTAACAAACAAGCCCAGGACAAACAAGTCCAGGGACCATCTCCCACCTGGTTCTAGACAAGCCAGAAACACAGAGACCACCAGCTATCACCTGATAGAAAAGAAACAATAGAATGGCATACCCCCACCCTCCTTTCTGTATAAAAATCATAGCCCAGGCTTGTCTTCAGGCAGCTTGGTTCCTCATGCTGGTAGTATGAATGTTCACCAGTCCACTGCAGATGAGGACATATCCAGGGCTTTAGAATGTAATCAGGTCTCCAGTCTCATATCTGTAGCTGAGCCTCAGTTGTGGAAGCATCCAAAGAACCCCAGTGAGTCAGCAGTTTGTGAGGCCTTAAAAGGCCAGGTGATAAAAATCAAGCAGCAACCCCAGCAAACTGCGGGGATTCCAACAGTGGTCTCCTAGAAGTAGCTTAGGCAGAATTGTGCTTTTAGCAGCTATATCACTGGGGGAAGTTTTACAGATGTTCTGTTGTCATTCTGTATAATGACTTGTGCCTTAAAACTCTAAACTGATCCAGAGACTCCTTTTGCTAAGGAAAGAGTGTTCTACTTCTGATCAAGGAAGACTTCTATGATATCTCCTGTCCACTTCCCTCCCTCAGAGGCAAGATTTTCCCTCATTTTTCTTTCCCTTCTGTGATTGAGCCACCCCAGTTATTTGTTTTCTTCTTTCCTGAAGAATTCTGGTTGTCCCACCCTGTAACAGTATAATATTATAGCTGTTTGCTCAGCCCAGGAACTTGAGGGAAGGAATGGGAACCCCTTTAACTTATACAACTTAAATGGCACTTGAGAAATTTTTATATTCCAAATTAACAAAGTATTTTATTCAACACAGAAGGGAAAGGTCAGGTGAAAAAAGGGGTAAAATTTCTGAGGGAACTCAATATAGATAACTCTGAGGTAAAATCAGTACATGCACAGACTTTAGTTCTTATGTTTCAGGCTAATGAGAGTTTCTTCAGCTATTCAGAGTTACTTAACATCTTTAAGTTGAGAGGCTTTTGTTCCAGTGTTTTCCAAACACATTAGCATGCTTTCTTTGAGTATTCTCTGACTCTTTTGGTTTCCAGAAGGCTGGTACACTCTTTCAGCACTCAAACCCTTTCTCTTGAAACACTAATATTCATATTGAGTTTTTAACTGACAATCTTAAGTTCTCTAAAGGCAGTTTCTAAACACACCAGACCAGGGAACTTTGCCATCTTCAGAGCTGTCTGTTTGACTGGGTAGGGAAATTCTTCTATCACTAGAAGATCCCCTTTCTTTGGCCCAAATGGGACTCTTCATCTAACTACCTAATTGTCCTTGCCAACTTTCCCCAGTTCACTAGGAGTGTGCATCTGAGCTGAAAAAATAGCCAGAAAATACCTTATTGGTATTTATCGGCTATTTTTTCAGCCAGATGTAGAGGGGGGTGTATTTTCAGCTATTGATCATAGCCAATTCCCGGAAATTCAAGATTATCCAGGAAAACAGGACTGTGATACCTTTAAATGCCTTCAGCTCCATTATAGCCTATAAGGACCATTATAGTCAATGGTCCCCATAGGCTATAATGGGGAATCTATCCAGGGGTATGCAAGGGTCTGAGGGATCTGTTTTTTGAGGTAGAGGCTTCTGGTGCCTCTCCTCAAAAGACCCCCAAGTTTCAAAAAGATTGGACCGGGGTACAGGAGTATGAACAGCTAAAGAAGCCTCTAAAATTATATATTAAAATAAAATATAAACCAAATCAAAGTAAGGGTGGGAGTCATAATCAGCACCCCTGAAAACATGGACTTAGTGCCTAATAAGGTCATAAACCTCACCTTTGCTTTAGAGAACATTTAATTGCAGGCAGGTCATAGGTGGTTTATCTACATTATCTTTAGAGCAAATTGATGTAAGAAAAAATAATGAGGCAAGGAAATCTCCAAAGGCTGTTCTATTAATGAACCATGTGCAGCTCTTCAATTGTGACTTTCACCCTGTAATGATAATACAAGGAGTCCGATTACATGCTCTCGCTGTGTACATACAGCACAAATACATACAACAAGTAAATCTCCATAGCCCAGGTTTTATATAACTTATCCTGGGAACCATAAAGCTGCCATTTGGCTGGAACAATGCACTGCTCCTGAAGGCTGGAGGAAAAGATTTTTCTATTCTTCCTCATTGGTGTGAAACATGAGCTTGGCTGAAAACCTTGAAGAGAGGGACTAAAAATGTCAAGGTCATAGGGAAATTGCTTTGATAAGCAATAAAAAGGGGACATGAGAACCAGCTAATGGCTGGAGGACATTAAAAATTTAAAAGGAGCTATTGATTTAAGAGGTGCTATCTCAAAGGCTAAGTAGCACCAACTATTGACAAAATGGGGGATTGTATATTTCTGACAATGCATGCCATGGCCTGTCAGTGTTTATCAGCCTTTCCCAGTTGTCTTGTAAATGTTACCAGTTCTGTATTTTATCAGGACAGTTTGTGTATAGTTTTTAAAAACATCATAAATAAAAGATAATGTCAGCCTTTTCAGAAGTCATTACTAACACTAATTAGAGCTCCTGCACTGAGGAACAAAAGAAAGGGGGAGAAAAAAGTATTTTAGGCCCATGTTCTTTAAATAACCAGAGTCCAGGAAAAACAGTTTTTTTATAAGTGGCATTCCTGTAAATATGGAGATGCACAGGAAGACAGGACTTCTGCCCCATTAATTGGTAGCTAGCAAGGATTTTGGCAGATGCAGCTAATCATCCAGAACCTAGGGTTGCCAACTCCAGCCTGGGAAATTCCTGGAGATTCAGAGAAAGTGCCTATAAAAGGGAATTTGGGGATGAATTTCACCTAGCATCTGTGGTATACCATAGAGCTCACCCTCTTAAGCTACCATTTTCTCCAAAGGAAATGGTATCTATAGTCTGGAGGTTGGCAACCCTTGATGCACTTCTTTAAGTTTTCTCTTTGATTCTAGTTGTCTTCCCAATATTGACCAGAAAGAAAAAGCTTCAGTTAATCCAAAATGTAATGGCCTAGTTATTGGCTGGGGTTAACCACTGGGATCTTACATCATTTTGTTCCAACTCTGCCACTTACCACTCCAAGTCATGTCTACTGTCAAATGTGGAAAGAAAATCACCATATGAACATCAAATCGTATGTCTGCATGGACATATGTGACATTTAAGTGATGACTCTGGAAGACTTTCACTCACATATGTCCATGCAGACATACGATTTGCATATCAATGATGAACATGACCTCAGTAGACTAAAAATAGAAACAGGTTCAATAACTTAAGGCTATATCAGCAATAACTAAGTTTAGTACACCAAGCATAAATATGTTGTGGAGCAACACTGTTTAATTTGAAAGAGAATCTTGCCTGTTGCTGTTTGATATTGGCTGCTCCATCTGTCCATGTGTAGCACTGGCAACGCAGTTTTTAATGTGGAAGTTTAATTTGAGCAATGCTTCTAACAGCATGTCAGCAAATGCAGTCAATTGACATCCTGTTATGGAAACAAAGCCCAGACCAGACAAGGCACTAGTAGTTACATGAGCTTATATTTGTTCCCTTAAATACCTGATGCATGGGACTGCTATTTTGACTAGGACCATGGTGCGCCAAGAGGCATTTTAGCCATTTTCCATTTAAGCCATGCCACTTTCTGGACCTGCAATGGCCCCCATGGAGGTGATGTATGTCCCATAAAAACCTTGTATCAGGACATGTATTTTTACCCCAATGGAGCAAATTTGTAAGACAAGCCATAATGTGTAGTTGTCTCATTTAGCTCATTATTTGCTGCATGCAGCTTGAGCCTTTTCATTGCAGCTCTGCATTCAGGTTCTGGATCCTAGTGAGACATCTCTCTCTTTTCTCTGTCGATGCGACAGATGCCAGCCAAACACAGAACCATCTACTGGCTTTGTTGGCAAATGCTAATTGCCAAGTATCTATTTCATAAGAACCCTGGCTTCAAATGCACAATGTAAATGCTCAGTGGTGATATACTAGTAAGTCTGAAAGGGTATTGCCATAACACAAAATTAAAATAAGAAACACACCTATTTCAAGGTGTGGGTCAGTGGAGGTGCTATGTAGAAAGTCAGCATCTGGTTTTCTCAATAACCACTTTCAGGAGACAATGGGACATGAATTCCTCTGCCCTTCTGAGTGGCCTGTTGGTAAAGTAGCTCTACTTCCTACTTGCTGTTTCCAAACAGCCTACTCAATAATAGCAACCATCTTTATTGGCATATCAGATGAAACAGAAGGAAAATGAAATCCTAATACACATATTCCTTTTAGAAGCTAGATACAGAAATTTTGCCACTGTTTTAATAATTACAGAACTTTGGGTGGAAAGAAAATAGAAGGTCTTATGTTCATTGGCCTATTAGATCCAATAATAACCTATCTAAATACATAGTACAAATGTCAGAATAGTAGGTACTGTGCAAAAAGACATGCTTCAATACTTTCTACTTCATTTCTGCCACAGTTACATACCCTTTGTGCATATGGAATCTTTTGAAACCTCCCGTGAAGTACTGCAGAAGGCAAAACATTAAAGCAGGCTAGCATGTAAGCTCTGTGAATAAACAGCTCAATGAGGCAGGAGACATACGTTGTTAGTGAACCAATAGGAGAAACCCCTGACCTCAGGGGAGAACATCTACCAGAGGCATGACTACTCAGTTCTTGTAACTCAGTATCCAAAAGTCTTTCTTTAATTAAAACAAAGGCTGATTTTTCTGAAAGAAACAACAGATCTTCAAAACTGATCCCAATTACAGCAATCTTCTTTTCTATATATGATAACCATGAGGAAGACTGGAAATCAGCCAAAACTTGGGAAATGAGACAGTTAGGATTAGTATTGGTTTTGAAGTGTAAATTTAACCAACATGTGAATGTTATAATCCATGCTTTGGTCTCAAGGAGTCTTTTATTGGTTTCCAAACAAAAAAACTGCATAGGAAACACAAGCAGGGAGGCCTAAGATTTTCCAGAGAAAGTTAGATTGAATTTTTTTCTAAAGGTAAAGGTAAAGGTTCCCTTGCTCGAAAGCCAGTCGAATCCGACTCTAGGGTTGCGGTGCTCATCTCCGTTTCAAAGCTGAAGAGCCAGCGCTGTCCGAAGACATTTCCGTGGTCATGTGGCCGGCATGACTAAACACCAAGGTGCACGGAGCGCTGTTACCTTCCCACCGAAGTGGTACCTATTTATCTACTTGCAATTTCTTGCTTTCGAACTGCTAGGTTGGCAGGAGCTGGAACTAGAGACAGGAGCTCACCCCCGTCATGCGGCACCCGGGTCTCGAACTGCTGAACTACTGACCCTCCACAGCCTGCAGTTCCTGATAGCTGTTTTATCATGAGGGATTTACAGGCCAGACACAGCTGAGACCAATAGAAGCCACACCTATTGATTTCTCCAGAGGCAAACCCTTCCTCATCTCTGTAGAAATGTTCTGAAAAAATTAAACTGACATTTCATTATCTTCTGGTTTATGTATCACTTTCTTGTGACATGCATTTAACTTTCATTGAAGTACATTGAAAAATTCTCTCTTAAATTTCTGTTTGAATTAGAAATGTCTTCTGTGGAAACTTTATGAATGAAAAAATCCTAATAAAAAGTCATAACATTTTAAAAATAAACCATCATATTATTTTAATTGGTGACACTATGGGAAGTGGGGATGGAAAAGTTAAACTCCATCATCTCCCTTCATAACCTTAATTCAAATCAGGGTTCGCAGTGTTGCTACATCTATTTTTTTTAATCCTGGAAATATGCAGTCATGGATTTCCATGCATCACATATCTTTGTGCCTTGATATGTCCTCCTTCCTTCTCTCATGAAGAGAACCCTTGTTAGAAACTAGCTCCAGTTACTGGTGATATCTGAATAAGACACACAGGTTAACTGGAGTTAGATTTCCCTCCACAAACTGGAATTCCAAACTTGGATTAAATTCTTAACTAGAATTCCTAGCTGCTGGGAGAAACTAATCCAAACCTTAATCCTAGGGTTCTTTTTACCATATGTGGTGGTCATGTGATAAAGCTAAGGTATACTGGTCAAATATACATTGTGTGATGCAGAAAATATTAAAAATTCCTATTAGGAAAAGTCCGGAGCTTCTTCTCTTAGGTTTGACGATGGAAAAAATTCCACAAGAAAAAAGGACACTTTTATGGTATATGATTACATCGGCAAGAATGGCTTTTGCTCAACAATGGAAAACGGAGAAGGTGCCAGATATACATGATTGGTTAAGAAAACTGCTGTTTTTAGCCGAAATGGACAAAATGACGAAAAAACTAAATGGACAAATGGCAGAACTATATTTAAAAGACTGGGAGGGCCTGAAATTGTATATGGAAACTGAATATAAAATGAAAGGGAAAATGTACAATCTTGATTTGTATTGAGAGTGAATGAGAAATGTAATGAGCATTTGATTGTACTGTACCTTTGTTGGAAATTATGTTTGTAAAAGTCAGGCCTTTATATATTTGAAATTGGGTTACCTGGCTTGTCAACTGTTATAAGTCTAAACTTGATTACCTTTTAATTTTCTCATTTTTGTTAATAGCAGTGTTGGAAGCCTATTGGGGGGTGGGGGATAGGGTAAAAATCTTGTTAAATTGTATTGGTAACGATGTTTAACAATGTTGAAAGTACTCCAATAAAATTTTGTTTTTTTAAAAAAAATAAAGCTGCAATCATTTTTAGGTATTCTTAATTTTTACCACTCTTTTCTGCCACACAAGGCATCGGTGGCGGAACCGTTACATGTGCTCCTTCACAAAAATGTACAGTGGGAGTGGGGGGAGAAACAAAAGCGGACTTTTACTGCTGTAAAAGAGCATCTAAAGCTGTATTAACACATTTTGATGAGTCTAAAATGTTAGTTTTAGCCACCGACGCGTCCCTTTACAGGGTGGGCGCTGTACTGAGTCATGTGATGCCGGACGGCACTGAGGTGCTGATCGCCTATTATTCACAGTCCCTGATGACTGCAGAAAAGAACTATGCCCAGATAGACAAGGAGGGCCTCGCCCTAATCACTGGAATAAAAAAGTTCCATGACTTTGTGCACAGGCACAGGTTCCTCCCTGTCACGGACCACAAGCCGCTGCTGGGCCTTTTCGCACCGGACCGCCAAACGCCGAACATTTTGTCACCGAGAATGCTGCGTTGGGTGGTATTTTTAGCAGCGTACGATTTCGACCTCGAGCACCGGCCTGGAAAGGCCATTGGGCATGCTGATGCCCTCAGCCGCTGCCCTTCTCCGATATCGAACTCTGACTCTGATCCAGACTTTGACATCCTTGCTATAGATGAACTGCCTGAGGCCCCAGTCACCTCCTTGGACATTGCCGCTGCGTTGGCTAAGGACCTGTTATCGCCAGTGTCCTTAATTGGGCATGGAGGGGATGGCTGGTAGGAAAAATGTAGCCTGAGTTTAAATGTTTTTGTTTACACCAAAACGAACTCTCTGTAGGGGGTGCTTGCTTTGGGGGAATCAGGTTGTGATTCCCGCCAAGCTAAGGGAAAGAGTCATGGAGGCTCTGCACTTGGGTCACCCAGGCATTGTGCATATGAAGGCCCTTGCAGGGGGGTATGTCTGGTGGCTCAAAATTGATGATGATATCGAAACATGGGTTAAAGGGTGCATGGTCTGCCAGTAATGCAGACCAGAACCTCTACCGGCTCCCATTCAGCCTGGGGAGAAAACATGGAGGCCGTGGTCATGCCTCCACGTTGACTTCATGGGGCCTTTTCAAGGCCAAATATTTCTAATTGTGGTTGACTCATTTTCAAAGTCGCTGGAGGTTGTGTACATGCACTCTATGAGTGCGGGTTCTGTCATCAATGTATTGCACCGCCTGATTGCAACCCACGGGCTGCCAAACGTATTGGTGTCCGACAACAGGCCCCAATTCTCCTCGGGGGAGTTTGCGAAGTTCCTCTCTGACAACCTGATCCGCCATGTCACTTCAGCCCCATTTCACCCTGCCACAAACGGGCAAGCCGAGCAGATGGTTTGCTCAGCCAAAGAGGCTCTGAAGCACCTGCCGAATGGGAACTGGGGGCAGAAGCTCGCCTCCTACCTTCTGCGGCAGCATATAACACCATGCTCAGCCACTGGGAGGAGTCCCGCTGAGCTTCTGATGGGCTGTAAGCTCACCCCCCTGCTTGACCGGCTCCACCCGGACTTGAACAAGTCCAAGCCTCAACAGGCTGAGGTCCTGGAGAGAGGGCGAATACTCAAATGTGGGGACAAAGTATTCGCCAGGAACTATGCAGAGGGCCACTTATGGCTTCCAGCCATAATAACTTTGGTCTTGGGCTCCTGCATGTATGTGGCCCGGCTTCCTGACAGACAGAAGATGCGGCACCACATAGACCAGCTCAGGGAATGGTGGGCAAACTCGAGCCTGGAGTTGAGCCCTGAACCTGAGCTGGTCCCCGAAGAGCAGCAAGACCCTCCGGACGAGGAGGTGAGTACTGCTGAGCCCAGGACGGAACAGGAGTCTGGACAGCCCCCAACTCCTGAACCTGATCCCTCTGACATAGACAGAGAGCCCGCCAGGGCCCCCTACACCATCTTTGCTCCACCACCGCAGGAGCAAAGACCTCTGCGTAGGTCTCAGTGCAACCGTTGTGCCCCCTCCTACCTAAAGGACTTTGTCTGGAAAGGAAATGTCTCATTTTAGGGGGGAGGAGTTGTTATGTTCTGAAGCCTGAATCAATACTATCTTATCTCATGTTAAACTTGAATCAGTAAAAGGGATTGTAAGAGTAGACATTCCCATTGATTGTTTCTGTGAAACTCTGTAAATAGCCAATAAGAACTGTATATACTTTATTGGAGGGAACAGACCTCATTGGTCTTTATCCCAATGTTATGATTGGTTGTTAACTGAAATATGGGTGTGGATTTGATAGCCTGGATTATTTAAAAAGGGACCTGTGCTCCTCTGTTTTGTGTGTGTTGTCTGATCGTGTTGCTGTTAATAAAGTTGAAATCACTTTGTTGAAATCACTACCTTGTTGAGTCTCATACTTAACAATGTCACATAGCATCACCTAACTGTGCTTGTCCTAAATTCTATTGTAAGAAACTTGACCCACTGATTAAAGTGAATTATGAGTGAGGAAATTCTACAGCTCTTCAAGCATCATCTTTTCTTCTCTACCACAGAAGCTTTCTGGGTGACCATGGGCCAGTCACATACTCTCAGCCTAACCTACCTCACAGGTTGTTGTGTGGATAAAATTGAAAAAAGGAAGAGGATAATGTTGTAAGCCTGTTGGAGAGAAAAGTGGGGCATAAATGAATGAATTAATAGCTTCAAACTAGCAATACAGGAATGCCCTTTTCTAAAAAAGGAAGAAGAAGAAAAAAGAGTGAATATAAAATCCCTATTTTCTTACCAAAGAAAATTCTAATAGCATTAACAAAAGCAGATTCTGTAGAGCAACAGGATCTTAATGTTGAACTTTGAACACTCTATTACTAGTCTATGCATTATATTTATCATCTAATTGATTATGTGAAGGTGAAGGTTTCTCTTGCTCAAAAGCCAATCAAATCCGACTCTAGGGGGCAGTGCTCCTCTCCGTTTCCAAATCAAAGAGCCAGCGCTGTCCGAAGACCTCTCCATGGTCATGTGGCCAGCATGACTAAATGCTGAGGCGCAAGGAACGCTGTTACCTTCCCACCGAAGTGGTACCTATTTATCTACTTGCAATTTCTTGCTTTCAAGCTGCTAGACTGGCAGGAGCTGGGGCCAGAGACAGGAGTTCACTCCGTCCTAGAGCACTAGGGTTTTGAACTGCCGAACTTCCAGCCTTCCAGCTCAGCGTCTTAACCTCTGAGTCACTGCAGCCCCGAATCAATTATAACTAAACATAGATACTTAAAATTAATATGGCAGGACTTACACTCATAGGAAATACATCTGAGGTTCTTCTGTGAGCATATGAACTGCTAAGCTGGGGAATGCATCTCTATCATTTAATTCTTTACAGTGCAGTCCCAAGCAGAATTAAACCCCTCTAAGCCTAGTGGTTTCAACAGACTTAGAAGGGTGTACCTTCTGTTTAGTACTGAATGTTAAGCATTAATAATATTCCCATCCTTTAAATGTTGTGCCCTTGAACAGTTTCTGCTTCTCTTGTTTCCCTAGATCTTTGCTTCCTGGTGGGCGATTGACAGTGTAAATGAGGGAGAAACTCCGCTGCATCCAGCCTCTCACTGATTCCATCCCCAAACCCAGTTAGTGAGTCACATATTCATACGTATTTTTAAAGATGTTTGGGAAATTGATATCTCTGTATTCATGCCAATTTTTATTCCAAACAGTCATGTTTCCTTGTTTAAAAACAAAGGTCATCACAACATAAAAAGCATGTGTACCTTGATGTAGAAATACAAAACTACCAGCTACTCCAAAGTTGGCAACGCCAATGAAGCAATATTTGGATTAAATTAGATTTGTGTGCTTATTAGAGTACAGTAATGGACTTCTTGGCAGAGAACAGCAGATAGTGTCGTATTTACTTAGCACATTGACTTTACAGGTTTTTAAGTTTTAAACTTCAGTAAGCTGCATTTCTAAATAAATACAACAGATTTTCTGTTTGGTTTGAAATGGTGTTTACAGGTATTTAAAATCCATCTGATCTTTTGCTACATCTTGAAGAAAGCCTGCATTTTCATTGCCCACCTTAAATTTTCATGTCATATTCTATAGTCAGCATCAGCCATAGATTGCACATACTTGATAGGCCTCATGAAGCCAGTTGCAAGGGAAGCTAGCCTTAACACCTGGACCCATTACTGCCTTGGAATTCTAATTATGTAATCCAGATCCAGAAACACCCAAACATGACTGTAAAGAATCTGAAGACATCAAATACTGCTAGAAGGAGGAGGAGGAGGAGAAGAAGAAATTGGATTTATACCCTGCCCTTCACTCGGAGTCTCAGAGCAGCTTACAATCTCCTTTCCCTTCCCCTCCCCACAACAGGCACCCTGTGAGGTAGGTGGGGCTGGGAGAGCTCTTTCCAGAACTTTCCTTGACAGAACAGCTCAGACAGAACTATGGCTTGCCCAAGGTCATCCAGCAGCTGCAAGTGGAAGCATGGGGAATCAAACCTGGTTCTCCCAGATTAGAGTCTGCACACTTAACCACTACACCAAACTTTGCTTTTTAAAAAGTCAGATAAATTAGACATCTTTAAAAGTAATGGTCATAGCGACCATATCATTCCAGTCTTGGCTCATTTGCATATATAGTTGGGGAGTATCATACCTGAAGGGCCACCTAATCTTGTACAAACTTACCCGAGCACTACTGTCATCTTCCAAGGCCCTGGTTTGGGTGCCCCCACCTTCTGAGACTAGGCAGGTGGCAGCCTGGGAGATGGCCTTCTCAGTTGTGGCACCAGAACTCTGGAACTCACCCCAGGAAAATTCATCTATCCCCATCTTCTGGCAGTGGATGAAGACTTTGTTGCTTCATTTGGCATTCCCCCAGTGATGCCTCCTTCCTGCCCTGTTTTAATTGTTGTTTTTATGTTTTTGAATGTGAATTTTAGCTTTGTTTTAATTATGTATTTTTGTTTGGTTTTAATGTTTTTAAAGGTATGTTTTTAATATTTAGCTACCTTGGCAGCCCTGATAAGGGCAGAAAGATGGTACAGAATATGCAAATAAATAAATAAATGCATCAGAAGTATACTCCTCCCAATATGTGTGGTTGCCACGATGTCTAAATGGAACACCATGCATATTTTGCATGTAAATACAGCTTTGGAGCAACAAGAACCAGAATCTTGGAGAATCCAGTGGTCAGTTTGTGTGTACAGAAGTTATACAAGCATGCAAAATATGCATAGTGTCCCTTTTTGGACAATCTGGTGATCAAGCATATTGGGAGGAGGGTGCTCCTGATACATGTGCTAGCTGACCTCTTGGTATGGATAGACTTAATACCTAAAAAGGTATTAAACAGGAGATAGGTAGTAAGCTTTGTTGAAAAATCTACAGTTTACATGCTTCTAGCAGATATCAGTTCCATTGCACAAATCATAATCAGTTTGTTAACACAAATGAAAAGATGATTGTTTAATTACTTGATGCAACTCCCCTCCCTTCCCCCCCCCGCCTGACACTCTAACCACTGCAAAACACTGGTTCTCATTCCTTCCTTCCTCTTTTAGTCCTGAAGAGCTGCTCCTGTGCAAGAGGCAGTCCTCAGAAACAGAATGAGATGTAACAGGGTCACCACTCAAGGGGAAATGAGCAGACATTGCCCCTTGCCTTTTTGTGTGAGTTCATCCCAGAATTAGAGCTTGTACAAGAGTATGTTTGCAGGATCTCTGCCTATGTCCCCTTTCTTGCTACAGTCCATGCCACACCCACTATGTTCCCCAGGGTTTGGGCTCGGGAGAGGCACAGGAGGCTGTAGTAGTAACAGAGAAAGAAGAGAAAGGGAAACACAGTATAGATACATGATTGTGAATACCTTCTGCTTGCAGTTTGTGGGATCCAACCCAAACATTCCGATTAAAATATGGCTCAATCCAAAGCACTGTTAAATTTAGTTTTTTTAAAGGTTTCAAGCTGTGATGTAAAGGACTGCAGGAAGGGTGCCAAGGGAACCTACCTGAGTTCCATAGTTGGCATGCCACCAAGGATATTGACAAAACTAAACACTGATGTGCTAAAGGGAATGCCTAACTCTTCTTGAAAAGGATGCTCTTTTTTTTTTTTACAACGAACACAGATTTGCATTACTCCAAACATGATAATTCTGGACATAGAAATAGCAGGTAATGTGGAACTCTGTAAACTGCATTCATGTATTAACTATTCTGTGTTGGTCTGTTACATGCAATGACTTAGTACGTTACTAAAAACCTTAATAAAGACCGAAGACCAAAATCTTAGCTTTAACAGAAAAAATACTAAATGGCAACAGCTGTGTTGGGAATTGTTTGCATCTTTCCACAGTCTTTGATTACCAGTGTAGGCTTGGCCATAGAAGCTTCTCTATAATCAAAAGTGGGAAACGATTTGCCATTTGTTGAAATGTAAAAACATAATGTCTTGCTGCTATTTTCTGGCTAATTTGTATTTGTGGTAGTCCATAAATCTTATGATCAAAAAGGCCTTTTCTATTAGGGACTCATACGCTTGTGTTCATACACTATTCATAAGTGAGTGCCATTGGTTTAATTATTCTAGTATAATGATCAAAGGAAATAATTCTCACCATCTTGGCTGCAGAAACTGATGCATCACTACTTAACCCTTGCCCACTTTTAACATTTAAATTGTTATAGCTCTATTTCTTTCTTTCCCCCCCTTAATTTGAGGGATGCAGTGACAGGAGGAAAGTTGAGAGAAGTCTCGGAGAACCATTCCTGGCATTATTTGGCTGTATCATGAGAAAGACTTTCTTAATGTTTCCTGCTTCTAATTTATGAACTCTGAAGTAAGTATTAAAAACACTTGAAAGATTCCTTTACTTCCTACATGTCACAAAAGAAGAGAAAGAGATCTGCACCATCTGTTACAGGGATTAAAATAGTTAAAAGAATTCATTAACATCCCTGTTGTGCTCCTCTTTAATCCTATTAGTATATATTTGCTCATTTAGGCTTCAAGGAATCTGCTTTTATGTTTGCACAAAGGAGAGCCCTAAACAAAGAACCTACCTAGAAGAAAAATGAAAGAACCCTAAAAGGATGAGTGAGCAAGACAATATTCTTCACAGTCAGGCAGACACACAAATTCTGCATCAGTATAAAGGGAAAGTGACACATGCTTGGTTCAGTAATTTTGCTTTGCACTGTTTTACATGATTCTATAATGCTTTAAAAGAGATTGCCCCAGTGATCCAAAAGAATGAGAACATAGTTGTTTGATGGTCTCTTACTGGGTTACTTGCACTGAGAAAGTGACAGCTGGATCCTATGTGTATTTATCTGGAACTAAACTCTGATTATAGATGAGCACCACTTTTTTGGCAATGCAGAAGTAATTGACAAACTAGAATCAATAGCTAGCTTTTTTGCTAGGAAGCCAAGCCACTATATATTTTTAAAGCATCTATTTTCATCAAATCACCAAGGGTCAGTGCACAGAAAATATTGGCTAGGAGCAAAATACATGATCACGTTCTCTTTCCATCAACCTCTATTGTGTTCTCTCAGTTTCCTTCTATTGTGCATCACCCTACTTGAACACACATACAGAGGCCTTTCAACATCATATCATGCTTTAAGTAGGTTCCCTCTTAGCCAGTGCTTGCTAACTAGCTTCACAGCCTGCTAAAAGAGAACCTTAGTCGGGATCAATCATGGTTAAACCTTAGTCGAGATCAATCATGGTCCATGTAGTACTTACCCGCAGAGAATGCTAGAGAAGCAGATTATTAATGAGAGTGGAAGAGCTGGAAGGATGCTTGTGAACTATACTGTGTTCCATGTCTAGTCTCTTAAACATAGTTAAACTATCACCAGCATTATATCTTCCCTGGCTCTTGGAGCTGGAGCACACAATTATTATTGCCACATTTTGTTTCTGTGCTTGTGGTGACTGTCTGCTTGTGGTGAGCAGGTTATCACAGAAGAAACTGACATTTTTGCACACTATTGCTCAGTCCACACTGTAGGGTTTTGCAGAACTGTCCAAATTTTCAGTCTCTGCTTTATGTACATGAATCAGTTTAGGTTTAGGGTTAGGTTAGGTTAGGTTAGAGTTAGAGTTAGAGTTAGAGTTAGAGTTAGAGTTAGAGTTAGAGTTAGGTTAGGGTAAGGTTAGGTTAGGTTAGAGTTAAGGTTAGGGTTAGGTTACAGTTGGTGATGGTTAGGTTAGGGTTAGGTTACAGATGGTGATGGTTAGGTTAGGATTAGGGCAAGGTTAGTGTTAGTGTTAGGTTAGGTTGGGGTCTGGGTAAGGTTTAGGGTTACATTAGGCTTAGGGTTAGAGTTAGGGTTTGGGTTAAGTTAGGTTTAGGTTACGGTTGGGTTACGATTATGGTTGGGTAAGGGTTAGGTTAGGGTTAGAGTTAGATAAGGATTAGGATTATGTTAGGGGTAGGGTTAAGGTTAGGGTTAGGTTAGGCTTAGGTTTAGCGTTAGGTTAAGGTTATGTTAGGGTTACATTAGGTTAGGATTAGGGTCTGGGTTAGGTTAGGGTTAGGATTAGGGTAGAGGTAGGTTTAGGTTAGGGTTGGTTTAGGGTTAGGTTAGGGATAGGGTTTGGGTTAGGGTAGGGTTAGGGTTTGGGTTTCAGTAGAGTTAGGGTTGGTTTAAGGCTAGGGTTAAGTTAGGGTTAGGGATAGGTTAGGGTTAAGGATTAGGATTAGGTTTAGGGTAGGATTAGGTTTCATTCGGTTAGGGTTAGGTTAGGGTTAGTGTGAAGTTAGGGTTAGGGTTATGGTTATGGTTAGGTTAGTGTTAGGGTTTTGGTTTGGATATGGTTAGGTTATGGATTAGGGTTAGGATTTGGGTTTGTGTAGGGTTAGGGTTAGGGTTAGGGTAAGGGTTAGGTTAGGGTTAGGTTAGGGTTAAAGTTAGGGTTAGGTTAGCATTAGGGTTAGGTTTGGTTAGAGTTAGGTTAGGTTAGGGGTACTGTTAGGTTTGGTTAGGTTAGGGTCCGGGCTAGGGTTGGGTAGGTTAGGTTAAGGGTCAGATTTAGGGTTAGGTTAGGGTTAAGGTTAGGGTTTGGTTAGGGTTCAGTTACGGCTAAGGTTAGGGTTAGGTTAGGGTTAATGTTTGTGTTAGCGTTAAGTTAGGGTTAGTGTTAGTGTTAACTTAGAGTTAGGGTTAGGGTTAGGGATAGGGTCAGAGTTAGGGTTAGGATTAGGTTAGGGTTGAGTTTTAGGGTTAGGGTTATGTTAAGGTTAGGGTTAGGATTAGTGTTAGATTAGGGTCAGGGTTAGATTAGGGTTAGGGCTAGGGTTGGTTAGGTTAGGTTTAGGGTAAGATTTAGGTTTAGGTTAGGGTTAGGGTTTGGGTAGGGTTCAATTATGTTTAAGGTTAGGGTCGGTTAGTGTTAGTGTTTGTGTTAGCTTTAAGTTAGAGTTAGTGTTAGGGTTAGGTTAGGGTTAGGATTAGGGTTAGGTTAGGGTCAGGGTTAGTTTAGGTTAGGGTTAGAGTTAGGTTTAGGGTTAAGGTTAGAGTTAGGGTTAGGTAATGTTTAGGGTTAGGTTAGGGTTACAGTTTTGGGTTAGGGTTTAGGGCTAGGGTTAGGGTTACACAGGAACTGCGACGGCTCAAGTGGTTAAGACACTGAACTGCAGGTTGGAAGGTCAGTAGTTCAGCAGTTTTAGACCCAAGTGCTGCATGACGGTTCCAACTCCTGCCAACCTAGCAGTTTGAAAGCAAGAAATTGCAAGTAGATAAATAGGTACCACTTCAGTGGGATGATAACAGTGTTCTGTGAACCTTGGCATTTAGTCATGCTGGCCACATGACCACAGAAACATCTTTGGACAGCGCTGGCTCTTTGGCTTGGAAATGGAGATGAGCACTGTAACCCTAGAGTCGGATTCAACTGGCTTTCGAGAAAGGGAACCTTTACCTTTTACCTTTAGGGTTACAGAGACTTAGGGTTAGGGTTATGTTAGGGATAGTGTTAGGGTTAGACTATGGTTATGGTGAAGGTTAGAGTTAGGGTTAGGATTAAATTTGGATTAGGGTTAGATAAGGGGTTGGGTTAGGGTTTCGATTAGGGTTAGTGTTAGGTTAGTGTTAGGTTAGGTTAGGCTTAGGCTTAGGTTAGTGTTAGTGTTAACTTATGGTTAGGGTTAGAGTTAGGGATAGGGTTAGGTTAGGGTTGAGTTTTAGGGTTAGGGTTAGGTTAGGGTTCGGTTAAGGTTAGGATTCTGTTAGGTTTAAGGTTAGGGTTAGGATTTCGATTACGGTAGGGTTTGGATTAGGGATAGGGTTTGGATTAGGTTAGCCTTAGGGTTAGAATTAAGGTTAGGGTTAGGTTAGGGTCAGGGTTAGGTTAGGGTTAGAGTTAGGTTTAGTGTTAGTGTTAGGTTAGGGTTACGTTCAGTGTTAGAGTAGGGTTAGGGTTAGGTTAGGATTAGTGTTAGGATTAGGGTTAGGCTAAGGTTAGGGTTAGAGTTATGGATAGGGTTAGATATATGGTTAGGTTATGGTTAGGTTAGGATTCAGTTAGGGTTAGGGTTAGAGATACGGTTATGTTAGGGTTAGGGTTCTATTAGGGTCAAGGGTTAGGGTTTGGGTTAGAGTTAGAGTTTGGGTCAGGGTGGGGTTTGGGTTTGGGTTCGGGTTAGGGACAGGGTTTGGGTTACATTAGGAAAATAAAGTTTTTTTTAGGTTACATTAGGGTTATAATTAGGTTTAGGTTTAGGTTAGGGTTAGGGTTGTGTTAGGGTTAGAATTAGGGTTCAGTTAAGGATAAGGTTAGGGTTAGGTTGGGGTTAGGGTTGGAGTTAGGTTTAGGGTTAGGTAAGGTTAAAAGTTAGCAGTTAGTGTTAAGGTTTGGGTTAGAGCTTGTGTTTGGGTAGTGTTAGGGTTAAGATTAGGGTATGGTTAGGGTTAGGTTAGGGTTCAGGTGAGAGATCTGGTTAGGTTAAGGTTAGGTTTCAGTTAGTGTAAAGTTTAGGGTTAAGTTTAGGTTAGGGTTAGTGTTAGTGTTAGGGCTAGGTTTGGGTAAAGTTATAGTAGGGTTAGGTTAGTGTTAGGGTTAGAGATAAGGATAGGTTCGGGTTAGTGTTCAATTAGTGTTAAGGTTAGTGTTAGTTTAGGGTTAGGGTCAGTAAGGGTTAGGTTTGGGTTAGGGTTTGCGTTTGGGTAGATTAGGGTTAGGGTTTGGTTAGGTTTCAATTAGGGTGAAGGTTAGGGTTAGGGTTAGTGTTAAGTTATACTTAGGTTAGTGTTAGTGTTAGGTTAAGTTAGGGTTACGGTTAGGGTTAGTGTTAGTGTTAGGGTAGGGTTAGGGTTAGAATAGTATTCGGGCTAGGTTAGGGTTACTGTTAGGGTTAGGTTGGTTAGGATTAGGGTTGGGTTAGGGTTAGTTTAGGTTATGGTTAGAGTTAGGGATAGCATTAGGTTAGGGTTGAGTTTTAGGGTTAGGTTAGGGTTCAGTTAGGGTTAGGGTTAGAGACAGGTCAGGGTTAGGGGTTTGTTAGGGTTAGCTTAGGGTTACAGTTAGGGTTAGGTTAGGGTTAGTGTTAGGTTTAGGGTAGGGTTACGATTAGTGTTAGGGTAGAGGTAGGTTAGGATTAGGGTTAGTGTTAATTTAGGGTTAGGGTTAGGATTAGGGTTAGGCAAGGGTCATGTTTTAGGTTTAGGGTCAGGTTAGTGTTCGGTTAGGGTTAGAGTTAGAGACAGGTTAGGGTTCTGTTTAGTTTAAATTTAGGATTAAGGTTTGGATTAGGGTATGGTTTGGGGTAGAGTTAGGTTAGGGTTAGAGTTAGAGTTAGAGACAGGTTAGGGTTAGGGTTCTGTTTAGTTTAATGTTAGGGTTAAGGTTTGGATTAGGGTATGGTTTGTGATAGGGTTAGGTTAGGTTTAGGTTTAGGTTAGAGTTAGGGTTCAAGTTAGAGACAGGGTTACGTTAGGGTTAGGGTTCAGTTAGTGTTAAGGTTAGGGTTAGGGTTATTTTAGGGTTAGTGCTAGGGTTACAGTTAGGATTAGTTTAAGGTTCAGGTTCAGGTTTCGGTTAGGGTAATGTTACGGTAAGGATAGCGTTAGGTTAGGGTTAGGGTTAATTTAGGGTTAGGATTAGGGTTGGGTTAGGGTTAGGTTAGGGTTAGAGACAGGTTAGGGTTTTGTTAGGTTTAAGATTAGGGTTCGGGTTTGGGTTAGGATTAAGGTTATGGTTTGGTTAGGGTTCAGTTAGGGTTAAGGTTAGGGTTAGGGTTGGGATAGGGATAAGGTTAGGGTTAAGTTAGGTTAGAGTTCAGGTAAGAGATAGGGTTAGGTTAGTGTTAGGGTCAGTTAGTGTTAAGGTTAGGCTTAGGCTTAGGGTTAGAGACAGGTTAGGTTTTTGTTAGGTTTAAGGTTAGGGTTAGGGTTTTGGTTAGGATTAAGGTTATGGTTTGGTTAAGGTTCAGTTAGGGTTAAGGTTAGGGTTAAGGTTAGGGTTGGGTTAGGGATAAGGTTAGGGTTAAGTTAGGTTAGAGTTCATGTTAGAGATAGGGTTATGTTAGTGTTAGGGTCAGTTAGTGTTAAGGTTAGGCTTAAGCTTAGTGTAAGTGTTAGGGTTAGGGTTAAGGTTAGGGTATGGTTAGGGTTCAGTTAGCATTAAGGTTAGAGTTAGTGTTAAGTAAGGGTTGGTGTTAGGGTTAGGGTTAGGATTAGGGTTAGGGATAGGGTTAGGTTGGGGTTAGGGTTAAATTAGGGTTAGGGTTAGATTAGGACTAAGGTTAGGTTATATTAGGGTTAGTTTAGGGTTAGTGTTTAGTTAGGGTTAGAGTTAGAGAGGGAGTTAAGTTAGGGTTAGGGTTCAGTTAGGGTTAAGGTTAGGGTTAGGTTAGGTTTAGGGTTAAGTTTGGGTTAGGGTTAGGATTTGTGTTTATGTAGTTTTAGGGTTAGGATCAGGGTAGGGTAAGAGTTAAGTTAGGGTTAGATTTAAGGTTAGGGTTAGGGTTTGGTTAGGGTTTAGGCTAGGTTTAAGGTTAGGTTTAAGGTTCAGTTAGGGTTAGGATTAGGTTAGGGTTACATAGGCCATCCACACATTCTTAATCTACTTGTTGTAGGCTGGAATAGCTAGAGGAATCCCAAGTGTCCCTTCCCTTTAAATTCCTCTTTGAAATTTTTCTCAATTATACAGTTTTCAGTGTTTCAGCTCCATGGATGGATTGAATAAACAATTTGACATGGTGGATAAAAAAGAGTAAGTTGTTGCATATTACATGTCACATATTACATATCAAATTTGATACCTGTCACTCTTGTTGTACCAGGCGGAAAAGATGCATCATAGCTAGGGGCGCCAACTTCATGTTGAGAAATTCCTCCATATTTAGGGGTGGTGCCTGAGAATTGTAGAGTTTGAGGAGGTGAAGACCGCATGTTTGTGATGCCATTGTGGAGTCCACTCTCTGAAGCTACAATTTTCTCCAGGGAAAAGAATTCTGGAGAGCAGCTGCAATTCTAGGAGTCCTACAGTCCTCACCCTTGATTATACTGTGAGTTGAGCACACAACTCCATTGACCATCTCAACAGTAAAGGATGCTATATCAGGAATCAGCTCAATTTTGTCATCAGTGGGGGAGTAGAAAGATCCACAAGAACTGGTCTCAATATCTTATGAAAGGGGACTTACACTGTTTATTCATGTATTATACCACTCACAGACTTTCAGGGTAGCCTACCTCATAGGGTTGTTGTGCAAATCAAGAGGGGGAGAGGAGAATGATGTGAGCTTCTTTGGTCACCACTGTGGAGAAAGACTGTACTTTTCCTAGGTAGAGGCTACAGGGAGGGGGGAAGAGTTGGAAACCTGATGACGGCGTGTTGATGATTGGCTGGGAAGGAAATAGGGTTGTTACCCCTGAGTTGGGAAATTCCTGGAGATTTGAGGGGTGGAGCCTGGAGAGGGTGGGGCTTGAGGAGGAGTGGGGCCTCAGATAGGTACAATGCCATAGACTCCACCCTGCAAAGCAGCCATTTCATCCTGGGGAACCATTGCTGCCATTCTCCAAGTGAGGGCTGGAGATCACTCAGAATTACAACTGCTCTCCAGATGGCAGAGATCAGTTCCCCTGGAGAAAATGGCTGCTTTGCAGGGTGGACTATGAGTCATTATACCCTGCTGAGTATGCTTCCCCTCCTGCTTGGGTCCCCACTGAGGAGGAGAAAGACTGTACTTTTCCTAGGTAGAGGCTCCAGGTGTGGGAGGGAGATGGAAAGCTGAAGTCAGGTAGATAACAATACATTGATGGTTGGCTGGGAAGGAGATAGGGTTGCTACCTCCAAGACAGGTACAATGCCATAGACGCTACCCCCAAAACCAGCCATTTCCTCCTGGGGAACCATTGTTGCCAATCTCCAGGGAAGGGCTGGAGATCAGTCAGAATTACAACTGCTCTTCAGATGGCAGATATCAGTTCCTCTGGAGAAAATGGTAAGCTCTGTGTCATTATACCCTGCTGAGGTTGCCACAGCAAATTGATGCTGAGTGCCCAAGGCCAGGGCACTTGCCCAGTGCCTCTTTCTAGAGTTCATTGTATGTATTTTCACAATGGGCCTTATTCCTAGTTTAGAAATAAAACAAAAGTAAAAATCACCTTATATTGCATGGTTACAATATCATCTGCATTGGCCATAAAAATGGACTGCCAGCATCTTGGCAATGACACACCAAGGCTTGGATTCCAGCCTTGGCTTCTGTCAATTCCCCTCCTTCCCTTCAGGCCACCATGACATTCCTGGAGCTCTACTGGCTCACATGACCACAATTTGTGAAGGCACTAAAGATTGTTATAGGAGAGTGGAGGACTTCAAGCAGCCATTTGCTCCACTCTGCTTGATGGCTAGTGCATGGCTAATATGGAGCAAACTCTGTCAGGAAAAAGTACTGTCAGTTGTGATACTGATAGTAGAACAAAGTGAAGCTTACTGGTGAAATCTTAGATTTTAATGTATAAGCTTTCGAGACTCAAAGCTCCCTTTGTCTGACACAGAAACACCTATAGAAAAAAAAGAACAGAGTAACTTTTATACTAGTTGGAAATAGTATTCCCTCTTAGCTGAGTTAGAGTTAGCTCACAGTTTTTTAGCCTCCAGCTCACACATTGTTGTCTCAGCTCAGGAAGGATGTCTCCAGAGCTAACTAAATTATGCAGTAGCCAAATCACTCACTCACAACTTTAATGCCAGTAGCTCAGAAAGTAGAATTTTTGCTCACAAGTCTCCACGGCTTAGAGGGAGCATTGGTTGGAAAGCAGAGGTTTTCTCATGGAAGCCTAATGCCCTGGTGTTTTTGATAGCAATTTCTCAGTTCACAAAAGAATATCACCAATGGTTTCTAAGGTATATATACAGCACAGAGATTGGATGCTATTTTAGATAAGCAAGTTTCCTAAAGAAGGGAGAGTTGGTTAGCGTGATTTTTTCTGAAGTATGCATTTCAATTTGTGCTTTTGTTTTTAAAGGTCCGGTTTGTGCCTGCCTGATCCTATGTTACATGTGTCTGATTCTTCAAAGTATATCATCAGTCTATCTAACAGTAAACTACCAGCCATTATGTGGCTGATGAAAGCAGCAAAACCAGGCCACCTATTGGCAAGGTAGGAGCCCTCTGCATACTTCAGGGATTCCTTAGATGTATATAAGAAATGACATTGTAAATTAACAGAAAGAAAATAAAATACCCCTCAAATGTCCTGATGAGATCTAAATATGCCCCAGAAAGGATGGAGTGTTGAGAGCAGCCAAAAATCTATTAAAGGGAAAAAGGAAGGGAGGAGAAATCATTCCTACCTGAAATTTAGGAGGGGCACATGGTATTTCCAAAGTGATTTCTTTGCATCCTTTGCCCCTGCTCATAAGCACTAATAACAATAGTTTGTAAAACTTTTCATTGTTAACAGAGGCAGAAAAGCACTATTCTGTATTTATGTATAAATATAAATAAATGACCTAATAGTTTATATCACAGTTTATATAGACTTTTCCCAGTAATGGAAAATAACAACTGTCTTCATAAATAGACTCTTGACATAAATGTACAGCTCGATCCATAATGCTAGATCTTACTATTTTTATTGGAATTGCAAACAAAAGAAAAAAATTGCTTCGGTTTTACAGAGCATGGCCACTATCAATTAATTGGGGCAGTATCATGAAAATCCAAGTTATCATATTGCAAAAAGATAAGGTTCTTCAAGTGGTTCAGAAGGAATTTCTTTCTCAGACTAGTATAGCCCAGCTTCTTTTGTATCTAACAGCACCACATTGCCTGAAGTGGTAGCACCTTAAACTATTAGTTATTAGTGTTTTAGTTATAAAGTGTAATGGTCTGGAAAAGAACAGGCTAGGAGGCAATGTTCAAGCCACGCAGCTCATAAAAATGTTTCTACAAGCATATGTATCAATGTTTGCTGGAATGTCACTTTTTTTTTTGACTCTGTGGTCCTTTCTGCACTAGTCCTTAAATCCTGGTTCAACCTTGCCCCTGAACTTTCATTCTACACTACATGCAAGTTCACCTCTGTAATTATCTCGGGGTATTTTTTGTTTCCACATTACATTGAGGTTACCCTGGTATTGCCCCACACTTGTCCTGGGATGAACGGATGCTGTTATAACCAGGGATAAATGCAAGTTATTGTGTCCCAAACTGAACTCTGATAAAACCAGGGGTGAGATCCAAGTGCGGAAAGGACCAGTGATTACCAAGTTTTGATGGCAAACAACCAGGGGTCATTTTGTAGAAAAAGAGGTGCAGGAGCTCATTAGCATAGCTCATTAGCATAACTTATTTGCATATGCCACATCTCCTGTCATCACCGGAAGTGTGTCAGAAGGCAACACCCACTGCTCAGGGGCTACTGGACTGTTTTGGATTGCTAGCTATGAGGTGAGGGGGAGCGCACAGATCTGCCCTCACAGAGGAGGGAGAGCTTTTACCTGAATAAACTTTGGTGAGGGGGGGCTGCTGGGAGCAGGGGATGGGGCTTGCTGCGTGTGCCTGCCCCCTGGGCTCCTTACAGCTGGAGCTTCGCTCCTGTGCACTCCTGCAGGAAATGAGCCCTGCAAACAACTACAATTAAATAGGTGATGTTAATCAGATCTACTTAGAATTATGTCCCATGATATTCAGTGGGCCTTTCTTCCAGGAAAAGATTGCAGTGCTAGGCTCCAGACGTGCAGTGCGCTTTTAAGCAGAGTTAAAACTTTCTAAGTACATTAGGAGGATGTGACTCAGCTTAGGTTTTGGACTGGTAGGCTTCATGTGAAATGCTATGAAACTGTGTAGAGCTGTAGGCTGAGCTAGAACAAAGTCTGAGATGAGTCCAGTGGCACCTTTAAGACCAACAAAATTTTATTCAAGGTATAGGCTTTCCTGTGCAAGCACACTTCTCCAGATACAGTGAAATAGCATTTCCTCAATCATTACATATGGGGGGGTTAGTTGCCAGGAAGGGCTAGTTAGAGTCAAGATGTATAAGTAACTGGGCAATTATAGCTGAGATTGGATTAAGGAGATTGGTAAAATCTGTGAATGGAAGCAAATTAGCAAACAAATACAAGAGTTAACAAAAAGATGTGAGCAGGAAGTTTGAGTCCAGTGGCACCTCCAAGATAACAAAGTTCAATTCTGGGAATAAGTGAGAACTGAGAAATTTAGCATGTGTAGATGCACACTTCTTCAGATACATTGAAACAGATTTCCTCTAATGTTACATATAGGTGGGGAGGTTAGTTGCCAGGAAGGGCTAATTAGAGTCAAGATGCATAAGAAAATGAGCAATAAATATAGCTAAGATTGCAATAACACTTTTGGTAAGACATGTGAATAGCAGCAAATTGGCATGCAGATAATAAAGGAATTAACAACAGATGTGAGAACTGAGTTTGAGTCCAGTGGCACCTTTAAGATCAACAAAATTTAATTTCTGGCTATAAGTGAGAACTGAGTAACTTAGCATGTGTAGTAAGATAAGAAGCCACTATCTCTGTTAAGCTCAGGGGGGTTCCATTGTCCTGAGTGTTGTAATAATTTGTAATTCAGCAATCTCCCATTCCAGTCTGTTTTTGAAATTCCTTTATAATAAAACAGCTACTCTGAGGTCCTCCACTGAGTGCCCTTGGAGGCTGAAATGTTCTCCTACACGTTTCTCTGTTTTGTGATTCTTGATGCCAGATTTGTGTCCATCTGTCTCTTGGCACAGAGTTCAACCTGTTTGTCCTATGTAGAGAACTGAAGGGCATTTTTGGCATTTAATGGCATATAACAATGTTAGGAGATGAGCAAGTGAATGAGCCTGAGATGGTGTAGTTGATGTTCATGTTGTTAGGTTAAGTGATTGAGTTGTCTGGGTTTAAATAGGAATGCATTATACTAAGCAAAGTCTGAAGCCTTCCTTCTCCTAAAGAGAGTTTCTCTGATTTAACTGGCACTTCTTCTAATGGAACATCCACTTAAGCTGGAGAAATGGTCCTTAGACTGAAAGAATTCCCTCCACGTTCCTCCTAGTCCAAATACCTTCTGTTCTCATGTCTGTAATGAGACATTTCTTTGCAATCTATGGGGTTAAGCAAGCTCCTCAGAATTAAACTATTTTGAGAGAAAAGAATCTGTTAGGAGTCATAATTTCATTTCGGACATGCTGTGTATTTATTGGACTTAAAGCCGTATGCTAAACTAGATGGGGTAATGTTAAACCAGAAAGGTGTTTGGGTATTAAAATGATCCAGAAGCAATCTCAGCCAAGTGGTCCCTGTGGAGCTGGCACCTAGATCCAACTGTTTGTTGTGAACAGGCACAGGCTCACCTGACTCCTCCTTCTCAAAAAAACAACTCCTCGTTCCGTTTTAGAGCTCTGGGAAAGAGCAGCATTAAATTGAGACAGTTTCATATCGGGCAGAATGGACTCCGTGACACTCACAAATGGATTTTTCCTGACATGGAGGCCCCTGATTTAACTGAGAACATCCACTTCCAAAGGAAATCATCCTTTGACAGGCCTGTAAGCTACAATGGGTCTTTTGGGGGCTTCCAGGCTATATCAACTATCTCCCATTTGAGTTCCCTAAGAACTCTCAGGCGTATGCTATCAGGACCTGGAGACTTACCAGTTTTTTCCTGAACAGGACTACAACTTCATCTCTAGTCACCTCAATTTGGCTCAGTTCTTCAGACTCCCTTCCTGAAAATAGGGGCTATGGCATGAGTAAATGCCCCACACTTTCCATAGTGAACACAGAAGCAAAAAAGTCATTGAGCTTCTCTGCCATCTCCCCATCTTTCCTTGGTCATCCAAAAGCCCCACTGCTTGTCTGGCTGGTTTCCTGTTCTGGTTATATTTTTAAAAAATGTTTATTGTTTGTCTTGATGCTTTTAGCAACCCACTCCGCAAATTTTGTTTTTGCATGACTAATTATTGACTTTTACCAGAGTCTGTGGTCCCTTCTGTTCAATTCATTGGGGCAGACCTTCCACTTTTAAAAAGAAGCTTCTTTACTTTTTATAGCTTCCTTGACTTGTGTTGTTAATCACACATACCTTCTTTTAGACTTGGCAGTGCCTTTCTTAACTTGTGGACTGCATTCTACTTGGGCTTCAATTAGTTTGATTTTAAACAGCTTCCAAGCATTCTCTAGGGATTTGACTTTCTTATGTTTCCCTTTCAGCTTCCTTTTAACTATTTACCTCATTTTTGTAAGGTTCATTTTTTGAAATCAAATGTTAGTTTTTTACTTTAGGGGTAATGTTCCTTTGACCTGAATGCTGAATTTAATAGATTTGTAGTCACTGTTCCCAACTGGTTCAACAACCTCTACATCTCTCACTAGGTCTTGAGACTCACTCAGAACCAAGTCCAAGATCACTACCCTTCTGGTTGGCTCTGTGACCAACTGTTCCAGTACACAGTCATTTACGATTTCTAGGAATCTCATTTCTACAGTATGATTCAAGCACGTTTACTCAGTCAGTGTGAGGGTAGTTGGAGCATCCCAGTATAATAACATTATCTGCTTTAGTTACCTCCCTTATTTCCGTCTCCATCTCAAGATCAGACTCAAGGGTTTGATCAGATGGATGATAGTACACCCCCACTTTCTAAGTAACTTTCTAACATCTTTGATATACAATGCAACACCTCCCTCATCACTTCCCCCAATTCATCCCTTTCTGTTCTGCCTATAGAGCTTATACCCAGGAATGACTGTATCCCATAGATTTTCCCCATTCCACCATTTTCTGAGATAGCTACTATGTCTAAATTTTCACTGTGCACCAAGCACTCCTGCTCCCCCATCTTGGCTCAGAGACTTCTGGCATTGGCATATAGACACCTATTCTGTTTCCCTCTCCAGTAACCCTTGCGTCCTTCAGCTCCTTAGTCACCAGACATGGCCCTCAGTAACCATCATGTCCTCACTCCCAAGTTCTATTATGCTCCTATCAATATTACCCTGAGTGTTTACGCAATCATCCCTTTGGACTGACTTGTCCCTAACCGGAGACTCCCAAACTCCTGTCAGCTTCCCCCCCAGAATTAGTTTAAAAGCTGCTCTGCCACCTTTTTGATATTAATTGCCAACAACCTGGTTCCCTTTTTGTTCAAGTGAAGCCTGTCTCTTTTGTACAGGCTCAGCTTGTCCCAGAAAGTTCCCCATTGCCTAACAAATCTAAACCCTTCTTCCTGGCACTACTTTCTCATCCACACATTGAGACCTGTGATCTGTGCTTCTCTAGCTGGCCTTACGTGTGGAACTGGCAGCACTTCCGATAATTCTACTTTTGAGGACTTGGCCTTTAACTTTCTGCCTAGTAACCTAAATTTTTCCTCCAGGACCACACACCTACATTTCCCAATGTCATTGGTGACAACATGCACCATGACAGCTGACTCCCCACCCCACTATCTATTAACCAATCTAGACATTCCATGATGTCTGCATCCTTTGCACTAGGCAGACAAGTCACCACATGGTCAAAATGCTTGTCACTCTCTCTATATTCCTACTCTCTATATTCCTAATGATCGAAATCACCCACTACCAGAAATCTACCTCTACCTACCTACCACTATCAGGGATATCCTCAGCATGAGAGGTTATTGTTCCGTCACGCAAGGAAGGGATCCCTTCTAAGGGATCATATCCCTCCTCAGACTGACCTTTCACCACAACAGAAGAAAAAGGGAAGATCATGCATAATTAAGTGGTACTTCTCATTTTTAGAAACTACATTATTCTGCTTCATTACAGACATGTAATCACAAAGTGTTTTGCTCTTGCTCAGTTTCAATCAAATACTGCTGACTTTCTACAGATAAAACACAATGAGGTTCTGTTCTAGCTATATCCCAAGTCACCTCTATTTCCTTCAGGCTTGACCAACAAAAGACCAAACGTCCATAAAGTTGGGTTTCCTTTTGTAAGAATAGAAAAGGTGTGGTACCTTTGAAACTTTCATTAAATTATGTACTGAGAAAGAAAACAAGGAAATGAATGATTCATGTAACAAACAAAGCCATGTTGAGGAACACCTCATCTGCTTGAAAGATGTTATAAAGTTTTGTGTCAAGGGTTAGATCTAGCCAGCCTTTTTACTGCATTGTCCTCTTTCCCTCCATGCCTCCATCCCTCATACCTTTTAATGTGCAATTCCCATGATTCTCAGTATAGCCTTCTTGAGTGGTCAAAGAGGAGGACCCCTTCCTTTTTTTACCAGCAGATAAATTGGTTTGATCCAACCCATTCTTTGTGAGGACTGGGATTATATCAAGCAAAACTATTTACCAGTGGAGATTGCCACTAACAAATTTATTGTTCCAGAAACTGTACTAAAGAATTGTTGCAATGTCACTTGGTAGCAATCACTCTGGCTTTGATTAATGCTGTGGATTTGACTTTTTAATATGAACGTAAAGACAAAATAGCTTTTGTTTTAATTACTATAGCTGGATTGTTTGCAACTTGGATTTAAAAAATGGATGTTAAATAAAACAACACCACTGAATGTACAATCAGCTAAGTGTTCCAAGAAGAAAACTTACTTTCCAAGTTCCACCCAGAGCAGATTTTTATGGTCAATCTACAACTCTTTAAAAATGTGTTTGCATAATAGAAATGCTGGGTGGGGGCCCCCTTTAAAATACTATTATCACTAGTAGAGTTTTATTGATTTTACAAGGCTATTTAGGTTATGTCTTCAGAACTGCTATGCTTTCTTTCTTTTTTGTTTGGATCATCCATTTGTTGTTGGATGATCTCACCCTTTCAGCACCTCAGCATCTGGCATCGGGCTGATAGAAATTCCTTTTGATTTGTGGCTGTCAACTCTCCTAGATACCAAACAAAAGAGTTTGTTAATTTGCATAGTTAATAACCATGAAACTCTAAAACTGCTCATTGCTTAATGTAAAAGATACACACCTACCCAGGTGACAAAAAGCTGACAAACAATGATACTGCTTTGGAGCTAGCTAGCCAGGTGTCATCCCTGTTGATATGACAAGGAGCATGGGAATTCTGCAGACCTGCTAAATTATTACCCAAAGGGATGTTCTCCTTGCCAGGACTCGTATTGTACTACTGTTGTATCATTGTTGCCACCATATTTCACTAAGGGTAGTTTGGAAGCCAGTCACTCTCTCTCAGCCTAACCTACCTCATGAGTTGTTATAAGAATTGTGATGGACAGCAGAAGATTTCATCCTCTTTTCTCCCTATTCATAATGAACCAGTCCTATTCAAAAAGGCTGGGTGGAATGCTGAACTGAAGAAAAAAACAAGGGAGGGCTTTAACAGTTAACAGTCAACAGACAAAAATGGGGAGTTGAGGTTTTGAGGGAGAAGAAACAGGAGGTATCCCAACTAGGCAGGAAGGCCAGAAGGGACTTCAATGTATGCTTTTTGACAGGCAGTGTTTGGATGCTGTTCCTCAATAAATTCAGTGAACTAATAAAGTTGTCTAGTTATTGCCTTTAAGTTTGGCACTGAAACTGAAAGAACCAACATTGTAACCATTAAGTATATCCATTTCCCAGCTCTGATAAGTGTGTTATCTATCAGACTAGAGTGGAAAGGCATTACAGGTTATGTTTACAAACTAAATAAACTTATGTGCTTTGTTATATGTGTTATCCTCAGATTAAGGAATCCTGAAGACACTAAGAGAAGACACACTAATAAAAGAAATCCACTTTACCTTACACATCCAAAGTTAATGGTGGACCTGATATAGTGACATAATAGGAGGGTGTGGGTGGTGAGGGACCTGTCACTGGCAAAGTGGTATAAAATAAGGTAACAATAAGTTGTGAGAAGGATGAAATACAGGAAAGGAGAATGATGTTGAAAGCCGCTTTGGATCCCCGTTGGGAAAAAAGTACAGTACAAAATCCTGGTTTGCCTTCAAAAATGCCATTTTCATCACCTTTACTCTCTCCAGACTTCTCTGTAGTTGGGACAGTTCTGTGAAACAAGTCAGGATTAAGCTGACCCAGGATATCTGTTTGTATGTCACACAGAATCATAGCTCAAATTAACTGTAGGTACCGTATTTTTCGCTCCATAAGACGCACTTCCCCCCCCCAAAAAAAAAGTGGGGGGGGGAGTGTGTGCGTCTTATGGAGCGAATACTGGGTCGGGGTGGGGGTGGACTGCTGGTTTTCCTGAGCAAGCTGGCACCGGAGCACGGGAGCTCAGGAGCCAAGCCCCGCCCCCAGCCGGCGTCCTGGGGAGTCTTTCAGGCAGCCGCATGTCAATTTCAGCTCCATTATACCCTATGGGCCATTGAAGTCAATGGTGAAAACATAGGGTATATTCTGGGGGCTGGAGGGGAGGGGGTTTGAGGGAGAGGCTCCAAACTCACCGGATAGCTGATAGAGCCTCTCCCCAAGATACCCACCAAGTTTCAAGAACATTGGACCAGGGGGTCCAATTCTATGGGCCCCCAAACAGGTTGCCCCCATTCCCTCCATTGTTCTCTATGGTGGGGAAAAAAGTTAATTTTTTCCCAACATAGAGAACAATGGAGGGAACAGTATGCTAATTTACTGCCCACCCTCTATATCAGGGGTCCTCAAACTATGGCCCGCGGGCCACATGTGGCCCGCGGAGGACATTTATGCGGCCCACCGAGTGTTTATGCCCGCCCCCCGCCGAGTGTTTATGCCCCCCCGCGCAAGAGCACCCAGGAGCTGAGGAGGAGGAAGGGGCGAGCAGGCTGGTCGTGGGGGAGGGGGCGAACGCGGTGGCGGGGTGAGCAGGCTGGTGGGGTGGAGGGAGCGAACACGGCGGCGGGGCGAGCAGGCTGGTGGGGGGAGGGGGCGAACGTGGCAGCGGGGCGAGCAGGCTGGTCGTGGGGGGAGGGGGCGAACGCGGCGGCGGGGCGAGCAGGCTGGTGGGGGGAGGGGCGAACGCGGCGGCCCTCCAACGGTCTGAGGGACAGTGAACTGGCCCCCTGTTTAAAAAGTTTGAGGACCCCTGCTCTATATGTATGACTGTTATTTCTATTTCCATTTCATTGTATCTGAAGAAGTGTGCATGCACTTAAAAGCTCATACCTTGAACAATAATGGTCTTAAGGTGCCTCTGAACTCAAACTTTGTTCTATTTCCTCAGACCAATGCAGCTACCCACCTAGTAGTATCATCTTGTTCATGCTCATTGTTCTCTCTTCATTCTTATGATTTCATATATTATATGTATTATATTATAAAAGGCAGTGAAGTGTGATGGATAGGGGCCAGACCCAGGTTCAAATCCCCATTCTGCCATGAAGCTTACTAGTTGACTTACCTACCACCACAGGGTTGTGATGATAAAATGAGGGACGGGAGAACTGTGTTATTAGTCTGAGCTCCTTGGAGGAAGGATGGGATAAAAATATACTAAACAAAAAGCAGAAGTTCATTAGAAAGTTTGGCTGACTACAGCAAAATCTCTGTATGATTGCTATAGTTTCGATAGGAGTATTCATAACATTGAAAGTTACATTTTGCTCTATTTATCAAGTCAGTAGGCAAGCAAAATATGAGTCAAACTACTGTAGCTGTGAAGAATGAGATGGGAGCTATTTCATTATTCAGTTCGAGGATCTGACAGAACCTGAGAAAGGAACTGGAACTAGAGGCTGATGAGAATATAGACCAGAAAATTCACTACAGAAAAATTAAAGTGCTGCCAATATTGGGTGTGAACCAAGATTTTTAGTTTTCAACATGCCTTCTAAAGTACAACAAATGGTTATTTCCTTGGCTATTAAAAATCATACATGTCACTCCCTGATGCACTTTAAGAAATTGAATATAGATTTAATATATATTAATACTAATTAATATTATCCTAGAACCACTGAGGTGGAGGAATTATATACCAATGTGCCTGACAAAGATGGACTACATATGTAGCTAGAAGGTATTGGCTATTAATCTCTGATGATGCCACAGCCTGACAAAGCTTACTCTTTGTATCATGATGAGTCACTGCTTGGTAACTATCTAGGGAGGACTAAAATGTTCCTCTAGTTGTTACAAAATGTTCTTAGCTGAATGTTAAAAGGGGCTCTCCTATTTGTCACGAGGGAAGTGCACTTATGGTGAAGTCAGATTAGTTTTTGCAGTTACATCCAGTAGTTACTGAAGAGCTATACCAGGAATACAATCAGATAAGCCTATAAACAGTAGGCTATCATTTATATGATCACTATTATTTAAACTGAACATGTGAAGTTCCTCTAACCGTTTAAGTTGTACAGAAATGTAGTTTCTATTAAAGAGATGCCCAGGTGAGATGCCTGAGTTTACTCCTGCTTAGAAGTTACTCTCTTCACAGAAAAATACAGTGATATCAAAGGAGGGCTGTTCATTATTTAATGGTGAGAGGGAAACACTCTTTACATGCTTAAAAGCACTTTTTACTTTACATACTCTGCCACTAAAATACATTCTGTTAACAGATGCCTGACCTGTGTGGCCCAAGCTAGCCTGATCTCATCAGATATCATAAAGCTAAGCAGGGTCAACCCTGGTTAGTATTTGGATGGGAGACCACTAAGGACATCCAGGGTCACCACACAAAGGCAGGCAATGACAAACTATATCTGTTAGTTTCTTGCCTTGAAAACCCTACAGAGTCGCCTTAGTTTGGTTGCAATTTAACAGCACTCTCCACCACCAACAGATGCCTGATGATCCCTCACCCAAAGTAAAGCCTGGCAACAATAGGGAATGGATTACTCCTTCAGAAGATGTAGCATCTTAATTTTCTGCATGTCTGTTGTAATGCCATTGAAACACTTCATTTGAGCATTTTAGGCACATAAGGTTGTGCCAGTGTAGCCGAATACCTTTAGGATGAGTTATTCCCAGTCTGGCCTGCCACACCCCTTCTGCTCCCAGTTTCATGCCTGACAGCAGCTGCACATAATGATTCTATGCCACATCTGGCAATGTCAACAGCACAGCAATGCCAATCCATACTTCTGTATTAGCTACAGAGCCAGGATTAAGCCAGGATGCCTGTACTCGGGTAAAATCATCAAGCTAAACCATAGTTAAGATTAACTGTGATTAATAAACCAATGGCAGAGTCTGGCTTCAGGTCCTAGTCAGATAGACCCTAACTGACCTTAGTTAGTGGAATTGCCTGCGTTCAGACAGTTACACTAACCATAGCTGGTTTAATTACGCCATGACTTCCATGATGTCTGGATAAAGTCAGGGCCTCTTCATAGTAAGAAAGATAACCTAGGTTGTACAATTTCTCTGTGCCTTTAGGACTGAAATTTTACTTTGCATTAATGCTTAGAGTAAGGAGGAAAACAAATGTTAAATTACTGCAAGCTGTTTCCCTCACTCAGTAACCAATGTATTTTACGCAACAAGGAATTGTGGGATATGAATGAACTGAGAATATTTAGGTAATTGCTGTAGAATGTTAGAATTTTACTCATATTTGGATTCTTATCTGTTTATATTTTAACGAACTATGAATTTTATATGTTTGAATAGGGGATTCATGCATCCATCCTCTAGAATTTAGAGGAAAACTGCTAGGGGTTCTAGACCTGCATCAAGATATGCCAAATTTACAGATGACCTATCCTGAAAAAAGTGATCTGAAAATCTACAAGTGGATGACAAACTGTCTGGCTTAGTTCCAGCAGTTTCACAGGACACCACCCAGTTCTAAATAACTTTTTGTCTACTGTTGCCAAAAGGAATTACTAGACCTCAGCTTTTGTTGTGAAAAGCATGGAATATTTTCTTTTTGACTCTAATCTTTATAGCTGTACATTATTATTGTTTTACTGCTGTATAATCAGTCAGAGAGCCAGTTGCTGTTACCTCCTCACCATGAGTTGAACCTGTATTGCTGTATTTTATTGTACAAGAGGGCTGTACAAGACAGGCTTCTTAAAATGCTGCTTGTGTCAAAGGGAATTCATGAGTTAATCCTCCCTTTGGAGAAGAGCTTATGTGATTGGCTACTCTACTCACTCTCTGATTGACCAACATCAGCTGAGAGAGGAAATAAAACAGCCGATCTGGAGGGAAAAGGGGTCTTTCGCCTTTTGGTCTTTGTTTGAAAACTAACATCTGCATCAATAGCCAGAGGGTTTGGCTTCTGAGGGAAGAGGCATTTGGGAGACAGTGTTTTCTGACATGCAAAAGTCAGAAAAGTACTTCTACAGAGAGAAGAAGAAAAAACCCATTGTCTTAAATATATTAAAACTACTCTGAGGGAGAATTTAGATTCTCAGTCAGGGAAGCTACAGAATAGCCTTATACAGACCAAGGATACTGGAGAAGGATTTGGCAGAAGGTCTTGGTAGTTAGAGTGAACTCCCAGACAAGCCAAATAGTAAAAGGAGTTATTGCTTCTTAGGGACAAGGAGAATAACTTCCTGCCAGTGAAAGGGGTTGGGAAGAGAACCCTGATCTGTGATAAAGAGGAGAAGCTTAGACACCTCAGGAGTTAGTGAAAAGCTGTAATCTCTAAAGGAAAACCGAGAACTCTGAAGGAAGAAATCTAGACACTTTAAGCAAATGCTGTCCTGCAGAAGAAACATTAATAAGAACTGTGTTAGTGTTGAAAAATATACTAAACAAATTAACTCTCAAAGAAAGAACTAGAAAACCTTGAAACAAAACTACAAATACACTGTTTTGAATGTTCTAAGAATTCAACTCTGTATATATTGGAAAGTTTTTACCTCAGTAGCCTCAAAACCTTGACTATTCCTTTTATACATATATCCCCTGACTGTTTAATAAAATTTTATGCAGTTTTTGAAAGTTAATTTGCCTCAAGTGCCATTTTACAAGGGTTTATAAAACAGGACAGTGCCTATTTTGCCCTCAAGTTCCTGTACTGGGTCTAAAGCCTAAACCAATATCTAAACAAAGGGCGGGAACAGCTTCAAGTTTATATAAAAGAGAAAGAGAAGATACACACACTACTGTAAGGCAATTCAGACACTGAAGGGAACTGACGTTTTGGTGGGAAAAATCTGCTAGACAAATGGAGAGATACAGGGGTCTGTCATAAGGGACTTTTTATAAAGGGAATAGATACATAGTTAAAGTCTGTGAAATTTTAGGTAGTTTTCGCTGCTTTATTTTATAAATTCCAAGTGGGGAGCAATGAGGACTCCAAGGGAAATGGGGAGAGCTTATTTCCTTATCCCTTCACTCCAGGCCCATAGCCAGGATTTTTTTTAAATTCAGGGGGCCTTTAAATAAGTCGGGGGGCACCCCCCCACATACCCCTGCACACACACCCCAAGAAAGTGCCTGGGCTGGATGGGAAGTCGGTGGGGCCTTGGCGGTAAGTCAGGGGGCCAGGCCCCGAGATGCCCCACTGTAACTACGGGCCTGCTTCACTCCCTCTTGCTTTTCCTTTTTACCTCCCCCGGCAGTCCCTTATCCCTCCCCTATTCTTCTCTCCCACCCATCTATTTATCTACCTATTTTTTCTGTTTTTCCTGCTGGCAGCCTGTGCCCTGCATCCCTCCCTCACCCACCTGATCAGCCAATGAACTTAGCTGTGGCAAAATAAGGCCTGCAGCCCAGGCCAGTAGCTACAGTGGGGCATTCTGGGGCCCAGCCCCCCACTTTTCACCGTGGCCCCCCACTTAACACCTGGCAAGACCCTACAACTTATTTCTGATGCTTGCTGCTGCTTTCAGGGTGGCAAAACAAGCCTCACGCCATCCTTCTCTCCCCCTAGCTCTCTGAATCGCTCCTTGGCAAAGAAAGCCCCGCCCTACACTTCCATGCTGCTTCTCTGTCTCTTGCGCATGCCGGCAAAGCAGCAAACCCCTCCTCTAGTCCCACCACGCTGGTAATCTTGTTGCTGTGCTTAACCCACCAGGAGGGCAGGAGGGAGCTGCACTGGCTCACCTGCATGCTTCCCTGCGAGGAGACCACCCCCTGCCTTGGGGCCAGGCAGCGCCGCAAGCCAGCTGGCTGCCTCCAATTCCCCCCTGGGTGCCTCGAGCAGGCTCGTGGGCGGCACATGGCACACGCAGAGTGGCTGAGGGGGACCGAATTACCTGCCCCAGAGGCAGCTGGACCAAGACAGCCGATCAGCGGAAGCCTTGGGAAGCCAACTTCTCCCCAACCCACCCACCCCCAAGCCGAAGTGGCTGCTGACAGATGGCTGCCTGCCTGGCCAGGGGGGCAAGAGACCCGTTCCCCAATCGGCACTCTCGCCCTTTGCGTTTGACTGGGACAAGGCTGGGGCACCTCAGTGGAGTGCTGAGCTCTGGCAAAGGAGGAGCTGTGCTGGGGAATTGATGCAGCCAGGTTGTTGGGTTAGGGGTTGCAAGTGGGCACTCAGGTTGACTCGGCAAATTTTGTTAGTCTTTAAGGTGTGCTGCCAGAATTTTATGGGGTGTGTGACTTGGCTCCTTGCTTCAGCTGGGGGGGGGTACAGCAGTCATGACGGGGGGAAGAAGGACGAGCACTGCTTTGTCCCACTGGAGCCTGGCACACCCTTCCCCTCCAGCCACCACATAGGCAGGGGCCAGGCAACATGAATTTTTTAATTTTATTTTTATTCAGTGCCCCCTGACTTTTTATAAGGCCCCCTGATTTAAGAAATCCTGGCTACGGGCCTGCTTCAGCCCTATCTGTTGTTTTCCACTGCGCACTTCTAACCTCTGTAAACTAGGTTGAAAATCACATCAAGCCTTGGCTTGTTTTTATGCTATTGGTTTTAAGAGTTGATTGATTTTACCACATGAGCCACCTCAAGCAGGTCTCCAGACAGGCAGCATATACATTTTCTAAATAAATAGATTCTGAGGACAAAATGTACCCTGCCTTGAACTCCTTAGAGGAAGTGCAGGTTAAACATTCGAGGTATGGAATGGAATCCCCATCCCTGCCCCACAAATAGTAATATGTTAATGCTAATACAAATCATCTCTCTGTTCATATGATGTGTAGGTTTGCCTATGTGGAGAGTGACAGAGGAAATCTTTGGCTAGGGGCTTTTGGTAGATTTAGGCAGCCTTCTTATCAGTGCCAGGGCCCAGCATGCTCATTGTGAGGATATCAGTCCAGGTAGAGGGGTGCTATTGCAGCTTCTTATTTGCTTAGCAGACTAAGGTTGTGGTCACATGGTCATTTTGATCGGGTTTCACCGCTGTTCCCTCTCACATTTAAAATTGCTGATCAGACGGCTACACCCATCTCCCACACTTAAGTAGGCTCACTCACACAATCCTTCTGGGTCCCTAGTGAGTTTTCCTACATCTGGAAAATCAAGTACTTCCCGGATATTTGTGCTTTGAATCCACAATTTCACTGATCTGGACAGCCATCTCTCGCAATGATCACAATTAAGTAACCTGAATGTCCTTCTTGCGATGTCCGTCCCCCCCCCCCAAGCTGTGCTGAATAAATTCAATGTATAAATGTTCAAGCTCAGTTGTATGTCACTGGTTAATTTTGTTTGCTGTTGCGGGGTGGAACTTGCAAAAACCAGTGGGAGCGGTGATTCGGCCATGTGTATTATACATGTACAAAGCCAATTTTTTTTTAAAAAACAAGCTGTGCCATCCAAGCGGCAGCATGGCTATCTGGATGGTGCGCGATGTAAGTGGTTCAGGGAGGGATGTGTGGTCATCCCAACCCAAAATAAAATATTCCCAATCAAATCTGTAGTGGGAACAAATCAGGATAAGCTTGCTGTGTGACCACAGCCTAACACAGTTAAGCATGTTCATCAGAAAAATGTGAGTCTGGTTAGCTGCTTCCGAGCTGACTCACTGTATAACAGCCTGAGCAATCTATGTGAGCAGTAATTTCAGTAGCAACATTCTTAAATGTCCACATTAACAAAAAAATTGCCCCAGATTCTTCTTTTTCCATACAAGTTAGTCCAAGAATAAGTTCTAGGAATATAACTAGGAATATTTTATACTTTTAACTTCTTTACATGTACTCTTCAAAGCTAGATCTGGCATGTGTGAATGCATAGAGCTGGAAGCCTATCCTGCATACAGAAATGACAAGTTATGGCACTAGTGACCCTACATTGAGACCTTGTACACCTGCCCAACATGATTGTTCTAGTTTATTCATCCTCAGAGTACACACCATGCTGCTTGCTCAAAGAACAACAGCTGACTGCACTGTGTCTATTTGGTGAACAGCATTCATTTAGATTGCTGCCCATTCAGTTCTTGAACTTTCTAGTGCAGCTGCATGAACAGATTCTGATAATTGTTTCTTCTCACTAGTAGTGTCTGCATGAAAGTCTTCCCAGTATGGGTAGAAACAGCAGTATGCATTCATAATATATTTATTTAATTTTGACTAAAAGATGATGATCTGCCAGATGTGAAGGTAAATATTTAAAAATATAAAAGAACTTAAATTCAGCTTGTCCTCAGGCTCTATTTAGATATTGTCATAAACCGCATTTTATCAACGATACTTTTATGAATGCAGAAGATTCAACATATCTTTGTTGGTTGTCACCAAAGCGGGATATCAAACTAGAGTTTGTAAACTGTGTATTAATCAAACTGAGAGTTTGTAAGCTGTATCTTTGTAAACCAGCGTTTGTAAGCTTTATATTAATTTTAGCCACTAGTTGTACTAATTTGTTGTGATGTCTATATTCACAAATGGCGGAGTGCTGAGTAGCACCACCTGTCCTATCCACCTAGCCATAGAGACAGCGGTATGGACACCATAGAGACCATAGAGACAGCAGTATGGACAAGATATCCTCCCAGGTGGACTCCAATGGACTTTAAAAGGTGTAACTTTTCTTAGGATAGCACTGTTACAAGAATTTAAAAGGGACAATTCTGCTTAGGATGGCGCTGTAAGATAGGATCAATGTCATTGGATATTGTGCTATTGTAATCATTCACCTGGATTTTGCACTGTAAGACTTACCAGATCTTGTTGCACAAACCATGGTTTAAACAAAACATGGTTCACTGTAATGTCTGAATGCAGCTGAGACTGAACTGTTGCAATTTCAGAGTTTTTGTGCTTTTACAAGATCTATTTGCTGATATGGAAACATGTATTAAAGTGATGTAATACTAAAATGTAGCTAGCTAATGAGCTTTGGAAACTAATTTTTGAACAAAGCTGAAGTCTTTGGAAAGCATTCTGAATTTCAGTCTTCATAAATGCCAAGACAAATAAGCATTTGAAAACTTTCTTGGCTAGGCTAGAATTATGTCACTTGTATGAAGATTTTATTTTCTTTAATATTACTACAACTGCTTCAGGGTATTAGGAATGCTTCCTAAGAAAATATAACCACTCAGTTGCTCTTTGAACTATGCAATTTTTCTAAATGAAAAATAACAACATGAAGTTCTGCAAAAGAATGGCTCTTTATAATCACCGTGTTTTACATAATAGTCTTTAAACATAGATTGATTTTGAATGTGTAGTTATATAAACTATAAGTAAATGAATGGTTGATTGGGAGTATAGCTAAAAACATATAAATTTCATAGTCAATTGACCTCCTGTAAATAATAAAATCTGACTGGTGGTTTTAGTGGCAGTCCCCTGTAAGATGTACACATCATTCAGATGAGTCATGTTTTAGTATTTCTTGTACTTGTTATTCTTCCCCATTTAGGACTTGATGTTACTTTTGATTGCCATGAAATGTATTTTAATCAGCATAGGATGTATATGAAAAAAATGCTCCTCTCTTGTTCTGCAGATCTGAAGATGCTATAGTTTTTATGTGTTTTTTCAAGATGCATCAGTTGTAAGGATACCACATCTTCCTATTACACTAAGAGAAATATGCTTTTTTAATTGTAGAATGTTAAAATTCTGTACACAAGAGCACTATCATCTTAACAAGATGATTGACATAGAACATATATAGTACATCAGTTTAATTTTTATAAACAGATGAACTAGTTACAATATTAAATGCAATTGCTATATATTTATAATTAGAATTATGCAATACTACTTTCTGATCAATGCCACAGCTATGACTATGAGTGTTATGTGTGATGTAATGGAGGGGCCATATCTCAGTGGTAGGCCATCTGCTCAGTATGCAGAAGGTCACTGGCATCTCCAGGTCATCAAAAGGTGCCAATAAGGTGCATGGTTTTCCAGGTGGTTCCTGTTGGCTCACACTGGGGGCAGGGTCCACAATCAGTTGTTGCATTAGGATGACAGGGTCCACCTGCAAAACATTCAGAGGAGCCTACACCTCTGACATCTCAGGGGCTGGGAAGGCCCCCTCATCATCTGAAAAGTCTGCCCCAATGGACTGGGGAGACCATGATCCCTGATGCCTATTTCCTTCTTCTTCAAAGCAGACGGTGTTTCAGAATAACCCAGAAGGCATCACTGTTGTCTTCAGGAAGCCTCTATTCAGAAACAACAACATCAGACAATGCTTGGCTTGGAACTTCTCAACGGTTTGTGATTGGCCACAGTTCCCAGGGCAGCCATGTTGTGGTGATATCCACTAGCTTGTCTCAAAATTCCAAAAGCATCCACAGGCTCAACAAGGCTGAGTAGTGCTGCTTAGATTCTATCCTCTATCTAATGCCCCCCCCCCACACACATTGTGTCTCAAAGCATTCCAGAGAATCCCCCACCTTTCCACTCATTGAACTTCAGTAAGAAGAGAACGTAGGAAAGTCCCATTCCATGTGTAGAGCCTTGCTCTTGGTTGTCTGGGTGCTGTAAACTATACTCAGTAAAGCACACAGAAGAAAGGTTGTGTAGCATGGATATGGTTGCTGTTAATATTACAGTTTGAGTAACGATCACCAAGGCCCATCATGTGTAAAAAGCATTACAAATGCACGATGAACCCAAGTGATACCAAATCACAATGTGAGATGTGTAAGAGAACTCAAAAGACTGGTCACTGTGCCAACAACAACCACACACCCCATCAACCAAAAGCTAGAATTCGGTCATGGGACTTGGCTTTTTGTTCTTCAGTCATGATGGCATAGCCATAACTTGATTTACTGTTGTGATCCAAAAGCCGTCTAACCTGTCACATCTTCTATATATATAAAAGAAAGTCCCCTCACTGTAAAATCAATGCCTAGGCCAAACTGCTGGACCCAGAGGCACCAAATTCGGGGAGAATGCTCCTACCGTGGCTTAGGTGCTCACTAAGAAGGGATTTTTAGAAATTCAACCCCTAAGTGGGTCAAAAGGGGTAAAATGTGCTCCTCCATTGATTCCTATGCAGCTGCCAGGCAGCTGCCTCTCTGCACCTCCCACTCTCTGACTGGTCAGCTGCAGAGCTCAGTGTTCTGAGGTAAAAAAAGCCAACAGTTACAGGGGACTGCAGAGAGCTAATGACAGTTGAGGAAATCAGGAGTGGCCAACAATCATCTGTGAGGTGAAGCAAAACTGCTGGCCCAGCCTCTCTGATGGCTTCCAACACACTCCCCCCACCTCCTACACCTAACAGGTGGTTGTCTGTCAGATGCAGCAGTGGTTGCAGGGTGCTTAAAGCCATGAGGGAGCCCACCCCAGCTGTAACACCTTTAGTAATCTTGCCGGCCCTGCCTCCACCATGGCTTCTAATAGTCCTCCCCCTTCCCCGTCCTACACTGGACAGGCAGCTGCCTGTCAGGTGTAGGAAAGGAGGTGGGATGCTTAAAGCCACCAGGGAGGTTTGCCCAGCAGGATTGCCTTAGCACTGCTGCTGGCCCAGCCTCCCTGATGCCTTTAAATACAATCCCCCCAACACTAGATAGGCCAGTGTCTGTCAGGTGTAGGAGCAGGACCAGGGTACTTTAATCCAACAGGGACACCACCCCAGCAGGATCACCTTAGTGATGCTGCTGGCCCAGCCTCTCTGATGGCTTCCAACACACTCCCCCACCTCCTATACCTAACAGGTGGCTGTCTGTCAGGTGCAGCAGTGGTTGCAGGGTGCTTAAAGCCATAAGGGAGCCTGCCCCAGCAGTAAAAGTGATCCTGCCAGTCCTGCCTCCACAGTGGCTTCTAATACTCCTCCACCCTCCCCATCCTACACAGGACAGGCAGCTGCCTGTCAGGTATAGGAGAGGAAGTGGGATGCTTACAGCCACCAGGGAGGTTTGCCCAGCAGGATTGCCTTAGCACTGCTGTTGGCCCAGCCTCCCTGATGCCTTTAAATACAATCCCCCTCAACACCAGATAGGCCGGTGTCTGTCAAGTGCAGGAGCAGGGCCAGGGTATGAATGCTTATGGGGAGATAGTAAAGGACATTTCTAGGAGCCATTTTGATGTGTGCCTCCCTCATGAACCTGAAGAAATGTCCACCACATCACCACTCCCTCGCACCAACTCCCCCTCACACCTCTCACTTCTTACTGCCCCCAAGAAAGCTCCTGGCAAATGTCGAGCCAGATACACCAACGCTACAAGGAGGAGGCAACTTAGGAATGTGGCAAAAATATTTGCACATAGTACTCCTGCAGTGCACTGAGCTGCACAGGCCAAGTACCAGCAAGATCACCCTGAGTTGCTCAGAACAACACAGTCTCCATATGAGCAGAACAATCCAGGAACACAAGTAGAGAGGCCATCACTTTTGTGGAAGGTAGCAGGAGTTGACTTAACAGATGACTGCTTCTTAAATGGACAGTTCTATGTGGCCTGCTCCAGAGTGAGCTCATCAAGCAGCCTGGTGATCCTAGCACCTAGGGCAGAACCACCAATGTGGTCTAAAGAGAGGTCCTTCAGTAGAGGGAAAAAAGTACATATGTCTCACTTAATTTCTTACACTACAGTCTTCTCCATTAGAATTCCTACAAATGTGACATTTCAAATTTCACATCATCAGTATTATAACTGGATTTATGGAATTTAAATACCATAGCAAAGCATGGGTATCAGGCTAGTCTGTACATAAGAGAGGTATTATTTCAGGTATATATAACATTGTGACTCTCAAACCAATCAAGTGAAATAGTTGTACATATAATTACATTTTGTTGTTAATCTGTTTATATACCAACACTTTTGTTTGGGTGAATATTAGATGATGGTACCAATTTTTCTTTACCACAGCAAGATATGACCTTTATCAAATGGATTCTCATAGAAATCTGTAATGCTGCTATCATACACAGACTCATTCTAAACAAAAACAAAATGGCTGGCTCCAGACACTGCTGGAGTTATAAGAACCACGGACAGCCTTAAGGGCTATATTTCTTCAACAGGTTTTGCCAAAGTAATCCATGGGGCTCTTCCAGAGTAATTTGTTTGATGACTGTCACATATGAAACAACAGAAATCACATTCAAAACTAATTGTGCAATGAGTAGTACAATGGATCCCTTGTCCTTTATTAAAAACACAACACCCATTGTTTTCCTTCTTATTTATGCCATAATCAATTTGTTAGTATTTAAGGCAGCACAGGACTTTTTGTTGTTTCAGACCATTACTGGTATATTATTTATCAAGACCACAAGCAATGTAACAATGCCAAAGTTACTTTACAAACTAGAAGGAAAACAATTTTTGTGGGTGCAAAGCATAATAAAATATTTTCACAGCTGACGTGGGTTCACTCAGTTATTCAGAACAAATCTGGAGAGAGATTAGTGAAATATATGCGTTGCATGCAGATATACAAACATAACCAAGGGACATGCTAGGAAAGGAGGAGGATTTGTAATGCAATCCTAAACAGAGTTATACCTTTCTAAGCTCATTGATTTTACTGGGCATACAAGGGTACAACTCTTTTTAGGATTGCATGGATAGTATTCTGAAGTACTACTTATGCTGGTTAATATTGCATTGCCATGGCAAAAAACCAGGTGTCACTCCTGCTGGCCTCAGTGGGACTGAGAAACAATTCACCCCCTACACGCACAATAGAACAGCTTTGATCAGAACCCTTACAGGAGTTCCACCCCATATATGCTTCGTCTGCTGAGTAAGCACAGGATAGTAATAGCTGTGCCACCATCACTCTGGCGTCACAGATGCCTGAGTGTCGGGGATTGTGTGCGTGTGTCTTAGAACTGAACTGTCTGAGCCTTGTAAGTAAAGATGTATCAGTCCCAATGTCCCTTATGAAAGTCAATTGTACAAGGAGGTTTGTACAAGCCAAATTTCTGCCTTAGTGCAACTGAATTCTAACAGCAATAAATTATATATGACATCAGAGCTATAAATTAGGCTGAATTATCATATATAGTATATATATAGTATCCATACATATGGCTGCACACAGGTCAGCTATCCCTTAAAGATTTTTTTTTTTTAATTAGAACCTCCCTGCTTCATTCTTTTTTGGGGGTCTGTCCTTCTTCTGAATGTTCTTTATCGCTTATACAACTCGGAAGTGGCATTTCTACCATATATGATGTTAGGATATTTCTTACAATGAGACTAAATGTTATTTAATTATTATTATCTTTAATATGTGCTTAATGGTTAGAGTGTTGGTCAGACTAGTACTGGGAGACCCAGCTTCAAATCCCCACTCTGCCACAGAAGCTTGCTTGGAACAGTCATATACTCTCAGCTTAACCTACTACACAGGGTTGTTGTGAGGATAAAATGGAGAAGAGAAGAACAATGTAAAGCACTTTGGGTCCCCATTGGGGAGAAATATAGATTATAATGCAGTAAATTAAAAATGAATAAAAAACAGAGGGGCAAATGACAATTTCCCACAGGTATATAGTCTATTTATTAATTAACATATTTATACCCTGCCTTTCCCTTGTGGCTCAAGGTGGATTATAATTCCAAATTTAAAAACATACAAAGTCAAATAAAACTTCAACTAACCTCTCTACAAGATAGTGGCTGCAACCTACATCCTATTAAAAGCCCCAGGGAATAAAATGACATTGCATTTCCTCCTAAAACTTTATAAACAGTGTTCCCTCATCTCCCCAGGAAGCCCCTTCCATGGGGTGGGAAACTACAGCAGACAAAGCAAAGGGACAGTCAATAAGTGGTGATCAGACCCATAGCCATGGGGGCATTTGGGGTGGTGCCCTCCACAGATGAGCTCCACACCTCCCAGGAAGGATGCCAGACCACCCCCGTGCACTGCGCTCCTTGTCCTGTCTGTCATGGCCTCACCAGCTCTTCCTGCTGCTTCTTGCTCAGCAACAGCAGGAAGAGCCGGCAAGGAGCAGAAAGCAGCACCACTTGTTCACCTCCTCACCACATGAGGCATAGAGAATGGACCATCTTGGCTCTCCCTCTCCCTCAGCAGCATGACAGCTGGGCTGGCTGCCACAGTTTCAGTGAGGTGCCGGGGTGGGCCATTAGAGAATGACCTGCTTTGGCGTCTCACTGCACCTGCACCAGCCAGCCCAGCCACCACACTGCTGCTGGGAGAGCTGAGGAGGCAGGCAGGCAGGCAGTCAGTCAGGCAGGCAGACAGGCAGGCAGGGCAGCAGGCAGCAAGCAGGGCTGCCTCCTTGGCTCTCCTTCTCCCTCTCTGTTCCTGGTGCACAGGAGGCTCCTGCCCGAATGGAGAGGGAGAAGGAGAGTCACTTCTAGGTGACATCACACATCACCACGTCAAGGGCCTGGTGCCCCCGGCTGAAATTTTTCTGGCTACGTGCCAGAAAAACTGTTCGTAGCCAAGCTACTTGTGACCCGAATGGCCCAGGCTAGCCTGATCTCATCAGTTTTCGGAAGCTAAGTAGGGTTGGCCCTGGTCAATATTTAGATGAGAGACCACCAAGGAGTTACAGGGTTGCCACACTTAGGCTGCGTTCAGACGGCCAGTCAATCGCGCCGTGAGCCCTCCTAAAATTTTATCCCGATTTTTTTAATCCAGCCTAGCACGACCAGACGCCCCCCCCATGAAATAGCCTCACCACGCGTTGTTCCCGCCGTGATTTGTCTACACGGCATCCACCGAGGATTTTTTTAAAAAAAGTTTTGTACATTCGCATAGGCAAGGCTGCGCCTCCTTGGAGAACTGAGGCGATTGCGGAGGGTTTTCAGCAAAGTTTTGCGCATGCAGGGATGGAAAGAATAAGTCCCGGTCCTCCCCCTTGCCATTGCCATCATGATCAATGGAGGGACTATTTTGCAAGTTAGAACAGTCCTTCCCCCCTCCATCTCCCATCGCGGTAACATCTTGTCCCTAAAATAAATAAGCATGAATATTACATTCCTCGTAGCGCTTATCGCTGAATGCGTTTCCTCGTTAAAGCGCACATAGGGTTTCATTTTTTAAAAAATCGCGCCCCTGTCGGCTCGGTCTGACGTCAGACCGAGCCAACGGGAGCATCGCGCGCTAATGGAGTGACCAGACGGAAGAAAGTCTGCAGTTGTCGCGCGGGTAAGCGAAAACCCTACATAGAAACTGCTTCTTTTAAAATCAGGATTGGAGGCGCAGCAGAACGGGATGTCTACGGGACCGGAATTTTCCCCAGATGTTTCTGTCTGGTCGTGCATTTTTGATCCGCAAGGGAGTCGTTCCTATGGCAGATCAAAAGATCCGTCTGAACACACCCAGAGGCAGGCAACGGCAAACTACCTCTGAACTTCTCTTGCCTTGAAAACCCTATGGAGTTGCTGTAAGTCAGATGCAGCTTGATGGCAAAAAAGCATACCTACTTATTCAGAAAGACAGTGCTGGTTGAAAGTATTCATTTAAATAGAGAGTGCTGGGTGCATATTGCAACACCGTGGGAAAACACTGCCTCACTACTTCCAACTGAGCAGGAATAAGTAATGAACTTGATAAATACATGTGTATGTATTACAAGACAGGTGGACAGCTAAAATGAATAGCGGTAATTGATGGCGTGCTCATCAAACTGCTGCAGATTATATGAATGACAGTACATGGGAGAATGCCACTAAGCTTTGGTATGGAGAAAACTTCTCTGCGTATGAGAAATGGCTATTATTTGCAATGGAGCTGAGCAGGAAGACAAAAGGAATTACTAAAGAAGGGAGAGAGAAGACCAACAGGAATTTTCAAAGAGACTCTTTTCCCTATACCTTGATGACCGGCTCTTTTCCCTATACCTTGGCATTTTTCCTCTCCTCCCCTCATGTCAGGTATTTCCAACATCCCACATTGTTGAATCCAGAGAAAGTAATAACCTAAGAGATTTTAAGTATATTATAATAGGAGATAGCTGTACCTATATTGAAGAATGGCGGGTTAATCCAAAAACAACAGTGGTATAATACTTTGTCTATTAGGACTAGGCAAAATATTGATGTTAAAGATAGAGGTGGCTTCCAAGTCCTGAATTTGCATTTGTATCATGAAGCTGTATGTATGTCTTGGTTAACTGACTGGGTTAATTTGGAAAACAGAAAACTTTTGGCCCTTGAGGGTCACGATTGCAGATTTGGCTGGCATGCCTATCTTTGGTATGGGAAAAATAAAGTAGATTCAATGTTCAAGCATCATTATATAAGGAGAACGTTGTTTGATGCATGGACCAGATACAAGAATACAGTTCCCGATGAGAGGCCTTTATGGATTGTTCCTGCTGCAGTTATTCATCCTTTTTCAGAACATAAAGGTAATGATTGGTTGAAATACCAAGAGTTGCTTCAAAAGGAAGGGAAAAAATATGTTTTAAAACCAAATAATGAATTAGCATTTGAGTATGGATGGTTACAATATTGCCAAATACGGAACATTTATAAAAAAGACTGTAAAGAAGTTGGTTTTAGAGCTAAGAACGATGAGTTTGAAGATATTTGGTTGAAAAAAGGGCGGAAAATGATATCTAAGTTGTATAAAACCTTGTTGACTGTATATACTTTGGATGAAACTGTTAAAGAGCAAATGATAAAATGGGCCATAAATATGAATAAGGAAATTTCTATGGAATCATGGGAATTTCTGTGGAAAAAAGCCTTTAAAATGTCAACCTGTGTTAATATAAAAGAAAACTGTTATAAGATGACGTACAGGTGGTATATGACACCAAAAAAGATTGCTAATATTAGTATGGATAAGAACTTGAGTAATAAGTGTTGGAAATGTAAAAAAACAGAGGGTTCTTTTTATCATATGTGGTGGTCATGTGATAAAGCAAAAGTATACTGGTCAAATGTACATTGTGAGATGCAGAAGATATTAAAAATTCCTGTCAGGAAAAGTCCGGAACTTCTTCTCCTAGGTTTGACAATGGAAAAAATTCCACAAGAAAAGAGGACATTACTATGGTATATGATCACATCGGCGAGAATGGCTTTTGCGCAACAGTGGAAAGCGGAGAAGGTGCCAGATATACAAGACTGGTTGAGGAAACTGCTGTTTTTAGCCGAAATGGACAAAATGACGAAAAAACTAAATGGACAAATGGCAGAACAATATCTAAAAGACTGGGAAGGCCTGAAATTGTATATGGAAACCGAATATAGAATGAAAGGAAAAATGTACAATCTTGATTTGTATTGAAAATGAATGAGAAATGAAATGAACACTTGATTGTACTGTACCTTTATTGGAAACTATGTTTGAAAAAGTCAGGTTTTTATGTATCAGAATTGTGTTACCTGGTTTGTCGATTGTTATAAGTCTAAACTTGATTACTTTTTAACTTTTTCTTTTTTGTTATTAGCAGTGTTGGAAGCCTATTGGGGGGTGGGATGTAATTTTTAAATTGTATTGGTAACGATGTTTAACAATTTTGAATATATTCCAATAAAATTTTGTTTCAAAAAAAAAAAAAAAAGGACTAGGCAAAATATCACAACATAAGGATTGTAAACTTTAGAGCCATGGTGGCTCAGAGGTTAAGACACTAAACTGCAGACCAGAAGGTCTGTAGTTCAGCAGAGACCTTAGCAATGTTCCCTCTAAGCTGTGGAGTGCTGTGGGCAAAAATTCTACTTTGTGAGCTACTGGCATTAAAGTTGTGAGCGAGCAGTTTGGCTACTGCATCAATTAGTTTGCTCTGGAGCCCTCCTTCCTGAGCTAAGAAAAAAAGTGTGAGCTGGAGGCTAAAAAGCTGTGAGCTAGCTCACACTAACTCAGAGGGAACACTGGACCCTAGTGCCACGTGACAGAGTGAGCTCCTGTCTCTGGCCCCAGCTCCTGCCAGCTTAGCAGTTTGAAAGCAAGAAATTACAAGTGGGAAGGTAACAGTGTTCCGTGTGCCTTGGTGTTTAGTCATGCTGGCCACATGACCACGGAAATCTTTTCAGACAGCGCTGGCTCTTTGGCTTGGAAACAGAGATGAGCACTGTGCCCTAGAGTTGGATTCAACTGACTTTTGAGCAAGGGAAACTATTACCTTAAACCTTTAGAACTCTTGATCAGGCTGTGTGATAAGTACAAACAGCCCACGGTCGTGTGGGGGGAAGGAGATCTCTTGGCATGAACATAAGAAGAGCCCTGCTGGATCAGACCAGTGGTCCATCTAGTCCACAATTCTGTATCACACAGTCCTCAATCAATTGCCCTGGCAGGGCCGGCTCCAGGTGTCTGGGCGCCCTAGGCAGGAAGCCTGGGGCACCCCCCACTGGGGATGCCAACCTCCCGGTGGGGCCTGGAGACTGGGGGGCGGTGGCGGAGTGCTGGCTTTCCTGGAGGCTCCACAGCTGCGGGGCCCCCAGGAAAGCCAGGGAAGGGGGCAGGGGTCTAGCTGCCGCCCCCTCCCTCCCAGCGCCGGCTGTCCTGGGGGCTCTGCGGCTGCAGGACCCCCAGGAAGGGGGCGGAGGGTCTAGCTGCCACCCCCTCCCTCCCAGCGCCGGCTGTCCTGGGGGCTCCGTGGCTGCAGGACCCCCAGGAAAGCCAGGAAGGGGGCAAGGGGGTCTAGCCGCCACCCCCTACCTCCCAGAGCTGGCTGTCCTGGGGGCTCCGCGGCTGCGGGGGCCCCAGGAAAGCCGGGAAGGGGGCAGCGGTCTAGCGGCGGGCGCCTGGTTAGGGCGCGGGGGCGCTTTTCGGGGGTGAGTGGGGTGCCATTTGGCGTCCCTGAGGCCGGGGCGCCCTAGGCAAGCGCCTAGTTCGCCCAGTGGGTGATCTGGCCCTGTGCCCTGGAGGGCCAACAATGTAGCATAGAGCCTGAGGCCTTCCCCTGATTTTGCCTCCTGGCACTTGCATTCAGAGGTTTACAGCCTCTGAACATGGAAATTCTCTTTAGACACTATGGCTAGTAGTCACTGCTAGATCTGTCCTCCATGAATCTGTCCAGTCCTCTTTTAAAAGCATCTATGCCCCTGGCCATCATTACATCCTCTGGCAGCAAACTGCACATTTTAATCATTGGCCCTGTAAAGAAGTGTTTCCTTTTCTTCATCCTGAATCTACTGCCCATCAGCTTCATCGGAAGTCCTCCAGTTCCAGTGTCTTGGGACAAGGTTCTTTTCTGTCCACTTTCTCTACCCCAGGCCTGTCACCCCTTCTTTGTCCTCTCTTTTCTAAAGGGAAAAGTCCCAGACTCTTCAGCCTGTCCTCATAAGGGAAGGAACACCAAAAGACTGCTCCGAGGCGTTGCAGGCTGTGTGTGTGTGGGGAATCATAGTTCAAGATGTCCCAGAGAGGCAGATGCCACCGATTGCACTCCAGGAGCCGCCAGGCGTTAAGGGGCTAAGGCGGTCTGGCGCGCCAGGCAGCCCCCCCCCCCACCCGCGGCCACCCCAGGACCACCCCCCCCACGGCCGAGCGCGCCAGGTCTGGCTCTGCCCAGGTCCCTCCTCCTCCTCCTCCCCCCGCCCTCTGGCTCCCTTCCCCTGCCGCCGCTACTGTTTCGCCGGCTGTCGAATGAGCAGGTCCGCGGCGCTCTGCCTGCGCTTCCCAAGGGCCATTCGCCTCCAGCGCCGCGCCGGCCAAGTTGCTGCTCGCGTCTCTGCGGGGAGACCAGGTGGGGGAACCGAGGGTTCGGGGGTGGGGAGCTGTTTGGCGCGGGAGGGGGGGGGGGACAGAGACGGCGAGAGAAAGCCTCGGCTGGCGGGAGCTTGGTAGCCCAGCGCCTCTCCGCCGGCGCCGGCGGGGACAACCTCCAGAGCCGCCCTGGCTCGTTGGGCTGAGGGGAGCGTTGCCTCCTTCCAGCTGGGGTCCGCGGGGCAGGCAGCGAGAGCGCCCCTCGGCCAAGTTGCTCCTCCGGCTGGCCGTCTGCGAGGGGAGGAGTCGGGCCGGCTCAAGCCTCGCCTGGGTCGCAGAGACCACGGCGGATGAATGGGACGGGGGTCGGGGGCAGCTTTCTCCCCCGAAGAGGTCGCCGGCGGCGGGCCGAGGAGAGGGAAGATGCTGTGCGCGCCGCAGAGGTCGTCTCCCCTCGGAAGGGCCCACCCGAGAGAGCGAGGTTCCGTTTTTCCGTCAGGCAGACGGAGCGGGCGAGAGAGGAGCCCGCCCGCCTCCCCAACCGCGGCTCAGGGGGAAAGACGGGGAAGGCGCCTCTGCTGTGGGGACGGGGTGGGGTCAGCAGGTGCGAGGGCTGCTTTACGCGCGGGATTGAAAGCGCCGAAGTGAGGAGGGCAGTCCCTGGTGGGAGAATCCTGTGAAGTTGGGAGGCGAGAAGTGGAGAGGAAGAAGGAAAGTGGGTGTCCTGCCAAGAAGGATAGCGTGTAGATCCCTTACCCGCGGTGAGGAACGCTCCTGGTTAAAGAGGGTTTGAAAGCGTTTTTGAAGTGCTAAAAGTGTGGTCTTCTCCGGGAATAAAGACTGGTGAAATTAATCATTGTTACTAATTTTGGAGAACATTGCGAGGCACATGGATAAAGAATCAAACAGAGCAACATCGGTGATTGGCACTGCAGCAGTAGTGTGGTCTCTTTTAATGGACCCAAGTAAACGGTGGCAGAGTAGTAAGTGGCAGGGTTTTCTTCTCAGGATCTTGGTTTAGGCTAGAAGATCAGAACTTGAAAACTTGGATTCTACTTTGTGATATTTTAGTTGGTCCCAGTAAATAGCTACTGCTTATCTGGGATTTTCCTTGCAGCCTTCATAGATTATGAGGCAAGAACAGCCCCATTAATACATCTTGAAAGAATGGGAGATTTACTGTTGTTTAATCAACCTGATTGTGTAAACACAAGAGTACTTTGGTGTGACAAAGCCACAATGAGTCTGGTTAAGTGTTTTTGTGTTGTTGCTTTTATGGACTTTGATAGGTCACTTTGAACCCATAATTCATAATATGTATGGCACAATGCAAAGTAAAATGCTTTGAGGTCACATTAATGTCAGTTATGCGAAAGAGAGTTAAAACAAGTTCAGACAGCTATCTTAAACTCACATATTAGGAAATGTCCCATTGCATTTGATGAGGAGGGGTTTACTTCTGAATAAACATGAATAGGATTGTACTGTATAAGTGTTTAACCTTGATTAGACTGTGACTGGCATAAAAATAAAAACCAATACCATGGTTGCAGTTGGATCCAGTCAAAGATACAATCTTTAATATTCCTTGATTTCAGTGGAAAAATTAAAGACACACTTAACTGTTAAAGTTAAAATCAAGGGAACATGTAACCCGATTCTATGCCTGCTGTTCAAGAGTACATCCCAATGTGTTTACTAGGGTTAGTTCCCATGAAAGTAGGTTTATAATTACAGCCATAATCACTTTGGCTAGATTGTTGTCTAATTCTTTAAAACATGACTAGTTACAGAAAAAATGAAGTTGAAGATAGGAGTAAGAATACAAGTAGGCATACATGAGTCTACAAAGTGAAATGTGTTTGCTTAACAGTAAGATATATATATGTCCATGACCTTTTATCCCATCCTTTTTTTAATGTTCAGACTGGCTTACATGGGGTTTACATGGTGCACAGGTGGACAACAACAATAAAACCTATTGTTTGTTTAGTAAATATCTGAAGAAGACACTCATTGCCTGATCTGAATAAATTATTTTTAGGATAATAGTAGTACCTCAGTAATAAATGTTGATGGCATGACTGGCTGAACAGGCTTTTCAATAAATTTAAGGATAAGGTGAAAAGGTTTTTCAGTTTAATGTTGTACCACAACATTTCTTTAGTTCCCACCAGGGAAAATAGCAAGTCTGTGATACACAAAAGTTAGCTATTTTAGTGGGCCAGTGTGTCTCACTTTACCATGAAAAGCAATAGGCTGTTAAAGAACATAAGAAGAGTCCTGTTGAATCAGGCCAATGGTCCATCTAGTCCAGCATCCTGTTGCACACAGTGGCCAACCATTCCTTTGGATGGACAACAACAGGACATAGAAGCCAAGACCTTCCACTGATGTTGCCTCCTGGCTTTGGGATTTAGAAGCTTAGTGCCTCTGAGTGTGAAGGTTCCCCTCAGTGGCTGGATCATGTCAAACATATTTTTTGGAAGTGACTTCTGAAATACTTTTTATGAAATATGTATATACCAATCAGGAGGCAAGTTTTCATGCAGAGATTTTTTTTATTGAGGTTCCCAATGTGGCCCACCAGGATAATGAAACACAAAGTGAGGAATAAAAGCAGGCAGAGTTTCAGTGATTGATTTACTTTAGTACAGTGCACATTTACTTGGAGTAAAGTCTGTGCAGTTAAAGATAGATGTTTCTTGGAAGCAAGTTTTCATTAAATCTTACATCAATGTAATTTAGAGACTAAAATTAGTTGTCTGTGGCAAGATTATACTGGACACACTGGGCACATTTTGTGAATTTTGTTAGTTCTCTGGCTCTTCTTTGACAGTGTGGCGTGTATATATTTTAAGAATTCTGGTGCAGATGATGTGCAATATTGATTTCAATGTGGGAAAGAAGAATAAATGTAAATGACTTATGTTGAAATTAATGGGACTTTAAAAAGATGAACATGGCTGAGCCTGGTCTCTTCAGTTTATGTCGGTCAGACTGATTTAATATCTAGAAGTGGCATTCTTCTGGACACAGTTGTATTCTATACCAACCTGAATGTACTTTGTGTGGTTTCAGACTGCATTATTTATAGTGAATTTCACTTAAATCATCAATTTCTTCTTTTTTATGTAATGCAGACTTTCTTGTTTCCTTTTCTGACGTTTGGGTACATATTTAATGTATAGATCAATACAGATAGAAGAAGAGACTGTTGGGCAGACTCATAATTCTGAATGAGTGAACACTGAATAAACAAGAGTGGGTGGGATAGAAAGGGTAAGGCTGCAAACCAGGAAAGGAATGACATAAAAATATGGTGAGCTCAGTCTGTATGGTACTACTTTGATGGTAAATAGCTAGGATTACCATGAGCTCTCTGTTGTTCATAACAGTACTGCAAAGGATTTTTAAAATTCAGGAAAAAATGCCCTGTTCCCTTTAAAACATCCCCATATCTTTGTGCTCACAGTCATAATGGTAGAAGGTGGGAGCAGGTTTATTTTTTACTGAGCAACTGGGTGGAATACTGCCTGAAGGCTTTGCATTTACATTTCTGTTAAGGCCTACACACTTGGCTATTTAATTAACAACTCCTCTAGCTACACCCTCAGTGTGGACAAATAACTGAGCAGCTGATTCCATCATCATTTATGACTTCTCTGGTGCCGGCTAACTCTTACCTTGCAAGTCCTTTGTGAATGGACTGTACAACATTAAGACACTGCTGTCAAAAATAAATGCTAAATAGTAGCAATAGCAATGACCCTGGTTCTGGAGGAGCATTATATATAGAAAATTTCATCAATCAGATGCAGTTGTGCATGGAATTTAACCTGAGGACTTTAACTTTCAAGAATGAATTCATTATGCTTTTTAGAACTTCTTTTCCTCATGTTTTGCATTCGCACTATGCAGTGGTGTGTAAACCTGTTAAGCTTGCAGAAAGAAAACATAAAGAACTATAAAGGTAGAGTTGGCCTCAGTTGCCACAGACAACTTCAAAAGAGGCATGTTGGATCTATAAATGTAGTTTTAGATGGCACTTCATATAGCTCACATTCACTATGGTAATCTCGCAATGGTCATCCTCACTGCAAAAATGGGCTGTGTGTTGGTAATCTAGGATTACAGCTCTACAGTGAAATTTTATATGTTTGCTCAGAAGTAAGTCCCATTCTGGACAATAGGATTTGCACTGTAGAAAGTGTGTTTAGAACTGTGGCCTTCAGTCAGTAAAGGTCTCCTTGTTTGCAGGTGGTTTAATGTGACTCCTGACTTTAATTAATTATTTAATTGATTGTTCCTGAACTGATTTTCTCCTGCTGGCATTCAGCCTTTTGAATTTTCATTTCCTAAACTCAAATCCTGCCATTTCTTTTTCCTTGTTTCCTTTATTATGTACTAGTGCATTGTAAAAGCCTAGAAGTGAAAAATATCATTACAAAGCATCTTCAAAAGTGCAGACGGACTCAGCAGAGGATTAAGAAGTAGCAAGAAGGCACAGGAGAGAGTAAGCTTGTGAAGAGAGAAGGAGAGAAAGGGTGAGATGGCTAGAAGTTGGTCCTAATATTAAAGTGAGTCCTATTTCAAGCTCTCCTTCAAAAATAATAGTTTGCAAGACAGTTGGCAATAAGCTCCTGAAACTCATTCATGGAACCATGAGACAGGCTTGATTTAAGTAGCTACTCTGCCCCCTCCCCCGCCACTTCTGTTGTTGCAGCAGCCAAGGCAATGTCAGAGGCACTAATTGCAGAGTGGGTTTGTCTGTCAAGTGCCACCATGGCCAGCAGCAGCAGCCGTGCCCACGCATAAATGCTGTCAGAAAGTGCCAGATGGAGCACCAGATCCATAGGGTTGCCAACTCTGTGTTGGAAAATTCCTGGACATTTGGGGGAGTGAGAGGTGGAGCTCGGTGAGGATGGAGCCCACCTTCCAAATCATTTTCTGCAAGGGAACTGATCTCTGTAAATTAGAGACCCAGGAGATCTCCAGCCACCACCTAGAAACTGGCAACCCCATGGCTCATGCAAGTCCCACACAGTGAACTCAGCTTGGGGGGGGGGGGGCATGTGCTTTGCACAAAAGTTAACATTTTCAAATTATTTATTTTTTACTTAGCAAGAAAGGCCATGAAGATAAAAAGTGTTTTCCCCTTTATTGCTGTATTTTTGTGAAAAAGTTTTTAAAAGAAAGAAATGGAAAGTTCCAGTTGTTGAAAAGTGATGAGAGAAGCACATTGCTCAACATGTTATTGCAATGCCACCAGGAAATGGTGGACAAGCAATGCAGAAAGCTGCGGCAGCCGCGTCACCACCTGGGATGTGGAACTAGTTCTCCTGCTGGGCAAATTGGTAGCATTTTGTCAGTTCGCAATAGACAGGATGATGTTGTAATTCCATTCACAAATCAAGTCTTACAAAATACAGGAGGGCAACAGGGAGTGGAGTGTGGCGGGTTGGCTGCGATATGTTTTGGATTATCTGTAATAATTGAGTGGAAGAATGAAGTCAGTTCTGGAGAGCAAGGCTAGTACGGAGGCAAACTTTGTTTCTAATTTGATGTAAATGTATTTATTGCTGGTGAGCCAGTGCTGCATAAGAAATTTCAATAAAACTGTGTTGCAGAGTTGCTTTTGACTTCAGTTAGACGTGCTTTTACTTCTTTGGAAAAATGTACACAAACTACAAAGGTTGGTGTTTTTAAAAGGAAGTTACTTCTTTTGCTACTAAATCAATGGATGGTAAAATGCCAGTTTTCACAGTGACATAAGATTTTCCAGTATATGCACCTTCCCCATTACTCTACCATCTGATGACAAGGTTCAATAAAAATAGCTTTACTATTTTTGTAAGCCAATGAAATTATGAAAGCAGATGATGGAAGATATTTACATTCTAATAACCACAGACAATAATGAGAAGAACAGATATTGACCCTTTTAGTACAACACACCTTGCTCTTTTCATTGTTTCTATAGGCTTAGATTTAAGTAGGGAATGGCAGTTAGAAGCTGGTGAATGAGCATTGCATTATTTTGATATTAATATTGTTAATATATTGCTGTTAATATTAAGATTGCTGACTTCTTCATGAAAGAGATCATGTTATTAATACTGATTTATGTACTCAAATGATTGAACACCTGGAGATTGTGCTAGAATTATGCTGTCATTTTAAATTAAATATTATTCAAATGCTCTGCGTGTGTGTGTGTTTGTGTGTGTGTGTGTAAAGTGCCACCAAGTCCCAGCTGACTTACGGCAACCCCAGTAAGGGGCTTTCAAGGCAAGTGAGCAGCAGAGGTGGTTTGCCAATACCTTTCTCTGCAGAGTCTTCCTTGGTGGTCTCCATTCCAACACTCCTTTAGCTTCTGAGATCGGGCTATACCATGCCACTTTCCCTCTCCTTAAAAGACTATACTTCATATACAATTATATTATTTACAGTGGTTTTATTCCACTTGATGTTAGAAATGCAGGAACTGTTAAGTTTGGGGAACATATTTCTCTGAATGTCATCTGTAGACAAACAGCAGAAGAGAGCTTTGCCTTCCGCCTTGCTTGTAGGCTTCCCCAAGGGCATTAGGGTGGCCACAGATGAAAATAGAAGGCTGGACTAGAATGGCTCTTGGATATGACCTATTATGTTCTGGAACATAATGGAAATATTTAACAGTGGAAATGGCTTGGAGCATTTTACTTTGCTAATAGTGGAAAAGGACTACTGAAAAAAAACTGCAGAAGGACTGCTTCTTCAAATCTGTTACCTGGAGCGAGGGTTATTTCAGAAGTGTATTTAAGTAATTTAATCATAGTCAGATATATATATGCTAGGTCCAAGTTATCAGTTTTTAACCCAATGAATAGTCTTTCTTTACTAACTCTGTGGAATGCAGATACATAGGGGAACTAGGAAGCCTCTGACAAAGCAGAGCTGAAAAGCCGTTTGCTGTAGTGAGAGGTTAAGGTGGATGGAGCACCATTGGATGGAGCATAGCACTTGGTATCCTATGTCACCACCAACTTAAAGAGGCTGGACTGTATTCGGCCACACATTTCTGATGACGTAAGGGCATTTATGTTTTGGGAAGAGGGGCAACAGCCATGATGGCTAAATAAAATCCCTGTGCATAGAAGTAGCGCTATCAGAACCAGCACCCTAACCATATAATTTGAACAAGAAGAAAATAAAAGCGTTTAGATTACGATTAAGAAAAGTTTTTATGAATTTCATGTTTTATTAAAATAAGAAAGACAAATATGGCAAAAAAGCTCTGAATGGCAGGAGTTATAGGAGCAAATCACCAACTAGACCAAAGAAGACCAACTTGCAGCCAAGTGATAGACAGAGCTATGTTTTTAGAAAGTATCTCAGAAATCCCAGGAAACTGTGAAAGAATGCTTTGTGCTATCTAAAGAAATGAATTTTTCTTTGGAGGTTTGAAATGAGCAAAACCTTCATTCTGAGTTTTAAAAGTTTTTTTCTCTCTGGGCAGAGAACAGGCGGGGGCGGATCAGTTCAATTGCTTTCCAGACTTACCTCAGCCCACCTTTATACAAATGCTAATAGGTCTAGACAATGGGATGGTAAGCTCCCCCCTCTTCAAGCAGGGAATAGAGATTTGGAGGTGTTAAATACTAGAGACTTCAGGGAGGAAATTCTGGTGACTTCAGGAAAGCTTCTCTGACCTGGCCCGAACTGGTCAGTGGGTGAGGAAAAGGTAGAAGATAAAACTTCTGAAGGCAAGGAGGAAGCTCTCAGGGGTTTGGAGTCCATCAGAGCAGGTAAAACTTAACTGAGGTCTGGAGGAGGCAGCCATTAACCAAGTGCTGGCCTGAGGAGCTGAAGGAAACTTCAAGGTAATGACAACTATGAAGAGAACTGTGACTTCTTAAAGCTAGACAGCCTGTCCTATATTTTAACATCTGATAGGGAATTGTGTTTTACCCATTTCTTTTGAATCCCTTGCTCAGTCTGGTGCTGTGCTGAAAGTATGCTTGTGAACATTTTCTTTTTAATAAATACTTTCTAACTTATGTTGCTGGTAGTGGTTCTCTGTACAACATGGACCTCCACCATCTTGGACACACTATTGTAAAAGGAGCACCAGGGGGAAGGCAGTCAGTTGGCAAGTGGCTATTCCTTGAGGGGCACACAAGGCAGTAAATGGTCCCCATGGTGACTAGGGAGACACAGAGGCAAGGACTCAGAAGGGAAGCTGGGAATTCTGACCCTCCCAGTGGGCATTTCCTACAAAGGTCAGGTGATGGTAGCAAGTTACCAGAAAGAGATAAAAACTTCTCCAGGTGTTGGGAAAACCTTAGAGGGCAGGGTGGAACAGGGCCTGCAGGCTTGAGTAGGCCCATTCTGTCTCATGCTATGAAGTCATTGTGTATCAGATATATGTGATCTTGAAGTAGAAATATGATATGCTTTTAACTGCAATGTAGACTCTGATTAGGATTCCAGTTTCATATGGGGGAAAAAACCTTCTAGTAAACAAGTTAACATTGCTGATATAGCACTGACAGTGAGCTAAAACTAAAACCTGATGGAGATCAAAAGTGTCAGGATGATATCAAATTGACCAGGTAGTATTAAATTTCCTGGTCAGGTGAAAAAAATTGATTCCTATTACTGCCTCTTTTATATATAAATTTCTATTAAATTTTAAGATAAAATTTGTATGTGTTCTTTTGTTGTCATCTGAATATTATATTTACAAAAAGTGAAATTAATGTTTACATTTAAGTATTAATTTATTTGAATGATAAATTACATTAAACATGAATTCAACATATGTTACACAGGTATACAGTAAACAACACTTATAAGTATTGGTATGGATGCTGAGTACTAGGTTAACAAGTGATATCTACAAATTATTACATTGATAAACAAATTATTACATTGAAGTATTATTTAAATTATAAATATAAGATTGAGTTTCTCCTTATATTAACAAGTAATGCATAGCACCTGCCATGTTCTGTTATTTTATTACAATATATAAAATTTATGAACTTACTAGATAAATGATACTAGTGATTTTCAAGTTTTCTGTCTAAGGAACCTTTTGCACACGGGGGGCGGGGGGGAAGCATAGCTCAGTAGTGAATTATATGACCCAGATTCAGTTTCAGTAATTCCAAATGAAGTCTCAAGTCCTTGGTGACGTGAAAGATTCTGCCTGAGACTCTGCTGAAGAGCTGCTACCAGCCAGAGTAGATAATACCTTGATAGATCAGTGATCCAACTCAATATAAAGAAACTTCATGTGCGACTTACTTGCTAAGGAACAAGGTTATTAAGAACCACTGCTGGCTGTTAGATAAGGACTTCCTCACATTCAGAATGTACGCAAGATGAAAATCAGGACAGGAAACCCTGCCTAACTTCTAGAGTGAACCAGTCTCCTGAGTTTCTAGTCTCCCCATTTTGACAACTCTGCCAAGGAGCACTTCTGTTGGACAACTGCAGTTTATTGCAGAAAGTTCTTGCATAGTTTTCAGGGCATACAAATGAATATGGATGATTGCTTTAAATTGGTGATAGGCCTGACATATTCTGCTCAATAAATGAACAAAGAAGGAATATATAATTTCTTGAGAGAGGTTCCGCAGCCTGGAACTCTCAGGACCATTTGGAGGTTGGGGATAGGCCAGCACATAACATCACTTCTAGTGTTATTTATTTATAATATGTATTAGTCACCTTTCTTCCTTCTGGAGCTCAAGGCAGCTTGCAACATAAATAAAACATATAAAATAAAATATATTAAAAATACAAAAGCCAAAATTTAAAATCACAACTCTGAACTGTTAGTGAACTTAACCAAATGTAGTCCTAAAAAAGCTGTTTTTAACTGCCTCCTAGAGGTTGAAAGTGAGGGGGTCAGGTGCACCTCCCTGGGGAAGTTGTTGCATAATCATGGTGCTGCCACTGAAAAGGCCCTCACTCTCATCAAACAAGTTTCTTTGATTGATGGAACAGTCAGGAGAGTCTCTCCTTGTGATCTTAGTTCCCCAGCAGGAACATATGGGAGAAGACTGTCCTTCAGACACCCAGCTCCCAAACCATGTAGGGCTTTAAAGATCAAAACCAACACCTTGAATTAGGCTCAGGAGTGGATTGGTAATGTGTAATTGCTGTAATATTGGGGTCACATGCTTCTGATAGGTGGCCCCACTAGCACTCTAGACATTGGATTCTGTACTAGCTGCAGCCTTTGAATTCTCTTCAGGAGTAGCCCCAAGTAGAGCACATTGCAGTAGTCAAGTTTAGGTGTAGTGAAGGCATGGATTACTGTGGCTAGAGCTGACTGACTCAGGAATGGACAAAGTTGATAGACTAGCCAAAGCTGGGCAAAACCACTCCAAACCACTGCAGCCAACTTGTTGTAGGTATCTAAGGTCCTGTCTAGTTCTCAGTAGAGGTTGTCCAAAGCAGTCTCCATTTTTGCTCTGGCCTGAACCCAGATTGAAATGGGTCCAGAAAGTCAGTCTCTTCCAAGAGTCCATGGAACAGAGAAGCAACAACCCATTCTAGAACCTTGCCCAAGAATGGAAGATTAGGGACTGACCGGAAGTTCTCCAACATACTATGGGTTAGGGAGGTTTCCCCCCCACAAACAGGTCTAATCACTACCTTCTTATGCACAGGTGGTACAATTCCTGTTGTCTAGTGATGTTCACGATCCTGGACTAGCAGGCCCTATCTGGCCCAAACACAGTAGACTTAGCATAGCCGGAGACAACAAGGAAGTCAGGGCTATCACTCAAGAACTATTGGCGGGGGGCAGAACAAGCATCAGCACCATGCTCCTTCATGCAGTCAGGGAAACGTGTGGCCGCAAGCTCAGCACTGCTGATATTTGGGGCAGGTGAGCTGGCGGCAAGGGGCTCAGCACAGCAAACACTCCTAGATCAGAAAGGAGAACTAAAATTTAGTTTTATGGGTTTTATAATCAGTCTTAAAAAATTTGCTTCTATTTTAATGTGATGTTTTCTTTCTGTTACAAAATGTAAAGCGGTTTATGTGTTGGTCAATGACCATGAATAAATTCATTCATTCAGAAGGTAGGGCTGGGCCCAGAGTGGAGAAGAGACAGGAGCAGGGGCAGAGCCTTGAGACGTGGGAGGAGCGGTGAGGCCAAGGGGAAGACAGCACAGCAACTGGAGCTGCTGGAAGATTCCCAGCTGGGGACATTGTTGTCTGAGACCAAAGCCCGGGAGGAGATGGAAATAGGGTTGCCATTTGCTTGGTGGGGCGGGGGATCCCCCAATTTTGCAGGCCAGCTAGCCAGTGGGAGGGAATCCCCCCAAACAGCAATGTTGTACTCAGTGTGCCTGTGTCACCCAGAAGTGATGGCATGCCAGCCACATCGGGAGGGTGACAATCTAGATTTTGGGCAAAACCCTATGGTTTGATGCCAATTTTACCATAGAGTTTTGCCCAAAATCCAGAGTGTTGCCCCCGACATCGCTGATGTGCCGATGTCACTTCCAAGTCATGTAGGAACGTCACATGCGACATCACTGTTTCAGGGTGAATGGGGGGGATGTCACTTCCCACTCCTGGAACGTCCCCCCCATCCCCCTGCCGGCAGATGAAAGGGACTTGACAACCCTAGTTGGAAATGGTACCACCAGACAAGGCAAGCATCCCCCCAGAAGGAAACTTAAGGAGCCCACAGGTAGAACAAGGGTGATGAGGTGAGCCAGATCCAGGGATGAGGGTAGTTAAGAAGGAATGACCAAGGAAAGCTGAAGGAAGTAAACTAACCTCTCAGGGGAGTGGCAGGGATGGAATTGAAGAAGGAGGAGTCAAGGGAGACAGTAGGATAGAAAGAGAACTTCTAGTCCAGATGAGGAAGAGAGTAGAGATGGTTGGCCAGATCAAGGCTGAAGGCTCTGAGGGATCAGAAAGGCATCCAGGGAGTCAGGCACAAGTTCTTTCTACCCTTTCTTGAGGCTGGCTGAGGTAAAGGTGGTGCCTGATGTGATGGAGACAGGCAAGGAGCCCATAGTGAACCAGGAATGAGTCCACACCCTCTCTCAAGAAAGCATTTATTACTCCCCTTACCCATTCAGCCGGCCCCCTTCTGGCAGCTTTTATCAGCCAGAAAGGGCAAGGGTCAAGAATCCAGGTGGTAGCTCTGACCTCTCCAAGGATCTTGTCCACATCCTTCATCTTCACAAGATGAAAGATATCCATAGAAATCATATAAGCAGATGCAAAAGATACATAGTCTGAACATGCATCCACAATAGCATCTAACCAAAGCAGATCTGGGCAATTTTGTCTGCAAAGTAAGTAGCAAATTGGTCACAGTGGACTGCCATGTGGTCAAAATCCAGTTCCTACGATATAAAAGCCCCTGAACTACACAAAACAGCTCAGCTGGACAATTATGTACAAGCACAGTGGTGGGGGAGAAATACTGTCTTTTTGCCACCATCACCACCACAGAATAGGTTCTTATATGGGTTCTGTCTTGATCCAGCTTTTTCACCAGCAGCACTCTAGCTATCATTCCTTCCATTTCATTACCATCAGTTCACTGGTAAACTAAGGAGGCTGCTTGGCTCTGTTTGGAGGGGAGGGGGTGGAGAAGGTGCTTAGGGGCAACTGTGTGGATAGTCCAGGCTATTTCCCTGTTCCAGAGAGCAGTCAGGGCCTTGACAGAATTGTCAGCAGGCAAGGTGGGAAAATCCACAAACTCTGATAGGAAACGATCATCTGGCATCTGAGGTGGACCATCTTAATGGGTCCACTACCCCTATAGAGGAAGTAGGAATCAACATGTCGAAATTTTTATCATGTTTCCCATCAGTATAATAGACCAGATCCATTGTGTGTCCTAATAAATGTGTGGGGTGAATAATTACTTGGGACAGGCCCATGTCATCATGTCAGGGGAGCCCTTTAGGATGGTTACTTATAGATTTTTGGGCAAATTTTAGAGTGCTCCCCCCAGTTTGCAACTATTTTTCTCCTAGAAGCCTTTAAGATGCCAGTGGGCAGCACTGAGGGTTGCTGGGAGGTCTTCTGCCATAGCAGAACACCTGGCCCATACCTACTAACATGACTACTGTCCATAAGTCTTTGAGGTTCTGGGCAGAGCTTGGATGCAGAATATGAGCACAGATACAGAGATAGTCAACTAATTCACTACTCTTGGTTTCCAGTGACTTGGGAAAGCCCTCTGCCTGAGGGGCAGCAGGCTCTTTTTTGTAGCAAAAAAGCTCAGTATGGTACATGACTGGTGGTGCATGCTCTGGATACACATACTGCTTTACAAAAACTGAGAATATAGTTTGGAATTCTGCTGAAACTATCAAGTGACTATACATACACAAAAAGTAATGGAGGACAAGCTGTTTTTTATTAAAATGTTTTTGTTATCTTAAGCAGAGTACATTTCAGGGTGGGCTTAAAATGATGTCTCTGTTTAAGGTTGCACAGAGGTTTTAAAGAAATATAGTTTGCCATCCATTACTAGCTTCCCTTGATAAGGACATTTTTATATTCTTAGGCAAGATGGTCTATGGCAAACAAGCAGGGCAGTGCTAAGCAGAATTATACCCTTTTAAACCCATAGACTTCATTAGACTTGAAGGGTGTAACTCCACTTAGGATTGCACTGTTTGTATTCCATAGATTGCCTTGTCTAAGAATCCTTTGTAAACTTTCAAACAGATTCAAGGATTCTCAGTGCAGTTTGAAAAGCAAATGATAAATATCCTAGTTATAATATTTAATATTGTATTTGTTTATCTCTGATTCTTTGGAGAGACTGTCTTCCTAGACCATGTTAATGTCTAACAGTTTATAGAAATATCTTACAACTGTTTCATAATATTTCCAGTCTTGATCTGTATTCTGAACATTGCTTTAGAAAATTTGTCTGTGTGTCTTCTAGGATGATAACTTGTGGAGTACACCAATGCTGTGCGGACAAAATATGGAATTTTTTACTGAAAGGCCGGGTTTCTCTTAGCCTCCTTTTCTTTTATTTGCTATTGGCTACTTCTGGCAGAGGTAAGTTCTTATTTCCCAAATTCATCTAAATATTATTTGTGTAAAATGTCATTGCCAACTGGGTTTTCAAAAAGTCTGATGAATGCTTCCAGAGTATAATTCTACAGCAGATATTTGTAGCAATACTGTCAATGATACTGTCACATGATTAAAGCTACATTACATAGCTGATCAGTGGCATCTCGTGATGGGATATCGAGGGGCAGAGCCCAGAGACACTGACATGTGGGGCAGCTTCCTGCCTCTTGTGAGAGCTGCTTTGCTCGTGATCAGTTGAGCTGTAACAGATTGCATGCATGAGTTGTAGTGTGGTCGTCAAAAGGGCTTGGGAAGGTGTCAATGGCTGTCCTCTCCTGGCTGAGCAAGAGGGGAGCTGATGAGGCAATGTGGAAATCCCTCTCAGGCTGTAGGTGGTACCCCAGGGCCAGTTGCAACTGGGACAGCTAGGCTGGGAACCCCTTCCCAGGTCTGCACCCTTGTAATCTAAAGTACGAAAACTACATGGTCACTTTGGGCAAGTCACTCTTTCCCTGTCTAGCCTATCTCATGGGGCTGTTGTGAGGATAAATAAGATTCATTTAAGCATTTTTTGTTCATTAATACCAGCTGCAGGAGGCCCCAATTCAGAGCAGGGCCAGAGCATGGGAAGACTTAACCATTCTCCCTAACATACTGTTTTCTCTTCTCTAGACAATCCACAAGAGTACATATTTGTCCAATAGTGGGAAACATAATATACTAGCAACCAGTATGTTTCTTGAGCAGGACAAATAGTGTTCCAAGGAGCCATTTTAGGATGGAAAAATAGTATAGGATAAGGGGATTTTGGGGGGGGAAACCCAATATTCTGTCATATGCTACATTCTTGATCCAAATTTGGGATGCTGTGGTTGATACCAATTTAAAAATACAGTCAGGAGATCATAAGCTTCACAGCCAATTAAATTACACACTGAATGAACCGCAGCTGTAGTGTGTGTGGCGTGGTGTGTGGTGAATCCTTTAAAGGGGCAGTGTCTCACAGTAATAATGACTGCTAATCTGGGATCTCCTCACCTCCCTCTGACACGGGGAATCTAAGTTCCAAACTATACAAATTCTCCACAGGGATGTACAATCATATTGCAGCTGCTAGTCCCCAGGGGCAACTTCATATAAAAGGGGCCCAATTCAAACTGAGATCATGGTGCAGGGGGAGGAGGGACTCCTGCCTTCTCTCCATGCTGTCCCAAAACAGCCTAGTGTGGCATTATTCGCCCCATTGGGGGTGCATATGCACTGAATGCCTGTAGAAAACAGCGGGGGGGGGCGGGACAAGAGTTCCTCCTCCTCCTCTCATGCTGTGGTCCTTACCTGAATTGAGTCTTGAGGGTGCTTTTACATGGAGTTGCCACCAGGGACTCACAGCCCTAGATTATGCTTGAAAAACAAGGAGCAGATACTTAATACATGTTTTCTTTGGTTAAGTAGATTGCTATTTACAGCATTTCATATTTTTTTCAAATATCTCTGTGTTGGGACATTATTTGGCTACAAGAGTTAACATTTGTTGTTGTTGTTGTTGTTCAGTCGCACAGTCGAGTCCAACTCTTTGCGACCCCATGGACCAGATTACGCCAGGCCCTCCTGTCTTCCGCTGTCCGCTGAAGTTTGCTCAATTTCATATTTGTTGCATCGATGACACTGTCTAACCATCTCATCCTTTGCCGTCCCCTTCTTCTTTGACCTTCAATCTTTCCCAGCATCAGGGTCTTCTCCAGTGAATGCTCCCTTCTCATTTGGTGGCCAAAGTATTTGAGCTTCAGCTTCAAGATCTGGCCTTCCAGGGAACAATCAGGGTTGATTTCTTTTAGGATTGACTGATTTGATCTCCTTGCAGTCCAAGGGACTCTCAAGAGTCTTCTCCAGCACCATAGTTCAAAAGAATCTATTCTTCGGCACTCGGTCTTCCTTATAGTCCAGCTCTCGCAGCCATACATTATTACGGGGAATACCATTGCTTTGACCATGCAGACTTTTGTTGGCAAGGTGATGTCTCTGCTTTTTATCATGCTGTTTAGGTTTGCCATCGCTTTCCTCCCAAGGAGCAGGCGTCTTTTAATTTTGTGGCTGCAGTCACCATCTGCAGTGATCTGGGATCCTAGGAATGTGAAGTCTGTCACTACTTCTACGACTTCCCCTTCTATTTGCCAAGGAGTGATGGGGCCAGATGCCATGATCTTAGTTTTTTTTATGTTGAGCTTCAAGCCCACTTTTGCGCTTTCCTCTTTCACTCTGAGCAAGACGCTCTTTAGGTCCTCTTCACTTTCTGCCATCAGAGTGGTATCGTCTGCATATCTGAGGTTATTGATCTTTTCCCCAGCAATCTTAACTCCCGCTTGTGATTCATCCAGGCCAGCATTTTGCATGATGTACTCGGCATATAAATTAAATAAGCAAGGTGACAATATACATCCTTGTTGTACTCCTTTTCCTATGCTAAACCAATCAGTTGTTCCATATCCGGTTCTAACTGTTGCTTCTTGACCCTTATACAGGTTTCTCAGGAGACATGTGAGGTGGTCCGGTACTCCCATCTCTTTAAGAACCTGCCATAATTTATTGTGATCCACACAATCAAAGGCTTTAGCATAGTCAATGAAGCAGAAGTAGATGTTTTTCTGGTACTCTCTTGCTTTCTCCATAATCCAGCGAATGTTGGCAATTTGATCTCTAGTTCCTCTACCTCTTCGAAACCCAGCTTGTACTTCTGGCAGTTCTCTATCCACGTACTGTTGTAGCCTAGCTTGTAGGATTTTGAGCATGACCTTTCTAGCATGTGAAATGAGTGCAATTGTGCGATAGTTTGAACATTCCTTGACATTGCCCTTCTTTGGGATTGGAATATACACTGACCTTTTCCAATCCTGTGGCCACTGTTGTGTTTTCCAGATTTGTTGGCAAATTGAGTGCAGCACTTTAACAGCATCTTCTTTTAAGACTTTGAATAACTCAGCTGGGATACCATCACCTCCACTAGCTTTGTTGTTAGTAATGCTTTCTAAGGCCCATTTAACTTCACTTTCCATGATGTCTGGCTCGAGGTCAGTGATTATACCATCGTGGTTGTTAAGGACATTGAGGTCCTTCTTGTATAGTTCTTCTGTGTATTCTTGCCATCTTTTCCTAATCTCTTCTGCTTCTGTTAGGTCCCTACCATTTTTGTCCTTTATCATGGCCAGTTTTGCATGGAACGTTCCCTTGATTTCTCCAATTTTCCTGAAGAGATCTCTAGTCCTTCCTAATCTATTGTTTTCCTTTATTACTTTGCACTGTTCATTCAGGAAAGCTTCCTTATCTCTCTTTGCTGTTCTTTGGAAATCTGCATTCAGTTGGGCAAATCTTTCCTTTTCACCGTTGCCTTTAGCTTTCCTTCTTTCCTCTGCTATGTGTAAAGCCTCATCAGACAGCCACTTTGCTTTTTTGCATTTCTTTTTCTTTGGGATGGCGGTGATTGCTGCCTCCTTTACAATGTCACGGACCTCTGTCCATAGTTCTTCGGGCACTCTGTCTATCAAATCTTGTCCCTTAAACCTATTCTTCACCTCTACTGTATATTCATCGGGGATGCGATCTAGGTCAAATCTGAATGGCCTTGTGGTTTTCCCAACTTTCTTCAATTTAAGTCTGCATTTTGCAATGAGTAGCTCATGATCTGAGCCACAGTCAGCTCCAGGTCTTGTTTTTACTGACTGGATAGAGCTTCTCCATCTTTGACTGCAAATTATATAGTCAATCTGATTTCGGTGTTGCCCATCTGGTGATGTCCATGTGTAGAGACGCCTCTTAGGTTGTTGGAAAAGGGTGTTTGCTATGACCAGCGTGTTCTCTTGACAAAACTCTGTTAGCCTTTGCCCTGCTTCATTTTGTTCTCCAAGGCCAAACTTGTCTGTTATTCCGGTTACCTTTTGATTTCCTACTTTAGCATTCCAGTCCCCTATGATGATGAGGACATCATTTTTTGGTGTTAGTTCTATGAGCTGTTGTACGTCTTCATAGAACTGGTCCACTTCAGCCTCTTCTGCAGCAGTGGTTGGGGCATAGACTTGGATTACTGTGATATTGAATGGTTTGCCTTGGATTCGGACTGAGATCATTCTGTCATTTTTGAGATTGTATCCCAATACTGCCTTTCTCACTCTCTTGTTGACTATAAAGGCCACACCATTTTTTCTACGGGATTCCTGGCCACAGTAGTAGATATAATGGTCTTCTGAGTTAAATTCACCCATTCCTGTCCACTTTAGTTCACTGACTCCCAAGATGTCAATGTTCATTCTTGCCATCTCATTTTTGACCACGTCAAGCTTACCTTGATTCATAGACCTTACATTCCAGGTTCCTATGCAGTATTGTTCTTTGCAGCATCGAACTTTCCTTTCACCGTCAGACACATCCACAACTGAGCGTCCTTTCGGCTTTGGCCCAGCCGCTTCACTCTTTCTGGGGTTACTCGTACTTGCCCTCTGCTCTTCCCCAGTAGCATATTGGACACCTTCCGACCTGAGGGGCTCATCTTCCAGCATCATATCTTTTAGCCTTTTGTCACTGTCCATGGGGTTTTCTTGGCAAAGATACTGGAGTGGGTTGCCATTTCCTTCTCCAGGGGATCACGCTTGGTCTGAGTTCTCTGCTGTGGCCTGTTCGTCCTGGGTGGCCCTCCACAGCATAGCCCACAGCCTCATCGAACCACGCAAGCCCCCTCGCCATGACAAGGCAGTGATCCATGAGGGAGAAGAGTTAACATATATGTGTGTATAAAATAGATTGGCAGCTGTGAACAATGATGGTGTAGACTAGAGCCAATTTGGGTCTGATCCAGCTGCAAGTTAGGTCAACAGTCAAAAGACGAGATTATGTATCTGGTGTTGGGAAAGGAGGGGTGAGTTTTGTTTGATATTCTTTCTGCAGTAATTCCCACTAAAGAGCCGCTTGACTTTGTGGTACTGGAAAGTACAGAAGCAAAGAAATATATATGATTTAAAAAAAAACTAAACAAAACCCACATCTACACATTTTATATGCTGTACCCCTCAGTTTTTGGGGAAGTCATTGTCTATGTGTATATTTTATTGGATCTTGCATATTATATTGCAAATATCTTTTGATTGGACTACTGGGCCTAGCACTTGGGCTGAGGATTGACAGCTGGTACTAAAACTTATGAAAGACTCAAGATCACTTGGAGTCTGTTCTTACATTGCCTAGGTAGCATAGCAACTCCACTCCTTCACATGCCACCAAGGTTATGTGAGAAATTCATGGGAAGAGCCTGCACTACAGTACATAGCATTAACCCATTTTTATGCAAGTTAATTACTGATGTAGGGAAGAGTTGCCCTGGAGGTTTTCCCTCACAGTCTGGGACTGGCTCACATTGCCTCAGTGACAGGCCCATAGCCAGGATTTTTTAAATTTGGGGGGCCTTTAAGTAAGTCGGGGGCACCCTGCACCCCTCTCAAGGGAGCACCAGAAATAAAATAAAAGATGGAAATTGGGGGGCCTGGGCCGGATAGGAAATCACGGGGCCTTGGCAGTAAGTCGGGGGGCCAGGCCCCGAGATGCCCCACTGTAGCTATGAGCCTGCTCAGTGATGAAAGACAGGACAGGGCTGCTGCGGCTCTCACAACACAATGTAAGGAGGACCAAGTCTGACACAGTTGCCAGTGTTTCCACATATCCCCTGCATGCCTCTCCCACCCCTTCCCACAGACAAATAACCTGTATTTGGAATTTATTAATAAGAACAGAACATGAGGAAAGACTAGCCATGCCCCCCCCAACAGTACTGTAGCCCTAATCCAAGTTGAGGCTCTGCAAGGCTACAATTTAAAGTTTAAAAACAATGTGGGATCCTTCATGGAACCCCCATAATTTCATCTAGTTTGGACCTCTCCTGTCAGCGTTGTAAAGAAATTTAAGGAACTCTGTGAATTTCAAATGCAGTTTCTCATAAGACAACATGAGTACAGATGCAGAAAACCACAACAATACTGCATCAGCTAGTAAAGATAAAATTATTAACAAGTTTTGCTTTCCCCCCATTAGCTAAGGATGGTTTCTTAGGACAATACAGTGCTGTGTTTAATGCATGTGATGATGTCTGGACTTTGTCACCTGGAGTTTCTGTGCCTGCCCTTAAAAACTTCACCGTTTGCATTTCCCTGAAACTAAACACTACTGAAAATTCTTGGACTGCATTTGTCTACAACAAAAAGGAACTTAATGGCACTCCACCTGGAAGCACCTATGAACTTGGATTTGCAGGAAAGCATGACAAATTGACTTTTTGGGTATTTGGCAATGAAATAACTTTGACAGAAGGACTGGATGAACACACCTGGTATCAAGTATGCATAAGATGGAGAAGTGAACTGCAGGAAGTGAGTTTATATATAAATGACCAAGAGAAAAAAACAGAAAAAATATCTAAAAGTGGGGAACTTCATCCAAATGGCCAGCTTTTACTTGGCTGTTCAGAGAAGCCAGGAGTGTCTTTGCTTTCTCCAGAGGGGATGGTTGGTGAACTGTATATGTTCAGAATGTGGGCTACAGCAGACATAGATCATATGCAAGACTGCCAGGATGGCACCATTATATGCTGGAGGAAGGAGCACTGGATCCATAACAAGACAGCACATTATAACAACTCTTTGCCTTGTGGTAAGTAGTGTGTCTTTATTTCTGCTTGTGGCAACATCTCAGTTTATTGTCTATCAATTCCAAAAGTCCAATACACTGTTGTATGGGTTAGCCCAATCCCTGGCCCTGTTGTTCAGCAGTTCATTTGCCTTCTTTCCTTATCTTTCTACTGTTATCCCATTCAGCCTGAAACAGTCTAAAACATCAGCTCAGACTGAAACCCTTTGGCATAGGTGTTGGAGAAGCTGGAAACTCTTTAAATTAAAATCCCTGTCACTGGAGAGTAGTAAAATGTAAGATTAGTTATAAACTACACTCTCTTGATTTATTTACATCTAGGATAGCAACCTAAAAACATACCTAAAAATGAAACCTATCAAACTAATAGTGAATATCTTATGCAGAGTTAATCTGCTCTAAAGGCCACTGGTTTCAGTTGACTTAGACTGAAGTAATTCTACATAGGATGGCACTGTTAAAAATATGCTTTAAATTTTTTAGATTTGGCACCCTTGTTTGAATCTGAAGAATTTCTTTCCATTTTTGTTGGTGGAACCAAAGTAACTTTAAGCCTTAGGTGTCCTATGTGAAATCATGCACACACAATTAGGAGGGTCATAGAAATGTGTACACATAGATCTCAAATATGAATTCAAATGATTTTAGCTACTAGTAGATGGTACTCAGAAAATTGCAATGGTAATTAATAGTTTAGAGCAGTGAGTCTTAAATTTAAACTAGAATATCATCTATGAACAACCTACCATTTTCAGGATGTCAATAGAACAACAATAACAATAATGAGGCAAAACTCAATAGGCCATTTCCAGACCAAACAAGGGTATCAGCTCCAGGTTGGGGAAATACCTGGAGATTTTGGGAGTGGAGCCTGAGGAGGGTATGCTTTGGGGAAGGGATATAGAATCCACCTTTCCAAAGTAGCCATTTTCTCCAGGTGAACTGATCTTTGTCACCTGGAGATGAGTTGTAATCCCAGGAGATCTTCAGCCACCATCTAGAGCAGGGGTGTCAAATTCAATTGTTATGAGGGCTGGATCTGACATAAATGGGACTTTGGGGGGCCGAGTCATGTGTGTCATAAAATGTAATGCCATGTACCGGAGACATACACTTTATAAAGGGAAAGAGGAAAGAAAAATGGCCTGTTTATGCCTCTACAAGGAGAGATGTGGTTCAGCAAGGAAATTTCCAAATATTTTACCCCCCAGTGGTTTATTCCCTAAACCTGTAATCATACTCCCCATGTGTATATTTATATGCCACTTCATCTCATTCTTGAGCTGGCACACAGATTGAAAAACAGTATAAACTCAGAAACCAAACCAAACACTTAGAATTCCCTAAGGGGCAACAGTTGTGTGGATGTGGGTGGTTGAGTGTAGTCTACTTGTTGGATTTGGGTGGAGTGCTGTTTGGATGATGAATGGGGGGGGGGTGACTGCAAAGGTGTAAGACTGTAATATTGTATGGTAATAGTCATAGTAGTTTCTCTACAGTCATTACTTGTAACAGTGTAGTAGTTTTTCGCAGTCATCATGTGTATAGCAGTGCTCAGATGTTTTTTGTAGCAGCAGAATTAGTGTAACCTGTTGCCTTGGGAGTGGATCTTGCTACCCCTGTTGCTCTCTCATTGGTGGTCTGAAGTGTGGCGGAGACCATCAGTATAATATATGGCAGGACAGCAAATTCCGGTGCTCTTGGGACGGGGAAAGTTTAGCGGTGGGCCGAGGCAGGGCTTCAAAGGAAGGACGCAGAGAAACAGAGTGGCTCGGCGGCCTTCCAGCCTACGACCCATCCCAATGGTGGCTGGCAGTGGGGCCAGAATAGAGAACTCCCCTCCGTCACTGGTATTGTGCAATGCCAGGTCTATCAATAATAAAACCTCAATCTTTAGGGATTTTGTGCAAGATCAACGAGTGGACCTGGCGTGCATGACCGAGACCTGGGTGTGGGAGGGCGAAACGGTAGCTCTCACTCAACTTGCCTCGCCTGGGTTCTCGGTCCTCCACCAGTCACGGACTAGGGGGTGGGGGGGAGGAGTGGCCATTTTAATTCAGGAGGCTTACTCCTTCAGGGCGCTTCCATCTGTGGAGATCACAGGCGTAGAGTGTGTCAGCCTGATGCTGGAGGCCGAGGAGAGTTTGGTGATCTGGTTGGTGTACCGGCCACCTAACGCACCAGCCAGTAGCCTGCTGTCCCTTCTTGAGGCCGTATCAGGCTGGGCGCTGGAGCACCCTAGGCTGATTGTCTTGGGTGACTTCAATGTCCACGCCAAGGACGCAGCCTCCGGCTGGGCTACAAACCTGGTGTCGTCCATGGCAGCACTAGGACTCTCTCAATTTATCTCAGCTCCCACGCATCAGGCCGGTCACATGCTCGATTTGATCTTTGTGGCGGGGGTGACGGTGGACCGGATTGCCATAGAGGCAGTTCCGTGGTCGGACCACCTGGCCCTGAGGGCCCGACTGAATATCCCACCCCAACCCTGTTTAGGCGGCAAGCAGATTTTTGCTCGCCCGCGGCACCTGATGGACCCTATGCAGCTCCAGATGGCCCTGCGGGATCCAAGGCCCCCTGGTGGCTCATTGGATGAGCTGGTGGAGGACTGGCATGCCCGGGTCTCCGCAGCCATCGACGAGATCGCTCTCAGGTGCCCTCTCCACACTCGTGTTAGGCAAGCGCCTTGGTATACCCAGGAGCTGTGTGAGCTGAAGCGAGAACTGAGATGGCTACAGAGACGGTGACATCAAGCCCGTGACGAGGCATCAAGAACATCCTATAGGACGCTTATGAGAGCCTATGAGATGGCAGTCAAAACGGCAAAGAGAGATTTCTTTGCGGTCATGATTGCATCTGCTAGTTCACGCCCAGCCCAATTATTTAGTACAATTCGGTCTTTGACAGCTCTGCCACAGGGCTAGGGAATTGGACATCGGCTGTGAGGCTTTTGCGAGCTTGCAGATAAAATCTTGGCACTTTGCTGGGACCTCTCCGCCACAATTGAAACAGTGAGTGAACTTGAGGCCCCTTGCTTGTCTTTGGGGCCGGGTTTAGAGTGTTTTGACTTGCTCAGTCGGGAGGAAGTTGACAGATTGCTTGTATCTGTGCGTCCAATCACTTGCGACCTTGATCCGTGCCCATCCTGGCTCATTAAAGCGGGCCACGAGGGGATTCGAGCTGCTCTGCGGGAGATTATCAACACGTCCCTCCTGGAGGGATGGTTCCACGGGGCGTTCAAGGATGCGATGGTCTGCCCCCTCTTGAAAAAGCCATCTCTGGACCCAGCCAAATTGACCAACTATCGGTCGGTGTCCAATTTGCCCTATTTGGGCAAACTTATTGAGAGGGCGGTGGCGTTGCAGCTGCAAAGCTTTCTGGATGATGCTTCTGTCCTAGATCCCTACCAGTCTGGCTTTTGCCCGGGTCATGGGACGAAGACGGTACTGGTTGCCCTGACTGACAATCTCTGTAGGCATCTGGATTGGGGTCGTGTGGCAGCACTTGTGTTGTTGGATCTGTTGGCAGTGTTTGACACAGTTGACCACCAGCTGCTGGCCCACCGCCTCGCCGACGTGGGGATACAGGGGCTTGCCCTTCAATGGTTTGCCTCTTTTCTCCAAGGTTGGGGACAGAGGGTAGTGATAGGGGATCAGTGGTCCCGGAGACAACCCCTTGAGTGTGGGGTGCCTCAGGGGACAGTGTTGTCCCCAATGTTGTTCAACATCTACATGCACCCCCTTGCCCAGATTGCCCGGAGTTGTGGGCTTGGGTGTCATCAAACCCAGCTCTAGCTGATGTTGGGCGACCAGTCAAACTCCACCCCGGATGACCTGCACCGGGCGTTACAGGCTGTGGCTGGGTGGCTCAGACTGAGCCGGCTGAAACTAAACCTGGCAAAGACGGAGGTCCTGGGCCTGAGTCGGATCGGTTCAGGGCTGGGGCTCCCTCTCCCGACCTTCAACGGGGTACCTTTGGTGCTGGTGTTGGAGGTTAGGAGTTTGGGAGTGCTCCTGGACTCCTCTCTAACAATGGAGGCCCAGGTAGCAGCCACTGCCAGGTCGGCCTTCTTCCATCTTTGGCGGGCTCGGCAATTGGCCCCCTTCTTTGGCCGCAATGACCTGGCCACGGTGATCCATGCAACAGTCACCTCAAGGTTAGACTACTGTAACGCTCTCTACTTAGGGCTGCCTTTGTCGCAAATCCGGAAGCTGCAGCTAGTGCAGAATGCTGCAGTCAGGCTGCTGATGGGTCTCTCTAGGAGGGATCATATTCAGCCTGTGCTGAAAGCGCTGCACTGGCTGCCAATAGCGTACTGGATTTGCTTCAAAGTGCTGGTGATTACCTTTAAAGCCCTGTATGGCCAGGGTCCGGCTTACCTGTGGGACCACCTTTCCCCATATGTTCCTCCAAGGGCATTTCAGTCTGGGGGCCGATATCTCCTGGAAATTCCAGGCCCCAGAGACGTGAGACTGGCTGCCACAAGAGCCAGGGCTTTTTCGGTTGTGGCTCCCACCTTGGGAAGGAGCTCCCAGTGGAGATCCGGGCCCTGCGGGAACTTGTTCAGTTCCGCAGGGCTTCCAAGATGGAGCTCTTCCACCAGGCCTTTGAGTAGGAGCCACCGCCATCACTATTCCACCATCGATAACCCTGTGCCACCGCACCATTGCCATCATTAGTTGCTGGGTGACCCTGGTGGAAAGGAGACAGGCTATTAGTATGCGGCCAGGATTAAGATCTGCCCCAGCTTGGTTTTACATGTTGATGTCGTACTGTATGATGTTATGATTTTGTTTTATACTGTTTTATACTGTTTAAACTGGCATTTATGCCCTATTGTTAGCCGCCCTGAGCTTTCGGGAGGGCGGGATATAAATCGAAATAAATAGATAAATAATAATAAACACAATTGAAATACTATAACAAGAAGCAATAGAGAGGCTGAACAGCCAATTAACATGTAACATGATGAAGATGTTCATACAAATTCATAGCAGCCAGCTTTATTCAAGGAGGGTTTTTTTTTGGGGGGGGGTTGCTAGCAGCTCGTATCCAAATTGCCATCAGGCAAAGCATCCCTAACACTCCAGCAAACTTATAATGCAGATTCACCAGAATATAACAACAGCAACACTATTGTATTCAAAGTCGTTTTTTTTAATTGACTCTGACTTCTCAGATCTGAGAAGTCCTAATTCTGATGGTATTACATTTCCAAAAAAACTAGGGAAAGATTCATACCTATCAGGATTGAGGAATGGATCTCCCAGTCATTCAAGCTTTTTGTTGTTGTTCTTAAAGTCTTTGGCCACATTTACAGTGATCCAGACAGTCAAATGCAAAACAATGTTTAGAAGACATTTAGGCTGAAATTGTAGTAAGTGGGACTTACTTCTAAGTAAGAACATAAGAACATAAGAGAAGCCAATGTTGAATCAGGCCAATGGCCCATCTAGTCCAACACTCTGTCACATGATGGCCAAAAATACCAAGTGCCATCAGGAGGTTCACAACTTTGTGAAACCAGGTGTAAAGCCAAAGCCCGAAGCCCTCCCACTGCTGCCCCCTCCAGCACCAAGAATAGAGTGCATCACCTGCCCCAGACTGAGAGTTCCTATCTATACCCTGTGGCTAATAGCCACTGATGGACTTCTGCTCCATATGTAATACCATCAGAATTAGGACTTCTCGGATCTAAAGGGAAGACACAGGAACAACTTTAAGACAGTTTATAGTTTGAATTGGGGAGAATAAGAATGAGAGTGAGTGATTTGTGAGTTGACTGATGCTAAAGCACTTACTTAGGAAGTAAGTCCCGGTGGATCCAGTGAAATTTACTCCCTAGTAAAAATGTTTGGGATTAGGTTGTACATTTTTAAAAAAAAACTGCAGGAAGTTGTGCCATGTTGAAAGGAGAAGTAGTGAATTTAGAAGAAGAGATTTTCATGCACCTGTTAACAACCGCTTAAACTGGATACACAGATACATACTGTGGTTCCTAATACAGATTTGTATTTATGTTGTGTTCTTTGAGTGTTTGGGCATCCATATATAAATACCAGATGGTCCCTGCTGCATCCAGATCTTGTATTTCCCCCCTAGTTCAATATATTCCCTTGTCTCTATCATGTGTCATGTTTACAATGTTAATATCATTAAAATAATAATAAAATATGATTATATTAAGCACACACAATGCTGGAATTAGCCTGTGCTATCTTCCTTCCTAATCTAGAAATTAGGAAATTCCATATATATTTTAAATGGCTGTTACATTTGATATATTCTTTAAAAGAATGACTGTGAAATGGTCCATTTAAAAGAATGGTGAAAATGTTGTGACTCAACAAATTGTATTTGCTTTCTCATGTAGCTGAAGAAGCTCAAATTTGACCTTTCTCTCTTTTTCTCCCTTCTCATTGTTTATTTCATTTCTTTTGATATTGAAGTTGTTATCTAAAAGTCCACCTGTGAAAAAGTATGATGCACACTGATTCACCTCGCCCTCTTGCCTTTGTCATGAATGCAAGTGGAGCTTGTTTCCATGTTTACTCCATCTATGTACACGCATATGGAGTATTCCTAAGAAATAGTCCTGACAGGTTAGCTTTGATTGATTCAGTTTCTGCGGTCAAAAACAATAATTTTAAACAAGCCTGGGAAACATTAAACTGCTTTGGTTTTGGTCCTGCTTTTCTTTCCAAGCATGGCATACTGTATACAAGTATTTGATTTTGCAAGAATCTTTCATGTTCTTTTTAAATTGATCCTGGAATACTTGACTGTTAGTAGAACTGCTGCCTTTTTCATAAGCATTTGTGTTACAAATATTTAATTACAATTCATAGAGTGCTAGGAAGTTCAGGCTAAGGTAGGATTAATTTTCTTTGATGAAAAAGCTCTAGAAATTGACATTATAGAAAGTATTTTGCTTAGAAATATACAGGATTAAAGGAAATGGTAGAAAAAACACAAGCACTAGGTGTACCCCAAACTATCATCCATGCAGTCCCTAGACCCTAAAAAGCTCTGAAGGCATCTCTTTGTGTCTGCCAAGGCTCTTCTCTAAGTATTGATTCACAATTACCATGGCTCTTCCTCCAGTCCCATAAATGCAGTCCCTGTACTTCAGTCCTAGTCTATTTCATGCTATTAGCTAGTCAAGCAAGTTGGAAGAGTTTCTGTTTCAAAGGACTGAGTCCCTCAATTAACTCACCTTCCATTCAGCCTAACAGCAGAGCGTGAGGGAAGGCAGTATTCCCACATTATGCAGTCAGTGTTAGTCAGTATGTCATTATGGGATGTAAAAAAAAGCTGAAAGTTACTGGAAATGTAGGGAGGAAGGAAGGTAGTACGACACAGGTGTTGTTAAAAACGTAGATGTTGCCCAAGCCCTCCTAGCTTCAAGTGTACAGAAGGATATCTGTAAAGCTGTCCAGCAAATATCATGCCAAACCATTTCCAAGTTTATAGAGGGAGTCTACTTTCTAAAAATCAGCTAGACAAGCTTTGTAAAGCTTTATGGGATAGATAGTTCCTGATTATCAGAAGATCAGGACTACGTGTTGCCACCTTTAAAGTTCAGGGCCTGGAGCTCCCTACCATTCTCCTTTACCTTGGAACTGTTAAGATTTGGCTTGTCTGGAAGCTCACACATGCTTATTTTAATAAAGTGAATACAGTTTCATTTTCTTGATAGCTCTTAATAATATGATGGCATCAGGTGGAGAACTTGGATGTGTTTATCTCAGATTTGGTCCCATTTAATCCAAACAGGTTTATATATGTCTGTTAATTTGAAATCTAAGTGCTCTGAAATGGCATCTACATGAGTGGAGATGGACTGAATTTTTTGTGTGATTTCTTGTACAAAACTGTGGTCATAATTTCCTCTGTCTATAATAACATTTGATAGAAATGCTGCTGTTGAAATTGGTGTCTGTTTGTCAAATTTGAGAAACTGGCCAAACAAAACAGGAAAAAATTATATTCTCAACCACACATGAAAACTAAGAGAAATGAAAAAATCATATTCAGACATCCCCATGTAATTTCACAAGTTTGTAGTAGTATGGTCATTTTAGTTACATATTTATTTACTTAATTAATTTATGCTTCACTTTTCTCTCCAATGGGGACATAACTGTGCTTACAACAATGCTATGAAGTAGGTTAGGCTGAGAATGTATAACTGGCCCAAAATTACACAGCAAGTTTCTATAGCAGAATGAGAATTCAAATCTAGACCCAGCCCTCTAACCACACTGATATTAGGGTTGAAAGTCTCTGCTATTAAACCTGAAAAACTGCAGTGCAATTAGATATCACTGTATCTCATTCTTAACATGGCTAAATCTGTAAGCTGGACCCATGAACACACAGATATTTTGACAAACCTGAAAAAGTCCCAGGATCGCAGAAAAACCTGAAATCTTTAAAAAAACAAAAAACATTGGAGGTTAAAATGCCCCAAATAATAGAGGCAGCCCCCATGGGGAGGAAATGAATGCTGTTTTAGAAGTTGCTAGGCAACCATAGTATCGCCAGCCTTCAAGCTTGGTTTCTGTTAATAAAAGGCAGGGGGAGGGACAGGGAATTTCCAGGGCTGCTTCATCTAAGGAAGACTCATTGGGGCTAGGCATGGCAGCAACCACCAGATGAGAGGGGAGAGGCTGTGGCTCAGAGGAAAAGCATCTGCTGGGCATGCAGAAGGTCCCAGGTGCAATCCCTGGCATCTCCAATTAAAAGGACCAGGCAATAGGTGATGTGAAAGACCTCCACCTGAGACCTTGGACAGTTGCTACCAGTCTGAGTACACAATACTGATCTTGATGGCCTGATGGTCTAAGGCAGCTTCATGTGTGTTCATGTTGTGATTTGCATGATTCATCCAGGCCTGGCTGCTTGCTATTGTTCAACAGCAACCATCTCACAAAAGTCAGTGCTGTTGTAGTACACAAAATTTCACATTAGGATCTGGAAAACATAGATTTGAAGGCTTCTGTGCTTATATCTGCCATGGAAAATTGCTGGATGACTTTGGGCCAGTCACACCTTCTCAGCCTAATGTACCTCAGGGTTGTTTCTGTAAGGATAAAATGGACTACAGGAGAATCGTGTGAACTGTTTTATGTCCCCATTGAGGTGAACGACAGGGTGTAAATGAAGTAAATAAATAATTAATATAGGTAAGACTAGAGGCAAATAAAAGGTAGGTTGGTGTGGGTAGGAAGGAGAGAAGGAAAAAGAGATAGGTGGGTTCCCAGGAGAAGGGAAAGAGGAAATAATGTGGGTAGGGGAATACATGAGAAAGCGTGGATTATGAGGGCTTTCATGGAATGGAAATAGGAAATAGTGGGGCAAGAGGAAAGTCCTTGTGGGTCCCCTGCTTGTAACATATATAATATACTAAAAACACAACTATCAAAACTATTTAGTTCCATTTTTATTGCTATTACCACATACTCTCAATTTGTTTTTAAAAAGTGCATGCACAGTGTGGCAAACACTACAAATACTACATTGTATTCTACATTCTAGGAGGTGGAATGGAGGGTCCCTGAAGAAAAGTAATCCTGTTAGTAAATTACACCCACATAGTTCAAAGTACTGATACATACCTTGTAATAGGTGATGGGGAAGAAAATACAGAAGAATCTGCCAGTTTTATTGAAATGAAATTAAATTTTGGTGCATTTTTGACAAATGTTCTGGTAGATTTAATGTGTACTAAATTGTCAAATGAAACTTGCAATTGATAGCTGAATGTTTTTATTCCATGAACCTTACTATCAAATTTTTCAGAGTGCTTTTTCAGATAATTTAAAAGTGTCTTAAAATTTAAATTTTAGAATTTCATCATTTTTTGCTAGGCAATAATTATGAAGTTTTGTTACATGATATGCTAATTTGTCCAAAATAAATGCCATTTTTCCTTTCTGCAAACCCACCAGTCACTGATGATCTGAAGTACACCTGTACCCAAGTGATAAAAATCACAGTCATCTTTTCTCAATGCTGTTCATGTTCTCTCCCTATTGGTTAGAGAGTGGCATGGCTCATGTGTTTGCCACCAGGGTTAGGAAAAATAAAACACTGGTGCTATCTAAGCTGGGTCATACCTCCTGTAGCTAGTTCCCAGCAGAGATGTTAGAACAGACAGCAGTGAGCTCACAAGACATGGCTCTTTGGATAGAATTACCTGCTTTATATTTTCTCCGAGTGGTAGTAAGGTAAGAAGTTAGCATTCAATTGGTCCACAAGCTAAGTTCTTCTACCAAATGGGAAAAATGGCATCTTTTTAAAATCTCTGTCATGCAACTACTGAAGTCTCTGTTAAGGAAATATAGACAACCCAAGTGCTATTTATAAAATTAACCATGGTGGGAGCAGAGCTCTTTTGGATGAATAATACAAAACGGTATTTTTTTCCAATAATGACTACATTCACCCTTTGGTGGAATGCTTTTTTTAACATGGAAACTGGCAGGAAAAATTCTGTGATGAAGAAAACATGTGTGACAAGGCCTGAGAAACTCTTTGCAACTATTTTAAATATATTATGCATAGAAATATATTGACTGTTCTTTGTTTTAAAATGCAAATCATTATGAGTATAGTCAGATATTCATGATTTGCCAAGCAGTTCAAGCTTGGCTTTAAAAAACAACAACCTTTTTTGCAGTGATAATTTCTTTTAGAAGTGAAGCAGATTTCAGAACTCCAAGTTATATTTTTTCCATAAAAAGACTCACGAAGAATCAGGAAATCAGCCCTCAACATCTTTCGCTGTGTTTAAATATGGGCTCTGGAAAGATGCTGAGTTGTCTTGGTAAACTGAAGTCTTTTGGAATGAATAGTGATTGAGCTTTTGTCGGTAGCCATGAAAAATATAATTTATTTATTTATTTATTTATTTTATCAAATGTATACCCCGCCCTCCCTGCATAGCAGGCTCAGGGCGGCTTCCAACAGGCATAAATACAATTAAAATCATACAATTATATAAAAAACACAGCATATTCTGTTCTTTATCATCCTTTCCTAGAACTCCTGGAAGGTCTAGGTTATGGCTTTCTTCAGTGAGCAATACCATTTTAAGCAGATCTTAACTTAGTATGCCACAAGATATTATACTTAGATGTCTAGGAGATGGGCACAAGATAAACCAGTCTATATCAGCAGGGAATTCAGTTGTGCCACACGTGTGAAAATAATGCAGTTTTGTGCATTTAAGGCTGCAGTCATACGTGCCTTTAGATCCGACTTAGGTGTGAATCCCTGACAGATCTAAAGGGAGCGATCAGACAGCAACATCTGGGAAGCATCCTGCAGTCAGCAACCCATGCTGCTCCACCACAGAAGCAGAGTTAAAATACAACGGGGAAAGTCTGGTAGTGAATGGGTTCCAGCAGATCACAGACAGATTTCCCCCTGTCTGATCGCTCAAGCACATTCTCAAGCCGTCAGAATGGTCTGATCAGGCCATCCCGGCTCATTGCTGTTCCCCCTCCTTCACAGTATGCACATCATAGCATACTCCATAGGGGGGCTCCAGTGCGGAGATGCGAATCCTTGTTTATGCGCATGGGAAACAAATGGTAAAAAAATAAGATGACTTAGCCAAAATTGTGTCCGATCACATGGTGACGGGCTATGCCTGCACCTACAATGGGAGGCGTGATCTTGCAACTGTGTGTCAAATTCCTTCGGAGGGAATAGCCTCGCTTCCCCTCTGCTTCAACTGGCATGTGTGACCGCAGCCTAAATTGAGATTTTCGGTCCACGACAGGTCACCATAATCACTGGAGTGGTCTGTCTGCATTTTGGGCACCAGATAAACCAGGTTTTATCAGCAGTAAATTGTTTCAAAGACACAGCAGGCAACTTCTTTGGGGGAACTGATCTTGATTGTTTGGAGGTCAGTTGAATTAACGGGAGATCTCCAGGTGCCACCTGGAGGTTGGCAGGTCTACCCTGAGATGAGCAGCCAGCTAACACTAGCGAAGATTATGTTATCAAGTCTTTTGTATCTTAACAATGGGGAAAATTTGAAGTGGTTTTTTTTAACTTGTTCAAACAAAGTAAAACAAGGAACGTACCAGGGTATTTCCTTCAATAGAATTTACACCTAAACAATTATCTTGACAGACCTTAATCCTGATATATTGGATCTGGGACTTTCTATCTGGCTACAAATAGTCTGCCTAGCCTAGATGCATTTGTCAAATATAAACAGAGAATATATATTAATTTCAGTATGTCATGCTATTTCTTGTACTGTTTTCTTAAACTCTTCCTTCACCTTATACTTATAAAGTACTTAAAGTTACAAGGTACATACACTGAATTGAACAATAAACAAACTGTTCCCCAGAGACAAGTCTCCAATCTAGAACTATCTGATGCATTAGAATGTGTAATGGAAGGAACAAGGATAAGGAATTTTGAAATCTGTATGACAGGCAGTTCCAGTCAAGTGTACCTGCTGTGTTTGATTTTGTTAAGAAATGACAAAAACAACTTAATTTTGGATCATTTGGGATGTGTTCAGACGGATCTTTTGATCTGCCATAGGAATGACTCCCTTGCGGATCAAAAATGCACGACCAGACAGAAACATCTGGGAAATATTCCGGTCCCATAGGCATCCCGTTCTGCTGCGCCTCCAATCCTGATTTAAAAAGCAGCAGTTTCAATGTAGGGTTTTCGCTTACCCGCGCAACAACTGCAGACTTTCTTCCGTCTGGTAACTCCATTAGCGCGCGATGCTCCCGTCAGCTCGGTCTGACATCAGACCGAGCCGACGGGAGCGCAATTTAAAAAAATTGAAACCCCATGTGCGCTTTAACGAGGAAACGCATTCAGCGATAAGCGCTACGAGGAATGTAATATTCATGCTTATTTCTTTTAGGGACAAGATGCTACCGCGATGGGAGATGGAGGGGGAAGGACTGTTCTAACTTGCAAAATAGTCCCTCCATTGATCATGATGGCAATGGCAAAGGGGAGGACCGGGACTTTGCTGAAAACCCTCCGCGATCGCCTCAGTTCTCCAAGGAGGCGCAGCCTTGCCTATGCGAATGTACAAAACTTTTTTTTAAAAATCCTCGGTGGATGCCGTGTAGACAAATCACGGTGGGAACAACACGCGGTGAGGCTATTTCATGGGGGGGCGTCTGGTCATGCTAGGCTGGATTAAAAAAATCGGGATAAAATTTTAGGAGGGCTCATGGCGCGATTGACTGGCCGTCTGAACGCAGCCTGTGACTCTGACACATGAAAGTGATTTGCAGTGCAACCCTATGCAGAGTTACTCCAGTCTCAGTCCATTGATTTCAGTGGATTTAGACTGGGGTAACTCTGCATAAGATCACACTGTTAATCCTTCACACTGAAATAGGTATGGAGGTAATAATCCTTGAACAATTATTTTGTGCCCTATGTGTGCTTTTCCTGTAAGGTATGCTTGCAAACCACAGGGGAATGATCATTGCCTGGCTTTGTATCTCACAATTGTATCTAGTCTGTTAACTTGCTCTTAGAATAACTGGCTGAGCAGGTCCTGGATGTATTATTGTGCATTAAAGGATTACAGCTTCAATATGCCAAAAACAAGCCATACAGAGTAGTGAAAAGAGGAAGAGTGAAGGGTTTGATATTTATGTGATTTCCCATTAGTACGGGGTATAGGAATAAATCACAAAGACCACGGACTAGCTTCAAGTTTATTTTTTAATGCAAACATGGGATTCTGCTATATATTCCTTTAAAAAACTTGCCACCTGTTTGATTCATTGTGCTAGTGGCACCATCCCTATTTTCATCTTATTGGTGGTTTGATGCAAAAGGAAACAGAAGGAAAAAGAACTGCCAGATGCAAAGGAGTGTCAAAGAGGAAGTGTCAGTGTATTTGGCTGAAATCCTAAGAACCTTTTCTGGATGTAAGCCACATGGAGTCTTCCTTCTTGGATCGCTCCCATTGTGATGTATGCATCGGTGTATAGTTTTAAGCGACCCCTCAAAAGTTAGGGTCTGTTTTCCCCTCAAGCCTTGTATGGAGGGGGCCTCTGCTAGGTCTCATTCTTGGTGTTGGCTGCTGTCTCCCAGTGTGTGTGTCAGTGTTCCTTATCTGCAAATTTTCTCTCCCAGTTGGAAGCAATGAAGAGACCTGTTACTGAAGCTACCAGAGTCTCTTGTGTGCAGGATACAAAGCGAAAGGGTGATCTGGAAACAGGATAAGTAAGCTCACCCTACCTACCTTGTCTCAGAGAATGCTGCACACCTGGTGAAATGCCCCTCTTTGGCTTAAAAAAAAAAGGAAGTGCAGTGGATAACTGCACAAAAATATTAAACTGAATCCATTATGTAAGTTAGGATTGAAGGTGGGCTTTGGGTCTGATACAGCTGTAGGCTATGGTGTTATAACTTGACTTTGTTGCTTACTGATTTAATGATAAAGTGGGAATGACCAGGGCTTAACAGAGATATTGGCTTCTTATCTCACTACACATGATAAGTCACTCAATTCTCACTTACACTCAGTAATTAAATTTCGTTGGTCTTAAAGGTACCACTGGACTCAAACTTAGTACTCACACCTGTTGTTAACTCCTTTATTATCTGTATACCAATTTGCTGCTACTTACTTGCAGTGTTCCCTCTAAGCTGAGTTAGTGTGAGCTAGCTCACAGTTTTTTTAACCTCCAGCTCACACATTTTTGTCTTAGCTCAGGAAGGATGGCTCCAGAGCAAACTAATTTATGCAGTAGACAAATTGTTCACTTACAACTTTAATGCCAGTAGCTCACAAAGCAGAATTTTTGCTCACAAGACTTCACAGTCTAGAGGGAGCATTGTTTACATGTCTTATCAAATGTGTTATTCCAGTCTTTGCTGTATTTATTGCTCAGTTACTTATGCATCTTGACTCTAAATAGCTCTTCCTGGCAACTAACACCCCCTACATATATGTAATATTTGAGGAAATCTGTTCCAATGTATCTGAAGGAGTGTGCATCTATACATGCTAAGTCTCTCAGTTCTTGCTTATACCCAGAACTGATCTTTGTTGGTCTTGAAGGGGTCACTGGATTCAAACTGTTCTCACATCTGTTTGTTAACTCTTTATTTGTATGCTAATTTACTGCCATTCACAGATCTTAAGGTAAAGGTAAAGGTAAAGGTTCCCTTGCTCGAAAGCCAGTCGAATCCGACTCTAGGGTTGCGGTGCTCATCTCCGTTTCAAAGCCGAAGAGCCAGCGCTGTCCGAAGACGTTTCCGTGGTCATGTGGCCGGCATGACTAAACACCAAGGTGCACGGAACGCTGTTACCTTCCCACCGAAGTGGTACCTATTTATCTACTTGCAATTTCTTGCTTTCGAACTGCTAGGTTGGCAGGAGCTGGAACTAGAGACAGGAGCTCACCCTGTCATGCGGCACCCGGGTCTCGAACTGCTGAACTACTGACCTTCCAGAGCCTGCAGTTCAGCGTCTTAACCACTTGAGCCACCGCAGAGGTCCCTCACAGATCTTAACAAGCACCTTAATCCAATCTAAGCTATAATCGCCCAGTTACTTAGGCATTTTGATTCTCACTAGCCCTTCCTGGCAACTAACTCCTCCCCCACCTCTCTCGTCCTATATGTAATGGTTGAGGAAATTCTGTTTCACTGTATCTAAAGAAGTGTGCTTAGACACAAAAACTTATACCTTGAATAAAACTTTGTTGGTCATAAAGATGCCACTGGACTCAAACTTAGTTCTGCTGCTTCAGACCAAAACGGCCTACCTGCCTGAGTCTGTTTGCTGGATGGTAAATAAGTGAGTGGTGGGAGCCTGTCAAGTTGTAGAATGTTGATGCCCAGTAAGGCTAGCCATGTTAGCCTGTTGTGGCAAAAACAGAGTCCTGTGGCATAAATTTACTATAGCAAAAGTTAGGTTTTAATAGAAATTTGTCAAATATATAAAGTGTTCTTCTAAACTGTATACACCTGGGGAGATAAGTTTAATACAGTGGAAATATCAGAGAGTGTCACGTTTTTATGAAGAATGCAAATGAATGCAAGATCCACAGTGCAGTTGACTTAGTCCATCCTCTACTTAGGATGGCACTATCGACTAGATAATTCCATTTTGGAAGTTGCAATCCTAGTGTGGCATTTGGATAACCAAAGAACCTTTTGTTCATTAATAAGCATGCTCAACTCTACCTCCAGCTTCAAACAATTCTACTGTCGGCCTCTTTAAACACAGCTTGACTCATATAGCTGGAATTTGGTCCAGTAATGACTTGTAAGTACAGAGCTGATGCTAACATAGAGATGTTCCTTCTAGGTGCAACATTTTCATAATTAGCTTTTTGCTCAAAATACGTTCCCACATCTATGACGTTATTTGGACGTTACTTAAACAGTCTTAAAATACCTGCATGAAAACCACTATGCACCAGGGCTTTCAGTTGCAGTGTAATATCAGATCTGAGTACTGTAGTCAGTATATTTTGACTTTTGGCAGGTTAGTTTTTTTTATTTAACTTTTTAGATAACTGCTATTTATATCAATAAATATTGTCAATTTATTTTACTAATGTTCAATATGGAAGAATAGTTATTGAAGGATATTTGCTTTTTAATCTGAAGTAAGAGATTTACTAGCAGTTTTTTTTCATTTCCTAGTTTGAAAGACAATACTATTTTTATTAATGTTATATACTATTCCATTATATGTATGCCAAGCCCTTCTGTTTTTAATAGCTAGTACTGTGTTGTTCCTGTTTCAGGCTTTTCTTGGCATATGTAGTTTTTTTTTTAATAGTTCAGTGTTGCCCTCTTGTGGCGAATACTGCTTCCAAACTGATAAATTCAGGTGGGTAGCTGTGTTGGTCTGAAGCAGCAGAACATAGTTTGAGTCCAGTGGTACCTTTAAGGCCAACAAAGTTTTATTCAAGATATGAGCTTTCGTATGCACGCATTGTACCTGAGGAGGTATGCATGCACACGAAAGCTCATACCTTGAATAAAACTTTGTTGGTCTTAAAGGTGCCACTGGATTCAAACTTTGTTCTGCTGTTTCCAAACTGGAATGCCTTTTTTTTTTTTTTTTGAGATTTCACATGATGGTTTCCCCCATTCTCAATATGCTTTTTTCCAAACTTGCTTTGCATTCTTTCTGATAAGTTCAGAGTATTCCAAGCATGTTAGCATGTGGTCTATACACTTTTTCCTGCAGTGCATAGTAACATTGCTACCGTTTCCTCTTTTTTTTCATGCTGTGCCACTGGAAGTCTTTTTGATAGCTTTAAAGAAACTGGAAAACAGTAATTGCTATAGTTTTATAGCACTATAGCAACCTGTTGGCATATATCTATTTCCATTTCAAATGTTAATAAAACAGTTATGTGCTATAGCTCATCTGTGAAGAAATAAAATGGGTGGCAAGTCCTCATGGCAACTGTGACAGCCATACCCTCAAAATCCAATGCAGAGTCATCATGGAACACATATGGAAGAGAAAAGACAGCAAAAAGATGGAAGAAAGTATGTAGCAAACTCCCACACGTGGAAAACCCATTCACCAGTGTGCATGGTCCTACATTCACAGTGGCAATGATAGAAATGTGTAGAATCTTTGCTGGGCAGAAGCAGCCTTAAACAAGAAAGATAACTGTCATTTAACCTAACAAATATATTGAATTGTTCCTTCTATAGCTAATGCTAAAAAAGGCCGGTCAAGATCGCAAGCAGATCCAGTAACCACCCCAGGTAAGACCATAGCTGCCTCTCTTCTTCTCCTTCTTGTTATTTTAAGTTTTAAAAAGACAACGATTAGAAAAATGGGGAGGGCATTTTTGCTTGAAGACTCTTTTTCAACTCTTCTGTGGCATTTTGGGGAGCATTGAAAAGAAACTCATGTTATTTTTTCCCCATTTGGAATGACTGAAATGCTTTAAAGACATGATTCTACTTGCTTAGTTTTGTCAGACTGGTAGGGAATTTGGGGGGTGGGGACAAGGTATTCAGCATCCCACCAATGTACGTCACTTCTAGTGCAAAATGGGAAATGATGCCATTGCATTGGTGTGATGGTCTACTCTAGGATTCACCCAAAAGTCTATGGCTAGACCATTGCCCCAACATGATGATGTTGTTTCCAGTTCTTCACTGAAAGTGATGTTGCACATTGGTGCTATGTCAAATTGTCTCCCATAACCTTACTGAGCAGCAGTGGAGGGAACTGAAGGCTCAGGATGCCCCCTCCCAAAGAAGCTCTTGTTAGTTTTTCCCTTTGTGCTAATTGAAATGGTTTAGGACATGGCTTACTCACTCAAAGTGTGGAACGCAAAAATTATCTTAGACAATCTACAACATTAGATAATGATAATTCCTATGAATATTGTAGATGTATACAACACATTTTCAAGGATATATTTATTGTTTACATGTGAATAATGTTGGCAACACCTAATATGCTACAATGTGTTGATAATATATTATTAGCGTTGCCAGTCCCCAGGTCGGAGTGGGGGATCCCCCGATTTCATGGGCTCCTGCCCGCCACCAGCCATCTGGCAGGGAAAACCCCACCCCAACAGTCATAACCCCACGCGACGTCCCCAACATGATGACATCATGAGGAAGTAACATCATCACACTGAGGTGTTGTACAGCGAAGCTCTGGCTTTTGGGCAAAACTCTATGGTATGTGACCAATTTTACCATAGAGTTTGCCCCCAGACCAGAGTGTCACTGCACAACATCCCTGGTCCCCTACTCCCCAAAAGCTCCCTCCCAACCTCTGCTGGCATGAGGTAAAGACCTGGCAACCCTATATGTTACTGAAGAGCTCGACTTTTCAGTATTATAAAGTTTAATCCAAACAGGCTGGTAGCTCAATTGTAGTTGTATGAATCTGTTTCTATCCAAATAATATATTCTCTTTTCTCTACTACAAAATTTGTTTTAATTTCAACTTTTTTGGGGTCACTGCTTTTTCCATCTGATCTATGGGAAGAGTTCAATGGTTACTTTTTCTAGTTTATTAAACATAGATAAATGATCTATGAGGCTACCATTGCATGTCAGGTGAGGAGACACAAAGCAAAACAGTAGTGGGGAAATCACTGCTACTTGACAGCCAAACACAACAGACTTTCTTTATAGACATGAGTAGAGTTCCTGCTTTGGTGAAATTCTTCCTGAACTGCACAGAAGGGCTTATGGTAGTCTAGTGGAAGTGTTTTTCCTTTGAAAAGCAAGTCCATGTGTGGTGTCACAGCCTGTTTATAAACACTTCACAGTTTTAAAAGACATTTGCCCTGATGCTTGGAGTAGAGGCTGCTACTTAAGAAAAATGTCTAAAGACTTTTAGTGCTCACAAAATGAGTTTTGTGGCTCTTTGGACAGAGATAAACCAGTAGCTGGCAGAAGCTGTTTAAAAACTTGGATGGAATATTTCAAAATGAAGTGAATCTTGCGGCTCCTTAAAGAATAACAAAACTTTTATTCTAGCATAAGCTTTCATGGACTAGCCGTGCTTCTTCAGATGCTATGACTTTGTATTAATTTTGTGAAAACATCCAGAAGAGTCAAGGAGTCATGAAATGCAGGAAGTAGATATGAAATGTAATTATGTAATATTCAAGATCTAATTAAGAAAAATGCAGAAACCATTCACTGTGCTAACCTAGTTAAGACCTGTAATGGGTGGGATATCACAAGTTTTGTTAAGGTAGTCACAGTTTTAAATAAATTCCTAAATCCTACCTCAGCTGGGGGAGAGATAACATGGGACCTTTGAATGGAAAACACAAACACTGTCAATTTGCAGCCAACTTATGGCAACCCTGTAGGGTTTTCCAGGCAAGAGATGAACAGTGGTGATTTGCCACTGCCTGCCTCTGTATGGTACTCTAGACTTCCTGGGTCTCCCATCTAAGGACTAACTAGGGCTGCCCGACTTAACTTTCAAGATCTGACAAGACCAGGCTAGCCTGGCCTACCCAGGTCAGGGCAACCTTTGAATAAAAGGATTCAGATTAAAATGACTATCTTAATAAATCATGTGATTACCTACATGATTAGAGACTTGTATTTATTTTTCCCCTGATTACATTTCATTCTGTTTTACTTGTGTTTCTTGACCATGCCAGATTTTATTTAGACCTCCTACAAGAAAAATGATTGCAAAATGAGTGCCTGCTTATAGCATCTGAGGAAGTAGACTCTAGTCCAGCAAAGCTTATGCTGGAGTAAAATTTTATTAGTCTGTAAAAGTGCCAGAAGATGCCTTTTTATTTTCATTGTAACAAGCTATCCCTTTAGAAAATCCAGTCATTTCTGAGTATATAGCTTCTTATACTTCTCATTTTATTTGCATTTTAAAAATTATTTATTTCTTTACAGCGGATTCATCCATTGTCACTTTTCTCACCTACCCCAACAGTGCTACAGGCAAGACTTCATAAATATTTATCATACATAGTGGGTTTATTTTTAAATTATTTTCCCCTCTTCATTTTGCCATTTATATTACTTTTTATGCTTTTTCTTGCTTTTGATTCATCTTCATTTGAAGCGATGCTTTTTGCAGGTGAGGATTTACAAAGAAAATGATATGTATATAAACTACGTGTACCTGGTCGCTTTTAGTTTTAATAAAAGCTTTAATAAAAGCCAAAACAATTTTATACAAATTCAAATATAGAAAGTATTTGATTCTGTTTAGATAAAGACACCTGTGGTCTAAATGGACAATATCTATAGTGTGTTAGTTAAATACGGAATTTCTCAAACTGTGGGCCAAACTAGACATGATGGTGTCCTGGTGGCTGTCACAAGGATGCCACCACCTTTTAAAAATCTCTTTAAAATGCTGCAGTGTGGCAGATCGAGGCATTCCCCCTACAATATCAAATGCTGAAATGGCCACCCCCACCCACAGCTGTTTCGGCACTTGAAAAGGTGTGTGTGTGGGAACAATAGTGCTGTGCTCTGGCCCAGTCAGGGAATGACAAACTTTTGGGATGCATTGCTTTGTTCCAAATAGGAAGGCTTTGCCCCATGTAATAATTTGTATCCTGGCATCCAACCATTGAGAGTTACGAGAGAAAAACAGCTGCAATATGGCCAGATCTGTGGTTAGTATATTAGTCTTTCCCCCCTACCCTTTGCAACCTCAGTCCCCAACTATGAGTGTTATTTGCCCCAGTGAGGAAAAGTTACAGGTAACCATGCAGTGGATGTTTCCTCTGCGAATCAAATATAGACAAGGCTTACTAAATGCATGCTGTCTGGCCCTCCCATCTATCCATGGGCCTGGGCTGGTGGGAAAAAGAAGGATGACAGAGATGACATTGTGTGGTGAGTCTATGATACTTCCAGGCAAAAATCCAGATATGACATCAGGGTGTCAGGCAACACTCCAGAATCCCCCCCCCCCAATTTTATGATAAATCCAGGAGCATTGCATAATGCATAATGATGTCACATCTGGGGTTTTGCCCAGAAGTGATGTTGATGCATTGCATGACATAATTTCCACCCCTTGCCCTACCTCCAAGGTTTTTTGGAAGCTAGGCAACCCTGCTCCTGATAGAAAAAGATTGCCCAAATGGTCCATGGCTAGGGATGCTTAGACCTCTCTGCACTACAGCCCAGTTCCCCGGGCCAGTTTACCTTTAACAGCAGTCTCTTAGTCCCATAACTCAGGTGTGCCTGGGCTTTTGTTCTTTTTCTTAAGCTATGTTAAACTTATGATTATTACATTGTGAACAATTTTTTCTGTTTGTAGTTCAGCCAACTTTTTTGTTTGCAGCCTGAACGCTGGTGTTACTTATTTTTATTACTTTCAGGTTGTATCAACTCTTCCACTGGCTTTTGAGCATTGTGTTTTTTAATGTCAGATTTATGTCCATTTATTCTTTTGCATAGGGACTGATCTGTTTGTCTGACATTGAAAGTGAAAGGGCACTGCTGACATTTGATGCCATTATATTATATTATTGATCGCATCATTATATTATAATATATAATTGATATATTATATTATATTATATTATATTATATTATATTATATTATATTATATTATATTATATTATATTATATTATATTATATTATATTATATTATATTATTGATGTTACTATTTTAAAATACAAACTTCCTTTATAAGTGTTTAAATTGAACTAATGCTTTCTTGCAGGAATGGAATTTCCAGAAAATAATGTATGTAACTTAGCAGCCCTGTGTAAAGACTCAAGTTAGTGTCTTTTCCTTATTCATTTTCATTGTAGCTTGTAGGAAGATTTTTGAAGATGAAATAATATTTCTTGAGCAACTGTTGAATTAAAAAAATTATATAGCGGGGCAATATTTATTTAGATACATAAGATCACTAATAACATGTTATGTAGCAGGGTGTGAGCTTTCATGAGTCACTGTTCACTTCTTCAGATACAGCTAGAATGGGAGTCCATCTGTCCTATTTATTGGAAAGTGGAGTGATTTCAGATGGTGAATGACAATAGCAGGCGTGATTAGATTTAGGTGAGATATGCAGGGAGGTAACAGGCATGGAGAAATCAGAATGGGTAATGAGACAGGAAACCTATGTCTCAAATCAATCCAGGCAGATGCATTGTCTTGAGCTTCATTATCAATTACAATTCAGCAGTCTCTCTTTCTAATCTCCCTTTGAAATTCCTTTGTAAGAGAACTGCTACTTTTAGGTCAATAACTGAATGTCCTGGAAAGTTAAAATGTCCCCCCACTGGTTTTTTTAATGTTATAGTTCCTAATGTCAGACTTATGTCCATTAATTCTTTGTCTAAAGAACTCACCTGTTTGTAAAATGTAGAAGGTGGAAGGGCATTGTTGACACATGCTGGCATAAATCACATTAGATGATGAGCAGGAATATGAACCTGAGATGATATGGCTGATGTTGCTGGGTCCACTGATGGTGTTGCTAGGATCTATATGAGAGCAAAGTTGGCATCTTGGTTTGTTACAGGCCTTGGTACCAGAGTCCATGTTATTGCTAAATAGTTTTCATTGTGGGTGAGAAGTTGTTTTAAGTTAGCATGCTGTTGGTAAGGAAGAAAAGGTCACACCCCCCAGTGCCTGTGTAAGGGAGGTTGTGGGTCATTAATAATGCATTGAACTGCCTTGAGTTGTGAGTTGTAGGTGACTGTGTTTTTAGAAATTTATTTATTTCAAAAAATGAATAAACTCTAAATTTAGCAACTAAATAGAATTGGAAGGGAGGGAAAAAATGTCAATTCATATTTGGTTCCTGCCACTGCAGGGAGATAACTGTCATACATCTTGTATGAATATGCTTAATCTGGTGTCTTCATGTACTGCTGTGTTCATATTGTATACAGTAACTGTTCCCCACTTTAATTTAGCTCTGATTTTATGTACTTCAAGTGTAAGCCTGCTGCATTCTTCCTTCTTATGAATTGTGGAATCCTTGTTTACTTTTCCTGACATTAGTCTTGCCTTGTGGTGCCCTTTTAGATATATAGTACAGATTACTCAAAATGCTCTTTGTCACACTGACTTCATGAATAGGTCATCCTTTGTAAATTACTGCTTCCTGAATTAGGAAAACGTGTTTCATTTTTGAAGATGAGGGCTGTATCAAATAATTTTATGGAGCCCCAAAAGTTGCTTATGTACAAAGAACACAGGATCAAACAAGCATCACATAAGGAAGCTGACAGGGGCATCCTAAGCAGAGCTACATCTTTCCAAGCCCATCTGTCAATTGGTGTATATGGGGGTAACACTGCTTAGAATGGCTCTGCAAAGGCCATAAACAGAACAAAGAGTTTCTTTTGCTATATCAGGACATTTTTTTAAATTAATGTGATTGTGTTTCCTTTTCAGTCTTCTACACAGGAACTATGAGATTTCAGACCAGTGAAAACAACACAGATGATTCATTTAAACTAAAAGTGGTAAGACTTTTTATTGTGAGAAATTATTTTGTTGTCTTGTTTTGGTTGTATTCTCTGTGTTATAATTAAATCCTGTTGGAAGCTAGGTATTGTAAAATAGAATTATAAAAGAAGGGTTAAAGGGTGCCACCTTATGGTGCTGTTTACTAACTGATGTACCCTTTCATGAAAAGTATGTTTAAACAAGGAAGGAGTCATCAGGAAGGTTTCTTGGAACATTTTAAGTCATTTGAAAGAATGATAGCTGACATTAATTTGGGGGCAGGCAAGCAGGCAGTGATTGGGAGTGGAAATTTATTATTAATTACCTCTTGTTACTTACTGCTTTCATTTCTTTCTCCTCCCACTGCTACTACCTGCTTTGCCATCACCCTTATTCCCTGTTTCTACTCATAGTATTTGCTGTACTTTTTATGCTAGCGTATCATATTTTTTTGCTATAAGAAGGCCAGGTATACATTTTTATAATATTCAGTATGTATTCCTTGATGTCATATTTGTAATATATTGAAAAAAATATAATTTATTAATTGGCTCTTTCTTTCCCTAGCACTTTTCTAGAGACAATACCAGTGAGGTTACAAAGCTCCAGATGCCATTTATTCAGCCCTCTTTGCAGGATCTAAAGTAAGAATTTTTGTAGCTTATTATTATTTGTAGTTTATTATTATCCTTTGCATCATTTTGAAATAGGGTTGCCAGGTCCCCTCAGCTTGCCAGTGAGGGGCTTTGGGGAGCATTCCAGGAGGAGGCAGTGAAGTCCCTAACATGATGATGTCATGTATATGTGATGTCATCACATTGGGGATGCAGCTGCTGCCGGTGTCCACTTCGAACTCCAAGTAGTGGCTGCTTACAAGAAGCATTAGAAGGGACTTACCTGAGCTGCCAAACCCTCCTGCAGACCCCTGACAAACTCCCTGCTTGCTCTGCTTGCCACCACCGAGAATGCTGCTGCCACCGCTGGCCCACAATGGAGCTCCAGGACCAGCCCTGCCCCCACAACACCTCACTCTAACAAGCCCTCATGCAGGCCCCCAACAACCCCACCACTCACCCCACTCACTGCTGTGAATGCCACTGGCTTGTGACAGAGCGTCAGACCCAGCCCTGCTGCTGCAACACCTCACACCTCCAGAAACCAGCACCCTGTCTCCCAGGGTCCCACAGAGCTTGCCCTGGTTACCAAAAGGGATACAGGGCAAGTCTCTTGAGACTTTGAGGTAGGAGCCCATCATGAGCATGCCGGTTCGGGCCAGGGAGAGGGAACAAGGGGGAGAAAAGGGGAGAACTTTGGACCTAGGCAAGGCACTTACCTAGGGCCATAGCCAGAGCCTCAGGCGAAGGGGGGAGGAAGATGCCTACCCCAGACACATACATGCTCAATGGGGAAGGAAGCTGAATGCAGACATGCCCCTTTCCAACAAGGCAGGCAGATACTCACAGAAGGCACAGGGGAGGAACAAGGGGGTGGATTTAAGAGGCAGCAGGGGAAGACCTATGGGCAAAGAGGAGGGTCCTTTAAATCTCACATCTGGCTGGCGGTGGGCAAGAGCTCTCAAAATCGGGGGCTCCCCCACCCCTACCTGGGGACTGGCATCCCTATTTTGAAATCAGCTGTTTCCTTTCTAACCATATACACGTTTCCTCAATATTAATATAAATTAGACGGAGGTATAATTTTAGGATTGGACTGGATTCCAACTATATGCCTTGTAGGTAGAAAGTATTTCTGCTAGTGGACAAGGGAGGACAATTTGCCCCTCCTGCTTTGCTCCCATCATTTTGTGGGACACAACAGGATTTAGCAGGAGTGGGGTGGTTGCTGTTACAAGTGATGCCCTCCTTGCACTGAATCTGTATGAAATAGTATTGGGAAACTGAATTATTAAAACATTTGCTTGCTTGATAAAAGATTAATTGAAATTTTTCTCCAAAGGCAGTAAAGAATGGTAAGCAATATAAGAATTGTAAGCAACTATGTGGCTTCACTTCTTAGTGATACCTTAATATGCACAGGTCATATTATTTGCAGCTACTTCAACTTAAAACATTACTGTTTTAGCTGCACTACCACAACAAGTGTCTTCCACAAAGAGAAGGGTTTTTGTGGTTTCTCTGTTGCTGGTGCAGTTGTGTATTAAGCACAGCAGCAACAGGGCTTCCATTTGGCAGGTTCCCTGCAGTTTCCCTGCCCCAATCCCCAGAGGCATCACGCTCCTCATGCCATCAGAACATTTGCAATTTTTAAATAAAATTGGCACAAGAATATCATTGTATTGATACACTGTTGTTGTATCAATAAGATAAGTGTAGTTGGTTCTTTGAATTCCTAGCTTTCTTTTTTAAAGTAAGTCAGTAGCCCTTTTCCTTGCAAAGATATGCCCTTTTCCCTGTATGCCTGCAAAGGAAGAAGCTAGAGACTTGTTTTTTAAAAAAAATGCAAAAGCTGAGAATTCAGAGAATCTGTTACACCTATTGTTACCATGATGTATCACTATAACAATATTCTAGTGCTGATTTTTTAAAAAAAGTTCCCTTTGTGGTGGGGAGGAAGTGGCTGGCTGCTGTGTTGACATGGTCAGAAAAAACGGCTGCCATGTGGGCCTGAAGATCTGAATCTTCCCACCCACACAGCAGCCATTCAAGCTTTACTGCAATATTTAAAAACTCCAGAGCAAAATAGGATTGAGAAAAATTGTAGAAAAGTTAGGAAACTCCCCAGAAATGCACAAATGCACCATGCTTTCCAAAAACATTGAACTTGGGGCAGATAACCCACATGGAAGACACCAGAGACTTGCAGTCCAGTGTAGCTAATGCAGCAAGTTATACCAGGAAGGCATTGCACAGCTTGAATGGCAGATTTGTCTCCTCTCTTGCTCTGCCCTTATTATTGTACAACAATGTGACACAGGGCCCACTGCAGTAGGCGTAAAAGCACCGTGGGACATTGTGAGGGACACTTTCTTATACAGATGCAAGCATATGAGCACTATTATCTTTGGAAGTGTTGCCAGGTCTCCTCGTTCCTCCAGCAGGGGAATTTGGGGGGCATTCCAAGGGTGGGCAGGGATGTTATGGAACATCCCCAATGTGATGACATCACCTGGAAGTGACATCATTGCACTGAGGATGTCGTGCGGGGGACGCTCTGGTATTTGGGTGAAACTATGTTTTTTCGTCCTTAAAACTGTAGAGTTGGCCCAAATACCAGAGCATCCCTGTGTGACGTCTCCAATTCAATGACATAACTTCTGGGCAACATCATTGCATTGGGGACATCACACAGTGACGTCCATGTTTAGGGGAGGTGTTTCCCCTGCCTGCCAGTTGGTCCACTGGGGATTTTCTGCCCAGACCTGGGCTCTGGCAACACTAATCTTTGGGTTACTGCTGCATTGGCTCAGGGGGCAGTTTGCTAATGAAAATCAAATACAGAATTTCTGTTTATGCTTTTTTGTTTTAGAATTTCAGATTTCAACAGTACACTTCAGAGATTAAGCGAGGTAAGTTTTGGGGATGGCTGCATTTAATTATGGATTCTCAGAAATAAACTTAATTTTGGATTATTAAATACACATTTTAATGATTAAATAATTATATTTAAATTTTATTTTCTTGTAGTTATCTTTCATGCAATGTGGTGCAGAAAACCAAAGGTTTGTTCTTTTCAAAAATATTTGCACTTATCTTTATGTTTCAGTACCTCGTCTGTATGTATTAAAAGATCTATTTCAGATTTACTTATTTAAAATGGGTAACCATGTTAGTCCGTCTGTAGCAGTAAAAAAGAGCCCAGTAGCACCTTAAAGGCTAACAAGATTTGTGGCAGGGTATGAGCTTTTGTGAGTCACTGCTCACTTCTTCAGATACTGCTTGAATGTGAATCCATCTGTCCTTATATCTTGGAGAATGAAGTGATTTCAGATACCAAATGACAATAATAAGCAAATGACAATAGCAGGTGAATGACAATAGTAAGCGCGATCAGATTAGGTGTGATAAGCAGAGAAATCAGCATTGGTAATGAGACAGGAAACCTGTAGCTGATAATGAAGCTCAAGATGATGCATCCTCCTGGGCTGAATCAAGACTTAAGTTTCCTATTTCATTACCTATGGTAATTTCATTACCCCAGAGCTAATGACTTGCATGAATGTATTCTTTAAGCTGGTTTTCCTTCATTCATTAGTGCTTGTTCTAGTAAGTAGCAGTTCAGTTTGCTATGTGCCTGTCTAACTGATCAAGCAGAGCAGATGTTAAGATCTGCAACATTTAAGAAGGTGATATGGACATGATAGTATTTATATGTGAATCATAAACACCCGTTCAGTGAGATTTACATTTATTTTTCCCCATTATAGTACATCAGATTGCAGTTTCATTGTAAAGCTGGGCAGAAGAATGAACATAAGCAGGGTACTGGCATATTTACAAGACAAAGCATTTGTTGGCCCTATCAGTAAGTAGTCCTTGAATATTCAGCATGTATCTCTTGAATCACCAATGCAACGAACATGAAATTGAGCAAACTTCAGAGGAAGGCATAAGACAGGAGGGCCTGGTGTGATTTGGTCCATGGGATCGCGAAGAGTCGGACTTGACTGTGCGGCTGAACAACAACAAAATCTCTTGATTAGCCAAGGACATAAGTCTTCTCTGCATCCAAATTTCAGTACTTTACACTATGAGTTCAAACAGAAGATGACATTGGTAGCTCTAAGGCAATAAAAAGCCCTCAAGAATCAACACATTTAGAATTTTTTAACTTGGGTTGGCATGCCAGCATCTTGGTCACCTTACCATTTTAGTTATACATAACATTAAAGTGCAAAAGATATCAGTAATGTCTGTCCATTTACAAATGGTGTTACTCTATTTAGTTTGTTGTGGGTCTTTCATTTGAAGTTTCATCTACCCAAACAGTGATGGTGCATTTGGGGTGGCAATGCTACACTGCTTTTACTGCTGTCACTGATCCTGTGGGAAGAAAAGAAGCCAATGCTCTTAGCGATAAGCAAGGCTAAGTAACATTGCAGGAAGAGACACTGTCTGTGACTGCACAGTGTAGGCACTGCAATACCATGTTTGGTGAGTGGACAGCAGCACCCAGTGCCGGCCAATAATGTAGTTAGCTTGCACTAGGCAATACAAGGGATCAACTGGTCCCTTTTTCAGTAAGCACGTAGGTTCTCTTTTCATAGTCAGTAGTTGAATTCCATTCCCACTGTTATTCTACAGTTGCCATAATGGACATAAATCTTAACTAAAATTATGCATTTCATGTGATTTCCATGGAGTTTAATGACATAATGATAGTGTCATATTTTGCACGCTGAGGATAACTATGTGGAAAACAATGCTAGTGGGTGGGTCATGTGTAATAATCTCTGCTAGTAGGCAAATTAATATGATGTTCATTTACATTTCTTCTCATGTTTAATCTACAGAGCTCTGCTGCTGTTCAACTTCACAACTTTCTTCTTGTCCCTCAACTGTCAAAGAGCTGCAACAACTGCAATGGTAAGTATAAAAATAAAGCAGCTTAATTTGGGGAGTTGGGGTGTACTCAGGCTGGGGGGATTGTTATTTCAAGGCAGTTGTGTAATACAGTTCTCTAAGCATTTGGGTTGTACAAGTGTACAGCCTGATCTCCTGTATGGTTTTAGTCTGCAGAGGAGAGACAAGCACTTGCTAAAACGAAGCTGGAGTGTAGTGTGTCATACCTTCTTTCCCCCAGGCCCTTTCTGTGAGTAAAAGGCAGGGGGAGGGGGCAGGGACCTTTCCAGGGCTGCTGTGGCCTTTGAAGGAGGACTCATCCATGCCTGACAGCAATTACTGGATAACTGGATACCACCCAACTTGCATGACTCAACTAGGTCTGGCTGCTTGCTACTGTTCAACAGCAGCCACCCAATGAAAGCCAGTGTGGGATAGCAGTTAGAGCTTCGGAGTGGGGTCTGGGAGACCCAGGTTCAAATCCCCATTGTGCTGTGGAAGCTGACTGAGTGATTTTGTCACGTATTTTCAGCCTGACCTACCTCATAGGGTTGCTGTGAGGATAAAAAGGAAGAGAGGAGAATAATGTAAGTTGCTTTGATCCTCACTGTGGAAAAAGGTGGGGTATAAATGAAGTAAATAAATTTAAAAATATAGCTGAAGATGGGAGGCAGATAAAAGGTAGGTTGATGAATGGCTGAGAAGGGCAGAGTGAGGCAGGGAAAGGGAAGAGGATATGGCGGTTGCCAGGAAATACAGGGTAAAGTGAGATGCCCCTCTGCAAGTTATTGCGGATTCCTTACCGTGCAAGTGGGCCTGGTCCAGCAGCCAGCACCACACAACAGGGCCATTGTTTCCCCAGACACAGCCTGTGGGGGGAGAGGGAAAGCTGAAGATGGGGGGCACAGATAAAGGTAGGTTGGCTGTAGGGTGGGAAGGAGAGAAGGAAGCAGGAAAAGGGGAGGGGCTGTGGAGGCTTTCAGAAAAGGGAAGGAGAAAACAGTGCGGGAAGGGGAAATGAGATACCCTTGTGGGTCTTCTGATTGTTTCAATATAATTTCTTTATCTGATTTCTTGTCTTCATACACCATCAAGTAATTTATCACCGGTTCATCAAACTTTGTAGGGATTTATGAAAGAGATCTGAAATCTGGGTAGGTGCCGAAGTGCAATATTTTTGCACATTAGGGAGGCCTTGCAAACTGATGTGTTAGTACAGACCTATATTGTGATCAGGCTGTTTGTGACAATAGGAGCTGGGAGACATCTCTCTGAGTGCCTCTTTTCCTCTCAAGTCTTATCACATGTTGTCTGAGTACTAATCCTGAAGCAAGGGTTTCTCATAACACAATTATCAAGATATTTGATATTCAGTGAGTATTTTTTATTTTATTTAAAATAATGATGTCCTACTTTTCTTCCCAACGGAGACACCAAGCGGCTTGCAACATTATTCCGTCATTCATTTTATCCCTGCAACAACCTTGTGAGGTTTATTGGGCTCTGAGAGGGTGACTGGCCTACTTTCCCTCATGCGGTTCCTGAAAGTCCGCTGACATGTAGGATTACCAGTGAGCTTCCATGACAGAACAAGGATTCAAACCTGGGTCTCGCAGATCCTAATCTGACATCCTCACTGCTATATAGAAGATATAAAAATAATGTTAACGTTTTTAATGCAATTCAGAGTCTGGAAGTTAGGGTTAAACTGTGGGAATCACAAATATTAATTTAAAATGTCTTTCTAGGCCTCATGTTGCAAAGCTAAACTTGAAAAGATATGGACAATTTTTTCTAAATGCTTTGAAACAATATATATGAGTAACAGAAATTCTTCAATCTTTGGAGTTGCAAGCATTTAGAAATTATCGATGACCTTGTTTCAGTGGCTGGGACTTTCCCCAGATAGTCTCAGGAACATGTGCTCAAGATGGAGTCCAGAGAAATCCTAAAGCAGATTCTTCCCCTTGCTCAAGGGTTTTATAATCTGCCCCCCCCCGAAGTTCTGTAGCTAAAGTGTAACCAAAGCTATTGTCCTTCTGGCTCAATCCTTTTACATTTCTGTGGGACTGAATACTTGGAAGATCACACTCCTTTTTCTCTTTCCCCCCAGCTAGCAAAAGGTACTTCATAAACTATGAAGCTGTACAGGTGCAACCCCATTACAATAAACCTTGATATAAATTTTGGGGTGGAAAGCATTTTATCACATTTAGTCATTCACTTACAGACTCTCCTACCTGACAGAGTTGTTGTGAGAATAAAATGGAGGGAAGGAGAACATTGTAAGCCACTTGCGGTCTCCATGGGGGAGAAGGATGGGATATAAATTGAAACATGGTAGAAATACTAGCAAAAAATAAATCTCATCTTATCTTATTTCATACACGTATAGGCTTGGATTCTGTGAACAAGCTCTGCATGTGCTGAGCACAGAGCTTTGCCACTGAGGTCGCTTCGTCTTTTGCTGGCACTTCTGTTTGTGCAAGAGTTCCATGAAAACCATTGAACTTGTACAAACAGAAGTGCTAGCTGAAGAGGATGTGAGCTTTGCAGCAGAGGTTGTCTGCATGCAAAGACCTTATTCATAGGTTCCAATCTTAAGCTTTATAATGTCTCTTTGGAACATTATTTGTTTCTTTGCCTATGTAAGTTGTGAATACCTGTATAATTATGTCTGTTTTCCCCCCCATAGTGGTATGCAGAAAGTTACCTGTCCTCCTGAACATAGTTCACCTGACCCACCAGTATCAACTTTTGCTCCTTCTGTCATGGCTTCTAGCACTGTAACCCAGCCTGATACCCCTTCTCCCAAATCAATCACTATGTCTCCTCCACTGCTGACCACACCTACAATACACTCTCCCGCTCCCACTCAGATGAAAAGTACACTTCTTCCTTTCATCAAACAAACCTCAGTGGTCCTTCCTTCTCCACCGCCTACAACATCTACCAAACCAGTTGTTCTGTCTACTGTTCCTTCTTTTGACGCAACAACTCCAGTCCTTTCTACTGTATTGTCTACCAAACCTGCTACTGAAACTTCTCTGGCAAACCAGCCCGTCATACCTACTAATGAAGTATCCCACACTACATCTTCTGCCAAACTTACAACAGCAGTTTTGCCAGCTACATCTTCCCCCTCATCTGCCATGACCAGCACTTTTGACATGCATTCCAAAACCAATTTAACTGGAAATCCAGGTAAATGCATTCCAGGTAACCTTGAGATGTTGTTTGGTCAAGGACTACATATAAATTTTGGTGTTGCATGCAATTAGAAATGTAACCTCATGGAGATTGCTTTGTGCGGCTTGCTGTTTATATGAAGCCCCTGCAGCTTTGGCATCTCTTCACATTGTCACAGATCCAAAGAAAATATAGGCTTTATAATGCTATTGTGAAAATTGCCAAAATGTAATGGGACCCATTTTGCTCTAGCAAATTGCCATGAGGAGCAACTTGCATGTAGCTGCATCCCAAATAGCTTAACATGTAAACCATATCCTAGTGGAAATCAAAGGAAGGCATTCAGAGGGATGTCATCGATGAAGCAGAAACCTGGGACAGGGCATTTTTAAAGAATATGAGGCATTTATTCAGGACATCTGCATAATTCATGCATACCATACATTGGGATCCTGCCAATTGGTTTGCATGACAGAAGGGAGCCATCACAGTGCATGCTCTTTGCTTTAGTCAAGGTGTAATGATGGCATGACATTTCCCAGGCCACATCATACCTAGAGGAAAGGCAGGATATAAACATTTTAATAAATAAATAAAATAATACCTCCTTCTCTGTGATGTCTCCCAAACTTTTGTAAGGTGCTAAAGTGATATGTAGGGTAACAGGAGAAAACCCTATGCAGGTGTGCCTTGAAACAAACATGAGCTATAAATTCTTTTTAAGACAGCAGAACATAACATTTTCATTTTAGATTTACAATACTAATATTAAGTATGACTTCCATTAATCAGGATTGTGGTCGAGACAAAAAAAGAAATATTCATTTTCCTGTTTCTAATCCTTAATCCCCTTGGTGTATACATAAACGTATGCACAGCTAATGTCCTGATGTATTTTTCTATTTTCTCTTGCAGAACAAATATTTCCCAGTGTCACCAATGGTATTAATTCTTCCTCTGTTGAGAACATAATAGCTGAAATGGAGAGGGCATTGTCTGCAGATAAAATAGAACAAAAGCATGCTGCAGAGATGGTGGGCACAATTAGTAAACTCCTGGATAATCCCCAATTGCAAATATCTTCACTGTCTAAAAGGTATTTCTTTTTGGAATTTGGTGAACATCTGCGCTTCTCATCTTGATATAGTTTTATCTGTTGTACATGGTTGTGATAGGAGAAAATACTCAGGCATACATTTTCTCTTTCATTTGAAATGTAAAATCTTTTTACTGAAACCAGCATCTTGTGGTCACAGCAGTGGATCCTTCAAGTAGTTTTTGATTATAGACTTCAGAATGTTGATACTTTTCTGAAATTATAGAGATGAAGTAAAAATCCATAACTCTGAATTGGATCTAAGTATCCTTCAATGGAACCTTCCTCCTTAGCACCTTGCATCCCCCAGAGGGTCAGGGAACATGACAGATTGTTCTGAGGAATCCCTTGACCCTTGCAATGGCTTTTGGGATGGGGTAGCAAAGGACTGTTGGGGGAAGTGGTGAACAGTGTTTCTGTAACCTCCATTCATGGTAGCTTACAATAACTTAACTTTGAATAACTTCTACTTAACAAATTGAACTTGTATAAGGAACCTTTCTGTTTTTGTCTTTTTGTTAGCATTTCTACATTGTCCTAGGCACCTCACCCCAAATAAGAAAGTGAGACCTCAAGAATGGGTTTCTTTAAATGGCTGATCTACTTCATAATCTATTAAAAATGCTAACATGTTTTAAGGGGCAGGCTGCACTAGCCTTACGATGGGCATGCGTACCCTAGCTCTAAAGTTGGCCAGCTATTATGCCAGCCTTGTTTATTGCCACCAGCATATATAATGTGCTGAGGTGTGCCAAGATTCACCACTACCCCCGATGCGCCATAAACCACTACTGGGTTTGGGAATGATGCTGCTCAGCAACAAGGCCCTCCTTCCTTAGGCAATGACCCTCCACAATGCCCAATGCCCCCCAGTGTTTGCCATTTCTCCCAGCTCTCCTGAGCAACCTGCCCCTTTCCTGCTGAACTAGTTGTGGCCTAGCCGCTTGATCAATCAGGCTTGTTTATGCCCGCCTCCTAGGTACATCATGTAGCAGGCAAAAAATGAAGCAAATGCCTGTGGGGAAAGGGTGTTTTGTCCCATGCTATCTGTTCAGGAAAGGGGGCTGTGACAACCAGATTGCTGCTTTAGTGCCATGAACATCTTTTTCCTTGATTTTAAAGAAAGCAAATGGAACTAGTTCTTTGAATGTTTGAAATGAAAAGTTTGCACTTCTTTCAAAACCTGTTAAAGAAGGAATAAATTAGTTACATATGATATTTTATATTTTCCCTCAATTTTTTAAGTTCCTTAATTATAGATTTGTGATCAGGTTTCAAATAGGCATATAAAGATTTGTATGCTTTTGGTGATGATTATATAGCACTCAAAAAGGCAATATATTATCTTTTGCATTTTTACCTTACTAGAATAATAAAAATAGTGGATGCAATTGGCTTAAAATTGAACTTTGCGGCAGAATCCGTTAATTTGACATCCCCTTCCCTGGCTCTGGCAGTTCTGAAGATCAACAGCAGTTTCTTCAATGGTGTTTCTTTTGCTGTTGAAGATTCCTCAGACCTTCAGGTAAGCCCAGGGTTTTATTTAGTTTTTTTCTGCTTTATTTCAATTAACTTCCAATAATGGGAATTTGAACACATTTGATACTGCAATGAAGTCTAAATTCCAGATGTACAAAAAAGAAAAGAAAAAGAATTCAGGATAGAATGTAAAAACTTAAGAAAAGTACTGCTGGATCAGGCCAACCGTCTACCTAGTGCAACATCCTTTTTCTATAGTTACCAAGCATTTACCTCTCAAGAATCCCAGAAACAAGACACAAAGGCCAAAGGTTGTTACCCTCAGCAATCCTACACTTATATTGTCTTTGAACATGGAGGTTCCAATTAACCATTATAGCTAAATAGGTCAACCAATGGCTATCATCCATTTATCAAATCCCACCTTTAAAGCTATCTAAGATGTTGGCCATCACCCCATCTTCTGGTTGCAAATTCTGTAAGTTAATCATGTGAAGGAACAGGGCTTTTTTGTAGAAAAAGCCCAGCAGGAACTCATTAGCATAATAGGCCACACCCAACAGCAGAAACTCATTAGCATATTAAGTCACACCCTGACAGCTCATTAGCATATTAGGCCACACCCCCATGCATTCTCTTGGCTTGCCTGGGTGCCCTTGGAGGAAAGGAGAGGCAGTTTAAACTTCCTTCCCTTGGCTTGAACAGGCCGGGGAAGGCACAGGGAGGCATTTAAATGCTTCCCCGATCCTTCCAGGGACCCCCCTGGACCACCTGCCTCAGTGTCACCGGGGGAGTTGCTCTCCAGGCCTTCCTTCTATAGCCATGCACACAGAGGTTTTGGCTGTAGTGGGCGTGGCCAACTCTGAAGCCAGCCGGAACTCTGTTCCTGTGCATTCCTGCCCAAAAACAGCCCTGTGAAGAAGAAGAAGAGATTGGATTTATACCCCACCCCTTCACTGCCCAAAGACATCTCAGAGCAGCTTACAAACTCCTTTCCCTTCCCCTCCCCACAACAGACACCCTGTGAGGTAGGTGGGGCTGAGAGAACTTCTGAGAGAAACTCTCCTTGACAGAACAGCTGTGCCAGAGCTTGTGACTGACCCAAGCTCACATCAGCAGGTGCAAGTGGAGGAGTGGGAATCAAACCTGGTTCTCTCAGATAAGAGGCCGCACACTTAACTACTACACCAAACTGGCTCTCATTTAGATCCAGGACAGGACTTCTGTAGACAGAAGGGAGCATTTTTTGTTAATTTTCCCTCCTACTGCAGGCCATTGACTTTACTCTCATGCTGTTTTGGGAGGGGTCCTCTGTCTCTCCCAAGAGCAGCATTTGAGGAGCACTTGACTTCAGCAGGAGGGATGAGGCTAGAAAGTCACACTCTGATGATGCAAATACCTTCTATCAGCAGAAGTTTCTGGCAATTCCAAACATGAGTTCTAATATGATAGGAGAGGGAGAGAAAGCGCTCTGCTCATTTTTTCTATATCAGACAGTTTTATAAACCTCTATGATATTCACTCTCTTGTTTTTGTATGTTTTCTATATCAGGGCAGGGGGTTCCAGCATCCAGGTCCTCTTCCTTCCCCCAAACTAGCTCTTTTTTCCTCCCTCCTGAGCTCAGTCCGTTGCTTCATCCTTGGCCAGGTGTGGTGCCTTCACTTTTATTGGATTCTCTGGCCTTGCCCTCATCTGGCCTATCTCCAGTCTGCTTCTACCTGTTCCACCTGGGAGACTGTAAAAGGGAAGGGAAGCCTTTCCTGCTTCTTCCCCCTGCATCCTATCTCCCTGTTGCATCCCTTTCCTTTGCTGCTCAGTATTGCCTCTTAGCCTCTTCCATTCTGGCCTTCCTCAGATCCAAACTCAGCCTTGCCTTTTGACCACACCCCTCCCTCTCTGCTGCCTAGCTCCCTGCCTTGTTCTCAGCTGTGCTGGAGTGATTTGCCTGTGTCCTAGCCACCTCCCTCTCCTGGACTTCCTTACCTGCAGTTGCACTTCACATTTGCTAGAAAACAGTATGGCACCTGCCAAACATGGTGCCTGCCAAATAGCATGGAACATATTTCTACCCCAATTCCAGTGCACCTTAGGGTAGAAAAAAATGACAAAACTGTTTTTGTTTGTGATGGCACTGTAGGGATGCCAGCTCCAAATGGGACTTAAGGATCCCCTGGAATTACAGCTCATTTCCAGACTGAAGTGATCAGTTGCCCTGTAGAAATATGTTGGAGGGTGGACTCTATGGCATTGTACCCTACTGAGTTTCCTGTCCTCCCAAAGTTCCCTCTCCAAATCTCCAAGAGTTCCACAACCTGGATCTGGCAACCCTACTCCCTGTCCCCCACTGGTTGCTGGGGGGACCTGTCAACCCTAGGTGGCAGAAATAATTGTGTTTCATATGTTGACTTGAAACAGAATGTATAGATTCATCCCTTTCCTTTAGCATACTGAATAACTCACACCAGTGTGTACAAAGCTATTTAGTTTAAAATTTGGAACAAAAAATAACTATGGTTTGAGCCCAAGAGATTAGACAACTAACAACTTTCATGAATTCTAAAGAAAAACATTTTTAAAAAGAACAGAAATTGACTTCTAATGTTTTTGTTCCTGGGTTTATTCTTCTACGCCACAAATATATTGTTCTGTGGTGAAGTAAATATTCTCCATATTGACAGGAAAGGCTGTATCTCTCCAGAGCACTGAAAATGGTTCTCTGTATCAGAGTTTTCTTAATAAACTCTTGTTGTTGGGTTGAGTTGTTTTTTTATCCCAATATGTTAAATGGATTTTTTTGTAGCAAACTATCCCAAAGGAAAAATGCATAAATTTGTGGAGCAGTTTTCTACCCTGGGTGCTTTTTAGTTTATAGAAAGCAAATTGTAACTGCACTTTGAGAATATAGATTACTACTGTAGAGCTGACAATGCCCTAAGATAAAAAATTGCTTTGAAGTTTCAAAAGAAACGTGAAAGATGCTAATTGTGGATTTCCAATGTCACATCTGGAATACAAATACATGTTACATTACTTCAGTTGTCCTTTTGCAACAATTTTTTACACATCACAGCCACTTAAATTGCAATTTTAAGACGGAAACAAGCACATCAAGTTTAGATAGCTCAACCTGTTTTCGCGTTGAAAATTGCTCTCCTAAGATGCTGTTGGCCCTAATGTGGGGGAAAGAAGGATCTCCATCAGTGAAGAACAAATTTGGTGCTTCATCTTCCCATTGCAGCCCCCAAATGTGTCTGAAAAGCTGTTCCTGGGGGTTAGGGGACCTCTTGGAGGATGGAGATAGAAGTCTGCTGTGGGAAGGGGGAGGAATTAGTGAAAACTCCCCCCCCCGGTCGTCTGTGGAAATCCTCTGCAGGATCCAACCCATAGAGAGTACCTGTATATTTTCCCATCAGAGTAAAAGCAGTTTGAAAAAGGGATCATTTTGGCAGTAAACTAGGGTGTGAGTTAATAGTTAAATATTATTTCTTTTCCATGCAGTCAATGCAACTGCATTCCGTTTAAATAATTTGAGGGAAATAACCACAGAGTTTAATTTTTTTACCTTTAGTGTGAATTTTTAGCAGCCAAATAGAAATGTTGTGTGTGTGTGTGTATTCTGGTTGTTCAGTATTTGGACCCTTTATGGCCTCCTTATCACCTAGGGTTGCCAGAGGGGAGGGACCTTAGCAGGGTATAATACAATAGAGTTCACCTTCCAAAGCAGCCATTGTCTCCAGGTGAACTGATTTCTTTGCCTGGAGTGTTTGTAATAGAGGGAGGTCTCCAGCCATCTCCATGTGTAATGTTCAAGATGTGATATTCTCCCATCACCAGCCATCCTGTGGCCAGTTAACTGCATACATAAAAGGAACTGACTAGATTGGCTCTTAATGTACTAAATAAATACACCAAATAGTATTTTTTAATTTTTGAAAACAGCTGTTAAGGCTGCTTTTAAAAATGTAGGTCATGAACTTATGAAGGATGGTGTAATGGCTTCCTTTGTCATGAAGTCTACTTCTGTCTGCGATGCTTCTGTCTGACTTCCTCTTGCAGGCATTCTTTTCAGAGAAGGTCATAGAATAGTTTGGTGTTTAATGTTTTTGTGAAAGCTAGAAATCTGATGAAATAACCATAAAGACTAATGCTCTTTTGAAGTTTTTCAAGTTGTCATATTTTTAATTTCATTCTGGAAAACATGGAAGTGGAAATGTAACATTTGCCAACAAAATCTATGAGTGATTCATTAGAAAATGAAATAAGACTTCAGTTGTGATAATGTTTTTTGTTGCATGTGTAATTAACTATAGATGACTTGTCAACTAGATTGAGTAGGTCTGAAGATGGAATTGGTTACCCCTGCCTTAGAGCTGATAATTGTCTTCATGGGCTGAAGCATGCACTGTTCAGGGAAGTGTGTCTCATTCTGGTCTACTTACATGCCAGTGCTGTTGTTCAGCTACAGACTGGGCAAATCATACAGCCAGTCTCCTTTATTCTGCACCCAGAGTTATTTTGTCTCTTTTTTAATAAACAGGTTGCACTAGGAACTCAAGTTCCTACAAATAGCGTTGGAGCCATTTCACTCCCATCATCAATAACAACAAATTTGTCATCTAAAGACAGAAATTTGGCTTCTAGAATTATATTTAATTTTTATGAGAAGGCAACTTTATTCCAGGTAATCTTTATTCAGTCCAAACAGTTCACTTTCACTACAGAGTATTGCTTTTGGCTCTCCTGTTACAGTCCAGATATATCCAACTCAATCAATTAATAAGGTTTCTTTTAAAATCTCAGGATCCCTCATTGAACAATGCATCACTAATCAGCAGTGTTATATCATCAAGTGTTGCTAATCTCACAGTAACCAACTTGAAGATAAATGTTACAGTCACTCTAAAGAATACCAAGCCAAGCCAGGTATGACTGGAATTTTGATAGCTCAGAAACTTCTGGAATTTGCCTTGTTTAAAATTTGCTTTAGGCTGATCTCATCCTGCTACTGTCTTGTGCAACATTTAAGTTTTTCTTCTCCAACATTTAAATGTTTCTTTTCCACTTGAACACCTGAATGTTCTTAATTTAACTAATGAGTTACTTTAGTTTACAGTTAAAGTGGGATGCTTATATTTATTTAGGGTAATACTGCAGAGTGTTCCTTGTTCTCCCCTATTTTCCTTTTGATCTGTTGATTCTGGAAAGCCATATTGATGAGATGAGTAAACTAAAGCAAAGGGCCAGCCTTTGTAGACCATGTATACTTCAGAGGACCCCTTTTGCAAGGGTGCATGAACCCCTGTAAATAGCTCCTTCCTGTTATCTTTCTGATTGTTCATCATTATCAGGGTGACGACTGAAGCTCTTGCATATTTTCAATAGTGAATAGAGAAGTAGAGAAAAGGAAAGAAGTGCAAGCCCAAGCTTTGTTATCCTGTGTGGTTTGGAAGACATGCAACTACTAGACACCAGTCTCTGTGGATTAGGCTGACTTTCCATTCTGGTCCAAATTCACTGTGGAGAAGTCTGAGCACAACGGAGAAAACTTTCTGCCCCCTCTCATTCCTTAGCTAAAAGGAGTTAAAAGAAGCTTCGGGCTTTGGCTTTACACCTGGTTTGGCAAAGTTGTGAACAACTAAGCAAGTTTAGAAGAAGAAAAATCTCATGGCATATAGTGAAATCAGAGATATTGTTCTTGAGGGGAATAGTCAGTCCAAACAAGCAGTAACAGCATAAAAACATAAGAGAAGCCAATGCTGAATCAGGCCAATGGCCCATCTAGTCCAATACTCTGTCACACAGCGGCCAAAATATACCAGGTGCCATCAGGCGGTCCAGCAGTGGGGCCAGGACACTAGAAGCCCTCCCACTGCTGCCCCCTCCAGCACCAAGAATAGAGTGCATCACCTGCCCCAGACTGAGAGTTCCCATCTATACCCTGTGGCTAATAGCCACTGATGGACTTCTGCTCCATATGTTTATCTAATTCCCTCTTGAAACTGTCCATGCTTGTAACTGCCACCACCTTCTGTGGCAGTGAATTCCATATGTTAATCACTCTTTGGGTGAAGAAGTAATTCTTTTTATCTGTTCTAACCCGACTGCTCAGCAATTTCATGGAGTGCCCACGAGTTCTTGTATTGTGAGAAAGGGAGAAAAATACTTCTTTTTCAACCTGCTCAATCCCATTCATAATCTTATAAACCTCGATCATGTCACCCCTCAGCCGTCATTTCTCCAAGCTAAAGAGCCCCAAGCGTTTTAACCTTTCTTCATAGGGAAGGTGTTCAGGTACACAGAAATAGGCACACCTAGGACTGTCAACATGTCTGGAGAAATGCCCACTTTAACATGCAGTGCCCACTGTACATGCAGGGAAGATAAGAGGCCAAAATAGAGCAAAAAGATAAAGCAGGGCTTATAGCTAACTATTTGAGTGGGCTACTGGGGAAAGATCCAGATGTTATCCACAACATCTGGGCAGCCAGTAAAGCCAACGGATAAATCCAGAGGGAAAGGCACAGCAAGGCTTCACATAAAAGGATCCATAAGAGGCTATGCATGCTGTTGAGGCCCAAAGGCAGTAATCTGATTAATGATCCAGAGAAGTGAGGAGGAGTAATAGAAAGATAACTTACTTGTGCTAGCAACAGATAGTTTCCACAAGTGCCACACAGATGCCACACAGAGCGATGTCAGAAGAAATGCACAGAAACCTCAACTTGGAAAAAAGATTCAGGCTTTAGTTATAGAATTATAAGTTTGAATACACAGAGATCCCTTTTCCCCCGGACTTGGAGAAGTGGACAGGAATCTATGGGATCCAACCAGCATAGATGTAAACTGGGGGGGGGGCTGCTCCCCAAATTTTCCAGGGGGACTTTGCTTCCCCTTGGGCAACCAGTGCCAGCCAGTGTTCCTGCTAAACTGACTTCCGCTCCTCCGGCCCGAGGAGCCCAAGAAGAAGGTGTGCCAAAGGGCCTGGCCCACTTGCCCCTTGTCTCGGCCTGGGCAGGGCAGCCTGACAGGTTTTCTCTCCCCCTGCCCTGCTCCCACCCATCCTCACCTACTCCTCTGGCAGGCTCCGGGGCGAAAAGGACCCGTGGCAAACTTGGCAGGTGACTTGGCAGATCGTGTGCCAGAGCTGCAAGGTTGCCCACCCTCACTGCCCACTGGCAGTTCATCGTCACTGTCCACCTCAGGTAATTGTGATGCCACAGCCACCACCTCTCGCAGAGCTGACTCACCTCAAGCACTTGCTGGCCAGAGGGACGTGCTGCTCTCCAGTACCCTCTTTGCATGTCAGCAGCTGTTACAGGCATCATAGGAGGTGGCTCAGTCCTGCTCCTGCCAGTGACCGTTTGGGCCCCCGGAGCCTGCTCTGCCCGTGGGTCTCATGGGGGGGCTATGGGGGGGAGTGCCTCGGAGGCTCCCATGAAGAGCCCCAGGAAATTGGAAAGTCTATGCCTTTGCCAACTAGTACACTTACCAATTGGCTGAAGGTAAAGAGGAGTTAGGTTTCCAAGTTCTGGCAATAATGGACCATTTAATCATTCCCCCAATATCATAGGATTTGCTCATGTCTGGGACAATGACAGGGTACCTGGTTTCCATGTATTTTCCTATGCAAATGCTCACAGTTAGAAGCAAGGCGCTTTTTTAAAAAAAGATGTGCTAGAACTCTCAAGAGAGAAATAAAGTTTTCAATCTGTATACTGAAGACTCATGAACTTTTATTTTAAAAAGAATTTTGTCAAAGAGGTTCCGGAACACCATTCCAGCGCATTTCCCCAGAAAAAAAGCCCTAGAAGCAATATATTTTACAAGTACTGCAGGGTCAAATATATATGTAATCTCATCTGAAGTCATAGTGCATATGAGCCCTAGGTATGATTGCAAATCTGCAAAAAAATTCCATGGGAAATAAAAAATAAAAATTAAACTCTGAAGTACTCACTTTGACTCTAATCAAAGGCAATAGAAGTATCCTTCATTTAATTCTTCTTGGTCTTATTGTGACTTTTACTGTTTAATATAGAGTTGGCACTATAAAGCTGTAAATAACACAGTTCTTGTGCAGAGAGTTTATAACCTACATTAGACATGACAAAAATCCAAAGAGAACAGCTATTAATAAAGGAGCAAGAATGAAGATGGGACAAAGGGCTTGGTAGCACTGAAGGAGATGGCAGGAAGAGGCTATTGGAAGTGAACAGACTCATTCAGAGGCAAATGTAGTGTTTTGATTTTATTGTCCAGCACATAATACTTGGTTGATTTCACAGTAACTCAAAGATCGTTAAATCATCTTTGTTTTTTCCCTCAAACAGGAGAATATGACTGTCAGATGTGCATTCTGGGACTTTACTAAAAATGGTATGTCCATGTAGCCATGACTTGTTAGTTGCATTGTCTTTGCATAGTAGTTTAAAATTGTACCATTTACATTCTTCTGTTTAAATAATGGAAGCTTTGTATTTCTGCCAGGTGGCAAAGGAGGCTGGGCCTATGAAGGCTGCATGGTTAAAGACAGAAGAATTAATGAAACAGTCTGTAGCTGCAACCATCTCACAAGCTTTGGAGTTTTACTGGTAACACTTTCTCAGCAGCTCCTTATGTTTCCATGTTTTGGAAGTGGCCTGGGGCGAGGCATGTAGTCAAAAGCCTTCCTCCTCACAGGACAGAACTGTGTTAATTGCAAGGTTCTCTGTATTGTACCTAGGCTTCAGTGTAATAATGCTATAGTTTTAATATCCTGGGTTTGTATGTAGGAGAGATCTAGTTTTGTTCAGTTCCCCCACCACCACCGAGTATACCTGGAGCTGGAGCAAATGTAATATTCCCTAGTTCTTTAATCATATGTACCAGATTGGGGATGCCCTGCAGACTTTTGCCTCTCCTTCCTCTTATCCATAGTGGCTCTCCCTTTTCTTCTGCAGAGACATTTACTATCCATTATTAACTTTAAGACAAAGCTTTTAAGCCAGTTTCAGTTTTGGTTTGAAGCCAGCCGTGGTTAGGGTGAGCCTCAGTATGCTGGCAAAAGAAAGGAGGGGGAATTCACCTCAAAGAAATGTACATGTTACAATTAACCATAATTAAGAGATTGAAAACCGCTATGATTACATCAGGCCAGGATTATGACCTACATGCTGAATTTCACTTGAATTATTTTCAGGACAGGCATGTTTCATAAGCCATAAAAACCCATGCAAGTTACTTAATTTTTACATTCAAATAGATCTTTAAGACTATTTTCTAAAAAGATCTGTCTCACAAAGTTAATGCTATTTGGTATAGTTCTTAGAGTGTCAAGACTACGATCTGGAAGACTGTATCACTAAAAGGCAATGACTCTTTTCCCCTTAAAATGATTCAGAGGCAGTAGATGCTCAAGTGGGGTGGGAGTGGAAGACAATGACAGAAAGAAATAGAAAACACAGTAATGCTTACTCCTTTTCAGCTGTTGGGAGCCCCCCACAGAATTGACAGCAGATGAACCCCCTGAAATTGGCTGACACATGGTACTTTCCCCAGTCTCAGCCTACACTGAGGCTCTCCACTAGGGCTTTGCCCCAGACTTATATATTATCTTACATGCACTTTGATTACACCTGGAGTTTGAATTCCCACTGCCAGGATCTGGGTCCCCGCCCTGACTTGAAAGCCCCCATCCAGTGAGACGCAGTTAGTGGGGAGCACAGTGGCACCTTAGCTGGAGCAGCCAGGCAAAGAAAGGGTAGCAGTTCAGGGGGATGAAGCTATCCTAGCTGCTGGAGCAGTGGGACCATGGAGGAAGCAGAATGAGGCAAACAGGGTGTGGCTGCACCTGAGGCACTTGCTGCTGAAGTCATTGGTTGGCTTGCCAAAAGTCCTGCCAGCTAAGTAAAAGAAAATATGTTATGCTTTATGACAAAATCAAACAAGAGGTCTTGTTGTGTTGTAAAAAGAATGATGCCAGTTACATGTGAGAAAGAGCAAGAGTCCAGTAATCCTTAAGATGCTGCTGGACTCTTGCTCTTTTCTACTGTTATAGACAGACTAACACGGCTACCCATCTTGACAGTTAAATGGGACATAGAAATGTTCTGTCACAAAAGACGTTGTACGTATAACCACATTGCAGTGTTTGAAATACCTGCTGTGTTGCATTCCTGTTAATTCACATGTGGACTCAGTAGGGTTGCCAGATGGCCTGGACAAAAATGTTCTGGCTTTTCAATAGTGGCTTAATGTGAAGAAATGAAGATTTTCATGGCATGGAGGTACATAAGATCACCTGGTAAATTGTATCCCATTAAGTGTGTTTTAAAGGGACATAACATTTTTTCTTCAAACCTGTTGGCAACAGTGGAGTTTGGGAGGCATATGTATTTGCTGTACTGTTTCCAAAAGGAAGCAACGTCATATCTCCTGTGCTGAGGCCCAAGACGAAGACTTTAAGGAAACAATTTACCTTATACCAGTAGCAAGGCTTATTTGCCACATATTTGACTGGATAGGGAAGGCTTATCTGCCACATATTTGACTGGATGGGAAATTTCTGCCTTCATGTAGAAAGAGGAAGTCTGATGTAATCTTTTAAAGACAGGAAATTTCACATTTTCGGTAGAAAACAAACATATCTGCATAATTGAAGTGCTAATTATCATGGCTCTAACAATTTATGTAGGCTGTGATTTTTAAACAATTTTTTCATTGTTAAAACCTATTTTTGTTTTCTATTCAGGACTTATCAAGAAATACCACTCTGTCTCCCATCCAAGTGCTGGTTTTGACTTTTATCACTTACATAGGCTGTGGTCTTTCTGCAATTTTTCTTTCTGTTACCCTTGTTACATATATTGCGTTTGAGTAAGTATCTACTAAATTCAGATTATTTTAATATCTTTTATAATTTAGGTCACTTTAAAGAGGTATAGTCTTTTTGAAGAAATTATGCTGCACTGAGGCATCAATATTTTGTTTATCTGAAGAGAGTAACAAAAAAATAAATGAAGACAAAGCAAAACTACGCTGGATTATAATAATTCTGTGTAATCCTGGAAAGAGTTTGTTCCAGGATTATTTGATGTGTTTCAGCAATGTTTGAAATATAAACCTTAATTTGTAACATTTTCACATGGTGTTGCCAACAGGCTTGGAGAAAAGTATTTTATCCCTTTAATAGAGGCTTACTGGATGTTATATAATATATTGTTTACCTCCATGCCATGAAAAGATGCAGCTGCGGGGTAAAAGTTAAAATAATAAATAAATATAAATAAATAAATTTTTCTCCAGGCTTTTTGACAACGCTTTTTCCACATGAGCAACAGGTCAGGAGCAGCTCAGGGTTTCATGGTCTTCATTTCAATGATGGGCCTCTTTCAAGTAATAATAGGCCCCCAACACTGCAGGTAACCTTCATGATCTTGTGTTTTGCTCTGAGCAGAAAGAAGATGATCTGAAGGTGTGGGGGAATTTGAGAACTGTCTCCTTGTCATGGACAGTTCCCAATTTCTAGGGTTTAATCTTACCAAGACTCAGCAGCAGTGGAAGATCAATGATCTGCCTCCACTGGTGTGACAGACTACGTTTAAAATCCTAATTTTTCCTAATGCAGTAAAATCAGAGAAGGGAGGTGAATAGTTAACTCTGCTCTAGAATGTTGATCTTGAGTGGCAGGGTGCTCCTTTTCTCTGACTGGCCAGCATCAGCTGAGGGAAATATAAAAATCAGCTGTGTACTGAGGAGAGAGATAGTTTGTTTCTAGTTCAGCAGCAGCTACTGTTCAGTAAAGTAAAAGTTCAACTTACATGAGTGGATGTCCTAAGAGTCTGACTAAAAGTGTGTCAGACGGGGTCACCTTTTGAATAGAAGGAGAGACTCCTGGTCTTAACTGTGTTCAACATAACCCGAGAAGAATTCCATCTAAAAATTCAGAGTCTAGTGTCAGCTAAAGCTGAAGTCTGTTTTTACACAGACGCCAAGAACTGGGGTTTGAGATTTTGGCAAAGAGTGACTGGGTAGCAGGCTGAAGCTCCCAATCAGGCCAAAAGGAATAGGATTATATTTTCAAGGAAGAAATATAAGTCCTGTCCAGTTATACAGGAAATTGGCACGGAGGCTGTCCATGTTCTGTTGTGAAAATAAATGGTTATACGCTACTCAGGGGAAAGAAGACACATTGTGATTTCAGGAAGGGGAGAAGAGTTTGATACACTAAAAGAGTGACACTAAGAAAGTGACCTTTCCAGAAAACCTGAACAGTTCTTAGGAAACTATATGCAGAAACATTGTAAATGAAACCAAAGTACTTAGTCAACCAATTCTCACTGACAAAAACCAAGAATCTGTAAAAAAAAATAAGCTGATACAACACCTTCTTGTCTATCAACTGAAAAATATATGGTTTTACCAACAATGTTTACCTCAGTCTTTCCAATACCTGACTACCACATATTATCCCTGCCTATTAAATAAAACTTTATTATTGTTCACTGTTACACAGTCTCCAGTACCATTTTAAGTGATCTGAAAAGAGGGCTCTTATTTTCTCCTGACAAGTTCCTGGGCAAAAGCCAAATTAGATTCAGTCAAAGGGTGGGACATTCCAATTTATAAAGCTGCAAATATCACACTACTGGGGGGGGCTGGCTCAGTACCTGAAGGGTACTAAGAATTCTGGCCGGAAAAATCTGCCTCACGGTGAAGAAGAAGCAGGAAATAAGCATGTCTCCTTGTCATGGACAGTTCACTATTTCTGGGATTTAGTCTTACCAAGACTCAGGAGCGATGGGTATCAATGATCTGCCCCTACAGCTAGATGGATCTGACTGGTTTTCAGATAGCATTATGGGATTTTCCTGTTGATATGGTCAGTGTTCCTGTCAATGTTCTGGTTGCCCTCTGGAATGAAGAACTAATTGACGCGATTGATGTGATTGCTCCTAGGCAACCTTTCTTAGGTCTAAGAGCCTGGGTAGCTGCTTGGTTCACTGAAGGGCTGTGGATGGTGAAAAGACAAGGGATGATACAATGGCCATGTAACAAATCAGATAAGGCACAGGCTAGAGCTTATTTTAAAACATATTCTATGGCAGTGATGGCAGCAAAGAAACAGTATTTCATCGTCATGTCTTCTGTGCAGTCCCACATGGGAGCTGCCTGTAGGCAGGCCTGCCACGGGAGAACTTTCCAAGAGCTTCTATAAAGAGTATTCACGCCCCTTCCCCTCATGGAGGAGATTAGTGAAGCCTTTTTCCCATCCATTTGGTCACGTGATGAGGGGAGGGGGAGGCACCTTTCCCTCAGTCCTTTTTCTGCCGCCGTGAGGAAAGGACAGACCTTGAGCTTCTCCTTCTTATCTCAGCATTTAATTTTCAAAACAGAAAGTTGATTCTCTTCAGGAGTTCCTGTCTTTATATTAAGATGGTCTTGTTTAAGAAGTGCCAAGCGTGTGGCACGAAAATGGCTTCAACAGATGACCATCTGAAGTGCCTTCTATGTTTGGGTGAGGCCCATGATACAGCTTCTTGTGAGATCTGTAGCAATTTAACAGCCAGGACGAAGCAAGACAGAGCCCTGAGGCTAAAAGCTGCGCTTTGGGAACAAGCGCTTTCAACCCCGGCCTCTGCTTCCTCCCTTCTATCCAGGGGAAGAGTTCTACTAAGGGCACAAAAGTCTCCCATAAGCTGGCTTCAAAACCAGCAGGGACACCCCATACTAGGTCGGCTTCTGCTCAGCCATCTTTGAAACGGGCTAAAACTGACAAGAAATGTCGTTCTAACTCACCCTTAGCGACGGCTATTACGCAGACGCCATCTTCGCCGTCAGTCTCGGCACGGCCGTCAGCTACTGAACATCCGTCCCTCAACGTCGAAGAAACCACGACATCAAACATCATGTCGACGTCACCACGCAAGCCTTCGACATCTAGACGCTCCCGATCTACTCGACGTCATCGCCCGGGCTCTCATCGACGTCAAGTCCCGTCATCCAGTCCAGAAGGGTCCGCTCGACGTCGATGCACCTCACTGGTTCCTTCAACATCGAAAGACGACGTTGAGATTCTGAGCGTGACAGATTCTCCTCCGTCTGAAAGGTCTCGCTCCTCCAGTTCTAAAGGGCGGAGAGCCCCTCCGTGGGATTGCCCACCTGGTTGGGAGCATATGCCTCCATGGTTCTTTCCTCCCTGGTATGGCACTTGTTCAGCTTCACACCACACTAGTCACAGCGTGAGTCGCTCTTCACGGCGTTCGGTTGCTGAATCTAAGTCATCTTCAAAGCCTCGCTGACAGTCCCCAGATCCGAAAAATATCCAGTCATCATCCAATCCTTTTCACTTGCAGGATGGAGCCGATGACGTCTCCGATGCAGATTCGAACCATACATCTCTGTCTTCCCCGACTGATGCTGTTGGTGATCTTGCTCCGGTGTCTCCGACCGAGGACTTACATGTCTACTCTGAACAATTACTTCACATGGTCAAGGCTCTGAAAATTGACTATGTCACACCCAAACCTCTGGAAGATGATCCAGTCATGGACATTTTATATACGTCAGATACTGGTCCAGTTGCAATTCCCTTGATGAAGGGTATTAAAGAGATCACCTGTAATGCTTGGGTGCATCCAGCGTCCAATACTGCTTCCACTGGAAGGATAGAAAATTTATATAAAATCAGGGAGGAGGATGCTTATTTTTTGTATCACCATCCCCAGCCCAACTCCATAGTTGCTGAAGTTATCCCATCCAAGCAAACAGGGGGCCCCCGTTCCTCTCCATTAGATAAAGAGGGTAGAAAATTGGATATCTTAGGTCGCAAAATATATTCCTCTGAGGCTTTGACACTGAGAGTGGCTAATTCCAAGGCCATCATGGCCAAGTATCAGGTCCTTTTATGGGAGCAGATGGCACCATACCTTAAAGATCTTCCTGAGGCAAAAAGGGAACATGCCAATTTGATACAGACCGATGACGTTCTGGAGAAGATCAGGAAGACAAGGTTTACAGCTAAATCCTTGGGCCTGAGTTCCCAACAGCCACCTGTTCAGAAACCAAGGTACTTTCCTCATCACTACCACCAGTCGGGGACAGGGAGGGAATACCGTTTTCAGTCTGATTCCCCTCAGTCCTTCAGGGGCAACTTCCAGTCTTCCTTCATGCCACGACGCCAACAGCCTAGACCACGGGGTGGTAACTCCCATTCCCTGAGGAATGGTTCCGCTAAATCTAGACCTTCGCAATGAAGGCTTCCCCCCTTCTTCAGGGCAAGTCTCGTTCCTTTTTACCACCGTTGGTCTGTAATTTGTTCTGTTAGTTGGGTTCTAGATATAATAAAGTTTGATTATGCTTTAGAGTTTCATTACAGACCTTGTTACTCAAAGGCGTTTTCGTATGCTTCCTTGGAGGAGGTATACCAGTCTATTGAACCAGGAGATTGGTTTGCCGTCCTTGACCTCTAAGGTACATATTTTTACATCAATTTCTACACTGCAGACACCAAAAACATGCTCAATTCAAAAGCTGCTCGGTCTCATGGCTTCTACTACCTTTACTGTACACTATGCACGTTTACGCAGGCGCCACTTGCAGAACTGGTTCTTGAGAAACTTCACTATGGGTTTACATCCCCATTGGTTATGTTTATCAATCCCTCGCCCAATCCTTCGTCCCCTGGAATGGTGGACAGAAAAATCCAATCTCATACAAGGGTTTCCACTGGTGTACGCCGTCCCGAACATACACGTCTTTACGGACACATCTCTAGAGGGCTGGGGGGGGGGCCATTGTGGCACTCCACAGGTCAGTGGTCGATGGTCACAATATGAGTCCACTTTACATATCAATACTTGGGGTTACCCAGCCATCAACTTTTTCGCATCCAGCGCGAACTACCGTTGCAACCTATTTTGTGCAAAGGGGTTGCTTGGGAGATGCCTTCCTTCTGAGATGGTCGGGCGTCCTCCTTTACGCTTTTCCACCCTTTCCGCTCTTACCGAGGGTGTTGGCAAATATGTGATACGACAGGACCACGACCATTCTCATAGCATCATTCTGGCCCCACAGGCTGTGGTTTCTGGTCCTTCAGTCTCTCTCACAAAGTAGAATGAGATCTCTGCTGTGAGTCCGAGACTTGCTGGTCATAGGCCAAACATGCTGCCCTCAAGCCCCACAACTGCACCTAACCGCATGGTTCGGTTCATGGTAACAGACTGTTCCGATCGAGTGGCTGAGATCTTATTAGCTTCTCAAAAACCCTCCACCTGAAAGTCCTACAGGGCCAAGTGGTGGAGGTTCACAATTTGGGCACAGGAACGCAAAGTAGAACCCGAATCTTGTCCCTTGATGGAAGTGTTGGATTACCCTTTGACTTTGGTAGATGAGGGTCTTTCTACCTCATCTGTTAAGGTTCACTTTGCCACCATTTCGGCCTTTCATCTCGGGATTGATTCGAAACCGCTATGTTTCATTTATCTCAAGGAGTTGTCCTGCCTGTGTTTTTTTCCTAATCCCTCCTGAAAGGGACTTGCATGCGTTAGACGTTAGGAGGCTTTGCTGTTTTATTTACACTGTACAACCTCATTTTGCCATATGAGTCAATTGTTTGTGGCTTTCTCTGGTTCCAAGAAAGGTCAAGGTGTTAATCCTCAATCCATTTCTAAATGGATTACTTCGACCATTCGCATTTGCTACACATATGTGAATTTAGACTGCCCCTTTCCAGTCCATGCTCACTCGACAAGGCCTCTTCAGCTGCTTCTCTGCAGCGGTGACTGTAGACGAGATCTGCAGGACAGCCACCTGGTCTTCCTCTATGACGTTCATCAAGCATTATTTGGGTGACATTGATTCCCGGAGCGATGCTATAGTGGGTAAAGCAGTATTACAGTCGATGTTCAAGTAAACTGTGCTTTGGTTTCGTCCACACCCGCCTCCGTTTTTCACTATAGCTCACTATTCTCCCATGTGGGACTGCACAGAAGACATGACGATGAAAACATGGTTGCACTTACCTGTAACTGATGTTCATCGAGTGTCTTCTGTGCTGGCACACATCCCTCCCTCCTTCCCCGCTGTGGACAACTATAGCTTTCCCACAGCAGCAGGTTAGGACTGAGGGAAAGGTGCCTCCTCCTCCCCTCATCACGTGACCAAATGGGCAGGAAAAAGGCTTCACTAATCTCCTCCATGAGGGGAGGGGGAGTGAATACTCTTTATAGAAGCTCTTGGAAAGTTCTCTCGCAGCAGGCCTGCCTACAGGCAGCTCCCATGTGTGCCAGCACAGAAGACACTCAATGAACATCAGTTACAGGTAAGTGCAACCATGTTTTCTTCACCACCACTGCATCTGCACAGTGTAGACCTGTGAATCTCTTCTGGATGGTCAGGGGCCTTTTGAGTTCTGGCCTATGAGAAGAGGGTGATGTTCTGCAGCCTGCTACAATCATTTTGCTAAACACTTTGCAAATAAAATCATAGAATCATAGAATGTTAGAGTTGGAAGGGACCTTGCAGGTCATCTAGTCCAACCCCCTGCACTCTGCAGGAGCATAGCCGAAAGACAGCCCTACAATCTTTTGCATGCATTCCAACTTGGACTCTACATTAGGTGTAACAGGATCAGATGGTTCCAGGGTGCTGACTTCCAGTTGTGTGGGATACCCTTTAGCTGTTCAGTCTGAGGATATGGACAGGGTTCTTGGAAGTTTGAGATCTACCATATTCTTGAATGACTCTTGCCCCTCCAGGCTGCTTAAATCTGCTGGAGGGGGTTGGTGGACTGTGCTCATGAGACAGTAAATGCCTCCTTGAGAGGGTGTGGTCCTCTTTGCCTTCAAGCGGGCAGTGGTGCATGCACTCCTAAGGAAACCTTCTTTGAACCTAGGAGAGTTGAATAATTACTGTCCAGACACAAATGGATCATTCTTAAGAAAGGTGATTGTTTATTGTGACTGGAAGCATCGGGGTTCCTGAATGAAGTGGATTATTTGGATCCATTCCAATCCAGTTTCAAGCCTGGTTATAGAACTTGTGGTAACCTGCATTGGGAGATGAACAGGGTCAATGTGACCCTGTTAATTCTCTTTTTGGACTGCCTTTGTGGTTCGAACAGGAAGTACTGTGTTGCAGTGGTTTTGGTCTTACCTTGAAGGCAGGTTTCAGAGTGTGGCACTGGAGGACTGATGCTTGGTCCCTTGGCCTCTGACCAGTGGGCTCCCACAAGGTCCTATCTTCTCAGCATCTGTGTCAAACCACTGGGAGATGCAACCTGGAGATTTTGGCTGAGTTGCCACCAGTATATGGATGACAATGAGTTCTATCTCACTCTTCCAGTAGATCCCAGGGAGGTTGTAGAAACTGTGAACAGGTGCCTGGAAGCAGTTTTGGAACAGATGAGGGCTAACAAGCTGAAACTTAATCATGATAAAACAGAGGTGCTAGTGGTAGGGGAAGGTTTGACCCAGGAACTGGGATGTCTCTTGTTCTGAATGGGGTTACACTCCCCCTGAAGGAGCAGGTTTATAGCCTGGGGCTGCTGCTAGACCTAGGGCTTCTGTTGGATTAACAGTTGGCAGCAGTGGCCAGGGGTACCCTTCAACAGCTTTGGGTGGTGAACCAGCTTCCGCCATTCCCAGGGAGGAAAGATCATCTGTCTCCCTCTGTCATTGTCTTCTGCCAGCAGGTGAAGACTTTGTTTAATTTGGCATATCCCAAGTAACTCTTTTATTTGCCCTCATCCATTTGTGTGTTTATATGTGTTCATGTGTTTTAAATATTTTATGTATCTATTTTAAACACTAGTTTAGTATTTGAAATATATTAATTGTTTTATCATTCACCCCTTTGGGGTCCCTGAGTTGGATGGAAAGGTGGCATACAAATGGTTTTTAAATAAATAAATAAATAAATAAATAAATAAATAAATGTAAAATCAGCAAATTAATTCTTATTTATATAGACCAAAAAGTTATTTTAAAACAATGAAACACAGTATTTTCTTCATAGGTATTAATGTTATGATCAAGCGTACAGAGTAATATGCTTAGATAAGCACATGGAGCAGAAGTCCATCAGTGGCTATTAGCCACAAGGTGTAGATAGGAACTCTCAGTCTGGGGCAAGTGATGCACTGTATTCTTGGTGCTTGGGGGGGCAACGGTGGGAGGGCTTCTAGTGTCCTGGCCCCACTGCTGGACCTCCTGATGGCACCTGGTATTTTTGGCCACTGTGTGACAGAGTGTTGGATTGGATGGGCCATTGGCCTGATCCAACATTGGCTTCTCTTATGTTCTTAGTAGTCTTGCAATAGAAAATGATTATAATGTGCACATTATAATATCACTGAATTTAGCAGATATTATATGGCCTTTGAACTGCACATGAAAATGGCTGCATCTGAAATGGACAAGTGGTAATACCTAATATTCACAAATAATAACTTACAGTATTTTATTTGCTTTTATAGAAAAATTCGAAGAGATTATCCTTCTAAAATTCTTATTCAACTGTGTGTTGCATTACTTCTACTGAACTTAGTTTTCCTCCTGGATTCATGGATTGCTTTGCATCATATCCGAGGACTGTGCATCTCAGTCGCTGTGTTTCTTCATTATTTCCTCTTGGTTTCTTTCACTTGGATGGGGCTTGAAGCCTTCCACATGTATCTTGCCCTTGTCAAAGTGTTCAATACCTATGTTAGGAAATACATACTGAAGTTCTGTGTTGTTGGCTGGGGTATGTATGCATATTTTAAATAAATATTGGTTTATCTCGGTAATTCATTTTGTGGATAAAGGGACCTCTATACCCAAAGCAATATGGTGTATACTGTTCTGGAACTGATTCATGCCAGGGAGATTTAAGTTCAAGTCAACTTCAGACATAGGCTGGCCTGAGACAAGTAACTTTCTCCGTAAGCTTGAAGGAAACACTATAAGCAAATGTGACAAATGAAAAGCATTTAGGTATATTTTCCCCCTACCTGAGCAACTCATTTAGAATAACTACCATACCTTGCATGCCTTTTGTAAAGTTAATTGAGATAATGCATTTGAAGTACTTTAAACACTTAAAACAAACTATGAAATGTTTGCTGTTACAGGTGAGTTCTCATCCCCAGGTCATTCTTTATAGCTTTTCATTGTCTCTTATGATACGTGTTATGCACTGTATTCAGGTTGATACTTCTGTGTTAGTTTATTAATCATAATAATTTTAAGCAGTAATCTGTGTACATTATCACACAGGTAAAACAGTGTGTTGGATCAAATGACTTCCACTAAGTGAGCAATCATTGCACCATTGAAGGAGCATTGCATGCTTAGCAGAAGGAAGTGCTTGGTTCCAATTCACTGCATATACTTCCAAGCAGATTTATTCAGTTTATTGATTAAATTCAATGTGATACTTCTTTTGTCTTAAAATAATCACATAGGAGAGAATGCCTCTCCCAGGATGGTGCTTGCTGCCTTCAATTTTTAAATAACCATTTAATTTAAAAAAAGATCTGCTGACCAGTTAATCAGGTATACTGTTTTTGATCAAAAAGTTCTTTAATTTAACTAATTTATTAAGTAATCATTGCAACCTTACTTTTTCTCTTTCAGGTGTCCCAGCATTAGTAGTAACTATTGTATTGGCAATAAGGCCAGATAACTATGGGCTTGAATCATACGGAAAGTTCCCCAATGGCTCATCTGATGAATTGTAAGTCAATACTGTAAATGAACTTTTTTGATTCATTGTTACAATGATAAAGGACTACCTTAAGCCTACTGCAAATCTGATTCAACAAGTGGTTTTAAAAAAATCATGCATGCATGGTTAATAATTTAATGTGCAGTTGATGGAGATATATTTGATTTGTGAAAGGCTCATCAGGTCTATGGACAAAATCCAGAAAGAACCTGTAGGATGGTGCATGCAAAACTCTTCAAGGCTTGAATGTTACAGAATCAGTTGTGACTTTTTGCCTTTCAGGCTATGTGTTTTATCGTTTTTTTTAAATCATTATGCTTTTAACTGATAATTTCTTTCTTTTTTGCTTTCTCTCTGTTATATTTTTTAGTTGCTGGATTAAAAATAACATTGTCTTTTACATTACCGTTGTGGGATACTTCTGCATAATATTCTTGTTGAACATCAGCATGTTCATCGTAGTGCTGATTCAACTCTGCAGAATCAAAAAGAAGAAACAACTTGGTGCCCAGCGAAAAACTAGCATTCAAGATCTCAGGAGTGTTGCTGGCCTTACCTTCTTATTGGGAATTACTTGGGGATTTGCCTTTTTTGCATGGGGTCCTGTAAATCTTATATTTATGTACCTTTTTGCCATCTTCAACACCTTGCAAGGTATGTATTGCTGGGTATATAAAAAGCTATATAATTAAAAGAGTATTTCTAGCATTACGGAAAATTATCATGGACAACACACTAAGCATCATAAATTAAATTATTGAAAAGATTATGAAAATGGTTTATTAATGGTATCTATCATTGTGGAGGTAGGCTAAAATCTATAATACCATTGCAGGTACATGCTGATTCTGTAACTCACAATTTGTAGATTTTCTGTCTATATGGGGCCTTGTCAGTGGGCTAATAAATTCTGAAGAACAATTGCTGGCTTTTCAAAATCTGCTATGAATGTAAAGGTCCCATTAAGACCAAAAAATCTTACTGAATTACATAGCAGATATTCAGACTGGCTGAGTTCAGACTGGCAAGTTGCCTCGTAGAGCCCCGTTTCAGCGACGCTTTAAAACTGCATTAAAGGGGGTGTTCACACAGGCACATCTGCCTGGCATTCCCCACCCATAGGCAATCTGCGCTGTTCAGCTTTCTTCCCGCATTAAAGAGATACTGTGTTAAATAGATACCTTTGAAGTGGTAGCAAATCCCTGAAGAGCACCTTTAACCCGCATCAGTCTTCTTCCCGGCAGTGTGACCATGCAGCCGATATGCCAGGAACAAGCTGGAACAGCAGCAGCAGTTTGATTGGCCATGCTCCGCTGTACTGCCCAATGAGGTGCCGGGATCCTCCCCCAATCGGTGATCTGTAGCGAGCTCCCCCAATCCGGGCCAGCGGTCTGAATGTTCCAGCGTGCCTTCTCCCAGTAAACTCCCGCAGCAGACGGCCCCGTGTGACTGGGAAACCCTGGAACAAACTGGCTTTTTTGCCGCGACTGGCTCCCAGAGCAACTTGCAAGTCTGAACTCAGCCATTGTTTTGTTTTCAATAATATATTTTTCTAAATTTGAAAAATATTAATTAAATATTCCTAAAACCACTTAAAGAAACCATATAGTGGTCCTGGTATTTACTGTTCCAAGATTTATTTGATGGGTAGCTGTGTTGGTCTGAAGCAGCAGAACAAAGTTTGAGTCCAGTGGCATCTTTAAGACCAATGAAGTTTTATTCAACTAACTTCAAAGGTGGGGGGCAGCCATTAGGAAGGGTCACTCAGAACCAAGATGCATATGCAGAATTGAAATTGGATCAGGTGGCCAGCAGTACCCCCAAGACAAACCATGCTCAACCCTGTGTACATGGGAGAACAGAGACTCAGTGTGTGCACCCTTCTTCACATAAGTTACATGCAACTAACCCCCCACCCCAAACCTGCATGTAATATTTGAGGAAATCTGTTCTTTCAGAACACTTAGATGTATGCATCTAGGCCTAGTAATTTGTCAGTTTTTAATTTGTCCATCAGTCATAGGACCTCCTCTCTCATCACCTCAATTCAACTCAGGTCTTTCAACACCCCTCCTGAAATCAGTGGTTCTGGACTGGGCAAGCACCTCCCATATTCCACAGTGAAGACAGATGCAAAAAATGTCCTCACTGTCTCCCTGGCTATTTTTCTACTACAAATGTATTTGAAGAATTTTTTATTGTTGGTCTTTATGTTTTTTGCAATATATTTCTCCTAGTCCTTTTTTGCCTGTTTGATCATTGACTTGCATTTTATTTGCCACAGCCTGTGCTCCCTTTTATTTACCTCACTTGGACTAGCCTTCCACTGCTTAAAGGAGTCCTTCTTACCTTTTACTGCTTCCATTACTTTGTTTGTTAACCATTTAGGCCTTTTTAAAATACCTATTTGTACCTTTCCTAACCTGCAGTATACATTTTATCTGAGCTTCCAGGACTGTAGAAGGAAAATGTGAAATCTTTTCTATGCGATATAGAGAATGTGACAGCAGGAACTCTTCTGATTCAGTCCTGAATGTCCTGGCAGAATTAACATTAATATCTTCCTTGAATTGCAAAGCAGTCCAAATGTGGAATTGTGTGTTCTCCAAACTTTCTTCACACAAATATTTTGAGCATAAACTCACTCACAAAAACAAATGAGCTCCTAGGTCAAAATGGTGAACACAGCTTTTTTTATAGGATGATGGCAACTGTAATCAAAAGTTTGGTTGTATGAAAAGGTCATCATCATGATTAAACTTCTTTAAAGTTACAAAACAAAAATTCAGTGCCTTGCTCTAAACTTGTAACATGTTATTCTACAGGGTTTTTCATCTTCATCTTCTACTGTGTAGCAAAGGAAAATGTTCGTAAGCAATGGAGACGATATCTGTGTTGTGGAAAATACAGGCTGGCTGAAAATTCTGGTAAATTATATAATATTGTTCTTTGATTATATCATATGTTCTAATAGCCAAGTCAGCCAGCTCTGAGGACACTTAAATGTGGTGACTTGGAGCTGTGAAAAGGGCAAGACAGATCTTTCTACAAACCTGAAAAAGATCCTAGGTTTGCAGGAAAAAATATAAAATAAAAAATACATGAAAATGGGGTGGTGAACCCCCTCCAAATGATAAAGAGAGCACCTGTACTTTTAAGCAACAAATTTTCTCAGTGGCTGTTAGGCATCCACAGTATTCCAGGCTTAGTTCTGTCAGTAAAAGGAATGGGAAGCGGGCAGGATCCTTTCCAAAGCCATAATTAGCTGAAACACTTCATAGGATCCATCTCAAGGGTGTTGCCTTGTGTTGAAACAAAGATTACACATTCAGTCTTTCTGGAGACATTGTCTATTTTCAGTGTGCCTTGCATTAACTAGATGTTCTTAGGGAGAAAAAAAACACTTTAGTGTTGGAGCCAATGATTTAGTTTGGCTAACAGTAGAGTCTTCCTGGGGGGTGTGGTGGCAGAGCTTCTGGCTGACCGCATCATCCCCTCTCTCCTGTTACTCCTTCTGGATTAACAAGAATTGCTCTGGAAAGACTGTATGAATTTAAATGTATGGTACAAGATCTATGATGGGAAGAGTAAGGGGCAAAAAGGTAGCAAAAACCCTCCATATAGACCACCAGAAACTGAATCAGAAGGAGAGGAATTGGGACTGCTTTTGTTAGAGGAAATGGCAATGGGAGGAGCTGAAATTGATTCAAGCTTCCAAACAAGAATTATGCCTCACAGAAATGAAAAGCGATTTCAGCAAAGGAATTGACTCAATAAAAGGTGAAATCACACATTTAAAAATAGAAGCAGGACAACTTAAAAAAATAGTAGAACCAATTAACAAGAAAATAGAAGACTTAACGACGGCAATTAAAGAGGCAGAGAGAAAAGCTGACAAGGCATTGCAAGCCACAAAAGAAGCGATGAGTGAATTAAAATCAGTAAAAGATTTTGAGATGTGGGCAAAGAACAAAATAATACTGCAGGACATTAAATTAAGAGACCAGCGAGCTAAAATCAGAGGGGTCTCATCCAACTACTCATTAAATGAAGATTTGCATACCTCTTTAAATCTTTGGCTCGCATCTCTGCTGGACATAGAGTCAAATCCAAATGTAATCGCAGCAGCTTTCCGGTTGCCTCTGGCAAAAAAAGCCCCCCCAGGAGTGCCACAAGATATTTTGTTTGTAGATATCCAGCATAAAAAAACATTTATTTCAGATAGCCAAAGAAAAGGAGAGTTTGCAGTTAGAAGATACAAACGTGCATCTGTTTGCAGACCTGCCACCTGAAATACTTGTTACAAGGAGGAGGATGCATGAGACAGCGGATCAGTTAACAAACAACGGTTTCAAATTTCGTTGGATGCCCTTGGGGACATCATAGTTCATTTGAATGGGAAAACCCACACCACCTTTGACGAAGCATCTAGCAAAAAGCTTCTGGCAGCATGCATGAAATCATAAGAGGGAGAAAATAGACTGGTGTTTAACCTGTCTAGAGACAGCAACTTGAAAAGTTATAGAGACATGAGACATCAAAGAATTAAAATAAGGAGCGATTCAAAGACAAGAGTGTTATATTGTATTCAGTAATATGGAAGACACAATGTTAATTATGATAAAGTAAAGGTAAAGGTTCCCTTGCTCGAAAGCCAGTCGAATCCGACTCTAGGGTTGCGGTGCTCATCTCCGTTTCAAAGCCGAAGAGCCAGCGCTGTCCGAAGACGTTTCCGTGGTCATGTGGCCGGCATGACTAAACACCAAGGTGCACGGAACGCTGTTACCTTCCCACCGAAGTGGTACCTATTTATCTACTTGCAATTTCTTGCTTTCGAACTGCTAGGTTGGCAGGAGCTGGAGCTAGAGACGGGAGCTCACTCCGTCTTGTGGCACCCGGGTCTTGAACTGCTGAACTACTGACCTTCCACAGCCTGCAGTTCAGCGTCTTAACCACTTGAGCCACCGCAGCTCTGTTAATTATGATAGCTTAGTTTTAAAAAAGTGTCTTTGTTATGTTGGTATAGGTATTTAATTTCTACAGTGAGAGTAAGGAGGGAGGAGGGGGAGTGCCCCCCACAAGTCCTCTCACAGGAGGAGGGAAGTTTTCTTCCCGTTGAGTTTCTCAGCACCAGGGATGAGAGGCATCTCCGTTTGGTTTTCTTTTTACATTAAGAGAAAGCAAACTGGTATCATGTTAAATGGCAAATTGAAGAAAGTTCAATGAAATTATTAAGTAAATATATGTAAGGTATTTGATGCGAACATCAGGAAAGTACTGAAGAAACTGAATGGAAGGACATTTGCGGGTGTTATATGATAATATGATTTAGAATAGAAAGATATTAGCCATTGGTATAACAGAACTGGGTATAAAGGAATAGCGTGAGAACACTTTCTATTATTAAATAATTGTAGGATTGAGGGCAAACAAGGTTAATGTTTTGTATTATAGTGCACTACAGAAATAAATTATGAATGAAAAAAACCCCAAAACAGTAGAGACTTCCTCTGACACAAGAACCTTCCCACCAGTAGGGCATCCCTCTTCTGTTGGAGAAAGTCTCTACCATTAGTGGAATGGAAACTTCGGTATCTTCTTCATGGTCTCTGTGCATCACACCTCTGGGATATAGTGAGCCTGCACCGACCTCGATCGGTTCCTCTTGAAAGCGAAAGGGATTTTCACGCCTGCTCCCCCATCATGCACCAGCCCCACTGTGCATGACTAAGGGAGGGGCACGACAATACTGCCAGTTCTCTTCTGACCACCACCCTGGTAGGATCCTCTCTGCTTCGGTCTGTAAAACTTTGGGCTTTTAGGCCTATTCCTCTTCTTCTTTGAAGTTTCTTCATGTTTTTCCTGTTTGTTTTTTTAGTCTAAGTGAAAGGACATTGTTTCTACAGATTTATTTTTTTGGACTTTTTGCGAAGTCTGGTCATCTTCTTTTACAAGACTGTGTGTTTTTCCCCTCCTCTGGCCTATGGTTTCTTCAAACGATGCCTTAAGTGCGGCAGTAAAATTGCTCCCCCAGACGGACACTCACTTTGCCTCTTGTGCCTCAGGGAACCGCACTGAGTGGACTCTTGTGCTCATTGCATGAAGTTCTCGAAGCAGACAAGAAAGAACCGAGCTGCTAGACTTCATGTTGCACTTTTGGAATTAGCGCTCTCACCGATGTCGTCACAGGACACTTTGGGGCATGCGTCAATGTCGACTCCCCCTTTGGCATCAATGGCTGTGCTGTCCCCGATACCGGCACATTCAGATGTCAAACACCCAATGCTGAAACGCTCGGCCCAGACATCTCATCCAAAGCCCATACTCCCTCTAAAAACCTTGGGAGGGCAAGGATGATCGACCAGTCAAGTTAAAAAAGCATAGGAAAACTCCCCCTACACAAACTCTGCTGACCCCTCGGAGGGCCACAGAACCGAATCTCATGGGGGCTGCTTCACTTGACTCTTTGAGCTGAAAGCAGCTACAAGGTGTACCTCAGTCGCCTTTGCTGCGTCCTGTCCAGCTCACCAACTCTGAACACGATATGGACTTAACACAGATCTCCTGGTCTTCCAGTGTTGAAAGTCTACACTCTGACTGTGGAGCCAAAGCCTTTGTCTGTCCTCCACAACCCTGACCTGACGATTGAGAACAGCCATCGGCACTGATCCACCCACCTCCCTCTTGGGATCGATGACAATGGCAATATATGTACGGGGCCTATCCATTCTCGGGCAACATGCCATGGTTCCCACCCCAACCAATGGAATGGGACCATCAGTCCACCTCCTCCTGACTCTCCCAGTATCGAGATCCACCATCGACACTGGAGTTTGTGAAGCCGCAACCATTGAGACAGGCAGGCAAACCTTCCAAACCATCGAACCCAAGACCCAAGTTTAAAGGTCCATTGAATCCGGTCTTATCGACACCGATGTTACCTATGTCTTTTTCTGAACCATCTGAACATTCTGCCTCCCCCGACATGTCTTCCCAATCAGGAGACAAAAACCCCAACTCTCTGGTGGAATCCTCGCCTCAACAAGTGGGCGATGATCTCCCAATATACCCTTCTGAAGATTTGAAATCTTATGGGGATTTCATCAAATGGATCGCCAACACGCTGACCCTGCCTACAGTACAACCCCCGCCTACCGTGACAGATTCCATGTTCTATATCATCCAAATGGACACTTCTACCCTGATTGCCTTACCAATGACATTGGTCCTGCTTCAGGCAGCCAAAGTCCCATCGGACTACCCCTGTCTCGAGCCGGAGAATAAATCATATGTATAAGGTGCAGGAGCAAGGTGCTGAGTTTTTATTCACCCATCCTAAACCCAATTCAGTTGTAGTTACTTCTTCTTCCAAAGGCAGACACAGTTATTCCACATCCCTTGAGAAGGAAGGGAGGAAACTTGATTCATTTGGAAGAAAATTTTATTCTGCTGGGGCACTCGGCATTAAGGCTTCAAACTATACAGCATGTATGAGGAGATATCAGCTTGCTCTTTGGGAGCAGATGTCTGTATTCATTGCAACCCTCCCTGAGGACTCTAACCACCAGGCTTGTAGAATTCAAACAGAAGGAATGCTCCTGGCCAAACACCAGCTCAATGCTGCTAAATACACATTGGATGTGGCAGCCAAAATGCTGACTTTGGCTGTAACCCTCTGGTGACATGCTTGTTTATGCTCCACGGCTTTACCACAGGATACCAGGACTCTTTTCAAAGATCTCCCTTTTGAGGGTGAGGGCCCCTTCAGTAGCATGACTGATACGGTCCTGCAAGACCTAGACAAGAGCATAAAAACATCACAGAATTTAGGGGTTATGCCAGCTACTAAACCGTCCAAAGCGAAATCCTGGAACAAGCCATGGTCTCACAGTTCATCTCTTAAGTCGTCCCCCGAAGCACAATGGCAACACTCTCCCACCGTGTCTTCCTGCCCCTATTGGCACAAATCAAAATTTTCACCCATCGCTCCACCTAGGGCTAAGACTCCCAAAGCCCCCAAGCAGAGCCTTTGACTCCTGTCATTCCACCCCCACCCGCCTGTCTCCCTACCTGGCTGCTTGGCAGCAGATGACTTCAGATCGGTGGGTACTCCCTGTCGTCGAGAAGGGGTACCTCATAGAATTCATCCAGATACCCGAGGCCTCCAACTTCATACCTACCCCACCAACCATCACGCTGCTTGAAGAGATCCAGAACCTTCTTCAAAAGTATGCTATTGAATCAGTCCCAACAACACAATGTCAACATGGGTTCTACTCTTGTTACTTTATGGTCCCCCAAAAAGATGGAGGCCTCTGTCCTATTATGGACCTCAGGGGACTCAACAGGTTTATCTCATACCAGAAATTCTGTATGACAACGTTGCAAAGTATTCTTCCCCTCCTCAACAAGGGTGTCTGGATGGTAACTTTGGACTTGCAAGACACATATTTTCATATAACTGTCCACCTGGTCCACAGGAAGTTTTTGTGTTTTGTGGTCGTGGGAGACCATTTTCAATACAAAACCCTCCCTTTTGGACTCTCAACAGCATCCAGAGTCTTTACAAAAATTATGATCGTCATTGCGGCATACCTCCGCCTTCAGGGCATGCGGATCTTTCCATACATAGACAACTGGTTACCGATAGCAAGCTCCAGAGAGACTTTGCTCAACCATATTGATTTAATACTAGCCACCCTAATTGAGTTGGGTCTGCAGGTGAACTTAAAGAAGTCCTTGCTCCTTCCTTCCTTGAGAGTCCAGTTTATCAGAGCAATTCTGGACTCAACTGTCTGCTGAGCCTTCCCCCCCCCAAGAGGGAAAGTGACATTATGGCTCTCATCAGACTAATGAGGACACAGGGAGATGTGTCTGCAAGGCAGGTTCAACGACTGTTGGGTCTGATAGCTCCCACCACAGCGGTACTTGTCTTCACCAGACTACAGATGAGACCACTTCAGCTGCGGTTCCTCAAATGTTTTCATCCACAGTGGCAGTCCCAGTCTCAACAGTTCGTGCTCCCTGCACAAGTACCGGATTCCCTACAGTGGTGGGAAAATCTGGACAACCTCCTTCAGGGAGCCCCATTTTGTATACCCAGCCTCAAATTGACTCTGACCATGGATGCCTCCCTGTGGGGATGGGGAGCTCATCTCTAAGGTGTTTGTGTGGGCACCCAGTGGGAACCGCATCTGACCCACAAACACATCAACTTCCTGGAACTACTCACCATCCAGTATGCCCTGAGGTCATTTCATCATTTTATAGTCCACCGCACAGTGGCAATCCTGATGGACAACACCACCGCGCTGTGCTACCTGAACAGACAAGGTGGGACGGTGTCCAGGGGACTTTGTCAATTGGCCCTAGAAATTTGGACCGAGTGCTAATCTTGGGGTGTGTTCATCATTGCCGCTCACCTACCCAGATCGCTCAACATCCATGCGGATTTTCTGAGCAGGGGTGGCACGTCCCTTTATGAGTGGGAACTCAACTGGACTTACCTCCAACCAATCTTTCACAGATGGGGCCGCCCAGAGATAGATGTGTTTGCAACACATCAGAATGCGAAGTATTGCCTGTTTTGCACCAGAGCAGGACAGGACCCCTGTCTCTGGGGGATGGTCTCCTTTTCCCATGGTCCCCTAGGTATGTGTACTGTTCCCACCAATTCCTCTACTTACCAAGGTGATCAGCAAAACCATGAGGGTACACCCTCAGTGCATCCTTGTGGCGCCCTTGCAGCCAGATCAACACTGGTTCCCAACCTTGCTTCACGTGTCCCAGGGTACCTATGCGCATCTCCCCCTGGTACCAGATCTCCTCCTGGATCAGGAGGGCTGAGTGCTGCACCACGATGTACCACACCTCAAACTCAAATCATGAAAGATCCCTTAGCACAATTTAAAAGCAAAATAGACCTTGTCCTGTTGAACTGTCATAAGCCAACTACACGTGCTTCCTATGAGAGGGAAGTGGAGAAAATTCCTGTCCTACCTTGAGTCATTGGGTTTGCCACCGCCCCCTATGGACTTGAGGGCAATCTTTGGTTTCCTGTTGACCCACCTAGACCTGGGTCTTAGTTGCTCCTCCTTAAGAGTCTATTTAGCTGCCATCTCCGCCAATCATCCTGTGGTGGGACTTACCCCTAGTGCTGTCCAGACTCATGGGCAAACCATTTGAACCCATGGCCACGTCTAGTCTGCAGCTTCCCTCCTGGAAGACTTCCTTCCTTGTAGCCATTACCTCCGCAAAGCGAGTGAGTGAATTGTCTGCACTCCGTTGCGACTCTCCATACCTGGTTTTTCACCATGATGGTGTCACCTTGGTTTCGGATGTCTCTTTCTTGCCCAAGGTTGTTTCCAAGTTCCATTTGCAAGCTGACATTGCCCTTCCAATGTTTTTGGAAGTCTCCTACAAACGATGAGGAATGCCGTCTCCATACTTTGGACATCAAGAGGGCCATACTCTTCTACCTTGATAGAACAAGGTCATTCTGGCAGTCACCGGCCTTGTTTGTCTCCTATGGCACACCTATGCAAGGGAAGAAGCTCTCTTCACAGTGTCCATCCAAGTGGATTGTGGAAACCATTAAACTATGCTAATTACTGGCCAAACAGCCACTCCCAGGCCCATTCCGGGTGCATTCCAACTGGGCGGTAGTTACATCCACAGCCTTCCTGAGAGGGTCATTGCTCACTACATCTGTCAAGCAGCAACCTGGGCTACCCCACAGACATTCGTGAACCATTATGCCCTCGATGTGCATTTTCATCAACTTTCCATGGTGGGATGGGTAGTGTTGCAGGCAGCACAAGTCTAGGACCTTCAGCTCCCTCCTCCAGGTAGGCCTGTTTTTGCTTGCTCCCAGAGGTGTGATGCACAGAGACTACGAAGAAGATAAACAGGTTGCTTACCTGTAACTGATGATCTTCAAGTGGTCATCTGTGCATTCGCACCACCTGCCCTCCTTCCCCTCTGCTTTCAGTCCTCTCCTCTTTTTACTCTGAGACTGATGGCAGTGGTCAGAAGGAACTGGTGGGATTCTTGTACCCCTCCTTTAGTCATGCACAGTGAGGCCGGCGCGTGACGGGGGAGCGGGCGCGAAAATCCCTTTTGCTTTCAAGAGGAACCGATTGAAGTGGGTGCAGGTGTGCTATATCCCAGAGGTGTGAATGTACAGATGACCACTTGAAGATCATCAGTTGAGCCAGCTTGCCCAGCAAGGCGGGATAGAAACAACAAATAAACAAATAAGTTACAGGTAAGCAACCTGTTTTTCAGAAGATAAAAGAGGAGGTGCATTTAGGTTTCTTTTAAATCTTAAGTAACTCCTGTATCTTTGAGATGGTAGACAACTTAACAAAATGCACACTTTCTTGAGCACCACACTGAATACACTATTATAAACTAAAAAGCTACACTTATCAAAGACAGGACAAGCAAAATGTGATATGTATGTAAACATTGGAGCAGATACATATTGTAAAATGTGATACATGTACAATCATTATAAAAACATAGCATAACATAAAAAACAGTGTACTTAGAACTCAGGTTTTTATTGCATTGAATTAAGCTTTAACATACTACACTATTGTCTGTTATATGTATTCTCCAGATTGGAGTAGAACTGCTACTAATGGTTTAAAGAAGCAGAATGTTAACCAAGGAGTTTCTAGTTCTTCCAATTCTTTACAATCAAACAGTAACTCTACAAATTCTACCACAATGTTAATGAATAATGATTATTCGGTGCTCGCGAATGGGAATGGTATGTATACTTAAATTACCAATGGTATGTATACTTAAATTACCAGCCAGTTTGGTGTAGTGGTTAAGTGTGTGGACTCTAATCTGGGAGAACTGGGCTTGATTCCCCTCTCCTCCACTTGCTCCTGGCTGGATGACCTTGGGCAAGCCATAGTTCTGATAAGAGCTGTTCTTGAAAAAGAGCAGTTTCTGCCAAGAGTTCTTTCAGCCCCACCTACCTCACAGGGTGTCTGTTGGGGGGAAGAGAAGGGAAAGGAGTTTGTAAGCCGCTCTGAGACATCTTTGGGTAGTGAAGGGCAGGGTATAAATCCAATCTCTTCTCTTCTTCTCTTTTCAAATTATATTATTTTAATATTAAAAGTGGCTTGGCATCTTGACAAATTAAAGTGGACAATAGATCAATTGTACTAGATCACTGGTTCCCCAGGTGGGCAATATTGCCCCCTGGGAGGTGCTGGAATGATCCAGGTGGGCAGTAGGAGCCTTGGGTGCAATTGGGGGGCATTGAATAAAAATAAGGGGGTGGTGGAAGCATAAAGAGAGTCCAGAACCTATCTAAAGTAGCCTTTTCCTGCCGTCTCCTGGTCTTCTCTGGGATCACAGAGGGAGGGGGAGGAGGAGAGGGGTCTCCACAGCCAATCACAGCCATGCATTTGCAAACTGCAAATGCATGTGCACCCTTGTAAGACTGGTGTTGCTGCAGGACTATTGTGTGGTGGTTGCTGCTGGCCTCTGGCTTCAGGCCAACAACATCTTTCTTTACTATGTACAAATTTGTCACTGCATCTTTTTGTCCACTTCTTGAAGGTAGATTTCCAGGGGGGTGCTGAGTAACTTTTTTTAAAAAAAGGGGGCGGTAGGCCAAATAAGTTTGGGAATCTCTGTACTAGATGGATGAAGTTTAGGAGGCATATTATTTGTTTGAACAAGCATTTTATGTAACAGCATGTGTTTTGAATCCTTTAAATCCTTAATGTAAGATGTTCATTTAAATACATTGTTTACTATTGTTTACTATTATGGCTAAAATAAGTTATGTAATATACTATTAAGGCTAAAATGTTATGTAATATTCAGATATATCAAAACAAGTTGGTTGAATGGAAATACTTTTCTCTCTGGATAGAAACAAACAGAATAATTAATCTTTTGATAATAAAAACCAGCTCCATTTCTTAGAGTCCATTTATTCATTATGTGAATGGCTTGGGAGCCATTCCATGGGTGAACTGATGCTGCGGAACAGTGCCTTGCCATAGCTAAATTTTAAGGGAAATGGTTTTTTTTTAATTTTCAGGTAACATCACTACTGAGAAGAATGGTGTTTCTTTTAATGTGCAGAATGGTGATGTGCGACTTCATGACTTTTCAGGAAAACATCTTGCATTTCAAGAAACTGATGAAACAGACCCTAAAAAATCTCGCATTACGGTGAGAAGGACTTCAAAGAGAGGAAACCTGCACTTTATTGAACCAATGTGATTTTTTTAGTCCCCTTTGTTTCATAGTGTAAATACAGATATATTTTAACTGTTTTACATAATGTGAGAAAACAAAAAAAATGACATTATTTAATATACAATAGTAAAATTGAAGGCAGCCTTGGATTTTGAAACAGCATTAACTAAGATTGTCAGAGTTTTTATTATAATTTCTATTAATGTCAGTGGTTCTTATTGACAAGGTACTTTAGGTGTAGAATCATAGCTGTAAGCCAACTGAATTTTTTGGAAGATCCTTTACATTCAACTTGCTGTTAGGAATAACCTTAAGCAGTATGCAATAATGCTGTACAAAAACAATAATTGTAAACTAAGCTTTAAAGCAGATGCTCAAACTGAGTTTCATAGTAATCTGTGATGCCTGCATCTTCCTTTTAAGAAGTTGTAGTCACAGACACATAGCACTGTATATACAGAAAAAAATCTACCTTTTTATTACACTATAATTTTATATTTATTTCTTGTAAATTAAGTTTAATATTCCTTTGTATATAAAAAGTTGTGTTGGATTTTAAAACATTATTGTAATTATGGATCTGTACAGTGCTAATTATTTCTGTTAACTGGGAATCTTTTACACTCCAAATTTTTTCTGTATGTGAAATAACTCAAAATAGCCACGTACAAAAGCTACAGGAAGACAACGGATTGTAAATAAGAATTTTGTTGCTGCAAAAGCTCTGATTGCCTATTTCTTGGGTGCTGAATCTGAAACCAGTTTTGCCCTCTCAAGGCAGTTGTTTCAAAAGGAGGACTTAGTCTCCCTTCACTCAAGGGTGGAGAAGGGAGATAAAATGTGGACTCCCTTTCCTGGTCACATAAGGGAGAAAGTGAAAGTTTACCTTCTGTTTGCCCTTGAGAGAACGGATGAAGGATTTATTGATTCTTCTGTGGGTTGAGGACTCCTTCCGCTAGCCTGGGGGCAGCAGTGTACATGAGCCACCACAGGTAGATCCAGTTTTTGGTGATGGAGGCAAGCGTAGATCCTTTTGACCATGGATATTTTCTTGTAAGGATGGGAGTTCTATTTTTTCCCTTTTTTGTTACCAGAATGTCTGTATGTAGTGAACTCACTTGATTAATGTATACATGTGTTTAATAGATATGATCGCTGAACAACTAACTTTACCAAAGGTTATATTCTTCAAATCTATTAATGCTTTCTCAGTAAAATTGCGTAGGTTATTTCTCAAGCTTCTCTTTTTTAACCAAATATAGAGAGTTAACCTTTGTACAATACTTTTAACAGATAGACACACAGAATATTTCTGAATGTTACATAAGCGGATCATGCCCACCATGCATTTTCTTAATACAGATAAATGAAATAATAAAATGGGAAAACCTTACCATTTGCCATTCTCATAGTAAAGTGAGCAATTGCTTGGTCCTTGAATTTGTAATCATCCCAAGATTATAGATTTTTACAGACAAATGAGCCAAAAGAACAAAAGTGGTTAGGGACTCTATTAAGTAGTAGTCTAGGCACCTTGAAAAGTGCCAAAATTTTATTTTAGCATTAACACGGGAATTGTCATATACACTCATGGGATAGGGTGAGGTATAAAATAAATAAATAAATAATAATAAATAATACTGAAATTGACATTTATATTTTTTATTATTATACATTCTAGAAATAATTGAATAGCAAACAGTGTCCTGTTTTATGTCAGTACTATAAAAATGCAAATAGCCCTAGCCAGGATAAGGGCAATAGCCTTGGTCACATCTTAGTTACAGAGCTTGAGAGGCTGAAAGAATGAACTTTTCTTTTTAGTACAGGAACAGACAGACAGCAAGGCACGAGGAAAAAGCTGTCTTACTGTTAGTTGTTTTACTGGAACCCACTTGTCACACCTGGATTCTATTCTGAGCACATGTCGGTAGGCCATATGGGGAGAGCCCCAACAACAGTAATGAATGTTCTCTAAACACCTGTAATTCCAAGAATTAAGAGCCTATCTTTATGTATCAGTTTAGGGATATGTGAGAGTAAGAATTAAGAGGACTGCATGCGCTTTTTTTTGTCCTTGCTCAGTCCGTTGTGTTTTCATATGCTGTGTGTCCTTTATATTTTCTTAATAAAGTTCTTAATAAATTTCCTTTCATTTTCAAATGTGGTCAGTCTCACCTCTGACCCACATTAAAGTCCCTGTTCAGTCATACATATCAAAAGTGGACAGGGAGGGTGCAGTGGTTGGTCGCTACTGCCCCAGTGTGCAAGTAAGAACACTTAGTTCCTGGGAAGTGAGTGCAAGTATCAAGGGAAACTTGAGAACAAAGTGGAGTCTTTAAGAGGCAATATATCAGAGGGTATCTGCTGCCAGCCCTCAGGTGAAAATGTGCCCTGTAATTGACTAGCTGGTGATGGTGATCTCCAGGGAGGGAAGAGAAGAGAGCCTGATAGAAGCCTTATTGAGAATGAGACTCAGAATGGCAGCATAGCTCTTACTTCCATGTGGGCACAAAGAAGCTGTTTGCCTACATGGTAGTGGAAACGTAAACTATTCAAGAAGAAAAGGGGTTTATTCAACTCTGCTTGTGAATATAATTCTATTCTCATGCATTTTACAAGCAATTATGATTAGTAAAATCAACGATAGATATGTAGATTCTGAGAATCAGTAAATATATTTATACCAGAAGCAGTTGCTTGAATGTTTCAAATAAAAGATAAAAAGACTAAAATATTCAAATAAAATATTAAAAAAGAAAAAGGTTGTTTGAAAGATTCAACTCCGTCTACACTTTGACAGACATACTGGCCATACAAAAGGAGAATTGTAAGATGATTTATGGAATCAAGATCCTTGGTCCATAAGCTGGTGCCATGCCAATACAATACTAGTATGTCTGAGCAAGTAAGATTTAAGGCAAGTGCTGAAGGTATTTCAGGGCTAGCACTTCTTTTCCAACATTCAGGGGTTCCAACTATTGTAATCACAGGTAGTTAACAGCAACAAGAACTTTAAAGAGTTAAGGAAACAGAAGAACAACTGGGTCCAAAGGGTGAATATTTAACTAGGATTTTTGTGTTTGCAGCTTGCCAGTTAATGCACTGGTTCCATGCCCTTCCCAAGACTCTAGTAACAGTCCATACTGAGCATTAATCTGATAGCTAGAATCCAATTTTTACAATCCCTAATTATAGCTTTCCAGCTCTCAAAGGCCTACTCCTGGTTACATTTCTCTCTCATATCTGTTTTTTTTCTTTTTCGGCCTTGCCGCAGGAAGAAAACAACCGTCTTAGATCAGAGTCAGAAATTGTTGTTAGATACAATCCATCAGAATTTCTATTACACTTGTATCCAGCTATCAAACTTTAGTTAAAAGAAAGAATATCTTTCTGAGATAACTTAGGCTGCTGACTCAGATGGGTCACTGTGTTGGTCTGAAGCAGCAGAACAAAGTTTGAGTCCAGTGGCACCTTTAAGACCAACAAAGTTTTATTCAAAGTGTAAGCTTTTGTGTGCAAAGCACACTTCTTCAGACAAATGGAATAAAATCTCCTCAAGAGTTACTTACAAGAAAAATTAGAGTGGAGCAGCCATTAGGTTACTGACTGCACGAGCAACCATAAGGGTTTTTATTTTGTGTAAGAATATCCGGCACTTAATATGAACTGTTATTATCCTTGTATTGGCATGTTATTTATTTTTGGAAATCTGAGGACTAACTCTCCACCATCAAGAGAAATAATAGACATTTATTTAAATATATCCAGAGCAGTGAAACAGCTAGAGAAGCAGTTGAGTACATCACCAAAGATTCCTGAGGAAACTTAACATAAGAACATAAGAGAAGCCAATGTTGAATCAGGCCAATGGCCCATCTAGTCCAACACTCTGTCACACAGCGGCCAAAATATACCAGGCGCCATCAGGAGGTCCAGCAGTGGGGCCAGGACACTAGAAGCCCTCCCACTGCTGCCCCCTCCAGCACCAAGAATAGAGTGCATCACCTGCCCCAGACTGAGAGTTCCCATCTATACCCTGTGGCTAATAGCCACTGATGGACTTCTGCTCCATATGTTTATGGCAGTCATGGGTTAAGAGGACAAGTTCTGTTATGGATTATAAATTAGTTATATGACAGAAAGCAAAGAGTAAGAAGTAATAGGCAGATCTGACAATGGAGGGAAGTCAGCAGTGGGGTCCCACAGGGTTCAGTATTGGGGCCGATGCTATTTAATTTGCTCATAAATCATCTGGATCTAGGGGTGAGCAGTGTGGTGGCCAAGTTTACAGATGACACAAAATTATTCAGGATGGTCACTGAGTGATTAAGAAGAGCTTCAAGAGGATCTCTACAAACTGGGCAGCAATGTGGCAAATGAAGTTTGATGTCGGTAAGTGTAAGGTCATGAACACTGGAACAAAAATACCAACTTCAAGTATGAGTTAATTGAGACTGAGAGGGAAAGAGATCATGGGGTCATATAGCTAGCTCAATGAAAGTTTCAACCCAGTTTGCCACAGCAGTAAAAAAAGGCACACTCTGTGCTGGGGATTATTAGGAAAGGGACTGGAATTTAAATAGCCAACATGCACCTGTATAGATCTATGGTATAGCATTATTTGCAATGCTGTACACAGTTCTGGTCACAAAAAGGACATTGCGGAACTGGAAAAGCACTTCCATTACAGTCAAAGGGATCAATTGTCTCAGAGATTTATGAAAACCATATATTTAGTGGTTCATCACTCTTCTAAACAGTTAAAGAAAGCCTGGGTGCTCTGTGGGGTTATTTTTGTAAATATATCTGGCATATTTTATTTGGAAATAAAAACTCCAGCCCTGAATTTAGCCTCAGGACAGGGAAAGCTTGTTCTCATCAGCTACAAGAAGTTAAATTTACCAAACAAAAGGGGTAATCAATACCAGAGGTATACAATACAGAAGTTCCAATATTCCACAACAACCTGCTTCCAAATGAGTTCTGCGCCAAGGAGGTAGAGGAAAGCCAGGGGCTGCTGTTTGCTTTGGGGAAGAGATGTTGTTTTTGTTTTGGTGTCCAAAGAAATTATATCCCCCAGTAGGCCACAGGGAAGGGCTACCAAGCTCAGAGACATGGCCAAGCCTGTTGTTTCTGATACATTTTTCTGTTCAAGACCCTCTAGATTTTATCTCCAAAAGCAGTTATCAGATGCCAGTAAACACATCACCAGGCACCCTGGGGATTGCTGGCATAATAAACAGAAGGAACAAGAACCCATTTCTAAGTCACTTACTGAAGTAAATTCCAGTTGCCATGTCACTAGGGAAACACACTGAACTGTTTCAATTGAAAAGAGCAAGAGTCCAGTAGCACCTTAAAGACTAACAAAAAATGTGGCAGGATATGAGCTTTCCTCACTGCTAGAATGGGAGTCCATCTTTCCTATTTATTGGGAAATGAAGTGATTTCAGATGTGAAATGGCATTAGCAGGCAAAAGTCATACGGCACCTGAAATCATTCCACTTTCCAATAAATAGGACAGATGGACTCCTATTCTAGCTATATCTGAAGAAGTGAGCAGTGACTCCTGAAAGCTCCAACCCTGCCACATATTTTGTTAGTCCTTAAGGTGTTCCTGTATTCTTGCTCTTTTCTACTGCTGCAGACAGACTAACACAGTTACCCATCTTGATGTGTTTCAGTCGACACTGTCTTTCCTACAATTACTCTGGCACCCCACAGACACCTTTTAGGGTTGCCAATCTCCAGGCGTGGTCCAGAGATCTCCTAGAATTCCAACTGATCACCAGGCTATCAGTTCCCATGGAGAGAATTGGGGCTTTTGAAGGTGAACTCTATGGCAGTATACCCAGCTGAAGTCCTTTCCATCCCTAAACCCTGTCCTCCCAAGTTCCATCTCCAAATCTCCAGGAATTTTCCAATCCAGAGTTGGAAATGGCAACCTTAGGACAACCTGAAAGGGATGCTAGACCCCTGCCAGGGGCTGGGGAACCCCTGCTTTTGCGAGGTGCTTCCCTGCCACTAGACAGCTGGCTGGCAGGGGTAAATTCCATCCCCAACTGGCCCAAAAGGCAACTTGATGACATCACCCAGAAGTGATGCCATCATGTCACCAACACTCTAGTTTTTGGGCAAAACATTATGGTAAAATCACCTGCAAACCATAGAGTTTTGCCCCAAAACTGGAGCATCAAGCCCCCCCCACACACATACAGGTTGCAATGCGATGACAGCACCTTTCGGGAATGGACCCAGGATCCAGGAACAGACCTGGGATCCCCCCACCTGCTGCTAGGTAGGACCTCAACCCTGCAACCTGAATTAGGAGGAAACACATGCATGCACTCCAAAACACACTCCCTAAGCATCTGACATCAGCCGTTTTACAAGGGTGTAATCTCTTTAGCATTGTGCTGTTAAACACAGGGGTTGCCAGCCTATGCACAATAGGACAATGGGACTCCTGAATATATGTTTCAAATTGCATGTATGGATGGATCGTTTTCAGAGAGTAGCCACGGGATCTTCACTTTCGAAAGTTGATATCCCGAAAATCTTGCTGGTCTCTAAGGTGCTCCTGGACTCGAATCTTATAGTTGTGCGTTTATATCACATGCTGCACCTGGCGGCCGGAGGAAGGCGCTGACCTACACCACCCAGAAATGTCGGTTGGAGCGTGAGCCTTCCTGCTGTGTGCCCTGCTCTTTGCCTCCTCCTCACCGAATAGGGTAGAAGATAAAACGTCGGTCTGCATCACTCCAGAAATCGTTCACATTATCCGGCTCTCAATCCAAAGGGTCCTGGCAGCCACATAAAGAAACATCAGTTAATATATATGTATAAACCAGATAAAGTGTGCTTTTAAAGGCAGTGTTATACAGGCAGAGCACACGAAATTTCGCTGTCTTTCTTCCCCCCTTTGTCCTTTTGCAGTATTCTGGGATTTCGGTCTGCTCTTCCCCGGGCCCAGCATGACCCGCCTACAGAGCGAGCTGCTTGCAAAACACCGCTTGCTTCTGCCTGCTCCGTGCCTATCGGCCCCGGTAACCAGGCTGATAAAGAGGAAGCCCAGTTTCTCAGGCCCCAACGGCGCGTGCCTGGATGTAGCCCCACCTCGGAAGCTCTCTGCCGCTGGAATACCAGTTCCAAGCCGGGCAGTCCCGCGGGATCGCTATCAATGCTAGAGTCGTTGGCCTTACACGACAAACCAAACCCAAGACTCCCGAGCCGGAGAGAGGATCGGGGCTACAGCTGCCCGTAGCGGGAAGTGTCCCTGAGCGGGGAGCGTTGCGTATTGCTACCTTTTGAATTGCCCAGAGCGGAGGAATAGCACGCCGCCACCCTGGAGAATGGAAACCTATAGAAACCCTTGGCAGGTAAGGGGATGATGTCCTCTGTCCTTCCTTCTATTTGTGACACTTACATGTGTTCATGTCCTTGCCTTGGAAGCGCAATGCAGTAAAGGTTGGACTTAATGACCTTCGATAACCCACAAGTTATCTTTTCGGATATGATGTTCAGCATTTCTAAAATGCGGCTTCTGTTGATGGCAGGGGAGGGAGAGGAGATTTAGAGCACAATAGAGGCACTTCTGATCTGGAATAATGAAATAGTCCATTAAAAAAGAACCTTCACGTATAAACATTGAGGCACTGCTGTAGCTTAATGAGTATCAGTCCACACTGTGTTGGTCCAACTTTTTACTGGCCTAGGCAATTTAAAATGTTTTCCCTGTGGGCCTTTCTCTGGGTGTTTTATATATTGAGCAGCATAGTGTTTTAAGCTATGTATATTAAGAGTGCAGGGGACCATGGTTTAGTGGTAGAGTCTGTTTTGCATGCAGAAGGTCCCAAGTTCAATCCCTGTCATCTTCCAGTAAAAAAGTAAGGTAGATCTTGTAAAATGTAATATAATGTAAAATGTAATGTAGATCCAGTAAAAAAGTAATGTAGTGAAAAAATACTGTATCTGTAGTAAAAAAAAAAAACTCTCTGAGATCTTGGAGAGCAGCTAACCAGTCAGAGCTGACAATGGAAACTTTGATAGACAAGTAGTCTGACAGCAGTATAAAGCAGTTTCATTTTGTTTGTTTGTTTATTTAACTGCTTTTCTTCCTTATGGAGCTCAAGGTAGCTGAAATACATTAAAGAAAGTACATATAAAAGTACATAAAACCAAAGTTTTTTAAAATCACGATATAGGACTGCTTTAGTCAAGTACAGTCCTAAATACGACCATCTTCATCTGCCTCTAAATACTGACAGTGAGGCGGTTGTTCCATAATTGTGGGGCTGGCACTGAAAAGGCCCTTTCTCATATACCCACCAAATGAGCTTCTTTGATTGATGGGACAGTCAGGAGGGCCTCTCCCTGTGATCTTATTTCCTGGGCAGGAACATATGGGAAAGGACGCTCCTTCAGATAGCCCAGTCCCAAGCCTTTAAAGGTCAAAAACAACACCTTGAATTGGGCTCAAGAGTGAATTGGTAGCCAGTATAATTACTGTAGTATCGAAGTATCATGCTCGTGATAGCTGGCCCAACCAGCAGTCTAGCCGCAGCATTCTGCACTAGCTGTAGTGTCTTCAAGTCTAGTCCCAAGTAGAATGCACTGCAGGAGTCCAGTCTAGATGTAACAAATGCATGGATCACTGTGGCTAGATATAACTGACCCAGGAATGGACACACGTGATAAAGCAGCTGAAGCTGGGCAATAGCCCCCCAAATAACCACAATCACCTGTTTTTCTAAGGTGACCGGTGTGTTGAGTAGCACTCCCAAGCTGAGAACCTAGCTTTTCAGAGGGAGCATAACCCCATCCAATACAGGAGAGATCTCAAGTCCCTGTTCTGCCCTTTTGCTAACCCAGAAAATGTCTGTCTTGTCAGAATTAAGTTTCAGCTTGTTCACCCTTATCCATCTATTACTGACTCCAAGCACTGGTTCAGACCATTAACAGTATGAGTCCAGTGGCACCTTTTAAGACCAACAAAAGTTGTTTTGAGTATAAGTTTTCATGTGTACACACACTTCTTCAGATACATTAAAACAGCAAATTAGCATACAGCATAACAGAGGAGTTAACAATTGTTGCAAGTGCTAAATGACATTAGCATGTGTCATGCGATTAGAAACCAAAATCTCTGTTAAGCCCTGGGGGTTCCATTGTCCTGGGTGTTGTGATAACTTGTAATTTAGCAATCTGCCATTCTAGTCTGTTTCTGAAGTTCCTTTGCAGTAAAACAGCTTCTTTGAGGTCCCCCGCTGAATGTCCTGGAAGGTTGAAGTGTTCTTCTACAGGTTTTTCAGTTTTGTGACTCTTGATAACAGATTTGTGTTAATCTTTCCTTTGGTGTCAGGTTTGCCCTGTGTAGAGAACTGAAAGGCATTGTTGGCATTTAATGGCATATACAGTGTTAGAAGATGAGCAAGTGAATGAGCCTGAGATGGTATAATTTATATTGTTAATTTGCTGCTATTCACAAGTCTTACCAATCACATTCATCCAGTCTTAGCTATATTTACTGCTCAGTAACTTATGCATCTTGACTCTCATTGACCTTTCCTAGCAACACCCTCTTCACCCTCTACCTATATGTAATGGTTGATTACTTTTGTTTTAAGGTATCTGAAGATGGGTCCGTGCACACAAAAGCTTATACCCTGAATAAAATTTTGTTGGTCTTAAAGGCACCACTGGACTCAAACTTTGTTCTGCTGCTTCAGACCAACATGGCAGCCTATCTGAATAATATGTTATATTCATTAATATTCATTAATCACAGCTAAACCAGTTTAATCTGGAAGGAGCAGAGCAACCCTTCTGCTGATGTGATTTCACCCCCCATTTCTGATTTGACAGACTTGCTCCTGCTGCTCATTCTATACATGTATTCTAGAGGTTTTATCAGGACAGTGTTTAATATCCAGCCTTGTGCATCAATAGGAGCCTAGCACAGAAATGAGATACTACTGCAAACTTGGCACAGAAAAGAGTATATGAATGAGGTTCCATGTGGGTGAGCACATACCTTTGGAGGAATCAGTTTGGGTCAGACTTACTCCATTTGTTTAAATGGAACCATCATTGGACCTAGGGTTGCCAGCCTCCAGGTGGGGCTGGGAGATCTCCTGGAATTACAACTGATCACCAGACTACTGAGATCATTTCTCCTGGAGAAAATGGCTACTTTGGAGGATAGACTGTATGGCATCATAACCTGCTAAGGTCCCTCCCCAGGAATTTGCCAACCCAGAGTTGGCAATCATAATTGGACCTTACAGTATAGCATTGTTAACTGTGTTATATGAAAGGTTGTTACAGTAATGATGGCTCATCATATGGCGATGGAGGAGGAAAGTGCTGTAGGGATTTCAAGGCAAGAGATGTTCACAGGCCGTTTGCCATTGCCTATCTCTGTGCAGCAACCCTGATTTTCCTTGGTGGTTTCCCATCCAAGTCCTAACCAGGGCAACCCTGCTTAGCTTCTGAGATCTTGATGAGATTGGGCTAACCTAGGCCATTCCAGGTCAGGGTGGCTAATCCTATAGGCAAATGATGAATGAGGCAATGTTTAATTTGGACTTGGAATAACTGATTTCTGGGCTTTTGTTCAAATTCTTGACATAAAGTTCCTGATGTGATATTGGGCGCCAGCCCAACTTACTCACAAAGTTGTTATAAGGATCATGAGGGAACACAACATAAAGGCTGGGCAAGAATAAGGTAAGATTCAAATGTGAAGGAGAATAAAATGGCAGACCATCAGTGCTTGAATTACTGGGGTTCAGGCTACTACCTGTAGTGATGGGCCACCTTACTCACAGTTTTAAAAGTTGCTAGGAACATAATTTCTCTCCATAGATCTATTCAAGGTTTTTTCATAGCAGGATCTTTCTGTCATATCTGTCTATCACCATTTGCCTGGCTGAGGAGTGTACTTTGGACTTCAGTTCTGTATTGTTTTGTTTCCTGTATCCATATCCATGCATATTATGACCTCAAGTAAAATGTTTTTAGCCAGCTGTCTTCTGGGCTGTCCTTCCCGTCTTGCCCATCACAAGAGTCCCAGCTGCTTCAGAGTCTACTACATAGATTGACTGAGAGAACTGTCTCACCAAGGGGAAATGACTCACCAATTGCTTTAACACCTTATATCTGGAACAGTATCAAGATCCCCCCAAACCTTATTCCAAGTGTGAACAGTGCCCATCCTTGAACGCCAGCAGGGAATAAACAAGGGAGGATTGGAAGGAAACCAACTCAAATGACCATCAGATACCACATAGAGGAGGGCTGGATACTGTCTATTTGAGCTGCTGGGAGAACAAGGGGAAGAACTCTACTACAGAAAAAAACATGTTTTAGCCTAGCTGATCTCTTAGGGAGTATGTAGAGTGGGGAATGAAAGCAAGGAAGACATTTTTCAAAATTATCTTCTGGCCTAGAAGTTCCCTTGAGTGTCATTCTGTGACAGTACAGACAGGAAACAGCCTGGTGCAGAGATTTTGCTGATCCAGGGGAGTTTATTGCTACAGGTTGTAATTTTTGTGTTTTCGTAAGTCAATTTTTTTTTTGTGAGAACATAGATTTAGCTTTCTCATTTCAATGCAATCCATCAGGAAATGGAGACTGGTGCTGGTCTTTGGAGAGTTTGGAGAGGGCATAGAATTTCCTGATTTGTGCATATTTCTCCTTATATATAATTGTGAAGTGGGGTGGCACTTTCTGAACATTCCACATGCTCCTAAATCAGTTGGCTCCATGATGTGTCACTCAGAAGCTGTCGCTATCCACTGGCTGTGTTGCCTGAGTCCTGCCTCCAATATTCTAAACATTATGTAGTGGCAGCTAAGGTAGAAAACATTCTAAACAGTTCCTCTCCCCCCCATAGCCAGTCAGAACACAGAAGTCATTTGCATATGTGGCCTGATTGGTCTTTGCCTCTAACATTCTAAACAGTTTGCTGTTGCTGTTGGGAGTTATTGAATGTGTCCTGGGGTAAAATACATATCCCAATCTTCCCTTAAACAGTCACTGGAGTTGCCAGTCTCTCTGTGATACCTGGAAATCTCCCAGAAATCACCATGTCCCCCAGCCACAGCACATCATTTCCCCTACAGAAAATTTCCCAGCTATTACAACTGATGTCCAGATGACCAAGATCAGTTCTCCTGGAGACAATGGCTGCTTTGGGCAGTGGACTCTATGGCATTATAGCCTGCTGAAGTCCTTCCCCACCCCAAACCCTGTCCTTCCCAGGCTCTACCCCTCAAATCTACAGGTATTTCCCAACCCAGAGTTGGCAGCCATGTAATTGGCTTTGGGACCACTTTCCAGACCCTTGGAACCCAGAAAACATGGCATAGGAGGAGGTGGTTTTCTTCCTTAGCTGCCACTGCATAACCCCAAATCAACATAAGTCGGGGTGGAGGGAACCATACCTGTTACCGTGAGGCTGTCCTCCCATACTACCCACAGGGCAGCAAAATGCCTTGAGACAGCCCTGCCTTATAGCTAAGTAGAAGGAAATAAACACAGCTTGCCTCCCTTTATTTTCCCTTTCCCTCTGCCACCCCACCAGCCACAGCCAGGAATCTCACCTGGAGCTTCCTTCTAGAGCTCATTGTATTTCTTCCCACAACAGGCCTTCATTTCTTCCCAGTGCCTTCATAAATTGACTCACAATATGAATAACTAGTAAAGCACCTTGTAAGAACAGAGCTGGGGGTATGGCCTACGAGGATCAGTGGAATGGGGCAATGTTGAAGTGATTTGGGGAATGGGGTGTGTGGGTTTCATTACCTTTTTTGTAACACTGCAAACATTTGTTCACATTGGAATAACTTTATTCCATTTATAAACATAGGGGAATGGGATTGTATAGAATAACTTAAAATTACAAGTTATAACCACGTGGTTCCAGTTCTGTTAAGGTTGCCAGCTCTATGTTGGGAAATGCCTGAAGATTTGGGGGGTGGAGTTTGAGGAGGGGGACTTCAGTGGATTATACTGCCACAGAGTCTATCTTCCAAAGTGGCCATTTTCTCCAGGTGAACTTGTCTCTGTTGCCAGAGATCAGTTGTAATAGCAGGAGATCTCCAGCCAACACCTGGAGGTTGGTAAAACTAAGTTCTGATCCTGAGTGTGTTTATTAAGAAGTAAGTCTCTCTCAAAGTTCTAGCAACTTAATCCTGGTTAGTGCACATAGGATCTGTCATTTTGACTGTGGATTGTATCTAGGCAAAAGGGAAGTTGCCTCTATAATTCCTGTTTTGTTGACTTTTTATTTTGGAACAAAGATGCTGGTTGCCAACAAGAGTCAAGGTTCAGCTTTCTGATGGACATTCAAGCTGAAAGTGCTCCCTCCAACCAGATATACTTTTCCTCTTGAAGAACTGGAGATGAGGAGCAGGAGCAACTCTGGAGTCCGTTTAGACGGTTATGCTCGGCTGGTTCAAAAGACCATTTTGAGTCACCAGGTCAGTGCAACTCCAACAAGCTATCCTTTATCTTAATTTTGTCACTTTTTATACTTTTTCTAAAATATCAGTCACTGTTTGGTTATGTTACGTATAAGACATAACCTTCTGCTTTTCTCCTCAGGATGCTTACATTTTACTTCAGGTATGTGTCTGGAATATGGGGGGGGCATACAGAAGAAAAAAATTGTGGGTATTTGTGGGTGAATGCCAGCATATAGTAAAGAAATGCAGTCCAGTTTACAATAATTCTTTGGTTCTTGGCAGACTACGTAAGACCACGTAACATACCAGATAAATATAGTGTCAGGTAGGAGCCTAGGTTTCTGAATAGTTCTGTAGATCTCTTAAAAAACTTAGGAAGTGGGCTTTGAATACTTTAAAGATACAGACAGGTTCCAAAGACAAGACAAGCAGCTGGACATATTGCTCTTCTTTAAGGTGACAGTATGCATCTATGGGATGAAGGGTCTCATCTTCAGTCCTCCATGGTCTTCCAGTTGAGTGAGCACTGGTAACAGCTGCTCCTCGTTTTGAATTACCAGTCTCCTTTTTTGTTGAGTGAGAAAGTTTGCTCTGGCCCCTGTCCCAAGCTTCTCCCTGGCTTTTCTGGGTATTATCTCTAGATACAGCAGAAATTTATTGTAGTAGGGAACGTTTGGCCTTTTGCAATCTGTAGAGGCACATTTTTCTCCAGTTTTTATGTTTCAGCACACTTAACCAGTGTAAAGATTTGTATCAGCAAATTCTTTTAATATTATATTCACATAGTGTAACAATACATACCAGTTTAAATGGCAGAGCATTTCTCCTGTTATACTACTTTGTTAGTATATTTATAGTAGTAGTTGGCAGTAGTATTTTTGGTTCAACAGCCAATCCACATACAAAAGAACCTCCTCAGGAAACAGGAAACCTCCTCAGGAAACAATCCATAGACAAAAGAACCTCCTCAGGAAAACTCTTCCATTAGCATGTTTACAGCCTGGGGAACTCCTAGAAGGTAATGACTCAGAAGAACAAGAAGAGATTGGATTTATACCCCACCCTTCACTTGGTGTCTCAGAGCAGCTTACAAACTCCTTTCCCTTCCCCTCCCCACAACAGACACCCTGTGAGGTAGGTGGGGCTGAGAGAACTCTAAAACAAACTGCTCTTTCAGGAACAGCTGTGCCAGAGTTTGTGACTGACCCAAGGTCACATCAGCAGGTGCAAGTGAAGGAGTGTGGAATCAAACCCAGTTCTCCCAGATTACAGTCCTCACACTTAACCATTACACCAAACTGGCTCAGCCCTACCCCACCTTCCTGAGTAGATATAAATTACCTGGCTACCATTTTTCTTCTCACCTTGACACAGAGAGTACTCTATCTTTCTGTGTTATACCTCTGAGGATGCCAGTCACAGCTACTGGCAAAACGTCAGGTCCCACAATGCCAAGACCACTGCCAGACAACCCGGAAAATCTACAGCAGCTAATTAATAAATTGCATGCATATTAGGATTTTTCTTCATCAGTTCCCCAAGTGTTAAGCATACTGCCTCAGTGGCAAATACATGTTTTTTCATGTAATTGTGAATAGACATTTGTGCATTTGTATGTTGAACTTGGTTTTTTCTACACTGGAAGTTATCTGTTTGAAAATCACCCTGGTTGATGTGGCCATCCTTAATAAAACTAATTTAATCATAGTGTCACTCCATTCATTTTAATTATTTCTGGTATTTATGACCATGTGGCTGAAAAAGGAACCAACCTTGAGCTCTGTGAAAGCTGGTATATAAAAAGAGGTTTTGCATATACACAAGCATCATACTTTGGTTCTGAAGTTGTTGAGCCATTTAACCAATCTGAAGACTTCTTTGTCTAGAAGGCACAGTGTCTTGAGGTAATCTTCAGTTAAATAGTCTAATCTGGAGGTGACAGCAGGGGATTCTTTTCCTATGAGTCGCCTTCCAAATGTATTTCTTGCCAAGCACTGTAAGCTGGGGTAGAACAGTATAAGCAGCATTATATATTGTAGACTTATTTAAATACCTTACTGTCAATGGCAACTGTGTCACAAACCCCAAGTAGGCTCTACATAGGATGAACAACCTGGTCCTTAAGCCCCTTAGAAAGTTAACCTGTGTGCCAAACTAAGACATTTAGAATATGCATATGTATTGCAAATTGTATGCTTAGAATAGGGTAGATCATGTTGGTACATGAAACAAGTATTCCTAGCTGCTGTGGTGTAATTCCCAAGATAGCTATTTTTTACTTATTTTAGACAGAAGCTTTGAAAAATCAGATTAGAAAAGAAGCCTAGACCATACTGTATCCTAGAGATTCAGCGTGAAATATGTACATTTATGGAATCCTTTTGAAGGCAGTGGAACCACGGCATTGCACGAATCCGTAACAGAAGTGAAAAAAAAGGAAGTGCAAAAGAAAGAAGTGCCTCAAAGGACATGACCACTCATGCCTCTTATCACTGTTAATGTCCTGTAGGCAAAGTGACAAGCACAGGATCTGTTCTGTAAACACCACAACTAAGCACATGCCAAAGTGATGTTGAAACAGAACCAGTGGCTGACATTTTGTACACCATTTGAATGCTGAAATCCCAATTATTTAATGAGATTTATACAACCTACCTGTGTGCAGGACTGCAGCCCAAATCACTTCTGGGCTTTGCCATTTCGTTACATCAACATATCTTGAATTTTTCTTGAATGGTGTTTCATATAGGTGTTCGTTTTTAGTTACTTCATTTATACTCTCCCTTTTTAAAGTACAAACTCATGCTGTTAAAGTAATATAAATATGATTAAAATAGAAACGAGAGAAAGGCACATCTCAACACAATTCAGTCGCAGTGTGGCTGTTGCTCTCTCTTGTCAAGGATCCTGACAGGGATCAGTAAAGCTCTGCTCTTTCCCTTCCCCCTGTCACATTCAAGTGCAGTGCAACAAGGTTATAAGGGTAATAGGAGATCTCTGAATATCTTTTACAAGCCTTTCATCTCTGTGTCTTGCAAACGTCTCATGCTGCAAATGTAAATAACTTGCATAGGTACCCTGTTCTGATTGCACACTGTAGTCGTGGAGGGGGAAAGGAAAAGAGGCTCTATGGAGCCCTGTTGGGATTCTTTGTGGTGTACAGTACTGGTTCAGATCAGTAGTCCCATCTAGTCCAGCATCATGTCTCACACAGTGGCCAAACAGTTACTCTGGAGAACCAACAATATAGGTCATAGAATCCAAGGCTTTCCCCGACATTGCCTCCTGCATTATTATTCAGGCTTGCTGCCTCTGAATATGGTGGTTCCATTTCATTACTATGGCTTATAGCGGCTGATAGACCTGTTTTCCATGAGTCTAAATCCCATTAAAGCAGTCTATTTCTGTGGCCATCACTACACCCTCTAGCACTGAATACCACATATTAATTATTATTGAGTAAAGAAGTATTTAATATGTTGTCAAAGGCTTTCACGGCCGGAGTTCATTAGCTGCTGTAGATTTTCTGGATTCGGTGGCTGTGGTCTTGGCATTGTAGGGCCTGACGGTTCACCAGTAGCTGTGGCTGGCATCCTCAGAGGTATAACACAGAAAGATGGAGTATTCTCTATGTCAAGGTGAGCAGAAGTATTTCTTTTTATCCATCCTGAGTCTACTGTCTATCAGCTTTGTTAGATGCTGTCAAGTATACTGAGAGAGGGAGAAAACTTTCTCTTTGTCAACTCTCTCTACCCTATCATGTCTTCCCCTTAACCTTCTCTTTTCTAAACTGAAAAGTCCCAGACTCTTCAACCTTTTCTCATAGGAAAGATCTCTCAACCCCATAATCACCTTGGTTGCCCTCTTCTGAACTTTTTACAGCTCTGCAATGTCCTTTGCCGCGGCGACGCGGGAGCATTCCGGGGCCGATCTGCCTTCGTGGCATGATCGTAGTACCCCGATGATCGCGGCTGACTCGGCGGCGGTGCCCCGAGCGCCCAAACGGCGCAGACAGCCCGATGAAGGAGGAACCGCCAATCTTCCCGCGCTATCGCGAACGGGCGGCGGCGGCCATTTTGAGGATCCGGCTTCGAGCCTTGTGACCTCTCTTACCACCGTTTCTGGAGCCTTGGGGGCAGAAGGAGGCCAGTCCATCGTTCCCCCTATCCATTCTGATGAGGACCAAGGTCCTGGGACAAGCTCCAAACGGGGTAAGCTCTTAGATCCAGGAGTTCTGATTCATTCATCTGAACTCATGGCTATTATCAAAAAGACCATTCAACAGGAAATGGCACAGCTCCATACTAGAACCGAGGTTCCCTTGCCACAGGGACTCTCTCCTCCTAACCCCCTGTTTTCCCCCACTGGGTGGCCAACTAAGGCGGCTAAGAAGGCTCCCCCTCCTCTTGGGAGACCCACAGAGGAACTTTGGAGGGAGGAAGTAGAGTCCAATACATCTTCCCTGGAAGAAAGGGAAGAGGGTGAATTCCTGTCTGATGAGGAGGAGGAAGAATTAAAGCTTCCTGAGCAATCCAGTCGGTTTTTCAAACCCGAGGACTATCAGTTCTTTTTGTCTAAGGCTATAAAGGCCCTAGAATTACATGATTTACCTCCTTCAGAGTATCAGAAGGCGGCCAAAAATAAATTTAAATCCAGATCCGGGGGCAACCGGGAATTTTTTCCTCCCGAGGAATTTACTGAGAAGGTCTTTCCCTTCCCTGAATATTTTGAGCGTCAGCTCAGAGCAGAGTGGGATAAGCCAGTAGTCAATAAACAATTTCCCGCTTTCGCAAAAAAGTTGTATGCTTTACCTAATTATGCCAATGAGTTATTGCAGGTGTCTCCTGTGGACGCTCCTGTGGCAGCTATCCAGTCAACAGGTCTAGTCTCTGAGGACGGCCTGGGTACCATCAAAGACCAAACTGATAAGAAGGTGGAGGCAACGCTCAGACGAATCCATGAGGCAATCGCCATGATGGTAAGAGCAGCATCCACAACCTCCATCGCTTCCAGAGCGGCGATCGTTTGGCTACGTAAGTTGATGCAAATTGTTCCTGAGAACAATCGGGCTGTGCTGGAAGGAATTTCTCGTGTTCTTAAGTCTAGTTCCTTTTCAGCAGATGCCACTCTGGACATTATCTCCTTTGCTTCCAGGGCCATGGCCTCCACGGCGGTGGCCAGACGGCTACTTTGGCTTCGCGCCTGGCAAGCTGACTCTCTCTCCAAGTCTATTGTAACGGCGTATCCCTTCCAAGGGGATCGTCTTTTTGGAGAGGCCCTAGATAACATCCTGGTGGAAACCAGGGATAAGAAAAAGCCATGCCTAGATCACTGCGACGTTTCGATCGGCGGAACCCGCAGTCCTTTCGTACCCAGCATTCTCTCCCCAGATTTCGCCAAGATACCAGGAAGACCTCGTGGGAAGCGCCCAGGCAGCCTGGCAAACGTGGCTCCTTCACACCCAGATTCCACAGGCCTTTCAACAGAGGTGACCGGGGAGACAGAGATGCCAAACCTAAACAGGCATGACTATCCTACCATTCCGGTGGGTGCCCGCCTTTTACATTTCACAAAAGCTTGGACAGACACTCAGGCAGATGCCTGGGCACTAGCGGTGGTGTCACAGGGCTATCCAATAGAGTTTTTGCGCCAGCCTCCAGAGCGGTTCCTCAAATCACCAGCCAGCAAATCAGAGAACAAGAGAGCCATCATCGCCAAAGCTATACAGCATCTCCTGGAGATCCAGGCCATCGAACCTGTTCCAGACGACGAGAAGAAGCGGGGTGTTTACTCTATATTGTTTATGGTCCCCAAGAAGAACGGAGACTGGAGGGCGATTCTGGATCTCAAGTTCCTGAACAGATTCATAAGACTGCGACACTTTCGCATGGAAACTCTGAAGGCTGTAGCGGACTCTCTATCTCCCAACGAGTACCTCACTTCCATAGATTTGACGGAAGCATACCTCCATGTGCCTATTCACCCAGCACACAAGAGATTTCTTCGCTTCTGCATTTACAACCAACACTTCCAGTACAGAGCACTTCCCTTTGGTCTATCCACGGCACCACGACTTTTCTCCAAGCTGATCATCAATCCCGTGGTTCATCTCAGATCTCAGGGCATCCATGTCCATCCATATCTGGACGACCTTTTGATCAGGGCCGGTACGCGGACAGACTCCGTCAGCAACACGGAGCGAACACTACAGTGTTTACAAGAACATGGCTTCCTGATCAACTTCCAAAAGAGTTCCCTGCTACCTACGCAGTGCATAGAACATCTGGGAGCAGTAATCGATACTACTCGAAATGCTCTTTTTCTCCCGATGGCCAAGGCTCAGAAGATCAAAGAAGCAGTCACAAGGATTCACAACTGCAGGTCCACACCCCTCATGGACCTAGCCAGACTTCTGGGCCTGATGATTGCCAGCATAGACATGATACAATGGGCCCGTCTACACGCCAGACCGTTGCAGATGTTCCTACGTCCTCATCAATTCTCCATTATGGAAAAGAGGGCACTCAACCTACAGGTACCGATTGGAGTCAAGAAGAGCCTGCGGTGGTGGGCAAACATGGACAATTTGTTGGCAGGCAAGAGCTACTATGTCAGCCACACCAGGGAGCTGTTCACCGATGCCAGTCTCGTGGGCTGGGGAGCAACGTTGAACGGCACTCCAGTCCAGGGGACGTGGCAGTCTGCGGAGAAGAAACTTCCCATCAACCTCTTAGAACTCAGAGCGATCCGCCTATCGCTGATTCACTTTGCCCCTCGGCTGTGTGGTCAACAAGTGCTGATAAGGACGGACAACATATCGGCCAAGGCTCATCTGAACAAGCAAGGTGGGTCTCGATCGTCTCAGCTTCACAGGGAAGCGATGAAGATCCTCCTTTGGGCGGAAAGCCACGTCGCTTCGCTGCGGGCAGAACACATAAAAGGGACCGAAAATGTACAAGCAGATTGGCTCAGCCGAGTGGAGATTCAGGAGGGAGAGTGGGCCCTCCATCCACGTCTCTTCGACACGATAGTGGCACAATTCGGACGCCCCATAGTGGACCTGTTCGCCTCTCCTACGAATCACACGATTCCGAGATACTTCTCCAGATTCTTCCATCCGGAGGCAGAGGCGACAGATGCGCTCACGACGCCCTGGCCCCAGGGCCTCCTATATGCGTTTCCGCCGTTCGTCCTGATTTCCAGAACCATCCGCAGAATCAGGGAACTCAGGGCAGAGGTCATCCTAGTGGCTCCGAACTGGGCCCGGCGCCCCTGGTTCTCCGCAATACAGGAGCTGTCCATACTTCCACCTCTAGTCCTTCCGATATCTCCCGACATGCTGGTGCAGGGTCCGGTCTGGCACCCGGATCCGGCCTGGCTGTGTTTGACCGCGTGGAGATTGAGCAGAGCAACCTATCGAAATTAGGTTATTCCTCCCAGGTTCTAGACACCATTTTGGCATCCAGACGACTGTCTACGATCCGTATATATAACACCACATGGAAGGCGTTCGTGCGATGGTGTAGACGCAAGAAGGTGCAGCCACTGTCCCCCTTGATTGCTTCGGTACTGGCGTTCCTGCAGGACGGACTGGACTCGGGATTGAAGTCGGCTACTCTTAGGAGACAGTTAGCGGCTCTCTCCACTGTTCTCCCTTCCCTGGGAGGATACAAGATTTCCAAACATCCTCACATCCAACTTTTTCTGCAGGGAGCATTGGCAAAAGCTCCACCTCAGGTTCATCACTTTCCAACGTGGAGGCTGAATACAGTACTCAATGCTCTCACTAGATCACCGTTCGAGCCTCTCAGAGAGGTGGGACTGAAATGGCTGAGAATGAAGACGCTATTCCTGGTTGCCATCACATCGGCGAGACGAGTATCAGAACTCGGAGCACTGTCAGTGAAATCGTCACTCTGCGTCTTTCATAAAGACAAGGTTGTGCTTCGCACGGATCCTACCTTCCAGCCTAAGGTGGGCTCTAGATTCCACTGCTCTCAAGAGATCTGTTTGCCCACGTTCTGTCCTTCTCCCAAGCATCCAAAGGAACGAATTTGGCACACTTTGGATGTAAAACGGGCTCTCAAAATATACATAGCCAGGACAGAGGATTGCAGGAAGACGGAGTCTTTATTCCTCAATATATCTGCACCCAGGACAGGGGAGAAGATGTCTAGATCGGCAATCAGTTCGGTTCTGAAGGCCTGTATCACAGAGGCATACCGGGCCTCGGGTCAGGAAGTACCCAGTGGCATCACGGCTCATTCTCTGCGAAGCGCAGCAACCAACGCCGCTTTTACCAATAGAGCTTCGGCAGAAGAAGTTTGCAGGGCGGCTACATGGTCATCCATTTCCACCTTCATAAGGCACTACCATATCAACACACTTGCATCTGCTGACGCGGCGTTCGGGAGAAGAATCCTTCAGCACGTCGTTAACATGGAGGAAGATGACGACCCACCCGCATGAGGGACACTGCTCGGGGAGGTCCCAATGGAGATGTCCTCCACCTCAGAGGGAGAACGACCATTGGACTTACCGTGAGGGGTCCTTCTCCTCTGAGGTCAGGAGGACATCTCGGCCCTCCCATTCTCATCTTCCTCTTCTAATCATTCTGTGCTGATTTCTTCTCTTGTATCTCTGGTTGTACTCTGCCTTTGTTCATAGTTGCAGAGCTTTCTTGTTTAATCAGTTGCTATTACTGTTTACAGTTACGTTTTTCTAGGGCAAGGCCACTTCATTTAGGCTGCAGGCACTGCTTTCGGAGTCCCAGAACTGGAGGTGGGCTATTCCGGAGGCGCCAACAGGAAGGGGAAAAAAAACTATTTCCTGCCTCCCTACAGGCACGGTGGGAATAACCCAATGGAGATGTCCTCCTGACCTCAGAGGAGAAGGACCCCTCACGGTAAGTCCAATGGTCGTTTTCAAGTATGGTGACCAGAACTGCACACAGTAGTCCAAATGGGGCCATACCATAGATCTATACAGGCACATTACAATACTGGCTGTTTTATTCTCAATCCCTTTCCTAATAATCCCCACCACAGAGTTTGCCTAAGTTAGCATTTTGATTGAGCTTAACCACTACAACCTCAAGGTCTTTCAGTCTTGTTGCTTGCAGTCTATTAGCAAGGTTGGTATTTTTTGTTCCACTGTGTATCACCTTACACTTTGCCGCATTGTTGTGCAGTCACCCAATTTGTGGAGGTCTTCCTGAAGCTCTTCACAGTCATCGTTGTTTCTCACCATCCTGAATAATTTTGTGTCATTTGCTGACTTGGCCACCACACTGCTGTACCTAGTTTCCTATCATTTATGAACAAATTAAATAGCTCCAGCCCCAGGACCAATTGTTGTGGGATTCCACTGTTTACTTCCCTTCACTGCAAGAACTGTCCATTTATTCTTACTCTCTGCTTGCTGCTGTTGAGCCAGTTTTTATCCATAAGATGGCCTGTCCTGTTATCCTATGACTGCTAAGTTTTCTCAGGAGTTTTTCTTTGTCAAAAGCCTTTTGAAAGTCCAAACGGCTTACTGTTTGTCTTCATGCTTTTAGCAATCCACTCTTCATATTCTCTTTTTGTACCCTAATTATTTACTTGCACATCTTTTTCCAGACCCTATGTTCCCTTCTGTTCACTTCATTGGGGCAGACCTGCCACTTCTAAAAAGCATTTTTAAAAAAGGCATTCTTGACTGTGCAGATATTTAAACTACATCAGTTAATTAAAACCCCAGTGGCTCCTAGCAGTTAAATTATGGGTAGAACAAAGTTTGAGTCCAGTGGCACCTTTAAGCCCATGGTGGCAGTAAAGACAATGAGCGCTAGCCAGGCTGCAGCTCCCCTTGGGCCTCCCCTCCCCATTCAAGGCTCGGGAGGGGCAAGCCACCTGGGCTCACCTCCTCCCCGAGCCCCACCATCAGCGGAGGCCCTGGTGGGCCAGGGCAAGAGGTGGCACGGGGTGATGTGCGGGCCTCCAGAGGTGTTTCCCTGTCCATCCAGCTTGGTGAGGATGGCGGTGGTGGCAGGCTCGGGTGGAGCTCCCCGCAGCAGAGTGCCTGTCCCAGGCTACCTGGCTGTGGCTCCCCTCAGGCCTCCGCCCCCCATTGGAGACCCTAGGGGGCCAGGCTGCCTGGCCTTGCCTCCTCCCTGAACCCCACTGTTGGTGGAGGCCCCGGCGGACCAGGGTGAGCGGAGAGAGATGAAGCGGGGGCCTCCAGCAGCCTGTCCCCACCCAGCCAGCGGGTGAGCACAGAAAGGTGATGCAGGGGCCTCCAGAGGTCTTTCCCTGTCTGCCTGCCTCAGTGAGGACGGCGGCACCAGGCTCGGGTGGAGCCCCCCGCTGGAGCGCCTGTCCCGTCCATTGTCCAGCTGCATGCAGCCCAGGCGGCAACCTGTGCTGGAGTGAGGACGACTGCGGCGATGGCACGATTGGGCTCAGGTCCATGGCCGCTGGAGTGTCTGTCCCATCCAGCCGCTCCCAGGAGAGTGAGGCAGAGATGGCAGGTGTCGCCTCTGTGGGCTGGACCACAGCAAGGGAGGCAGTGACGCAGCCAATGCAGACAGACACCCTGTGATTGACACACCAGGGCGCCAACCAATTCCGGAGTGTGTGGAATGTTCTAGAGAAGTGCCACCACCAATTGGCTTTTATAATATAGGGAGATAAGCTTTCATGTACAAGCACATTTCCTCAGATACAATGGAACAGAACCTCCTGAACCATTACTATTAGATTTTGGGTGCTGAGCAAAGTGGTTCCCATTGTCCTGGGTGGTTGATATGCCTTGTGATCCTAAATATTCCTAGCAGCAAACTCCACAGAGTAATGCAGAAACAGAGATGATGTGCCAGAGTATGGTTAGAAGCAAGTACTCTAGCAACTTGACTGAAACTAACCAGGCCTGAAATTGGCCAGTGCCTCTGTAGGGGACTCCTAGACCACTGTGAGTTCTTAGAATGCAAGAGTCCACAGACTGCCTAGCCACAGGACTGGACAGAACACAGGCTCCATATTTACTGCGTGTTCTTTAATATGGGTGTCAAGTAAATCAGAGTTGTAAAGCTAGTAAATGCTTTTTCTTATTGCGGGGGGACAGGATGTAGTTATATGAGTGTTCTGCATACCTTTAAGTTACTCAAGACAGATGCTTGGAACTCCTATTTCAGAGTATAGAAGCCTCCTCTCTTGCTTACCTTTGTGAAGTGCCTTGTCCTTCAACTCCAGTTGCTACAATGGAGTTGGGATTCCTGGTGAATATTTGTATCTGGAATTCTGTTCTTGGAAGGCAATAAGACTTGGGAAGCACAGGGTTCCTTATTTCTCAGTCAGTACATTCCTGCTCCATCCCCTTTTTGACCCTTTGTTCTACTATTGCAAGATACTGGTAGGAAGACAGCCCCTGAAGCATGGCATCAGATTACCATAGTGGTCGGGTAGGTTCATATTATTATGGGATTGCTCCCAGTAAAATGATTTGGAAAAAGTAACAAAAAGCTAATCAAGAAACGAATCAATAATTATTAAATTACTGTAGAATGTCTTAGTAGAACGTAGTATGACTTAAACTAATAGTTATAATATGTTGAGTTTTGGTATAATGGCTGAAATATTTCATAGGAATCTATGTTGTCTTTGAAGATTAGGGGCAGTTGGTAGCATCAGTTGTGGACCTGTAATATTTCACTGAATGCCATTCTTTAAACCTAAAGATCATTCTGTATACCTTTGCACAGGCAATTCTCCAGAAATTTTCCTCTTAGGAATTACCATTGCCCTTTTGGCACAGAGCCCAGAATGAAGGAGCTAAAAAAATTACTTCTTTCCTCCCACAGCAGAGAGAAAAACAGCAATGTTTGAATGACACCTATATATAAAACTTTCTTTAAGCCAAATGGCATGTTTTGCACAGTGGCATGCATGTCTCTCTCTGTCTCTGTCTCTGTCTCTGTCTCTGTCTCTGTCTCTGTCTGTCTGTCTGTCTGTCTGTCTCTCTCTCTGTCTCTCTCTCTCTCTCTCTCTCTCTCTCTCTGCAAAAACAACTTCTCAGGATGGTTCAGGAGAAGAATTGTTGGGGTGAGGGAGCTACTTAGCCCAGGTGATAATAATATATATAGGAAGCTTTTAAAAAAAAATCTGTTTATTTTTTAGAACCCAGTTACGGGACTGCTCTCTGCCAGCACAGAGCAAAAGGATGCTTGGGTTCGAGACAACATCTATAGTATTTTGGCTGTGTGGGGCCTGGGGATGGCCTACAGGAAGAATGCAGACCGGGATGAAGATAAAGCCAAAGCTTATGAACTAGAGCAAGTATGTCTTTATTAGTAAAGGTAAAGGTAAAGGTTCCCTTGCTCGAAAGCCAGTCGAATCCGACTCTAGGGTTGCGGTGCTCATCTCCGTTTCAAAGCCGAAGAGCCAGCGCTGTCCGAAGACGTTTCCGTGGTCATGTGGCCGGCATGACTAAACACCAAGGCGCACGGAACGCTGTTACCTTCCCACCGAAGTGGTACCTATTTATCTACTTGCAATTTCTTGCTTTCGAACTGCTAGGTTGGCAGGAGCTGGAACTAGAGACAGGAGCTCACCCCGTCATGCGGCACCCAGGTCTCGAACTGCTGAACGACTGACCTTCCACAGCCTGCAGTTCAGCATCTTAACCACTTGAGCCATCGCAGCTCCTATATGTCTTTATTAATCAGTAATTAATTTATTTTACTAAGGATCCACAGCAACATGCAATGTCTGCCAAGGGTTTGATTTCAGTAGCACTTTGAGAGTCAAAGCTCCTTTTGTCAAGGTTTGATGTATCTGTCATCTTAGCTCATGATAAGTCCCAATAAATCATATAGTTGGTATTCTAACTTTAGAAATGAAAGTTAAGATCAATGGTGAGTAGATGATACTTGGAAAAGCTGCCTCTTTGGCTTCCCATGCACCAAAACCCTTGAATAGATTTCGGGATACAGCCACTGGATTGCACATGAGAAAAATTAAGGATTCCATATACACAGTGATGAGCAAGACTCCATAGACTTGAATAGATCTACATAAAACAGTCCTAATTTGGGTTTAATTCAGGCCTTACTTAGTTTTACATGAGGTTTATTCTGAGCATCAGGCCTCTTTATATACTTAGTGATGCTACTGAGAACATGACAAAGACCTGAGGCCATCTTCCTTCCTCCTCAAACCTAGTAGCAGCAGAGGTAACGAGACGGGCTCTTGCATCAGGAGCACTCCAGGATACCCCAGTGCAGGAAATATACTCCTGATATTAGAATTCTTGCGTGTGTGGGGGGGGATTACAATTCCAAGGTGGCTTGGTAGTCATAGTACTGCCACAGGGCCTAATGGAGGCTATAGAGCCTTTGTTATTGCATCTCTGTTAACTGATGCATTTCAGGGGTGAGGAGGATTAGTGCTGGGGCTAGTTCTGGGGCTGAACTTATTGCAAACTGTTTCTGTATGTCAGCAGGGGTGAGGTTAGCATCCTGCATACCCTCTACCGATGTTATTTTCATCCTTGACATATCATCTGAAGAGGGCTGTTGGCTCACCTCGGAATGTCAGATGGAAGTAATAAGATGGATGATCAGAGAACGCTTCTTTTTTCTTATATTCATACAGAATGTTGTGAAACTGATGAGGGGACTTCTGCAATGCATGATGAGACAGGTAAGGTAACAAACAGGCTTACTGTCAGTGGTAGGATCAACTCTAACAGTATGACTGCAGTTTGGGATATGAAGGGCAGGAGGGAAAGATGAGGATACAGATGAATTAAGCGGTACTTGTACCCGTCAAATTTCTTTATTTACTTTTTTATAACTTACTGTTCTCTCTCTTGCCTTTGAAACCACTGCAATTACCAAACAGCTTATTTTTTATATGTCAGCCTGGACATTATTAATTATTTGAAATTAGTGACAATAATATGTCTTCTTAAAAGGGATTTTAAAGGGATGTTCCACAGTATGTTTTCGGGTTTTGTTTTTTTTTACACTATTCCTGCTACTATGAAAATTAGGAGTATCCCAGAAATGGAGGCTAGATTGCTTGACTGTTTTAATTTTACCTTGAAGTGAATAACTTGTCTGTGCTGTGGCATGCAGAGCATGCTTGTCACGAAACCAAGGCAGCAGGCTGGAGTGGAGGGGCCATATTGGTTCCAATTGAGCTACTTTGCATCTTGATCACTATGCAAAGAGGAAACGAGGTGTCAGTCCTCATTTCTTTTGTAATAGAATTTATTATTTATTCATTTGTGCTCCAAATAAAATAAAAATAAATCAAAGATTAAACAAGTTTAAGTGTTGTGGGAAGAAACGATGATATAGCTGTAGACAAATGTAGGAATTTGCTGATCTAATGTTCATATATTTTATGTAGTTCTACCCAGGCTACTTTGATAGAAAAGGTTTTGTCAGTAAGTGGAACATTTGTTCTTCTTTTTTAATATGTGCGTGTGTGTGTGTGAACCTGGAAGTCATGGCGACCTCTGGTGACTGAACCCTACTGGGGGCCTGGAGGATATTCAGAGAAGTGGCTGAATAAAGCCTGCCCCATCTCCCTCAAGGAGGTCTCCCATCCAAGTACTTACCAGAGTTGATGCCAGTGTTTCCTCTGAGCTGAGTTAGTGTAAGCTAGCTCACAGTTTTTTAGCCTCCAGCTCACACATTTTTGTCTTAGCTCAGGAAGGATGGCCCCAGAGCAAACTAATGATGGCCCCAGAGCAAACTAATGTATGCAATAGCCAAATTGCTTCCTCACAACTTTAATGCCAGTAGCTCACAAAGTAGAATTTTTGCTCACAAGACTCCACAGCTTAGAGGGAGCATTGGTTGACGCTGCTTAGATTCTGAGATCTCATGAGATCAGGCTTACCTGGACTGTCCAGGTTGGGGTGTGGAACATTTGTTCTGATCAACACGCGTTTTGATGTATTAAGTCCCATGAAATTAAACCCTACTGAAATATTTATTAGAAGCTGTGATTCAGCAGATTTTTGTGCCTTAGGAGCCTCTTTGAAAATGTTGTAATTTTTTTATAGGTAGATAAGGTCGAGAAGTTCAAGCACACTCAGAGTACCAAGGACTGTCTGCATGCCAAATATAACACAGCCACCTGTGGTACTGTAGTTGCTGATAACGAATGGGGACATCTGCAAGTAGATGCAACTTCACTTTATCTTCTCTTCCTGGCTCAGATGACGGCCTCTGGTAAGCTAAAGGATGTGATCTGGATTTGGAATTCATTTTTAAGGACAACGCTGTTTTAATCAGCAGATAATTAAGGAGCAGGAGTGCAAAGTTGAAGAGACTGTGGGTGCTGGAAGGACCCTAAAGTGCCTAATTTATGACACTGTCTACACCTGGAGAAGCATGTGGACAGATCTGCTAGCAGCCAACCCCTTCTGGCTCAGTTGGTCTTTATAATGCAGCCGTCCTGTTGAGGGCAGCACCAGAGGGGGATGCCAGAGCTGTCTCTCTGGCAAGTCCCTCCAGCAGGGAGCTCTGGCAGCTGGCAGAACCCTATGTGGGATCTCTTGTCAGGGGTAGTTGTGAAGGTCCAGGTTAGGGAAGTTGCACTTAGCTCCCTTGCATCATACATGTTGTTCCCTCTTGGAGGCCCTGTTAGGTGACTCCACTGTGGCCCTGATGTTGTGTAATGCCTAGTCTGTGAAACTACATTCTTATCCACCAGCTTGAATTTGGAGGTGGCATTAAGGGTGTAGCCCTTTGGTAGTTTCACTCTTTTCTGTTTGACAGGACACAAAGAGTCTCCACTGGAGGTGTAGAATCAGCTGGGTGGAATCTATCTTGTGGGGTACCACAGGGTTACTGTTGTCCAGAGCTTTGGGGTTGGGTGTCCCTAGTATGCAATCCAGCTCTGTATTTCATTATCTAAGCCTCCACATGTGTCTGTCTTGGTTCTGAACCAGTGATTTGAGGTTTTGTTAGGTGGCTGAGGCAGAATAAACTGAAGCTGAATCCAGATAAGACAGAGGTAATGCTGGTTGGAACCAGAGGGACTGAATCCACCTGTCCTAGATGGCATAATGGAGGCTTTTTCAGAGCAGGTTAAGAGATGGGGGTGCTTGTGAACTCTGCTTTGTTGTTTGAAAAGCAGACTAGCATAGTGGCCAGGAGTGCCTTCTAATAGCTGTATCTGATTCGCCAACTTTCTCATTACCTAGATTCAGCTGATCTGGTCATGCTGATTCTTGTTTCTGTAACCTTATGGTTGGATTACTGTAATATGCTGCACGAGGGGATGCCCTTGAAGACAACTGGTCCAGAATGTGGCAGCCCAACTGTTGTCAGGGTCTAGCTGCTGAGAACACATGTTGCCCATTTTGAAACAGCTTCATTGGCTGCCAGTCTGCTTCTGAGTTCAATTCAAGATGGAGGTTGACCTTTAAAACCCTCTACAATCTAGGGCCCACATATTTGAAGGCTCACCTCCTTCCATGTATTCTTGTACACCAACTAGGATCATCATTCAGCCATCTGTAGGCTATTCCTCCACTTAGGGTGGCCTGTCTTCCATCATGGCTCCAGCTCAGTAGAATGGGCTCCCTGGAGAGGTGGGGGGGGAACCCCTTCTTGGAGATCTTGAGAAGGCACTGCAAGGCCTGCCTGTTTGCCAGGGCATTTGAGGGGCCTCAAACAGCAGGCAGGGAGGGGAAAGGATTTGGGGCTTGTTTTTTTATCTTTGGTTTTAGCTGGTGATGTTTTAACTATTATTGTAAGCCATCCTGAAACAAGAGAAAAACCGGGATATAAACATTTTAATAAATAGAATAAAAAATAAACGCTTACACTGGTTTACTACTTGCAAATTACAATATTGCCCTTCCTTAGAAAGAGGGCAGTGTTATAATACCAATAATCTCTGAGGTTTTTAAATCGCATTTAAGTTATGTTTACATGATTGCGACAGGTTGTTCTTGATTTGGTATTTGCAAGTTACGGCACTTACTCGTCTATGAATCCTTTTAATTTCTGTGCCTGAGCACACGTCAGAACATATTTGTGGGGCGTTACCAAGGACACTCTTCCTACAAATGAATGCCTGATTACCCACAAAGCACATCGCTGTTTTAGCACTTACTATTGTATCCTTTAAAAACAACTGTTGCTTAAGGAATTTTCCGTAGTTAAATGTTCAGCTGGCCTGTAACCAAGCACAAAATAAACCATTGTGGATAAGGTTTAAACAGTTATTGGGATCTAATGCTACGAAGCAGGATTACAGCCTGGAAAATCCATCCACAACTGAGAATAAACATATATTGTCCCCTGGATGATTTTTTTTACCAAATAAAACTTACCTTAATACTTGAATCTTCATCAGGGTAAAAAGAATCTAGTAAAAACATGGATAAAAATAATTACCTTCTTTCATATTATTGTTAATCTATATCAGAAAGACATCCTTCCCAGGTACAAATTCAGTGTGTCAGAACTGTGTCACTGAGGTTTATGAAAGACATCATAATTGATATTCTTTCTTAATTAGGACTGCGTATTGTGTTCACTCTTGATGAAGTTGCATTTATACAGAACCTTGTGTTTTACATAGAGGCTGCATACAAAGTTGCTGTAAGTATGTTCAAGTTAATTTTCATTTATTATTCATAAGTGTTATGAATGTCTTGAATCATCAACCAAATCCCAGAACCATTATTTTGCATTTCTCCTCCTCTTGGAGATTTTTAATACGTAAAACAGAAATTACAGAAGAAATAAAATGTTGGTGGTAATGTGAATGGGAGGGAAGGTGGCATGGTATAGCCTGATCTCATCAGATCTCAGAAGCCAAGCAGGGCCGGTACTTGGATGGGAGACAACCATGGAAGACTCTGCAGAAGAAGGCAATGGCAAACCACCTCTGCTTCTCACTTGCTTTGAAAGCCCCTTGTCAAAGTCACCATAAATTGACTGTGACTTAACTGGATGCAGCAAGATTTGTTTATTGAGAGGTAGAGAGATTCCAAGCATAGACAGATTCTGTGTCGGAACTGGCTTCCAGATGCCAGGTCTGACCCTATACTAAAAGCAGGACAATCCCCCCTATACCAACCACTCAATCAATATTTTCATTCAGCCCGCCAAAGATCTAAACCTGCCCATGTGGCCACCCCCAGCAACTGCAAACTAACGGTTACGTTATCTAGAAGCTCCCCGTGTTACAAGGTCATGCTGGACGTTTAGCTCATACATTTTCTAGGGTCTCGCAGACAGCAACAAGCCGGTGCTATGCAAGCTAAGCAGACATTCACACACACAATCCCTTCCCCTTCCCCCCTCCTAGCAGAGAAGATAAACAGCAGTGAAGTATTTGACCCAGAATACCTATAGACGAAAACAGTGGAATAAGCATAACTGAGAAAGTAGTTAACCCCTAAGGCAGCAGAGCATGAGTTTGGCTAGACAACATCCTATGACAAGCGAGCACTTTTAATACACAAACAATAATATGAATCGGTCAGTTATCTGATTTTTACACTATTGAAAGAGGTCTTAAAATGACTGAATGTTTGCTTCATGGATGCAAAATCCCTAGAAACCCAATGACAGACTACTGTGGAGCACTAGTCATTGCTTTTATCAGGGCTCTTTTTGTTGAAAAAGCCCAGTAGGAACTCATTAGCATAACAGGCCACACCCAAAAGCATAAATTAGCATATTAAGCCACACCCCTGATAGCACAGCTCATTAGCCTATTAGGTCACACCCCCTTGTTACCAGAACTGTGGTCATCCGGCCACATCCACCTTTTGCTTCTTATTCTGTTTACCTTGTTTGTTGTCAAAACCCAGGGCTTTTTTGATAGCAAGAACTCCTTTGCATGTTAGGCCACACACCCCTAATGTAGCCAATCCTAACGAGTTTCTGCTGTTGGGGGTAGCCTGCTATGCTAATGAGTTCCTGCTGGGCATGGCCAAGTCAGGAGCCAACCGGAACTCCATTCCTGCGCATTCCTGCCCAAAAATAGCCCTGGCTTTTATGTTACAAGATGGGGAAGGCTTAGCATATAATACATCTGTTCAGGAAAAGTGGAAAAGAATACCACTGGAAGTGACAGATTCTTTGTTGGCATATAAAGAAACGGGAACAATCCAAAAACTCATGGAAAATACTGGCTGTCCCAAGTTATAATAGTACAAGGACAGTTTACTGCAATTCTTGAATAACTTTGGATCTGAGTTTTAAATGTTTGTCTGCTTTCTTCATTCTTTTGTTTCAGGATTATGGCATGTGGGAACGTGGTGATAAAACCAATCAGGGAATCCCTGAACTAAATGCAAGTTCCGTAGGAATGGCCAAAGTGAGAATGTATTATGCTTTCTATGCATAGGATTGGATGTAGTGAAAAATGTCTGCTTGCCCTACAGTTCTTGCACAAGCAGAAATGCAAGAAAATGATTGTGGATGTTGCTTGCATTAAGTCAGACTTATTGTGTTTCCACTCGTGCAAGGTTTTGTGCAACCAATTTCTGGGCACTTTAATAGATGGGAAGGAAAGTGCTGGGTGTTGTACAAGACCTTGCACAAGTACAACTGTGCTAAGTTCATTCATGGTTCTGCATGTACTGGGTCCAAGTCACGGATTGAAAATTGTATATGATATAGTTGTCAGATTGCTTCATTACATCCATATATTAAATACTGTACTATTACAAACATGCCTGCCCTATTAGCTTCTGTTGCAATCAAATCCAGAGCAATGTTTTAAGAATTGCAGCCTTCAGGTTGCAATGAATTGGGATGGGGGGATTACTGTTGATCTTAACAAGGTCTTGGTTGCCTTCCTTATCACAAAGGTAACTCTTTCCAGAATGAATATCCACTTCAGGTTCTAGTTTTCCAGATAATGCTGAAAAAGTGTACCTTTAAATTGTATAAATAATACATATTTCAGTGGGATGAGATTCTAACAACTTGTGCTCATAGAACCTCCTGAAGACATTCCGTTCCACTGGTACAACAGTACTAATTAGAAATCAGCACCAAAGACTGCTTCTGTGCTGCTCATTGAATATGTCTCAGAGGTTAAGATGCTGAGCTGCAGACTGGAAGGTCTGTAGTTTGGCAGTTCGAGACCCTAGTGCCGCTGGACGGAATGAGCTCCCATCTCTGGCCCCAGCTCCTGCCAACCTAGCATTCTGAAAGCAAGAAATTGCAAGTAGATAAATAGGTACCCCCTTGGTGGGAAGGTAACAACATTCCGTGCGCCTCAGCGTTTAGTCATGCCGGCCACATGTCCACGGAAACATCTTTGGACAACGCTGACTCTTCGGCTTGGAAACAGAGATGAGCACTACCCCCTAGAGTTGGATTTGACTAGCTTTCGAGCAAGGGAAACCTTTACTTAAAATCTGTAAAAATAATGTAACAAACAGAGTTCGTATTTTAAGAGAGGATCTCAACAAAAGAAATATATTGTCAGCGTTAAAAAAGATGTTTACCATATATCCCACAGATATTTGTCAGCTGCCCTGTGGCTTTTTAAAGAAAAGTTATACATTTAAATAAATAAGAGGTCAAGCAGTGTTAAATGAGAAAGAAGTAGTATTAAAATTGGGAAAATTTCAAAGCTGTGTACATCTGAAATGTTATCACTAAAAATTGATCCCAGGAGCTAAGTGGGAACAGAAATGACAGAAAAAATGATGATTAGACATTAGATGTTGCCAGTACATTTATATCTTTTCAGAATATAAGCAGTGAATTAATATAAATTTGTGCTATATTCGTTCTTGATTGTGAATTATTTCAACCTGTATTTATTTTAGTCATTTTGCTAATTTGCTAGTACTAAGAGGATTTTAAGGCCTAAATTCTAAAAGGAAATCTATGACCTAAGTAGAAATTCCAGTGCATAGAAGCCATAATGAATGAGATAATTTAACTTTTCAGTAACAGGATGAACGTTCAAAGCTCTTTCAAGCCATTGTTCACCATCTGCTAGGGTTATGCTATTTAAAGTAGGCGACTGTAGTCAGTGATCTTTTATCAGACATGCCAGCGCTGCAAATTTTTATGGCTTGGAGCTTTTACACATGGCAGGGCTAACATGTCTAGTTAAGTGCTTGCATATGTTACAACATCTGTAGGGGACCCCCACCATATGGAAGAAGCTTTCACCCAAGTAATGCATGAAGCCGACCAAACTCAATGACCTTGAGCAGGGCTGTATAGAAGCAGCTGATTCCTAAGCACTCTGGCTTGTAAGTATGTTCCACTGATATCCATGGGACTCGCTTCCAAGAGAATATGGACATTTAACATCAGCAGTCAGTCTGTAAAAGTGAAGATAAGACCCTGCCTCACAGGATTGTTAAGAGGTGAAATGAGATTAAATGAGGTGGATCCAGTTTTATGGCTCTCCTCTTCGGTGGTAGTCCAAAATGCCCCCTGGAAGAGGGGAACCCCAGGAGCATGATTTTGGGAGGCATTTTGGTGTATTGCAGGAGGGGAGAGCTGTGGAAATCACACTCCACGGCTGGAAGTTGTTGCATCTTCAGAAAAGTGCCATTGGATCCACCCCAATGATTGTTTTTAATGTTTGTCAAATTTAAAGTTTCATTTGTTGCTGAGCTTGTTGACAAGATTCTGATCATGCATGTATGTTTCTGAAGGCTGCATTGGAAGCAATTGATGAACTGGACCTTTTTGGAGCTGGAGGAGGACACAAATCAGTAATTCATGTTCTTCCAGATGAAGTTGAACATTGTCAGGTAACTTTGAGTCATTTTCCACTGAGGGCACTGTAGCTGTAAAACAGAACTTAACACTTATAAAGCTCACACTAAACATATTTGTAATATAATAAAATCTACAATTACAACTAGCATTCAGGTCCATCAAACAGATACTACTGGATATAATACTCAACTATGGAAGGCAAAGTCTATGAATATGAGTATTCCATGGGTGTTGATGGAAAATCCCTGGCATTATTGCTGGTTTATAGTCTTATTCTTTTGCTAAAAACACCAACAAAAAAGTGAGCTTTGGCTTGTGAACACAGTTTGTAACTTAGTTTTTGCAAGAATAGGGTATTCTTTCTGAATCAAATAAAATACTTTGAAATAAAATAATTGTTTTTATTTTATCTTTGCTTTGTCTTGTTTTTCTACAATATGTATGTGTTCTGCTCAGTCTATTCTATACTCCATGTTGCCGAGAGCATCCACATCAAAAGAGATTGATGCTGGTCTGTTGTCCATCATTTCTTATCCAGCCTTTGCTGTAGAGGACATGAATGTTGTTAATGCAACTAAAAATGAAATTATCACCAAGCTCCAGGTAAGAGTTTAATTTTTCTTTTGTTTGTTTGTTTTTTTAAAAACTCCTGAATTAATTTGTTGAGTAATAAGTTTAATGCTAAATTTAAGAAAAATGAATGGGCTGCAGGAAACAGCATTCTGTATCATGAAATGCAAATACATATGTGTACATACAACAACAAAGTGTTCACATGGTAATCATTCTGTTTGTCTTCACAGGGAAGATATGGCTGCTGCCGTTTTCTTCGAGATGGTTATAAAACACCAAGAGAGGTCCTGCTTTTGCAACTGTCAAGATCTTTGCTACATCACATTGCTACCCGTCAGACAGCAAAACTGGGAAAGCGGCAAAATCATGCAAAGCATGACAATAAACATTCAGACAATGATACATAACCAAAATCAACAAATATTCTGATATGTTTGTAACCTTCAAGCTGGGCTGGTGTCAGCCCAGCCTGAGATGGGGCCGCTGCTACAGCTCAGGGTCTCCAGCAGGGCCCACTGCTGTGAGCACCCCCTGGGCACTCACTTGCCAATGCTCCAGTGCCCATGCCCCCTCCTGCATACATTGCCCAGGGCCACTGGGGAAAGGGGTGCGGGCACCTGTGAGCATGGGCAGTGGGAGAGCTTGTGAGCAGACAAGGAAAGGACACAGGAGCAGGTGGAAAGGAAGGAGGGCATGAGTGCCTGATGGTGGGCAGAGGAGAGGAGCCTTGGGAGTTCTCTGCCTGCCTCCCCCCAAAAAAACTTGGAACCGGCCCTGCCATCAAGTCAGAATTAAATGCATTTAACTCCCCTTGATGAATGGGACATAAAAACATCTTAGCTTTGGCAAAGTTTAGCCTTTTTAAATTTATTTATTTATTTATTTATTGGATTTATATCCCGCCCTTCCAACGTGGGCTCAGGGCAGCAAACAAGAGGCAAAATGCCATACATCAATATTAAAACATAGAGGCATAGGCCAAGAATAAATACTAAAACCATAAATACTCCATTATGACTAAAATAATCAAAACAGCGGTAGAAAAACAACTTCCCAATATAAGGTCCACGCTACACAGCACTCTAATGCACACAGTTGGCACTGCTCTGGTGGTGTCCTAACAGGACTGAAGCCCCATTTCAGGACTGAAATCCCAATTCCTGAAGCCCAAGCAGGAAATCACCCAGTGACGTCACCTGTCAATGATCCGATTTAACTTGCATTCTGAAATCTTGAGGTCTTTAGCTGATCTATGTTGAAATGCTGCTCCACTGACACTGAATCCCATACAGGTGGTATAACATTTCACAATCATATTAGTTGCAGTGGCATTTCATGGGAATGTAATACAGTGTTCAGATCTAGGCATTTAGGAAATATTTATTAACCCTTTAAAAAACAGATGCAATTTGTTAGTCATTTTGAAAAGGCAAGGCTAAGGCCTGGTTTGGATGTCATATTTCTAATCCTGTTGAACAGTGTTTTGAAAGATAGGGAAGATGCCATAGGCTTGCACAATCCCCTCACAGAGCCCAACCTCGCGTACTCCAGTTCCCTCCTTTTCCTCTTATTGTGAGCAAACTATTGGTGAGACATGACCAGGTAACTGGAAACTATCTCATGAACAAACCATAATTTGATTCCAAACTAGGGACTGAAACCACAATTGTGTAAACAGATGTGTTTCCAGTTGAGATATCCACCAAACTATGGTTTGCATGAACAAGGAAGAGCAGAGTCTCATCATGAAAGGAGGAAGAAGAGGAGAAAGGGAGTCCATAAGTTTCTGACACATCCCTGGTCTTTCAGTCCATGGTTTAAAGGGCCAGATTTCTGTATTGGCCCAAGACAGCACATAATTTCTGGATTGGTTGTGGCTCAGTGTACTCTTAGCCCTTCTGCTGTGCACTATGCCATAACTTTGACTGAACAATAGTGGTTTTTAATCTTGAGGAAAAAATGTTGTAGCGGATTTCCACATTCAAGCTAACATGGATTTATGAGGTTATCTTGTAGTACTACTGATTCCTGCTTGTTGGAACAGCTGAATTTTTATGGGAAAATTCTGCATGCCCTCAGCTGCAGCATTTTTCAAGAAGGGATTAGATACTTGGGAACTTGTGTCCATGAAAGAATTTGACTTAAGCATTAAATGCTTTACTGAGCCACTTCCTGAAGACTTTGCATCACTGAATTTAATAGGGTTATCTTTATTTAGTGGCTTGAAAATTGGAACTGAGCATATTATTTTTGTGACTCTAGACTGATTTCAGGTTGTGGAAACTGGTCCTGTCCTTAAAAAGTTAGTGTTGTGCACAGCAGCATGGGCAAGATGCTGTAGTATGAGCCTGAGCTCACATGAGGAAGGGTAGGATGCAAGTGTGATGGGCAGAGGGGGAGATCATCCTGTGCAAGACAGCAATGCTGAAGCACACAACTTTTTTCCTGTTTCTAGGATCCAACTAGATTACATTATGATCCTGCTGAGCTCAAATTATTTGAGAACATAGAATGTGAGTGGCCTGTATTCTGGACGTATTTCCTAATCGATGGTGTGTTTAATGGCGACAGAATTCAGGTAAGAGAAGGGCTGAAGCTGTGAGGAGCATTGTGATAGTTGTCCATAAGACTGCCAAGATGCAGTGCTTGGGCAGGAGGAGATGAGCAGCCTAATCACATTGCCCTGCCCTGCCTCAGTTAGCTCCTTTAGTAAAGGAAAAGAGGCATCATGCCGTACTCTGGTTGCCAGCTAGAGTAGATAATGCCAGGTTAGATAGGCCAGGGGTCTCAACAAGCATAAGGCAGCTTCATATGTTCCCTCTGGGATGTTTTATGCTGTAGCACCAACTGTGCAAGGCAAACAGGATAGAGCTAGACTAGCTGTGCTCCTTTTGCATCTAAAAACTCAGCATTATGTGTATGTGGTTGACAGGGACCATGCCTCCCTCCCATGTACCTCTGAAGCCCGTTGCTCAGCACTGCTGCACTGCATACAAAGAGCAAGGGCAGTGGATGGGTGTAGAGTGTTGGACTAGTCTCAGGGAGACCCAGGTTCATTCACCAGGAAACTCACTGGGTGACTGTGGACTAGTCATGCTAGACTAGCTCAGGGAGCAGTTATTGGAAGGAACCTTGTGCACCACCTTGGAGGAAAGGCAGAATCAAAATGCACTGAATAAACAAATATAAGGTCATGTTTGCATTGATGCGGCAACGCCAGTGTGAGGATTAGGCCAATGCTGGGTGCTCTATGCCCATCCTTGCCTGTGTTTTTTATAGCAAAGCATAGCATCAGGCTCTTAACACTCACTGAAGATAATGGAACTAAACAAGGATAGGTCTTAGTGTTCTAGTCTAAATGGCTGTAAATGTTGCAGTGGTTTTATGGGTGACCCTTCGCCTTCATTCACATGGCAAGACTTAATACAGAAGGCTCGATCTAGGATTCAGTTTAAGGCAGTGATTCCCCCTACTCTGCAGAACTTTCTCCTCTTAATTATATGCAAGCAGGAAATTGAAGTACTTGTTTTGTACTCTCCAGGTACAAGAGTACAGAGAAGCCCTGGAAGGGATACTCATAAGGAAGAAAAATGGGATTCTTCTGATGCCAGAACTGTATGCTGTTCCTCCAGAGAAGGTATTTTTAAGACTGAGCATGCCCTAAACAGTGTCCTCTTCTGTGGCAGCTTATAGTGAACCTGTGTCCTTTAAAACAATGTATTGTCAATTGTTGATAGCTTTTGGTTTTACAAGACGTTATAACCTCATGACGCATCAGGGTAAGGACTGTGATAAATAGACAAGCACAAGAAGAAGGGAGAGATTTGCAGACAGGCAACATGGAAATAATCTTTGCTCTTCACAAAGGCAAAAAGGGGGAAGATGTCCAAGATGGTGGTCACGCCTAGCTGTTGGCGCTCACTGGATGGCCTTGTTGAGGTCGTCCCAGCCTATCTTACTGCACAGGGTTGCTGTGAGCAGAGCTTACTGCTCTTAATATCACCAGCAAGGTAGTTTAGTGTTGACTGTGAGTTTGTAGTCAGGCCAGTATATTTTAAACACATGCACCATAAGGCTTTCTAAAATAGTAGCCACTTATGCAATATGCTGCAAGCTGGTTTTGCAATTCTGGGAGAACTTTAACAGAAGATTTCAAGATTAGCTGAAAGGAGAGGGTGGAAAGGGTCAGAGGCTGGATACAAAGGCTACGTTGGAACGCCACTTGCTTTGGGTTCATAGTGGGGGAGCTGCACCCTATGTGTGATGTTTATTGGTTTCTCAGAAACATCTGGTTAGCCACTGTAGATAATGAAATGCTGAACTAGATGGATGCCAGAGTCATAATTTGCCTAGGGTGCCGAAAACCCTGGGCCAGCCTTGGATGGGTCACCATACCCAGTAAATTTGGACTCCTGGGTCACCATACCAACAAGGCTGGAAACCATTGGTCTAGGCCACTGGTCAGTTCATCCTACCTAACAGAGACCACATTACTTATAAGACTCATACTGTATCATACAGGAGAACTCCAATATTAAATGATCATTTGCATATATACCCCTCTTCAGACAACGTCTGTAGAAAGAAGACACGTGTAAGTAGAGGCCAGTGCATGTAAAGGATGAATGCGCTTGCCCCTACCCCTGCCTACATGCAGTTGCTAGAACACAGGTGTGACGCTGACATGTACAAACTGCAATTGGGAACATTTGAAAAAACATTTCAAATCATGGAAATGGAAACTGTACATGTGTTTGCATGCATGTATAGGTGCCATGCCCACATTCTAGTATCCTTGTGGAAGCGGGGCCAGCTCTTCTCTACATATGTCATCTGGGTAGGGCTTGTCAAGGGGCCATCAAAGGCCTGCGTCCTCAGAGAGAGAGTCTGGGGTATTGTAGTCTCTGATAAATTGGTGACACAACCCTTAGTATTTGATAATCTGACAAGGATAAATAACTTCATGGAGAAATGGGTTTTGTTTTTTGAATATGTATCCTTACACTCAAATCACATTTATAAAATACCTCAAAAATATAAGGATTTTGCATTTTACTAACAAGCTGTAAGTTACTCCCCTGGACTATATTAGAAAATATGATGAGATAGTTACACTGTTTTATTGTTTGTTGTTAACTGCCTGTTATTTATGGATGTATTATTACCTGTTTGTTGTTGTGGTTAACAACTTATTTTTTCTTTCTGTTATTATGCATTGTAAATTATTTTTGCAAATTGTTAATTGCAAAGGCCTCCCTCCTCAGTTTTAACTATAAATTCATATCCCCATAAACAATGCGGTGCCATGGAATCGAGTCACACATTCAGCAGCCAAGGGAGCATTGTAGAATCAGTCTTCATTCTTGATTTCGTTTGTCAGGTGAATGAAGAGTATGAGAATCCTCACACAGTGGATCGTGTCCCAGCTGGGAAGCTGCCTCATCTCTGGGGCCAGTCGTTATACATCCTCAGTGCCCTCTTAGCAGAGGTAATTTCTACACTGCTAGCAAAATGTGTTTGTGACAATCTTGATGGAACTTATCCTGTTTATGCCAGCTGTGGAAATTAGAATTAGGTGATGTCATGTTTCTCTGTTCTGGATCCAGCACAACCAACTTCTGACACAACTACGTTTCTAAGCTTGCCTCATGCATGCCGCTGTCGGGACAGGATTGTGGGCTTTGAATCTTGGTCTGATTCCTCTCTGTCTCCCCCCCCCTTTTCTCCTTCCAAGAGTTTTCTAGCTCCTGGAGAAATCGATCCTTTAAATAGGAGGTTTTCAACTGCTTTTAAGCCTGATGTTGTAGTTCAAGGTCAGTGATTATTTTTGTGTGTACTTTTCATTCCTTATAAATGTTACAGAAAGATAAAGGGCAGATAGGGGAGCAGCTAAAATAAAAAGCCCCTATCCTGAAAGTCCTGCACACGTGGGAATTCTGATGCATCCTGTAAGAGGATCCCTACCATGACATGGAGCCTGTGTGTGCATTTGTTGCATTTTGTGCCCTGTGAACTGGCTCTGACAGCAAAGTGAATTGAGATTCCTGGGTTTACCATAGCTCTGTTTGTGCATCAGAATTCCGGCATGAATTAGGGGATTAGCAGTATCAAATGGTACACTTTGAAGATGTTGTCTGTATTCCTTGGTAGCACTGAATTAGAACTGAAATATATTTAAAGTAAATAATAAGTCAACTTTATAAATAGTTTACCTATCATTGGTAGCATTCCTTGCCTCAAGCAATTTGTTCCTCAAACTGCTTTCTGACTCTGCAATCCTAGTCCTATTGCATGGTTCATCAGTTGTTTTACGCTGTCTGATTGTACAGCTCTGTATCCTGCAATCTGCTTTGTGTCCCTGTGAGAAAGGCAGGCTGCAAATAAAGCAAATAAATAAATAATGCTGGTGGTCCTGTTCTGTGTTTAACCCTTTTTCCTTTTTAATATTGGAATTATTCCTTTAACTAATTTTCAGTATTCCAAGAAAAACTGAAAAGTCATTTGCCTCAGAATACTTAAAAATTACAGTTCTGGGCTCAACATGGATGGGGGTTGGCGGCAGTGATGGAGAAGGAATTTGTACAAGATCTTGGTAGCTATTTTCCCACAATGAGGCTATGTTGACACTTCAGATGAAGCCATATAGGAATTTCACATTACCGAGATTCTGCCGGATTGAAGCCGTTTCTGATTCGTCTTGAAGTAAACCGGTACAGGGCTGCCATTTCACACATGGCTTTCCCTGACCGGAAAAGAGCCGAATTAGAAGCGGTTTGGCAATTCAGACTGCACCGCTTTGTTTTCCCGCTGTTTCCCACCGCGCCTTTTTTTAAAAAAAATGTTCGCTTTAGAGCGCTATAGCACTATAGTGCTATAAAACAACACTGCAGGCATTCCAATGGGGTTGCTATGATGCTATTGCGCTATAGCGCTATACCGTTATAGCGCTCTAAAGCGAACGTTAAAAAAAAAAAAAAGCCGGAGATCGCCCGCGCGGGCGAAAAAAGGCGGGAAAAAAGCGTATCGGATCCGGGAGAAGAAACTGACGACTACTTGGAAGCGGTTGACAGGTAAAACGCTTCAGCCCCGTTTCCTGAACGGGACAGAAGCGATTCTGTGTGAAATTACAAATATATTCCGGTAGGGAACCGGTTCTAAAACGGTTCTGTCTGAAATGCCAGACCAGAAACCGTTTGGGAACCGTTCCTCTTCCGGATTATATCATCTGTCTGAAATTCCCCATAGTCTCCCCAGGTAGTTTGAAAGGCAGGCACCGTTTGTAGAATACATGTTGCAGGGGACTGAGTCACTCGCTCGTAAGTGTCTATGTATCAAAATCAAATTTAACACATTAGGTGGAAAAGGTTTCTTGAAAGCTGCATGCCTGTATTAGTGTATGAATCAGCTTTCTTATAAAGGAGCAGAGACTGATAACACATTATGTTAGTTTAGGTGAAACTTGGCACTGATTTACACAGGCAGGAAGTTAAGTCAATAGAGTGAGAGCACCGCTTCAGATGGGTGGGTGATAGGTTCCAACACTGAATACTCATTTGCATTAAAAACTGCATGCCGGTAGAAAAGTAACACAGCAGGTAGGTAACAGAGTTCGCTCTCCTCTTTTTGCTGTTTGCTCTGGCTTTCTATTTGTAGGGAGTTCTTAACAAAGGAGAACATTCCAGATGTGATCACCCACCTGCTGCCTAAAGTGGTGCAGCCCATGCTACCCCCGCAGTGTTCTGCCACCTTGTTCCCCTGCATGAGTGAGCCGTGCCTTAGCCAAAAACAACTTTAGCTTGATGAGGGTAGAGGAACAATATCTGGGAAAAGAAGAGAAAGAGGAACTGATGGTCCAGGCTCCTAAACATTTCGTGTCATGCCTCTTGGGTCTTTTAAGGATAACATTGCTTAATGCAGATCACTATGTTCTCTTTTATTGCTGTTTTCACATGTCGGGTAGCCTTTGGTCTTGCCTTCTACATTATCTTCTGTTTAAAACTATAAAAATATTTGGAGGAAGCAACTGGATACCTTATGTTCTAATGTCTCAGGCTAGATTATAAATATGATAGCAAAATGAAAGCCTTGCATGCTTTAGGCAAAACACAAAAATTGTGTTTTTTTCCTTCCCAAAAAATGTTTGTATCACACTGTATTGCCTAGAAAGTAATTTATCTTAGAAAACCAGCCATTTTTTAAAAAAATCTATTTTTGGGATTCTTGTACAGTAACTGTCCTGGCAGAATCCAGTGAAATTAAGGAACTGTTGAGACATCATGGAATCAATGTTCAGAGTGTGGCTGACATTAATCCAGTCAGGGTTCAGCCAGCACGGATCCTGAGTCACCTGTATGCCAAGCTTGGTATGTGCTGAGATAAACTATCAAATCTTAAATTGATTCTCTCACTTTTGTCCTCACCTGTTTCCCTTTTCCTGTTATTTTCTTTAGCAGTTTAAAACTTGTGCAGCATTTGGTGTGAGTATTTTCTAACAGTGAATCAAAGAACATACTGATATTGATTCTGAAGTGGAGAGCACAACTCATGGTTCTACAGGACTTTGCCTGAAATGCATATGTGCCTCCGTGGTCTATGATAGAGAATGTGTCCTCTGTGACCACTTTTGCAACCTAATGGTACTGGCTCACAGAGAAGAGCAGAATGGTGTCTACACACGCATTGCACTCTGTGCCTTGCGTGTCACTCTCCTCACAGGCTCTAGACAGCAGACAAGTAGTCTGACCGAAACATAGTAACGAGGTACCTTTATTTAGGATCCTGATGTTACAAAGGCCAACTCCAAATTAAAAAAATCTCTTTTAGAGAAAGTATGTTGCATGGATGATTTTCTTAAAAAAACAAGAAAACCAACACCATCATTCCAAGGGGGTTAATATTAATGTGAATGTGAAAGCAAGATTTTATTTTACGTATGATAACTTTGTGACTCCAGGGATCAGCTCACACGTGATCATTCAAGTACTAACTGGTGTTGACAGGTGCCTGGTTGCGTTGCTGTCGCTCTTTCCCCCCACCCCCTCACAGGTATCCCAGCCTACATTATGGTGAGGATGGTGCCATAGTCATGTGAAATCCTAGGTAAGACTGACTGAGACTAATAAACGGCTTCAGCCATGTTTTCACATCCTCATTTGATTTACCCTAACTAACCATAGTGACTGATGTGGTCCACATCCAGTCAAGACGAATAATAGTTAGTTTAATCAAAACACGGTTTTGCTTGATGTCTGAGCCAGAGCCCCAATATACAGACCTACTCTCCTTGGACAAAGTAAAACAACTGGCTAATTAAGAAAATATAAACTGCTTTTAGAAAGCATGAGCGTACTGCAGTCTCCTGTGGGCCAGCTGTTCCGCAAACTCTGCTCACAGTATTTGGATCCAAACTTATGAATATATTGATAAACAGCTTTTAGATGCTAATGGTACTCATTGTTTGCTCAGTTCCTTCACAAATGACAATACATAATAATAATAATATTGTTCCATTTATGAAAAAACCTCTAGGCAAACTTTTTAATGGATTTGGTAGATCCATTACTACCTGTAGTAAATAAGTTACATGAATTTCAGAAAGGCATTGCTTGATCTCATGGAGTGAGGAGAACCTTTGTTTAATTCAGGCAATTTCATGCTGAGTTTCTAAATTGGAACAATATATTACTTACCTCACAAAGCAAGCATTTTTATAGATATAGCATAACATACGTGATATATTGGTAGCTTTGATATTTTCTTTTGATGCAAACAATATCTCATAATTGCATGTTGTATAGCGTGTATGGTTGGAAATTAACTTTCACTTTTTTCCTTTGTTTTAACAGGCCGCAATAAACACATGAAATTGAGTGGGAGACCTTACCGACATATTGGTGTCTTGGGAACATCCAAGCTTTATGTTATAAGAAATCAAATATTTACCTTTACTCCTCAGGTGAGCTTGTAATGCAGACAAACAAAAAAGTGGTGACCCTGACTTACCGCGCATACGCATTTGTGGTCCCACACAGCGGGGAGAGCCAGCAAGGCAACAGACGGCCATGGTGGCCATGTCCTGTAGGGCTGGGCAGTGCAGCGGTGGAAAAATCGGGCCCTCCCCTTCATAGGTGGGTCTATGATAGGACCTGAACTGTGCCTGGGAGAGGGGGAAGGTGAGTGATCGCCAGGGGGTGTAAAGTGTGCCGTGCCACCAAGCTTCCTCACCTGGCTGCATGGAACCCAAGTGATTGGATCTGCGGGCGGAGCATTATATACTGGGAAGGAATTTACTCAGCCTTGTCAGGATGGGGCAGGAACCTCAGCCTGGATGAGGCAGTACAAAGCACCTGAGTTGGCATAAGGGGACTATTGTGGGACGCATTGCTGCCTATGGTCTCCAAGACACATTGGTGATACAACTGGGTGAAAATGACCTGGAGGACGACATGGAACTTGACTTGGAACACCAGGCTGAGGTGGATTTGAGGTTATTTCAGGAAAAGCTCCCTAACACGACTTTCCTCTGGTTGGACTGGCTGGAGCAGCACTCTTGGCATGGGGCCATCTGCTCAGAGAGGGTAGATGCATCAAGGCAGAAGTTTTAACAAAAGACTGGGAAAGAGTTTGAAGGTCACTGTGGGGCCTCAGAATTCAGCATCCAGATATCTCGCATTGATTGGAGCTCCTATTCTGGCCTGATCTTGTTCATTTGTTTCTGTGAGGAATGGACATCTGGCTACATGGGGTTAGGTATGGCCTGCAGATTTGGCTACAGCTGTAGGAGCATTGATGGGAGCTGGGCAGGGGGTGGAGCACCCGGCTCTTGTGGCGGTATCAGCATGGGGCCGAATCCATTTTGGGAAATCAACCTGTGTGCCATTTTCCTGGGCTATAGGGACCTCTTAAGGGATCTTGGGGCGGGGGCTTCAAGGGACATGCCCAGCTCAGGGACTGCCAGTGGGTTACCTTCACACTCAGGTGGCAGGGGTGACCACTTAGGGGTGACCGTCGCTGGGGAATCTAACAACCTGCCATCCCATGGTTCTCCTCTCACCAGCAGGCAGGCTGGTTGGGGATTGGGGTACATTGACTGGCAGATGGGTCAGTCAATGCCAGGATCTGACAAACCCATGCTGTGCCAATGCTTCTTACAGCTGTAACCAATAAACATTATGGCCATTTTATTCCACATTTTAATCCAAAATGCTTTGTGTGATTGTATTATTGGCAAGTAGTTGTAAAGGGGGGTCTATGCCTTTGTTGCCCTCTCCCCTTCTCCAGGAGTTGGGGCTGCAAATCCCTGTTTGCCAATTCTAAGTAAATCACTTCTTTTCACACAGCCTTCTCCTTTTATGTAGGCAGAACTGATAAAAATCTGTACTTTGTTTTGGCTGTGTATACAGCTGGTTGATGATCAAAGAGGAACACTGATAAAGTTGTCCTCTCCACCCTTGCTAATGGCACAGGCTGGAAATTGGTCAACAAGCCATTGCTGGACATTCCTTTCCTGAAGGCTAATGACAAGATCAATAGAGCACCAGCAAAACTTGAAAGCATAACGAGACTCTTACATTTTCTGTTAATTAGTTCAGTTGAGGCTCTAGTTCCAACTGTTGTTAGAAGCAACCACCAAAAGTTTTAAAGATTATTTAATAGGAGTTGTAGTAAAAGTCCAAAAATGTTGGTATTGAGCTAATGTATTGAAATAGTTTTTTGCTTTTTATGCTGTTTGGGGTACTGTACATTTCTAATGGAGAACATTGCCTCGCAGTTACTTCAATACATGAAATATTCTAACCAAAGGTTATAATAATTTGCTTTCAGTGGGCTAGAGACATCAGCCTCTTGTTTGTCAGTCACTGCGATTCAAAAATGATTATACAGATTTCAGCTGCAGTGCAACATAGAGGCATGGTTCATATGTTGTAAATCCCATGATAAATAAATAATGTAAAGCAATGCAATGCTGAAATAGGGTAGTATAGATCCCGCTGGCAAGGCGGGATATAAATAGAAAGTAATAAATAATAATAAAGGCCACCCAACACACCACCCAACATCTCACCCAACACGTCAAGAACTTGCCTTATGAACTATGTCAGTCATGAGGAGGTCTAATTGCATTTTTGAGGGATTATCTTTGCACCAGTCAGGCTTCCCTTGCAACGAAGAGCTCACTTGGAGAACCTGGTTCATGTTGGCCGCCATCGGTATGGTGATCAGGAGGAGCCCATGCCCATTTTTGTGCCATTGCCATGCCAGACCAAATGGCTGGACACAGCTGAGTGCATGTGTAAGCTCACTGAAATGAGTGGGCTTAGGTGTGCTTAGGCCTTTGTTGGATTGCACTGTTTGTGTTTGGGGTATCTATTCTCGGGAGAAGTGTCCAGAAGTGTCTCGAGTTTTCAAACACGCTTGAGTGGTTGGTGGGATGATTCAGCCTTGTGGACAAAGAATGTCATCCTGTCCTGTATAATGTGCACCAGAACAACCCTTGAAACTATTGTGTTATCATGGCCTTGCATGCATGCATTGCATGCATACTTTTGTCGAGAAGTAAATGTCTAACTGTCTTTCAGTTTACAGATCAGCATCACTTCTATTTGGCCTTAGACAATCGGATGGTCGTGGAGATGCTTCGAACGGAACTGGCTTATCTTACCTCCTGCTGGAGGATGACCGGGAGACCAACTCTTACATTTCCAATTACAAACACAATGCTCAGTCAGTAACCTTGACCATTACAAGCCAAATGAGGCTTTGCTCTTCTGAATGCTTGAATTCATGCCATTCTCAATAGCAGTTTTTCCTTCTTTGTTTTTCATTCACCATCTATTAAAGGATGCAGAAATAAATTGCTATTTTAATAAATCATTCTAGACCACTTTTCAATATGAGTCCATTAGCAATGTAGGGACCAACAGAATTTATTCCAGTGTGAGCTTTCATGAGTCAAGAGTTCTGAGAATCAGATGCAGGAAGTGTTAAAGTTGGTGCAATTGTATTCCCCACAGAAAGGTGGTGATGGAATGTGTGCGTGTATTGGTTCTATGCTGAGCGCTGACCTTGTGGGTGGAGTATGGTTCACAAAATCTTATGTGGAATAAATTTTGTTAGTCTCTGAGGTGCTGGACTCCCATTTTGTTTTGCTGCTACAGCCTAACTTGGCTGTCCATCTATAATTTTGAGTATAGTATCAAATTCTATTTTCTTTATAAGAACTTGACATTAGCTTGGCTTTAAAAGGCTTTTTGTATCACTCTGTAGAATAGTACTCAACTACAGAAGCTATTACAAAGGATATTATAAAATATGGTTCTTTTGTGTTTGGCTTGGAAAGTACATTGCTCTGAAAGATATGTTGAAATTTGAGTGGATAAATACCATTTTACATGGTATAATTGTCCACTTGATAATAATGCTTATAAAAGTTTCCACAGCAGCTTACTTGAACAGGGATCTCCTTAAATCCAGTGTGTTCTTCTCATCCACCCTTTTGCTGAGGCTTTTATGAATACCTCTAGCTTGTACAGTGCAAGGGACTGTACCAAATAAAACTGAAGGTAAATAATGTGGGAATCTTCATGTTATATTTGTAATGAACAAGCAATGATTTAATTCTAAAACTGGACATACTAAAGTTTACATAAGTGTTAACACAAGGTACCCCTTTATGAGGTACAGACCTATCCTTTGCATTGTTCCTTAGATGTACATTCTGTTGAACTATTGAGGTCTTGCTTCGCCCTCTATCCATCTTTAACCTATGTAAGCAGAAAAAAAGTAGTCAGTTCAAATCAGATGATTTTTTAAAAAGCCCCATTTCAAGATGTTTTCAAATCGAGTGTATAAAGAAAGCTGTTAAAATATAAAGAAAGTTGTTAAAATATGAAATCATTTTTTTTCTTTGTTTTTAGTTAATGATGGTTCTGACATTGATCCAGCAATTCTTGCCACCATACGAAAACTTGGGGATGGATACTTTGGAGGAGCTAGGTACAAACTTCCCCTTATACATCATTACATTATTTCCTTTAGCTTTTTCAAGCAGCCATGATAGAAGTCAGGAATAAGGAAAACCAGCCAGCACTTTTGAACTGAGCAGAATTTGTGGTACTTGTTTCAAGTCAGTTTGAGAAATACAGACTGCAGTTTGCAGCTCAGTAAAACTTTTGCCCATGAAAACTGGTTGTTGCATTTTATTTAAGTTATTTGAAATATTAATTCCCTGCTTTTCTTCTGATCAGAGAGGGGCTTACCTCAGATTTAAAAATAAATGCAGTGTCACATCAACAAAAGTATAAATAACAGGAAGCAAACCACAGCCTTCGTTGACGGGCCACTAAAGTACATTGGAGAAGATCTGTTTTACAGAGCCTCCTAAATCTGAGCAAGGTGGGGGCCTCCTCACCTTCTTGGGAACCCAGTTTAACAGTACAGATGTAGCCACCAAGACAACATCGGCTTGAGCAACAGCAGTCCTGCAAATGTTCTGCTTGTGGTGCTGCTTCTCTGACGTGTGGATTTGTTCCTGCATCTGGGGAAGGCTCTTAAGTTGGACAAAAGCACCTCTACTAGTGGAACAGAAGTGCTGGTTCTGGCCTTCAGTATTCAGTCCCTTTGGTAATGATCTTTAAGATTCTGCAAGATTCAAACCCATAGAATAGCATTCTTGAAACACACATGTGTACCCTGTAGCTTCTTGCATAATCTTTTCATATGCATATAATTTGTGCTTGTTTGTAAATAAAGGTCTGTAACATAAATAAAAATACATGTGTATGTTTTGGTGTCAGTATGCATGTCAGGAAGCTGCCTTTGTATCCTTCCTATATGAAACCCTCCCAAGCTATGCTCATGTTCCTTAGAAAGATTGAGAAAGGTGGGGATGCCCCAGGGGAGGTGGGGATGGCACAAAGTAAATTAATCTAAAAGGAGAAGCTGTTGGTGATTCGTGAGATTTGAACTTCCCATCTCTGTTTCAAAATATTGTTGTAGCAATGACAAATAAGAACTGCCTTGCTGGACCAGAGTATAGTCTGACATGTTTTCTATAGCAGTGGTCATTTAGATGCCTCTGGGAAGCTCATTGGAAGGCTATGATGGGGACAGTTGTCCCTGTTGCTTGCCTTCAGCACGTAATCATTGGAGAAATGCTCTTTGTGAGGCGATTTAGCTATTATGAGAATGGTCCTTTCTTGTGAATTTGTGTAAAACAATAAGAATCAGGAATGCTTTCTGCTGACTACTGACTGCGGATCATGGTGGTATTCAGTATTATACAATAAACATACATATTATTTTCCTCCATTCTTCCTTGTATGATTCTTCAGGGTGAAGTTGGGTAAACTTTCAGACTTCCTTACCACTTCTTTCTATACAAACCTAAGCTTCCTGGATCCAGATTGTGATGGAAAACTATTTGATGATTTCAGTGAAGGGTATTCTAGTCCTGAAAGTGGCTATGAACTAGAAGATTATACAGACTTTGGTGACAAAGGTAATCCATTTAGCAGTTTTATATTTAAGTGGCCTTATTTCTGTTTGTATCCGAAACTGTCAAAGTCAACACATTGCAACACAGTCCTGTGCACTGATATGACGCAAGGTACTTCATGTTGCAAGAGGGTATTTCATAAGAGTAGATTCAGGAAAGGGAATCTATGGAGAAATGAACATAGTCTTACACCATCAGGTTTTTGGTCCATTTAGTCTGCTATAGTCCTCTGCAAATGCACTCTAATATTTCTTGCAAAAATCTTTCTGAGCTGGCAGGGATACCCTGGATCTTCTGCACTTTCATCCTTCTGCATGCAAATTATAAGACAGTGCATGCGCTATGGCATTTCCCAAGTGCAGTCTAAGGACTTGGGCAGGAAACACATTGAGTATTTTGGATAGTGCACAATATCTTATTGGACTCCACCTAGATAATGTTTTGAATTGTTTTTCTTTGCATGTCGTTTGGTAGAAAGTCAAGACGAGCTGGACCAGTATATACACAGTATGTCGCAAAGCACGGCTCTTAAATCCTATCTGCCACCAATCTCAAAAGCTTCCAGTTCACTCCATGTGTTTAGTGCTGCTCATTCCACCAGAGAGATACTGTCAATCATGGCAAAGGCGAAGGGCTTGGAGATCCCAAGTGAGTTTTTACAGCATCTTACATTTCTGTCCTTTTTTATGACTGGAATGCCCATAAATGTGAAATTCTGTTGTTTGCAAAAAGGAGAATTTGACAGCTGTTGGCCCAGACTTAAGAGCAAGTGACAAGTTGGTCTGTGGAATACCATTAGAGTTGTGGCATTATTCCCACAAAGTAGTGTATCATTTTATGGTAATCATACAATTAACTTGTTGTTATAGCTAACTTGTATGATCAGAAAGGACAGTATGACAGCATCTACAAATTGGCCAATTTGCTTCAAATTTCTATCATCACAATTGTGGGTAATAAGCAGTACATAGTAAGCAGCACATTATGAGCTCACGCTATTAGGGCTTAGGCAGGACTGGGGCCAAAGACACAGGAGGAGAGCCTAAGAACAAGGTGATTGGGCCAGGATCTTAAGGAAGCGGTCCTGCATAGTTGGGAGGCACTATACTGAGAGGAAACAAGAGATGGTGAAGAGGCAGTAGTCAGTCACAATGGCAGGGAGTGGCACACACTATTCTGTGGCCAAAGTGAGGGAATTCTGGGGGACATGATGCAGACTGTATTGCAGCTGGCTGACAGTAAACATGGGGTTCAGACTACCGACCATGAGTCTCCTCTGTGAGCATGGAACCCCGGCCCACACCCAGCTTACTGCGGGCCTGATCCCTCCAGGTATCATGGCCCCTTCCAAGGCTCCTATCACAAACACATAATCTGAAAATGGGACTGATGTGAACATCCTGTAGGAGTATGCATGTTGAGTTTTTATCATTTTCCTTAATGATAAATTGAAGTACTGAAGGGCCCTTATTTTCTGCTATACTTTACTAGACGTTAATGCAAGCCTATTACAGTAATCTCCGACTTCAGAAAGACAAAAACCAGGCTCTGGATTGGAGCCAATGATTGTTTTCTGTCAGCAGAAGGGGGGAGGTTGATTATTACCAATTCTCCATCCTCGCTGGCAGAGCCCCATTTTGCTCCCCCACTGTTCCTGAAGGTCCCATGTTCTCCAGCACCAGGATTTTGGGGAGCCTAGTGAGCTGCAGCAGGAAGGAAGAACTGGCAAAAATTTCCCTTCTTCCACTGGCAGAAATGGTAGAAAATGACCCTTCAATTGAGCTTTCTGGTTTGTATGAACCTACATGTAGCCAATTTCAAATGGCTCTCTTTTTTCTGGAGAAGTTGTTTTAGGAGCAGATAGTTTTAAGCAAAGAAGCATGAGGGCAGGGATGCTTTACTTTTCCCCACATGCCACTTTATCATCCCTCCAAAACATTTTTTCCTGAAAAAACAATGGTCGTTATGCTTAGTTACATGAATGTGTGTGTAAAATAGCTCTCTTCTGTCACAGCACGTTTTGATTCCTGAAGGCCATTCAGTTCTTACCCTAGCCTTTCTGTCTACTCAGAATGGCCTGGTGTGTTTGTTTTTCAGGTGTTTCGATGTCTTTGCCTATGAAGGTTTTAAACACACACCGGAAATCTCTGAACCTTGTTGACTCCCCACATCCAGTGAAGGACAAAGTAAGCTGCCCTAATGTTTACATGTGGAAAGTGTAGCGATTTATCTCTCAATTGCTAGAAGAAGAAAAGTTGCTTTTCAGCTCTCAGTTACATTAGGGAAATACATGTGTTCCATTTTAACTGTGCAGAATCTGTTGACTTAGAATTGCTTGTCCCACTGCTGTACCGTCTTTTCTTCAAAAAGGCGTGGGAAGAGAGTTAATACAAATCTTGCAGAGTTTCTCTTCTGTTGCTGCACAGCTCATGGGCTGATGAACTCCTGCAGGGGCAGCAGATCTGTCTCTGAAAGGAGAGAGTAATAGATTTGGAGGATATTAATTGCTTTCAGACAAGCCAGGAGATAGTTATTACAGTACAATCCTAACAGCATTATAGCAGTTACATAATGGCTACCTAAGGCCAGCAGGGTTGCTTTCTAAGCTCCTGAGCAGAATTACTCAGCGATGCACTCAGGCTATTTCTTCTGGGTATACAGAATAGAGCAGCACAGTCCCAATTCAGAGAAGAATGATTTCAGTCTACATGGCAACTTTCCCCCATTCTTTGTGGAATAAGATGCACTTGTCTCTTTTTCTAGTGAGCTCCATACTGTTTATACATGAGCTTAAAATTCTTCTTAAAAACAGCTTGCAATTTGGGGAGAACAGCTACTCCCCAAGAAATGGAAAAGCCCTGCTACACGTTTCAAGCCTACTTGCATACTGGATCGTGGCCCATATTGACTAAATTTAAAGGGCATTTTAGAAGACTAAATGAATATTGCTTTACTGATTTATCCAGAGTCTAGACGAGGGCCTCTAGGTTGAGCAGAAAAAACACACATGTATTTGTCTGTTCAGTATTGTGATGAAGGTGTCTGATACTTGTTAGCAGTGAAGTCCTTATGAAAAGCACCAAGACCAATGCTGAGTAGCAGATTCTACAGGAAACCTTTTCAGTGTGAAGAGATTTTCAGGGAGCCTGATTATCTTTTCAGAACCCCCACCAGCCCTCGTTTACCTTTATTGCCCCAGTTCATTATATGTAACTGCAGGTTGTGACTGCTGCTTCAGGGACTGTTTGTTTGTTTGTTTGAAAATAGGCCTTTTAGCAACAGTAACACTGTAACTAGGAATAAAAAACGGCTGTTTTGGATAGGTGCTGAGTCTTCAACTGGGGCTCCACAAAGCTTCATGGCAGAGCAGTGTCATCAGAATTCCGGACATAGGGTGTGTTGGGTATGTCTGTCTTTAGCATTCAGACATCATCACTCCATGCTGTCACTTCCTCTATATTTTGATTATACCAGGGCTTTTTTTTTTTTTTTTTTTTTTGGGGGGGGGGAAGGTTCCGGAACTCTCAGGAGGGAAACGAAGTTTTCAATCTGTATACTGAAATCTCATGAACTTTTAAGCATTTTAAAAAGAATTTTGTCCAAGAGGTTCCAGAACCCCGTTCCAGCTCATTCCCCCAGAAAAAAAAAAGCCCTGATGGTGTTTCAAGTTTCCAATAAAACACTTGCATTTGAATTCTCATCACTGACTCAAAATGGATGTAATTTCTGATTTCTAGGGAGGGCAACAAAGGGATTTTAAGAAAGCTGAAATCCCTGTTTTACTCTCTTCTATCTGAATCTGCCCTCCCTCTTGAAGAAGAAAGTTGGTTGAACAAAAATGAAAACTTTACAAAGGAACTCTATTTCAAATTCTGTAATTACATTGCTATGTTCCTCATGTTCTCCAGGAAGCAATCTTGGCTAATGAGTTACAGAGCAGCCTTTCATGTCCAGGCCCTTTCGATTTCTGGTTATTTGATGTTTGCCTTTGATTAGCAGGAGCTGGAGGCGGTTCTTCATTTACCCAAAGACGATCATGGTGATTTGGACTGTGAGAAGTTAGTTGGGCAGCTCAAGGAATGTCCCAGTTTACATGACCAGGCAGACATATTATACATCTTGTACCTAATAAAGTAAGTTGCCATGGCATTTTTAGAGCTGATGCTGTTTTTATTTTGTTGAAGAGCGGCATCTACAGGAATACCAAATACTCCATGCTAATGTCCCACGAGATTCTTGTCCTTCAGTGTCCTGATGGCCACAAGAGCCCTGACTTCCCTATATTATTCACTTATGAATAAGAGCAATCAGCATTTGCACAAAGCTGTGTTCAGATATTGCCATTTCCCTGTGTAAGTGGGAAGGCTCAGCATGTGTTGGTCCTTGAGATTACAATAATAAAACAAGGTTTTTATTCCCAGTTCTATTGCCTTTTCACGCCTCTGCTAAACATTGTGAGGGCCACCTTCCATATGGTTTCAAGCCAGATATTCCTTGTTAATTTTGACCACTTCATTTGTTACGGTACAAGGCCCAGTGAGCTACCTGTTCTTCCCCATATGCTGCTATTTTAGGACTCGAGGCTGCATTCATGCAAAGATCTTTTGAGCATGAATGGAGTAATACACACAAGTGCCGGCTTAGCACTGAAGGAATGAGTCATGCACTTGACTTCACTGAATTGCTCATGTGCCTAAATCAAGAACTGCCTTGCTGGGGTGTTCAAAGGGGCTGTGGGAGGTTGAATGTCAAAAACCTATTAATTTGGAATCAAACTTGGGTGCTGAAGTGACTTAAAAAATTACAGCTTTTAGTGCTGAACTTCAGGTTGGAACTTTCATATACTTTCAGCTATCCCCCCCATCTAGATATATATCCACATCTTTTTAAACACAGTAACCATTTGTGTGACCTTTTTCTGATTTAAGAGGCCTTGACTGGGAAACGCAGCTCTATGGCCAGTGTGGAATCACCGTTCATTGTCTTCTGAGTGAGCTCTACAGCAAAGCAGGCCTGAACCAGGAATGGGGCTTGATCCGCTACATCTCTGGCATTCTCAGGAAACGTGTGGAGGTCTTGGCTGAGGTACAAAGCAAAACAGATCTCTTAGTCTGTACTGTATGTTTTGAAGAAAACATTCCTTGGTCACATAATGTATGTGTGTTTACTGTGGATTAATGCTAGACTTCTCCTTTTTTAAATGAAGGTATTATGTTCTTACATGGGGCTGTGAGTCGTTTCTCATCCAGGCTACTGATAGGTCTTCATTCACTTACCTTTAGCAAATCTGTAATATTATATTCTCTCAGGGCAGACATTACATTTTAAGTACACTGTACAGAATGAGAGTTGAAACCACTTCATTTGATGCCTGAAAATAAGCGCTGTGAGATGCAGTGAATGTGTGCTGCAGCCACTTCAGTCTTTCTTAGAATATGATTGCAGTCTTTATACTGGGGTCTGAGAGTACTCAGCACTTCTGAGAGTTGCCAGATGCTAAAATTAAGTCATTTTCTGGGCCCTGCTTGTTACCAGATTGAGAAATTACAGGTAGGTGATTTTTCGCCATACTCTGGTTTCCCTACCGGTACCAGGGGAAGAAGGAAAGTCCTTCCTCTTGTTTATCTCCTGTTGAGATTAGCTGTAGTGCAGCACTGTGCTAGGGAAGAGGAAAACGTATTCAGTGCAGTCCTAACCAGAGTTACACCCTTCTAAGTCCATTGACTTCACTTGACTTAGGAGGGTATAACTCCGCTTAGGATGGCTTTTACATAAGGAATGCATGCTAGGGTGCACAAGAAGCACAGTGACAGGAGGTTTCTTACCCAGTGTGCAAAGTGTGCTGAATCTGTCATTTTGAAAAAAAGAGGCACAATTTGTGTGTGTGTTGTTCTTTGGAAGCTCTCACTTGAATGCACAACTGCACCAGAGCAACAAGGTTCAGAAAGTATTTTACAGAATTTGGTCTTATGAACCTGCCTGACCACCACAGTCATCTTCAGAGGCCCTGTTCCAGGTACTCCCATCTTCTGCGATTAGGCAGGTGGCAACCCAGAGGGCCTTCTCAGTCATGGCACCAAGACTTTGGAGCTCTCTCCCCAAGGATTTTCATGGGTGAAGACTATTTTGTTTTGTTTGTTGTTTCCTCAGAGATCCCTCCCTCCCTCCTAACCAATGTTTTAATTGCTGTTTATATGTTTTGTATGTATTTTAGCTCTGTTTTTTTAATTGTTTTAATGATGTGTGTTCTTGAAGGGAGGGTTAGTTTCAGTGGTTTTTGTATCATGTGATTGTATCATGAAATGTGATTTTGCCACATATGTTTTAAATTGTTAGCTTCCTTGGTGGCCCTTGTAAGGGCAGAAAGGCAGGATGCAAATTATGTTAATAATAGCAATAATGTAAAATATATGTATACTTGTCTTTCCCCTGAGCATCTCAGGACAAAGGCAGGCATCCACAATATTAAAAAAAGCTATCTCAGAACAACTTATATGGCCCACTAGGAAGATATTTTGTCTGTGTCCAGGTCAAGGCTGCCCCAGAAGTTCTCTCTGGAGTAATTCTGTATTTCAGCCTCACTGGCAAGGTAGGAGGGTAGGAGCCTCCCTCACTTCCTACGGGAGGCCATCCCACAGACATGGGGTAGCCACTGAAAAAGCCTGAGCTTGGTCCATGGCACAGCGTGCCATAGATAAAGGGGATACTGACAATAGAGCATGTTGAGAAGAACATGCTGCTGCAAGGGAACATGGAAGGAGAGGTGGTCCATTAAGTATCTGCTACTGAGAGATCTCGTTTAACTGGAGAAGCCAAGTGCTGAACCTGGCCCTTGATGCATGGGAAGCATGGACTCTACCACTGAGCCACAGCCCATTTACAACAGCTATTAGTCATGTGAAACAGCACTGAGGCACTCCAAGAAAGCTGTTGCAGGTAGGTATTCTCATGCAGACCTTGTAGAATAAGTGGGAAGTGTGCTAGATGCCACGCATTGTAATGCAAAGGCAGATCTGTGTGCATGAATGTTCTGTTTACGAGTCCAGTTCTCATTCCAGCAGGGAGATCAGCATGTAGAGCCGGCTTTCCCTGCTGGATGAGGACACCTTTGCTGATGTCTCAAGAATGTGAAGAGTAGGCAAGCAACGATTTTAACATTTAAAACAGGCTACGCTGGCTGTTTAACAGATTAGACTCTGTCCTCTTCCAGGCATGCACGGACCTTCTGTCGCACCAGAAGCAACTGACAGTGGGCCTGCCACCTGAGCCACGTGAAAAAACAATCACAGCGTAAGTGTACCTGCCTCATGCTACAGCATTACTTGATACTTTCTGTTGCTTTTCTTGTGGCTACTTTGTAATTATGAAATGTTGGATTAAGGATGAATAACATGGATTTACCCTTCTGATTAGTTTGTTGAATGAGAAATATAAATTGTACCGAATTTTGTCCAGCAACTTTAGAGATGCAGGGAAATAGTGGTAAGAAGGACATAGGTCATCTTTGCAAGCCTGGTCCCAGACAAATGGTGGATAGGGGCTTGTACTGTAGCTGGCCAGTAGAGTCTGGACTTCGGAGGAGGGGGAGCTGAGTCCAAGAGAGCCCAACTTGGGCTGTAAGTTCCTGACCATATTTCAAAAATAAAATAGTCAGATTGAAGAAGAAGAAGAGATTGGATTTATACCCTACCTTTCACTCGGAGTCTCAGAGTGGCTTACAAATTCCTTTCCCTTCCCCTCCGCATAACAGACACCTGTGAGGTAGGTGGGGCTGAGAGAGCTCTTTCAAGAACAGCTCTTGTCAAAACTATGGCTTGCCCAAAGTCATCCACAGCTGCAAGTGGAGGAGTGGGGAATCAAACCCAGTTCTCCCAGATTAGAGCCCACGCACTTAACTACTACACCGAACTGACTCATAAAGTTGTGTTTATAGGATGGAGTGGAGGGTGGGAGCGTCTCTGGTGTTGGGACTTGGATCCCTGCTGACAGAAATATTGGTTTTGCAGTCCCTAATCACTGGTTCCTTATCTTTAGTCCTTTGCCACCTGATCAGCTTATTCAGCTCATCTATGAAGCTAGTGGAGAAGACATCAGCATTGCTGTTCTTACACAGGTAACATAGAAAGAGGCTTAATGTACCTTGTGGTAAACGTTTTGCCTTGTAATCTTACAGTTCTCATAACTGTGGTGAAAGTCTCTAAAATCAGTTTTCTTTGTTTTCTTCCCCATGATAGGAAATAATGGTGTATTTGGCCATGTATGTCCGGTCACAACCCAGTCTCTTTGCAGAGATGCTCAGACTCCGCATTGGTCTCATCATTCAAGTGATGGCCACAGAACTGGCTCGCAGCTTGAATTGCTCTGGTGAGATCAGTTTTACAATAACCCACTACTAAACTAGATGTAGACCACAATCAATATCTTATTAATGGACAGGGATGTAAGAAGGATGGTAGAAAATGAAGAAAATTGGTAGTGTCCGGTAGGGGGTGTGGTCTAGGAAGAAATTCTGAGCAAGAAAATGAAGAAGTGAGGAAATTACAGATGAGAGGGCAGAGATGGGAACATTTTAAGTTGAGACTGTGGAAAGATTGTGGATCAGATGAGGAAGAACTTGGAGGTAAAGTTTCTGTTTCTTGAAGCTGTAGATTCTGTGGGATTTTTAGTAGTTGTTATTGTTTTCATTCTTCCAGCTGCTGTTTTAAATCTTTTAGGTCATTTTAACATGTTGTATAATTTTTATTTTGTGAACCAAGTTGTATAATATTGCATGAAAGAAATGTGGGATACAAATCTTATTAATTAATTATTTATTAGGGGGATGGGAGAGAGGACATCTGAATACATATCAGCTGGCAGAAGAACCTTTAGGCTCCACCAGTTTTTGTCATCGTTGCTATCATTGCTAATTGATTGTTGGTGTCTCTCCATATTTCATCTCTCCCAACACCTCCTACTCCTTGCTTGTAACACTATAAACTGAGGATTGCATTCTGACTCAGTTTTCCCTTTGTCTTTTCCTTTCCCATTTTCTTTTCCTGCTCCTGCCCAGCCACAGTGGCAGTGGAACCCAGCAGACCCTCTGGCCTTGGCAGCTCCCAGAATCCACCACCACTGTAGTTGGGTTCCCAGAGAGTTGTGCCAGACAGTGATGGGGGAGTGAGATCCTCCCCTGCAAGTTTCATGGGCCCCCCATAAAAAACATTATGATACCAGCAGTTTTATTTTGATTCCCTCTCTTAATGATCCTTAACTTGGATATTTCTGTTTTTCACTGTTGCTGTGTGCTGCCATTTTTAGTGACTTGTCTTCCATGACCTCCAAGATCTGGGTCCTCTTTGTCATCACCAATTCAGCGTATATGTGAAGTTAGGATTTGTTAGCTCAATATGAATCTCTTCACACTCACCAACGTTGATTCTCGTTTGTGTTTCTGTTGGCCGTTCACAGAGGATTCTTTTGGAGTTTGCATTCTAAGTTATATCTGCAATCTCGGATCATTCACTTTGTCTTCAGATAATTTATGAGCACGCTAAATAATAACATCCCCAATACAGAACTTAAGGGGAACACAATGATTACTTAGAATGGACATTTACTGATCTTTTGGTGTGAAAGGTTTTTTGCAAGTTTAACTATATATAATCGGTTGGATTGTCCCACCTGTGCAATGGTTCCTGCCAGAATATGAATTTCATTTTCAGTATTAGTTCCATGTAAAACTCTCATTCCATAATGATACATAACAAGCTACTGCAGAATTGATTTACTCATTTTTGATAGATTTAAAAATACCAGATTTTCTGTTTGTTTCTGAATACTGTCCAGGATGCTTGACAAAGTCTATTGTAGATTTTGTAGGTTTAATTTCTCAGAACAGAAATGTCTAAGGTCAACTATTAGTCTGAGTAGTTTCTGTTTACCTACCACAAACACTGCACCCCAATTTCAGACAGGGAGCAAGAATCTGAGATTTGTGACAAAGGGAGGTATCCTAAGCAGAGATGCCGTCTTCTAAGCACAATGACTTCAGTGGGAGAAAATGCCACTCTGATTTTTAAAAGAAAGTGCTACCTTCTCCCTCCAGTACCTCCTAATGGTTATGGAAATTATGAGCCTGAAAGAGAAAGTTATAAAATTCCTACTGAAAAAAGAGCATACTGAGTATTTATGGTTTAATTAAAAGAGGAGTCTGAAGGGAATTCTTGTCATTCATTTAGGGCCATTTGTTCAATGTAATGAACTATGTTTATGGCATCGTATTCTCTTATTCATGGCAACTGAAACTTAGACTTTTGCTGGTTTCTCTAGGTGAAGAAGCCTCAGAAAGCTTAATGAATCTAAGCCCCTTTGATATGAAGAACCTCCTTCACCATATTCTCAGCGGGAAAGAATTTGGAGTCGAAAGAAGCAGTAATATTACTTTTCTTTAGTGTTCATTTAGTACTTTAAAGTGGCTTTTGTTCCTGTTTAATTTTTGTAACAGGCAGGTTTTATTTTCTTGTTCCCTCTAAGTGCGCCCTCTTGATTCCTCCACGTCGAGCCCTGCCATATCTATTCACGAAGTGGGCCATACAGGAGCGACTAAAACAGAAAGAAGTGGCATTACGAGGCTGAAGAGCGAGATGAAGCAGGTGAAAACATGGCTGTGCATTTACCTCCAGGCACTTAAGGACAAGTTCCTAGGGCTCCTTTCCTACTGATAATTGCAGCTGAGCTATGATTTTTACCTGACCTCTTATAATAATATTTATAAGGTGCCTAAAAGCTGGATCATGTTTTAAAAAACTTACTTAGAAAAAGAAAAACAATCCCTGCCTAGGCAGGGCACATTATAAATATTCTGCTGGGATCCAAAGTGCTGTACATGAGCTTCCCTGTACATTGGGATGTTCAGTCTTCTTTTTGCCATGGCACCAGAAATCTGCTCCTGAGTGCTGGGTGGGACCTTTCAGAGCAGCATCCAATACAGCATGAAGGGCTATGGCAATGAGATCAGCCGTTCTGCCCCCCCATGTATGTAGAAGCACTTTAGCATAGACAAATGATTCTTTTTTGGTAAGCAGACGATTTAACCCATCCCGTGTACAAAAGGAGAATAATGGGTGTGCTTTAAAGCTCAAGATGGAAGCAGTGACTCATATTCACACCTGTACTGAGATGTGGATTGTTTTATATGTGGGGGGGGGGAATTGGATTTCATGACATTTGCTTCTGTTGTTAAGTTCGGCATCAATGTAACAAATTTCCATAACTTGGTTTTATACTTAATTTTTTTTTCTATTCTAGAGGCATGGGAGACTAAGTAGTAGTGAACAGGTGAAATAAAAATACCCATGTCTATATAACATTGTTATATCTGCATGTTTTTATTTAGTCTTGCTTTATATGCATTTGATGTGAGTGTGTGCACAGACATGCACACAAATACACACACTCACACACTGTTCGGAATATACAGTCTTCAAGTAGAATTACTAACATAATGTGTATGTGAGATTTTCAGTGGGTGGCTCTCACTGGCATGGGTTCCAGGGCTGTTTCCAGGGTTACTCATTCAAGACTATCATGAATCAATAATCTCATATTGTAGGGTGGGTTTTTTTAAAAAAGCCAGAGAGAAAAGAAAAGAGATAGCTCTCTGTTGAAAAAAGTAGGAAAATGTACAGAAGTACTAGAAAGCCAAAATATTAAATGATGTATTACATAAATTTCATATTGACTGTCATATTTTTTCATTCCTGTTTTTTTAAAAACAAACCATGTTAGCAACAACATTTTAATCACTGATCATGCTCACTTTGAGTGGTGGTGGGGAGACATCATTACATTTTTAAAGAGTACACCTAAAACTATAAAATGTGAATGTGACCTGTGGGTTTTTGAAAACAACTATATTGAACTGGTAGACTTCCCAGGAAGCTATGATTGGCAGAAGCTCGATGGCAGCCATTATTTATAACGTATGAAATGGTCCTTAGCGTGCTGTGAATTTTTGATTCCAGAGGTGTTAATCAGCTAATACACAGGAGATAAAACAGGAAAATTTTCATGATTGTCTAGGGCAGCGTTCCCTCTAAGCTGAGGAGTCTTGTGAGCGAAAATTACAGTTGTGAGCAAACTATTTGGCTACTGCATAAATTAGTTTGCTCTGGAGCCATCTTTTCTGAATTAAGACAAAAATCTGAGCTGGAGGCTAAAAAACTGTGAGCCAGCTCACACTAACTCAGCTTAGAGGGAACACTGGTCTAGGGTGATTATTCTTCACTGATAACCTTGTTTCTGTTTGGATTTTTCACAACACAGCCCAGACTGAAGCCAATTAAGATTGCAGTTGATCATGTAGAAGACCATATGTAGATTGACTCTGCCTGTGAAAACAGGCTTAAAGTTGACACTTGATTCATAGAATCATAGAGTTGGAAGGTACCTCTAGGGTCATCTAGTTCAACCCCCTGCACGATGCAGAAAATCCCCAAATACCTCCCCCCCTACACTCCCAGTGACCCCTGCTCCATTCCCAGAAGATGGCAAAAAACCTCCAGGTTCCCTGGGCCAAACTGGCCTGGAGAAAAATTTGCTTCTTGACCCCAAAGTGGCAATTCGTTTTGATTTACTTTATCTGTGTTATTCCTTTTACAAAAACGATGGTGCATTTCATGTGCCAACAATTTCCTGGTGTTTGCTGCAGTATGTCTTGGTCACTGAGTTATATCTGCTTGCAATCTTTCTACCTTCAGTTCCATGAATATAAGGAATGAGCTGTGTTTTCTGTGGAGCTTTCAGATGCCCACTAGAGGGCATCATTAACATGCTTTCATTGTAGTACAAGATTTCTTACGGCCAAAATAGATGCAAAGTGGAAGATCTGTGAGTGGATCTCCTCCCCCCATTTTTTTTTAAGTAGAGCAGCTGTCAGAGCTGGAAGGGAATGCCCTGTTTTTGACAGCAGCAGTGTGGGAGAAGGCTGTCTAAACCTTTCCCTTGCACCTTCTTTCTGATCTAAAGATGTGGGTAAACCCTTAGTAGAAAAAAATGCAGCATGGATTGAATTCAGCAGTCCCCTTCAGTCATTATGGTTTCAGCATTCCTACAGCATCAGTTGTGACAGAGCACTACAGATGTTTCTCAATATACACCATTGCCATTTTGTTTGAATCAGGTTATGCACCTGTATTCAGGCACTAGTACGCATGATTAGAAACCTTGCTTTTTCAGGGTACATGCTCCCACATACTGAACTTGGAAAGTATGTATATTGCTGAAGAAATTGGTGATCACATGTGTTGAGATGATTGTGCATAGCGCAGTGTATCTATATGTGCAGTAGGAACACTGGAAATGTAATAACTAAAAGGGGCTCATATGTGTTGGAAAAGTGTGCGAAGGGGAGGGATAGGAAACTTGGGAAGGTCTTCCAGGATTGTATCTTACAACCTGACATTGCTAACAAAATGAGGACTATAAAATTTAAACCATCCATGTAAATCATGATCTTGAAACTTCAGTTTGAATATCGTAAGTTGTGCCTTGTATAGTATTCAGAAGCTAGAGGTACTCCAAAATTTTCCTCATCTGAACTGGAGTTCTGAATTAGCTGGTTGTTGTTGACATTTTTCTCATGACGTGGAACCTATTCATTAGGTTTTCTCCATAATTTCATTTTTATTTCTGAATTTTGGCCAGAGTGTTGTGCATGTTCAGCTTGTGAGAGCTCTAAGCTCCTTTAGCTACTGTGTGGTTCCCTCCCATATTATTCATGCACATCTGTTGATCTGATGCAGTACATGTGCAGGCCAGTGAAACACTACATCAAAAAAACCCCTACCTTGATGCAACCATACATGTGATCATATCAAGATTACCTTTTATCAATGCACCTTTACATGGGGGAGGGGAGGCACCAGAAACATCAGCAAGCTGCAGAATTAATTTTAGACATTCTCCTAGTAGAATTGGAATTCAGGGGGTGTGGAAGGCAAGGCAGAGCAAATCTTTGCAGCAGTAAAGGAATGGAATGTGGAAAATCCACATCCCTAGAATACACTATACTGTACTTATGAACATCAGATATATTAATTTAAAAATTAATCCCAAGTTTGATAGCTAAAGCTAAAAATGAAGCAATTCAGAAAATGTTTTTCATGGTCTTTGAATGTTAACTTGGTAGTTCAGCCTGCTGTTTTCTTAGCCTGTTCTGCATTTTGCTTGCTTGCATCTTCTTGCTTTCGTAAAATGGAAATGACTGTAATAATGATGCATGTTGCATGGGAAAGAGAATCCGACATTAGGCTAAACACAATGCATATGTTAAAAGCTATATCTCCTTCATTTGATTGAATTAGGCCCTACTAGCTTTTCATTGGTGCCAGAGGATGGAGGGAACCCTTTTGACCCCCCCGTCAATTATCCCAGGGATCATGGAACCCACACATACAAAAAGCCATGGGAGTGGGGACTGCAGTGAGGAGGGGAACTGGGAAAGATTGCCCTTCCAACCTCTTGTGCCAGCAGAGAAGTTGTTGGGATCTAACCCATTGTTATAATTGCTTGCTGCTATCTGAAGGACAATAACCCCAGTAAACAGATTTTGCAAATTTGTAGAAAAACCTGTGACATTTTTCACTCAAATACATAATGGGAATGACTTCCCCAATACCAGAAAACTGTATCTGGATACAAGTAAAGCAGTAAACTTACTAATAACCACCAAACTGCATAAATTGGGAATGACGTTCCACATGCCAGCAAACTTACAGAAATGAGAGAGAATTCATACAGGTACCAACCATTGAGGACTTAGGAACATTTACATTTTTTTTGTTTTATTGTTCATATATCTATCATTTCACTTGGCTTTTTAATCTTGATTTTGCTGATTTTTTGTTGTTTTGTATTTCTGTTTTGTAGTTCTTCTATGGGGGCCATTCCACATCCAGCAGCATGCACTCTTCCAGGTCCATGGTAATCCTTCATTAAGAAATTTAAAATCTCTCTCTTCTTCTTAGTAGGGACAAACATATCATAAGTTCAGTTTCCTGCCTCTCTTTTCTGTTAAAGAGTATGTTTGTTAGGATTGTCTGTTACAATGGTTGTCATATAAAACTGAAAGTTATAAGCATATGTCTACTATTGAATTTAAGGTTATAGAATTAGTCCACATTATTACATGTCGTCCTGATAGTCCAGCCTAGTCGGATCTTGTCAGAACTTGGAAGTTGAAGCAGAGTCGGCCACGGTTAATACTTGGTTGGGAGACCACCAAGGAAGTCCAGGGTTGCTACGCATAGAAAGGCAATGGCAAACCACCTCTGCTTATCTCATGCCTTGAAAACCTTACGGGGTGGTCATAAATCAGCTATGACTTGGTGGCACACAATTATTGTTATCATTACATGTCAGTCTCTGTATTTACATAAAGGTGTGAATGAAATTGCAAATCAAAGCACCCAACATATTGGGGGGCTTGTTTTTTTAAAAAATGGAGATCCAGGAAAAAGGCACAGGCTGCAGTAAAGGCTGATCGTTCCATGCCAGTCTCCCAGTAGCCAAAGTGCTATAATAACATAGAAACCCGGAGGATAGAGATGTTAAGCCTCTAGGTCCATTTTATTCAAATGAGCTCTGAGTATGCCCACTTGAAGCAAAAGGTTGAGGATTCACAAGTGGGGAAAGGAACAGAAAGTGACTGCAAATACTGACAATTAGGATGTGTTAGAGAATTGTAACCATCTCTCAAGTTGGAAGCAATTACAAGAAAAGCCTGAGGGAAGCCACTGGAAGTAAATATTAGAGCACCTGTTAGTAGGTCAAGCAGTCTAAAACGTCCATTACGGGGCCCTTGAGTACATGAGGCTGACTAAGAGAAAGCATCCAGGAGCTGTAGCAGTTGATGGGGATGGCCCGTTTTCAGAGCACAAATGCCAGAAGACAGAGGAGTGTTGAAGGGAACAACCTTAGGAAGGGAACAACATGTCCGGCTGTATTAACCATTCCTTGATATAGTAAGCCCCAATTTTATGGTTTTTCTTTTAGCTCTTGAGGGCTAAAGTGCCGACCTTGTAGAAATGAAAAAAACAAGATTGTTAACAGTTTGTGTGGCTCACTGAGTGTTAAGTTTGCCATGAGACTCCACTTGAGAACATGCAAGGTCCTGTTTCTTTTTACTACAGCGCTCCTTTCTCCCATGAAATAGTGGTGTAAAGAGCACTGCTGTTTCGCTCACCCAGGGGCCTAATTCATTTGCAATGATTTATTAATGAAGGGGGAATCTGGTTAAGCAAAGCTTATCATTGTAGGCACAGATGACAGAACCCCACAGAAGAGACACACTAATTACTTCAGCATTGGCACTTCCAGTGAACCATGGTGTGGCTAAATGTCAGCTCTGCTGAATGGAATACAGCCTGACTCATTTGCCATCCAGACTCTCTGCAATGCTAATGAACGTGTTGTCTATTATATTAATCAAGCCAGGAAAAATCTCTCTTTTCTTCCCTTTCTTGCCTTGTAGTAAAGTTACAGAGGAGTAGCTGTGTTAGTCCGGTGCTGCCAAAATAACAGTCTTGTGGGCCCTAAAAGAATAATGAATTTGTTAGTCTAATGTAGTCTAATTTGTTAGTCTGTAAGATAATTCCTGGTTTAAGACATTAAGTTGTTCTGTGATGGCCACATGTTGGGCTGCCCAGACCTGAATAGGTGTGCTGTTGTAAGTAGCTCATACAGTACAAGAAATTCTGCAGCCAGGGCTACTTTGACCCGGGCCAATCATAATCCTTCTTAAACAACCATTTCTTTGTCGCTCCCCAGGCACAATGAAAGATTTTACCTTATTCTCCTACAGTTGGGAAGCAGGCCTAGCAAGTGAGCTGAACCTCCCCCCCAAATACATGCCTTAACTTTGACTGAATTAGTAAAGTTGGTTCACTTAACTTTTTTCAGACTATATGCATACCAGTGCTTTAAGCAATCATTCGAACCTCAAATTGGGAGCTATTCTGTTTTATGCACAGGTATGTATTATATTAGTTTATCATGGTTGGGATCTTGTCCCATCATGTCACAATTACATCATGAGATTTAACAGCACCATCAATCCAATATACTGTTTCTTCTTTTTTAATGAAAACTGTGAACAAAATACTAAGCATTCTGGTGAGCAATGTGGCAGGCCTAGGACCAGTGGTAAACAGAGGAGCTGAGGCTGGGGGTGGGCTTTGCTTTGGAGGAGCCAAAAAATTGTCCCATCTCAGCCTCCTCTCTGGGCAGCTATATGCACATATATCAGATTCTCCCTGCTAGAGTTTTCTCACAGACTCTGTTATAGATTTCAAGTCCATTGGCTGGCTTCTGATCAAGTACCAGGAGACAAGAGAACTGCTCCAATCCAGCCCCTGATGAACATATTGGCTGTGCTCACAGCTGCATAGTCCATTTTGCAGTAACTAATTTATAGGCACATATATGCATATAGCTCATGTATACATTCAACTCATTTATAGGGATATATATATATATATATAATATGCATATATATGCATAAATAAAAGTGCACATTTGTAATGAAATATATGGTAAAATGGGGACAGCATATATATACTGTCCCCATTTTACCATATATTTAGTCACAAATTTGCATCTGACTACTTGACAAGACCCAGGTACTCCCAGGTGAACTTTCAGGACCAAAACTTAAGTAATGCAACAGGAGATCCACAAATGGATGGATGGATGTCCTTTGGTTTTTCAAAGAAAAATTAGTGGCAGTGGGTTGGTTCGGATTGATGCTGCTGGAGAGAAGAGAGGGCATTCTGCTCCTTTTTGCCCGTGCTGTTTTCCTGATGCAAATGTTTTCCAGAGAATCTATTTGTCCTGTAAGTGGTAAACATACCTGTATCAGATGGGCTTAGGGAGAGGAGAAGTTTGCATCTTAAAAATGGCACATGGAAGAGTGTAAAGCATTCTCTCTTCATACTGTTACTCTGCTCAACCTCTCTCCTCCTTGCTATTTACTTTTTTAAAATGGAAAGATCTGCTTGCCAATCTAGTTCAGTCCTCACTCTGGGGCCACTTGTTTACTGGCATGAAATTTGTCACAATAAAGATCTGGACTTGATCTAGTGCTGGGATAGTATGAAACTCAAAAGTTGTTCTTTGTCTTCCTAGTAGGGGTGTGTGCTTGCTATAAACCGAGCTGAAAAAATACCCAATAAATACCTTACTGGTATCTATTGGGTATTTTCTCAGCCAGTTACTGAGTGGGCTACTAATTCAGCTACCCCCCAAAATCCCGAAAATATTCAGGCTTTTTCAAGACTGCTGGTTAGCTGCAGTTAAAGGGTATTTAAAGGGTTCTCAATTCCTTTAAATGCCTTTGGAGTGACCTCTCAATTTGGAGATGGCATTTAAAGATACCGCGAGCCCTTTAAATTCCTTCGGAGTCCACTCACCATGGAATCATGCAGCCTGTAGAAGGCATTTAAGGGACTGTGATCCCTTTAAATGCCTTTGCCACCCTTTATTGGTGGAAACATTGTTGGAAACAATGGAGGATGGAGGTGGTTGGGCAATCCTGTTTAAATTGGGCTGCCCAGCAGAGCCCCAGCAGAACCTGTGGGGAGAACCCTCGGCTGGGGCTGGCTCCTCTGCATCTGGGTTTAAACTGAGCCTCCAGTCTCCCTGTGCAGAAGAGGCAGCCTCAGCTGCTGCAAATCGTCCTGTGCAAGTGAGAGACCCGTTGATGCCCAGTAGGAGGATGCTACCGGCATCTGTTAAAGATGCTAAAGTTCTGTGTCCTTTGCAGCTGCTCATGCTTCTTGTATCAATGCCTACTCTACAACACTTTGGTATTAACATTTTAATAAAGCACTATTGCACCTCAGCATCTTAATTCAGATTCTGTGCCATCAGAGAAGCCCTTGCAGCAAGCATTTTAATAGTAAATGCTTTTTATTTGGATATATTACACTTAAACGCTAATGAATTGAACATGTGTTACCTGTGAAATAGGCCTGAGCAGGGTTTATTCTTAAATAAAGGCTTTGAAACTGGAGTCATGGGAGAAGACCTACATTTGAAGGCCTGTAATATATCTGAAGCATCAGACATGCATATTACTTTGTTTGCTGCGAGACATGATATCCCCCAGTTTGCAGAACTCAACTGACAATAGAATTGTTTCTTAGTATGAAACTGTATGTGTCTCATCCAAGAGGAAGTCAATTTAAATGCGCTGAATGTGTCCAGGATTGCACCCTTGATGTGAGGTTGGGTAATGAGCAGCTGCACCAAATTGCTGCCTTTGTGTTTATTTTCAGTAGAGACACTTGGAACCCCTTTGGTGCAGCCCCCTGGAGAAAGCAGTTACTTTCCTAGAATAAGCAGCTTTACAAGCAAAAAGAAAGGACTTGTTGTACTGATTTGTACTGCCCTGTTCTAAGGCCTCCTGGATCAGTTAAAAACATACAGCAAAACAGACTAAAAATATAAATGCAAAATATAATCAATGAGTATACTAATGTTCCTCATCACTAATTTAATGTCAGCTATCATAAAAACAAACCAGTTCTGAAGAGAAAATGGACAGACTTTAGCTTACTTCCAGAGAAACAATCACCCAGAATGTCTCTGCACTTACTGATGCTCTGTGAAATTTGGAAGAAAGAGGTCATTCAGCAAAAACCTGAGGAAAAACTAGATGAATTGGACCTCCTGATGGCACCTGGTATTTTTGGCCACTGTGTGACAGAGTGTTGGACTAGATGGGCCATTGGCCTGATTCAGCATTGGCTTCTCTTATGTTCTTATGAGTTTGTGAAAATATTTAGGGCTATTCCTTCTATGCTTTCTCTGGCTATGAACTTACTAAGTATTGATGAGTATTACTGACCTTCCTGATTTCATCAAACAATTGGTATAGAAGGAATTGTGTCTGATGGTATCACTGTACTTAGGATATCTCCTGTAGCAGTGTTATTATGCTATACATTGATTTAGCAAGATTTGTGACATAAAACTGATGTACTTTACTGGCATATTACAAAACTTGTGCTATTAAATCAGAAATGGCACTGGGAATATTAATGTGATGAATTCAGTTTGTAAAAGAAGCTATCTAAACAAATTTGTTAGAAAACCAGCACTTTTGGGGAAATCGTAACATGTACACACAGTTGCTACACACAACTAAAAATATACTGTGTGGTAGAACCTACAAACCATGAGAGGACAGTGCTCACAGAAGTGGGTCTTTTTCTACATTCCACTTCCCCGAGCAGCTTCCTAAGATCACTGAAAAACAGACCTTGTTCAGTTGAGTTTTGTAGCCGGCTGCACAGAATTTCACACAAAGTGCAGTCACCTGTGGGTTTTCTCCCAGGAGCGATATTTTATCATATCCTGGATTTGAACACCCAGGGTTTCTATTGAGCAGGAGGGAGATATACTTTGAGTGACTCATTTGAAAAAAAGGGCAGGATACAGCTATGATGCCAGAATGCCAGGGTCTCCAGTCACCATGGAGGTGGAGCTCGGCAAGTCATGATTTGTTTCTGTACAGAGTTGGGGTTCAGTCTGAGCAGTGTGAGGGGGACCCAGAAGAAATTTTTGCTCAGGTGTCTGTAGAACTTCTCAGCAGCCCTGACTGGGGTCATGGAAACCTCATAGGATAAATATCTTGAGGCACTGGGGGAGCACACAAAGGGGAGTTTGCGCATAACTTTTCCTCTTCCCTCTTTTACCAAAGTTTGCTGTGCAGTGGAAGAGGGAGGTGACAGATTTCACATGATTCCATTCTTTACAGCAACCCCTATGTCTTTGTGGGGCCTTATGGGTTTTATGGAGTAAGGGGAAAGTGGTCAAAAATCCACTTTTGTGAGTACCTTCCATTTTTCACTTCATAGGAAGCAATTTTATATGGTCAGTGTATGGGGAAGAAACCACAACGGTAGTAATTCATTATGTAGGATACTGAGGAAACCAATAAAGATTCCCGGACCATAAAATCAAAAAAAATGTTCAGAGAGGCTTTTACTTCAGTTAGGAGTATCTAGCTATTGGCCTCTGGTCTGTTTCTGCAGCCTTTCAATATTATTTTATGGCAGGCCCTTGCCAGCCTATGGATGGTTGAAAAGTACAACCTAGCAATGGATGGTTGAAAAGTACAATAGTAAAACCCTTGTGTGTACCATGTATCTAAACAGTTTTGATCTCTCATTGACTATAAAGGTCTGTGGCTGCAGAACTCATTGAACGCCTCCTCATTGTAACAAGAAAATGAGCCAGGGATGTTTCCTTTTAGTCAGTTCTGCTGTAGTAAGTGCTAACAAGTGTACATTCAAACATATAAAGGGGTCAACTTAAAACTCCCTGGTTGTGGCAACATCTTTACCATAACCAACAAGTTGACAATAACTTTTGCTTCAGGTTCTTAAGTGGAGGCATTAATGATCAAGAACAGCACTGTGTGAATGGTAATGTTTTCCAGTCTTTCTAAACATGTATAAAAATGTGTTGCGTATTGTATCCTGTCAAAGAGCACTAGATTTTTTTGTATTATAATGTAATAGTTTAAATTGTTCATTTGTAGTTTGCCTTTCCCTCTGAGACTGAAAGTAGATTGCAGAATTTAGCAATGTAGTAGAAACAGTATACAACATCATAAACATTGTAATAAGATTGGATTACAAAGTTAGAAAATAATGCAATAAAAACCGTATAAAATATGGCATAAGAAGTGCAAAATTTGGACTACAAATAATAGAAAACAATGCAGCAAAAAATAAGAAATGCATACATGAAACAGTATCATAAACTACAGCCCTTTGTAAAACCATCCTCTTGAACAATTCTGTTTTACCACAGCACTATTCCCTTTATAAAAAGGATGGGTGGCACCTTCAGCAGACTTTGCCAAGATGATCACAGCTGCCACAGTGTGGCATGTTGGAAGGGACATTCTTTTAGATACGTGGGTCCTAGGCCATGAAAGGCTTTGTAAGTGACAGTAAATACCTTTAATTGATTCCAGAAACTAATTGGTAGCCAATGGAGCAACTGCAGAAGACGCGTAATGTGTTTAGTCCCCTTAACTCCCAATAGTAATTGGGTTGTTGTATTTTCAGCCAGCTGGCATTTCCTGGTTGTCTTTGGGGGCAGACCCATGTAGAATGCCTTACAGTAGTCTAGTCTTGTGGTTACTGTGGCATGGATTCATGAGGCCAGACCAGTGTGGTCAAGGAAGGAAACTATCTAAATGGAGATGGTAGAAAACCTTTTTGCCAATGAAATTAACTTGCTTCTCTAACAATAATACTGGGTCCAGTATGACCCTTAAACTCTTTACAGGGTCAGTGAGGGTCAGCTAATCCCCACCACCTGTGGGAAGCACAGTGCCCTCTGAGACTTTAGCCTCCCCAACCAGCACTACCTCTGTCTAGTCAGGATTCAGTCCTGGCTTGCTCACCTTTAACCATTGAACAGTAGCAGCCAGGACTCTACATCCAGGACACTCTACCTGATCACCAGGAGATTTGGATAAGGAGATATAGAGCTGGGTATCATCAGCATATTGATGACACACAGCTCTGAACTCATGAATGATTTCTCCTAAGGGAGTTCTGTTGAGATTTACGAGTCTATTTGTTTAATTGAAAGTGGTAGAATATAGATTAACATCTGCTGTTTGATCCTTACATGTTAGGAGCTTGTGAAACATTACTGATAAACATGAGCAAGGAAGGGCTACAACATTTGGGTGCAGAGACTGGAATGGAGAAGCAATAAAGGGTAGTGGGGTAATCAAATCTTTCCCAGCCTGGAGCTTTTTCTGCATGTGTTTAGAATGCACAGTTCTGAGGCTGACTTACAGTTGACTTCCTTTCTTCCCCTCCCCCCCCACACGCAGAGATGCAGTAGTCCTTCTTCTCCTACTAGCACATCTTCCCTGACGGGGTCTGGTGGACACTGCATCAGTTGGGGTGATCGTCAAGGGCAGTGGCTTCGCAGGAGACGACTTGATGGTGCTATTAATAGAGTTCCTGTTGGTTTCTACCCAAAAGTATGGAAGATACTTCAGAAGGTAAACGGGGGGGGGGGGATAGAAGAAAGAAAATATTGCACATTGCCTGTGAGGTTGGCTTGTAAGGCACATTGTCTGGTTAGTATCTTTCGAAGATTTATTGAGATTCCAGGATTAGCAAGAAGATCACTATTTAAATTATTCTTAAATAAAAAGAGATGTAATTTCCCAAGGCATTGGTTGTTTAAAATAGACCTGACTTTCTTAAATGACAGCATTGTGACAAGTGTCCCAAGTTTCTTCTATAAAGATTTGTTCTTGAGTTTTAAAGCTCTATTAGGACTCATAGGTGTAGGTGATTTCTTCATTCCTGAGTTCCAACGTGCAGTAGTGAGTAGAGTATCTGATAGGACCAAGGGGACCAACTTTAAAGCTATATTCAGTCATGAAGTTCATTGACTGACCTCAGTCCAGGCATTCTCTCTCTGTCTAATCTACCTCATAAGGTTGTTGTGATATTAAAATTGGAGGTATGTATAGCTGTAGGTATGTACAGCTCTGAGTTGTCTCTAACATGCACAGGAAATAACAATCCAGCACAGTCACCATGCAGTGGACTGTGCAGGCTTTGTGGCCTTGAAACAGGAAGCGGGAGGAAATCCCTGTATCACTCCTGACGGTATTCTCAGGTAGTCCAGCATGTTAGTCCAACCACTCAGAGTTAGGTGTAGAATAAACTGAGCTCTTTGCCAGTTTAGCCGCAAATAGCTTGATTTATTGAGATTGATTCCATGAGGAGCTGGGTGTAGAAGGATAGTCCATCTCTTTCCTTCAAAAGAAACATTTTCTGTTTTATCAAACTGAGTTTTGCAAATTACTTCAATGATAACAAGTTTTACCATTATTTGAATATTTATATTAGTATGGGTTTTAGTTGTAAGCCATATTGATTGGAACAGTATGATATTCGTGAAATAAATAATATAGGATTATAAGATCATCTAGGAGATATTTCTTCATATAGCCTGAATCCCCCAAAGCATCTTTCCTAGATTAAGCATCATCGACTTTCATGGCAGTGTATGCTGTGTGATAATGAGGTTGGCAGTTAATTAAGTGAAAGTTCTGCATCTTCCTGGCTTCTAAGATTTCTCACTAGATACTGCTCAGACACGTTAAAGCCTACTGTTGCTGCCTTAGTTATTAATTTATCAAAACATGTTTGTCCAGCCTTTCCCTTCATGGCTCAAGGCAACTTGAAATTTGTTCCATTAAAGCCATAAATATAAAACAGACCATTTATAAAACATATCCTAGAAAACCTATCTGCAGAGTCTCTCTAAATGCCTTCACAAACAGCACAGCCTTGAAAAGCTTTTTAAAAAATCTCCAGAGAGAGTGTCCTTCCCCTTACCTCCTCAAAAATCTGCTCCATAAAATGGGTGCCATTACTGAACAGAACTGGGCTCTGGTGGATGCCCACGTAAGCAGCCCTTGGTGGAGTGGGGGGACATACTGAAAGTGATGACCAGCAGAGCCTAATTGCCTAATGGGAATACATGGAGAGAGGAAGTGCTTCAGATATGTGGGTTCTGGGCCTTGCAGGGCCTTAAAGGTGATACTAAGCACTTTGAATTGTACTTAGGAAAAATGTAATAATTATTGTTAAGGTTTTGCAAGCCTTGTGAAGCATGTCAGCTAGTGGGCAAGGCACAAGACAAAACAAAAGGACTCTTACAACCAAGTCTGCTTGTGTCTGAAGCATTCTCTAAAATTAGAGTGGACATCATAGCACCAATCACCAGAGCAATTGAGTTACCTCTGAAATTCCTGATTTCACCTGACCTTTCCCCTCTATGTTGAATATTTTGTTAATTTGGAATATAAAAACTTCTTGAATGCCATTTAATTTGTATATGTTAAAGGGGGCTCCCATTTCTTCCCTCAGGTTCCTAAGTTGAGCAAACAGCCAAAATATTATAATGTAGCAGGGTAGGACAGCCAGAATTCTTCAGGAAAGAAGAAAACTGATAACTAGGGCAGCTCAGTAACAGAAGAGAAAGAAAAATGGAAGGAAAATCTTGCCTCTGAGGGAGTGAAGTGGCCAGGGCTGTCATACTTGTTTGTCTAGAGACCAAAGCTAGTATTATGTCCCAGACAATGGTATCTGGTTTCCTTGATTTACTTACTACTCTTTCAGCATTCCCACTCTTTACTACCCTTTACAATGTGATCTTGGGAGGCAGATAAATGCATGGACTTCTGCTGGTAGAAGTGCTCTATCACAGTCTACACACCAGAACGCAAAGTGCAACTGTTTCTTTATCTGCTACATATAAATGCTTCTGAATTGGCTGGTCTCTCACACATTTTATATTTTTCAGTACAGCATTATACATTCATTAATAACTTTCAACCTACTTTAATTTGTAGGGTAGGATTGGGTGAGATTTTTTGCTATTATTGCATTTAAGTATTTCTTCACCCTCAGTTGATACCCTTTAGATAGGGGCAGCAACAGTTTTTAGTTTTGCTCTTTTTTCCCATGATAACCTTTTCTTTCGCAGCTGTGCTTAAAATAATTTTATATTTGATGCTTTGTTTTTAAAAGCTGCTATAGGTCATAAAACAGCAGTTCCACAAGAAACGTATTTTAAGCAACTCACCCAACTAGATCATCAAATCCTCATAATTAATTAGTTTAAATTTCAGTTCATTTAGGTAGTTAATTCAGCATGTTTTAATTGTTCTTGTTGCAGTGTCATGGTCTGTCCATTGATGGCTATGTCCTTCCTTCATCAACTACAAGAGAGGTAAGGTTCAAAGAAACTATTTTTGAGTTAGGAAACTCTTAGCTAAAGCAAGACTAAATCTGTTGGCTTAGATGTAGTCAAAAGTTGTTCTCAGTGCTGCAGCTGTCCTTTTGGAGGACTGCAAAGTCAAAGTATCTGGACTTGTGCAGAATGTGTTTCCAGAGAAAACAATTTCTCCTTCTCGCAAAGAACTAGAACTCTGAGGTGATCCAGTTAAGCTGATGGGCAGTATGTTCCAGAAAGGCAAAAAAAATTATACTTCTTCAAACCATTCACAATTCACTTTCAGAACTTGTTTCCACAGGATGTAGAGATGGCCACTATGTAGATAGCTTTAAAAGGGGGTTCCACAAATTTATAGAGGAAAAGTCCTTCAGTTGCCCTTAGTCATGATGGATAAATATAACCAGTTTGGGGAGCCTCATGGTCAAGTTTGGCCTCGTGGCCAAGCAATATGAAAACTGTATCATAGTAGAGAATCACAGATTTACATTAGAGAATCCAATTAATACCTGGCTGCACCTTTACAGAGATAACTTAATCTCAAAAATGTGCACTCACATACCTTAAAAGCTTTTCTTCGTTGTCTATGCTTGGGAAGCACCTGGAAACCTTAGGAGAGCTATGAGATCACTTTTGTGTGGGTCCCTAAATCGTATGATCACTGTTCTTCCTTGACACTTAAATCTGTGTCTATGGTATTCCCAAACCCTGGTGGACAAACAAGGCTTAAAAAAATGTTCTTAAATGCTTGGTGAGAGCAGAAGGAGGACCATTCCCTCTCTGCTCCTTGGAGTCTGCTCTTCAATAGACTTCAATAGAAGATCTTTTGATTGAATCCCTAAGAGTGGATGAACTCTCCTGAACAGGATGAAACCGGGGGGTTTCCTATATACTTGCAACTCCATGCTCTGCATGTTTGTGTAGAAATACTTACTTCCGCATAAGTGGGCCTGAGAATGCAGCCATTTCTTTTATTAATTAAACAGTTCAGTTTTGAAAGTCAGATTCAAGTTGCTTCATTCTGCTGCTCATTCAGCATTTTACTTCTCCTTGCAAAAGCAAATGTTTTCCTTGAATTTTTTTGTGTGTCATATGAACATAGGAAGCTTCCTCAACTCTCCAGGATCCCAGACAGAGAAAGGTCTTCTCTCCAGTACTTGCTGCCTGGGATCCTTTATCTAGAATGTGCCAGGGAGGGGCAGTTTGGGATTTCCTGCATACAAAGCACGTGCTATGCTAATGAGCCAAAGCCCCTCATGATCTTTTCCTCCTGTGGTTGTTGCTTTACATTGTCCGTCTGCAAGCAGGGATTGCCTTTTGTAATAGGTTTTTTTTTGTGTGTAGCACCTATTTGGGTAACCATTATCATCAACACCAAATGTGAGTCAGTTCCTTTTCAGTCTTCTCTGTCCCCATTGGGACTGCGTCTAAGCAGGTCTGCCACAGAAGATTCTTTACCAAGCTAAAAAATCCTCTAGCGGGCGTTCCACATCCTTCGTCCCATAGTTGGCCATCTCTTCCTGCCAAAATAGTCACATGAGCAAAGGGAGGGGCACCCACTGCCCTCAGTTCCTCTTTCAGCGCTGTTGTAAAAGGTACTTCTCTCTGATGCGGCTCTCTGTTCCTAAAGAAGAAAAAAATTACAGAAGGTATTGAATTTTGTTCTGAACTGGGCACAAATGGAAAGCCACAAGCTCTTTTGCCCTCATGCTACTTCTTTTAGGCTTTGATCACCTTAAGACCCACTCCTGTTTTTCCCTGGAGAGGGGATCACCCTCGTGACAGAATGGCTCAGAAAGCCTTCTTCAAGAAATGCTCCAAATGCGGCACAAAGATGCCCTATTCCAATCTTTGCCTGCTGTTTCTCGGTAAAGAATACAATGTTGGAACGTGTTGTGTAAGCAATTTACTCCTAAGGCATGAAGTGACAGGGCAGTCCGCCTAAAGGTCACCCTTTGGGAGAAAGCCTAATCTTCCTCAGGCAAACTTCCCAAAGCAACCCCACCTAGCACTTCAAAATCAACATCTATCAGTCTACCACCCATTCCAAACGAACCTGACATCAGTCATTGTCTCCTGCACCATTGGCTCCCCAACGTGCTTTGGAACTACCAGCTAAAAAGAACTGTTGTAAATCCAAGCATAAGGAGAAATCTAAATCTTCTATTCAAGGTCACCAAATCCCCCAGGTCAGTTCCCACGACTTTGACAAACAGACCGGAGGAGTTGCCGATTCAGCTAAACCCCCCTCTGATCTACCTCCCTGATCCAGTCTATATCAGAGGCTGAGATTCTATTGGGACAAATATCAGTTCCGGATTCAGGACCATCACGCATGGACACTTTGGAGCCAGCATCTTGGCATCAGTCATACCCTCCTTTTCAGTGGCAACTGTATCTATACATGTCCCCTGCGTATCTACATGATTGGCCAGACTGTCCTCCACCCCTATGTCATTTGGATCAAGAGGTTCATCACCCAGTCCAGCAAAGAACTCATCCATCTCTCTCCCTGTCAGTTCTACCAAGACCACATATGGTCGCACCTCCTCTGGACTCTGATGAGGGAGATGAGGATACTGCACAGGAATCTAATCAGGGCTCTGAGATTCCTTTGAATCTGTCACCAGACAATCAGGTTGGAGACCCTACACTTATATTCCATAATTAAGAACTCCAGTTATAGTAGGATTAGAATTTATTGTATTTAGCCATTGGCCATTACAAATTTTACAAAACCATAAAATACATTAACAGGTAAAACTTTAAGATCAGATGTTAAAATTAGTTTAAATTAGTAAAATAGAATAGTCTAACCCAACCAGAAATTAATGGAGCTACCCCATTCAATACCACCCTACCTCTAATCTTGGCTGCAAGGGCGAATAGAGAAACTCTGTAAAATACCTAAGAATCATTTTCTGATAAAAGAAACACAATCTTCTCATTTTCAGAGTATGCAATCCACAAATGCAGACACAGTGTTCTGTTGGGGTATGAAGATAACAACCAGCTAGAAGAGCTGTTTGCATGGTTTGAAAACACAGAGCGATAAAAGACATGCTAAGATTATGATCAGATTAAATAATTAGATCTAAAATGGTCAAATTTAATTAATTTGTACCAAGGGGGTGCTTTAGATTTTAGAATTGAAGATCAATCTATCAATGCATCTGAATTGTAAATCCAATCCCTAAGTTGAGAATTGTCACTTGAGGTCCCTAAGAGATCATCAGGCATAGTATATCTTTGAAAGATGGAGTTGTGAAAACCAGAGCGCATGGAATCTTTTGAAAATAGAAAATTAACTGATTTGTGACTGAAGAAATTAGATCTAGAGAATTCGATCCTTTTCCAGTATTTTATGACTGCAAGGTGTACCCACGCCCTAAGAGAGGCTTTTATCAGGGCTGGAGAGGCCCTAGGAAGAGCTAGGATTTGCCTTATATGCGGAGCAAATTACCTGAATGGCTGAAGCCCTAGAAATAGACATTACAACCACTGAACAGAAGCCTAAGGACAAGATCCTCAGTCAGTTAAACTCTGACAGTCCTAATACAGTTGCATTCCCTATCCTTGAAGGTTTCAAGGATATCTATAGAGACATTTGGAGAAGACCAGCCTCTGTCCTTGCCACCTACTGGCATGTAGAAAGTCTCTGTAAGATCGAGCAGGAGGATATGACCTTCCTGTCCACTCATCCAGCACCCTCCACTCTTGTGGCAGATGAGCTTCAAAGTAGAGCCCGTTCATCCTTTCATTCTGTTCCATCTGATAAGGAGGGAAGAAAACTAGATACGTTAGGACACAAGATATATTCTTCATCTGTCTTAACCTTCAGAATCTCATTTTCAAACAATAATGGGGGCATACCAGCTTTTTCTGTGGCAAAAGATCTCCCCTTATCTGGAGCTTCTACCTGATGATAAGAGGGATCTAGCCAAGGTCTTCCTTACTGAGGTTATCCAAACAACATATTAATGCCTCACAATATTCTGTTGATTCCACCATTAGAGCCATTGCCTCATCTGTAGTTATCAGATGTCTGGAATGGCTTAGTTTTACAACTCTCCCTGTGGAAACCAGAAGCAAAGTAGAGGACATACCTTTCAAAGGGACCACACTCTTCTTTGAGAGCACTGATGAAACATTGATGCAGATAAAGAGAAACTGCTAAATGGTAAGATCTCTGGGCATTTCTCAGTCGGCTTTGGCCTACCCAAGACAACACCCATCTGCTCCTAAATCTTGGTACTCATATAAGAGAGATCAGCAGCACTTTTACCCATCCAGGTTTCCATATCCTCCACAGAGACTGAGCTCCATCTTCCAACCCTTCACTCTGAGAAGGAATGGGCTTAAGCAGAAGCCAGGCCAACAAATCACCTCACCCAGGGATTCTCAGAGGTTGCTTATCCAAACCATCTTTCTGACTAGAGCAAGATGTTGACCCCAACCCAGCATTTAAGGACAAGCTGTGTCCCTTTTTACCTCACTGGGGCGACATCACCATCGGCAAATGGGTTTTGTCTATTGTTGCTCAGGGTTATTGGTTAGAATTTCTAATTTTTCCTCCAGTTCAGAATCTGGCAGAGGCAGTAGATAACCTGCTACCTGAATTAGAACCCCAACGTGACATATTGTTGCAGAAACAAGCAATTCAAGAGGTCCTTGAACCTGATACGTCCCCTGGGTCCTAATTCTTTTTAGTTGCTAAGAAAGATGATGGTTCCCACCCTATCTTAGACTTTGGACTTCTGAACAAGTTTTTATGGTTGACTAAGTTTTAAATGGTTACCCTGACTTATGTGTTGCAGTTAGTAAAGCCTGGTTCCTGGTATGCAGATATTGACCAAGATGCTTATTTTCATATTTCAATCCATAAGGAATATTTAAGATATCTCTGTTTTAAATATAAGGGGAAAGCCTATCAGTACTGTGTATTATCTTTCAGTTTGACCACTGCCCCTCACGTATTTACCAAGTGCGTGGCCCCAGTCGTGGCCTTCCTTTGCTTGCAGGGCTATACAGTTTTTCCCCATTTGGACAACTGGTTTTTAGTGGCTGAGTCCAGAGAAACTTTGTCATACAACATAGCCTTGGTGAACAGGACCTGTTGAAACCTAGGCCTTATAGTAAGCTGGAAGAAGTCCAAATGGAACCTGCCCAGACTGTCAAATTTATTGGAGCATTACTGGACTTCTTGTGAGCTAGGGATTTTCTCCTGCTCACAAGGTTATAAGGGCTTTAACTGGTCAGCTATCATGTTGCTGCTTCCAAAAGGTTTTTTTATTCAGAAATTACTGGGGCAGATGGCTGCAATCACAGCAGTTTTACCTACGCCTAGAGTGTTCATGAGGCCCTTACGACTATGGTTCATTTCCAGATTTAAACCTAAATGCCACTGCCCCCCACCATCAATTCTCCATTCTTAGACATATTATAAAATCACTATCTTGGTGGTTGTGAGATGAAAACCTCTTCTCAGGTTTTCCTTTCAGTGTTAAACAACATGAGATAGTCATCACCGCTGATACCTCACTGGAGGGATGAGAGGGACACTGTAGGAGTCTTCGGGCCCAGGGCAAGTGGCTCCCTCAACAAAGGAGTTTACACATAAATGTTCTAGAACTTTGGGCCATTTGATATACACTTAACTCTTTCTCAGATATTGTTCAAAGGAAGTCGGTCTTCATCCAGGCAGTGTTTCTGCCATGTTTTACTGCTTCTGTGCACTGGTTCCAGGCTACTCAATAAAGAAACCTCAGAGATCTGACTTTGGGCTCTGGAGTGTGGTATCCACCTTCAAGCCATCCATATTGCAGGAGAACACAACGTTCTAGCTGATACTCTCAACAGGGTACATACTTCCAACCACGAGTGGACACTAGTTGATCAGTATATCCAGCCTATCATTGAACTTTGGGGGCAACCTGTAGTAGACCTTTTGCCACGTTACAACACCAAGGCCCAATATTTTTGCTCCATTGCGGGCACCGACCCACTGTCCATGGGAGATGCCTTTCAATTCATATGGACTGGCACCCTCTTCTACCTGTTTTCCCCCTTTTCTCTGCTGACAAGGGTAAGAGCAAAGCTACTAGAAGATCCGTCAGAGGCTATTCTCATAGCACTCTTTTGGCCCCATCAGGTATGATTTGTCCCCCTTCTCAAGAGTCTGGGGTGGGGTCTACATTCATCTCCCAGAGGTACCAGACCTCTTGATGTTGGGACAACTACTCCACCACAGTATTCCCCCGCCTCTACCTCACAGCATGGAGGCTGATGAACATTGACTCAACCCTTACACATTTGAGAGGTTATACTGAACTCCCATAAGGCATCTACCAGAAGATCTTATGAGAGTAAATGGAAATAGTTCCAACTTTGGGCCTACTCTAAGGGTCATTTCCCCCCAATCATGCTCCCTTTCAGTGATAATTGCAGTACTTGTTTTTTCTCAAGTCACAAGGATTAGCCTGTTCTTCAGTGAACGGCCATCTGGTGGCCATTTTAGCCATTCACTTTCCTATAAAGAGCCACACTGTATTCTCCCCAGGCTTTCTAAACAATTTTTAAAGGGTTAATGAACATATGTCTGTCCCCCATGATCCATGAAGGTAACCACAGTGTTCCCTTTCATTAGTGTTTTCACAACTGATGCTGGAGCTGTTTGAACCAATGGTCAGTTGCCCATTACATCTCCTCTCAGTAAACGTCTGCTTCCTGGTTGTCATAACCTCTGTCCGGAGTGTTAGTGAACTAGCTGCTTTATGTATTGATCCTCCATTTTTAAGTAATCCGTAGACCTAGTTTAGAGTTTTTACCCAAGGTGATCTCCACTTTTCACGTCACAAGACATAATACTCCCTATGTTTTTTTCTAGCCTCTCACCTTTGGCAGAGTAGGCACTCCATACCCTAGATGTCAGAAGAGCATTGCTCATTTATCTTAAGAGAACCAAATCATTTAGGAGATGTAATAACCTCCTTATTTCATATACTGTGTACAATAAGGGGAAGACAGTGACCTCCCAGACACTGCCCAGATGGATTGTCTGTGCAATTAAACAGTGTTATGAGCAGGTGTTCCTGTGCTTCAGATCTGCTGGTCAGCTACCTGGTCATCCTTGAACACATTCATAAGGCATTATGTGCTGGACCTACAATCAAGAGGAGAAGTAGAAGTAGGCAAAACGGTACTGCATTCCCTGATCCAATAACACCTAAGGTGAGGACCTCACTCTACCTCCTAGAAGGTAGCTTGGGAGTATCTCAGTAGGGTACTGCACAAAAGACTGAAGATGAAAACAAGGTTGCCTTACTTGTAACTGTTGTTCATCAATTGTTTTCTGTGCAGGCACACATTCCACCCCCACCCCCCCGCTTGCCCTGCTGTGAGGTACCAGAGAGTTTTTTCTCCATTATCCGCAGTGGCTCAAGTGGACCTAAGGTGAGTGGGTGCCCCACCCTTCATCCATGTGACTGTCTCGATGGAAAGAGATGGCCAACTATGGTATGGGGGAAGCAGAGCGCCATCTAGAGGATTTTTTAGCTTGGTAAAGAGTCTTCCATGAGAGGTCTACTTAGACGCAGTCCCAGTGTGGGCCTGCACAGAAGACACTCAATGAACAATGGTTACTGGTAAGGCAACCCCATTTTACATTTTTATTTATGAGTTTATATATTTATATCTCATTTTTCTCCCTAGCAGGGAACTGAAGCAACTGACAACAACATTCTGCCCTCTTCCATTTTATCCTTACAACAACCCTGTGTGTTAAGAGTAGCCCAAGGTTACCTAGTGAACTTCCATGGCAGAGTTCGGATTCGAACCTGGCCCTCTCAGATCCTAATCCAGCACTCTAGCCACTACTGCTTTGACATCCTGTAGGTTTTACTGTGACAGGTATTTGTCATCCATAGCAGGTTCAGCTTAGAGCTCAAGTGTCATAGCTGTCGTCGTTTCTCTTTATAAACTTGATTGAATTTGTCATGTGATGCAATTAATGCCTTTGACACATTAATTACTGTCACAGCATGCAGGGTTCTTAAAAATGAAAGAAAGATACAGTGTGCCCAGTGGTTCACAGACTCAGTTTGAGAATAAGCAGACCTCAAGCAGTGGCTTAGGTTTTTGTGTTTCATGATATCAACTGTTTTTTTGGCATTGGTTTCATTTGAATGCTGTTTCCCGAGTACAATGAAAAGAAGGAAAAATCTATTATTAGCAATAGGCATTGTGTGTGTTAACAGCTCTGCGCTTTCCAAGTGTTCATAATTACAGCTTAATGGGACATTCTAATTTTAGAGGCAAAATGTATTTTCTCAGTTTTTGTCATACAGAAAATGGAAATGCATTTGTTGACTTCCGGAGCTTTAGAACAACTTGGTGGCTTGCTTTTCTATGGGTACTGGACAGTAAAACCATTCTCCAGTGCTGCAGGGAGTGGGAGTGAACTGTCTACTTCTGGGATGAGCACCACCACTGGGGATGGACAGGTGGAACCTGAGAAACCTGCCCCACACCAGTGGCCATTTTGACTGGTGAAAACGGCATGACAGATAAGCCTGAAGCCCTTCTTTTTACCATGCAGCATTTGAAGCCATGTGGAGTGGCTGAGAGGGTTTTAAAGGTTTGTCCCCACATGAACACGTGACTGTGAGTCAGATTGGGCACCAATGATCTGACTTATGTCACACATAACTTGTATTAAAGCTCTTTGCTATTCAGTGTTCCTTGGTTTTTCAATATCCTTCTCTAGCTGGGAGGGAAAGTGACAGGTATCTGTCACAGCAGTCCAGCTCAGGTGTCATTCATCAGTTCCCAGTGTGCAAATTCACCCACAACTGCCATCTTGTTTCTGGGGTGATTGTGAGCAGAACATAGCCAGCTTTGCCAGGGAGCAGGCTTTGATTCCTCTTGTTTTTTCTCTCTTCCACACGGGCACATTCACATATCCCTTTGGGGAATGCAGCAGTTCACCACACTAATGTTTCTCTGATGCAGATTTCTCAAGCGTACTTGAGGTGGTTTCTGTCTTGAGTCCATCGAAGGCCATGTCACTTCTGAGTTAGGTGGCAGAGGATTTACAGCTCCACCAGAAAAAGAACCGCAAGGAGAAAAAATGAGAAAGCAATGAGGCAAAAGCCTGCAGCTTCTTCAGCAGCTGCTTACATCGGTGCAAAAAACTGAAAATTCAGAGCTTGTTCCTTAGCTCTATTTTGCCTCCTCCCCTCAAGAGAGTGGGAAGAGTCAAGAGGACATAGGTTTGTGCCCCTTTGGTCCAAACACCACTATGGGAGGATAAGCATAGGAACCCATCCCTGGGTAAGGAACTCATCACTGGGACATGTATTGGCCTTCTTAGAGAGGTCTGATGTCTCATCTTGCATGGAGAAAGAACAGGTGGAGGAAGAAGTGGAGGAGATACCATTTTTCCACCAGAATTTGTCCCTAGATTGCTACCTACACCTGAATGCCTTTGAGCTGACAAAAGAGCTGAGGAAATAATCATTTGAAGGATGCCAAAGCAATCTTTTCTTAAGGTCCATCAACATCTTTTCCAGAATTATTTTTAGATCTGTTTGAAAAGGTAACCAAAGCAGAATGTGCTGATCGTGGGCAAGACAAAACTGTTACTTGACTGAGTATTCAATTGTATACTTTGCTAACCTTTACAGCAGTTTAAGATTTTTTTTAGCAGACACTTAAGCAGTGGCCTTAAAACTCTACATCAATAGTGCTCTCAGACAGAGATGCTTCTTTGGGGATTCATGCAAGTTAATATTCTGAATGGCTTTGAGGCCTGTGGAATAGCTTGAGGGTTAGTGCTGAACTACTTGATTTCTAGAGCAGTGCAAATGTGGTCAGACAGGCTCATGTCTGTGGAAGAAGATGGAAGATTTTATTGTCAGTATAGTTTTAGCAGGGTCAGAATCTCTGGGTAGGCAGTTCTGTGCTAAAGCCATGGCTGCAAGGATGGAGCTTAAATGAGCTTGAATCCACCCAGCTTTTTGGCTGAATCTTGCACAATCCCCCCTTTTTATTACAAGCCCCATTATGACCGCAGCATAGACTTTGTAGTGGTGGGGAGCTATTGAGGCTGCTCTTCAAGATAAGCTTCTCCATGAGGTATATGCAAATAATGAAGCTCAAGACAACACATCCTACTGGACTGAATCGAGACCTAGGTTTCCTGTCTCATTACCAATGCTGATTTCTTCATACCTACTACCCCTCTGTATATCACACCTAATCCAATCACACCTGGTATTGTCATTGACCTGCAGTTGTCATTTGCCTGCTAGTGTCATTCAGCATCTGAAATCACTCTACTTTCCAAGCTATAAGGACAGATGGACTTACATTCTAGCTGTATCTAAAGAAGTGAGCAGTGACTCACGAAAGCTCATACCCTGCCACACTTTTTGTTAGTCTTTAAGGTGCTACTGGACTCTTGTTCTTTTTTACTGCAAAAACTTTTATAATTCAAAACAATGTCTGAGCCATATTAGATCTCAAGGAATATTTTCAGGAATATTGTATTCCATACTAACAACTATAATGCACCTCTAACACTGATAGTCCTCTTGAATTTTTTCCTATATATTTCCCTCTGATTCATACTTCTGTATTATAGGAACAGTCACTAAGCCTTACTCTTCACTCTCTGTCATTAGTGCCAAGGGTATTCGTAAAGATTATAGTATTCTTGGTCATTGGCTTGTATGTCCAAGGAGTGTTCCCATAGTTAGATGACGTGTTCATCCACTTTCACACTTCCTGTCAGGGAATGTCAACCATTGTACAGCACTTTTGTGCATCTTCAAGTGTCAACTCCCATGCAGTGACTGCAGTTCAATTGGTATGTTGTGAGTTGGGACAAGAGAATTGTATCCTGAAGCCAGAATATTGAATACTTGGGGTCAAATTACACTATATGATTTCTGTTTCCCTGCAGCCACATGCTATTTTAAAAGTCTACAGGGCTCTGATTCAGCAGCTCCAAAATGAGGCTAATAATTTCCCCTTCCAGGGCTGTTTTAGCTCCAGAAAACAGCATCAAGAGCGAGGCAGAAGCTCTGCTCTTACATGCCATGGTCCCAAGCTGAACTGGGCCCCACAGACTTTTAAAATGTCATTCCCTTCAGCTGCTGTATGGTTGTAGGGGAAGTGAGTCACTTCCAGGGAACCCAGACCCAACTCATTAGAAGTTGTATCATGTAGTTTGGCTTTTAGGGGTGAGTCTTGAGGGGGGGAAATGGATTTTGTGCTTGTGAGGGTGGTGACACAGGTGAATAATGGCTCTGAGACCCTTTTGTTAGATGACTCTTTGGGTGGGTTTGCATACTTTCACCTTTTCAGGAAGAAACTGCTACAGCCACTTTTTCACTATTAAAGTAAGATAACAGGTCTCCAGCAGTGTAGATTGATCATGATATGTTTGTCAGTGAGTGTATGGACAAAACTAAGTTAATTTGCCTAACTATGTTAATTTAGCGGGGGTGGAGTGTATGCCATTTTCTCCTTGAACCAGTAAGAAGAAACAGAAAAAGAATTTATAATGCATACCTTTTGACTACAAAAAACTAAATAAATCATTTTTCCTCCTGAAGGTACCAGCTAAGAATATTATCCGGCATCTCTTCTGGCTTTATAATCTAGTTTGTGTGGAAATGATAGATTATTTTCAGTATCAAGAGAGACTGAAAAAAACCCCATCCTTTTAAGAGGCTTGTCAGAACTTGGCAATATCCAATTTTGCTGCTTAATAGGAATCAAACTAAATAAATGCAAGTTCTCCTGAGGCTCAGAGATTCTGTGTGACATCTGAACATCTTTACTGGTACAAATTAGGATCCTTGGCCTGGCTTGCAATGATCAGATGTGTTCTTCTCAAAGAACAATCTCCTGGCAGCAAGTAAACAAAAAGAACACACTGTAGCTTTCGTTTAGTTTTGGTTTTTGCATAAATGTAACATAAGGACTGAGAGCAACTTGCAGCCCCTTCCCTGACTTTTTTAGCAGCCCATTGTTTATGCCCCTTTCCCTCTTCCTTATTGGGAACATCTTATGTTTGCATTGAACATTACTCTGCAGTAGTGGTGCAGTGCACTTCCCTCCATGAGTAACATGAGAACCCCTGGATTAGAGGAGATGCCGCACTGCAGACTTTAACTATGCTAGCTGTGCCCCAGTTTCTGGAAAGGATAATGTCTATGTAGGTCTAGGTTTCTCACATTAGCTTGGTAGCAAGGAAGGATTTATGGCTTCAGTGATTTCTAAATTGCTGGTGGAACGTGAGGTAGCCTAAAACCTGCTCAAAGCAAATCAGGAGCAAAGGGCAAATAGGAGAATTTAGGCACCACTGTGTCTGCATTCCAGAGAGATGGCCATTAGGTACCATAAAGACTAAACTAATTTTGTTCTGGTATAAGTTTTTGTGGACTGGAGCCTATTTTCTCCAGAATCTTTTCCTCTCCTTGGATTCTGAATCACATAGTGTATTTGTACTAAGTATTATTATTATTATTATTATTTTGTTGCTGACAGCCAACCAACCATGGTGTATGGCCTCTGAGACTCTCATTTTGTGAGTTCTGGGAGAGAAAAACCTGGGTGCTATTGCCACCAGCTTCCATGGGGATGAATAGAAAAGGAGAGGCAAGGGGAAAAGGCAAAAAGGAAAAAAGAAGAAGGATAGATTGGATTTATACCCTGCCCTTCACTACTGAGTGAAGAAGTGAGATATGGATAGGATTTGGGGGCAACTAGAGATGCCTGGGAATCCCTCGGAATTATAGCCGTTCTCCAGACACAGAGTTCAATTCTCCTGCAGTGTTTAATGATAAGAAGTGTAATTACCTTCATCATGTGCAATGTGACATATGCAAGGATCATTTGGAATATTCTCATGCTTGTCTATCCCCCCCCCTTTTTGGTACCAACTCCACTGTACAGATGACTGCTTGTGAGATCAAGTTTGCTGTCCATGTTGAGTCAGTGCTGAACCACGTACCCCAGCCTGAATACAGGCAACTGCTAGTAGAAGCCATCCTTGTGCTTACTGTGTTATCTGAAATAGAGGTGAACAGCATTGGAGGTATAATTCATGTGGATCGGATAGTGCACATAGCAAATGAACTTTTTCTTCAGGAACAGGTATGTATGCTCATTCTTTTCTGTAATCTAAGCTGGCACCTTGAGAAGATCTCTGGGCTCTGTCCCATTGGAAGTAAAGGAGTTTAAGCCAGCTCTGCAGTTGAATTTCATTAATCTGAATGGTTCCTGCATCCTGTTCCTATGGACTTACCTGCAGTGGTTGATTAACTGTTGCAAAGTGTCTGGGAAATTATAAAACCAGCTAGCTTCTCCCCCCCCCGGAATCATGTCCACTTCCATACAGTAAGATCTGGCAAGTGCTGTTCTGCATCTCTGTCACGGCTGGCAGGTAGGAGGGTTTCAGGTGATTGCAGGATCATGGCCCTGTGGGACAAACTGTGCACCCATTCCAAGTGGAGGTGCTTGCTGGAGGCACGATAAATGGCATAAAGCCAAATGACTGGCATTGTACCAAAGCTGTGCCTTAAGCATGGGTTGGTGGGCCATGTAGGTAGGCAGGTAAGAAGATGATGAATAACTCAAACCAAAGATCAGGCGGAGGTTGCAAGAATGTACAGTGCAATTGTTCACTGGGTCACTTAATGGAATGCTAAATGGATTTGGCAGATGTCAGGCAAACTATGTCTGAGGTACTTCTTGTGAGCCACTGCCATGGAAGTGCCATGCAACAGTGGACAACAGGTTTGTGGCACCAGTAGCTCCAACCTTTGGCAAGCTAATTCAGTGGCACCTAGAGTGAAGCATTGGTTGCAAGAGTCCCTGGGTGAGACCCATGGTGCCATACTGCCAGTGTTGTCAGGTCCTAGCATCAGCACTAGGGACCTGGGGGCTTATCTAGGTTTGTACACTTGTGCAGCCCATTCAGATACTTGGCAATTATACCAGTACACTGTAGAGTGGAGTGGGGAAACTTGCCAGTCTTCTAACAGGGCTCAGGGAACACACACTGAACCCTGGTTTGTTGGATTAAAGTTAGATTTTATGAGGTTTTGCAGTTAGATTGTTTGGTGTACCTAATTTTTAGAAGGTTAGATTGCACAACAGCATTTTTGGACTACCTTTTTTTCTCTTCCTTCCAGAAATCCCTTGGAGCAACTGATAATTTCCTGGAACGAGACCAAGCCACGGGGATCTGCTACTTTTTGTATGACAGTGCCCCAAGCGGTGCTTATGGGACAATGACTTATCTGACAAAAGCAGTAGCAAGCTACCTACAGGAGTTTCTACCAAGCACAGGATGCCTAATGCAATAAATTGTCTAAAATACAAACATTAATTTTTTTTAAAAAATAATAAAAATAAGTTTCTGGTTAGGGTGCCACCTTCCAGGTGACACCTGGAGATCCCCCACTATTAGAGTTGATCTCCAGATGACCACTATGATTTCCGCTGGAGAAAATGGATACTTTGGAGGGTGGACTCTATGGCATTATACCCTGCTGAGGTTCCCTCTCCCCAGGCTCCACCCCTCAAACCTCCAGGAATTTCCCAACCCAGAGCTGGCAACCCTACTTCTGGTTCTAGAACTTGCCTCCTTAAATACTCTACATCATTGCCGGTTTGTCTCCACACTGTGCATTATTTGACTTTTAGAGAGGACAGTGGCCTATATAGATGGTATTATTGTCGTTATATGGACAATACCTTGGTTAAGTATATATAACATTCTAGATCTGCTTCAACTTTGAAACATGAAATTAAATATTGTGTATCAGGACAAGAGAACAGAACTGTGTCTTTGGGGATTCTTCAGTGCTCCATAAGAAAATGTCTCTCTAGTTTAAAAAAATAAAAATAAACCTTGCTTATGTTTCCAGTTCACATCACTGTTTTAATTTAAGCTTAGCATTATTAGTTTCATAAGACGGCAAGAATTTTTGTAATGATCAAACTATCATTTTTTTCTCACCAATGCAGAGAAGGAACACCAGTAAAAGCAAATAGAATATCTATATTGAGTTTTAATTGGGAATCTTTCAGTGAGAAAACTACTTCCAACTGTGAAACAAGCTGGGAAATAAGAGTCTTTAAATTTCCTCTTAAGAAGTAAAATCCTGGGGTCACACATTTCAAAATCCCTACATGGAAGACCCTCCTGTGCAGGAATTAGCATCAAAGCCATGTGCAGAACATCATTGTTTTGAGAGCTTCAGCTCAAAAGCAGGATATATATCTGGTGATATTGCATGTTAGTTTTTTAAATTTGCATGTGCACAGTATGTGCAATGGGCACTTTTCAGAGTGTATATATACAAGGTGAAAAACCTGCTTATAACATGGTCTACAACCTGATTTTATGCTAAAGCCTAGATTGAAATGCCTTCTGTGAAGAGATTGTGCAATGTGTGAATGAGCCAGTTTGGTGTAGTCGTTAAGTGTGCGGACTCTAATCTGGAAGAACCAGGTTTGATTCCCTACTCCTCCACTTGAACCTCCTGATGTGACCTTGGGTCAGTCACAAGCTTTGGCACAGCTGTTCTTGAAAAAGAACAGTTTGTGCTAGAATTCTCTCAGCCCCACCTACCTCACAGGGTGTCTGTTGTGGGGAGGGGAAGGGAAAGGAGTTTGTAATATGCTCTGAGACTCCAAGTGAAGGGCGGGGTATAAATCCAATCTCCTCCTCCTCCTCCTCCTCCTCCTCTTCTTCTTCTTCTTCTTCTTCTTCTTCTTCTTCTTGAATTAGTCCCAAAGTTGAGTTTCACACCTGTGCATGAAAGGATTTAACAAGCTGAAGTAGATTAAAAACTTTCTGATTTAAAAAGCTGAAGCTGATTAAAGGCTTTCTTTCATATATATATATGTATGAATGCGCTAGTTCAAACATTAAGGCAAAAACATATGATATAGTTCTTCCATAACTTCAGAATGCAAATGGGGGAATTGCATTTTTGAATGGCATGTGGAAAACGCCTTATGGTCACAGTTGCTTCACCCCTTCTTGCCTGATCTGACTTGTGTCTGTAAATTGTATGTAGCTCTAGCTGTCTTCTATTTATAGCCCTGTATATAGACCATAACCACAGCAAATAAATGATTGTATGAATCTACCACTGCTGATAAAAATGAACAAGATGGAGGCAAATTTACAAAGTAATAACTTTTCATAGACGCTTGCCTCCACTGGTATAAAGGGTTTTGGGACCAGACCCCTTCTTTGGTTCTAGTACATTGCTAATCTTTATAGGGCTATTAAGTTTTTAAAAACTTACTATAAACACTAGTAAATCTGTTGAATGAACCAAGATCAGAGCAGTTGAATGTGCCAGTTCACCGTGCGTAATCAGAAGTGATGTTAAGAACAGTGCCCTTGGCTAAAGTATGAACACGTTAAAATTTCAGTTCTGTAAGATTCTTTCAAGCACCGCTTGACTAAATATAGTTACTGCTGGAACATTAAGGCATTATGCTGAGCATCCCAGTGGAAAGAGATGTTGTTAGCAGTTCTGGGATTCAGACTAATGTCTTTTCTGTCTTCCTGCCAATATCTCTCTTGTTCTTTCTTCCATGGCATTTCCTCGCTTATGCATTCTGGTGGCACAAGACAAGGTGGTGGTGGTTTTGTCTATTTCAGTCCACTTGTCTACTGTCCTGTTACTCACAGAGGACCCTCAGTCCCCTGCAATACCCTTTGGGGGCTGCAGAAGAAGTACCACCACACTGAAGCATTCTTGGGTGGATACTATTTTATAGGTCTCAAATTTTCAATGGGTGGATTATGTATACAGCTGTAGGCTACAAGCCTATCGAAATCTGTTTACTTAATTGAGCATAGCTTTGTACTGGATTGTGCCCATTCTGTATAGTTCAATTTGAGATGTTGATGCTTATAAACCTTTGTCTGAAATGCATTTCATGAAGCAAATGATGTAAACTGTTACTGATGAGAACCAAAAAATGTTATTTCCAGGGCTTTTTTTTTTTTTTTAGAGATGCCGGAACTCTTGAGAGAGAACTTTTAAACATTTTTTAAAGAATTTTGTCAAAGAGGTTCCAGAACTCTGTTCTGGCACATTAGCCCAGAAAAAAAATTTCTCCACCTCACACAGAGATTCCTTGGAACTGTGCTTGATGCATCTGTTTTGCCAGAGGGCAGGTTAGAGAGGTCTGAGCTTGAGATACCATTGATCTGTCACAGAAAACACTACCACTGCTATTTCCATTGTATCATGCAACTACAGCGACTATGTGTCTGCTGTGCTATAATCAGAATCTGCTATTGTCCCAAGCATGTGTCTGCAAAGGCATTACGCTACGTATCGGCAGAAGGGGATTCTGCTCAATGGTTACAGAGATTCCACTGGTAGAGTTGCACTCTTTTGAAAGGTTGTGTGACTTGTTCTGGTTGACATGCATGTTTTTCAAGGTTACATTACATTATTCAGCTAACAAACTGACCGTATTACTAATGGGTTGACTGGCGGAGATGAAAGTACACAAAGAGCTTGGAAGTCAAAATCCAAAATAATGTAACTTGATCTAATGCCTTCTGAGTGTGCCTAAATACACAGCTCTGTTGAGGTGGTGTAATTCATACAATTATTCTGTTTAAATACTTTTATTTTTGCATAAATGTTGAGATTTATTATTGCACTTTTGTCTTGAATTTTAGCGAACGTTTTAATCCAAAAGGAGACAATTGCTTTAATCTCAAAGGAGACAGTATAAAGGGGAATTTTTAATGGCCTATATTTTGTTTCTCATACTTTATTCCCCATTGTTCCGCAATGTATTTTAAACAGATGAGATATACAGTCCCATTTATTCTTGGGTATTTGTCTTACCTCTTTAAAAAAATGGCTAGAATATATGGTACTCTTTCCAGTCTGTCTTGTCAGGCCCATTTTCCTCAGAAACTTTATGGTTGATCAAATCATATATTACTGATCTTTCTCTTGATCATGTCCAGAGTTCAGACAGATCCTAAAGTTGACTGTGCCACTAAACAGATTATTAAAATAATCACATAATGCTATATTTTACTTTGTTTTCTTTTTTTACCAACTATATTTTACTTTTTCTTTTTTTACCAATTATATTACTTTGTTTTCTTTTTTTTTTTTACCAACTGCAGCTATGAAGGCTGTTATCTAAAACAGAAGTCTACAGACAGCTCCTGAAATCTTTGCCTTTCTGACATCCCTTTGCCACTGGAATGTTGTGTAGTGGGTAGAATGTGGAAGCCCCGTGTTCAAATCCCCTTTGTACCATGGAAGCTTGCTGCATGACCTTGCGCCAGTCTTACACTCTTAGTCATGGTTGTGGAGGAGAGCATACCATTGTAAGTTGCTTTGGGTCCCCATTGGGGAGAAAGGTGGAGTATAAATGAAGTAAATAAATAGAATCAATGCCTACTTTTAACTGTGTCTGAAGGAAGTGTACATGCACATGAAAGCTTATATGGTCTCAAAGGTGCCACTGGACTCAAACTTTGTTCTGCTGCTCTTGACCAACACGGCTACCCATCTGAATCTACTTTTCCCTTGAAGTGGAAAGGATAGAGGTACTTTTGTAATATTTGGTTAGGCTATAACAAAGCTCAGTCAACAAACAGAGTTTCAAAGGCTTTGGATTACTCCATTTAAGGTAGTAAAAGTAGATACCTACATCAATTTTTCTCTGTTGAAGTTTTTAGTAGAAATGAAAAAAGTAAACCTGCCCAGAACTCTGGTCCACATCACCCAGCTGCAGGGGGGCGGGGTGTCAAAGAACTGTTCAGTACTTGCATGTGGTATGGAGTTTGTCCCATACAAGCCATATCCATGTTTTGATGCCATTGTGGGTATAAAGGACTCTGTGTGAATACACTTTCTACAGACTTCAGATCTGGTCAAATGAAAGTGATACTTGAACTAAGATCTGCCTTGCTCATAAGGCTTCTGTCTCAAAAGACTGGGTTGGGATGCTGGGTAGAATCAATACAGATTCATGTTTTGTTGCGGAGGTATCAGTGGACATAGCATGGTTACATCGAGAACTCTTTGTGAGGTGGTTCAATTTTACTTTTTTTAAAAAAAGCTTTGCAAGGAAATGTAAAAATTTCTTCCCCAAAAGCTTTCTGATATATTTTGTAGAGTACAAACTATCGTTTGAGAGACAATTACCATTCGACTTCTCAAATAATTAGCTTTAATATATTCACCTTAAACCTGTTTGGGGGCATTGGTAATAATTATTGGTTATATCCTACCATTTTATCTTCATAGAAATCAGGGCACTTTCTATCAAATCCCTGGGGAAATCCTATCCAAGCACTGACCAAGCCTGGACCTGGTAGCTGTGTTATGTGTCTTCTGATTATATCCTGAGATCAAGATATTCCACATTCATGACAGTGAGGATTTGTGGCAAGAGATTGGAGCTGATGACCTAGATTTATCAGGTTTCCAGTATTTAGCAATAAATGACTAGAAGAAGACCCATTTACAGACCAATTATTTCAGTGGAGTTAGAAGGGTGTAATTCTGCCTGGCCTTGCACTGCTTATCCTCCTTTTTCTTTCCATTTTCCTCTTGAACAGATAAGAACAATTGCTAGTTTTCTGACCCAGGCTACATGTGCACAGCCCAATCGCAGGTACAAACTATGCATAGAGCACATTGTGTGCATCCATGTGTGGAAACATCTTCCATTCGCACGTGCTCCCCATTTGCATCAAGGGATGCCTGCTCCTTAGTGCAAAAGAGTCTATCAGCTATCATGAGTTTGTTTTTTAAATTTTCTATTGTATTCAGAGTAATTTGATCTCACTTATTGCAACTTCTTTTCCTCTACTAGTTAGCTGCGCATTCACACATTACAAACCATATAAGCTGTTTCCCAGAGTGGAGCTATAATGAAGAAAAATGATTTATGGAATCTGTATTACATGAGAAGGTGGGCTTGTACATTAAAGGACTCCATTCCATGACCTTCTTATTGGTGCAGAATCAACGGGATGGATTCCTTAATCCCCTGACTCCCCCCCGCCCCAAATGAGGGATTCCAAAAAAAATGGAAACGGACTTCTCAGTCTGCCCAGGTCCTATAGTCGTCTTTCTCAATAAGAAAGTTGAGGTACACACTTTATTTATAAGCAAACAACATGTTTGTATGCCTCCATTTTAAGACTGGGGCTAAGGCTATGATAGAAAACACATGTCATTAGATATCTTGTTGTTGTAATACTCCAGGAAGGGAATTGCAATAGCGTGATAGCCCGTGGCACGTGAATCCCACCGAAAAGAACTTAGAAGTCAGTCAGTCTCAGGCAGCCTCCTGTTAACATCCCCAGTGTCAGCTTGTTTCTTCACAGGCTTATGTTATGAAAGGCTGTGACTGTGATCCAGAACACCACTTTTGGTCATGCAGGATTTATCTTGGCTTAAATGTAGACACCATTTTGTTCATATTAGCAACTCCAGCCTACTGTTTATAGCAAAGTGTTTTCATAAGTATCAACATTTCCAGAGTTTTCCTGTTTTAGTAACCTCAAGCATTGCAGAGTAAAATTGGAGCATTTGAAAGCATTGATATATTACATGAAGGTTGTGTTGCGGCCAGAACAATATCAGCAGTTCTATTATCTCTTGACTGTTGAGTTTTGTGTTTTGGGGTTATTTGTAGATTCTGAAAGGTTTCCCTGAGGAAAAACAGTTGGGCTTCCTAGACCTTAGTAATCTAACTTTGGTATAAACTCTTATTTGTTGCATTCTTGAGGATGGATACCTTATAACTCTATGGTAGGAAAAATTATTCTAGCATGTCTGCAGTGCCATAACACAACATATAACTCAATACTAAGGGCAGAAAATGCATGCTATATAAAGGTATCCTGCCTTGCACATCTATGCAGTAATACCCAATTGTTGTCAAAAGGCTGGCATGTAGTGCATGTGTATGCTGAATTGAATTACGTATCACAATACAGCCATATATGCTGCTGTATTTTTGACATTTTAACCATACAAATAAACGGTATCATTATAGCAGCAAAGAAGATGTTTGTTGTTAACTTTTTGTTTTATTATGACAAATGGTGCCAGTAGTAATATTCTTCAACAAACTTGTTTTTGGTGTAAGTTACTAAAGAGCTGGACATGCTTGATCGAGGAGAAATCCCCAAATATCATGTGTTTAGTGCATTTCAATATTGTTGGGTACCTAGGTAAAGTTAGCATAGAGAAAAATGGTTCACAGTGGTGATATGAATAAATCCTTTGTAGCTCTCCAATATACATGCAGCTTCTCCCAACCTCATTATGTCAAAGAACTCTGACAGAAGAGGCAGTTATCTCCTTAGTGGGTAACTAGATTGTCCATAAATATCTGGGCCTGGGGTTTGCTTCCTCAGAATTCCATCTCCTTCTTACATCAGATTATCTTTCAATGGAAATAGTTCACACATTCACCTGTAGCCAGGGATTCCATGCATTTATGAATCAGCTTTAGTCTCATTGACTGCTGGAGGATTTGCACATGCATAACTGTGGTCTGTTAATCAACCTCAGGTCATGTAAAAAGAAGTAAAATGCAATAATTGTGTGCATGCATTTTTTTCTGAACTATTTAATAGCTAGAACCTTTGTATTAAGATGATTGTATAAGAAGGAGCAATGTTACATATGGATAGCTGATCTAGTTATGCCAATAAAGGTTATTGAAAATTGGAAAACTGGATAAGGTGATCTTGCAGTCAAAGATGGAGAAGCTCTATCCAGTCAGTAAAAACAAGACCTGGAGCTGACTGTGGCTCAGATCATGAGCTACTCATTGCAAAATTCAGACAAACTGAAGAAAGTTGGGAAAACCACTAGGCCATTCAGGTTTGACCTAGATCACATCCCTGATGAATGTACAATGGAGGTGAAGAATAGGTTTAAGGGACTGGATTTGATAGACCTGAGTGCCTGAAGAACTATGGATGGAGGTTTGTGACATTATACAGGAGGCAGCAATCACCGCCATCCCAAAGAAGAAGAAATGCAAGGAAGTGAAGAGGCTGTCTGATGAGGCTTTACACATAGCAGAGGAAAGAAGGAAAGCTAAAGGCAATGGGGAAAAGGAAAGATTTACCCAACTGAATGCAGATTTCCAGAGAACAGCAAGGAGAGATAAGGAGGCCTTCCTGAATGAACAATGCAAAGTAATAGAGGAAAACAATAGAACGGGAAGGACTAGAGATCTCTTCAAGAAAATTGGAGAAATCAAGGGAATGTTTCGTGCAAAGCTGGCCATGATAAAGGACAAAAGCATAGGGACATAACAGAAGCAGAAGAGATTAGAAAGAGGTGGCAAGAATACACAGAAGAACTATACAAGCACAATCTCAATGCCCTTGCCAACCACGATGGCATGATCACTGACCTTGAGCCAGACATCCTGGAGTGCGAAGTCAAATGAGCCTTAGAAAGCATTACTAACAACAAAGCTAGCCGAGGTGATGGTATCCCAGCTGAGCTATTCACAGTCTTAAAAGATGGTGCTGTTAAAGTGCTGCAGTCCATATGCCAGCAAATTAGGAAAACACAACAGTGGCCACCGGATTGGAAAAGATCAGTTTACATTCCAGTCCCAAGGAAGGGCAATGCCAAGGAATGTTCAAACTATTGCACAATTGCACGCATTTCACATGCTAGCAAGGTCATGCGCCAGATAATACAAGCTAGACTTCAGCAGTACATGGACAGAGAACTGCCAGAAGTACAAGTTGGGTTTTGAAGAGGTAGAGGAACAAGAGATCAAATTGTCAACATTCGCTGGATTATGGAGAAGGCAAGGGAGTACCAGAAAAACATCTACTTCTGCTTCACTGACTACACTAAAGCCTTTGACTATGTGGATCACAACAAACTATGGCAAGTCCTTAAAGTGATGGGAGTATCACGTCACCTCACATGTCTCCTGAGAAACCTGTATAAGGGTCAAGAAGCAACAGTTAGAACCAGACATGGAACAACTGATTGGTTTAGAATAGAAAACAGAATACGGTAAGGAAGTATATTGTCACCCTGCTTATTGAATTTATATCCAGAGTACATCATGCGAAATGCTGGCCTGGATGAATCACAAGCCAGAGTTAAGATTGCCAGGAAAAACATCAACAGACTCAGATATGCAGACGATACCACTCAAATGGCAGAAAGTGAAGAGGACCTAAAGACCCTCTCAGGGCCGGCTCACTCACTAGGCGAACTAGGCATCATGTTCTTCCAATTTGAGCATCACAGTTCTTGGTGTAGACTTAACTTGTCTTTTGCTAGATGAACTAGCCCAGGAAGTAAGGTTACTGGTAACATCATTATGAAGCTCTCTTTGAAGATAGAAAAGAATAAGGAAAATGTATTAATGGATCCCATGACTGGGGCTGAAATCTTTCCCAGGTCTGAAAAGATGAAGAAAACTGTCCTCCATCAAATGTAATAAAGCCCAAACTGATTCCATTTTTAAGACATTAAATTAAAAAAACAAATTAAACAGTCTATGAAATTCTACTTGAATTTATTTTAAAATACTTAAAAATAAATAGTATATTTTTCTTATGAAGTATATTATTTAATAAACTAAACTAGTACTTATATCATCTGGGTTCTGCCTTTCTGAACTAAATTGTACTGGAATCCATAATGTAGAGGCACAGCTGAATATAAATCCTCTCCTTATTTCTTCAGCTGGTCTTAACCCTGGTCTGTCTAGGCCTGAGAAGTGGCTCCAGAGGAGTACTGCCCTCACACTGTGGGAGCTTGAATTAAAGAGCTACAAGTCCTGTAGCAAGTGCGACCCTCAGCCATGGACAGCAGACCCCGCCCTCTCAAATGCAGCAAGGGAAAGAGGGGAATGTTTCGTGAGCACTGCTGCATTCATGGATGTCTGGACTGGGGTCTGGACTTTGGGACTGAAATCTTTATCCAGTTTATGAAAGTGTCACTTTAGAATGAAGCAGACTGGCATAAATAAGCATGATTCTAATACAAAAAAGAATACAATTAGCAATCATATCAATATGCTATGCATTATATATATCATGCATAGGTGCCTATGGCCCTTTATCTTTTAGCAGAACCATCCTAAATTACATTAATCCAAATGTCCCGTATGACTGCTGCTTCACAGTAACCATGACTCCAAAGAAGCAAGATAATAGGACTCGTTTCGCACATGGCTTTTCCCTACAATGGTATACATTAGTGCAAGGAAACAAATCCTGCATATATGGAATTACATTAGGATAACTGCAGATTGCAGAAGTATGTATTTTGCCATGTGGAGTGCTGCTGGACATTCAGTACCAGCATTATGGACACCGTTCTTCTCACATGATGTCGCACACTTTTCTTCCTACACCAGTTTATGCCTAGGTAAGAAAATAATATATAGCAAAGAGCACTGAGTGGAAATGGTGGTGGTGGAAAGTGCTGTCAGAGGGTTTTCAAGGCGAGAGATGTTCAGTGGTGGTTTACCATTGCCGCCTTCTGCATAGCAACCCCCATCATCCTTGGTGGTCTCCCATCCAAATACTAACCAGGGCTGACCCTGCTTAATTTCTGAGATCTGACAAATATGGCACTGCTATGGAAATTGGTGTATCTTTCTGTTTGTTTTACACTGTAGTGGTCCATCGGTCTGTTTTTTGTTTCTCTTCCTCAGTATTCCTTTTCTTAGTATTCTTCTGCAGCTATTTACAGATTATCATTGGGTACCATTACCAGGCATTCTCTTTTCCAGTGGTTCCTTCTACCATTTTAGTATTATGAAGATGGTCTTTTTGCTGTGAATTTTCTTTGTAAGATGAGACATCAGAGAAGCACTTTGTCAGATTTCCATAAGCGAATTCTTCTTCTTTACTTGCTGTTCCTACTCTCAAATTTATGAACCACATGAAAGGCTTCTAGAAATTCATTGAAGTCAATGTTGCCATCTTTATTAAAATCAATGCTTCGGGCTAAGCTGTCAATAGATTCATCATCTACATCAATTTTCAGGTGTAGGTTGAAGAGTTTCCATGTCTGGCGGAACTCATCAATAGAGATAAGACCTAGAACAGACAGAAAATTGTGTCCCTGGAAGAGGCATCATGGAAATACACAGGGAACCTTGGTAACTAAAGCCAGCTGTGAGGGAACTAGGAAAACAGAGAGAAACAACAAGCCTTTGGAATTTGGGATAAATAAAAGTCTGAGTCACCCAACTGCTCGAAAAACTGTCCCCAGGCCATGGCCAGAAAAACACCAGAGGGTCTTATGTGAACACCTCTAGGTGAAAAACAAATGAAATCATACCACTGTATTGATGAAGTCAGCCGCCCATTTCATGAGACCTGCAATGTGTAGATCTCATTCCCCTGCCCATCCTGAGGCACTGACATGGCCCACAATTCATCAGTTATATCAAGTGAAAAGGGAGACAATTCCATGCAATGGCCATTAGCCATGCTTATTTGCAGAGTCCTCTATGTGCTGACATGGCCTGCTGACATCATCAGTCAACATATGCCAATGCACTGAGGCCTCAGGGTAGATGCAACATGGTGTTTTGCATAGATTCCATCCCCGAACTCTCGGCTGTTACTATCACTGCAACATGAAGAAAGCTATTGTGCTCTTATACATCTAGAGAGCCACTTTGATGCCTGTTGTTAGGATTGTTGCATAAGTGTGCCCCAAAATATTCACATCTCCAGCTAAATATAAGCACAACTTAATGGGTATAGACTTAAATTTAAATCTATAAATGATACCCCTCTCATGTGGGGAGAAGGAGGGATTTTTTCACAGGGATAACAAATCCCATGGAGCTTCTTGTGACCAGTGTAGTTTTTAGTGTAGGCATTTAATACAAGGAAGATTTCCCCACCTCATAATCTAAACGGCATCTTTGTGGCCCAGCTGAGAAGAAGGAATCAGTGTATTTGGCTAGCCTGGGAAGGATCAACAAAGTTCCCTTGCTTTTAACTATCTCATCAACACTTGTTCAGCTCAAATAGACTGTAATACATACAAATAAATACAGATCAAATACACTGCTACAATTCCCCAAACTTCTTTCCACCCTTCACTCCTTCCTGTATTTTTACCGAGGGTCAGATGCACTACTTTGAGGAACTGGGACTTCACGCACCTGAGTGATCTTTGTCAATCATATTAAAGATGATCTCCAGATCAGCTTTGTATCTACACAGGGTTTCCACCAAAGACGGCTGAACCTGAAGAATATTATTTTAAAAATCACAGCACATCCCAAGCAAATATGAAGAGGCAATTTCACCAATCATGTCATTATGAAAAAGTACCTTATATCTATTCAACAAATAACTACGTAGGCAAATATTCCTTTGCCCAACCAAAAAGATCTACAGTCTACATTGCATTCACCTGAAGAGCAGCCCTATGAAGCAGAGCAGAAACTCATTTTACAAATAAGAGAACTGAGAAGACAATGAATCCATGCTTGAACAAGAATTTGAGCTGAGGTTCAAGTTCAATAGGAAAAGAACAGATAATTTTTGCAAGGCTTTTCTGCCTTGAGTGAAGGATTATTCAGCTTACCCTATCACATTCCCACTAGATCCTACTTCCCAAAACTCTAAAGAAATAAGCTGCTTTCAGGAACTCCAGTATCTTAATTGGAAAAGCTTTTTATGTGATAGAATATAAAGCATTAAAAAAGGCAAAGAAAGGATGAACATAAATCACTATGAGCTTTTCCTAAAAAGTTGTAAGCCATTTTGGAGAGAAAAATGGGGTATAAATGTCCTGCTAAATAAAAATTTAGTAGTCCTTATTTGACTACCGAATTAAACATCTTCTAAACAGATCATCAAGCTTTTTTCAGTTCAGCAAAGTGGTGAAAGTGGTTTTCTCAAAACAGGACAGCAAATGTCACATTAATAGGTGACAGTGTGAGAAAACAAGCAAAGGTTGAAATCTTTAATTAAAACTGCTGCGGTCATCTGGGTTTCTAACTTTAATGGGTTATATAAACTGCCCCATTTCATATCAGAGTTTCTTTCTTTCTTTCTTTCTTTCTTTCTTTCTTTCTTTCTTTCTTTCTTTCTTTCTTTCTTTCTTTCTTTCTTTCTTTCTTTCTTTCTTTCACGATCCCAGCTGTATAGTTTTTCTGGAAAATTTCCAGAGATTTTACCTGCTCTGGATTTTTACTGATTTTTTATTGTCGACTGAGTGAAATAATTTTTCTCCCTCAGAAACTTGTAAATTTCACAGTTCTGTTTGTATTATATTTATGTTCTGAAGTCAGCCTATTGTATGGATTCCTGTTGGCCTTATATCACCTAGGAAAGACAGCCCCTAATAGACCTGCCCTGGCTTTTGTTATTCAAGAGTCTTTCTGAGAGATAGATTAAATATCAGTTAACAAGGAAGGAAGATATAGTAAAGCAAGTACCATTTTAGTACAGGATTATATAGGGAGGCCCGTTGTGGAAATAAATACAATGGGCTTTATAAAGAGGCTCTGAGCAGGTGCCCTGGCCTTGGGCGCTCAGAGTCAATTTTCTGTGGCAACTTCACCAGGGTATGACACAGACTCTACTGTTTTCTCCAAGGGAACTGCCATCTGAAGAGTACTTGTAATTCTGCGTGATCTCCAGCCCTCACCTGGAGATTGGCAACAATGGTTTCCCAGGAGGAAATGAGTGGTTTGGAGGGTGGAGTCCATGGCATTGTACCTTTCCAAGGCCCCACCCCTCCTCAAACCCCACCCTTTTCAGGCTCCACCTCTCAAATCTCCAGAAATTTCCCAACCTGGAGTTGGCAACCCTATCTCCTTTCCAGCCAACCATCAATGTACTGTTTACCTGCCCCTCTGACTTCAGCTTTCCATCTCCTTCCCCCTCCCTGCAGCCTCTACCTAGGAAAACAACAGTCTTTCTTGGCAGTGGGGACCAAAGCATCTCTCATCATTCTCCTCCCCCCTTTCAATCTGCACAACAACCCCATGAGGTAGGTTAAGCTGAAAGTCTGTGAGTGGTCTGAAATCACCCAATCAGCTTCCACAGCAAAAACCTGGGTCTGGCAGACCCCGCCTGCTACGTCACACTGACTGTCATAGGGAGGCCACCTCAGCAGGGTATAATGAGACAAAGTCCATCATTTTCTCCAGGGGAACTGATCTCTGTCATACGGAAAGCAGTTGTAATTCTGAGTGATCTCCAGCCCTCACCTGGAGATTGGCAACAAAGGTTCTCCAAGAGGAACAGTACAATCTTTCTCTGCAGTGCGGACCAAAGCAGCTTACATCATTCTGTAAGGTAGCTTAGGCTGACAGTCTGTGACTGGTCTGAAATCACCCAGTCAGCTTCTACAGCAAGAACCTGGGTCTGGCAGACCCTGCTCTGAAGTGCTAACTGCTATGCCACACTGGCTGTCCTAGCTGAGAGCCAGTTTGATGTTCTGGTTAAGAGTGTGGACTCTAATCTGGGAGAACCAGGTTTGATTCCCCACTCCTCCACATGCAGCTGCTGGTGTGACCTTGGGTCAGTCATAAGTTCTTTCAGAGCTGTTCTCTCAAGGGCAGTTCTCAAGAGAGCTCTCTCAGCCCCACCTACCTTACAGGGTGTCTGTTGTTGGGAGGGGAAGGGAAAGGGATTGTAAGCCACTCTGAAACTCGTTAGAGTAGTGAAGAGCCAGGGTATAAATCTAATCTCTTCTTCTACTAAATATTTAAATATTTTAAAAAATAGAGGGGATGCTGAAGGTGAACAGGAGCAAGCAGCCAGGCCTAGCTGTCATGCCAGTCAGGTGCCATCAAGTCACCCAGAGGGCGCTGCCAGGCCTCAGGTAGCCAACCTCCAGGTGGAGCCTGAAGATCACCTGGTATCACAACTGAACTCCAGACAACAGATCTCTCTCCCCCTGGAGAAAATAACTGCTTTGGAGGATGGACTCTATGGCATTCTATTCATCTGAGGCCTCTCCCCTCTCCAAACTCTGCCTTCTATAGACCCTACCACAAAATCTCCAGGAATCTCCAGACTGCTGAGATCATTTCCCATGGAGAAAATTGATGTTTTAGAGGCTGACCTCTATGGCATTGTAACCCACTGAGGTCCCTGTCCTACCCAGGCTCCACCCCCAAATCTCCAGAAGTTTCCCAACCTGGAGCTGGCAAACCTTCCCCCACATCCCCTGTTGGTGGCAAGGGGGGACCTGGCAACCCTAACAGGATATCAAAGGTTAGAGTACTTTCAATGTGCAAATTATCCAGTGGAAAAAGCCCAAGTGTGCTAATTTGTCATCACTGTGTATACCAATTGCAGGGGAGGGTAAAAGGTTAAAGGTAAAGGTTTCCCTTGCTCAAAAGCCTTTTCCAAGCCAAAGAGCCAGTGCTGTCTGAAGACATTTCTGGGGTCATGTGGCTGGCATGATTAAATGCCGAGGCACACGGAACACTGTTACCTTACCACCAAAGTGGTACCTATTTATTCACTTGCAATTTCTTGCTTTCGAACTGCTAGGCTGGCAGGAGCTGGGTCCAGAGACAGGAACTCACTCCATCACATGGCACTAGGGTCTCGAACTGCTGAGCTACAGACCTTACAGTCTGCAACTCAGCATCTTAACCTCTAAGCCACCATGGCCTCTAGTTGGGGGAAGGTAATATTTATTTGTATTTTATGTGCTTTAGTACATAAAACACTTTAAATACAATTCAGTAACATTAGAATTAAGCACGGAATTTTGAAAGTCACCCGGGACCAACTGAACTTTACGATATCTTACCTCTTTGATAGGTAGTTCAATTTCTAAAGCATCAAAAGATGAAAGGTATTCCACATTTCCGTCTTTGGCCATCTGGACCAGCCGAGAACGCAGAGTTCTCCAGGGGAGATCAAGATGTAGCACAGACTCCATGGCTGAAGCCCACTGACTGGGAGAAATCTTCCCTGTCAAGAATGAAGAGCATTTAATGCCTAAAAAGTTAAAGATGCTTAAAGGATAACTACCTAGCAGACAATGGAATTTATTTTTATGAGCTACTGAACAGAAATATCACTGCAAGAAGAGCCCTGGAGTTACAGTGTTCTGCCCACTGAAATAACTGACTGGCAGAATGACTTTGCTTTTTAAAACAATTCCACAAAATAGAAGGCACAGCCAAAAGTTATGTCTTATCCACAGGAAATGCAAGTATAGGCACTGCAACATGATTATCTCTGTCCTACGTCTCTAGGCAAAAATGATTTGTACCCGAAGCAACGGCACACTTTAGGATATTGATGGGAGACTGCTAGGGGAAGCTTTCCTACCATTATCTTAATGTTCTGCATCAGCTCTACATAAAATACTAGTTGGAAATTTGTTCGCTGCCAAAATATAACCATGCTGAAAACATGAAATGAAATGAAAATTAAATTAACAAACCTTCCCAATCCAGCTATTCATGAAATTGGCGATGGGTAACACTTTGAGGCTCAAATTAGAAAGAATCTGGCAGATTATGAGTAACATCATAGGACTTGATTTTTTCTTCCCCTCCTAGGAGCTTTAAAATCAGTAGAATTTCCCAAGGCCTCCCCAAGTCCCCTGATCTTTTTTCTAGCAGCCAAGGCTATGGCGCCAACAGAGGAGAGGGGGGAGAGCTTCTTATCCATTCTCCCTCTCCTTGGCACCTGTCCTTCAGCAGCAAGGGAGCCTGGGAGAGGTAATTCCATTTCCCTTGGGTGCCTATTGTAGATATACCATAACAGAATTCAGGTGCCAGGAAGGGGGAGGAGGAGATTGGGGAGAAGAAGACAGAAACCTCCTTTCCACAGTCCCTTCCTTTCTGCCATGGCTGCGACATCTGCCCCAGGAGAGTTCGAATTACTGAGAGAGGGGAAAAGATGTTTAAAGAGATTGCAGTCCCTTTAAATGCCTTCGCCAAGCCACAACTCCATGAGTGAACTCCAAAGATGTTTAAAGGGCTGTATAAGAATCAAGAAGCAACAGTTAGAACCGGATATGGAACAACTGATTGGTTTAGCATAGGAAAAGGAGTACGACAAGGATGTATATTGTCACCTTGCTTATTTAATTTATATGCAGAGTACATCATGCGAAATGCTGGCCTGGATGAATCACAAGCTGGAGTTAAGATTGCTGGGGAAAAGATCAATAACCTCAGATATGCAGACAATACCACTCTGATGGCAGAAAGTGAGGAGGATTAAAGAGCCTCTTCCTCAGGATGAAGGAGGAGAGCGCAAAAATGGCCTTGAAGCTCAACATCAAAAAAACTAAGATCATGGCATCCGGCTTCATCACTCCCTGACAAATAGAAGGGGAAGTCATAGAAGTAGTGACAGACTTCACGTTCCTGGGATCCCAGATCATTGCAGATGATGACTGCAGCCATGAAATTAAAAGACGCTTGCTCCTTGGGAGGAAAGCTATGGCAAACCTAAACAGCATGATAAAAAGCAGAGACATCAAGTCCGCACAGTCAAAGCAATGGTATTCCCAGTAGTAATGTATGGCTGCGAGAGTTGGACTATAAGGAAGGCCAAGCGCCAAAGAATAGATTCTTTTGAACTATGGTGCTGGAGAAGACTCTTGAGAGTCCCTTGGAGATCAAATCATTCAATCCTAAAAGAAATCAACCCTGACTGTTCCCTGGAAGGCCAGATCCTGAAGTTGAAGCTCAAATACTTTGGCCACCAAATGAGAAGGGAGCACTCACTGGAGAAGACCCTGATGCTGGGAAAGATTGAAGGTCAAAGAAGAAGGGGACGGCAAAGGATGAGATGGTTAGACAGTGTCATCGATGCAACAAACATGAAATTGAGCAAACTTCAGAGGACAGTGGAAAACAGGAGGGCCTGGCGTGATCTGGTCCATGTAGTTGCGAAGAGTCGAACTCGACTGTGCGACTGAACAACAACATATTTGTTATTCTCTGCACCATCCTAAGCAGAACTGTATAAATCTATTGAAGTCAACGGGCTTACAAGGATGAACTCTGCATTTATGGGATGGCACTGGCTGTTTCCTACTCACTCAAATTGGAGAAATCTATTTGGAACTTTGTGATCTGCTTGGGTTTTGCCATCCTGAATAATTTAGTGTAATCTGCATTCTCATTACTCACAGTGGAACATTGGTCAATGTTAACCAGAACTGGTCCCTGTACAGAATCTTTGGAACCGCACTGCTAAAATCCTTCCATTGCTGAAACCATCTATTTGCATATAACCCTCTGCTTCCTGCTCTCTGAGCTGATTCACCAAAGGAGTCACCACTTAGCCATTCACATTACAATGATATAGAGCAACCTAAGAGAAGCTTCTATCCAGTATTATTACCTGTATCATTTGGGTCATGCAGTCTAAAAGCTGCAATGAGTTCCGATTTGTGCGTGTAAAGTTTCTCTCGCAAGCTCTTTAAGGCAGATAGCTCCACTGTACTCACCCTACAAAGGAAGTGATTGCAACTGACAGTTAACAGTCAAAAATCTACTTAACATTTCATTGCACAACTAACATTTCTCCTTAAACTGCCCTGCTCTGAAACATTCACCTTCCGGTTGGGCACAAAAATAAATAAATAAATAGAAAGACCTTGCCCTGCTGAACAAATAGATCCACAGTACAAGAGTTAGTTAGAAATATAAAAAAATAAAACTATTTTTAAAAAAAGAATGACAAAAAGAATAGAGGGTTGAATTAATAGAATAATTTTAGCTTTCTGACTTCAGAAACACCATGTTGTATTCCAACTGAGGCCTGATTTAAAGATGATGCTACTAGGCAAATAAAACTTACTTGTGTGATCTTACAGGCACCCAGCATCTCATTTAAACTGTACTGCTACATGTGTGGCATTAACACACCCATGCATTGTCTACCTGGGCTGTGGATCTCTTGCATGTAAAGCAGCATGTGAAAAAGCTGAGTAGCCCAGTTTAAGTCAGATGCCGGCTAAATGTAAGGGTATGTGAGATCTTCTTACCCATCAGCATAATGGCCTGTCTTGATATTGTTTCTACACATTCCCTTTGCAGCATACATACCATGCATATGCATTTAAAAAAGTGAAAAGAAACAACACAAATCTTGTTTCCCCACAGGTACACGGAACTATGAGTTCTGACTGAAAAAGACACACTATTCATTCTTATCCCTAACAAGGGAGAGAGCTATATTATTGTTGTTAACTAATCGATCTGGTAGTAAGGAGATAGATAGCATTTCAATCACTTTCCATTTCTTCAAGCACTAAGAAGTCCAGGGGCAGAGACAGAGGATTTAATTTCTTTGGATGAGAGACCATGTAAGAGTCATGATATCCTTGTAAAAGGAAGGGCAGTGGACACAGGTGACTTGGGTTCAAAGTCTACCTACTCAACTATCTACTCAGCAACTGAAACAAAGTGTATACAGAGCTCCTCTTCCCTGACAAAAGTGAACAGTACTGACCTTCATGGCCACACATTGTGATAACATTCTTTTTATTTTTCATTTATGTGCAGGAAAATGCTCATTCACTCCAGTTCAACAAATGGCATGTGTGAGTTACAATGTAATCCAGTGATTTCAGTGGGCTGAGACTGGAGTAACTGTGATTATACTATCATCAATACCATACAATAGTCAAACATCATGAGATTACTAAGGCTGTGGTCACACACACTAAAGAATCCACTTTCAATCCACTTTCAGTGCATTTTACTGTGTGAACTGGCAAAATCCAGTTGGAAAGTGCACTGACAGTGGATTGAAAGTGGATTATTTAGTGTGTGTGTGTGACTGCACCTGAAGTATTAAACCCAGGGAAAATATGTTTTTATTTGCTTATATATAACATGAATACAGATTTACAGATACAAACATGCAAATTTATAATTGGCCAAGGATACGTTACACACGCCAATCATATATCAGAGTCGTGAAATAAGCAACAACAAAAAAACAAATGGTCAATGCAAAAGATACTCCTTGTCTGGGCAACTTCTTGGTCTAGGACTACTCTTGCCTTGTTGTATCTGCTTACTTAACAGCAGAGCACTTGGGAGCAAGCAGACCCCTATAAAACAAGTAGCACAGCCATTTATCCTTCGTCAACTTCCCAGTGGCTCAATTCAGTGATCACACAAATTCACAGTTCAGTTAAACTCATTACAGCTAATGTGCTCATCCAAATGCAGGATCTCAAACCATGGTCAGAAGCTGGTTTATTCACCAGTTAGTTTTAACTAGATTTTCCAGTGATATATGAATGAACACAAAAATCTTGGCTTAATCCTAGCTCACTACAAGCTAGGTCCCTGCAGAGTAGGCAGGTGAAAGAGTATTGTAAGGACCCCACCCCCTCCTCCAGCCAAGACCCCTTGGACAGTGGGATCCCCCTCTTATTTTGGACTTGGTTGTTTTAATAGGCACCCCCTTTTAGTGCCTAAGTGCCAGTGGATCTGGAATTTAGGGAGCCTCATAGAGGCACCTGGGTACAGCTACGAAGGCCCAGGAAACTGGTAGGGTGTTCTGGCATCACAAACTGGTTAAGTGCAATCTCCCCCAGCTCAGTGTTCTCAATGACAATAAGAATTCATTTCATTCTCAATAACAAAAGACTTTTCAACACTGGAAGATCCTGGATTATCCCAGAGGTGTCTGCCCAGCCCACTGAAGCTATTATTTCATTAACCAACGACTGGTTCAACTTATGTTTCATTCTGTTTCAGGAGCTATCTTGACTCACCCAAACTTTTGTGTCAATGCATGTCTAGCTCACTTCACCCTTATTGAAGTATGTTGATCATGTTGCCTCACCTAGGCCCTTTGTGCCCATGCAGATTTGGCTCATAATAATCAAGGTATTTTCCCCACTTTTCCCTGCCAAGGTTTCACAGTGGTTAACTTTAAGCCAGCCAGTGAGAATTTTTTTTTATCTCGGACCAATTATGTTCCTAATAAAGTGGGTTCCCATGTCCATCTATGGGACTCTTCCCCATAAAAAGACCATCCCAGGTCAGTGAAAAGTGTGCCAGGTTTCCCATTACCTGAATACCCCTGTTGCAGGCTTTTTCTCCTTGCTTAGCCGGCCCCTTGCTCTGCTCTTTGAATCTCAGCTGTGTTTGCCCTTGGACTGTTCAGACCTCAAGCCCAGGATTTCAAGTCATATGTCCCTTCCCTAAAACTTCCCAATTTCTTCCCTCTTACCTTTTAAGGTAAACTTAAAACTTACCAGTTTCCTACCTCTTACTTTTATAAATGCCCTCTTGTTGATGTGTGATTGCTTAGGCAATTAGTTCTCAGGTGCCCAGTGTAGATTCTTTACATTTTACTTCTTTTACTTTATTTTGTATGCAATGAAGCTTTGTTTGTGTTCACAATCACTCTCCTTCATAATTTTATTGTGGGTTACCCCTACTGAGATCCATGGTGGTATACATAGAACCAGAAGGTCCTGTGTTATTCCTTCTGGAAGCCTTTGTAAAGCTAATTTCCCCTTCTTTGGGTCCAGTTTGGGTTACAGTTTAATGGTGGAGAATGCTTGAACAGGTCACATGTCTTTGGGTCTTGTGTGTCTGGCCAACACGTGTCTTGAAAGTACATGTATGTAAGAAAAAACACTTGGAGTGATACCTAGCGTAGCAAATCCCAAGGTATTAGTGGTGCGCTGTGTCTGTGAGAAAATGTTTGAATTTGCTGTTTGGAGGCAGTTTGGAGTGGTTTCTTTCCCATCTTTTCTCTCTATGAAGCTGAAAGAGGTCTAACCACTCCTAGCAGGTCATTTTTGGTGAACCTTGTTGGAACACAAGGAGATTAAGTGCATTCTTCCTCCTGCTCCCATTTCTCTCTCTTTCTGGGTTCTATAAAAAGTGAATGGTGTTGTAAGGGCTGTGGCCCTAGAGCTTATCAGAATTGGCATAGGCAGCTGCTGTCATTTTAGGTTACAGGAGAGAAGTTCCAAGTGCCTTTAGTTTGCTTACCCTATGGTGGCACCCCCTTAAGAAGCAGAATTCTGGGCATCTGCCATGGTGTCAGGGTTGTTGCAAGTTTCCAAGTTTTCCTGGATTGTGGAATAATGCCCTCCTTTCCAAAAAAAACTGTTCTTAATTGTTATTTGGACAAGGCTAGTTCAGTTTAGTTCCTTCTCCCTCTACCCTGGTGCTTTGGCCATCCCCACCAAAGTAACCCTGTAAGTTCCTGTCTGTCTTCCTCCTTGAGTGTGTAGTACCAAGGCAAATTTTCTTTGGGCACCAAGGAAGTGCACCTCTCCCTGTCCCTGAGCATCCCTGTTTGGGTTCACAATGAGAGAAACCTGGTTTGGTGCACTGATCCATTAAGGGCCTGGGGGTTGAATACCGGTGTATTAGACAAGGGGCTCCCTGATCAAGAGTTTGTTTCCCCCTCTTCTGCTCAAACCTTTTAGTTGTTGCAGTTTAGTGTCTGCCCACTGAGCCATAGATCCTCACAGGGTCCCTATTCAGGTTTTAGAACACTTGAACTCCCCAGTACCCCATGGACTGAATTCCTTGTGACTGGATGCTTCTCAAGTTACTTGAGCAGAGCAGTAACTAAGTCCTTCCCCTCACAAGCCAGCCTTCTAAAAACTTCTAAAACCTATCTAAGCCAACCTTCTAAAACCTTCTAAAACCTATCCTTGAGTAGGTTTTAGAACACCAAGTACAAACCTCTAGTTGTGTTCAAGTAAGGCCCTAGCCTAGAGAAGCTACAGAAATAGCTCATTAAGAGGGGCCAGAACCCTGGGAACTTGACTCCTTTAAAGGGTCAAATCCCTTGCAAACTCTTAGAGATGTCTTTCAAAACTTCTGTGAGACTTCCAAGCCATACAGCTCTAAAAAAGATACCTATGCTGCATGGGGCTTGTGAGTTACATTAAATGATTGCATGACTTTTGCCAACTGCACACAGGAATTATATAAGGAGACTGCTACAGTATTAGAAAATAATGTAAGGAAGCAGATCGGAGCAGAGAAATTTGACCTTGTAATTGACAAAGGCTCTCTCTCCCCAACTCCCTTAATCAAGTAAAGGAAGAACTTGAAGGGGAAAGAGCAGAGACACAAGCAGCAAAAAGACAGGCAGCCTCTTTAGAAGCCCAGTTAGATCAGGCAAGGCAACCTGCCCAATTCCTAGCCTCTCAAGTAAAAAACCCAGCAGGCAGCAATAGGTCACCAGTCTTGCCATACTGAGAGCCATTCCCTAAAACAGCAGCTTGGGCTGCACCACACCCTCATAGCATCTGTGCACCCTGAGATGCTCCTGCAGCTCTCAGAAAACCCCTTCCGACACAATCCCCCTGAAGATGCCATCCCTAAAAGCGCCTATAACCCTGAATGGAATAGAGAGAATCCTGTAGCCCCTGTTAGAACCAAAACAATAGAGAAGCAAACAGGCCACAGACAAGTAGAAAGATAAGAAATCAAGGAAACTATTAGGTGGTCAAGCCACAGAAGCCAAGGCAATAGCCAAACAATTGGGTTCTCTTAACTGGGATACTTGGGTTGCTTGGCTAACTTCTGTGTCTCATCTCTGTCCTTCTGCCAATAGATCTGACCTCACTCACCTGGCTAGGATGTGTGCCTCTGTGGTTGATGCTCTTGCCATTGACATGGGCTGCACCTCCAGAGACCTTACTGATCTTGAAATGTATCCCTGAATACAAGAAATAATCCCTCTCCTTTGGCCAGGTCAGGATGTTGAAATGCTTTTTGTAATGGAGAGATAGGCTCTAGGAGAAAACCCTGAATCTTATGTAGCTAGGGAAAAGTTGCTGGCCATTTTAGCATGGCAAGTAGTTAGTTACAGTGGAACTATTGATTTTGATGACAATGACTTTGATACCTCTCTACTCTGTATTTAATACCCAAACTAGAATGGCTATTGGTCCCATGGATCCCAGTACCCACCCTTGGCTAGAAATTAGGGTTGCCAGTCCCCAGTTAGGGGCAGGATATCCCCTGGCTTGGAATCCCTCCACTCACTTCAGGGGGGGATAGCTGCTGAGTGCTCCATTATAGCCTGTGGAGACCGATCCCCATAGGATACAATGGAGAATCAATCCATGAATTTCTGGAGCTCTGGGGGGGGGCTGGTTTTTTTTAGTTAGAGGCACCAAATTTTCAACATAGCTGCTGGTGCCTCCCCTCAAACCCCCCCCCCATTTCAAAAAGATTGGACAAGGGGGTCCAATTCTATGAACCCCAAAAGAAGATGCCCCCATCCTCCATTATTTCCAATGGAGAGAAAATGTTTAAAAGGAACGCGGTGTCTTTAAATGTGACAGCAGCTCACCCAGAACTCACTTTGGAGTTCCCTCGCCGAGAGCCTACCTTCCCTCTCCCGGAGCCTCTTGGTAAGTCCCCCACCCACTTGTTGGCCTCACCTGGCAACCCTACTAGAAATATCAGAAAGATTCCCTTAAGTCTCAGGTTTTTTTAGGAAAACAGGAGCCTTTCAAACCCTCACTAAAGCTCCTGGAAAATCCCAGAGCCCATCTACAGTAACATATACAAACGATGGACCCTACTCCCAGTATAGGAACAAAAGCAGTCCTAAAAGCTGGAGCAATCGCAAACTGCAATGTCTCTGTCACTTCTGCTACCTGATGGGTGTCTTCTAAAGATGAGGGAGAGAGCTTTCCAGTCACTACCTCCAGGGGGCATGACTACAAAGCACTCAGCTTAGCAAATGTTGGTTCCCCAGCAACTGCAACTGTACTCTGCAACACAGTGGATAGTTTCCTGGAAACACAGTGCTGTACATGGGGGGACAACATTTTTCAGTGTGAAACTGCACTATAGGGACACCTTTTTCCTTCTGCTGTTTACATTTCTATTTTTGTATTGTAAGCCACTTTGGGTCCCTGTTGGGGAGAAAAGCAGCATATAAATGCTTAAATAAATAAAATATAGCATTGCTGTAATGGAGATGTGTTCACAGTGTCATCATTTCTTACATATGACTGTCATACTGGAATGCTGACTAGAAGAGGCAGCATCCCCCAGCTGACTGTCTCTTCAGGCTCCAACAGCAGAGCATCCCCAGAAACTCTCAAGATTGCCTTCCATCTTGAGACTTCCTAACAGGAGAGCTACATCTGCCTTCTCCATTGGCCCCACAGCACCTACTGAGGCCTGTTCCTCAAGCCATGCAGGTCTTTTATACAGACAGATTCTCATTTGAAGTGGGAGATGGCCATTTTGCCCATGATGGCACCACATCATGCTTGCTGGGCCACGCTTACTTCTGTCAGGCTGATCATACCATGGAGCCACCTCCCAGTTCCATCAGCCTCCCTTCCTCAGTTTGTGCAATAAAAATTGCACTCAGGACAGCTTTATAACAAAACATCTTTTAACTAATGTACTTGCCTTCTTTACCTTACCTCTGCCGAATAGTCTTTTTGCGAGTACCTTTGCTCACTTGATATTGAACAAAACGGGGGATCAGATCTGGATTCAGTTTGATGTAAGCCCCACGATTACTTCCTTCTTCATAGTAGTTGGAGGCAGAAAAAATAGTGATAACCTGATTTTAACAGGAAACAAAAATTCAAGTAACAAACATTTCACATTGGATCCAGCAGGCTGAGTTGTAAAACTGTCCAAGCTAAATACAGAAGCCTAGCAAAGACTGCAGCCTTGAATGCTACAGCAAACCTTGTTATGCCTCTGAGGACCTTTCTTGTATCTTCAAATAACTTGTAAGGAACTAAGTAGGACAGAGAGGTGAAGACAGGGCATGCAAACAAAAGAGGGAGCCATCCGAATGTTTGCCACACATGCTGTTTCTCATTGTGTGGAAAAGAAAGAAGAAGAAAAGAGAAAAGAAGGTATGGGGATTGACAGCTAAAACTGTGGCCTAGCTCTTTTGGAAAGTGGAGGACTGAAAAAGCTAGTTGCAAACACAATGGTCACTGTAATCAGCCTTCCCCCCTTCTCCTAGCACTCTTCCCCACTGCAATTGCATGCATAGGACTGTCTTCCCCCATCACAGAATCAGTTTTTCATTGAGGAAGAGAGGATAAATGATAATAGAGCAATAAAACCCTCTCTTCCAAAATGAGGCAATCGCTGATATTTCTGCACTTCCTCTAAGGAATTGGGTACCGCATACATGATTCTCCACTGCCCCCGCCCTTTATCTTCACAACAATAACCCTGTGAAGTGAGTTAGGTTGAGAAACATTCATAACTGAGTGGGGTTTCCATAGTCATACTCCAATATACTGACCACCATATACCAAACCAGCTGCCATATGCTGAATCAGATCATTGCTCCATTTAATTTAGTATTGTCTAGTTTGACAGGCAGCAACTATTCAGGATCTCAGCCATAAACAAGTTGCTTCCCAACAGTCTTTAACTAGAATGCCAGGGATTAATTTGGGACCTTGCATATGAGCTATCACATATGAGTAGGGATTGCCCATAAGGCATCTGATGCATGCTCCTATGCCACTCCAGAATATTTCTTTTTTCACATTGCAAAAGCCATTGTGAAATTTATATTGTAAACTTGTGGTTTACCTTTCCATTATGGCTGATCTCATAGCCTTCCTGTTTGCATTCATGTGACCTGATGAGCATCTTCAAATTATATTGTTTGAGCCACCTGGCAGTAACATCTGGTCCAAAGTAGCAACCTCCTCCTCGATATTTGTTTGGTGTGCAGCCATTTTGGTGTTTAGGATCACTCCAGAGAATATCTATCACCTTTCAATAGCAAATGAGTGCTAGTGACTATCCACTATTTGTATAACAGAAACACACAACTAGAATTTGAAAGGAATACTGAACACCACCTAAAAAAGTCAGTCTTACTTGAAGTCAAAATTACCTATGGCCCCGGTCACACAGAGAATTTGCTGCGCGGAAGGCACGAATATCAGGTGGATTTTTAGGACGCGATCACACCACAACATCTGGGAAGCATAGCGCTCCCGTGGCCAACCCATGGTGTCCCGCTGAAGATGCAGAGTTAAAAAGTACCGTGGAAAGTGCACTAGTATCTGGAAAACGCAGGGCAAAGGCTGGCGTCTAATCGCGGGAGTGCTAGTATCCTGTGGCATCCAGCACACGTCCACGTCCCGCCACAAACTGAATGTTTTTGTAAGTCTCCATAGGATGCACACAAACTTCGAACTGCACATATGCACAAACGCGACCTGTTGTACCAACTCGCCATGAAGCGATCCTTCATTCCTCAATCATGCACATGCGACAACTCCGTTGGAAAAAAAACAATTGCCCATCTGATCCGGAAGCAGTGGCTTGCGATCACCACTCCTGTTATCATGCCACGGCGCTTCTTTGCCATGCTTCAGCATCGCCGTGTGATCGGCAGCTAACAGCCTAAGCGTGGAGACTCGGGGGACCATGTGATCGGGCTACCACACTTTATTTTGCTCCAGGGCAAACAGCCACGCCTCCCTCCTGCGTTATCTGGCCTGTGTGACCACAGTCTATGTTGTATTGTGTTGTGATAGTGAAGCATCTGATATAGATCAGCTGAGTGGGTATGATGGTACAGAATGCTTGCTCAGAGAGCAAAGCTTTCAGAATGTTTGCAGTCCAGCTTCTCTGAGAGACACATAAGTTATATGTTTGGCTAGGATTTTAAGAACTTTGCATGGTTCCTAGGGACCTAGTTTTAGGGAACAGGCTGAGGTCTTGGAAGAGGTTCTGGGGAAAATAGAATTATGAGTCAGGAAGCCCAAAGGCAGAATAGCTGAAGAATAAAATGCAAAGTAGGCAATGGACTGAACAGGAACTGGAGAGAACAGTAAAGGAGGATTGAGGAAAGGAGAAGGCATAGTGGCTTAAACTAACTGGCTTCTTTAAAGGTTTGCAGAATAATTAACTAATATTTTTGAATTACTGTATCAATTCTTTTACTTTGAAATTTTCTTTTTACAAAATGGTACCTCAGATTTTAATATCCTGCTGACTCCTGCCTCTAAGAACACCCCTCCCCCCCAAAAAAAAATTGGGTTCAGCGTACCTGCTTCCACTCCTTAGTTGTCAGCTCTGGAGATGTGCATGTTGTAGTAACACTGGACTCCTGCTCCTCCACAGAACTGGTTCTGTCAGCAAGATTGACAAGCTGTTTGGCATCAGCTACAACTGTAGAGTTTTGTTTTCTCTCACTCGATGCTGATGAAGACTTTGAGATGCCCTGCTTAGAAAGGCATTTCTTGACTTCTTTGAGGGTGGAACACTCTTCTATCAAAGTAGGTTCCTGCCGTTTATGATTTGTCTCTGTTTTTGACTTCAGAGGTTTCAGCAGAGTTTTAAGCTACAAAAACAGTATTTATGATCACCATAATCAGAACACATGAATTGGTGTAGACTGACATATCCATAAAATGGAATTCAGCTGCATAGAATGCCCTGCAGTTGTCTCTGAATGTTGCACTATAGCAACCATTCTACCAAGTCTATAGAAACAGCAATGGAATTTTGCACAAAAACTGATCAGACGATCCTGTATAATCTTAAATGTTTAGGGTACAATCCAAAGCAAGTTATGTATGCTTAAGTCTCACAAAATGTAGAAAACCCAATTAAGTTTTTAACACGTTATCCTTTGTGAGTTGTGCTTGTTTCTTTAAAACTACAAAATGCCACAACAATTTTTTATTTCATATATAATGCATGGGCTTACTCATTTCAACAGGACGGTGAGAAGAACTGACACTGCAGAATAAAACAGTTATCAAAAGTGCCTTATGAATATGGTCTCTTACCTTGTTTCTCTGAAACGCGTTCAGGAAATTCAAATCAGTGGTGTCTGAGATCCCACCGTGTAAGATAAGAACTTTACTGTCAACTATAGTTGCAAGTGGAAGCCAGCTGTACACGTCTTGCAGAACACGCAAAATCTTCTTGCCATAGGACTGTTAAATGAAAAATGTTATTAGATGCCATTCCTGAAAACACCTGAAGGTGATAACTTTGCTATGTATGACCCGCTAGATATAGACTTCACTAGTTAACTGCTCTGAGAAGCCACCAATAAGTACAACAGAAAAGAATTCAGGGATTCTTGAAGTCACATTTGTATCATTTTTTAACACAGAAAGGAAGTTTCACAGAAGAAAGTATCACTATATAACAGCAAAGTAAAACCAGCTAAAGAAATGTGAATGATGTGTGTAAGCCCCCCTGAGCCGCCCTTGGCTGGGAAGGCAGGGTAAAAATTTCATTGATGATGATGATGATGATAAACCACACAGTTCTGTGCAGTCACACTAAATTAAGGCAAATCCACTTATGGTTGGGATGATGGCAGCTTCGCACAAATGACAGATACACAGATACAAAATGCTATGTCAACATGTACATATAATTTAGTGCCTATTCCTTAGGACAATAGCAGTGCAATACTATGTAGAGTTACTCCAGTCTAAGAGCCTAGCCTGGAATCACTTTGCATGGGATTGTACTGTAAAAGACTAGGCACTGCTTCTGTGTATTTTAAAGGGGCCAAAATATCCCCTCTACTCTCCTGAAGTGCAAGGAATATATGGTGTCAAGTCGACATCTTTTGGAATTCAAACATGAAAATGATAAGAATATGATCAAAAGCAAACTATTTCTAGGATTTTGTATTGTTATTAGTTGAATGAATCATCCAGCATGCATCACTTCCCTCTTGTACTGCCTACCCTATATCTCAGTGAATGGATATTCATTAGAGGAGTCTCTTTTAGGTGAGGCCAGCATTGGGTGAGGTATTCACCTTTCTGGAACACCTCTTAGAAACATAAGGTCAACAAATGGGAAGAGTAATCCTGCTGCAGATAAATGCCTCCTGGCTGTGTTACATGGAATATATTCAATATGAATAATTTGTACAGCACCATATAGGAACAGAGCTGGGGGGTGTGGCTCATGAGACTCAGTGGGAGGGACTATCATTGAAAGAAACCAGAGACTGCAGCTTATGGATTTGTGTCCAGTTTTGGGCACCACATTTTAGGAAGGATGTTGACAAGCTCGAGCATGTCCAGAACATGGCAACCAGGATGGTGAAAGGGTTTGAATCCAAGTCGTATGAGGAAAGGCTGAAAGAGTTGGGGATGTTTAGCCTGGGAAAGAGAAGACTTAGAGGGGACATGATTGCAGTCTTCAAGTATTTGAAGGGCTATCATGTAAAAGATGGAGCAGATGTATTCTCTCTTGCTCCAGATTGCAAGACTAGATCTAATGGATGGAAATTACGAGGGAGTCAATACCGGCTAGATATCAGGAGAAACTTCCTAACTGTAAGAGTGGTTGAGCAGTGGAACAGTCTGCCTCAGGTGATGGTGGATGCTCCTTCCCTGGACATTTTCAAACGGAGGCTGGATGACCATCTTTCGGGTATGTTGTAGGTATGTAGGGCTATCTTTTGGCTATGCTCCTGCAGAGTGCAGGGGGTTGGACTAGATGACCTGCAAAGTCCCTTCCAACTCTAACATTCTATGATTCTGTGGAGCAATTGCTTATGTTATCCCACATTATTCAACTACTTAGGCATTTTAAAAAGCAAATGAAAATAGCTACAGACAGACATGTTTTTAGAGTGGAGTGGAAGGGGGAAAAACAGCCCTGGAAAGGGGTCCCACCTCTGCCTCCTCAAAGAAGAGAGGGAGAAAGAGCCTGCCCAGCACTCAACTGTGCACTTCTTTCCCTGTATGGGGCTTGGCCAGGCTGTATGCCCCCTGCACACCCCTCCTCCCAATTGTTGGTTGCCAATCTTCAGGTGGGGGCTTGGAAATCTCCAGGAATTACAACTTATCTCCAAGCTAGAGAGATCAGTTCCCCTGAAGAAAATGGCCCCTTTGGGGGGTGGACTCTATGGCATTATATCCTGCTGAAGTCCCTCCCCTTCCCAAACCTACATTCTCCAGGCTCTATCCCCAAATGTCCAGGAGTTTCCCAACCTGGAGTTGGCAGTCCTATCCTTGCCACACTCAGTAAGAGCTGCTAGCTTGTGGCAGCTCTCATCTAGCTTGCAGAGGACGAGAGCCACCCCCTTGCTTGGGTTCAGGGTACCCTGGGGAGGGGATGAGCAGGCTATTTGCCTATGCAGTCCTTTCCTGGTGTCCTTAATGGCCAGTCTGCTCACACTCTGCCAGATACATTTCAGTTTCATGTCTGACCACTCACATTACAAAGGTGTATGCCAGTGATCAGATTTTGGCCCCTTCCGTGCATGCCACTTCAGAATGTAAGCAGGGTGAAACCACCGCTGGAGTGAGCCTCAGTGCCTGGGGTTCTAGGACCTGGAACTATTCAACAGCTAGATTCCAGCCCAGTAGCACCTTAGAAACCAACAAGATTTTTCAGGGTATGAGTTTCTGAGAGTCAAAGCTCTCTTTGTCAGATACAGAAATTATTCAAGTAATCATTCTCCAAAAAAAGGACAAGGAAATGAAAAAAAAAACCTTACCCGATACTTGTTCATAACTTCTTTTGTGAAACCATATCTGAAACGAGTGAGAATAAAAAGGCTATGAACCCATAAGCAAGTAGCTGGATCTTTCCCATGGTCAACTATGAAGTAGCCTGAAACTTGGAACTCCCTGCTATATGTTGCTGACAAGTCCTGGATCTCACTCCTTACATATATGGAAGGGCAGTCACTGATATATTGACAACAGTAATCCCAAAAGGACAGAAATATAGCTCCATGCCAGGGGGTGGGGTAGGAATTCTGTTCTGTTTTTCTCCTCATCACAAACACATATATTCAGACTGTCCCAAGTTTAGCTGACATAATTCCATTACCCATCCCAACTCTGGTGCATTTAATGTGGAAGTAGTTTGTTGTTGTTGTTGTTCAGTCGCACAGTCAAGTCTGACTCTTCGCGACTCCATGGACCAGATTATGCCAGGCCCTCCTGTCTTTCGCTGTCTGCTGAAGTTTGCTCAATTTCATGTTTGTTGCATCGATGACACTGTCTAACCATCTCATCCTTTGCCATCCCCTTCTTCTTTGACCTTCCATCTTTCCCAGCATCAGGGTCTTCTCCAGTGAATGCTCCCTTCTCATTTGGTGGCCAAAGTATTTGAGCTTCAACTTCAGGATCTGGCCTTCCAGGGAACAGTCAGGATTGATTTCTTTTAGGATTGAAAGTAGTATTCTGCTCTTATACCCTAATAAGGTTGCCAGGTCCCTCCGAGTCCCCAGTGGGGGACTTTGGTGGGTGTTCCAAGGGGGCAGGGACAGCCCCAACATGATGACATCACGCAGAAGTGACATCATCACATTGGGGACTGGTGGCTTGACTCTGATACAGTCTTGTAACATTACCAATCATTTCACAGTAATGAACTTACAGCCTGACCCACCCAAACCCTCAGGCTCAAGTATTTTGTGCCTATATTACACCTATGCTTGGTCCCTGGGTGGTATCCAAATTCTAACTGAAAGGCCAGACAATCATCTGATTCTGACTTTCCATCTATCTTAACCCTGTTCAGTTCACTAGAGGGAGATCAGATTCCTACCAATGCAAAAGCCTTGACAAATACTCCCATTACATTTCTTGGACTTAAGTCTTGCAGTCTCTGATTCAGTGATGTGGGTTTTTAAAAAAAAAAACCCACCAAGATATCTAAAGAACAAACCTAAAAATAATTTGTCTTCCATTTTGTTAAAATTGTGGATTTATATATTTATTTGCTACTATTGTTGCAAGATATTGGGGAGCAGATGCCCTGACTTTTAAATTCTAGAGTACAGGAAGGTCAGACTAGTGAAACAAAGGACATAAGAATGTAGATACCTAAGATTCATTATGTAGTCTTCATGGTTCCCTCTGTTCAAGTGAAAATGGTTGGGGTAGATAACAAGAAATGCAAACAGGATGATAAGTATTTCTACGGAATTTTTCCCTCTGTCAACAAAGTCACCATTGAAAATGTAGGGATTTTCTTCTGAAGGAAGGCCATTCTGAAGGACAAAACAAATATAGCAAATTGGAACATGCAACTTACATTATCAAGATTCAAATGGCCAAGACAGCATTGTCTGTGGCCCTGTCTCCTCCATGCCTTTAGCAGCATAATATCATAAGAATATAAGAGAAGCCATGTTGGATCAGGCCAATGGCCCATCCAGTCCAACACTCTGTGTCACACAGAGGCCAAAACCCAGGTGCCATCAGGAGGTTCACCAGTGGGGCCAGAACTCCAGAAGCCGTTGCCCCCAAGCACCAAGAATACAGAGCATCACTGCCCCAGACACAGTAGAGTTCCATCTATACGTTGTGGCTAATAGCCACAGATGGACTGCTGCTCCATATCTGAAAGGATCTTCTAGCATAGCTGTTTCATATTAGTTATTAGATCAGTTGTGTGGCCAAGAGCTACCATTAAGCCCCGTGCTTATGCGCTTCTGTAAAGATCCACCTCCGCAGCAGTTTCTAGTGTGAAAACTATTTTACATTGTTTGGTATGTTTGTCCTGGCAACACACTGTGAGGTAAGCCAACATTGTTCTCATTTCAGGGAAAGATCACGGGGATGCTCTGAGAGGGAAAAAAAAATTCCCCAAGGGCATTGTAATTAAGTGAGGACTGTGATGGTTTCAAGGTACCTGATGGTGGAGTTCTACTGCAGAAACTGCCTGGCAACCACAGTTAAGCCCTTCTACACTCCACAGAAGAACAGTGGAATAGATGTGCTACTGATCATAAGCTGGTATTCACAGTTTCTCAGACCACATGATCTGTATTCAACCTGGAAAAGGGTGGTTTTTAAAAAGTTTTTAATGAAGTTTGATTGTTGACAATTATATTTACATTGTGAAGACCCAGGTTCCATTCATATTCACAATGCAGGATGGCCATTTCTGTCCCAGTTGCTTTCCTTGAGCATTTCAGTGATTTTAGATGATGACAAATGCTCCAGAGGCAGAGAGGGGAAAAACTGAAAGCTACAGCAGCCTGGCACACAGAGGAAACGAGAGACAGCTTTCCAATGCTTTGCACAATAGAAAGCACAGCTGCCAGGCGGCTTGCCTTATCAAAGTGCCTTCTGGGTTTGTGCTTAATTAGCTTCCCTTTGTCGATCTGCCTTTTAATTCCACTCCAGGATGTCTATATGCATAGCATCAATTTAACACAGACTAATTTAGCAACTGGCAATTTAAAATATTGTGGGCCATTTTTTTTTAAGGAACAATGTCAGGAAATGGTATAATTTAACAATTATTAGTGCGGTGAATAGAAGTATTTCCAAACTGTCTCTTTTCATTAAGGCAAGGTAAGAGCAGTTATTTGAAAGTATTAGAAGAAAAATGTCATCTCGTGGGCAGTGGTCGAGTTTTCACCTAAAACCTTTTTGTTGCTTCTCCCACACCCCCAGCCCGGCAATGGTGGCTCGTAAACAGAGTAATGCTATGCAGCCAAACCAAATAAATAGCAAATCAAGCTATAATATCAATTCTCAGTAGTGAACTGTAAAGTGATTAGCAGTCCAGACAAATCCACATTAGCCATTTAGGAGTACCACATGACTTACCCTGAGAGGACATTAACAGTATTACAGAATGGGTTTTGTTTTGTTTAAAAAGCACTCTGCCCCAAAAGGAGACAATGTGAATTATAAGAAGAGAACAGGGAAGGAAAAAACTATAACCACAGCCACACTCCCACACACTCACCCTTGGTCTGCCTTGGTTTGTAACTGCCTATATGTATTTTGGAGGTAGCAGAATGAGATACTGAGCTTTCATGTTCCAGCACTTAGATGACTGAACTGAATTTGGATACAACTATCCTCCTGCTGCGGCCTGGAAACGCTGCAAAAATAAAGCCTAAAGTTGCTCATTCTAGTCAACAGTGAATGTTGTAACTGGAAGGAGAAGGAGAAGAGTTGGTTTTTATACCCCACCTTTCACTACCTGAAGAAGTCTCAAAGCAGCTTACAATCCCCACATTCTAGGAGGTAGGTAGGGCTGAGAGAGTTCTAAGGGACCTGTGACTGACCCAAGGTCACCCAGCTGGCTACATGTGGAGAAGTGGGGAATCAAACCCAGTTCTCCAGATTAGAGTCCACCACTCTTAACCACTACACCACACCAGCTCTCTTTGTTCAAATGAAGCCTGTTGCCAGTAATACTTCAGAGCACTTGGTGAAGTGTGGCTCTTCAGATCTATGTGCATGCAGAGATTCATAGCAGCAGCAGCCCAAATGCATGTGTTCTATGGAAGATATACTTTGATGCACCATGGCAAAGAGTTCAAGAAAACTCAGTGCTATGTCCCCATGAACAGCAGAGACCCAGGCAAAGGCACAAGAGTGACATTTTGATAATTTTTTCAAACCAATATGACATGAGGTTCATAAGTGTCTGAAACAGGAATAAAGATGAACGTCCCCACTATGTACAACCTTATAGCATCAGCCACACCATCTCAGGCTCATTCCCTTGCTCATCCTCCAATATGCCATCATGTGTCAATAATGTCCCTCCACTCGTTATTTTGGACAAACAACACAGTCCTTATGCAAAAGAACAAATGGGTGCATTTCTGGTATTAAAACTGCAATATTTAGAAACCAATGAGTGAACGTTTTAATCTAGAGCGTTCTGTTGATGATCTAAAAGTCACTGTTCTCCTACAGAGAACTTCAAAGGGAGAACCGAACACAAAATTGCTAAATTAGGATTCATCAAGGAGTTTAATACCATCTGCCCCTCTAGGACTTAACACAGACCTTAGATTTTTCACTCATTGTATAGACTAATCTCTTGAATAGCCCACCTCTTACAGATGTTAATTAATTCAGCCAGAGCTCTTTTTGTAGCAGGAACTCATTTGCATATTAGGCAACAAACCCTGATGTAGCCAATCCTCCAAGAGTTTACAGTAGCTCCTGTAAGAAGAGCTCTGTAAGCTCTTGCAGGATTGGCTACATTAGGGGTGTGTCACCTAATATGCAAAGGAGTTCCTGCTACAAAAAGAGCCCTGAACTTGGTAAGCAGTTCCAGTAATATCTAAGAAGGTGCCAGATGAAACATGGTAAGCAGTTCCAGTTAGAAAGCTCCATGTTTCATCTGGCACCTTCTTAGATATTAACACTACTTTGCTTATGTATCCACACTCTGAGTGATTACTGTTTTCATAAGGTCTGGTTTTAAACTCACCTCTTTTTGTAACTTCCCTCTCCCTTCTATTTGTTAAAGTAAATGCAATGAACTAATGGATGTGTACTTCATGTGCCTGATGAAGCAAGCTCTAAGGAAGCTTCTGCTGGAGTAACTTTTGTTCATCTCCAAGGTGACTCCTGCCTTATTGCTGCTATGTATTTCTTGGGTGCTGCCAGTGGTATCTGGGCAAAATAACCACATGAAAGAGCACTCTAAGAGCAACCAAGAACTAATGAGTTCTACACATCATTAGCCCTCAATAGTGAAGGCTTCTTGAATGAGATTTGTTAGATGCATTTGTAAGAAACTTGCTAAACTGTCTTTCAGACTGAATTAAATGCTTTAGTTTGCAGAGGAAAAGAAAGCATAAGTAGGCCAGTGAGAGAGAGAACAAATGTCTGACATAAACACTGGAGACAACTCCCACTTAGATGCAGTTACATGCATATGAATAAGTACTACAAAGATATCTCACATGTCTAAAAGGAGGTAAATTTGGTGTAGTGGTTAAGTGCGCGGACTCTAATCTGGGAGAACTGGGTTTGATTCCCCACTCCTCCACTTGCACCTGGCTGGATGACCTTGGGCAAGCCGTAGTTCTGATAAGAGCTGTTCTTGAAAAAGAGCAGTTTCTGTCAAGAGCTCTCTCAGCCCCACCTACCTCACAGGGTGTCTGTTATGGGGAGAGGAAGGGAAAGGAGTTTGTAAGCTGCTCTGAGACTCCTTTGCGTAGTGAAGGGCGGGCTATAAATCCAAATTCTTCTTCTCTAGATAAAATGATAAGAATGCTTCTGTTGTTTGAAGTATTCACCAAATGCTGCATCGAATTCAGAGGCATGGTATAACCAAATTTGGTGTAGTGGTTAAGTGCACAAACTCTAATCTGGGAGAACTGGGTTTGATTCTCCACTGCTCCACTTGCACCTGGCTGGATGACCTTGGGCAAGCCGTAGTTCTGATAAGAGCTATTCCTGAAAAAGAGCAGTTTCTGTCAAGAGCTCTCTCAGCCCCACCTACCTCACAGGGTGTCTGTTGTGGGGCAGGGAAGGGAAAGGAGTTTGTAAACTCTGAGACACCTTTGGGTAGTGAAGGGTGGGGTATAGATCCAATCTCTTCTCTTCTTCTAAATTAAACCAAAAGGGAAAGAAGTCGCCCTTACTGATGGAAAAGTTCCTGCCTTCATCTAAACATGGAACTGCTCAGGGTGTTAATATTTTTTTCCCATGTTTAGATGAAGGCAGGAAGCAGTAATTGAAATTTATTTTAAACAAGTGGGAACCCGCAAGGACTTGTGGGAGGCAACTCATTTCCCCCTCTCCCGCTATTTCCTCTTTCCCTTTCTGGAAAGCCCTCATAGAAAGCTCTTTTCCTTCTTCCATCTCTCCTTCTAGGGTTACCAGTTTCCAGGTGGGCCCTGAAGAGCTCCTGGAATCACAACAGAACTGGTGGTAACTGACCAGGAGACAAACCTTGGAATTGTAGCAGATTAACTCACTAAAAATGTCAACTCAGCATGCAAGTGCAATAAAAATGGCAAATGCTACACTGGGGATTGTCAGGAAAGGGACTGAAAACTAATCAGCCAGTAACATAATACCCCTGTATCAATCTATGGTGCAGCCTCATTTGGAATACTGTGTACAGTTCTGGTCACCGCACCTCAAAAAACATATTATAGCACTGGAGAAAGTGCAGAAAAGGGCAACTAAAATTATTAAGCGGATGGAAGACCTTCCCTATGAAGAAAAGTTAATGAGGTTAGGGCTCTTTGGCTTGGAGAAATGATGATTGAAGGGTGACATGACAGAGGTTTACAAAATTATGCATGGGATAGAGAAGGTAAAGAAATAAGTACTTTTCTCCCTTTTTCACAATACAAGAGCTCATAGGCACTTAATGAAATTAAAGAACAGTAGGTTTAGTACATATAAAAGAAAATACTTCTTCACCAGAAGAGTGACTAACATGTGGAATTCCCTGCTGCAGGAAGTGGTGGTGGCTACAAGCATAGACAGCTTCAAGAGGGGATTGGATAAACATGTGAAGCAGAGGCCATCAGTGGCTATTAGACACACGGTATAGGTGGAACCCTATGTCTGTGGCAGTGATGCTTTGTATTCTTGCTGCTTGGGAGGCAACAGTGGGAGGGCTTCTGGAGTTCTGGCCCCACTGGTGGACCTTCTGATGGCATCTGGTTTTGGCCACTGTGTGACACAGAGTTTAGGACTGGATGGGCCAATGGCCTGATCCAACATGGCTTCTCTTATGTTCTTATGCTCAGATCTCCCATCTGTGGAGATCAGTTCCCTCTTAGGCTTGCTAGCTCTGGGTTGGGAAATTCTTGGAGATTTGGGGGTAAAACCTTGGAAGGATGAGGTTTGGGGAGGGATGTGACCTCAGCAGACCATAATGTCACAGAGTCAACCCCCCAAAGCAGCAATTTTCTCCAGGGGAACTGATCTCTGGCATCCGGAGAACAGCTATAATTCTAGGTGATCTCCAGCCCCCACCTGGAGGTTGGCAATCCTAATTTCCATGGAAGAAATGGCTACTTTGGAGGGTGGAGTCTATGACATTATACCCCTCTGAGGTCCCTTCCCTCCTCAAACCCCACCCTCCCCAGGCTCCACCCCAAAATCTCTACAAATTTCCTAATCTGGACCTGACAACCCTATCACCTTCCCACCTAACAGCTAGCCTACCTTTATCTGCCCTTCTGTCTTAAGCTTCCCCCCCCCACCAGCAGCCCAGGAGAACTGTGGCCCAGTTGTGTGATGCTGGCCACTGGGCCAGACCCACTTACAAGGTAGGAACCCTCAAGGTCTTGTGGGGTGGCACCTCACTTTCCCTCGTATCCCCCTCTCCACACTCTTTCCTCTTGCCCTCCCAGGGAAACATCCATATCCTCTCCCCTTTCCCTGCCTCATTCTCTCCTTTTCAGCCATTCACCAACCTACCTTTTATCTGCCTCCCATCTTCAGCTGTATTTATTATTTAATTACTTCATTTATTCCTCACCTTTCGCCACCAATCAGCTTACATTACTCTCCTCGCCTTCTTTTTATCAACATAACAACCCTGTGAGGTAGACTAGGCTGAAAGTATGTGACTGATTCAAAATCACCCACTGAGCTTCCACAGGAAGATGGGGATCTATACCTGGGTCTCCCAGATCCTGCTCTGAAACTCTAACTGCTACCCCACACTGGCTTTCCATAGGGTGGCTACTGCTGAACAGTAGCAGGGAGCCAGGCATAGTTGAGTCCAGTGTGTCCCTCTAAGCTGAGTTAGTGTGAGCTAGCTCACAATTTTTTAACCTCTGGCTGACACATTTTTGTCTTAGCTCAGGAAAGTTGAGTGTTATCAAGTCACCAGAGGTTGCTTCCAGGCCTAGGGTTGCCAACCTCCATGTGGAAACTAGAGATCTTCCAGAATTACATCTGAACTCTAGACACAGATATCTGTTACACTGTAGAAAATGATTCCTTTGCGGGGTGAAGTCTGTGGCATAACATCCAGCTGAGGCATCTTCCCTCCCCAAACCCTGCCCTCCTCAGACTTCACCACAAAATCTCCAGGAATTCGCCAACTTGGAGCTGGCAACCCTATCCAAGCCTGGCCCTGATGACTTCTCCATCAAAGGCCAAAATAGGTCTGGAAAGGGCCCTGTCCCCTCCCTCTGCCTTTGTCCTCACATAAACTCAGCATGGAATACTGTGGTTGCCTAGCAACAGCCACTGAGGGAATCCATTGCTTAAAGTTATAGGCACTCCTTTTATCATTTTCAGCTTTAAAAAAACCACCAATGCATTTCCCCCCCAATTCCACATTTTTCTGCAAATCCAGGGCCTTTTTCAGGTTTGTAGAAAGATTTGTTTTGTCTGTTCACAGCTCCAGTCACCAGATTTAAGTATTCAAGATTGGCTGACTTCACTATTAGAATATAAAATGATATGAGAACAACAGTTGGAAGTCAGTATCACATACACACATGCACACACACATACACAGTACACATCAGCTTTCTGGGAAGCTTTGAGACAGAACCCTCTTTTACGAAAAGCACTGAAACCAAGGTTAAATGTGGGGGGAGGACATAGGTGGAAAAATGATAAGAAACAATCCCTGTAGCAGGTGCAACCAGGAATACAACAAGGAAAGAAAGCAAAAACTGAAAGTGCTCTCATCTATTAGGGATTAAATGCCCTCTTGTGTTTAGAGCTGGTTTTGAGGGACCTTCTGACAAATCTTTGAATCAAGGATCTAATTCCAGTCTCAGTGTGCACACATACATGCAGGCGCATGTGCCCACTGTAACTGTGGTTTTGTTTCACTCCAAAATTTGTTAAAACAGGTACTTCACCATCTGAAATACAAAGACCATATAGATTCTACTTCTGCAACAGCTTCAGCCAAACAGTGCAGGGCACTGAATTCCTAAAAGAGGATTAGCAGGACCTGCAATTTTCTTATGCTTTCTACCCCATGGAAAATAAGCCATTTCAACTTTTGTTTGGACATTGCAAGCAGCATGCATTCACTCCTATTTCCTCTATACCACATACTTCCATTGACATTTAATTATAATTGAGTTCCAGGGATGGAAAGATGGCCACAGTCCAAAAATTGATAATACGACCTGGTAACAATCTATGTGTAGGCAACTGCTAACAAACCAATTTTGTCAAGGCATTTACTTAACAGCTTAGCAATGCCACAGTGACTTACTTTGTAGAATATCAGCAAAAGATCATCCAGTTTTCCATGCAAATCACCTAGAAAGAATACAATGTTCACAATCAGGTAAGGCCCAGGAGGGAGCATTGAGTAGGTAGACTCTGAATAGGCAATATTGGAAAGCTAACTGCTCCAGAAACTACAATTATTTTTGTTTGTTTGTTGGATTTATACCCCGCCCTCCCAGCTGAAGCAGGCTCCTTGTCATTTCTCTTCAGGGGTTGGAACTACACCCACTGGCCAAGTCAGGAAAGCAAGAGCCCAGCCAATAACGCTCTGCTCTCCAACAGCAGGAGCACTGGTAGTGGAGTAGCGGCAAAGATAGGGTTACCATATTTTGAAGAGCAAAAAAGCGGACATATTTCCCAACTGACTACTTCAAACAAGTGAGCGCTATGACAAGTCTCATTTGAAATATCCCTACTGTTTAAGCTGTGGTAATTGCTAGTAGGGGGGCTGCGGTGGCTCAAGTTGTTAAGGCACTGAACTGCAGGCCGAAAGGTCTGTAGTTCAGCAGTTCGAGACCCAAGTCCGCATGATGGAGTGAGCTCCCATCTCTGGTCCCAGCTCCTGCTAGCCTAGCAGTTCAAAAGCAAGCAATTGCAAGTAGATAAATAGATACTGCTTTGGTGGGAAGGTAATAGCGTTCCGTGTGCCTCGGTGTCTAGTCATGCCGGCCACATGACCATGGAAACATCTTTGGAGAGCGCTGGCTCTTCGCCTTGGAAATGGAGATGAGCACCGCATCCCTACAGTCGGATTCAACTGGCTTTCGAGCAAGGGAAACTTTTACCTTTACTTAATTGCTACTAACTAGAAATATGACTAATATTCCTTCCAAACCAAAAAGAGGACATTTTCATCGGTTTTTTTTAAAGAGCCCAAAAGAAGACACACACACACACAAAAAGAGGATGTCCTCTAAAAAGAGGACATCTGGTAACCCTATGCAAACAGGAAGCAGTTACTTCACTATTCTCTTACTAGTTGCTTTCCCTTTGCAACATCCTGCCAGCCAGCCACATTAGCTGTGTTTCTGGCAAAATGGGTATAACATATAACATACATTAATTTTTTTTTGGCCCCCCCGAAGGGGATTTTTTTATTGCATTTTCTATAACTAAACACTACATAGAAAAAAGGAAGGGTCTACAAACTATAGGGTAAAGAAAAATAACCCCTAAAAACCCAAGAGTGGGTGTCATACAAACAGCTTTAATGAGATTACATGTTTATGTAGCTAAATACTCAGTCAACCACTGAACGTGGTCATCCTCTTTCTATAAATTTCAAGTCTAAATATAGTCAATATCTACTGTAACTTTATAAAGAACCTAAGAAAGAGTAATTTATACAATTTTTTTAGAACTTCAGAGTGATGATAACAATTCACTTCTTATCCTTTTTCTTCCTCAATTTATAGCCTATTTTGGGGTCAGCAGCCCCCAAATTCGAGTCTGATTCTTCACCAGAAGATGGCACTGCTCCATCACCGTCACTGCTCCATCACTGTCTCTTTCTTCTCCTTCTTCCATGTCTGCTGGACAACTGTGAAGATGCAAGAATTCTCTTGCCTTTTCCAGAGTATCAATTTTCTCCTTTCTGTTAATGAACTTAAAGACAACACCTTCAGGCAAAATCCATCTGTAGGCAATTTGTTTCTTTTGTAGAAATGAGACTAAGTCTTTATATTTACGTCTTTATCTCTTTGCCCTTGATTTTCAGAGTAACACCATTAGCTGCTTTGAGAATTTGATCTCTCACTCTTCTTCTGGGGAATCTCACCATCACTTCTCCCAGGAGATTATTTTTCCTTATAAAGTCTGTGTACGATCTAAAGACTGTATCAATGTAACTTTGCAAATTCTCCACTTTTATATCTGCCATTTGCCCCAAGGCTTTGCTCATTATCTGAATGAGGTTCTCCCCTTTTTCCTCAGGATTCCCTGGAATCTCAGGACATAGCTTGCCCTTTCCATTTGTAACTGCAGTAGTTGAAACTCATCTATTTGGCGCTTCTTCCCCATTGCCTGCATTTGCTTTTATAGCTTTTTAGCAGTGGGGTTGACTTATTTAAGGTTCTGCTCAGTTTGATATATCTTTTTGACATTCTGGTTGATTTGCACTTGCTGTGTGTCCAGTTTTTGGTTTTTTCCCGTCACCTGTTCCAGCAGAGGGCGCAATGCTTAATTTAATATCCTTTGCAGATCTGGAGTTTTGTCCTGTCTGGGCACAACACTCGCTGGACTGGCACTTCTGGTTGGCTTAGCTTTTGCTAACTTTCCTCTTTCTTTGATGGAAGTGTCATTTTTGAGGAATTGTTTACTTCTCAACAAAAGTTATCACAGTCTCTCAAGCTCACTAATGCGCTTGGTAAGTTCTTAAAAGTCCTTTATTTCAGTCTTTCTTGCTTCACAAGCCTACCCCCCCGCTCAAATAGCAAAGTTCGCTTATATTTATCTTCTCGGAGGAGAGTCCCCTCTCCCCCTTGCTTCCCGTGGGGTGGCTTTCGACTTATTTTTTCTGATGTTCTCACTTAAACTTAACTCACAGTTCAATGGCAACGTGCTTTTCAGTTCACTTTAAATTCAAAATCGCTTGATCACCCAGCGCTTGATCCGATGTGTGCTTCTAGTTCCACCAGGAAACTCTGTAGGAGAACTGTTAGGGCAGGGACAGCCCCTCCCTTGCTGGCAGGATCACCGGAGAGGGAGCCATCTAATGGCCCATGGCTTGGAGCCCATTCCCAGGGCTCCATGGGAGGTGCGGACGATCACACTCCCTCCTAGCCACGGGTTCTGGTGATCACCTCCCGGAGATCCGGGAGAAAGCGACTGCCATAGCGAGTGCCAAAACCGGAAGTCAACATACATTAAATTAATGATGTATGCAATTTGTGTTTTTATCCATTTTTCAGATTGTAAACTCCTTCCGGGTGGTCCAAAGGACAGAACGACTAGGATTCTATTTTTTTTGGTAAATACATTTTATTATTGGATATATTTTCATGTTCATACAATTTAAACAAATCAATACATATCCATTTTCTTTCACCCTCTCCCCCCCAAACAAGGCTTCCCGCAATGCTTCAACCCCATAATGACTCTCTATTTAGTTACATTTACTACTAAACTTATTTTCTTTTACTAATGGTAACAATTCAAAGGTCTAAATCTCTTTCAATTTCTCCTCAATAGCTGTCAAAACAAATCAAACCACGTTTGACATCCCAATTTTTCAACAAGTATTCTTGAAAGTCTTTCCAATCTTCGAAAAAGGTTTCATCTTCTTCGTTGTTTAGTTTTCTTGTTATTTTGTCCATTTCTGCCATAAACAAAGTCTTTTTAATCCATTCCCATGTTTCAGGTATCTTATCTTGTTTCCAACATTGAGCAAAAGTCAATCTAGCTGCTATAATCAAGTACCATAATAATGTTCTCTTGGTTACATTTACTTCTTCCATTTTAAGACCTAGCAATAACATCTGTGGGTCTTTCTTAAAAGTACATTTCAGAATTTTTTGTATCTCATTGTGGATCTTAGTCCAATAACATACTGCTTTATCACATGTCCACCACATATGGTAAAAAGACCCTTCATTTTTCTTACATTTCCAACATTTGTTAGACATACTTTCATTTATAATAGCAATTTTTTTGGGCGTCATATACCATCTATACATCATTTTATAACAGTTCTCTTTAACATTTACACAAGTTGAAATTTTCATTGACTTTTTCCACAAATATTCCCAAGATGTCATAAGTATCTCGTTATTAATATTTACTGCCCACTTTATCATTTGCTCTTTTACTATTTCATCCTCAGTATACCATTTCAATAAAACCTTATACAGTTTTGAAATCATTTTTTTACCCTTTTCAATCCATACAGTTTCAATTTCAGTATAATTTTCTCTAAAACCATGTTCTCTTTTGTCTGTTTTAAATAAATCATAAATCTGTCTATACTTCAACCAATCATATTCAAATTCAACATCAATTCTATCTTTTAGTACAAAGTTTTTCCCTTCCAATTTTAAGAGACTTTTGTAGGGTAACCAATCTAAACCCTGGTTTCTTGAATATGGATTAATCACTTCTGCTGGTACTATCCAAAGTGGTCTTTCTTCCGAGAAGAATTTTCTATATCTCATCCAAGTCTCGAACAGTGATCGTCTTATGAAGTGGTGTTTGAAAAACTTATCCATTTTCACTTTTCCATACCATAAATATGCATGCCATCCAAACTTATTGTCATGACCTTCTAAAGCCAATAACTTTTTATTCTCAAGGTTAATCCACTGCTTCAGCCATGTTAAGCAGACGGCATCATAATACAGTTTTAGGTTTGGTAATTGTAGTCCTCCTCTTTCCTTTGCGTCACATAAAATTTTTCATTTTAATCCTTGGCTTTCTTCCTGCCCATACAAACTTCGATAGTTCTTTCTGCCACGTATCCAGTATTTTCCTTTGTTTTAATATTGGAATAGTCTGAAATAAAAACATCAAACGCGGCAAAACATTCATTTTTACAGTTGCAATTCTTCCCAATAATGATAGATTCAAGGTATCCCATTTCTTCATATCTTGCTGGATCTTGTGCCAAACCTTTTCATAATTATTTTTAAACAAATCAATATTTTTCATAGTCAGTTCAATTCCTAAATATTTGGTCTTTGTAACTATTTCACATTGGATTTTCTCCTGAAGTTCCATTTGTCTCTGCTTCGTCATATTTTTACACATCACTTTCGTTTTGCTTTTATTGACATAAAATCCCGCAACTGTTCCAAATTCTTCAATTTTTTTCCATCAATTGTGGTATATTCTCAATTGGATCTTGAATCATAAACATTACATCATCTGCAAAAGCTCTATATTTATGCACAAAGCCTTTTACTTTAAGTCCTTCAATGCCATTGTCTTTTCTTATCTCTATCAATAATATTTCCAATATCCAGATAAACGGTAACGGAGATAACGGGCAGCCTTGTCGTGTTCCCTTTTGAACTTGGAAAAAGTCTGTTCTTTCTTTGTTTATGTTCAAAGCTACTTTCTGTTCTGAATATATTGCCACAATCATATTTAAAAAGGACTGTCCTATATCCATTTTTTCAATTACTTGCAACATGAACTCCCAATTTAAATTGTCAAAAGCTTTTTCCGCATCTAAAAAGAGGAATCCAACTTCTTTTTCTGGATGTTTATCATAATATTCAATAGCATCAATCACCACTCTCAGATTGTCTCTAATTTGTCTATTTGGTAGAAAACCAGCTGGTTCTTCCGCTATAACATCTTTCAAATATTTTTTCAACCTTTCTGAGATTATTTTTGCAAATATTTTGTAGTCATTATTTAATAGCGATATTGGTCTATAATTCTTTACGTTAGTTAAGTCCAAACCTTCTTTAGGTATAAGTGAGATATTTGCTTCTTTCCATGAATCTGGGATCCGTTTAGTCCTTCTTATCTCGTTTGACAGAAGCACTAAAATAGGGGTTAGCTCCTCCTTAAATTTCTTATAAAATTTTGCTGTAAAGCCGTCTGGACCTGGAGCTTTGCCCAACTTTGCGTCTTCTATCGCCCTTATTACTTCTTCTTTTGTTACTAGTCCATTTAATAATTCTTTAATTTGTTGTCCCAGCTCTGGTACTTCAATATTCTCCAAATATCTCTTAATTTTCTGTTGGTCAATTCCTTTCTTTTTAAACAATTTGGCGTAGTATTTGAAAAAAGCTCTTTTTATGCCTTTCAGATCTACTACATCTTTCCCATCTTCAATAATCTTGCTTATAAAATTCCTTTCTTTTCTATTTTTCAATTGCCACGCTAAAAATTTTCCTGGTTTATTTGCACCCTCAAATGCTTTTTGCTGTAATTTCTTCAAATTCCAATATAATTCTCTATTTAGTAGAACATTCAGTTGATCCTGTAGAAAGTGGATCTCTTTAATAATTTTTTTCTTCCCTGGTCTTTTCTTCAGTTCCTTTTCCTTTTGTCGAATTTTTTCATGAAGGTCATTTTGTTGTTGCATCCTTTGCTTTTTATCTTTAGAGTTCAGAGAGATAAGCAAACCTCTCATTACCGCTTTGTATGTATCCCATACAACCTGTATATCAGTACCTTTGTCCAAATTCATTTCAAAAAAAATTTGTTTCTTTCTTTAAAGTCTCATTAATCAATTTTTGGTCCAATAAGTCCTCATTGATTCTCCAGTATAGTTGTTTCGATTTTTCTTTAGATGTCCAAAGTAAAGGATTATGATCTGAGTTATTTTTCGGTAAAATTTCAATTTTATGAGTTTTTAGCGCCATCTCCTCTGACATCCAAATCATATCAATTCTAGAAAAGGAACTATGCCTGTTGGAGTAAAATGTATAATCCTTTGTCTTAGGGTTCCACTTCCTCCAAACATCTTCTAGTTTCTCTTGCTTCATCAGCTGGAAAAATTTTTTTGGCAGTTTTCCAACTGCCTCTCCGATTGCATTAGACTTTCTGTCCAATACGTTGTTGACCGTGCCATTGAAATCTCCTGCAAAGACAATTTGATCATAGTTTAGACAGTCCAACTCTCTTGTCAAATCATTGAAAAAAGTCTCTTTTGCACCATTGGGTGCATATATGTTTACAAGCAATGTCCTTTTTCTGTACATCATTATTTCCACGCCAACGTATCTTCCTTCCTTATCTGAGAAGATTTGTTTAGGTTCCAAATCTTTAGAAATATATATCACTGTTCCTTTTTTCTTATTAATTGCTGATGAATGAAATTCTTCTCCCAATTTTTTATTAATCAGATATTTATTATCTTGTTTTCTAATATGTGTTTCTTGCAAACAAATTATGTTACATTTTTGTTTCTGTAGCCAATGATTCACTAATCTTCTTTTGTTTGGTGAATTTAGTCCATTTACATTCCAAGATAAAAATTTGTAATCCATCATTGTTTTGGATTAAATGTCTTTAAAATCATCAAAATTGCTCTCTTTGAATCTGAGCATATCTCCTTCTGTTCTGATTGTAACTCTCACTGAGTTGTACGAAAATGATAATCCATGTGGAATCTCCCATCTAAACCTGATGCTCAATTCTCTTAACCTGTCTGTTAATTTCTTAAATTTCTTTCTGTCTTGTAAAATCATTCTCGGAATTTCTCTTAAAATTATTATTTTCTTTCCATTAATTTCCAACGGTTGTGTAAACTGCTTCTTGAAAATGTCTTCTTTCATTTTTGTAGTCACAAATTGAACAATCACATCTCTGGGTAATTTCTTTCTCTTGGCATAAGCTGAGTTTACTCTGTAGATTAGGTCAAAGTCTGACTCCAAATCTCCTTGATCTTCCCCTATATAAGTTGTCAGAGTATTAATTACTAAGGCCCGAATATCCTGATCTTCCTCCTCTTCAATTCCTCTCAATCTCAAATGGTTCTGAGTAGCTCTATATTCCATTATGGACTCCAGTCTTGTATTTTCTTGTAGGGATCTTTTAACTTTCTGATCCATTTCTTCTGATTTTGTCACCAGACTTTGAACCTCTTTTTTAACTTCTTCCGTATCTTTTTTTATCCCTGCCACTTCTGTTAGTACCAGTTCTTTCAACTCTTCCATATTTTTTTCTGTACTTGAACTTGCACTTGCTCTATTTGCTCCAGTTGTATTTGTAGCTGTTGTTGCAACTGTGATTCTATTTGCTTTCCCAAAGTCTGCACCACTTCTGTCATCCTTTTCTCCATCGCCTCCATGGCAGCCTGCCATTCTTTTTTTCTTTTGTGGTCATTCTTGGACTTGGTGATGAGGCAGCCCTTGGTCTTGGTCTCAAATCCGTCTTGGAGGCAAATTCAAAACTAATCAGTCCTTATATTATCAATCTTAAAGTCCAATCGCCACCTTTATAACTTTTTCCAGTACTTTTCCAGTTCAAAAATAACTTTTTAAAATTTAGTCCTCCTCAAAATGGCGGGCGCAATTTCTCTATGGTTTTCTGGCTAGAGTAGGCTTCTTCGAAACTTCCTGTTTAGCTGTCCGTCACTGTAATCCAACTTCCGGTGTTACACTCTAAAACATCCATCTACATCCGGCAAAGCAACTTCAAAAACATCCACTCTAGCCTACTTCCTGTACCATAGAATCACAGTCAGTTTTGTTTCTGCTACGCAAAGTTTAGTCTTAGCTGACCACAGGAATGCAAAACAAAGTCACTTTTCCGCCGTTTTCTCTGAAGGAAAGCTTTCTTTTTACTTTTAAATCAAGCGGATTAGTTCTTTAAAGCTTTTTACGCTTATCCGTACATTTAGATTTTGCCTTCTTCTTCAAACCGGTAAGCAAATGTTCAATTGTTACCTTACTTGTAATCTCAGGGTTTCGCAGTGCTTCTTCTGTAAACAATGTTAATCTTGATGTTAAAGAGGTCGGTAGATGACGGATTTATGCTGAATTCTCAGCCCAGCTGGTATCTGTAGAGCTGACTTGCAACTGCCCTCTTCGCGGAAGGAGATCAAGGTGTAAACAAGCTTCCTCCGAAGCTTATCCACACCGATCTCAACTCCCTCTCAGGCTTGGCTGCTTGCTTGCCACTCCCCCACCTGGGGAGTGCTGCACTGGGCCAGGTAAAGCCCAGACTGTCGTCAGATACCGCTGTTCACCTTGCCCAAATCGCAAAGTGCGTCAATTCGCCATTTTAACTCCGGCCGGATTCTAGATCAGTGCTTGCAATAGATACCTGTCCTTCCAAAGCAGAGCTACTGAGCTACAACTGTAGGGTGACGAAGTGCCTAGTCTTGCTGTCTGGTATGGGAGTACAAGAGGACATATCCTGTGTGTGGTTACAATGACTTGGAGTCCCTTAAACCCCTGCTTTCTGCTCTGTCCACAAACTGCTTCAAAATTTCATGGAAGTTTGTGACAGTAAATCTGTCAAGGATGTCGGTTCATGAGCCACAAACAGGGCAAAATTCATGACAAATTTTGCTTTGTGGTTCAGTTGGTGCCCATCTGTAGTGGGGATTCAAACTTGTGTATCCCAGATCCTAGTGTCACACTCTAACTACTATGTTCACCATGTTGGTTTGCTGTTCACCAAGTTGGTTTGCTGTTCAAAAAAGTAACAGCTTTGGACCAAATTATACACAATAAGGCAAAATGAGAAACTAGCAAAATGGCAACAACTCAGAATCTTCATGCTTTCTTTATTACCAATTACTGATGTTGTGAAAGTTCACTGTACTTATTTTATTTATTTATTTGATTTATATCCTGCCCTCCCCACCAAGGAAGGCTCAGGGTGGCTTACATAAAATTTGACAAGTAAAACGGCAATTATAAATATAACTCTAAAAACAAGACTTAAAGTGCTAGTGTCAGTTTATACGGCGATGGCAAGGTAGTAATAGCAGCAGACATACTAAAAAATACAGTCAGTGGTTGTTATTACAGTTTGGCAAAGCGTAGGCTACTGATGGTAGCATTGGGCACAGGGTCTTAGTTGTTGGATACGATCCCTAACTTATTTCGTATATATTTAAGATTCACAAAAAAATGTCACAGAGTAATGGCACAAAGTGGATTCCTGGGAGACAAAGTACTATTCCAAGTATAAACTTCGCCACTATACAAAAAGGCTTTGTGGCGTCCTTTAAAAGATGACATTAAATAGCTTTCTGATGCTCCCTCCTAAATATGGCCACACTTGCTTCCTCCTCCCCAACTAAACAGAAAGGCTGATAGTCTGTTAAGATGGTATACTGTATAAATTTGTGTTGAATGTGCAAGAACAATGTGAATTTCTAAACTTCACACAGCTCTTCTGGCAACTATGATTCAAGAACAACATTGGGAAGATATCAAGTGTTCTTAATATATAAGTAGATTGAATACATTAGCATATCAAAGGCTTTGAGGAGATAGAAAACCAAAATTAAATGAGTAAACTTTTCCCCTCCATTTTAATAATTTTGGAGATTTCTGAGAATCGGAGAGACAAGATTAACCTCTTAATACAGAGTACATTAAACTCTTAAACCAATTTTTTTTAAGGTATATTTCAACAGAATTCAATAGCATTTTAGTTAGGCCCCTTTGGGGGATTAAAAATACGCCACACATTTCAGATGAATATTTAAGCACCTTTCAAAGTAGAGTTTAAAGGATTTGTCAGAACTGAGGTATATTTTGTTTTGAGGTAATCAACATTTTGGCTTCAACATCAGTAAAAATTATACTTTCATCTGTCATCAATCATGTTTTTGGCTAAGAAGATTATTATTGCTTGAATTACTGTTTAAAATCTCTCTCAGATGGTCTTTCAATTGTGCAAATGAGGGCACCGTTAGGAGGAGGTATGGGTAGAGAGATCAACAAGGACACACTGATCTGTGAGAGCCACGTATGCCATATATGCTGCCCTTAGCACCTCAGAGAAAGGGCAGAACAAAAATGTATTAAATACACAATTTTTATTAAAACCTGGTCCTTCTCTACATCATTTAATTCCATTTTCCATGTAGTTCTCTTACATGAAAATACAGTACTAAATATCAGAATAATAATCATTCCATTTTGCAGCCAAACTCTTTAAAGCAGGCCAGGATGTAACATCCTGTCATGCATAATTTATGACAGCATAATCAAAAACAGATCACTGATGGGCATGTCCAATGTGGCAATTGTCTGCCTTGAACAGAATTAAAATTCTACTTATTTATTGAATATTTAGACTGATTTACCCATACACTGGTCAGATTACAGCACATACCACAGGATGGACAACAAGCAACCAGGATCCAGGACAAGAACACATACACGAAATAATATATCTGCCCCCCTGAGTATAGTACATTTATGATAATATTGTGTATAATATATCTTCAGTATAATATAGTAGGTCTGATTGGAGGGAATCAGACCTACCATATTATACTCAAGGTATTATAAATAATTTTTCTGCAGTTTTACTTAAGAAAACAATTTTCTAAGGAAAGGAAAAATTGTTTTCAAAAGTTGTGTGAGACAGATTTCTCACTTTAACATTACATCTCCATCTGGACCTCATAAAAAAAAGGCAAAGGCATCATAGCACTGAGTTGTATTTCACAGATTGGAGAACTACATCAACTTCCCATTGATTTGCTCCTTCTCATCATGGATCTCATTTAAAAAAAATCAGAAAATTGAGCAGGCATTTCTTCCACCATGATCATTTTAGGAACTGCTTGTTGAAATAATTGGGGGAAGGCCAAAGGTGAAAGAAATTATTTACCACACAAAATAGCATTTTACAGATGGAAGAGCAGCTCTTTTCTTAAAAGTTTGCCTGGTTTAATCATTGACTCACCCAGTAACATCTGACAGAAAAAAGTGGGAGGAAGTGTTTGGCTTACTTAAAATACATGCCGGAGGCATGAGTCACCAGTCTTATTTTCCATAATAAAAGGAAAGATGGAAAGGAACTGTACTGTAGAGGGAAAAGGACATATAATTCAAATGGCAGCCGTAGGCAAATGCTACACAATCCTACATATGCAAGATGCTGCTTCACTATAGAGGTGTGATATCACCATGATGTTATACTTCTTTAACCAATGGTTTTGGTAACATACCACAGATTGTTATTTCTTTGACATAGGAGGTTGACAGGTGAGTGATGTTTGGCATCTGCTGAAGAACTTTCTTGGTCTCATGCAGCAGCTGAAGTACATATCTAGCATGAAGTTGCTATGTCAGGTTTAGAAAGAAGACAAAAAGAACATATTTACTGGCAGAAGTCCATTGCAGACTTATGAGAGCTTCATACATAGACAACTTTGGGCTGCATGAAGAGCATTTTCCCCCATTGGGATTGTCAGTTTGAGGAAATCTTTACTTCAGGAAAGCAGTCTCTTTGAGCTCCTCTGGATGAGCATTTTTAACATGCTGGCTTTGAAGGGAAACTGTTTAGATGCTATTTAAATTTGTTAGGTCAGGCCTCACCTGGAGTACTGTGTCCAGTTTTGGGCACCACACTTTAGGAAGGATGTTGACAAGCTTCAGCGTGTCCAGAAGAGGGCAACCAGGATGGTGAAAGGGTTTGAATCCAAGTCTTATGAGGAAAGGCTGAAAGAGTTGGGTATGTTTAGCCTGGGAAAGAGAAGACTTAGAGGGGACATAATTGCAGTCTTCAACTATCTGAAGGGCTGTCATGTAAAAGATGGAGCAGATCTATTCTCTCTTGCTCCGGACTGCAAGACTAGATATGATGGGTGGAAATTACGAGGGAGTTGATACCGGCTAGCTATCAGGAGAAACTTCCTAACTGTAAGAGTGGTTGAGCAGTGGAACAGTCTGCCTCGGGAGGTGGTGGATGCTCCTTCGCTGGATGTTTTCAAGTGGAGGCTGGACAACCATCTTTCGGGTATGTTGTAGGTATGTAGGGCTATCTTTTGGCTATGCTCCTGCAGAGTGCAGGGGGTTGGACTAGATGACCTGCAAGGTCCCTTCCAACTCTAACATTATATGATTCTACGTTACTACTGAGGATTTTAATAGTTACTTTTTATATTTTTAATGACATATTGGTTTTATTGTTAGATTGGGACCCAATTTTCTGGGAGAAATGCAGGTCTGCAAATGTTGAAAAATAAATAAGTAGGTATCAGACCATCAACTGACATGGTTGCCACCTCAGATTAAAATTTACCTCAGCATCCCCATTGTCTCAACATTTATGTTTTTGAAACAAAGTTGACTAGGCCTGAGCCAGCAGTGGTGAAAATGTATGGATTGGTTGTGTTGTCTGCAAGGAGCTGTGCAAAATTAAAATTTACCAGTACTGTGCTATGAGTACTGTATTGTAATGTTGTAAGAGTAAGGCTGCATTCAGACAACAGGCTTAGCATAGTATGGAGCCACCTCTAATTTATCTGGGTTTCTTTGTAACAGAGAGTTTTTATCAGACATCACCCCATGTTCACCCCATGGTTGATCGATTCGATATGGCAGCCATGGAGTGGGGCAGCTGGGCAGCTTTTAAAAAATCATTTGTCTTTTGAGCATGCACATAAGCACTTATTGGAAGCAGTGCTTCAAAATCCTGACAGGATGGCAGCCATTGGGATTGCTAGAGGAGGCTGCTAGGACATGTAGCACAGCATGGGGGAAGTGTTTTTGAAACTGTGCTTTTGAAAAATTCAACGTTTCAAACATTTCAAAGCCGGGGTGGGGGGAGAGAATAGAGAAACTTCATCCTGTGTCCTGTGTGCTGCAGGTGTTTTTATTTAAAAGCTTGGAGTGAAGCTAGAGTCATGAGCATCATTCTCAGACTGCCTGCCTCCTCCTTCCCTCTCTGAAAATCTTTTCAATTAACCCCTTCCCCACCCTGTGTTCTGCAAAGCACAGAAAAAAGCTGAAATACACAGGTGTCTTTCTTTGGAAGTTTTTTTTTTTAAAGAAAATACAGTTGAAGGTTGTGGGGGGGGGGAGAGGTGCGAATATGCAGTTATGCACACCTCGCTCACTGCCTAAAAAAGTGACCTGAGAGCATGATGGATTGATCAGACTTCCAGAGATGTGGGGTGAGACCGCTGACACCAAGAAGGACCAGACTTTCCCTGGTGTCAAATAACTCCAACTCAAAAACTGGTGAGAACAGGGTGCTGACAACTGGGGAATGGGAGACTGTCTGATCATGCATTTTAAATCCTGAAGGGAACAGCAACAACACTGGATCAAACAGCTCAGCTGATCGCAGCCTAAGTGTCAATGATGTGATTTGTTAGGCAGCTTACAGGTCTCTTCCAAAGAGACAGCATTTTCTGTGGCTGGCTACAGACCTCCCTCCATGGTAAAATTTGCCCAGGCCTGTCATCTGTTAGGGTGCAAAATGAATGCCATTTACCTTTGCACTTTATAATATCAAATTTGAAAGTGACTGCTTGTTTTTGAAAACTATTTTTATGAATAAGTATCTGTTTTATATTTGTTATCATTTTCTCCAGGAATGCTTCCACATGGAGATAATTCTTCATGTAGTTCTCCTTGTTGCTGCAAATGCAGAAGCATGCACAGAGGCAATGAAGCATCCATACAGAATTTTATTTGCCTCAGTCCTTCATGCCATAGGAGGGCTTTTTAAAGGCTTTATAAAAAAATGATAATAGCACAGAGTTATATTGACGTATATCACTATTGTACTATTTCCCAGTTTTCTATTGTTGTTGTTTTAAATCTCTAGCTCTTTTGGTTGCAGAGAAATGTGCAGCTAATACTTCTTCCTTTATAACTACTCATCCCAAATGGTTAGAGACTCACTTTTTTTCCTGCTGAAAACTGGAAGCTAGTGCATTGTTGCAAAAGATGATTATAATACTATAACACCATGTTGCTACAGATATTACTTTAAAAAAATCCTGAAAAGGCTGTCTGAGGTGTACTTGTAGGGGAGAAACAGTCATTGAAGGGACTGAGGTAAAGAAAAACGGGGCAGATGCAGCAGGGACCTGAAGAAGGAAAAAAGCCACCTTCCCATCCATATGGCATACAAAGATGATTTGACAGTGATCATTCCAAAAATATCCTATCTAACCAGATTTGGCCAAGATCACAGCAAAGCAGGGGAAAACACAATAAGACAACACACAGATGTCAATGCTTTGTGGAAGTTCTTAAAAACTGTGCTGCAGCAAGGAAACAAAGGTACAGCAAAACATCCATGTGGAAAGGGCCTACCATTAGTTTTGCAAGCCATCTAGAGTGTTATTTTTTTTAAGCAAAAGGGCAGAATCAAAATAACTAGACAAGAGGAAGGAAGGAAGGAAGGACGGACGGAGGGAGGGACGGAGGGAGGGACGGAGGGAGGGACGGACGGATGGACCTAGACAAGGCCAATCTGTTGCAGAGTAGTTAATTAACAATGCCATCCCAGCTGGAGGTGCAGCACAAAGGGTATGCCTGGCAGGGCTCCACCTTGTCTTTAGTTTATAAGTCAACAGATCAAATGAAGAGCACTTTTGAAGGCCATGTCCAACTGTGCATTTATTGTCTTCTAGGTACATCACAACAGGTTTAAGCAAGAGCTGGGACAGAGCAGCAGGTTTCAAATACCAGCATGTTAAGAGCAGAAGGCTAACAATGACTTTGTCATTGCTAAAAACAGGAGAGTGGAAAGAGGCAAACTGAATAGAATCTTCAAGCTAAGTGCTCTACTTAGCAATCATTTTTCCTCTCTGACAAATATATTAAGATAAACAAAACAGACTTCAAGATATAGCAATTTACTTCACTGAAGATGTTCATAGCAATTAAAAACCACTTTCCCATTTCAAGCACTTATATGTCATGCTGTTAATGGTGCCTAAGTGTACACACAAACACACATTTCATTTTTCCTCTTCTCCACTACTTTTTCTTTCCCTTCCATGAAAGCCCACAAAGCCTCTCCCCTTCTTTTCCTGCCTCTTTTTCTCCTTCCCACCTGACAGCCAGCCTACCTTTATCCGTCCCCCTCCCCCCATCTTCAGCTTTCCCTCCTTCCCTGGCAGCCTCTATCTTGGAAAACTATGGCCACATTGTGTGCTGCTGGGTGCAAGTTGTTTGGTGGAGAAACTGTAGGGTTGCCAGGTCTGGAAATTTAGGGGGGGGGAAGCCTGAAGAGGGCCAGGTTTGGGGAGAGGAGGGACTTCAATAGGGTATAATGCCATGGAGTCCACCTTCCAAAATAGCCATTTTCTCCAGGTGAATTTATCTCAGTCACCTGGAGATCAGTTGTAATAGCGGGAGATCTCCAGCTATCACCTGGAAGTTGGCAACCCTAGGAAACTGTAAGGACTGGCAGGGGTCACCTCACTTTCCCCTGTATTGCCCTCCCCACACTATTTCCTATTTCCTTCCTTCTGACAACCACTGTATCACCACCTTTCCCTCCTTCCTACTCATCCACCAAGCTATCTTTTATCTTTGACTATACTTATTATTTATTTCATTTATCTTCCACCTTTTTCTACCACAGAGACCCAAAAAAGCTTAAACCATTATCTTTTATATTATCTTCACAACAACCCTGTAAGGTAAGTTAGGCTGAGACTGTGTGACTGGCCCAAGCTCACCCAGCAAGATTCAACTGCGGAGTGGAGATCTGAAGCTTGATCTCCCAGATCCTAGTCTGAAAATCTTACCTTTTCTCCACCTCCGCATCTTTAACTATACTTAATATTTCATTTATATCTCTTTAATGGACATCCACAGCAGCTTAAAATATTCTCCTCTCCATTTTATCTTCACAACTACTCTATAAGGTAAATTAAGCTGAGAATGTGTACCTGGCCCAAGGTCGCCCAGTGAGCTTCCATGACAGAATGATAATTTGAACCTGGGTGTCCAGATCCTAGTCTGAAACTTGAACCTCTACACAACACTGGGTTTTTGTGAAGGCAGCTTCTGTTGAAAAGCAGCAAGCAGCCAGACCTGGATGTCATGCAAGTCAGGTGGTAGCAAGTAGCTCAGTGGCTGCTGGTGTGCCTGGCCCTGATGAGCTCTCCCTCAAAGGCCAAAACAGCTCCGGAAAGGGCCCTGCCCCCTCCCCCTACTTTTATTGACAGAAACCAGGCCTTGAAGGCTGGCAATACTGTGTGGTTACCAATCAATGGCCACCGAAGGTATTCACTTCTTAAGCTACAGGCACTGCTTCTATTGTTTGGGGGGGTTGTTTATTCCCTGCCAAGTGCATTTGTTTTTAGATTTCAGATTTTAGTGTGATGTGAAACAATAGCATTTGTTGAATATAGCTAAAGACCAGAAAGAAGATAAAACATAAATCATAAATAACATCATTAAAACAACTAAATCTAAAGGTACTTGTTAAAATATTCCACACTTCAGATATATCCTTCAGTTATTTTCTTGGCTAACAAGGCAAATAGTGACATTCTATATGAAACAAGTGAGTCAGTAGCTGAGAGAAGAAAAATCAGCTTCTCTGCTGATTTCCCTGTAAACCCCGGGGCTTTTCTCAAGTTTGTAGAAAGATGTGTCTGGTTTGTTTATGGCTCCAGTCTCCAGATTTAGGTACTGAAAGATTTGGCCATGTTGAGAATTAGATATATTGACAAGTGGAGACCCGCAACAAATTTGCAGGAGCGGTTATTCCATTCTTCCCATCTTTGCTTCCTCCCTTCTTCCCCTACTTCTCTCACACTCTTTCTCCTTCTTGCCACCCCTTTTCTTACTCTCTCTCCTACATGCCTGCACTTCCTCTCCCTTTCTGCTGCCACCCCATCACTCTCTTTTTCTGCCTCTCCACCTCATCACTCTTTCTCTCTTGTTCTGCTTCCCACTCCATAATTCTCTTTCTGCCCTTCATCACTATCTTGGCCACCCGCCCACTTCCTCCCCCCACATAGCATCAGCACCATCCCAGCCACCCACCTGCTTCCTCCCCCCCACAGCAGCAGGCTCTCCAAGAATCACAACAGATCTCCCAAATACAGAGATCAATACAGAGATCAATTCCCTTTAGGGTTGCCAGCTCCAGGTTGAAACTCCTGGAGATCTGGGGATGGAGACTTGGGATGGTGAGGTTTGGAAAAGGAAGTGACCCCCGCAAGGTGTAATGCCATAGAGTCCAGTCTCCAAAGCAGCCATTTTATCCAGGGGAACTGATCTCTGTCATCTGGAGATCAGTTGTAATTCCAGGTTATCTTGAGCCCTTATCTGGAGGTTGGCAATGCTAGTTCCCCTGGAGGAAATGGCTGCCTTGGAGGGTGGAGTCTATGGCATTATACCCTCTGAGGTCTCACAAACCCTATTCTGAAGCTCTAACTGCTACACCACACTGGCTTTCATAGGGTAGCTCCTGTTGAACAGCAGCAAGCAGCCAGGCCTAGTTGAGTCATGCAAATCAGGTGGTATTAATAGAAAAGAGCAAGAGTCCAGTAGCATTTCTTCAGGAATCTGAAGAAGTGCGCAGTGACTCACAAAAGCTCATACCCTGCCACAAATTTTATTATTCTTTAAGGTATAACTGGATTCTTGCTCTTTTCTACTGCTACAGACAGACTAACACCCATCTTGATCTATCACCAAAGTGGTATTAGTTCACCCAAAGCATGCTGCCAGGCCTAGATTTGCCAGCTTCCAGGTGGGACCTAGATAGGTTTGCCAGCTCTGGATTGTGAAATACCTGGAGATTTGGGGGATGGAGCCTGGAGAAGGCATGGTTTGGGGAAGGGAGAGGTATTAACAAGGTATAAAACCATAGAGTCCACCACTGAAAGCAGCCATTTTCTCCAGGGGAACTGATCTTGGAAGTCTGGAGATCAATTGTAACAGCGGAAGATCTCCAAGTGTCACCTGGAGGTCGGCAACTCTAGACCTGGAGAACTCTCAGAATTACAACTGAGTCCAGGCAGCACAGGTCTATCCCCCTGTAGAAAATGGCTGCTTTGAAGGGTGGACTCTGTGGCATTATACCGTGCTAAGGCCTCTCCCCTTCCCAAACCTTCAGCTTCTCAGACTTTACCACAAATCTCCAGGAATTTTCCAATCTGGAGCCAGGCCTGGCCCCTATGAGTCCTCCCTCAAAGGCCAAAAGAGAATTGAAGAGGTCCCTGCCCTCTCCCCTTGCCTTTTACTCACAAAAACTGAAGGCTGGAATGCTGTGGTTGCCTAGCAGCAACCACTGAGGGAATCCATTTTTTAAAAAGCTACAGGCACTATTTTCAGGTTTTTGAAAGGCCCCCTCCATTTCAAATTTTTATGCAAACCTGGGACCCTTTTCAGGTTCACAGAAAGATGTCTTTCCCATTCACAGTCACCAGATTTAAGTATCCAAAGATTTGCCCCATTTTGCTATTAGTTATATATAAAAACTACAATTTCACTTGACTTGCCTGTCGATACTTGAAAGCCTGAAGAAGGGCATTAGTGTCAGCAACAGTAAGGGGGAAACAGAGATGAGGCCCATAGTATGAATCTGGTATTTCTATTGTCCTTTCATATTCTTCCATCATCAGATCTGAATCAGATATACTGTTATCAGTGGTGCTGGAGACAAAGTGAGAGTTCGTGTCTATAAAGGGAGCAGAAAAGGAACATAAATATATACTTTAGTTGACATAGATACCCATTGATAATGGTTTCACAACTATTTAGAATATAAATTGCTAATGTCTAGGGTTGCCAGCTCTGGGTTGGAAAATTACTGAACATTTTGTGGGTGGAGCCTGGGAGGGTGGCGATTGGGGGGGGAGCATAATGCCATAAAGCCACCTTCCAAAGCAGCCTTTTTCTCCAGGGGAACTGCACCCTGTTGCCTAGAGATCAGTTGTAATTCCAGGAGATCTCCACCTACTACCTGGGGGTTGGCAACCCATTGTAATGTCACGCCAGAGTTCAGTGCTGCAAGCCAACAAATGATCTGGATAGGTCAAGGGACCAGGGTTGTCAACCTCCACGTGTGGCCTGCAGATCTCCTGATCTCCAGACGACAGAGATCAATTCCCCTGGAGAAAATGGCTGCTTTGGAGGATGGTGGATTCTTTGGTATATTGGTACTATTGCTTTAGGAAGGAGAGGCTCAGGTCTTGACTGATAAGACTGTTAAGCAATTTGCATGTATTGTAATAATAACCTATCTAGCAACAGTTGACTGCTCTCCACTTCAGAATAATTCCCAAGCCACTGAGGCCAAACAGGTGGTTTCAAGCCTCCAAGTGGGTGCTGGAGTTCCCCAGAATTACAGCTGATCTCCAGATTACAGAGATCAGTTCCCCTGGAGAAAAATGGCAACTTTGGAGGGTGGAGTCTATGGCATCACTTCCCTGCTGAGCTCCCTCCCCAGATTTTGCTTCATCCAGGTTCTGCTCCCAAATCTCTAGGCATTTCCCAACCTGGAGATGACAATCCTTACTGTTGAACCTGGAAAAAGTTGATCTGGGTTCAAATCCCACAGTAAGTCATTAACTCCTCAGATGGCCTGGAGCACCACTCCGGCATGCCTCTTCCTATCCTAGGGTTGCCATGTCTCATCAACATGCTGGTGGGGGGTGGGAAGGAGCCTTCCGGGAGTGGGGCAGGGGCTCTGAAACATGATGATGTCATGTGGAAGTGGTTTGAGGGCAAAACTCTATGCTAAAAAATCAGAGTGTCGCCATGCAATGTCCCCGATGCAATGATGTCATTTCTGGGGGAAGTCATCACATCAGGGTTTGGGGGTGGGTTTCCCCCACCAGCTAGGTGACTGGTGGTGGTGGGCAGAAGCCCTAAAAACTGGGGGATTTCTCACCCAGACCTGGGGAATGGCAACCCTATCCTACCCCCACTTAGTGGCTGGAGTGGGTATTCTCCTTCTCTCCTCATTTTCCATGCTGCTCCAGAAAATGGTGGTGGCATATGAGGCAGAGGTTGCCCCTGCCCCCGCCCCCCAAGGCTAGCACATCACCTGTCCTTGTGACAAAGTTGGCACTGCTCAGGAAAGACTGTCCTTCAGCTTCCCTTTCCCATGGCTATAGTTTCACCTTCCTATTCCAGGTGTATATAAGAAGAAAACAATACAAAGAGCATATAGTACTTTGAGGCTTAACAGCAGCTATCAAAATAATAAATCCCAAGACTCATGCTTTTGTGCAAGAATATACAGTTGCCAATCAATTCTTAATGTTTTCATGTGAGGCTGAAAACTGAATTTCTTCATAATTCAGAAACTGTGGTTATTCTTTTCCCTCTTGTTAGTTTACAGTATATACAAACCTGCACAGAATTCCCAGTAGCTCTTCATTGCTTTTATTGGGCTATTGCAAAAGTACAATGATGAAACAAACCCTACTGAAATCAACAGATTTCCATGCTGTATGCAGAAATAGAGGGTTGTGATTGCTTAGCTTCTCTGTGCCACTTTAAAGCCTGCAGGTTTGGATTTTTTCCTCCCCCGTCCCCTATAGTAAGTATTTATTTGCAGTGCTGGTCAACTCCCTTACTCATTTCTCAGAGGATGATTCTGCATTAGCTTTTGCCTCTGTTGTTTTACAAAACCCACATTGGAACAGAAATTCCCCTCTGCATTGCATGCTGGCTTCACTTCCTTTGATTATTAGGTTTTATGGTAGCTTCCACACTCCATGCCACTTTTGAGTTCTTTGATTGTCAGATTTTATTGTACCATCTGCATAGATTTATGGCCGTTTTATGGCCATTCGGGGAGCCTTTGCTGTCAATATGGCATTGGAATGTGATTTTGAGTTGCATTTTTTCCTACCAGTTGAGAAAATTTGGAGTGAGTGTTAGATGCAGAATCGTCCTAAGTTTACGTTGATAATTTGAAGATCTTTATATGAAAATATATAGACTTTTCAGTTAACATAGCTAAAAAGAAATTAGGCTACTATGATAATATTTAGCTAAAAGCCAAATAAGTAAAAATAACCTATAACCAGAAAAGGACTATAGGTAGTAGTTGGGTGAAAATGAAGAAACTTTGACAGATGACAGAGAGAAAACAGAAAGGCTTAATGCCTCTTTTGCCTCAGTTTTTTCCCTGAAGAAGAGAACAGGCTCATCTAGAGATGATAGTAGGCAAGGCACAGCATCCAAGCTGCTGGTTGACATGGACAGAGAGGTAGCTGAGAAGCACCTGGCTGCACTGAATGAATACAAATCCCCAGGGCCAGATGGTAGGCACCCAAGAGTGCTCAAAGAACTTTCTAGAGAGCTTGCAGAGCCTTTGTCCACCATCTTCCAGATCTTTTGGAGGACAGGAGATGTGCCACAAGACTGAAGGAGGACAGATATTATCCCAATTTTCAAAAAAGGGAAGAGGGATGACATAGGAAACTACAGTCCAGTCAGTCTGATCTCTGTCCCAGAGAAGATACTGGAGCAGATTTTAAAGGGATCGACTTGCGAGCATCTGAAGGACAACTTGGTGATCCAGGAAAGTCAGCATGGATGTGTCCCCAACAGATCTCACCAGACCAACCTCATTTCCTTCATTGATCGAGTGATGAGTTTACTGGATTGAGGGACTGCTGTTGATGTTGTTTACATGGATTTACCTGGATTTCGGTAAAGCTTTTGCCAAGGTTCCCCATGATGTTCTGATGAGTAAACTAGAGGACTGTTGACTGGACTCTAGATAGTTAGGTGGATAGAGAACTGGTTGGAGAACCGCACTCAGAGAGTAGTTGGGAATGGCATTTTATCTGAATGGAGGGAGATGTCCGGGGGGGTCCCCACAGGGCTCAGTTCTGGGCCCAGTACTTTTCAATATTTTTATAAATGATTTGGATGAGGGTATGGAGGGACTACTCATTAAATTTACAGATGACTACAAATTGGGAGGAGCAGCAAACACATCAGAAGATATAGAATGCAACAAGATCTGAACATTCTGGAAAAGTGGGCGGATGTGAACAAGATGCAATTTAACAAGAGTTCTACATCTAGGTGACAAAAATTAGAAACATGCATACTGCATGGGGTGAGTAGCAGTGTGTGTGAACAAGATCTTGGGGTAAGGGTGGACTGAAAGTTAAATATGAGCAGCTAGTGTGATGTGGTGACAAAAAAGGCTAATGCAATATTGGGGTGTAGCAACAGAGGCATAACATCCAAATCATGATATATCATAGTCCTGCTGCTCACTGCATTGGTCAGGCCATACCTGGAGTATTGTGTGCAGTTCTAGAAGCCTCACTTCAAAAAGGATGTGGACCGAATAGAATGCATGCAGAGACTGATGAGGATGATTGGGGCCTGGAGACCAAGCCCTATGAGGAACGGCTGAGGGACTTGGGAATGTTTAGTCTGGAGAAGAGGAGGTTGAAAGGGGACATGATTGCTCTGTTCAAGTATTTGAAGGGCTGTCACTTAAAGGAGGGCAGAGAGCTGTTGCTGTTCGCAGCAGAGAGTAGGACTCGCAATAATGAGTTTAAATTAAGGGCGGAAAAGTATTGGCTGGATATTAGGAAAAACTTTTTACAGAAAGAGTGGTGCAACAGTGGAATCAGCTGCCTAGGGAAGTGGTGAGCTCCCCCTCACTGGCAGTCTTTAAGCAGCGGCTTGACAAACACTTGTCAGGGATGCTCTAGGCTAACTGTACATTGAGCAGGGGGTTGGACTAGATCACGGGTGGCCAAACTGCGGCTCTTTCACACATACTATGCAGCTCCTGCCAGGATGGCTGGGGAAGCAAAGGGGAGGCATACCTCCCTGATTGGTTTTCCTTTCCCCAGTCAGTGTTATCCCCCCTGGGTAGGCTTGAGGGGGGGCAGAGAAAGAAAGCAACTTTAACTTTAAATGCATTCTCAAAGCCTCCCTCCACCAGCTGGCTTGGAGAAGGCATTTGTCTCTTTAAATCCCTTCTCCAAGCCAGCTGGCATGGGGGTTGGGGGGCCTTGGAGTAGAGGACACATTTAAAGTTAGAGTTGCTTTCTTTCCACCTCTCCCTCCCCCTTCTATTTGCTTTCTTTGTTTCTGTTGCTCTCTCCTTCTTTCTTTCCACCTCTTTCATTCTTTCCACCTTTCTCTCTCCCCCCTTCCTTCCTTCAGTCCTTCCTCCCCCCTCCCTCCCTCACCTATTCTCTCTCTCTCTCTCTCTCTCTCTCCCTTCCTTCCTCCTCCTTCCTCCCCATTTGCTTTGTTTCTCTCTCTGTTTCTATCTTTCGCCCTTTCTTCCCTCCCTCCCCCATTTGCTTTTTCTCTCTCTTTCTTTCCACTTCTGTCACTCTTTCTTTCCACCTCACACTCTTTTTTCTCTCTCATAAACAAGTATCATTAGCAAACAAATATCATTATCAATATCTGTTTTTATTCCTTTTATTTTTATTTTTGACAGTCTCATTTAATGTTAATAAAAAGCAAATTGGCATATTTCCCATTAAAACGTGTGTGTGTAATACCTGTTCATATCTTGAGGCTCCCAAACATCTTATGTTTATTCTATGTGGCTCTTACGTTAAGCAAGTTTGGCCACCCCTGGACTAGATGGCCTGTATGGCCCCTTCCAGCTCTGTGATTCTATGGGATTGACAAACTAGCAAAAACGTAAACAGCACAGCTCTGCTTCCACAAGATCTTGTGCAATACCAGCACTTTCCTCCCCATATCTTATAGGGCTCAGAAATTGCTTGCAAAATGTCTTGCAGAAGCAAGAAGCATCTTGGGATACATAATGTTTAATTTAATACAAGAGGCTACATAAAGGTTTTCTCACACTTCCCCTTGGACAAGTGCATGTGGCAGCATGCCAAGTCTCCTGTTTGAGTGGGAGACCTCCTGCCCCCTCCCACTGGCAGTTCCTGCCACCACTCAGCTGGATGCTGGGATAAAAATGGGGGAGAAATGGGGGGAACTGCTATTGTTATCCATGCAATGATGTCACTTGTAGTGAAACCAGAAGTGATGCCATTGCATCACTGGCAACGATGCAATGAAATCATTATGCCATCTGCAAGGAGAAACCCCCCAATGTTGAGTTTCCTGGTGGTTCCCAGCCTGCTGCTGGCAACCCGAATATGCAATAATCTTCCAGTAAATTCAACCCATTAGATTTAAGTAGTCATTTTTTTTAAATCTGTGGGGACATGTAAGTGAGTCTGTAATGAAATATGATAACTACATAAAACAATATACTTAAGAAGCTTTTTGAATGCTCTTAGTTCTTTCAGGAAGCTTTGAACCTCTCAGATTCATGCAAAATTCATTAGCTACTTTATACAGTTTTTAAAAGGCGCACTTATCTATGAAAACAAACCCTCAACTACTTGTAATTTGTAATTATGAATTTGATCAATTCCACACTAGCCATTTAGTCTGTGAGCACCTTGAACAGAATGAGTTGACTGGTAGTAGCCAGCATGGGTTTATCAAGAATAAGTCATGCCAGACCAACCTTATCTCCTTTCTTGACAGAGTTACTAAAATGGTTGACTCTGGCAATGCTGTGGATATAGTGTATCTAGATTTCAGTAAAGCATTTGACAAAGTTTCTTATGATATCCTTGAGGATAAGCTGTTTAAGTTTGGGCTGGGTGGAGCAACTGTTGGATGGATTCATGGTTGGTTGAAAAATCATACCCAACGAGTGCTCATAAATGGCTCTGCATGTACATGGAGGGGAGTCTCAAGTGGCGTGCCACAGGTCTCGGTCCTGGGCCCGGTGTTGTTCAATGTTTTTATAAATGACCTGGAGGAAGACATAGAGGGGATGCTTATCAAATTTGCAGATGACACAAAGCTGGGTGGGATTGCTAACTCTGAAGAAGACAGAGTCAGGATTCAAAATGATCTAGATAGGCTGGAAAAGTGGGCTGAGACAAATAAAATGAAATTCAGTAGAGATAAGTGCAAAGTCCTACACCTGGGCACAAAAAATCAAAGGCACAGATGTAGAATGGGAAGGACTTGGCTTGACGGCAGCACATGCAAAAGGGGTCTAGGTGTTATGGTTGATCACAAGCTCAACATGAGCCTGCAGTGCGATGTGGCTGTGAAGAAAGCTAATACAATCTTAGGATGCATTAACAGAAGCATTGTGTCCAGATCACGGGAGGTGGCTGTTCCGCTGTATTCTGCTATGGTCAGGCCTCACCTGGAGTACTGTGTCCAGTTTTGGGCACCACACTTTAGGAAGGATGTTGACAAGCTCGAGCGTGTCCAGAAGAGTGTGACCAGAATGGTGATAGGGTTTGAATCCAAGTCTTATGAGGAAAGGCTGAAAGAGTTGGGTATGTTTAGCCTGGGAAAGAGAAGACTTAGAGGGGACATGATTGCAGTCTTCAAGTATTTGAAGGGCTGTCATGTAAAAGATGGAGCAAATCTATTCTCTCTTGCTCCAGATTGCAAGACTAGATCTAATGGGTGGAAATTACAAGGGAGTTGTTATCCGCTAGATATCAGGAGAAACTTCCTAACTGTAAGAGTGGTTGAGCAGTGGAACAGTCTGCCTCGGGAGGTGGTGGATGCTCCTTCTCTGGACATTTTCAAGAGGAGGCTGAACGACCATCTTTTGGGTATGTTGTAGGTATGTAGGCCTATCTTTTGGCTATGCTCCTGCAGAGTGCAGGGGGTTAGACCAGATGACGTGCAAGGTCCCTTCCAACTCTAACATTCTATGATTCTTCATAATTTCTTCACACGGTTTTAATGATGAATCCAGATAATGTCCCTGGAAAACTACTGCATTCCAATATTTTCCCTGAGTCCTCCAGTCTTTTTTCAGATCTGATTTTTTTGTTTTTTTGTATTTATGTGTGTTCGTGTGCCTGGAAGTCATGGTGACCTCTGATGACTGACCCCTACTGGGGGCACAGAGGATATTCAGAGAGATGGCTGAATGAAGTCTGCCCTTGCCTTCCAGCTCTGGTATTCCAAGGAGGTCTCCCATCCAAGTACTTGCCAGAGTCGACCCTGCTTAGCTTCCGAGATCTGATGAGATCTGGCTTGCCTGGGCTATCCAGGTCAGGGCTTTTTTCAGATCTGATCTGTGGTAATTTTTTTAAACTTAAAACCCAATTGCAACAGTAGTTCATTCCTTGTGGACAGTCAAAATACTATTGCACTTTTCCAGGGCTACTATCTTTTAAATTTTCCTCATTTCCTTATATTTCCAACTTAATCACTTCCTGTAATGGTTGGGAAAGCATGAATCGACCATAAACTAACAGCTTTTGGGACCGGGGGGGATTAAGTACTGCTTTATACTTTACAGACAACGCTTCTCTCATTAATGTTTTGCCATTACTGTGTTATTATGAAATTATGGTAATGACATCAAAAATAAATTACGCAAATGGAGGAGAAGAGAATTATGAAAAATAAGATAAAACAGAGTGAGCACTGGCTTTGCCTACGAAGTGAAAAGTAGTACACAGGCCATCCACTGCTAAACAAAAACTGACACTTAACAGTTGATTCATTAACAGTGTGGCTGGGGTATAGAGAAAATGAAGTAAGTAACTTGGCTATAAAATGAATGAACACAAAGCAAACTTCAAGAAGAAAAGCAAAGATTTGCTGAAGAGTTACTTCCAAGTAATATAATAGGAACCCCGACCTGGATGGCCCAGCCTAGTCCAATCTTATCAGATGTTGGAAGCTAAGCAGTTGGCTCTGGTTAGTACTTAGATGGGAGATAACCAAGGAAATCCAGGATTGCTGGATTACCTTGAAAAACCTGCAGGGTCACTATAAGTCAACTATGACTTGACGGCACTTTTCATCACCAATATAATAGGATATGAGCCTTGATGGATTTTATGGGGAATATGGAGCTATGTTAAATGCATTGTAGAAAGCCAGTTTTAACTCCTCTTCCAACTAATTATAGAAAAGTAATCATTAGCTACACAAAATAACCCTCCTATGGTTCGTGGTTTCATTTTCTTCTTAAAGCATCTGGTATGGAACTTAACTGAGGATATCAACCAAAGGCAAGCCCAAAGGAGCATTTCTGTTGATCAGTAAGATACTGCCTATTTAGAAGTTTTACATTTCGTGAGTATTTCCAGTACTTTGACATAAGGTAATATATGTTTTGGTTAAAAACTAGGAAGTCAATTTTAATTATTTCTGTCATTTATTGGCTTTTTAATACTGAACTTTTATATAGAGGTAGAAGAAGAAGAAGAGATTGGATTTATACCCCGCCTTTCACTTGGAGTCTCAGAGCAGTTTACAAACTTCTTTCCCTTACCGCACCCTGTGTGGTAGGCAGGGGTCTTTTCATAGAAAAAGAGCTGCAGGAGCTCATTAGCATAACTCATTAGCATATGTCACACCCCCTGACATCACCGGAAGTGTGTCAGAAGGCCACACACCCCTGACATCACCGGAAGTGTGTCAGAAGGTGACACCCACCACTTAGAACAGTATTTTTTTTTTCTTTGTTGGACAGAAAGAGAGAAGCAGGGGACATTTTTTTAAACAAAAGAAACCATCAAACATGGTTCCTCTTCTAAAAATAAGCTTTCGGTTCAAAATGGAAGCTGCAACACCCACAACTTTTAAAAACCTGATGGGGGGCAGGTAAATCAGGGCTTCAGCTGGTAGAATGCACCCCATAGCTATAGCACAGAGAAGCAGATCTATTTAGTTATAAAAATTTGTACATGTCACCTCTTAAGGAGGCTCACAAAGTAAAAACAAACACGATAAAACCATAAAAACAACCACCATATCATCATCAGTATTAAAAACAAGCCATAAGAACAATATTCAGCTACCTAAGATTATATTTTAAAAAACCCTTTCTGCAGGCTAAAAAACAGCTTTAAAAGAGGAAACACTTTGATGAAATGCCTGGGTAAAGAGAAGCATTTTGGCTTGGCAACTAAGCTCTAAGTACAGCAGATCCCAGGCAATTGTCAAAGGGGAGGGCAGGCGGGGGGTTGCCTAGGCCCCCTGCCTTCCCCCATCTATTTGCTTTCTTTGTTTCTCTTTCTTTCCACCTCTCTCTCACTTTCACTCTCCCTTGGCCAAATAGATATCATTAGCAAACAAATAAATATCATTGGACAGTGTCATTTAATGTTAATAAAAAGCAAATTTACGTATTTTTCAATAAAAACGTGTGATATTTGTTCATGTCTTGCGGCTCTCAAACACCTGACATTTATTCTATGTGGCTTTTACTTTAAGTAAGTTTGGCCACTCCTGCCCTATACACATTGCTGAAGGCTTTATTGAGGTGGAGGAAAGTGCTGTCAAGTCACAGTTGACTCTTCATGGGGTTTTCAAGGAAAGAGATGTTCAGAGGTGATTCACCATCACTTGCCTGTGCCTCATGATTAGTATTCCTTGGACAAGGACGGGGGGGGAATCCTTCCGGAGCACGCGGATCCGCGCACTCCGGGTAGATGGAGGGCGGGGGTTGCCTAGGCCACAATTAGCTTTAGGAGATTTCCTAAAGTGTTATGTGAGTCCAGTGATGTTACCTGTGGTTTTTCAGCCAGAAATTATGTTGCGGCATCACGTAATGCAATGCCACCCTCCCCATTTGGTTGTGTTGCTCATTAGAGCAGCTCCAAGGTTCAGGGGTGGGGTGAAGGAAAGGGAGGTTTGCCAAAGTAGGCAACCTGACATTCCTACACCAAGCAGAACTCAGCCCTTTGGCCAGGTGCCTGACAACCCCTTTAGCTTTTGCAATCTTAGGACGGTAACAAAATAGGAAAATTACTGAACCATTGGCAAACTCAACATATGTCTGGTTGGCTGCATTTGATTCAAGGGCCAGGTTTGTTTATCAGAAATATACCATGAACAACAACATTACATTTTCATTAAGTTGTCTAACTTCAAGATCTCTTTCATGGTCATTTCCCACCAGTTCAGACCCCAGTGCAAATTAGTTTTCACTAACTTGCACTGAACCTCATTTTATTTGGAAAAATCCTCTTCTAACAAAGCACAATTTTCCTTCTGTTTTTAGCGCTCAGTGCCCTGTTATCTTGCAAGTTCACAGTACTGCAGTGTCCACAGAAGTCACAATAACAGATTTGTTGCCATCAGGGTCTAAATCACCTGCAAGACTCACTTTCCAACTCTTTATGCCTTATGAGAGTCTACAAATAAAACCTTCATTTGCTCTTGTGCCTAGGTCCAAAGGCCCCCCCACAAAGAAAACTATCCACTTTTTCATGCCAATGTGCAAAGGAAAGCCCTAATCCTATTTTTATTTTATCACTTGCTCCTCCTTTCTTTTACTCCTTATCTTTATGATCTACTGCAGTGATGGCGAACCTTTTAAAGACCAAGTGCCCAAAATGCAACCCAAAACCCACTTATGTATAAAGGTAAAGTAAAGGTTCCCTTGCTCGAAAGCCAGTCGAATCCGACTCTAGGGTTGCGGTGCTCATCTCCGTTTCAAAGCCGAAGAGCCAGCGCTGTCCGAAGACATTTCCGTGGTCATGTGGCCGGCATGACTAAACACCAAGGCGCACGGAACGCTGTTACCTTCCCACTGAAGTGGTACCTATTTATCTACTTGCAATTTCTTGCTTTCGAACTGCTAGGTTGGCAGGAGCTGGAACTATAGACGGGAGCTCACCCCGTCATGCGGCACCCGGGTCTTGAACTGCTGAACTACTGACCTTCCACAGCCTGCAGTTCAGCGTCTTATGTATAGAAAGTCCCAAAATGACAATTTAACCTGAATACTGAGGTTTTAGTTTAGAAAAAACAACTCATGCATTAACATCTTTTGTCTTAAAATAAAAACACAATAAAAACACAATGATCTTCCACTATCTGTTTTCGCTTTTTTGCTGTATTCATTTTTGGGTGTTCAAGACTTGGAGTCTACAAAAACACAAAATTTTTTAAAAAAATGGAGCACCCAATACAAATCTATCCCTTTACCAAAAATAGCTAACACTAAAGAAATGGATATTCCATGAATCAACAATCTACGGCAGTGATTCTCAGCTGGGGTTCCTTTTGAATTTGCTGACCACCTGTGCAAGGGGGCAATGTTCCACTGACCATCAACTTTTAGCCTGCTCTGAAAAAGGCATCTGAGTACATTTCCTACCTCTGATTCACCTCCACTGTAGTTGGACCTACTTCCAGGTAGGGTTGCCAGCCTCCAGGTGGGGCCTGGGGATTTCCCGCTTTGACAACTGATTTCCAGCTGACAGAGATCAGCTCCCCTGGAGAAAATAGCTGCTTGCATTGTATTATGCTGAGGCCCCTCCCCACCATCCAGGTGGTTTCCAACCCAGACCTGGCAACCCTAGTTGAGAAGCAGTCTATCTCCAATACTCAGAATTGTATAGGAACAAAACAAGTCCAACTGCTAAGCAGTCCAGGCTTAATTCCCCAGAGAACAACCACAAAGTAGGTAGCATAGCTCATCAGGGGAAACCCCCTCCTCAAGACAGCAACGCAGAAACTTTTTAAAAATCAGGACTAATAACAAACAACAACCTTGAAACAAGTAAGCTTTCAAGTTCCCCAAAGGTCTTTGCTCCGCTGAACATCCAACCTGACAAAGAGCAATGTGAATGTACACATTCCTTACCTTGCAAAGTTTTAGGTAACCCCAGTATAAATGTATGACATCACTGCTTGTTTTTTTTTAAAAAAACCATAGGACGTAACACCTGGGCAACTCCTTATGCTGCAGTGCCTCATACATGGCCATGTTGTACCTGATGCAGTCAAAGGGTTACCATATTTTGAAAAGCAAAAAAGAGGACACATCTCCTGACTGACTACTTCAAACAAATGATCAGTATGGCAGATCTCATTTTAAATATGCAGTGAATGGAACAGTGGCATTTACTAGGGATGCCTGCATCAAAGCCTGGCATAGCCCCGAACCTCTGGTCTTGACCAGATCATATCAACTGTATTGGTTTGAGGACAAAATGGGTCAATGCTGCAAACACCATTCTGAGGAGCTTAGACAAAAAGATGAAATACTCAGGTAAGGTGATAAATCCAAGGCAATACAGTCAGGGACTGTTGCCTAGTCTCACATCAGTGAAGTGTTATGACCACAGATCTGTATTTACCCAAATACTCACATTTTATGGCCCAAGGCTTATATTTTTCTCCCTGCCCATTTTTATGTAGTTAACATCAAGGAGGAGGAGGAGGGAGAGGGGGAAGAGGAAGAAGAAGAGATTGAATTTATACCGGATCCTTCATTCAGAGTCTCAGGACAGCTTACAAACTCCTTTCCTGCTCCCTGCACTAATAGGAAGGAAGATGGAGTGCAGGGGGCCGTTTCCCGCTGGCTCCGTGCACTTGAAGGGAGGAGCCGGTTTAAAGTTTCCTGTGGGGTTTTCCTGCTCCATGCACTTAAGGGGAAACCCTTCAAGTGCAGGGAGGAGGCAGGAAACTGCCTTGCACAGCTGATTTCCCACTGGAGATCGGGCCTGCAGGGCTTTCCTGCTCCGAGTAATTAAGGGGAGCCCCTTCAAGTGCAAGGAGCAGGCAGGAAACTGCCCAGCGCACCGGATCTCCCACCAGAGAGGAGGCAAGGACCGGGGGAGAGGGAAGCCTTGCCGGGGACCCCACATCACTGTGCCACTCCGCTGCCTCCCCCTCCCTCCCTCTCCCCCCTCCTGCGCTGCCATTCCCTTCACCACCGGGCGACTCTTCCCTGGCAAACTTGCCCCGGTGGCGGCAGCAGCAAAAATGGCCACAGAAGGGGTGCCTTTTCTGAGGGAGCTTTTCTGTGCCCCCGATGTCTGTGCCCCTAGGTGGCTGCCAAGGTTGGCCTAGTGGTAGAGCTGGCCCTGCTGGCCCCAGATCTGCGCACTCCGGGTGGATGGAGGGCGGGGGGGGGAAGCCTAGGCCGCCGCTGGCGGCCTCAGGCAAGGACGGGGGAGAGGGAAGCCTCCCGGAGCGCGCAGATCTGCGCACTCCGGGTGGATGGAGGGCGGGGGGAGAAGCCTAGGCCGCCATTGGCCTCAGGCAAGGACGGGGGGAGGCCTAAAGCGGGGGAGAGATGTAAGGTGGGGGCCAGGCAGGGGGAGGAACCTCACTTACCTCCGTCTTCTACCTCCTCCTGGGCCCGAATGAGGGCTGGAGGCAGAAAACGGCAGGAAGTAGGAGGGCGGGGCTTCGCCATGTGCCCGCCCCCCTGGTGCCTCACTCCCAGAGCGCCGCTCCGGTGAGCTCCGCCCCCATCCGAGGCCTGGTGGTAGGTAAGGCTGAGGGAGCTCTTTCAAGAACTGCCCTTTCAAGGACAGCTCTTGTCAGAACTATGGTTTGCCCAAAGTCATCTAGCAGCTGCAAGTGGAGGAGTGGGGAATCAAACCCAGTTCTCCCAGATTAGAGTCTGCGAACTTAACCACTTAACCACTACACCAAACTGGCTCTCAGGTAAATGTGCATTTATATTATGACCAAATTACAGTACACGTGCTCTGCATTTGCAGTTATATTGACTAAATAGCTAATTCATGAAATCACAGCGTGGGGAAAATAATTTGTTTACATGGTATATATTAATTTGAGAAATGCCCATCAATGTTTGATCTATTATTTACCCAACAGTTGTAACCAAGCACCAGATTTTCATTAAAACACACTGATGATATTCAGATTTCACACTAAAAGGCAGTGTGAGGGGAGGCAGTGAAATATCAGACAGGAAAAGCCTGTAAACAACTGTGCATGTAGAAGAAGAAGAAGAAGAGATTGAATTTATACCCTGCCCTTCACTGCCAAAGGCGTCTCAGAGCATCTTACAAACTCATTTCCCTTCCTCTCCCCACAACAGACACCCTGTGAGGTAGGTGGGGCTGAAAGAGCTCTGACAGAAACTGCTGTTTTTCAAGAACAACTGTGCCAGAGCTTGTGACTGACCCAAGGTCAAATCAGCAGGTGCAAGTGGAGGAGTGGGGAATCAAACCCGGTTCTCCCAGATTAGAGTCCACACACTTAACCACTACACCAAACTGTAGCAAAATCTATTTCTGCACTCATATGACCATAACTGAATGAGAGCATATGCATATGTATTCAACAGGACACTCACATGGAATGGCTGGCAGGGGGAGATTGGCCATTAAGGCTACTGGGGAAATTCCCAGTGGGCCAATGACCTAGGGAGCCACTCCCTGTTGGAGCCACCTTGGTTCCCACTGAGGCTACCCTGACCTCCAGGAAGAGGCAGGCACAATCTACCACAAGCTGTCCCTTAAAGCACAAGAAGTAGATATCCAGCCTGCTTTTGCTCATGTGGCAAGAAATTGGCCCAGCCAGGTCACATTCCTGTGGTGAGAGATGAGGCCAGCACAGCCTTGCGAACATGGGTCAGCAATGGACAGGCCTGATGCAGCCTTGCTCACTTGCACAAGTGACTGGTCCAGCTTGTTACCCCTCCCTCCTTTATGAGGGTGGGGCTATGGCAAACAGGGGTAGGGTCCTTTTCCAGGGTGGCTTTCTCCTCACCAATCCACCCTTGATTGCTGGGCAAACATATTTAAGTAATCTATTTAATGCTAACTTTCAATTGAACATGTTCTTTATGTTGTCGAGCATGTTCTTGCTTGTGCATTTTTCCTTACCTGGGTCAGGCTCATTGGGATGAGTAAAATGGTCCAGCATAAATGTGAAAAAGCTGGAAAGCTGAAAACAAGAAAATGTATATTGATTAGTTTAAATGTTAAAATGCTATTGATTTTCTTCAGTTCCACATTTGTAAGCTAGCCTGTAACTATGGTGGGGCATCTCCAGGTCATGACCCCTTAATTACAAGCCACGTCCCACAAAACTTTTTCTTCAAACTCATACAAATGTTTTTAAAAGTTTAAATTTAATTGCATCACACTGCTATGTCCGGCCCTGCCTGCACCGCTTGCCTTCTCCTCCAGCAGGCCACGTTCTTCAGACATGCTCTCTGGCCCTCCTCCTGAATCGCCTTCCCATTAGCCAGCTAGTGCTGCCTTCTCTTGACTTGCACCCCATGACCTGCCTTGCCTGCTCTACCCTCCCTACACCCCAGCAGCTGGTGTGACTGAACAGCTCACTTGGCTAACCTGCAGGAGAACTGTAGGCTTCACAGTTTGTACAACAAAAAAGTTGAGGTGCAGGGGAGGGTGGGTGGAAGTGGAGTTGGGGGAAGCAACAAGTCATGTTTGAACAGCTGGAGAGGTCAGAGGGAAAAAATGTTGAAATAATTACTGTTTGAAGATCTGCTGCAAATAATACTTGACTTTTTTTAAGCAACCAAAAAGTTCAGTGCTCATTTGAAGCTGGGTCAAAACAGGGGGGGCAGATCTTAAAAATTGTAAGTGTAAAAACTTAAAAGTTTGCTTGATGTAACATTTCTGGGTTGGGGAAATCAACAAGTCATGTTTGAAGAACTGAAGAGGTTAGAGAGAAAATGTTTTGAAATTACTGTTTGAAGATCTGCTGCAAATAATTCATGACTTTTTTAAAGCAACCAGAAAGTTCAGTGCTCATTGAAGCTGGGTCAAAAAAGGGGGGGGAGTGGGGATCTTAAACACTTTAAGTGTAAAAACTTGAAAGTTTGCTTGATGTAATGTGTCTGCTGCTCTGGAGAGAGCAGCAGGTTTTTTTCCCCATTTGAGCTTCATGACTTATCCACTCAAGGCCACTTTAGGACATCAACAGCCTTGCAGCTTGTGGGGGGGAGGGGGGTATTTTGAGTGACAAATAACAAGTTCTGTAATAGTTAGTAGTTTTGTAATAAACTTGAAGCATTTTTCAGTGATAAATGACTTATTATTGTTGTCTTTGTAATAACTTATATGTATGCAAATTATTATTTACAAGTATAAGCATGACAGTCTCATACAGTCATGTTTGGACTGACACATAATGGCTGCCCCAGAAGAAGAAGAAAAAGTCCCACAAGCCAAAAAATCCTGGCTATGGGAAATTGTGAGGTACCTTAGATCCATCTATGTAATGACATCATGCAAAATCCCAGGTTCAAGACATGCTGGGGTTTTCTTTCTTTTTTAAATCAGAAGGGAATTTTGCACAGTCATATAAAGATTGTCCATTCTCCACTCACAGAACAGAATGGTGGCATACATGCCATCTCTACACAAGAACCACTTGTGTACACTGAAGTCGGTAGCAGGCTGGGAAGAGAAAATAGCCCTGGAACAAGCCATGCTGCTATGGGGCCCTTGTGGCCCTACAAGCAGGGCCAGCTCTACCACTAGGCCAACCTTGGCAGCCACCTAGGGGCACAGACATCGGGGGCACAGAAAAGCTCCCTCAGAAAAGGCACCCCTTCTGTGGCCATTTTTCCTGCTGCCGCCACCGGGGCAAGTTTGCCAGGGAAGAGTCGCCTGGTGGTGAAGGGAATGGCAGCGCAGGAGGGGGGAGAGGGAGGGAGGGGGAGGCAGCGGAGTGGCGCAGTGATGTGGGGTCCTCGGAGCACTGGAGCCGCTGGTCGCCTCGCTGCCCTCCAGTCGCCCAGTCCCAGGCTGGCCATTCGATGAAGCAGCCCCAACGCAGCGCTCCCGGGCACCCCCTGCCACTGTGCACCAGCATCTGGTATGGGTTTGCACTGGGCTTCTCCCCCCAGAGGGTGCCCCGCTGGCCTGCCGCCCCACCCCTCCCTCACCTCCCTCCACCCCAGCCACCCTCCTGGGTGTGCCGGAAACTCCCCGAGGCCTGGCTCCCTTGTCCAGTGGGGACGGACACTTCCCCCATACCGACGTTGTGCAAGGGAGGGCGCTGCGGGAGTCAAGCCACTTGCTGGAAGAAAAACCCACTGTCCCTGGTGCGCACCATGCCCGGCCATGGGGGCTTGCCCAGTGCATGCCTGCTTGCCCATCCCCCCGGCAGGGAAGGCCATTCTCCGCTGCCAGCCCTGCTCTGCGGTTGGAGGGTTGCACTGGCTCGGCCCTGATGCCCTCCTCCGCTCCCCCCACAGGCTAGCAGCAGCATTGGGGGCCCTCGAGGAGGAGGTGGCTGGGGGGAAGGAGGAGTGGAGGCCAGGACCCAGCGGGCAGGGGGTGGAAGGGGAGGACTTGCTGGCAGGTGGCTCATTCCCCCCTCCCCCATGAGCCTTTGCAGGATTTCAGCCAAGCAATGTTTGGAGATGGTGGCAGAAGGCCCCTTTGCAGTGGTGATGAACTTGCTCAGCCAGGCCTGCCCACCAGAACTTGGGTGGAGGGGGTGTAACCTCCCTTTCCCAGGGAGCCCGAGAGACAAGGGGCGAGAATGGGTGCCAGCCCCTGGCTGAGAGAAACGTCCTCTGAGCCCCGCTGGGTCTTCCATGGATCTGGCTCTTCTGCCTCTGCCACCCCACAGGTCGTCTTCTTCTTCTTTACCCCTCCAACCCTTCCTCCCAGTCCAGCCCCAGTCTCAGTCCTGTAGCAAAGGCAGTTTCAAAAGGCGGTAGTTGGAGGACTTGCACCTTGGGAGGAGCACCCATGCTGGTCTGTATTTGGAGGATTATACCCCATTGAAGTCCTTTCCCTCCTCAGGCATTGCACAAATCTCCAGGTATTTCCCAACCTGGAGCTGGCAACCCTAGTGAATGTTCCCCTAGGGATACAGGCCATTCTACTCCCTCACAGTTCTACCAGGTCATTCAGATTTTGTGGGCGCACTACACCAAACTGGCTCTCTCTTTTAAAGTTTTTCCCTGTCATTTGAATTTTTATTTCAGAGATCCAAGACTAGCGATAGTTTCATATTGCTAGGCTCACACCCCTTGTAAAAAAAAATTAAAACAAGGGAAAAAATATAAATGGAGCTTGTATGCTGATAAATGGATGGCAGAACGTCCACAGTGGGTGGAACAACCCAATGTGGGTGGGGGAGTGGGCTTTGAGAGGGAGCAAAAGTGCATGGGGGAAATCTGAGGGAATCTGTATGCTTTTGAATTAGCTTTGGCTTGGAAGCAAAACAAGGAAAAATTCAGCACAAAAATGCTCTTAGAAAATGCAGGGAAACAGCAACCAGAAAGCTAACTGACCACTGAAGGGAGGAAAATCAAAGCAGAATGAGAAAGAAAACATGACTGATATGCATAGTGAAAGCAAGGGAAAACACCTGTGCATAATAGACCACTGTTGTGAACTGTTCTCAACAAATACAGCTCTTAGTGTAATAGCATGCAACTGTGTTTATATGTGGGTTAATTTGCAGTCTTCTTTTCACTCTTATCTGCTAACCTGTATAATGCTCGTTTGGAGGACAATGGAGTAGTATACAGCCTACACTTTTTTACAGCACATGTTAGATTCTCTTCTTCCTACTCTCCTCAAGCCACAGACAGCCTTCTATGGGACCATTCATTACACATCCAAGTCTCTAGCGAAACACAAGGCATAGACATGGTGCTTCTTATGTTACCTGGTAGCTTATGGGGGTCTTTTTTTGTTCAAAATTACAACTGAGAACATGACTTTTTGTTCCCTGGCACATGTCAAGTAAACAGCTATCAGATCTTAAAGAGTTGGAGGAGTCTGAAGGTCAGCAGCGGATGCAGTCCAGAGTGCCAGAGGAAGGTGCTCTCTAATTACATCATAACTGAACAGCAATTTGCCTAGTGTCAGGCTCTGCAGAATCCCTAACATTATCGTTATCTGAGCCTTGACAAATAGTAATGGATCAAGGTAAGATTTTGTAGCTGCAAATGTAATTTTTTATCATATATAAAACCTTTTAATAGTTTATTTCATTATCACTAAATAAAGTGCACTAAGTTTTTTAAACATACAAAAATAACCTAATAATACAGCCAATAAAGAACAAAGAAGATTTTCGTAGATGCATCTGATACTAGGGGTATGCAAAAAAAATCAGTATTTGGGGGGCTTTGGTACATTGAACCTGAAAATATTGGTATTTTCCAATATCCCCAAATCCTAATATCAGTATGGTATTTGGATTCTGGATTTTTTTGGAAATTCTGAATTTTTAAAAGTTCCATTACACCAATGTTCCCTCTAAGCTGTGGAGTCTTGTGAGCAAAAATTCTACTTTTTGAGCTACTGGCATTAAAGTTGTGAGCAGGCAATTTGGCTGCTGCATAAATTAGTTTGCTCTGGAACCATCCTTCCTGAGTTAAGACAAAAATGTGTGAGCCGGAGGCTAAAAAATTGTGAGCTAGGTCACACTCACTCAGCTTAGAGGGAACATTGCATTACACCCTATGGGGACCATTATAGTCAATTGTACCCATAGGGTATAATGAGGAATCAATCTGGGGGGGTATTCAGGGGTCAGGGGGCTGTTTTTTGAGGAAGATGCACCAAATTTGCAGCACAGCTGCTGGAGCCTCTCCTAAAAAAATCTCCAAGTTTCAAAAAGATTGGACCAGGGGGTCCAATTCTATGGGCCCCTAAAGAAGGTGCCCCTGTCCTCCATTGGTTTCAATAGAGGGGGGAAAGGCATTTAAAGGGATTGTGGTTCCTTTAAATGCCTTCTCCAAGCAGTGAGTTCACCCAGAAGGTATTCAAAGGGACTATAATCCTTTTAAATGCCTTTTAACTTCAATTATTCATGGTCTCAAAAAATCCCGAATATTTTGGGGTTTTGGGGGAGTTTAGACATCTCAGATAGCAAAAAACAAACAAACCCAAACCCAAATCTATAGCTGGCTGAAAAAATAGGCTATTTTTTCAGCTTGGATATAGCTGAATGCCCACCCCATCTGATAATACCAACCAACTACTAACTGCCAACTGCTTGGCATTTAGTATATTGCCAAGTATACACTTTAAACATTGACCATGAATATAAAAATACATTTACAAATGACAATACCCACAGCACACAGACATCAGAAACTCAGCATGTTCTACCTCCCTAGCCGTTTGTGCTGAAGAAATCCCACAGAGTACGAACCTGCATCTGAGCTTGCTCATCCGCGTATTCAATAGACTGGAAAATACTCAAAGCATATCGCCGCCTCATCTCCATCCGGGCCACATAAGACCGATACCACCTCTGAATGAGGATAGCTGCTTTAATGGCTGCCAAAACATCAAGTGGCCAGAAAGAGAAGATTAATTGCACACAGTGAGAAGCACAGTTCTCAGGAACCAGCACTAGGTTTTAGGTCTGATTTGGTATATTTGCCTGTGTTACACAAAGAGTTCATATAAGACACAGTAGGTTAATGAAGGCTCCCTCATTTGTCCTATAAGCACAATTCCAAATGCTTTCTGAAGATACTGTTGTAGGTTGCATTTAGATTCAAGTCTGGTAGCATCTTAGGGACCAAGAAGATTTTCGGGGTATAATCTTTCAAGAGTCAAAGCTCCCTTCCTCAGACACAAATAAGAATGGAGATCACATGAAGGTTACATGTGAGCATGCATGTGCTCACATGGCCTTTTGTCCTTTGGGGGGGGGGGGGCTGCGGCTCAGTGGTAGAGCATCTGCTTGCCATGCAGACGGTCCCAGTTTCGATCCTTGGTATATCCAGTTAAAAGATCTGGCAGTAGGCAATGTGAAAGAGAGCTGCTGCAGAGTCTGAGTAGACAATGATGACTTTGACAGTCCAAGGGTTAGATTCAGTATAAGGCAGTTTCATGTGTATATTATTTTGAACGACAAAACATTGGAACCTTACAGAGAATAGTACAGGGCTGGTTTTCTAATGGTGTCATGAATTAGTCAGCTATATAGGACAGAAATTACTCTCAGATCAAGGATTTCCAACAACTCATCCACTCTTGAAAAACATGCCCCTTCATTAACACTAGAGGGATGTGACAAACCAGGAGCAGTCTGGTTTAGGAAAAGGTAAATGACTAGAATACTCTCAGGATGTTTCTACCTCAAAGTCCACACATACTAGTCCACACTGTCCTCCCAAAAGCTCTAACCTATGATCCATTAGAAATGCACAGGCCAATAGGTTTAACTTTTTTTTAAGCTCACATAGTAAAAATGCCCCCCATCCATTTGATACAAATAAGCACAGCTTTAACATTCTGCTGGACTACAGCATCACTATATGTACCTTGACATTTATTCTTGAACTACCACTGTTGCTAGATTCCAACTATCTGGGTCACAAAACATTGCTCCAAAAATGAGAAAACCCTGAGCACAAATAGCAAGAGATGCTGAAAATTCTTTACATACTAAAAACAAAGAAAAATATGATCTTTCGGTATCATAATGATACATGGTTGTGATTGGTCACAAGGAAGGTTTTTATAGAAAAAACATTTTTAGCTTTGCAATACTTTACAATGTGAGCTACCAATAAAAGACACTAGGGATTACTGATTTATACTGGGGTGGATGGCCCAGGCTAGCCTGATCTTATCAGATCTCAGAAGCGAAGCAGGATCAGCCATGGTTAGTATTTGGATGGGAGACCACCAAGGAAGTCTGGAGTCACTATGCAGAGGCAGGCAATGGCAAACCACCCCTGAAGTCTCTTGCCTTGAAAACCCTTGAAAACAGCACTTTCCACCACTACTACTAATCAGTGCGCGTATTAGCATTTCAGAAAACTCTGGAGAAAAACTCTAGAGAATGGCTGTTGTACAGGATGTCAAGACGTACACAGATCTAAGGTTATTAAACAAGTAATGACACGCCTTTAGGACAGTTACCCCTGCCAAGGAGTGTGGTTCCCTTGGAACATCACTATCACCACATCTGATTTCATTATTCCAGTGCTCAGTCAGGTACAGCAGAAGTGCAGCTTTGGCATTAAGACAATTAATTAAGACACAAGAGACATGGGTCAATGACCTCAACCCACACTGTTTCTGAGAGAAGTTAACAATGCCAGAATCTATTTGGCTAAGCCAGCAGAAGCAAATGGAGGATTCAGAAGAGATACAGGGAAATTGCTCAGCATATCAAAATTTCTTTCTCTCTCTCTCTCTTTCTGATATTTATATCTTGCCTTGTTTCCTTAGACTCAAGATGGATAACAAAGCAACAAATTACTGAGGCACCATAGTTGTTGACAGGGCTTTTTTTGTAGAAAAGGCCCAGCAGGAACTCATTAGCATAATAGACCACACCCACCAGCAGAAACTCATTAGCCTATTAGGCCACACAACCCATGTTACCAGAAGTGTGGTCATCCAGCCACACCCACCTTTTGCATCTTATTCTGTTTACCTTGTTTGTTGTCGAAACCCAGGGCTTTTTTTGTAGCAGAAACTCCTTTGCATGTTAGGCCACACACCCCTAACATAGCCAATCCTAATGAGTTTCTGCTGTTGGATGTGGTCTAGTATGCTAATGAGTTCCTGCTGGGCATGGCCAACTCAGGAGCCAGCCAGAACTCCGTTCCTCTGCGTTCCTGCCCAAAAATAGCCCTGGTTGTTGAACTCAAAGTTTTTACAGATAGTGGACTGATACCATATTGACATATTCACTGAAATATTATGAATGGCTCATTTTGATTCTGCCATTCTTGTGCAAAGCTTTGGTTAGTGTACATGGTTCTCTCCCCACCTGTTTCTAATCCTTGTGGGGGGACCATGTGAAGTAAATCTGATGGGGGAGTGTTCCTGGCTTAAGATCAACCAATGAGCTTCATGGATAAGGGTTAGATCCAAGTTTCCTGAATCTCATTCCAAGATTTTAGCCATTGTACCACACTGATTCTCTGGGTCCAGCCCCAACTATCCTACAGACTCTGTGGCTCATCTACTTTGCATACAGAAAAGCAAAGTTTTCAGCATCCAAACTGTGCATCATTCTTTCGCTTTTCTACAAGACCCTGTTTGTATTTATACACACAACACATCAATGTTACTCCTGGTTAATTTTGAAACATTGCTATGCCAAATGAGGAACTCCCAGCCTGATTGGAGTGGAACAAGAATAAATCATACTGGAATCCCAGAAAGAGAACCACAGGCAACTAGGCTACACAGGGAATCAGCAATAAAGCCCCCATAATGGGACACTGTGTATAATTTTTGCTTCTCAGTCTGAATACATAGCCTGCTTCAGATCTAAATGTGTTCAATCCATACATGAAGGACTGAAAGGCACATTCCCCCAGTCCCAAACACAGTGACATAATTAAGCTTTTTGGCAGTGAATCACTACTCAGAGCAGGACTAACAGTAAGTATACTGAGGAGGTGTAGGAAAACTCAGGTCTGACCCCCTCCTGCTGACCTCAGTACTTTTTGGGCACACAGATAACTTCAAGAGGTTAGGGGTGTAAGATACTGTTTACCTAGCCACCTGGAATGCCTTTGTTAGCTTGGTAACAAATACAACTAATAAATACTGTTACAAGTCTTATTGCTAGTACTGAGGATAATTTCTTAAGCATAAAAAAGCACTGTTGGTATAAAACCTAGAATAATAACTGACTAAAAACAAAGTCTAAAGTCTAAATAAGCAGGCACAAAAAGGGAAAACTAACAGCTCCCACAGAGTGCAAACTGATGTGCCCATATACTTTGCGGTTCCCTGATTGTAAGGAAGCATAGAAGGGAACTGCAACAGTGGTTAGACCCATAAAGCAGATATAGTACATTGAAACTGAAAGATGTATGCCAATTTATGCCAACTACAATTAAGTCATGCAGGACTGTAGCCTGTTTAAAACAATTAAAGTCAAAGAGAGCAGGTCTATTTGGAAGTAAGTCTCATTGTACGCAATAGACTCCCAGTAAAGTGTTCTTAAGGAAGGGAAGGGAGCATGGTATAGCCTGTTCTCCTCAGATCTCAGAAGACAATCAGGGTCAGTATTTGGCTGGGAGGCCACCAAAGAAGAGTCTGCAAAGGAAGGCAATGGCAAACCACCTCTGCTTCTCACTTGCTTTGAAAGCGCCTTGCTGGAGTCGCCATAAATTGGCTGCAACTTGACAGCACTTTACAGACCCACTTTTGTTTCAATGCCCTGCTAATTGATCTTCCCTTAAAAAAACTCAACAAGATTTGTTACCCTTCCAAGTATGTAATGTTATGGTTAAATAGATCTTATGGCAGATGTCATGCACTTCTATTTTAGAAAAGTATTCTTTCTACAGAGTCCTGTCATATCATATCTGTTGAGACTACAGTGGGCAAACCAATTTGCCGTGGTGTCTGAATAGGAACCACTGAGAAAACTGGACCATCCCAGTTAGTGGGGAAGAAACAAATCCCAGTATGCTCAGGCACTGACATGCAGATATAATGATAAATTGTGATTTGAATAAAGATTCTTAATTTGGGACATCCTTAAATTGCAGTCTATATGCTAGAAGATGGGATGGGATGGGTGCATGAGCACAGCAACGAGCTGTATTTGTGCCTGTCATGAACAGAAGTTTGTCATGTTGTCTGAATCTGTGTTCCTCTGAGGTATCTGTTAAAACACACACACACAAACTGGGGAGAACTTCCTGTTCTTACCTCTCTGTCTCTGGTTGCAAGAGGAACTAAAGGGGGCCAGGACAAAGCTGGAGCCAAACAGAACACAGGGCAAAGGGGGGACAAAAAGCAGGAGACAGTAAAAAGTAAATACATTTACAGGAAGTAGGTTCCTCTGAAAGTAGTAAGAATGAGTAATTCAGGTCGAATCTGCATTTGTATTTTTAAATCAGTTTTGTGCTGCTGTGACGCCATCAAACATAGAGAAAGACAGTGTCACAGCAGCATGAAACTGATTTAAAAATGCAAATGCAGATTCGACTTCAGGCTGCAATCCTATTCACACACTTAAAACTGGGACTTATATTTAAAACTGGGACTAATGGGATTTTGTTATTGTTCAGTCGCACAGTCAAGTCCGACTCTTCACTACCCCATGGACCACATCACACCAGGCCCTCCTGTCATCCATCATGCTCCGGAGTTTGCTTAATTTCATGTTTGTTGCCTCGATAACACTGTCTAACCATCTCATCCTTTGCCGTCCCCTTCTTCTTTGACCTTCAGTCTTTCCCAGCATCAGGGTCTTCTCCAGTGAGTGCTGCCTTCTCATTTGGTGGCCAAGGTATTTGAGCTTCAGCTTCAGTAATGGCTCACTGCAACAGTTTCTTTATCAACTACAAACTGTAGATGGAATCTAACAATCACTATGTATTTGAATTGCTTCTTTAACCAACTTTTCAAAGAAGGAATTCAATCCATACTATGACATTCTATAAAGAAAATCAATTATGGGCATAGAAAGTTTGGAATGAAAGCAAAAGAAATGACATTATTAAAAATATGTGACAGGAAATGCATTGCTCTCTGTTTCTTTTAAAAAATCACAAGGAAATGCTAGGATCAAAAAATCTTCAACTGAGGTGAGTTAAGCGACTTACAAATTAACTTGTGTTGAAATAAACATAGAAACTGTAGGTGTTGTGCATAGTTTCCACCGGGGGAAGACAGAGTTTGGGAAGGGGAGAGGACCACATCACGCCAACCCCTCTCATGATACAGAGTTGTGTCAATTTCTCGCAGTAGGGAGGTACTTAGCAGGTATAGGATGCCATAGTCCTCCAACCGCAAAAGCTGCCATGTTCTCCAGGGGACTGAGCATTGGAGATCAGTTGTAATTCTGGGAGAACTCTAGGCCACACTTGGAGGTGGGTAACCATAAGACTAATGCTCTACCCACTACACTATATGTGCTCTCAGAATCACCAATGTGTAATCAGTCCTTACCTCTCTCTGATTTTTTCACCCGGATATCTGTAACAGAAGTGCCACATCCCATGACTGGGCATCTGATTACATGTCCTTTATAGGTGCTGGTTCTGGTTCTCTTTGAGATAGTGCAGCTGCACTTTATAAATTTCTCAATGTACTACAAAATACCATTGCCAGAGAGGGAGATGCACTTCTTCTGTTTGCCCTAATGAGAAAAAAGAGATCAGAATGGGACAACAAATACTGCTAACAATAGGGTTATGAACATCATAGGTTATAACCATATTGTGGTCTGTGGAAGATGCACCCAGCAACACTGAGCTATTTTGTATAAATATTAATATATAAAGTTTCTTAAGATTGCTCCTGCCTGTCTGGTCCTGACTATGTTGGAAGAAATGTGGGATACATAATACTCTAAATACATTATTTATTTCCATTTATACATCTACTACTAGAAGTGCCATCTCTTTAAAGACAGAGTTTTAGATGCTACAGATTTTCTGGGAGTGGGTAGAAAACCCCTACTCATCCTGGCCACTGCCCCCACTCACTACACTGAGGTCTTCATATGATGCCTCTCTGAGGGGTCTGCTGTGCTAGACACAAGCAGGGAAGACACACGCAGCCAGTGCCAGGAAGCTGTATCCCTCTGACAGCTCAGCTGGTTGTCAGGGGCTTGTCAGAAAGGTGCAGCCATGCCAAGCATGCTACTGCAGCCCAGCTGATAGAGTTGTACATCTGTGTTATGCAGCAGGACAGGCTTCATTTCTGTCCCCATGGCCCAGCTGACAGATGGGGACATGACCATGTTTCCCAGCAGCTCTGATTTCATAGCTAGCCAGTGGGACCATACCTTCAGTGTGCAATGAGGACCCAGTACAGTGAGAGATTGGTATAGCATCCATGGGGCTGGCTAGCCAGGACGGGCTGACAGGGCAAAGTCCCAGCTGGAGGTGGGGTGGGAGAAGCCTTCAAGGGCCAATTGGCCCAGGCAATAAGGGGTGTAGCACGCAAGGGCTGTGAGGGCCTATTTAAACCCTCACAGCCCCAAGCTGAGGAAGTGGTGATTGGGGTTAGGGGTCCTTTCTACAAGCCAGCAGAGAGGGCCAGAGGGAAACAACAGAAAATCCTAACTATAAATACACGTTGATGGGGTCCAAACTGGCAGAGACTGACCTAGAGTCGTAGTAGATAACTCAATGAAAATGTCAAGACAGTGTGTGACTGTAATAAAAAAGGCCAACACTATGCTGGGGATTATTAGGAAGGGAACTGAAAACAAATCAGCCAGTATCATCATGCCCCTGTATAAATCAATGGTACAACCTCATTTGGAGTACTGTGTACAGTTCTGGTCACCACACCTCAAAAAGGATATTATAGCATTGGAAAAAGTGCAGAAAAGGGCAACTAGAATGATAAAAGGGTTGGAACACTTTCTCTATGAAGAAAGGTTTATAAGATTATGCGTGGGATAGAGCAGGTTGAGAAAGTACTTTTCTCCCTTTCTCACAATACAAGAACTCGTGGACACTCAATGAAACTGCTGAACAGTTGGGTTAGAACAGATAAAAGGAAGTTCTTCTTCATCCAAAGAGTGATTAACGCATGGAATTTACTGCCACAGGAGGTGGCGGTGGCTACAAACATGGATTGCTTCAAGAGGGAATTAGATAAACATATGGAGCAGAGGTCCATCAGTGGCTATTAGCTACAAGGTATAGATAGGAACTCTCAGTCTGGGGCAAGTGATGCACTGTATTCTTGGTGTTTGGGGGAGAGCTTCTAGTGCTCTGGCCCCACTGCTGGACCTCCTGAAGGAACCTGGTATTTTTGGCCACTGTGTGACAGAGTGTTGGACTGGATGGGCCATTGGCCTGATCCAGCATTGGTTTCTCTTATGTTCTTAACAGGAAGGACCCAACAGAGGGCGACAAAGACCTGGGTGAGCACAAGCCCCTTCCTTCCATGTCTGAGGCCTAAGGGATCTGGAGGCCAAGATCCCACCTTCAGGTGTGACCAGTAGGAAGTTCTGGCCACCAGCCTCAGTTCCTCCTTTCTTTATTCCAGTGGCCTACTAGGCCTCACCAAGCCACATTTCTATAGCTGCCCATCCGCGCTGCCTGATCCTTCCACATGGATCTTTTCTGGGAATGGTGGCTGTTTCCTCCAGCACAAGTCTTGCATCCAAGGAATGCATCCTTGGGTGCATGCACCATTAATGGAAAGTCTCCATGGAATTCAGTGCAATGCCTTTAAAAGCTGTATAGGCAGAAATCACTGGCAACTTTAAATCATAAATTATTTCAGCCAATAACCAAATGACCGTGAGACTGATTTGGCTGGATGAGGTGGAGGGAGTTGAGAAAGCTTAAAGGCACACTGAGGCCAAAATAAGACAGTGAATAGCTGTAGTGATGCCATTAATGTCTCTGATGAGAGACAGCACTTTGCTTTTGCAAGCTCTTTCTTCTCAGAGTCTATGAATGTGTGCTAACATGTGGTCAAGTTGCTTCTGACATGGCAACCTTATGAATTAATGACCTCCAAAACATCCTATCATTGACAGCCTTGTTCAGATCTTGCAGTTCCTGCATGATAAACCTGTAAAATTATATGAGACTACAGTTCCACATATAGCTCATTCAGAACTGGGTTATATGTGAATAAGTTTAGATGCCTTGCTGAGGAGAGGAGAGAAGAGAAAAGAGAGAAAGGAAATGGTTGTACCATCACCTAAGCGTCAGGGGGAAAGGTAGTAGGCCTCTCCTGGTCTGAGGGTACGTGCTTGAACTGTTGCTCTGTGAAAAGGAGGCTTTGATTTTAGTCCTCCTGCCTCTCTTCATTTACTGCTGCCAAGGCTAAAAGGTCAGCATTGTCTGTTAGAGGTCACTTTGGGATCCCAGACACAAAGTCACATCTCCCGTTTGGGTTGTAGCTTTCTTTCACCCTGAACTAGATCACAACATTACTTCCTGTGACTTTGCAGATATATTGTTTATTCTTCCTTGTCTAAAGATAGTTTAGATAAATAAATTGAAGCTGCACTTTGGGAAAATGGAAAATTAGGAAGCAAGCAAACCAGGGAACTTGGGCCTTGAAGAAGCTTAAAGATGTTGTCCATGATCTTTCTTAGACTATGATGAAAATAAATTTACTGAAACCAGCGGTTTTAAGCAGGCCTGTAACTCTTTGTGGAATTTGTGTTTAGACTGTTGTCCAATACAGAAAAGCACTTCTGTGCAGTATTTTAGAATTTGTTCTAGAAATCCTGAATGTTACCTGTTTTCAAGAGATATAAAATGTGCTAAGTAGCCAAATCACTGACACAATGGCAATAAACTCCAGAGCTATAATTACAATGGTAGGGCTATTTCCTACATTCTCTAGGAGTCTTTATTGCCCAGTCTAGGTTGGATAATACCTGGAGACATTGGGGGAGGATCCAGGAGAAGGCAAGGTTTGGAGAGGGGAGGGATCTCAGCATGGTACAATGCCATAGAGTCCACCCTTCAAAGCAGCCATTTTCTCCAGAGGAGCTGATCTCTATCAGCTGGAGTTGTAAGCTGGAGTTGTAAAAGCGGGAGATCGGCAGGCCAGTGTTCCCTCTAAGCTGAGTTAGTGTGAGCTAGCTCACAGTTTTTTAGCCTCCGGCACACACATTTTTGTCTTAGCTCAGGAAGGGTGGTTGCAGAGCAAACTAATTTATGCAGTAGCCAAATTGCTCGCTCACAACTTTAACGCCAGTAGTTCACAAAGTAGAATTTTTGCTCACAAGACTCCACAGCTTAGAGGGAGCATTGCTCCAGGCCCCACCTGGAGGCCGGCAACCCTATGTCCGCCCTACTACTTTGAAAAGGGAAGGCATCAGACTTCTGGGTGGGATAGTATGTTACCCAGCCAATCACCCCCCTTCTTTTTCACTGTAAGACCATCTGCACCACTCTACCTACGGTATGGGCTTAGCTGGTTGCTTCTGGGCTGAGCAGGAATTTTGAGGCCTGTCTCCTTGAGTCAGTCCCTTTTTCACCTGCTTCATACTGATGGTGGGAAGGAGTTTAGAATAAAATAGGCCAGGTCAGATTATGCTAGTAAGACTAACTAAGGTGGCAGGTTAAATGCTGGGTCATTGTCATGGTAACTAGATTGGCAAGCACCCTGAGGTATCTTAGGATAGGGAGAGAAAACCAAACCAGACACTTTGGATTGTCCGATCTAAGTTCCTCGCTTAAGGGCCTGAAACGTTCATGCTGACTGTCATAGGGGAATGGTCTTGATTGGCAGTATCTCTTGATACAGTTTTGGTGCGCAGGCAAGGACAAAGAGACTCTGTGTGGCACTCTGGACTTGGAGCCAGGGGGAAGCGCCCATACATTTGCATTTCCATTGGATAGTCTCTTAGGATGCCTGTCTACTCTAACAGGGTAAATAGTTTACCTAGTGCAGTTTGGCCTTTTAAATAATTGACATTGTGTTAGTTTAATCCAGTGTTGGTTTCTGTATCTTCCTTTTTGGGTGAGGGACCAAAAACAAGCTGCAGCTTCAGAAAAACAAGAAAAACTAAGACATCTTATAAGAGTGGTAAGACTACTCTTCTACAGCTTCTTGGGTAGAAGAATACTATACAGGGTATTATTATAACTTCTGCTGATTTTATCTGAGGCAATTATTTATATATGGAACATTGTTTTCATTCCAATCAGATATGCACTTACCGTAATTAAGTAATTTCCTAAGGTCATTTAGAGTGAGAAGGCTGGACTGAGCTTTGGTTGCCTGATGGATAACTTTCACCAGAAGAAGATAGACAAGGGATGTATTGATCCTCCTCTTAGCAGCTTTCAGTACCCATCATTGTAGATATTGTTCTGGACCAGAGAGACTTGAGCAGGGTATCAAGGACATTGCACTCTGGTGGTTTTAGCATGTCCAGCAAAGTTATTCCAGAAAGTGGCGCTGGAGGAATTACTGCTTGACATCACAGTATTTGCGACAGAATCCCACTAGGTTCTGGCTTATCTCCTTTGCTTTTTAACACCTGTATGAAACCATTGGAATAGGTCATCTGGAAAATTTAAGTGGCATTAGTATGCTAATGACCATGAAGATATACTAGCATTTTTCAGCAAATTTAAGGTTTCTGGAGGCACTAGTGAGCTTGATGAAGGCCAAAAACTGGAATCTGAAAGTGGATAAGACTGAAGGGCTGTTGGCTGATAATGTTGCTAACTGTAAAACTTAATTTTAGCCTCCTTTGGATGTGGCTGCAATTCTTTTAAAGGAGCAAATTTGCTTGGCAGCCCCATTAGATCAGTGTTTCACTTTGGTTGGTATATCTGCTGTAGCCATGCCTTGAGGTTATGATTTGGCAACTGTTATCCATGTTCTGATTATTTCCAGTTTGGGCTGCTTCTGAAGACAGTTTGGAAACTTCAATCTGACATTTACTTGAAGGAAAATATCCCACGACTATTGAAAGAGCTCCGCTAATTAACCTGACCATACAAAGTGTTAGTTCTTATCTGTAAGTCCAGTGTGGGACAAGAGTGTCTAAGGGACTCTCTGCTCCCATATGAGCCTGCCTTTGAACTGAGACCATCAGCTCAGGCCCTGCCCTTCAGAAGTGGGGACTGGTGACCACAAAGGACATTGCCCTTTCTGTTATGACATTTCAGCTATGGAATGCTCTACCTGCAACCAACCATCCCCTTGGTGCCATAGATTTACTAATTTTCCAGCCCCAGTTTAAAACTCCTTATTTGCCTAGGCCCTTGCAAACTGGTTATGTGTCACTTCTGACTAATTTGTGTCCCTGTGATGTTCGGGCCCTTTTCTGCTTATCCAATTGGTTTTAACTGCTGATGCTAGTAGAATTTAGAACTCTTTTTAAGGCCTCATTTTTAGTTTGAATTTAAGGCTGCTGTTAGTTTTATTGGTCTTGAAAACTATAATGAGAGCTCTTAATAGTGCGGTATAGAAACGTATTAAATAATTTTAGGAACAAAGGAACGGTTTAGCATGTGGGTTTCAGCCCCACTTCAGCCTTGTGTTCAGTTTGTCAAACTGGGAAAGTTGCTTGGCTCCAACAGAGAGCACACTGTTGCCCTCAATGGCTAGCCAAATGCTTCTGTGACAAACCAGTCATGAAGCCAATGGTGTTTTCAATTGTTTGTTGCCTGCATCTAGGATTCAGAGGTATACTGCCTGTGAACACAGAGGTTTCATCTAACGCTGTCAAAAGGTGTGCCCACAGGCACAGCTCTCATGGAGTAGGTGAAGGGATCTTTGGGTACGTACAGCCAAGGAAATAGGTGGTATGAGTGTATTAGCAGCCTCAGTGGAATTTAGACGGTCTTTTGGGAGGTACCAGCTATTTCTAGCTGTCACATCCCATTCAGCCTTGGGTAGACTTAGAGAACCAGTATAATGCAGTGGTTAGTGTCAGACTGAGGACCTGGAAGACTGGGATTCAAATCCCCACTCTGCCATGGAAATTTGCTGGGTGACCCTGGACCAGTCACCAGTGTTCCGTCTAAGCCAAGTTGGTGTGAGCTAGCTCACAGTTTTTTAGCCTCCGGCACACACATTTTGGTTTTAGCTCAGAAAGGGTGGCTCCACAGCAAACTAATTGATGCAGTAGCCAAATTGCTTGCTCACAACTTTAATAGCAGTAGCTCACAAAGTAGAATTTTTGCTCACAAGACTCCACAGCTTAGAGGGAGCATTTTTAGCCTAAGGCACCTCACGGAATTGTTGTGAGGATAAAATGGATGAGAGGAGAATGATGTAAGCTACTTTGGACAGGGTATAAATGAAATAAATAAATAAATAAATAAATAAATAATGCTCTTAAAGAAAAAATTATGGAATATGTAAAAAGTGTCATTCCTTTACCACAGAGTGGTCACTATCAGGCCCCATATACTGCTGTTATAGAAATGCTTTCAGAGTAGAAGGGATAGGACTTCCAAAACAAGCTTGGGAGCCCACATTTCTCTTTTTAGAAATGAAAACAAACAAGGAAAGAGGAAGGTGGAGAAATGCAAAACTTGGAGGGAGAGATTCAATTTTTAACATTTTAATCAAACCCAAAGGTGCTTCAAATTGATAAAGACAGATTTCTGTGCTTATTATTAATTTGTGAGGTGACTATGATTTTTTTTCTTGTAGAAAGCCTAGAGGAAAGAATCCTATAGTTTTGGGGATTTTTAAAAAAAGAAAGGTGATGCAAGATTTAATAAATATTCAACACATGAAATCTGTGACGGTATCCAATACTACCCATTCTATCCAATAATACCCATTCTAGAATGCATGGAACAAGAGGTTTAAAAAATGTGTTAAGAATTCCAATTTCTTATAATAAAAGGGATTTTATATTGTAAGACCAATGCATTGTGAAAAGAATAACCAAATATAACAGAAAACAAAACTTCTGTACCTTTAACACAAGAAGTCATTTTTACCACTATAACTTCTCTCACTCCTTTGGTACTTGGCCATGGCAAGCTTTACCTGCTAAAATTCCTCCTTTTACATTTCAACATGAAATATGCAAGAATTCTGTTGTACCCGATCTTGTACCTACGGATCTGCGTAGGTAAGAGTATATAGACTCTGCTGTATGTATACCTCCAAATGTATGTGCTACCTCCAAGTAAGACAGTGACTCCAAAATTCTAGTAAACTAAGGACAATGAACATGCAACTGTTAATTCTCTGAAAGCCAGAAAAAGAATCCAAGATTTCTGCTGCCTTACACAATACATCCTAAGGATATTTACTTGGTAATAAATACTATTGATGTGAGTGGAATTTAATTCTAAAGAAGCATGCTTGTGATCTCAATTCATGCATGTTTAAACAACTGAAATTTATTTTTATGGGAAAAGATCACAAAGACATTACCTGCTTTCTTCCGTTCCATCGACAAAGAGGTTAGTGTAAGTGTTGTCAACAAGCCCTCCTCAGCATGCTGCACAAAAGAGGCATGGGGGAAAAACAAAGATATTCCAGTTTTCTCCACAATGAATCATGTTTGTGCCCTCCTTGAATTTACGTAAAGAAGATTTTTTAAGCACCCTGCTTTGGAAATGACTGGATTACAAACAGCTCCTCTCTCTCCTCCAGCTTGAAACAAGAGCACTGTGCTACAGCTACAGAACAGCAGTCACACGGTTGTATTGGACCTCTGCTGTCACCATACTCCCTGAATCTCAGGCAGAGAAATGGATCACTAAAGTTATCTGCTTCATATCAGGAGTCTCTGGCAGCCATTGTAATGATAATGAAACATGATTTAGGATTTTAACATACCTAGCATAAAATATATTAGGATTAGGCATCGGAAAATGAGTAAACTCTGTAAGGAAAAGAGAAAAAAGAAAATAACTTAATAGTCTTTTAATAATATGTTTCAGAGGCTGTGTACCTCCAAGTACAACTAGGAATCACCATCCCATTCTTGCACTTACAACTAGCCACCCTTGAAAACTCTAACCCTAACCCTGTTCCAATGCAAGGTACTTATTTTATTGAAAAAATACTGCTACATCTAAACAAGAGTTTAGATTTCAAAAGCACCAAGATGTTATATAGCCTCTCAACAAATATCCATATAAATAAAGTACAGAAAAATTATGCTTAGGTCTGTCAGTCCCTTGACCTAGGAAAACATGTGATTTATCTGGCTGGACTGACCTATACTTATTATTCTGCCTTTATGGAGGGCTGCTGACATGAATGTAAACAAGAAAAAAAAAGAGAAGACTTGAACTTCATCTCAAGTTGCCTATAAAGAGGATCATGATAACATGCAACTTGAGGAAACAGACGTGAATTCAGTTTCCAAGTTAACTTTCTGTTTGTTGACATCAAACACTATGGCAAGCACACTTCCTCCCCTTGAGACAGAACTTTCACACAAGCTTCCTGATCACACAGTAGGGACGTACTTAGATGAGCATGCAAAACATACAGAAAACAAATGGCTGAAGCAGCTATTGGTAACCAAAAGTCTTTTAAAAACATAGGTGTGTGTGGGAGGGGGGTATTTCTAACCGTCACAAAGTGTGTTAGTCAGTTGCAGCAAAAACAGGAAGGAGTTTTCTAGCATCTTAAAGACTAGCATTTATTGTGGCATAAACTAGACTAGAGACCACTTCATCGAAAGAATTAACTATACCTGCACTGGGAAGATATATACATCCTGGTGGACATGGAGAAACCTGTAAATGGCAGTTTCAAAAAGCCATGAAATACAAGTCATATTCCTGTGACATTTGTATCAGTATATACAAGGATATGTAATGTATACAAGATAAGTGGTGACCATTCACAGCATCAGTAAATTGTAATGAATTATCATAACTTTTAGTAATGTTAGCATTTTTAAAAAAAGTTTTATTAGTTTATATATAGAAAGGGGGAGGGGGAAAGAGTACAGATATATATATATATGGCCAATTTTACATTCTGCATGCAAATCTCCTCCTAAAAAGTTTCACAACTATTATAACCGTCTTTCTTATTGTTCTTAATTTAGTCTTCGTTTCTCAGTACTTATGTTTTAACCAGTCATAAAACGCCCTCCATGGTCCCATAAATTCTTCTTCCATTTTTCCTTTTAGAATATTTGTCAGTCTGTCCATTTCAGCACATCCCATAATCTTCGTTATTAACTCAGTAATGCTAGCATTTTTAGTAATGTTAAGCAATACATCCTCCCCAAGGGTTGCCCGTCTCCAGGTAGCAGCTGGAGATCTCCCAGAATTACAACTGGTCTCTGGGTTACTGAGATGAGTTTCACTTGAGAAAATAATACTAATATACCACAGAGTCATAAGGACATAAGAGAAGCCATGTTGCCAGACTCTTTTTGTAGCAGGAACTCCTTTGCATTTTAGGTGACACCCCTAATGTAGTCAATCCTCCAAGAACTTACAGAGCTCTTCTTACAAGGGCTACTGTAAGCTCCTGGAGGATTGGCTACATTAGGGGTGTGTCGCCTAATATGCAAAGTAGTTCCTGCTACAAAAAGAGCCCTGATCAGGCCAATGGCCCATCCAGTCCAACACTGCGTGTCACACAGTGGCCAAAACCCAGATGCCATCGGGAGGTCCACCAGCAGGGCCAGAACTTCAGAAGCCCTCCCACTGTTACCCCCCAAGCACCAAGAATACAGAGCATCAGTGCCCCTGATGTAGTGTTCTATCTATATGTTGTGGCTAATAGCCACTGATGGGCCTCTACCCCATATGTTTATCCAATCTCCTCTTGAAGCTGTCTGTGCTTGTAGCCATCACTGCTTCCTGCAGCAGTGAATTCCACATGTTAATTACTCTTTGGGTGAAGAAGTACTTCCTTTTATCTGTTCTAAGCCTACTGTTCATTAATTTCACTGAGTGCCCATGAGTTCTTGTATTGTGAGAAAGGGAGAAAAGTACTTCATTCTCTGCCTTCTCTATCCCATGCATAATTTTGTAAACCTCTATCATGTCACTCTTCAATTGTCATTTCTCCAAGCTAAAGAGCCCTAACCTCTTTAACCTTTCTTCATAGGGAAGGTGTTCCATCTCCATCATTTTAGTTGCCCTTTTCTGCAAAACTGTAACATTTGAATTCAAAAGGGAACTTTACAAAAATGAGGTGAATAGTAAAAAGGCAGCTGAAGGGGAAACACAAGAGAGTCAAATCCCTAGAGAATTCTTGGAAGACTGGAGAGTAGCAAATATGACACTAGTTTTCACAAAGGGATCCAGAGGGGAACCAAGAAATTACAGGCCAGAAAGATAGAATAGTTAGGTACATAGAGGAACAAAGCCTGCTGAGAGAAAATCAGCATGGCTTCTGCAAAGGGAAGTCCTGCCTCACCAGTCTTTTGGAGTTCTTTGAAAAAGTGACAATCATGACATGGTAGACATTATATACCTGGACTTTCAAAATGCTTTTGACAAGGTACTTCACCAAAGACTCCTGAGTAAATTTAGCAGTCATGGGATAAGAGGACAGGTCTCTTATGGATTAAAAAATGGTTCAATGACAGGAAGCAAAGAGTAGGAGTTAATGGACAGTTCTCACAATGAAGGGAAGTAAGCAGTGGGGTTCCACAAGTATTGGTACTGAAGCTGGAACTATTTAATTTGTTCATCAGTGATACGGAACTGGGGGTGAATAATGTAGTGGCCAAGTTTGCAGATAACACCAAATATTTCAGGATGGTGAAAACCAGGGCTAACTATGAAGAGCTCCAAGAGGACCTCCACAGGCAGGGTAAGTGGGCAACAATGTGGCAAATGAAGTTCAGTGTTGGTAAGTGTAAGGTGATGCACACTGGGAGAAAAATCCCAACTTCAAGTATAGGCTAATGGGGTCTGAACTTGCTGAGACTGAGAGGGGAAAAGATCTTGGGGTTGTAGTGGATAGCTCAGTGAAAGTGTCAACCCAGTGTGCTGCAGCAGTGAAAAGGGCAAACTATGTTAGGGATTATTAGGAAAGGGACTGAGAATAAAGCAGCCGATATTGTAATGACCCTGTATAGATCTATGGTGCAGCCTCATTTGGAATACTGTGTATAGTTCTGGTCACCATATCTCAAAAAGGACACTGCAGAGCAGCTGGGAAAAGTGCAGAGAAAAGCAATCAAGATGATGAGGGGGCTGGAGCACCTTTCCTATGAGGAAAGGCTGAAGAGTCTGGGACTTTTCAGTTTAGAAAAGAGATAACTAAGGGGGAACATGATAGAGTTTTATAAAATTATGCATAGGACGAAGAAATGAAGGGCTGGGCTCAGTTTTGCTGCCTCCATGCTGGGTGCCTCTGCACACTGGCTTTCCGCTTCCTGGGGTCCCACAGAGCCTATCTTGGCTACCACAAAGGCTACAGGGCAAGGCTCCTGAGACCCTGAGGCAGGAGCCTATAATGGGCATGCCGGGTCAGGTGAGGAAGAGGGAGCAGGGAGGGAGAGAAGGAGAAAGACAAAGCACTCACCAAGGGATGGAGAGGAGTAGAGCTGCTGTGGGGCTCAAAGGTAGGGGAAAGGGGGGGACAAAGAAGGGGGCACTGGCTTGGGTGAAAAGAGAAAGACAAAGAAGGAGGGATTGGCTTGGTGGAGGGTTAGAAAGAAGAAGAAGGGGAGATTGGCCTGGGGAGAGAAAGAAAAGGGAAGATGGGGGGAGAGGGAAGGAAGCAAAGGTGAGGGAATGCCCCTCCCCACAAGTTTCTTGCAGGTCCCCACTTGTAAATATCTAAATCAATATTTTTTCATTTATTTAAATTGCTTGGATGACAGAACAGTTGTGTGGCTTGCTTTGGTTGTTTCAAAAAGTCTCCATCTTGCCTATTTTACCTGTCTCGTTCTGTATTAAGATTAGGGTTGCCAGACACCCCGGTGGAGGTAGGGATCCTCCATAGCCAGGCCCCACCACCCCACCACCAATCAGCTGGTCATCAGGAGGGAACTTATCCCCCAAAAGAGGCAGATCTGTCTGATGTGCAGTGACGTGCCTACATGACTGCCCACGTGACTCGGAAGTGACTTCATCACATCTGTATGTCAGGGTAAAAACTCTCTGGCAGAAGCCAGATTTACCATAGGGTTTTTGCCCAAATACCAAAGCATTGCCCCGATGTCCCAGACGTGATGATTTCACTTCCGGGTCATGTGGGCAGTGACATGGACAGGTCGCTGTATGTCAGATGGGCCTCCCTGCTGCTTCCAGTAAGTCGCCCCATCCTGTCGGTTGCCTGGAGAGACCTACAACCCTAGTTCAGATCCAGGTCACACAACTATTTTGTCCATGTGAGTTCATGCATTCCTTTGCCATAGCTGTTCTCGCCCCTGCCCCCACCCCATTTTTCTAAAGCACCTGGAAGAAAAAACACTAATTTACAAAAGATATGTTTCCCTTGGTTGTTTCGATCCTGCTGGGCTGTGGGAAACCCACATGGCTCATCTTTCAAGTGCTCCAGATTCACTCATTTTGTCTCCTTGTATAATTCCCAAAGCTGAGCATATTTATGTTCATTTGTTTATATTAATTGGATTTATGCACTGTTACACTACCACCTGAGAACTGCAGTTCAGTCCGGTAAGGTCCAAGCATGCACCAATATGATTCATGCTGCAAAAATGCACAGGCACAAAACCAGTAGCGCACTGGAGTTTTAAATTTTGTGTGACCTGCTAATAATAATGACATCAGGCCATAGGGAAATGAAGTAAACCATTAATTGTGAGTGTAGGCCAGCAATGGCTGTCCAGCCAGCTGCCAGCCTGAATGCTCCCAAATAATACAAGGAGCTGGACTCAACAGAGAATAAGTCTTCAAACAAAGTTAAATACATTTTTCAAACAACTTATTTGTGAAAAACTAATAATCCCTAGTTAAAGTAGGTAGCTAGCCCCAAAAGTTTTGCTAGGCTATATCGGCCCTGACTGCAGAACTTGGGGGCAAGTACCCAGATGAAGACATGCTGAGGCCCTAGGTCAAGGTCAAGAGGCCCCATAGGATTACCTACAGAAAGATAATTTAGTAATTTTAGCATTTTGTTTTGTTCTGTTATATATCCCTTCATAATCTGAGATCCCTAAACTGTAGTTGACTTTGCCTGTGCTTAAATCCAGTTCTGAAAGCTGCTCTTCACTTCTGACCTCCTAACAAATGACACTGCAATTAAATAAAAAAGGGAATACACAGAGCAGCATACTTGACTTTGAGGAATCTTTGACTGCAATCAAATAATTTGTTGTCGATTACCTGGTAATTTACAATTTGAATATTCAATTGACTGCAGTCTCACCCCCCCCCCAATCTGTTGCTGGCCTGAAAGTCACCGTTTATCCAAGATATCAAAGAATGACTTCAGTATGAAACTGCTGAATTATTAATTGGTTACATTTTATCCCACCTTTCTTATACAGGACTTCAAGCAGAATATATAAGGCTCCCACATGGTCTACCCATCCAGACACTGACCAGACTAGCTTTGCTATAGCAGGGATGCTGCATCATATATGCCTTCAGACCATACCCTGAATTAGTTTACCAGGAAGCTTTTCACTATCCAATGAGGAGTCAGTTGCAATTATGGGCTCCCGTTACACTACAGGTGTTAAATTAGCGTAGCAAGTCTAGCAAGATTGTGCTATCACCTATTACTGCTACTGCGAATGGTCCTTGTGCTTATCTTGTATGCATTTGAGCTTTCCATTGAAATGTCACAGGCTGTACCTCTTGCGTTTCCTTGCCTTTTTGACCCCACTCCGCCTTACTATATTCCCCCCTATGGTCCTGAAGCACGTCTTCTGTCAGCTGAGGACATGCAATTCATGTATCTGATGAAACAGACTCCAGCCTGCCAAGGCTTGTGCTGCAATACATATGGTAGCTCTTGAGCTGCCTCAAAGCTCCCTTTTGTTTTTGTAACCAGAGAAGCTGCAAAACTGCTTTGTCATTACAGTTTTTTTCATTACAGTTGTCTTCTTTGTTTAAAAAGAATGTACATTCTAAGTTCTAAAAAGTGAAGCACTACTGAATGGTTTTCTCTTTGCACATGATTTCAATTTTTCTTTCACTCTTTAGCAACTGACTTGATATTTTTAGTTTTTGGGTTTTTTTCTGTCAGGTCACAGATGAAACAGTAGGGTTTTCAAGACAACAGACAATTAGAGTTGGTTTCTGTAGCAACCCTGGAATTCCTTGGGGGTCTCGGGGCCAGCCCTTCTTAGCAGCCAAGCTCTGATGAGACTGGGCTAGCCTGGCCCATCCAGGTCAGGATATTTTTAGTCTTACGGGGCAATTTATCCTGTGGGCTAAAGTTTCCACCTCTTTATTGAGCAAAGGCCTTGTCACTTTGATAGCTGCACCAGACAACCAAGGAAGCGTTCCCCCAGCCATGGAGCTGAAGTGTTAAGAAAAGTGGTACCTGTCAATTTCATGTCATGAGGTTCTTCCTAGATTTTCAAGATCTGCGTTTATTTAAAAAGTTAGTGCTTTGTTTTAGAATGGGTTGCTGTTCTAAGTCATTGACATGGTTTCTCATTTGTTTATTCTCAAGTCTCTTTCATATTATTTAAAGGTAAAGATTTCCCTCGCTCAAAAGCTAGTCAAATCTGACTCTAGGGGGCAGTGCTTATCTCTGTTTCCAAGCCGAAGAGCCAGCGCTGACTAAAGACATTTCTGTGGTCATGTGGCCAGCATGACCAAATGCCAAGGCGCACGGAATGCTGTTACCTTCCCACCAAAGTGGTACCTATTTATCTAGTTGCAGTTTCTTGCTTTTGAACTGTAGGTTGGCAGGAGCTGGGACCAGAGATGGGAACTCACTCTGCCACGTGGCACTAGGATCTCGAACTGCCGAACCATGGACCTTCCGGTCTGCGCCTCAGCATCTTAACTTCTGAGTCACCGCAGCCCCTTTCTTCATATTATTTACCCATGTTCAAAGTTCATGATCCACATTACAGAGAAATCTAGAGAGTTTTCTGCCTCAAACTAATTTCAACTCACTACAGACAATATTGAAAAAGCAAAGACAGTATAAGCGGAACAAAATAATGACGCCATTTATTTCTGTTTTCTGAAGAAACTCATGACTCTAGCAGATACACATTAGTTTTTTTGTGGGTTGGTCAGCAGCAGTTAGTTTTGTATGTTTTAAAAGACAAAAAAGCTTCTTTGTATTGTTGAGGCAGAGTGAAAAATTAATCAAAAGTCCAGAAAAAGGAGACCAGCAGATTCTGATTTATTTAGAACATGTGTACTCCACTCAGGGCAGCTGACAGAACTGTAATAACTCTTTAAAACAAAAGAAGTACATATTTTTTAAAATGCAGAAAAATTGAAGCCAAGCTGCTCCACTCCCTCAGTGCTGCACTGTTGGAGAAGAGGGCAGGAAGGTAAGGTAATAAAAATCTTCTCCCAAGCCCTGATGCATGAAAGTTTATGTTTGATTAGAGGTACTCTCTCTTTCAAGTGCCTCTTGGGCTCCTGTTTTAATCTGTTGCTGCAGCAGCTTCTGTCTTGAGGAATACAGCTCCACCCCCAAAAGGCTGTCAACAGCCACTGGGAGCAGGCCTTCTCCTCATCCGGGCCCTGTTTCAAATGGGATTTGGAATTAACTGAGAGTCAGCCAACAGTAATGTGGAAAGTATTAAATTCACTCGTATCTCCTCAGTGTGCACTCAATCAGACTCTCTCTCTCTCTCTCCCTCTCTCTGTCTCTGTGGCTCTCCAAGGAGTGACTTTCTCTCACTGTTCCCCTCACACTTTTATCTCCCCTCTTGTCCTTTTCTTACTCACTTAGTTCCACAGACAGGCCCAGTTCTAATAAATAAATAAATTCTCAACTTTTAAACATGGCATACTCTACTAGCCTTAGCTTTACACTACTTGGGAGTAACCAGTCATTCACCAAGCAATTAAAAGTAGCTCTCTCCCCTCTTCCAGGGTTGCTGTAATTACTTTCTTATCCATCCCGTCAAAGCTACCACAGCAGATTCTGCCCTCTTTCTTGTGAAGGAGATAAACGCATGCATGCACTTTTCCTCCAGATGGGAAAACGACAGCATCAGTGCCTTCTTACCTCTGACTCTCCTCCTCTTCCTTCACACATGCATCCTTGCCCTTGATGGGAAAGGAGTATGCAGTTGACTCTTTCACCCTGCATTGATGATGCTATTTGCCTCTTCCCAGGAACACATATTGGTAACTAGGGTTGTCAGCCTCCAGGAGGGGTCTGGAGATATCCCAGAACTATTTCCAGATGACAGAGACCAGTTCCCCTAGAGAAAGTGACTGCTTTGGAGGGTGGACTCTATGGCATTGCATGCCACTGAAGTCCCTCCTCTCCCCAAACCCCATTCTCCACAGGTTCCATACCCAAATCTCCAGGAATTTCCTAACCCCTTAATTGGTAACCTTAGTGGTAACTGTAATTTTCACCTGCAGGATGTTAAAACTTGTGGCAGCGGGTTGGCTTTGTGGAAACAACAGAGTAAAAGTTTCCCCAAAGCACTGCAGACATGCTCTGAAACAGCCGCCATTTTGTAACTAACTGTATCAACTGAACTGCCATTTTGTGATTGACTCCATCCATTGAACTGCCATTTTGTGACTGATAGCTCCCAAGGCTCTTTTAAAAAAATATTTCCCAAATATGAAGTCTGCATTCCCCTGATTTAAGCTATTATAAGTAGCTCATTTAGGGTGGCATATAACTGTGTATGTGTGGATTGGAGCTACCACCATTACTCCCAATATGGTGACCCTTCTCAGTAGTTACACAATTCCTGCTGCATATAAGTCCTCATTATATGTCCCAATTATTATTATGTTACAGAAAACAGCCATCTGGTTTATTGACAGACACACAGTGTCTACGAATGAATGTGTATACTTGATTTTGAGAATGTGAAATTTTGTCATGCTTCTGAACAGGTACAGGCAAAGGCGCATATCAAGCATCACCAAGATATCAGGAGAGCACACAAACTAAAGCGTGGTCAATCCACCTAGCAAGGACAGTTAGCTCTCTCCTGACAAAACATCACACTCTGCTTCAAATGTAAATTGGAACAAAAAAACCCCCAGAGTGGTAGCCACGTTAGCAAAATTATAGAGGAATCCAAAAAACTAGTCAGTGAAAGTTTATGTTACAATAAAAATGTGTTAGTCTTTAAAGTGTCACAAGACTAACACATTTTTATTGTAACATAAACTTTCACTGACTAGTTTTTTTTTGATTCAGTGAGTTGATCCACCCAAATAGGTTCCCACGGTGGGGAACATCGGAGCATTAAAACATTTCAATACTGGAACATTAAGACATTAAAATAAAAGTGTATATAAAACACACGAACATATATAACATGTCATTTTATGTATTATGAATAAAAACTAAGAAGGGTCAAAATACCATTATAAGTAGGTAGTATGTACTGTTGGTAGCTCAAACAAAATGTCTACAGCAACGGTTACTGATCTAGTCAAAAATGCAAAATGAAATGTCTTGCAGTTTCTAGCTATCATGGAAAAACTTTATTTACCTAATGGTGTGTAAATGATTAATCAGCTCTCTGGCTGTTTTTAACTGGCAAGGTTTTTTGTTTAAGTTGATTGCTGGTTTCTTTATAGGAGGCAGGCTTTAACATTTTAAATAAATAATGAATAAATATGCTCTGATATTTAATTGCAGCTCATGCCATTTCTTTCTTTGCAAACGTTTCATGTGTAGGCATGTGCCTCCTGGGGCACAAGCAGCCAGTGGACTCCTCAGCTGTTTGAACACTCACACTGTTTTCTTGCCCAACTGGGCTTTTCTTGTCATTGCTACCCATCTGCCTCTAGTTTTTAGAAGGGCATGTAGCAAAATGGAATTTTTAAATTGTGATTTATTAGTGTCTTAATCCCAGCTAATCATATAATTAGTTTATAGATGACAACCTCCAGGTGGTGCCTGGAGATCTCCCAGAATTTCAACTCATCTCAAAATGACAGAGATCAGTTTCCCTGGAGGAAATGGCTGTTTTGGGTGGTGCACTCTATGGGATTATACCCTGCTGAGGTCCCTCCCTTCCCCAAACCCCACCTTCCCTGGCTTCTCTCCCCAAATCTCCAGGAATTTCCAATCCAGAACTGGCAACTCTAGATCACTTTTTTCAATCTCTTCCCACATACATGCTGCTGACAGCACAGGTGCAAATGCATTCTATCTGAAGTTGGTCCTCCAAAGGATTCATCTGACCGTGCAAATGCAAAGAGAGGCCAAGTGGCAAGTGCTTTCGAGAAGACAGACAATTTAGCAACATGACCACAGGGGGATGCTGCCCCTTATCCGACTACTGTGCATGAGGTTGGTGTGGTGTGGTGGTTAGTGTTTCAGACTAGGACTTGATGTGTTATATATTTTGTCTGTCTAACCCATGCTGTAACTGGACAAAATTCAAGTCCAGTAGCACCTTAAACACCAACAAAATTTTCCAGGGCATAAACTCACTTAGACAGATACAAGTCAGAATGAAGACCCGACGTCAGCTAGCTGCCAAGTACTGGAATGTGTGGGATGCCGCTGTCTGTTCTTCTCCCCCTCGTTCCTTATACTGCCTGGTTATCTGTCTGGTGTCCTTGAAGTTAGTCTCTGCCTGCTCCTGCTTTCCCGCTGAGAAAATAGCTGCTGCTCTTTCCTTGCACTCCGAGGTGCTTGCTTATTGGTTTGGGGGGGATCAGGAGGTTTAGTTCGAACGGGGTATAACTGGGGTTCCTGGGGTTTGTAGGTCATTCCTGACATGAGAGATCATGGTGTCTAAGTACTAACATCAATAAACTGAGCTTCATGAAGAAACGTTGTTGAGTGTTTTGACTGGGACCCCTGACACCCATCAGATAAAAACATAAGAGAAACCATGCTGGCTCAGGTCAATGGCCCATCCATTCCAACACTCTGGGTGTGGCCAGATGGCATGCTGGGAACAGCTTAAATTGCTCCAGTCCCGATGTAGGTTTTTTTTTAACCCGGAGAATCTCGATCACACTCACCTCGTTCTGGATCGCTGCGCAGCCACGTTGGTCCCTGCCATCCACACACGGGAGCATGCGTCGGTGGTACTTTCTCTCTCAGTTTGGACATGCGCACAGGTGGCCATCTGTAGAATTAAAATTTTCGCACGTGCACAGAATAGCGATTTCCACACTTCCCTTTAAACTTTAAATGAACACTTCCCTTTAAACTTTTACCCTGAAACTGGCTTCCGTGAGATCCTGAACTCGACTAAATGCTAAAACTAGGCACTGTTTAAACTTTTATTTTATTAAGTTAGGAGCAGAGCTCCCCCTATGCACACACCACCAAGGCATTAAAAAACTGGCAGACGAAAAGTGGAAGCCTTGGGCTTCCATGGCAGCTTTCCAGAGGGGAGGGGGATGAAGCACCCGGAAGTGGCTCGACACCGCAGGAGCGATTAGACATCAGAAAAGTGCGGCTAGAACCAGAGAATCAAGAAAATACTACTTGGGGACCTGGTATCAAAATACTCCGTTTTAAAGGGGGCTTGATCCGGAAAGCAACGGTTGGGCACGGTGCACACATGTTGGGTGTGTGAACATGCACATAAAATCCGTTACTGAAGCGTGCCAAAAGCAGTTCAAACGGAGCGTCTGAACGCACCCTCTGTGTCACACAGTGGCCAAAACCCGGATCAGAAGGTGTGAAGGATGTATCTTGACTCCAGCTGACTCTTCTCTGTAACACCTCTTCTGATCTGGACATAAGGACTCATGAATGCTTGTACCCGGAAATCTTGTTGGTCTCCAAGGTGCTACTGGACTTGAATTTTGTTCTGCTACTACACATGGCTGCCCACCTGGAACTATAGCCACAATGACTAACGCAGAGAGGTAGTAAATCTCTGAATACCAGTTCTCCTCCACGCAATGCCAAGCAGTATTTGGACTACTTTTGCTCTTTTTTAAACTTGTGTGCTTTGTGTGAAGCACACTTTTATCATAATGTGCATCCTAATGAACAAACACTACTGCTAAGTGCTTCACTATTTTGTAACATGCTCCTTAGAAAACACTGGGGGGGGGGGGTGGAGTGGAGTCACAGGCACTTTAGGGCAACCCCTTTGGGTTTTCAAGGCAAGAGATGTTCACAGGTGGTTGAACATTGTCTGCCTCTGTGTAAAGACCATGAATTTCCTTAGTGGTTTCTCATCCAAATACTAACCGGGGCTGACGACACTTAGCGGCCAAGATCTGATGAGACTGGACTAACCTGAACTATCCAGGTCAGTAAAATGTGTTACCGAGAAGTAAAATTCTGACTTGGGATCTGTGGCAAGCCATGACTGAGGAGTTGGCCTATCTTGCTTTCGGAACCAGAGGAATACTCTGTAGCTGAAGGGGCGGGGGGGTGTTAAAAAAGCTCTGATCCCCCAGGGACCCATGGAGCTGGGCAAGTCATGTGACTTGTTTTCATCCAGTGTTTGGGTTGGATTTAGGTGGGATGATGGGTCTCAAAGGAATATTGATAAGGAGGGCAATGATGGTTCTCCATCATACTGGTGAACCCCATTAGAAATAGGATTTCATCTTTTCTATTGAGGACAGGGGAAAAAAACCCTGTACCCTCCATCTGCAGTCATAAAAGGGCAACATGGTCACTAGAATATGTCTTTGCCTCTGAGATATCCTTTCAGGGTTATCAACCCACACAGGGGAGGGGCAGTCTTGTCTGGTCCTGTGCCTTTCGAAGTCGCTTGATATGCAGAAATTAATAGGTGAAACTTGACACAGCATGGAGACAAGTATTATTATTAAATTACCTATAGATCAAGTTGCTGGTTGAATATGTAGCAGGAGCATGGAGGAAAAGGGGGGGCAGCCCTACTGCCTTTACTTTAAGAGCTACTCATATGTTTTCCTCCTGTGAGCAGATCCTGTGCCTGGAACAGTGGTATGCCATCCACCAGGTGCAGCTTTTCTCCATAAAGCCACAGCACCAGGAAAGCACGATCTGTTGAATTCTCACCTTCTGACATTTCCAAAAGGCAAAGAAGTCTCTGCGGATGTATTTGGTCTATTACTGCACTGATGTACTTGGTCTATTACTGTTCTGTGTAAGAAGCGTAGTTCAGACAGAAACAGAAATCTGCCAAAGTTTACATCGTGCAATCTCTTGCTCCCGAGAATGACCTGAATATCCGTGTACTCCGGAATAACTGTATCTCTTATGCTGTTTAGAAAGGGAAACACTGCCTGTGCTCGCGGCTGCTAGACACGGTATGCGTCCATACGGTGCTGTAAAGAACAAAAGGAAAATTCTATAGCCCAAGAGAAAGCGGTCAGTTACGACTCAAACGGATCGGCGAGAGTGGAAAGGAGTCTTCCCTCAGTCTCTTAACCGTCCAGGTCTCCGGTGTCTCCCCTTTCATCGGAAGTAGGCGGGGAATGAGACCAATCAGGAAACAGGAAGTACCAAACAGACACATGGTAAATATACTACAGAAAAGGATTGGCGGAAAGCAAACTTGCCGTATGGTTCCATAGTGTAGTGGTTATCACGTCTGCTTTACACGCAGAAGGTCCTGGGTTCGAGCCCCAGTGGAACCACGGACTAATGTTTTTATTTCGCTTTACTCAACAACATTACTGTAATAATTGCTGAGATGACGAGAGGCATGCAAATTCTACCTCGTTCTCCCTCCCCCATTCTAGGATAAGAATAGTGCTCTATGTCACCACTTTCTGTAGCAGAGGAAGGAGTTACCAAGATGAACAGTATGATGTCCTTTCTCATGCACTGAAACAAAATAAAACCACCACCACACTGTAGAACATGTCTTAGGCTACAGCCTACAGGCAGCACCACAACAATCATGCATCCTGGGATTTGTGGCCCCACAGAATGGCAAAAATATGATTCCAAAGCATGGATCCACATGAATTCATGTGATTTTTACATCGAAATGAAATTAAACCACCATTATTCAATAGACCATGTCTTAGTCTATAGGCAGCGCCACAAAAATCAAGCATCCAAGGATTTGTGGCTCCACAACAGTGCAAAAACATAGTGCCAAAGCATAGATCCTCATGGATCCTCATGATTTTTGTACTGTGTCATCCCACACTCACCATCAGGTCACCTATAATATCAATAGCCACAGATTGTATAGCAAAAATCACACATCCATGGCTTCGTGGCGCCACAACAGTGAAAAAACATGGTTCCAAAGCACGGATCCTCATGATTTTTGCTTTGGATTCCCCCAATATCTCCATAAAATCACATATTGTATCCATAGGCAGAACTTGCATCACAGAAATCACAGATCCACGGGTTCATGGAGCAAAAAGATGGTTCTGGACCATGGATCCTCATGGATCCTCGCGGTTTTTGCGTTGGGACACCCCAACATCACCATCAAATCACATACCATGGCCATGGCCATAGCTTGCGCCACATAAATCATGGATCCATGGCTTCATGGTGACACCACACAGCAAAAACAAGGATCCTAATGGTTTCTGAATTTGTTCACCCCAAACACATGATCAAATCATATATTACATCCATGGGCAGAGGTTGCACCACAGAAGTCATGGCTCAATGGCTTCATGGTGACATCATCCTGCAAAAACGTGATTCCAAAGCAGGGATCCTCATACACCCTCAGGGTTTTTACATTGGATCACCCCAAAAGCATGATCAAATCACATATCATGTCCATGGCTAAAGCTTAAACCACAGAAATCACAGATCCACAGGTTCATGGCACCACCAGGAAGCAAAAACATGGTTTCAAACCATGGATCTTCATGGATCCTAACGGTTTTTTAATTCGGTCACACCAAACTCACCATTAAATCATATATTATGTCCTTGGCCAGAGCTTGCACCAGATAAATCACAGATCCATGGCTTCATGGCAACACCATCCTGAAAAAAAGTGGTTCTGAAGCATGGATTCTCATGGATCCTTAGGTTTTTTGCACAGGGTCACCCCAACATCACCATCCAATCACATACCATCTCCATGTCCACAGCTTGCATAACAGAAATCATGGATCAACAGCTTCGTGGTGACACCATGCAGCAAAAACATGGTTCCAAACCATGGATCCTCATGGATCCTAGGTGTTTTTTTAATCTAGGTCACCCCAAATTCACCATCTAATCAGATATCATGTCCATGGGCAGAGCTTGCACTGCAGAAATCACGGCTCCATAGCTTCGTGGTAATACCATCCTTCAAAAATGTGGTTCCAAAGCATGGGTCCTCATGGATCCTTAGGTTTTTTGCACAGGGTCACCCCAACATCACCATCAAACCACATATCTTGTCCATGGCCACATCTTGCACCACAGAAATCACAGATTGATGGCTACCGCCTTTCCCCACATGTTCCCCAGAGAGCACTGAGATCAGGAACATAAAACCGCCTGGCCCTCCCTGGTCCTAGGGATGCCCAGTTGACATCAATCAGGACCAGGGCATTTTCCCTGGTGGCGCCGATGATCTGGAATGACCTCCCTGGTGAGATCAGGGCCCTGTGGGACCTTCAGCAGTTCCATCGGGCTGTGAAAACAGAGCTTTTTTGCCGGACATTCCAGTAGGGCATTCCAGCTCTGCCAGCAGCACTCGTTTTTTTGTTGCATGATACCGCCATATGCTGTGGTTTTAACTGTATTTAATTGTATTTATATGGAATTTGAAGTCATGCATTTTATGTTGATTTTATGGTTTTATGTAAATTGCCCTGAGCTGCCCTGGTGGGAAGGCGGGGTAGAAATTAAATTAATTAATTAATTATTAATAAACATGTGGCAACCCCATCCTGCAAAAACATGGTTCCAAACCATGGATCCTCATGGATCCTAAGGGTTTTTGAACTGGATCACCCTAAACTCACCAACAAATCACATATCATGTTAATGGGCAGAGCTTGCACCACAGAAATCACAGATATCCACAGCTTTGTGGTGACACCATCCTGAAAAAAATGTGGTTCCAAAGCATGGAGCCTCATGGATTCTCAGGGTTTTTTAAATTCATCAAGTCACATATTATGTCCATGGTCAGAGCTTGCACCACAAACATCAGAGATCCACCATGAGGCAAAATCATGGTTCCAAAGCACGAATCCTCATAGATCCTAGGGGTTTTTGCATTGGGTCTCTCCACACTCACCATCCAGTCACATATCCTGCCCATGGCCACAGTTTGCACTACAGAAATCACAGATCCACAGCTTCATGGAAACACCATGCTGCAAAAACATGGATCTGAAACACAGATCCTCATGGATCCTAGGGGTTTTTGCATTGGGTCATCCCAGACTCACCATCCAGTCACATATCATATCCTTGACCAGAGCTTGCACCACATTGTTTTTCAAGATTTAATGTGGGGTCACCCCAAACTCACCATCTACTAACTCATCATATTAGTGACCATGGTTTGGACCACAGACGTTATGCCACAAAGCTGTGGAAACTTGAACTCTGATATGGGATTTAATGGTAAGTTTAGGGTCCCAACACAAAAACCCCAAGCATCTATGAGGATCCGTGCTCCAGAGCCATGTTTTTGCAGAATGGTGTTGCCATGAAGCCGTGGATCCGTGTTTTTTGTGGTGCAGGCTGTTGCCATGGTCATCATATGTGCTTCGATGGTGTGTTTTGGGGTGACACAATGCAACCCCCCCAAGGATCCATGAGGATCCATGCTTTAGAGCCATGTTTTTGCAGCATGGTGTTGCCATGAAGTCATGGATCCATGACTTTTGTGGTGCAAACTGTGCCCATGGACATGATATGTGATTTGATGGTGAGTTCATGGTGACCCAATGCAAAAACACTAAGGATCCATGAGGATCTGTGCTTCAGAACAGTGTGTTTGCAGCATGGTTTTGCCACAAAGCTGTAGATCTGTGAATTCTGTGGTGCAAGCTGTGGCCAAGGACATGATATGGGATTTAATGATAAGTTTGGGGTGTCCCAACAAACCCCCCCCCCAAGCATCCATTAGGATCCATGCTTCAGAGCCATGTTTTTGCAGAATGGTGTCCCCATGAAGCTGTGGATCCCTGATTCTTGTGGTGCAAGCTGTGACCATGGATATGATATGTGATTTGTTATATATGGGAACTGCCACCAGGGGTCCGCAGGCAGAGCATGGAGTTTCACTCCCCTAAACAAAATGATCCTCAGATCCTAGTCCACCTAGTATCTACCAATTGTACCTGGGGCGGGAAATTCAAACCCTCCAATGGGACACTGGGGGTACCGGCTGGTTGTGTATATAGTTGGCCTCGCAGGGCCATTTACTTGTCTTGTTGTGAAGTGCCAATAAACGCGTCAGACTGCATGTCTAGTCTGAGTCCTCCAATGCAGCGAACCCAGTACTTTACATGATTAGATGGTGTGTTTGGGGTGATCCAATGCAACCCTATTTTTGCAGTATGAAGTCACCACCAAGCCATGGACTCATGATTTCAAGCTGTGGCCATGGACATGATATGTAATTTGATGGTGATGTTAAGGTGACCCAATTGAAAAACCCTGATGATCCATGAGAATCCCTGCTTTGGAACCAGGTTTTTGCACCTTTTTGTTGCCACTAATCCATGGAGGCATGATTTTTGTAGTGCCGCCTATAATCTAAGACATAGTCTACAGTATGATGGTGGTTATATTTCATTTCAGTGTAAAAATCATATGAATTCATGAGGATCCATGTGGATCCAACTTTTACTTTTTCCCCTCATAGGGTGTGGTTTCTGCTTTATTCCTTGCAATCAAAACTGCAAACAAAATAGACTTTCTGGGTGGTCAAGAGGCAGCCTCTGAAAGCGATGCCCAGTGATTCAACATCAAAAAAGGTGTGGTGATAATTAGGCACTCCACACAGGTTCAGAGACACTTTGGCTTAAACCTACTTCATATATTGTTCCCCGGGGTAAACTAAAGTATTGGGGCCGAGTTTGGAACCAAACCTTGGATTTGCCATCCGCCCATGAGAAGCCACCTGCACAGACCGCCAGCAATACGCTGCTGTCACTGCCGGCTGTTCAATTCCCTGCCTCTTTTATGCCTTTGCTTCACAGGGAAATTCCGATACCATCGAAATGGAAGGGGGAGGGGGGGAGAGAATCATGCCCTGCAGTTAAAATGAATGAGAGAATAACTAAGCCCGGTCTCGACGCGAACCTTTCTGCACTTAATGGCTCTCCCTGGCCAGAAGATTCTCCGCCCCTTTAGGAAGAGCAAATGCTGGCGAGGGGCCATCTGCAAGAGCTCTTCCCCGCCCGATAGTTAAATCGGGGATCGCGACCCTGGCCACTGATTACATCGTTGAAACGGCAGAGCCCGCAGTTCGTGTTCTGGGGTTCTGTCGGACCCTAATTGGCGCACTCATCCACCCACAAATTACAGCTCACAGAATACAGGTGCGAATTGGGGCGTTAGATTCGGGGCGGGGAGGTAGGAAACCCATGCAAAAAAGAGAGAGAGAGAATCTATTTATTTGTACAGTCTCAAACAATTGCTTTAAAAAACAACAACAACAACAGCGTAGAATGTGCGCTGCTGGCGGTTCTGTGTAGGAAGCTGTGTCGGAGTCGTGCCAAAGGACTCATTTAGATTCGGCTAGCTCTGGCTTGCCTGGGGGGATCCTCGCTTTCTACGTGCCACTGACTCCATGAGAGCGTTAGAAAGGGCGGGCTGTGCCCCCGTGGAGAACGAGGCGGTGGGGACAGAAGGGCAAACACCCACGAGGACTCCCAGCCCTCTTGAGCCCTGCTCCACGCACACGAAGCCGAAACTCCGGCACCTGCAACGCTAACAGGAGACGCCGGGGAGTGGGGGAGGAGAAGCGCCGAGAGAAAATCCGAGTTCTGGTTGCTCCGATGCGATAATTACATTCCTCCGGCGGAGGCCGCCCACGCACCGGGGTCTGCGCTGCAGAAAATGCGGAGCAGCCCCAACCGAGACAGGTGGGGGGCGAAAAGAACGAGGCAAGCCCACTCATTTGTACCATGCTGGAGGTTTCCTGTTCCAGAAGAATCGCTTGCGCCTGGTGGAGGGCCACAGCACTGCTAAAGAAACAGACCTCCAGCGGTGCACCTTTTTTTGGCTCTCTGTTGCCAAAGCTAGAGACTTATGTTCTTTGCAGTACATGTGGAGAGCATTGTTGTCTTTCTGGCCGCGGTTAAAAATAAGACCACCTTGGTAGTCCTGTCGCTGGCTCTAATAAATTCGCTTTGGAGATTCTCTGAAATCAGGTTAAGCTGTGCCCTGAGCAGGGTTAGATCAGTAGATTGCAGTTGCTTCTGGCCATTATTGCAGAAAGATAGAAGGAAGAGGAAAGGCAAGCAATGACAACAGGGCATACTGTGATTATGCCAGGTTGCATTCGCAGTCCTAATAATGTATGTATTTTTAAAAAAAATACAAGGCTCCTCATAAGTAATTAAACCAAATCTAAGCATTTGAATAGGGAAGGAGGAACAGTTAAGCCAGGTGTCTGTGCCTTTAAATGGGCAGCAAAGCACAGTTATGCTAGGATCTTGTTAGGGTCAGAAATACCCTTGCAAAATAGCTTACCTGAATGTACAATGACTCTTTGCTTCTGAAGTTGTTTCTTCTAGAAATAGCTGCAGAAAATATTTATTAAAGATATATCTGTCCAAAGAGCTCAGGGAAATATAGCACCTGCCCTCTGCTGTTGGCCTCACAACAAGCCTGTTAGGTAGGATAGGCAGATGGATAGCAATTGGTCCCAGGTCACCCTTCCCTCGAAGCTGAGTTAGTGTGAGCTAACTCAGCAGTTCGTTTGTTTTAGCCTCTGGCTCATATATTTTTGTCTTAGCACAAGAAGGATGGCTCCAGAGCAAACTAATTTATGCAGTAGCAAAATCGCTCACTCACAACTTTAATACCAGTAGCTCACAAAGCAGAATTTTTGCTCACAGGACTCCGCAATTTAGAGGGAGCCTGCCTGCCTTGACCTCAGTGGCTGAGCTGGATTTTGAATCTAAATCCAACTATGAAAAGTTTTCATACACCATTATGCCAAGCACCAGCCTTCTCGAAAGCAGTGGCCACTTTGTGCTTTTGTCTCATGGGGGATGTAGATAGTTGATATAAGCTGGAAGAATCAACTCAAAACTGATGACTTTTGGGCAGAGCATCAAGCTGGTGGGTTTAAATGGTTGTCATGTTCATTTTGCCATCCCCTTTGTATTTTTTTAAGTCATCATAGCTATATGCTCATTCAGTGAAAGGGCCCAGTGCCAGATTACTCATCAAGGGACAATTATTTTAAAATGGCTAATCACAGCAAGCTTCATTGCCCACACAAATCTCCTGTATCTTTTCATTTTCTGTGGCTTTAATGTTCTTTTAGATTCTGAAAGCATTTTCCTTTCCTGTAGAGGAGCACACTTCTAACTAGGCCCAAAGCAGCAGACCTGTGCCCTTCCTTTCTCTCCACAGCAAGGGCAGCATCAGCATGAACATGTGTCTGTTAACATGAATTGTATGGATCAGGGTTTGCGCAAGTATCACACAAAATATAAAAATGTGATCCTGGGCTTTGCATTCTAATGTGGGAAGCTCTAGAATAAGTAATGCACATATGAATCAGAGTCGGGGGAGAGAAAGAGATTTTATAATCTGTGATACACATTCTAATGCTTTCTTATTTACTTTCATTAACATTCAGACTTTAATCTTGCCATGTGAATCCATGATATGGGTCAAATTCAGTGCATGTTCATTCTTGTGTATATTTTGGTTGAAGATACTCTTTAGCAAAGTGGGTTTTTTTAAGGGAACCTACCAAATGGGGGGAAATACTAACACCCCAGGCTTTTTTCATATATGCAATTAGATAGTTGTGCTCAAATCATTTTTAAATGCCATTTACCCTTGGTATTTCCTTCAAAATTGAAGTGAGATGAATATAGCAAATTAGCATCTGTCTTAGTGTTGTTGAGTAAACCCCCTAAGAGCTAAAGAGAGTAAGGTGCTTAATGAGTCCGTGCTTAAAGTAATCCCAGCCCTTTTCAGAAAGCTGCAGTACACAACAAGCCTAGCTAATATTGAAAGGGGGAAGAAAATAAAGATGATGGATTTCAAGATAGGAAGTATGGTTCTGTGTCTTCTTTTCGGGTCTAAAGGTAAGCGCCACTTGTGCTTGTGGGAATTTTCCATTGTCATCCCTGTTACTTGTTACCTTCCTACGAACAGACAATACATGTTCTAGGTTGGACACAGGCAATTGTAGTTGGTGCGTCTTGGACAGCATTGTTTCTATCTCTAGGGTTACCAGTGTGTTTCATGAATTGCATTCAACGTTTTAAAAGATGCTGTGTCAAAGAATGGTAGCAGTGATCAGAATCCAGAGATGTTTCTTGGGCTCACACAGAGTGCTTGCACTAACTCAGAGGGCACTTTTGACAGCTGACTCACAAGGCCATATTGCAAGTTACTCTTGAAATTCATGTTTGTTTCTGAAGTAATTTTTCAGATGCTGCTAGGGCTGTTGTTGAAGAAAAACATGTCTAAGAGTGCAGTCCTAAGAATACTTGGGGGAAGCCCCACTATATTGACCCAAGTAGGATTCTGACTAGACCTGTTTAGGATAGCACTGTAAAGGTCCCTTGGCCTCAAAGATCTAGTTGTGTAATTTTTTGTGTTCTGACCAAGGTTAAGGAAAATAAAAATAATTTATTGTTCAGATGACCTGTAGTACACAAACAATTTCAACTGATCAGTATCCAAAGATAGGTATGATTCCTGACAGAAAGTGCATTTTTTCCTAAAAGATTTTTCAGAATTTTCCAGGATGAGTAGGAAAATTACAACTGAAAGGCTTCATTAAAGCCAGTCACATACACTATAGATGATGGAAGAATTAATACACATTCAGTAAGTAATGACTAATCTTTAATATCTGCAGAAGCTAAAAGAAATGGATCTGGGAACCATTTTGACCTTAATTCACCCCCTTGTGCTGAAATAATAATGTGGACTCTTAGTTTTATAGATCTTGGCTCCTGTCCCAGAGATACATGTTGGCACAGGAATATTGATTTTACTTGTTCTGTGCCAGACCCCTGCCCAGCACTTTAAAAATCTTCTTTGTATAGTAACATGACCAATCTCTTATTTTTCCTGGCATGCTTGAGCCAAAACTAGAAGGATCTTTTAGTTCAAGTTTCAGGTGACTTTACTATGGGGCGAAACCTCTTCATACCCAATCTTTCTTTTTCATTGTGCTGGAAGTACTTTATATTCTTTCTTGATCTAATAGTTTTCATAATATTCTTTGCTGTGTTCCTTTTATTTTGGAAACCTCTCCTCTGTGAATCAGTGTCATGGTTGCTCAAAGTATCTGGGTATGGATCTCTTCTGATGCTGTCTCTCAGCATTGCCACTGGACTGCAGCTCAACTGCAACTGGTTACCACTTACTTCCAGCACAATGAAAAAGATTGGGTATGAGAAGTTTTGCCCCATAATAAAGTCACCTGAAATGCAAACTAAATAATCCTTCTAGTTGAGGAACTCTTTTTGTGCTTATAACACGAATCACGTTTTCCACTGCAAGTGGCAAGTTTCTTATTCCATTATTCATAGTAAAGGTATCATGTCCTGAACATTTTCCCTAGCATGTTAGTGCTTTATTGTAGTGATCCAACATTCTTTAGAAGAATTCCCATCAGTCTCTTCATGTAGAGATAATCATGTTAACTTGCCATCCTGAGAGGTACTGTCAGGTCATTCAGCTAAGCTGGTAACAATTATCTTGTTCTTTGTAGTAACCTCCTTAGAAGTCCTTTTCAATTTGGCATGCAGCTTAGGGAGGATCCCATCCCCTGCTTTTTGCCTCTGATTGATTCTTTTATTTATGTTGTTTTATAACACCATACATGAAATTACAAGATATGCACATAAATAAAGATTTTATTTTTAATAATACCTGAGCATGCTATTTTCTGACCTTCATAGAGACAGCCAGGGCTAGATTAATATGCAAGTTTAGCATACTACAGTATAAGATCTAAGAAAGGCAGTGTATACATTGTGTAATCAAATTTACTGTAGTTAGGGAAACACTGTTTTATTGTCAGAGCAAGTGAAAAACCAATTCAAAATGCTTCGCTTACATTTCCTAATACTACCCCCCAAGTTCAGGTTGTTTGGCTCTACCCTAACCCATTCCAAATATACATCAATGGGAAACAAAAAAAAAGTGATCTAGGGCTAGTATGTGAATCTTAAAAAATGTTGTAACTACCATTTTTGTGGGTTTCAGGCCTTGCTTAAAGGTAATTCTGGTCTTGGCTCTTGAATAGCAATGAAGGCAAAAGACAAGGAAATGTTTTAGTTATCTATTTTAAAGGTATCCCACTCTTTCTATTGTGTGTGTGTGTGGTAAATTTACATGCTTCTACTAAAATCATGTACCAACAGCATAAAAACAAAGCTGAGCAGAGACTTTTTAAAAGCAACCAGTCAAAGAGATGAAACACAAGAAATCAAAATACTGCAGCATTCAGCTCAGACCATTAATAAGTAGGCACAGGTAGATGGTATGGGTGTATAGAGACATTTTCCCTACGATGCATTCCAAGGAACACTTTCCTGGGAGTAACCCCCATTGAATAGACCTGAGTAGGACTCTGAGTAGACCTGGCACTATAAGAATTCTTTTTTACCAATAATGAATTGAATGAATTCAAATACTTCTAGCCCACATTTTGAAAATGCTGAGAAGGGGAAGAAGGAAAAGATAGTTATGAATAGGAATTCCCACTATAATGTGACTTGAAATAGTGCATGTTTTTGACAGTGTACAGAAGTGTGTGTTTTAGTAACTGTGTGAACTAAAGATGTGGAGGGATACTCAAAGCAGTTTAAAGACAAAATTTTCCTAATTTAATTTTTTTCAGTTATTGTAAGAGCCAAAAATTGATCACAGTGTCATTTACCTCTGACCTTGAGTGCAGTCATGGGCTAAAGACAGTAAAATTATGATAATCTCATCTGTCCTGTATAAAGCTTAACTGAATCAAGTGCTACATAATCATATCCCAGCCTAATCTATTTCACTTGAAATTCAGGAGTGGAAGGACAGAAGAGGCTGCATTTGGGGGGAGGGGGGGCAAATAGAAATATTTCTCTTTTACTTTTTCCCTTCAACCTGTTTTTTTTTTCCCCTTTAAAAAGTGCACTGCATATACAGAGAGGATTCAGTGTAATCATGCAAGCAGCCCTATTAAGTTTAATGGCACTTTTCATTCATTGCTATGCATATACAAAAGCTTTACTGGACCATAATCAATACAGTGCTAGATGAGCTGAGGATGGAGTGTGGACACTGGTGCAGTCACAGTGAGAGGCTGAAGCATCAAAAGGTGACAAGATAGGTATTTTGCAACGTAGCTTTTAGTAAAGAATCTTGTACTTCATAGGTAGCTGTAGGAATCACCGGAAACTCTATGGCTTGGACTGGAGCCCCAGCGGGCAATGGGAGCTGGGGAAAGGGGATCTGCTGCCCCCACTATTTGGGATAGGCTTCTGTTCCTAGGCATATACATTACCCCATCTATGCTTAGGTACACCCAAATTAGGGTTGCTAGTGTTTGAAAAGCAAAATTTTGGAGGCAGAGTAAAGAGATGGAAGCCAGGCACTGGGCTGGCAATAGGGCTTTTAGGACACTTGCCCTTTGTAGAACTTCTAACAGGGAGAACTGTCAAGCCACCCTTGGTGCTTCTGTCATTCAGAAAGTCTCAGTGGCTGCCGTGCACACTCTTTCCCTGGCATCGGCCTTGCTTTGCTCTCCATGGTAACTCTTGTTCCCATTTGCCCACTTACGTCAGGAGACCTCCAGGTAATTGTGGCCCTTGCCCGCTGATGGTCACCTGATCATTGGGTAGAAAATGGGGCCAAAATGGGGAGGCCCTGTGATAATCGTAAGATGAAAAATTCAAAAGGAAAACAAGGCCTCATCTCTTTACAAGAAGTTCTGACCATAGAGTTCCTGGTGATTTCTAGAACTACCCGGAAGTGACATGATAGCTCTAGAACTCACCACTAACACTATGGTCAGAAATTCCTGTAGGTAGACACAGCCTTATTTTTCTTTTTAGTTGTCTCCTGAGATTCTGTTCTCCCCCCCACCATTCCACCAGTTGCTAGGCAACCAAGCTGGCAAACCCTGCACTGCACAATGTTGGCAAGTGAAAGCTAAGCTAGCCAGAAATCATGGTGAACCTGTTCTCTCCCCCCCATTGGGGGCAGGGCTAGGAGCCGACTGGAATACGGGGCCATTTCCAGGGCCATTTCTGCCTCTCAGTCCACCCCCTGGAAGTGCATCATGATGAATGGAACTATGGTAACAGGAACTGTGTTCCTAGGGGGAAGGGTTCTAAGGGAACAGAGCTCCATGTCTCTAGGCCTACACTTGGTAGCTCAGTAAAGCCTTTAACTGTTTTTGATGCCCTTGGAAAATCATAACATGGTGGCAGGAGGAGAAAACTAATTTCTGCAAAACACAGCCACAGAAGCTAGTCTGAAACCCCCTGTACCTTTGGATTACACTGACAGCAATTTCACTCAGAGAATTTCAGCTGTATACAGACCTGATCAGAAAAGCAGAGGATGGTGCCAGGAGGAAAGTAAAGTTTTCATTTTACCTGTTGGTGAGCAAGGCAGAGAAGTGTGCAGCACCCTCAGAGTGAGCCAAAATTTTAGCCTCTCAGCAGTGCTAACAGCCTAGATACTTATAGTAGATTTGCTAACCTCCAAGTGGTGGCTGGAGATCTGGGATTACAACTGATCTCCAGGTGACCAAGATCAGTTCACCTGGAGAAAATGGCAGCTTTGGAAGGCGGACTCTATAGCATTATACCCCACTGAAGCCCCTTCCCTGATCAATCCCCACCCTCCGCTGGCAACACCCCCAAAATCTGCAGATATTTCCCAACCCAGAGTTGGCAACCCTGATTTATAGCTCACCTAAGAGAAATGAAACTATTGAGAGGCATAGATTTTTCACCAGAGCACAGTTCTTACCTTACTTCCTTAAGAACACTAGCAGCAAAATGTAACTCTGAGGAGTGAACTGATTCTCTGATTAGGGATAGAGTAGTCTGTGGAACCTGGGAGCATTCCCTACAACAGAGATTACTCAGGAAAGCTGATCTCCCACTAGAATGATGTCTTACTATGGGGAGGGCAGCACTGGCCTCTAGAGAAAAAGTGAAGGCCCTGGGGAGTACTGCAGCCTCTGAAATACATACAGTGAAACAGCTGGTAAAGAAAGCAACTGGTCACTGTAGCATACCCAATGTGAGATGTATTTATTGTGGGAGAGTTCATGAAAAAATAAAGGAGAAATGTCCAGCTCTAGGCCAGCACTGCAAGGAATGTGGAAAAATTCAATAATTTTATCAATATGTGTAAAAGCAAGAGAGAGAGAGAGAGAGCTTCAGCCAGAGTAAGCCTGGTAGAGGAAAGAGAAGGGACATCAGATAGTAGTGAGGACATCATGACCATTATTTTGAGCTCATGTAAACATCAGGTTTTTGCTTTTCACAAAGGAAAACAGCCATTATAACCATTGCAGTTTATGCAACACTGCTAATGGAGAAACAACTTATATGATTTCAGCTCAATAGTGGGGCCTCTTGTAATATAATTCCACAAAGTGATTCAAATCCAAACACACCCACTCAAAAGAGCAGCCAGAGTTTGATTATGTATGATGACAGTACCATGCAACTCATAGGAAAGTACAACCTAATAATTACAACCCCCCCCCCCCTAAGATGTGGTACCAACTGACATTTGTTGTTGTGGCAGGAAAAAACTACAGACCTCTGTTAGGAAGCACTGCAGTACAGGCAATGGAGCTAATCAAGGTCCAGCACCAAATTTTTTTAGCTCCAATTCATGAAGCAAGAAGTACGGTTACTTGAACAAAGGAAAAAAATGTAAGAAACTATGGAGATGTGTTCCAAGAGGAAGGTTGCCTGGAGGGTGAGTTATGTGGGAAGTGAATAGTTAAAGGGAGCTAAAGCAACTGTAACTGTGTGGACAATGGCTGAATTATGAGTTCGCCTGAGGTATTAGGCAAAGTAACCAAAACCTGAGGATGGGAGAGGTGTGTGAAAGAATGTGGACTGCAAGGAATAGCCTTGGCTGACATAGATGCTAATCAACCATGCATGTCTAATAAACTCATGAATATTATCTGTCCCACCTTGTTTACCTAAGCAGCTAATTCTAATGAACATATGATGTATGTTCAAGGAGGGGGGGCCATGTCAAGGAGTTGTATGTTTTATTGTGTGTTGTAGGTGGAACTGAAAGAGTGTAAGTCCTTACTACCCAGTAAAGGGGGAACAGGACAGAGAGGAGCCGGCTGAGAAAAGGTGATAAATGGAGGTTGTTTGGAATGTTGAGCTGAGCTTGCCTTTGTTCAACTCCCTTTATCTTACAATAAAGCACAACTAAAACATACTCCAGAGTGACTTTCTTTTCTTTGATATGTTCCTTGGAGTGGCCAAGAAAGCCAAACATTGTTTCCAAGAGTTGTGACTAGAAGTAGACTTAACAGAACCAGTATTCCTACCTTGAAGAAAACTACTAGCTGCCCTGTACAAATACACGATGGCCACATAGACACCATCTTATTTGTTGTAGGAGAGCCAGTTTGGTATAGTGGTTCCCCATGTCTTCACATGCAGCTGCTGCCGTGACCTTGGGTCAGTCACAGTTCTTTCAGAACTGTTCTGGAAAGAGCAGTTCTCAAAAGAGCTCTCTCAGCTCCACCTACCTCTCAGGGTGTCTGTTGTGGGGAGGGGAAGGGAAAGGAGTTTGTAAGCCACTCTGAGACTCCTTCGGGTAGTGAAGGGTGGGGTATAAATCCAATCTCCTTCTCCTCCTCCTCCTCGCAACCTGCTGACTGACAAGCATATCTACATGCCTCCAGCTACCATCTTGAACATTCTAAACAATCCATTGTATACAGCCAAGCTCTACGCCAAAGTCGCATCTGTTCCAATCCTACAGATAGAAATTCTCATCTGAGGGATCTACAATAGACCTTGTTAGAATTAAAATATCCTCCTGATGAAATCAAGAAACAGATTAACAAAGCCAGAATGATACCCTGTTGTAAGTCAGGCCCAAAAGAGACAATAACAGAACACCACTAGTGATCATGTAACAGCTCTCAACTCAAAACAGTTCAACACATCATCAGTAATTTACAATCTCTACTGGATAATGACAGTTCTCTTTGACAAGCACTGGGGGCAAACCTTTTCTTACCCACAGACAGCCCCCCAATCTCAAACAGCTCCTCTCAAAATCTCATTTGAACTGGACACTGGTTACCAGAGCTTGCAATGAACCCAGAGACCAGCTTTACTACCATGTACACCAAGACAGCACAATCACTGGACTTAATATCAACTATTCCATCTCAGACTCCTTCACTTGCTCATCTTCTAACACTGTATATGCTATTAAATGCCAATAATGCCCTTCAGTTCTCTACATAGGGCAAACAGGTCAAACCTTATGCCAAAGGGTAAATGGACACAGATCTGACATCAAGAATCACAAAACTGAGAAACCTGTAGGAGAACATTTCAACGTTCAAGGACATTCAATGGAGGACCTTGAAGTAGCTGTTTTATTGCAAAGGATATTCAGAAACAGACTAGAATGGGAGATTGCTGAGTTACAAGTTATTATAACACTCAGGACAATGGAATCCTCAGAGCTTAACAGAGGCATTGGTTTCTTATCTCATGACACATGCTAATGTCATTCAATTCTCGCATCTGTTTGTAAACTCCTTTATTACATTGTATGCTAATTTGCTGCTATTCACAGGTCTCACCAATCATCTTCATCCAGTCTCAGCTATATTTACTGCTTACTTACTCATCTTGACTCTAATTGGCACTTTTTGGGAACATCCTCCTCACCCACTACCTATATGTAATGGTTGGTGACTTCTGTTCAATGTATCTGAGGAAGTGTGCTTGCACATGAAAGCTTATACCCAGAATAAAACTTTGTTGGTCTTAAAGGTGCCACTGCACTCAAACTTTGTTCTTGTACAACTTCATGCGAGAGAAAAGCTACAGAGCAAAGTGATTATAGCACTAGTGGATGGCAATATACCTTTGCTGAGCACCATCCTACTGGTAAAGAAGCCTTCAGGCAAACTATGAATTTGCGTTGATCCGAAGCCACTGAATTGAGAGCTAAAGGGATGCCATTAGCCACTTCCTACCATTGATGGTGTATTGCCAGAACACTCCACAGTCTGGGTTTTTTTACTGTTCGTGTTGATAAGAATGGTTTCTGGCATATTAAACTCAGTGAAGAGCCCAAAAGACTCACAACTTTTTCCACATCATTTGGACATTTCAGATGGCTGCAAATGCCAATGGAAATCAGTCCCATCCCTGAGGTGTTTCAGACAGGCCCATAGCTACAGTGGGTGTGACGGACGTAAAGATCTGAGACAGCAGAAAGTAAACGCAGAACACTGCTGAGTCACATGACGGAGTGAGGAGGGGGCCATTTAGCTCAGAACAAAGAAACAAAGAAAATCCTAGCTATGGGCCTGGTTTCAGAGACAGCTAACAAAAGCACTGGAAGCTCCACTTGTAAAAGTAGTAGTGGATGATATTTTTCCAGCAGACAAGGCACAAGATGACAAAGAACCTGAGTAGGATCATGACTGAAAGCTACTGGCTTTTCTTCAGAGACGCAGAGACAACAATATTAAGTGGAATGCTCAGAAAATGAAACTAAACCAGCACAAAGTAACATATATAGGACATCTCACAGCGGAAGGACTAAAAGCAAAACCTCATAAGATTGAGGCTATTGGAAATCTGTCAGCCCCAGAAGCTCTGAAATGAGTACAGTACATTATTGGAATAAGAAATGTTTTAGCCCAGTTCTGTCCAGTGTTCCCTCTAAGCTGAGTCAGTGTGAGCTAGCTCACAGTTTTTTAGCCTCGGGCTCACACATTTTTGTCTTAGCTCAGGAAGGATAGCTCCAGAGCAAACTAATTTATGTAGCCAAATCGCTCACTCATAACTTTAATGCCAGTAGCTCACAAAGTAGAATTTTTGCTCATAAGACTCCACAGCTTATAGGGAGCATTGGTTCTGTCCCCATCTGGCTACAGTTGCAGAACCTATGAGACACCTTACTAAGCATGATATAGCATTTGATTGGGAGACTCAGCATCAGCAAGCTTTTGATTTCATGAAACAGTTGATTACTGAGGATCAATTTTATAGTATTACCATCCAGGGCAATAGTTAACTCCCCAATATGATGCATCTGAAAATTGCCTCAGTGCAGTTCTGTTGCAAGATCATCTCACTGCATATGTAAGCAGAGCCTTGCCAGAGACTGAGGCCCTTTCTGCACTCTCCTTTTAATCCATGTTCATTGCAGTGTCCCCCCACACAATTCTGTGCTAAAATTGAATCTTCTTTTTAATCCAGGGTTTCCCCCTTCTGCACTAAAATCGAGTTCAGCCTTCTCTTTATTCTGTCCCCCCCCCCATTCTGTATTACATTCCCTCTCTTCGGTGGTCAGCCCGGTCACAGCCTGCTGTTGCCCCAGGTAATTTGGATGCTGTTTTGTCATGGATTTAAATTGCCTCAACTTGAACACTGAGAAAATCTGGAGTGGCAGGCAAATGCAGAAAGGACCTGAAGGAGGATATGCTCAAACTGAGAAAGAGCTGCTGCTGGTGTTTTTTGGAATGGAATGGTTTCATTAATATACCTATGGCCAGGCAGTCACCATGTTTTCAGACCACAAACCACATCACAAAACCTTTACTGAAGGCTCCAAAGACATTACAGCAAATGTTGGACTACTATGCTATGACGGTGAGATCAAATATTGTCCAGATTGACAAATGGTACTAGCTGACACTGTTAGCAGAGCATAAATGCCTAATAGCAGTGAGTCTGAACTGAGGGACCAGGACATCAGATCAATCAGTATGCCACACTGTCTCACCATTTCTGCAAAGGAACTCCAGGAAATTAAAGAGGCCACAGATAAGGATGTACAGTTGCAAGCTGTCAAAGCAACAATACTAAAAGGATGGCCCAAAGGCATACTTTAAGTGTCAGCAGGAGTGGAGCCATATTTTCGACTTAAAGATGAGCTGAGTGTACAGGATGGAATCATTTTTTGAGAGCAGAGGGTAGCTGTATCAGTTTGCTTACATAAGGAGTTCATGCAAAAAAAAAATAATAATCCATGGTTCTCAACAGGGTATTGAAAGTTTCTTTAGAATGGCAAGGGAGTGTGTTTATTGGCCAGGCATGAATTCTCAACTACAATCCTTGATACTTGTTGATCCTATGACAACCAACAACAGAAGGAGACTTTCCTGCCTCATGAGGTGCCCACCATACCATTGGAAAAGGTTGGCGCTGACTTCTTTACTTTTACGGAGCAACAATACTTAGCCACTGTAGATTTTTACTCCAACTTTTGGGAATTTGATACCTTGTCAGACATTAAGAGTAAAATGGTTATTGCTAAATGGAAAGTTCTAAGGTATGGCATTCCAGACATAGTGTTTTCTGATAATGGACTTCAGTTCTTCTCAAAAGGCTTTAAACAATTTGCAACAAAGTGAGAGTCTAACCAGCATACTTTGTATTCGATTTAGCCACAAGGTAATGGTCAGGTGGAATCAGCAGTGAACACTGCCCTGAAGTTGCTATTTAAAGTAATTACTGCAGTTACTGATCCCCTGGGCTAGCGTTGCTGGCATTCAGAAACAGTACCTTGCAGGGTTGCCTGACCAGTCCAGCACAAGCACTAATGGGCCAGAGGACAGAAGAGAAAAAGATACCTCCAGATGCTCAATCTGCTGAAAGTGAAGATCAGCAGAATGAAGAAAAACCAGGACCAGAAGCTACAGTGCATGTAGAGAAGACCCACATACCTTAAGGATTATATAATTGAGTAACAGCATAAGAGAGACCCTGCTTTAGTATTAGTTTACTTGAATTCACTTCTGTGGTTAAACAGAATTTAGACCATATAGTTCATTTAGTAGATTTGCTGATTGAAATTTAAAAAAAATTGTAAAACTGAGAGGATGTATCATGATAAATGGAACTATGTTCCTGGAGAAAATGTTTTAAGGGAACAGAGCTCCACCTTTCTGGGCCTGCACTTGGTAGTTCAAACCTTTACTAAGAGCACAGCTGTTTGTTGATGTCCTCTCAAAATCATAGCAGAAGGGAGTCATAGAATCCAGCCTGATATGTATGCCTTTAATTCTTAGGCCTACTGATTAAAAATTGGCCTCAACATTTAAAGCGATCCAAAGTTATTACTCAACTGAAGCTTTGAGTGATTGATCGACTGACTAAAAGATTGTATTTCTAACAGCAATGTATTTCTTCTGAAGAATTGGGCTCTGGTCACATGAGCAGTTTGGCACGATATAGTAGTGTTACCTTTGTGGAGTTAAAGAGAATGATTGGATGACAACATCTGCCTTCGGTGCCCCAATCGTCAGCACCCCAGGTCAACACACTCTGGAAGTGGAGTAATCAGGCACCAGGGAACGTCCAGTATTAACGGATGCCAGCACTTCCACTCTGCTTTCCCGGATGTCTGAACTCTCCTTCTGCAAAAGGAACCTGGAAGGAAGTCTGGACCTGCAGATCCATTTCCACCACTGTTTTTTTTTTTCAGTTGCTGCCTGTAAGTGCATGAGCACATATGCGTATGCACCCGCCTGCATTTAAAAAAAAATGCTGGGCGGTGCACTCCATGTTTGAGGCCTGCAGTAAGGTGGATGCTAGACCACCACACATACGCATTTATTTATTTATTTATTTATTGGACTTTTATCCTGCCCTCCCACCAAAGCAGCTCAGGGTGGCTTACAAGCAGTTAAAACCAGTATACAATTTAAAACACAATATTACTACATCTAAAAACAATATAATAAATACTAAATTATATTAAAATATGGCGGCATTCTGTATAAAGTGCTGTATAAAGTGCTGTATAAAGTGCTGGTGCTGGTGCTGCTGCAGTACTGCTGGTGTGGCAGGCATATAAAAATGCTTAATGGAAGAGCTCGGTCTTTACTGCTCTACAGAATTGTTGCAAATCCCATAGTGCTTGGATCTCAGCCGGGAGCTCATTTCATAACATCGGTGTGGCTAGGGAGAACGCTCTAGTTCTTGTTGTTGTTAACTTGGCATCTCTTAGGCCAGGGGGGACCAGACAGTTTTGAGTCCCTGAATGCAGTGCCCTCGGGGGAACATGCAGGGAAAGGCGGTCCCTCAGGTAGACAGTCCCCAGACCATTTAGGGCTTTAAAGGTCAAAAACAGCACCTTGAAGCATATCCGGAACGCTATTGGCAGCCAGTGCAACTGCTTTAGCACAGGGAAACTGCCCCAGGGTGTGCTGTCTAGCTGGTCTGCCCTGCAACACTTTAAGCCGGTGCAATTGGAGGCGCACCCAGATCGTGGCAAGCCTCCAGTGTGACTGCAGCCTTGGTGGATGGGTTATACTCACACTCAAGTATTGAAATCACCATGTTTGGGTCTGGAAATTCAGATTAACAGCAGACATACAACAAGTAGCTTGGCTTGTTTGCTTGAGCCTAGGCTTGCCAGTTTCTAAGTGGGGCCTGTAGATGTCCTGGAATTGTGAATGACTGTGAATGATATAGCTGTTCTCTAGACTACGGATTAGTTGCTCTGGAGAAAATGGTTGCTTTGGAATGTGGACTATATGGTATTATAGCTCACTGAGGTCTTTCACCATCCCACCCCAGAATCCACACACTCCCAGGTAACCAGGAATTTTCCAGGTCCCAACACATGAGCATAACACAGAAAGACACACAATTTAGAATAAAATGAATTATTTGAGTGATTTAAAATCTGTCCGGGGGGGGGGGCACACACTAGATTTTCCTTCTCTGATCCGGGACAGCAAGGAGAACCAGATGTCCACCCCAACCCGCTACACTATTTCTTCCCAGTTGATTGGAAACTGTATCCACAACTAAGAAATCCTTACTGCTAGAGGTTTCATAATCTAATTGAGGCCTGTCCTATGGATTTTGAATTGACAAGGCTGTCAAAGTTAATCACATAACCTTGCAACCCCAAATTAGCCCCTCTCTGGATCCTGACCCCCTTATAGCAGACACATTGCTAATTTTAGCATTTATTTTATGAGGGCTGCCTTGTTCCCCCCTCCCCCAAGAAAGCAGCCAATCGTAGAAAGGTATTGACTAAGAAGAATCAATTTGCCTGGGGTCTGCTTCCCATGCCTAATTAATTCAACTCGTTATTGGAACATGTATTTGTCTCTGGGCGTAGCTAATTTACACTACCAAATTGTGATTAACTAGTTTTGATTGAAAAGAAGATGAAAGCACGTGATGTAACTTGCCTTCTGAAGTGACTTTCACCACAGGATTTTTCCTTCTGGGGAAATCCATTGTGTAAGCCTTCCAGAGAAACAAGTGGGGCTTTTTGAAGTATAACAATATTGGTTGTAGAGAAAGTACAGAGAATGCAATGACATCTTTGTGAGGTGGAATTGACTCCACTATGACCCCAAGGTTTCTTTCCCTCTCATTCCTAGCAAGTTCAGACATCGTTGGCATGTACTTAAACTTGGATTTTTTTGTTCCAGTGTGCATCACCATGCACTTAACCTCATTGAAATTTGTTTGCTGTGTGGTTGCCCACTCATCCAATTTCTCTCCTACAGATTGTCACAGTCAGTCTTCGTTTTCACCATCCTGAATAATTTTGTCTCTGAAATATACTGGGTTCGAGATGCGTAAAGTGATCAGCTCATAGTTTATTAGTGATTTCAGCAAGGGGAAAGAAGACTGAAAATCCCTGGCTGAAGCCGGATATTTATGCCTGAAAAAGATTACACAGCCCTGCTTTACTCCCTTTCCTGTAGGAATTCCTCTGGTTAAAGATCCACAGGTTTCTAATCTTATCCTTGCATAGGTATCTTGGTGGAGTTCTCGCAGTAGGTACAGCAACCTCTTATCTATGTTGGTCTTCAACAGCTTAGTCCAAAGTCTCTCTCTATCAATTAAATCGAAGGCTGATGCCAGATCGACTAACACTGCATACAGAGCTTTAGTAGGGCCTGACATTGCTGATTTGGCCAGTTGGTCATGGTAGTTGCAGTACCTCTTCGCTGTCAAATGTGTTGGAGGTCGATGAAGCGGTGGCCTGGTACATAGTTGTGGCCTGGCAGTTGGCCTTCCGGTGGCTGCCCTCCCTGGACTTCTCAAATGCTGCTGCCGCTTGGAGCAGCTTTGGGAGGTCTACTTCCGCTTGGCCAGTGAGCTTGTGGCGGAGCTTCTCATCCCTAAGACCAAACATGAAGCAGTCTAGGAGCGCTTCCTCAAGTGTGGTAAACTCACAATGGAGGCCCAGTTTGCGCAGGGCAGCCACGTAAACCGAGTCCAGTTCACCAGGCCTTTGGTTCCTCTCAAAGAATGCCATGCGGCGAGTCATGTGAGTGGGCTTGGGTGCGGAGTGGTCTGTGAGCACCTTAATGAGACCATTGAAGGTGGCAAGCTTCAGCGTGGTCGGCAAGCTGAAGCTCTGCGCCAGCTCCAGGGTATCAATCTCTCAAGAGCTGAGCAGGAGGGCCTTCTTTTTCGCAGCATCATCAATGCCTTGGAACTCTAAGAAATAGGTTAGGTGTTCAACCCAGGATTCCCACTTCTCTGGGTGAGTGGGGTCGAATTCCGGCAGGAGTCCTGGAGCGGCAGCCATTGTCTTCGGAGCGATGCGATGCTTGGGGCTCAGGGGCTCGGTGTGTGCTGTGGTGCTGGTTGAAGCCGGCTCACTCATCAGGATCCGATCCTCATCACCAGTGAAATACACTGGGTTCGAGATGTGTAAAGTGATCAGCTCATAGTTTATTAGTGATTTCAGCAAGGGAAAAGAAGACTGAAAATTCCTGGCCGAAGGCGGGTATTTATGCCTGAAAAAGGTTACACCCAAAACACACCCCACTCCCAACGGTAGGCTATTTACACACCCCACTCCCAACAATAGGCTATTTATACTCCATTGTTTCCGAGTGGTTTACCCTAGGATCCCTGTCTCCCTACTGGTCCATTCTAGGATCCTAGCAAGCTATTGTTATGCATCCTCAAGCTAAGTCCTTCTGCAAGTATAGTTCAGGGTCAATACATAATAGTCTCATTTGCAGATCTGGCCACTGCACTGCTTATCCCAGTTCCAAATAATTTATGAACAAATTAAATAGCACCAACCCCAATACTGGTTTTTGTGGGACCCCGTTACTTACTTTTCTCCATTTCAAGAACTGTCCATTTTTTCCTGTTCTTTGCTTCCTGTAATTTAACCAATTTTTGATCCATAACAGGACCCATACCCTGACTGCTAAGTGACCCTAAATTCTGGAGTCTTTGCTGAGGTACCTTGTCAAGAGTCTTTTGAAAGTGCAAGTATATAATGTCTAGAGAGTCACTGTTATCTTCATATTTGTTCACTTTCACAAAAAACTCCAGAAGATTGCTGAGATAGGACTTCTCTTTGCAGAAGCCATGCTGACTTTCCCCCAGCAGGCTTTGTTCCTCTCTGTGCCTAATAATTCTATCTTGGATTACAATTTCTACAGCCTTATCTTTTTTACCTCCCCCATCACATACACACTGGTCAGAGGTAATTCTTCCATCTATGTGGACTGTCTTTAAAATGGTTGACTTAGACCTATGCATAGTGAAGTTATAGTTGTTCTTTAATTGTGGTTTCCTGCTTATTTCAGTTGTTTACACTTTCATTCCTGTTCTGGACTGTAACTTTATCCAGGTATCGCGCTGAAGCATAATTTCCTTCTACATATGTGCATACTTAAATAAATGTGTTTTGTTGGTTCTTACACATCCAAAGGTGTGTCTGTGACAGCAAACTAATATTAAATTTGGGTTTTTTTTTGTTTTTTAATCACATACTTTTACAGGATAGGTTGGACTCCATATAGAACACTTTGCTTCATAGCCTAATAAATCATTACATGTTTGCTGTTTATCAATAGCAATTATTATTACAGCCTTCTTCCAGACCAGGGCTGCATGTACACGGTGAGCATTTTGCATGCATTGCTGATGACTGGTAATGGATTGTTTACACAGGAGTTTCTGCACACTTTCCTTTACCAGCCATCATTTTTTTTGCAATTTTCCTTTCCATACCATCAAAAAGTTGTGTTTTTTTTTTTAAAAAAACCCTGATAATTGCTGTAGTGTTATAGTATTGCAGTGCTATAACTACCTTCTTTAAAAACAAACCTCTCTCAAAACGTCCTGACATGGCAGCCACGAAGGGCTGAACAGAGGAAAATGGTGCCAATGTGGGCAAGATCTTCTAAAACGAGCATTTTTAAAAAATCTAGATGGCATGCTAACATGTATTGTCTTAAATTCTTTCTGAAAAGATCATACAAAAGCAGTTTTAAGAAATAGCTTACTGAAGGCAGGGAAACCCTGGAAAGTGGAGAAGTAGAGAATGATGTCATGTAGATGCTCTAAAAATAATAGCACTCCAGTCAGTTTGAAACCAAAGATGTGGAAGCATCCCAAGGTGTGCTTTATGGTGTTTTTTTTTTTAAAAAAGCACAAAACCAAGTCATCCCCTTTATTGTTCTGGCAGGCACCCTTTCTGCCTCTTTTTGTAAGCAGCAAATTGGATGTTTCTGGGGTTTACTTGGGAGGGAACCAATGCAAGGAAGGTAGAATTTGAATCCTTCCCACACCCCTGGTATTTTCTGTCATTAGCACAAGCCTGCATCAGCATTCCTGGTTTAATGTGCAGCTCTTCCATCCTCATTTTTTTTGTGTGTTCTAGCCTGATTTTGTCTAGCATTGACTGCACCTGAGTTTGTGCCATCATCAGTATAAAATATAGAGCTCTGTGAGCTTTATGTCTATAAACTTTAAATGTGGATGGAGGTGGGTGGATGGGAAATAGGACCATGTGATTAATGTAACATTTTGTAAAGTCAAAGTTTTCTGGTTGGATAATCATCCTTGGAGTAGTAATATAGGCTGTTTCACACAGGTTATAGGCCCCAGATTAAATGCTGTTGGGAAGCAGATTTATTTCCTGCTTCCCCATGGCATCTTGGTACATTCGTGCACCATCCAGGGTTTGAGTGCCGGATTAGGGTGCATCTGCCATGGTAGTACTCAATAATTTATACCGCTGGAATAAGTAGCACAATTATTCCCTTATAAATCTAGCATCACTGATATGCATGGGCAGCACTGTATTAATATTAGAGTGGGTTGGGTTTTTGTTTGTAGGAAACAAATCTACCTTTGTGGCAGCTCAGCAAACTCTCTCTCTCTCTCTCTCTCTCTCTCTCTCTCTCTGCATGTGCAATTGTGGTATCATTGATACCATAAACAGATGGGACAAGATGGCAACAGATGAGTAGCTTTATCTAGCTGTTCAGTGGTTTCTACTTTTTAAATTACATTTTAACTGATCTGGCTACCTTATCTGCCTTGATTCCTGGCTAGCTGGGGAAGGGAAGGGGAGGCTTTTGAAGATGCCTCCCCCCTTTTGCTTCCCCTTCTGACATCACTTCCGGTGATATCAGGGGACGTGGCATATGCTAATAGCCTAGTAGGTCTTTAGTATACCATATGTTAATGAGCTCCTGCAGCTCTTTTTCTATGAAAAGAACCCTGGAATGACCACTCAACTACATAGATAATGCTTTCTCATGGATGAGAAACCCTAACCCTAACCCTAGCTGTAGCTGATGTGTCACAAGATGAATATGTATGTCAGAGAAATTCTTGTGCTTGCTGCTCTTGACCTTGCAGCCATACTATGGCTGTAAAAGCTCTCCTGAACTCCAGCCTTTGCTTCTTGAATATTATGGAAAAAAGAGCTTATCTGTCCATTGAGGTCAGTTGAATTGAGACACCAGGAGCGCAGAGCAATGTGTATGGTTCTCCCCACCTCCATTTTAGCCTCACAACAACCCTGTGAAGTTGACCAGGTGAGGGGAGAGAGAGAGAGAGAGAGAGAGAGAGAGACAGACAGACAGACAGACAGACAGACAGACAGACAGACAGACAGACAGACTCTGTCCCAAAGTCACCCAGCAAGCTTCATACTACAGTAAAGATCTCTGAGATCCTCATTAGATTATCTAACCACTGTTAGCTCTAACCAGTATACTGCATAGATTTATAGCTCCATTGTGGAGGCTTTGTCACCCACATAGGAAGTTGCCAGTTTATGAGTAGATTTAGTGATTATTTCTTCCTCTCTGGCCATTTATACTAAGGACAAATGTGATTGACAGTGAGATGACATCACATTCACTATGCAGTTCCTGGGTGCTATAATGGCTCAAGGAGTGCGAACATAGAAAACAAGTATTTAAGTATCAGCAGATGGGAACTGTGGATTGCTGCAACTTGCATTTTTTTGGTATTGTCTCAGAAGTGGCTGAGTGTGAAAATGTAGCATAGCCCTAATTCAAGGCTTTGGTATGAATTTAACTTTGGTGATATGTTGCCTTAGAGAACCAGGCATAACACAAAATTTCTGCAGATCTCCTATAACATGTGTTCAGGGAAATAATGTTTATCTAGGATCCACCTACTTGTTCAGATAATAGTTGACAAACTAAGGACTTAAATCCCACCCACTACTATCTTCACAGGGCTAGAGGACAGCAACAACTACATTATGGCCCATCCTTTTTCACTTCATAGTCCCCCTCCTCCACAGAGACAGCACAGGGATCCATCTTATGAGGGCATGCACTTGTATGAGTTGTACTGAGGCTGCCCATTTTTTTGACTGTGGTGATTTTCACAGTTTATTATTCACGTTGGTCTTCCCCAACAATTGTCCTTCAAAAAAACCTAATTAAAGAAATTGTGATAATTTGTTTTGGTTTCCATTGTTTTAAAATGTATTACCCACTGTATATCCTTATTGCTTTGCATTGCTGTCTGTGAAAGAAGCTTGAAAGGCGTGAGAATTTTCAAGTCTTATTCCTGCAGCCCCATGCCATGACTTGCCATTCCATTGCAGAGCTCCTGTGCAAGCAGAATTCCCTTCTGTGAAGGCCCTTTGGGTGTTCATCCCTTTGTGTGTATGGAGCTGTTTTATTTTGTTGTCTGTGAACATATGTGTGCACTGGAGTCTTTCACGTACCCCAGAATTGTCATCTCAGGGAGACTATTCGTAGTTTGTAAAGGGATAGGTAAGAAATTGGGCCAAGCAGGCAAAAGACCAGATGGTGGAAGATCTGTGATGCTTCCCAGCATTTTTTAAAAGCAAAACTACTGATGTAGAAGAGTAGTTTAGGGAAGAGTAGTTTAAACTCAATCTTTCCTACATGGTTTAGCTAATGGAGGCTGATACAAAGCTGCCACTGTTGTTATCTCATTAAAAGGGGGCAGCAAAACCAGAAGCTTATCATTTTCCTTAAAGGGGCTAATAACAGGGAATGGGGGGTACTCTTTGACATCCCTCACACTGCAATATGTTGTGTTGAATGAATGATCAACCGTATGATTCATTTTAGCACCTTTTACCGTTCATTGCCACAACTTGCAATTTCTATAACTGTCATTTTTTGTCACTTCTTCCCCATGCGGTCCTGTCTGCCCTGTACAGCCACACTGGCCTTGTCACCTGCTGAGGTAGGTGCTTCAGTCTTCTCTGAATGCTCTCCTGATGCCTTTTGAACTTTTCCCTGTATTGTGCTGAGTTCTCCACTGTTCGCCCAAGAGAATGGGAGAACATCATTTTGTAGAACTGGTATTTATGCTTTCAGGTTGTTCAGCCATAGGGTAAGTTCTGGTATTTTAAAAACAGAAATATTTAACAACACATCCCACGAGTGTTCACACAGCACCAGAATGCATCCTCCTATCAAATAGCTGCTTTAAACAAACATATTTCCCAAAATGTCAATACATCAGTATGGTGTAAACTTGAGAGAGACATTGTACAAAATAGATCCTGCATCCAGAGAGATACATGTTCATCATTGCTTTTCTTCAGCAAGTACCCCTGCGGACCTCCACTGAGCTTAGAAAGCTGTCTGGGAATTGGGTACAAAGCTTTTTGAACTGCTGCCAATGTGTGTGCTGTTCCACCCGCAGTTTTCCTTCTGGGTATGCTACTTAAAGTATAATTCCAGATATTTGCATAGAGTGATTCTGCTACTAATAATAATAACAACAACAACTAAAGGACTTTTATAATCTGAATTGTATGGTCTAGTTCAACCTTATTTTACATTGCCTAATTGTTGCATTGGACACTACAGAAATATGAATGATTTCTTACCAAAAGTTGTATCTGGAGTATGTATGCCCCCCCAAGCTGCTACAGTCAAACTTATACCTGTGAAACCCCAGCCTGTGTAATACTCTGTACTCCCATGAAATTGTGGGTGTCCACCCACAATATCACCTTCCCAATGATAAAAGTTGTTCCTTTTCCACAAAACTTTCCCATGAAGGTGAACTCTGTGGGCTGTTGCCCATTCTTTAATGCTCTTTGTTATGAGATAATCAGAGTCCAACTAATGCTAATTTCTCCAACACCCTGCTTAACATGCTGTTCGTCCTCTCGCTTTTGAAAAAAAAACATGAGGAGTTTTAGACTTGCCCACATAAACTGTTGTGCAGTCTCTTCTTATGTTCTGGTATTTACAGTGGCATTGGTTATTTAAGCAAGAGCAGAGAAGAAACTTGGGGGAGCCGCCATCTCCAATGACTAATCCTATGATATCCCATGCCACCTACTTATGGACTATCGATGAAATTTAGGAAATAATAGTGCTTTTAAGATTTGGAGAATTCTGGCATATCAGCCACAGCTATATTTATTGCTAAGCCAAACCTTGTCACAGCATAAAGCAATCAAACACAAAATAACACGAAAATTAGAAAACCAATTGACACAAGTTGGGGAATGGTACAATAAATCGTTTTTACAATTAATCATTATTAACATCTCTAACGGGAAAATGGGTGGCCCATGCTAATTACAAAAAACAAAAAAGGACACCCATGTGCAAGACAGGTGTTTTGACATATCTAAGGATCTCCCTTGATATGAAGGAAGAAATAGTTCATACATTTTTAAAAAATTCCCATGTGAAAATTGAACCATGCTCGTGGAATTATGAGAGCAGCTGAAAAAAGAAAAATAGTCTGTGTGTGGGGGTGGAAATTAGCTTGCTTGAACCGGGAACACATATGATATCCCAGAGGAAAAGGATATTGAGTTAGAACGGGATGCTTCCTTTGATTCTAATTTATTATATACACACAGGACTTCTTAAGGTGAGAAGGGGAAAGAGCCCCTAATACCTTAAGTATCCTGAGACAGGGTGCAAATATGATTAATGGATGTGTCCTGTTTAGCACAGGGTGGGTGAGATAAAAATATACCCCTTCCTGCAGTGAATTGCTGTAGTTTTGGACTGCTGAGGTAGCGGACTAGGGAGCAGTACCTACTTTTATAAACCCCAGAGTCAGCAGCTTTGCACTTTCAAGAAAGAATCTGTGACTGGGTTTCCCACTGTTTTAGAATTGCGAATGCCCCCTTCCTGGATCCAAATTGGGACCATGATTTGGGGACAAATAGAGGATTAATGCTTTTCCCCTGAACTATTTGTACAATTTCTGTTGCTCCTGGACTACTTTCCCCTCATATTTGCTTCATGTTTGTGCAGCAAATACAAGCCCTGGGGGTGGGTCAAGATGGTAAAAAAGTGCATAATTGTTGTAGTCTGAAATAGAAGAAAAATATCTGGTCTTTATACCCCACTTTTTCCTGCCCTAATGAGTCTCAAAGAGGCTTACAATCGCCTTCCCTCTCTCTCCCCATAACAGGCACTTTGTGAGGTAGGTGGGGCTGAGAGAGTTCTGAGAGAACTGTGACTGGCCCAGGGTCACCCAGTAGGCTTCAGGTGGAGGAGTGCGGAATCAAACCCAGTTGTCCAGATTAGAGTCTGCCGTTTGTAACCACTACGCCACGCTGACTCTCTGCCATGGATATTTGAAGCTGATGAAACAGCAGGAAATCAGAACATATCATCCATTACTAGACTTGCTAACCTCCAGGTAGGGCCTGGAGATCTCTAGGAATTACAACTGATCTCGGGACTACAGAGATCACTTCCTCTGAGAATGGTAGCTTTGGAAGGTGGATTCCACGGCTTTATACTCTGCTGAGGTTCCTCCTCTCCCTAAACCCCGCCCTCCTAGAGTTGCCAGGTTCCCCCTGGCCACCAGCAGGGGACAGGGGGGTAGGGTTGCCAGCTCCAGGTTAGGAAACTCTTGGAGATTTGGGGATGGAGCCTGAGGCGGACAGGTACCTTCATGGGGTACAAAGCCATAACGTCCACCCTCTAAAGCAGCCATTTTCTCCAGGGATACTGATCTCTGTAGTCTGCAGATAAGCAGTAATTCTGGGGGAGGCTGGCATCCCTCCTCCCTCCCCAATCCCCAACATCAAATCTCCAGGAATTTCCCAACCCAGAGTTGGCAACCCTAATTGCTGGGTCCTGTTAAACCCTCAACTACTATACTAGCATATTCTTAATTCCAGCTTAAACTGGAATTTGCTGCTTTTAGCTAAAACTGATCAAGAAGACTGGATTGCCCTCTTCCCTGCCTTTATTAGGACTTAAGTATGAAGAATATTCTTGGGCTTGCTTCCAATATCCTCCACATCAATAATGTGGAGAATGATGATGCAGTTTGAACTGTGATTTGCTTCCGTGCCAAGGGCTGCTCTGTAAACAGTGTTTTGTATCCGTTTACCTTGGAGCCCTATACAATGAGTAGGGACCCATAAAAACAAATCTGTTAGTTTGTTGATTGCCAGAGTGATGGTGTCTTCTGTATGCTGTTAGGATGACAGACTGGAACACTGGCACAGTAAAGCCTGCAAGTGTGATTGCCAGGGAAGTCCCAACTCAGTATGGTCCACTGGAACAAACAGTCTGCAGTGCATGCCAGGTACACTGTGTTATTTATTTGGCCTTTGCTTATAGCGTTGGATCCTATGGTCTGTTTCTACTTGCACAAGGACATTTCCACAGGTGGAGGTCAGGGATTGCTGATTCCCTCCTATAGGAAGTCTTTTGAACCCTGGGGGCAGCATTTCTGGGGGTGATGCTATAGAAGGAGAAGGAAGCTGGGAATGTTCACATATGGTAGGATTTAACCTATAGTTGATAGCTTACTTTACAAACCCTAGTCCCAAATTATTATACCCTCCTTAATGCTGATCACTCAGAATAGGGTTGAGTTTAGGCACAGATGAGAATTCCAAAATGAAGAGGCAGCCACCAAAGGCACTACTCTTGTGCCCGTGGGGCCTGCCATGGTGTACTTATAAGAACATTCTTGCTTGCTCTTAAAGGTTGTGATGGAGCACAGCTTCTTGGCCCAGGCCATTTCAGGTCTCCTAAATTCTCACCATCACTCTGAATTGAGCACGAAGTGTAATATTCCTGTGGTGATTTCCCACTTCGCCCGATTTCCCCCGCAGTTTCGTAATCCTCAAAAAACAGGATTACGAAACTGCGGGGGAAATCGGGCGAAGCCGCGGGTCAAAATGCAGCCCCGCGGCTTCGGGTGTGAAATTGACTAAAAATCTCGGGGCAAACGGCAGCGCAACCCCGCGGCAGCTTTAGTGGGAAATCACCCCTGGTGATGCTCACATTATGGCTTGGCATCCTTCTTAGTAATGTAGTTTAAGAAGCAGATATCACTTGACTCAGAAAGGCATCAAATAAGAAGAGTGGGATGGATTGGTACAGGTTTTTATAATGTCATTAATTAGTTGGAATGAAATTAATAGCGATGGTGGTAACAGTAGAAAAATATTAAAGGGGAAAGAAGTTTCATGACCATTTTATTTTCCCAGATCTGCTAGGCATGCATCTTCAGTTTCAGAATTCACTTGTAATGGATATGAAGGAGGAAAGCTTCACAGATAACCCCCCTGATGTTAAAGCTAATTGCATTATTTGAACATCTTAATTTAAACAGAGTAGGAATTATTTTTTAATGCCTATGGTTGCAATTTCCTTCAGCTTATAGTATACACAAAAATGAGCAGTAGCAGTAGCCAAGTAGGAGCTTCACCTCAGATGCTGGGAGAAAAGTTGTATGGGTTGTACAAGGTTTCCTAGAGAAACAGAACTTGCCTAGCACATAAGTAGTTTCTTAAGGTCAGTGGTAACCATATTAAATAATTTAACTGACTTGACCTGGCAGTCTCCAGACATATGTTTAGTAATCTCTTGTCTATAACACTTCTCTAAAACAGGTGGCCTCTTAAGTACATTATGCTTCTGTTACAGTGATTAATGTTACTAAAAATAAAATTTCTTGTACATATCTGAGCCTGCCACAAAGTGGCGCTGCTCAGTTTATATTGCTGTAACACTTTTATGCATGTGATCACTGTGGTTTCCATAATGGAACCTCTGCCCACTTCTTCACGCAGGTTCCCCCCCCCCCCTTTGGCTTCCAAACTGCAGCATGTGCCGTTGCACTCACAGTGATGATGAATGCATAGTGGAGGACCCTCACCATATGGAAGCAGCCTCCATCATCCAAAATGTACCTCTATGATCGAAGAAAACTCAGCAGTTGCATAATGTCTAAGTGGAAGTGGCAGGGTACATAACTGCAGCCTCTCTTATTCCCATTGCAATTTGCTTAATTATTTGGGCTATTAGTACCTTGTCTCCATTTTAAAATACTTCTAGAGTGTGATCACACACACAATTAGCTGCGCCATAGGCACAAATGCCAGGCAGATTTAAAGGGTGCGATTAGACATGAACATCTGGGAAGCGCCCTGCACCCGTTGGCAACCTATTTTGCTCTGCTGCAGAAGTGGAGTAAAAAGACACCAGGGAAAGTCTGGTAGCAAACGGTTTGCTATGGGCCACGGATAGACTTTCCCCTGTCTGATTGCTGCAGCGTGCTCTCATGGTGTCAGGATGGTCTGATTGGGTCATCCTGACTCCATGCCATTATTTTTCCCCCCTTCTCAGTATGCACATCATTGCACACTCCGTAGGGAGCCCTCATTGCTGAGATGTGATTCATCGATTCCCCATTTAAGCGCATTGGGAACAAACGGCAAAAAAACCCTTGACTCACCGATGGTTGCGTCTGATCACGCAGTGGCGGGCTGCCCCCAAGGCTTCAAAGAACTGTGTAATCATGCAACTGCAGGTTAAATTCCTCGGGGGAAATAGCCTCATTTTCCCCCTCCCACATTATCTTGTGCATGTGACTGCCACCCTAGTTGCATGGTGTGTGGACTTCTAACTTAGTTTAGAGAGGTAGTTGTAGTGCTTACTTGCAGTAAAAATAATGAAGTGTCTTGTAGTGTGCTGCTGACCTCAAAACCATTAGCCAAAAACAAAATTTGAAAGCCTAAAATTGCTGAACTAAAATATATCAGTAAACTTGATTCACACTCTGCAATTTGACCGTGTGACATGGCCTCCAGCCTGTTTTTACCATCACTGTAATCATTACATCATTACATTTTGCAAGAAATTTGGTTTGCTTATAGCAGAATCCTGCCTCCCACTGTTTGCAGATGTCTCCATTCATGGTGATCCCAGGAGTGGATTCGCACAAGTTGCAAGGATCTACAGTATTTGTTTAAGGATCAGTTGTTGTTGTTTTGGTCTCCCACTATAGGTGTTGGTATAGCAAAGGTCTTGTCAGTTACTGCTGCTGGTAATGGTCACTACTTACCTTGAATACACAGGAGTTTTGCACAGAAACACAATGTGTGTAGTTTAGTATTTCTTGTACTGTTTGGGCATTTGACTCCACTGTTTATATTTTTTCCTTTTCCTCTGTACCTGTCTGTATCTGTCAACATACATCTGATGAAGTCCATGAAAACCAATGCCAAGATAAGTCTTGTGACCTTTAAAGTGCCACAAAGGTCTTTGTTGTTTTCACTCTTAAGATACATCTTTGATAATGTTGAAATAAAGTTTGAGTCCAGTGGCACCTTTAAGACCAACAAAGTTTTATTCAAAGCATAAGCTTCATTGATAATGTTGTTCCTTTTCTGGAATAGCTTATATTGGTTACATCATTGAAGCTTTAGATAGAATCAAAGGGGCAAAGGGAAGTAAAACAGAGTACTAGATATGAAATCCAAAACAAAAATGCTTTGGGGAAGGAGTAACGATGAATGATACCTAAATCCTTGTATTATTATATGTACTTATAATTTAGACAGAGCAATATCATGCAAGGGGTTTATCGTTTTCAAATATGTATGCACATATAACTCAGATAAAGACCCTCCATATTGTAAAGGAGCTCAGCAAACAAACTAGGATAGAAATAACAAATATACCAGCCTAGCACATTCTGGGTTGAATGCAAAGGTTGTTGTCCACAAGTGAAAGGAGGGAATATTTTGGCTGATTTCTGCTCCACTGCAGATATCTGCTGCCATGTTCCTTGAGGGTTCCCTGTCCCCCTGGAGTTGCATTTCACAGAACCCAGTGGCCTGTAGTGAGAGTGAGGGAATCCTCAAGAATTGCCCCCTTTCCAGTAACAGAAAGTGGCCTTTGGATTGGGTTTGGGTTTCCACAGGGGTCTTTTCATAGAAAAAGAGCTGCAGGAGCTATTAGGCTATTAGCATATGCCATGCCCCCTGACATCAAGCAAAAGGGGGGGAGGCATCTTCAAAAGCTGGCCTGGGTGAGGGAGCTAAGAGAGAAGGGATTTAAAGTTTAAACTCCTTCTCACTAGAGTTGGGCCACAGAAGGAGGAAAGAGGGAAGGAAAGAGAGAGAGTAGAGAGAAGGAAAGAAGGAAGGAAAGAGGGAAAGAAAGAGAAGGAAAGGAGGGAAAGAAAGAGACGGAAGAAGGAGGGAAACAGGGAAAGGAGGAAAAAAGAGAAGAGAAGAAGGTGGGAAAGAAAGAAAGGGAGAAGAGAAGAAGGAGGGAAAGAGGAAAAGGAGAGAATGAAAGAAATTTGGCGGCAATTCGGCCCCATTATATCCTATGGGCCATTGAAGTCAATGGTGAAAACATAGGGTATATTCTGGGGGCTGGAGGGAAGGGGCTTTGATGTAGAGGCTCCAAACTCACAGGGTAGCTGATGGAGCCTCTCCCCCAAGGTACCCACCAAGTTTCAAGAACATTGGACCAGAGGGTCCAATTCTATGGGCCCCCAAACAGGTTGCCCCCATTTCCTCCATTGTTCTCTATGTGCCGTTGTAGCACTGAAATGCTATATTGGTCTAGCAAACAATGGAGGGAATGGGGGCAACCTGTTTGGGGGCCCATAGAATTGGACCCCCTGGTCCAATGTTCTTGAAACTTGGTGGGTATCTTGGGGAGAGGCTCCAACAGCTACCCTGTGATTTTGGAGCCTCTCCCTCAAACCCCCTTCCCTCCAGTCCCCAGAATATGCCCTATGTTTTCACCATTGACTTCAATGGCCCATAGGATATAATGGAGCTGAAATTGACATTCGGCTGCCTGAAAGACTCCTGGGACGCAGGTTGGGGGCGGGGCTTGGCTCCTGAACTGCCGGAGCTGTGCTCCGGTGCGCTCCCTCCCAAAAAGACCCCTGTGTTTCCAGCATATATGAAAAACATTATTAAATTTTAACCCTCTATACACAACACCCTCTTTCCAAGTTCCCTTCCCCCTTATAAACAATTGAACTTTATCAAAACTGCAAAACCTACGACAACTCCAAGAGAAAACAAACTTAATTCCATGAATGTTTCCTCCTGTTAGTAAAAGGAAGTCTGCTTTTTTCTGTTCTATCTTTTGTAATGGCAGTTTAGACAACTTTGAGGAGATAGTGATAAGTTTTTTGGGACTCAGTCAGTCTTCTGATAAGTGGCATGTATTTGTTACAGAATGTCCCTATCACAAGCCACTTGGTTTTGAGTCTGGATCTGTTACTTCAGATCAGATAAGCTGTGCCAATCCAGAACAGTACACAGGATGGTATACGTCATGGACTGCTAACAAAGCCCGGCTTAATGGACAAGGCTTTGGGTAAGTTGAGAGATATCCTATCTTAACTCTTGTTATTAGTTTATATCAAGTACTGCAAAATATTGAGTCAAGGTGTGAAGTTCCAACAAATAAAATGTCTGACTAGTTGTGCCACTGCCAAATTGCCCACAAAGGGTTGGAAGTAGTATTCTATAGTTGGCTCCATTTGCATAAAGGTAAAGGTTCCCTTGCTCGAAAGCCAGTCGAATCCGACTCTAGGGTTGCGGTGCTCATCTCCGTTTCAAAGCCGAAGAACCAGCGCTGTCCGAAGACGTTTCCGTGGTCATGTGGCCAGCATGACTAAACACCAAGGCGCACTGAACACTGTTACCTTCCCACCGAAGCGGTATCTATTTATCTACTTGCAATTTCTTGCTTTCAAACTGCTAGGTTGGCAGGAGCTGGAACTAGAGACGGGAGCTCACTCCGTCATGCGGCACTCTTGGATCTCGAACTGCTGAACTACTGACCTTCCACAGCCTGCAGTTCAGCGTCTTAACCACTTGAGCCACCGCAGCTCCTTCCATTTGCATAGCCCCAGTCATTATCTTCCTATTCCCACCCTGGGTTCTCTTTCTTGGTGGTATGAGGAGTGTAGCAGAATTCTGAAGTTTTAAGAGCATGACATATAGATAGAGGACAACAACATGATATCTATAGTGCATTGCACAGTAGGTATAGCTTGGACTCTGGCAGATATGAAAGAGAATTGTGAAGAGCTGGAAATCTTTTGTTCTTCATCAACATTCACCTGACCCCCTGCATTTTTCTCCTGAACCTGTTACAGGTGTGCCTGGCTCTCAAAATTTCAAGACTCTAACCAGTGGCTGCAGATTGACCTGAAGGAAATCAAAGTTATTTCAGGGATACTCACACAAGGAAGGTGTGATGCAGATGAATGGATGACAAAATACAGTGTTCAGTACAGGACTGATGAGAATCTGAACTGGGTGTATTATAAGGACCAGACAGGAAACAACCGGGTCAGTATGAGATATATTTTGTGATGATTACACTAATTTGACCACCATTCTCGAATAGAGTGAACTCAGTGTCAAGACAAGTGACATTTTTCAGATAAAATTCTAGTATTCAATGGGTTGGATCCTAACTAAATAAGCAGTTTTTACTGATTCCTTCTTCCCACTTCAGACTCCCATCATATCATTCATCAAGGTCCTGTATCCTCCAAGAGCACCATTGTTAGCCAAATTGCCACGTGTTATTAATTATATTGGGGAATTATGATATTTCAGCAGGGAGCAAGCACCTTTGTATACAGGGGTCCCACTTCTTCCAGATGCACCAGAAATAGACTCAAAGACTGACTTCGATATAAAATGGTTCCTTTTACTGATAGATCTTCACAAACGTACAATATCTCAAACACACCCACAATTAGAGAGAAGAGGATAGCACTTTCGCATTAGCAGGATGATCGTTGAGGGGTAATACTTTACCTGTCCTCGGTGGGATGAAACTATCCTTAGGAAAAATAAGGGAGACTATGGGGAAATAGGGTTGTGTCCTGAGCCAGCAGCGACACATAGAGACTCTGGCTGCACAAACCAAGAGTTGTGGAGTTAGGGTGGGTTTTAGAGGTCAAGAGAGAGAGAGAGAGAGCTCTGGGTGCCCTCTTTTATAAGGTGGCTTTGGGGATGGGCTAGGCACATTCCCTGGCACACCTCTTGCTGGTCTGTCCCCAAAAACATACTGATTGGAGCTGGGTTCAAGGTGAGGGGGCTAAGGGGAGTGGGCAATATTGAGATCTAGTAACTCTGGGCAGGACAATGTTATCTGAAGGGATTATGACTCATGCGGCCAGAGTCATTGTTATTCCAATGGTTCCTTGATTGGTTTATGGCTGTCTCTTCAGCTAGGTGAGGCTAGGTGAGGGAGAAGGGAGTGTTGCCTGCATATGTAGGAAGAAACTCCTCATGGAGTCTGGAGTCCAAGTCTCTGGTCTGCCTTGGCACAGCATGCATCAGGTTTCTGGTGCTTCATGTGGCTAGGGAGCTGGTCCATCTTACAGCAGGTAAGAGGGCAGGTAACCTCAAGAACCATGGCACATCAGCCTCAAAAGGAAGGCTTCCTTCTTCTGGGTGTATGTCTTCAGCTGGTATCAGGTTACTACCCAGTTGAGTCCCTATTTCACATTAAATGCGAAGTCTAGATATTATAATTTATGGATTACACCAGGGGTCTTTTGGGGGGGAGCGCACTGGAGCGCAGCTCCGGGAGCTCAAGAGCCAAGCCCCGCCCCCAGCCGGCGTCCCGGGGAGTCTTTCAGGCAGGCGAATGTCAATTTCAGCCCCATTATATCCTATGGGCCATTGAAGTCAATGGTAAAAACATAGAGTATATTCTGGGGGCTAGAGGGGAGGGGGTGTGAGAGAGAGGCTCCAAACTCTCAGGGTAGCTGAGGGAGCCTCTCCCCAAGATACCCACCAAGTTTTAAGAACATTGAACCAGGGGGTCCAATTCTATGGGCCCCTAAACAGGTTGCCCCTATTCCCTCCATTGTTCTCTATGGTGGGAAAAAAGTTACTTTTTTCCCACCATAGAGAACAATGGAGGGAATAGGGGAATAGGGAAAAATTACTTTTTCCCCACCATAGAGAACAATGGAGGGAATAGGGGCAACCTGTTTGGGGCCCCATAGAATTGGACCCCCTGGTCCAATGTTCTTGAAACTTAGTGGGTATCTTGGGGAGAGGCTCCATCAGCTATCCTGTGAGTTTGGAGCCTCTCCCTCAAACCCCTTTTCCTCCAGCCCCCAGAATATACCCTATGTTTTCACCATTGACTTCAATGGCCCATAGGATATAATGGGGCTGAATTGCCGCCAGATTTTTTTCAGTCCCTCCTTTCCTTCTCTCCTTTTCCTCTTTCCCTCCTTCTTCTCTTCTCTCTTTCTTTCTTTCCCCCTTCTTTCCTTCTCTTTCCTTCCCTCTTTCCTTCCTTCTGTCCTTCTCTCTACTCTCTCTTTTCTTTCCTTCTTTCCTCCTTCTATGGCCCAACTCTAGTGAGAAGGAGTTTAAACTTTAAACCCCTTCTCTCTTCACTCCCCCACCCAGGCCAGCTGGGGAAAGGAAGGGGAGGCTTTGGAAGATGCCTCCCCCCCTTTTGCTTCCCCTTCTGACATCACTTCCGGTGATGTCAGTGGGCGTGGCATATGCTAATGGCCTAATAGCTTATTAGCATACCATATGCTAATGAGCTCCTGCAGCTGTTTTTCTACGAAAAGACCTCTGGATTACACATTTTACACATTTTAACTTATATTATATTATAACTTATGGATTACACATTTTTAAACTTATAACTTTATGGCTTTTACTGTTCACTTATGTTATTGGGTACTTTCTATGGTGTTGTGTACTAACCCGACCATGTGCACAATCCGGGTTCAGCCGGTCCGCACGTAGTCACGCAAAGAGCAGGAGCTTCGCTCCACCAGAACAATAGACAGTTGGATCCTAGTTCCCCTTCCAATCGGAAGACTAGGATCCTAGAGTTAACCTAATCAATGTAAATAAACCTATCATGGATGTTGGGGTGTATTTGGGTGTGGTTTGGCTCCAGGATATAAGCCGGCTTGCAAGCCAGCTTCTGTGTCTTGTTCTTAACCTTAAATAAAGCATGAGCTGAAATCACTGCAGCAGTCTTAGTACTTTTCAGTGGCGATGAGGATGGGATCCGAACTCCCATGAGCAACGACCAAGAAGACCCGAACCTCGCATTGTGCCACAGCACTGAAGGCAATGCATACCGCTCTGCATTGTGCCCCACTTCACCGGTAACCGCGCATCGCTCCGCTGACTTCCAGTCCAGCTCAGCACCATGCTTTCCTGCCGTGACCACTGCCACACCCAAGCTTCTGCCTCCTCGTGGAATGCGTAAGATGGCCACCAGCCAGGGAACCATCCTGGAGTTCAACACTGCCCATCTGGAGCAATGGGACACCTGGCTGGAATGCTTGGTGAAGCACCTGGAGTGCCGTGACATCACCGACGCAGGGAAGAAATGGGCATGGCTGCTCAGCACATGTGGCATCAATACGCTATGGTTTCTGAAGGACCTGATCAATCCGAGGACAATGAAGGAGGAAACTTACAACATCCTGGTGAAGGCCCTGACGGACCACTTCTCGCCCAAGCCCACCAAGATGGCAGAGCACATCAAATTCTTTACTTGAACCCAAGGGCCGGATGAAACAGCGATGGATTTCTTAGCTGGGCTCCGTCAGGCAGCCTCCCACTGTGCGTTCCCAAGCCTCACAGACATGCTTATGAACCAGTTTGTCATGGGCGTCTGGGAACACAAGCTTCATTGAAAACTGGCTAGCCATGATGGCCTGACACTCGACATGGCATTGAAGGAGGCGGTGGCCTACGAAAAGACCCACCAAGACCACAGGGGCAAGGCAGTCCATCATACCAACGTTGTAGCAACCGACAGTTCCGACGAGGAGGAGGTCCTGCAGGTTCGCCGTCCCCCACCTCGTCCACTGCACCCTTCTGGGAACACGGCTTCCTCATCTTCAGCCCTCTGTGCAAGCTGTGGTGACGTGCACGAATGGCAGACATGCTGGTTCCAAGACACCGTCTGCCAGACCTGCAACAAGAAGGGCCACATTGCCCATGCCTGCCACTCACAAGGACAGAGCCAAGGACCATCAGTCCATCAGGAGTCATTGGACCTTCACATCATCACAGTTCACCAGCAGCAGCACCAGGTATTTAACTTGCCCCCAGATGGCCCAAACCAGGTGCATGTCACAGTACACATTGAGGGGTCCTCTTGCAGAATGGAAGTAGATACGGGTTCGTCTTTTTCCATTATATCGGTGGACACACTCAGCGCTCTCTGCCCATGAGGGGAACCCCTCCTAACTAAACCCAAGGGGTTAACGTTGCGGGACTTTAATAAAAACCTAGTGGCAGTCCGGGGGTGGGTCAAGTTCAGGGTGAGCTACAAGGACTTTGATGGCCTACCGGACTTGCTGGTGGTGGAAGGCCGTCTCTCCTGTCTGCTGGGACTCTCGTGGTTCGGGACCCTGGGCTTCATGATCGGGGGCATCAACTAGATTCAGCCACAAGACTTTGTGGACGTGTGTGAGGAATTTCCAAAGGTTTTCAGTTGGACTCTCAGAAAATTCACGGGGTCTCTGGTGTCGCTGGATTTCGATCCTGTGGTGAGGCCCATCTGTATCAAGGCTCGGCAACCCCCATTGTGATTCAGTCTAAAATTAAGGTGGAGCTGGAGCACTTAGTTGCCCAGGGAGTGGTGGAACCGGTCGCCCATGCTAGATGGGAAACGCCAATTGTAACCCTGGTTAAGCCCAATGGGGAAGTCAGGATTTGTGCGGACTATAAATGCACTCTCAACAAAGCGCATGCGTATCCGGTGCCCATGGTCAGCCACGTGCTGGCTGCTCTAGCAGGGGCGTGGGTTTTTGGGAAATTGGACATGGCCCAGGTGTATCAACAGCTGCCTGTTGATGCTGCCATGGCCGAGGCACAGGCAATCGTGACCCACAAGGGTACACCGTCTGCAGTTTGGGGTGAGTGTGGTGGATTCTCTTCTCAAAAGGATCCCCAGAATCCAGCCTTTTCTAGATGATGTGCTTATCGTGGCCCCGGACTCCGCCACCTTCACCGAGAGGCTTCGGATAGTGCTCCAAGGCTTCAACGTGGCCGGCTTGAAAGTGAAGCGTGAAAAGTGCCTCTTAGGGGTTCCCAAGGTAGAGTTCTTGGGCTTCGCAGTGGATGCTCATGGACTCCACCCCACAGATGACAAGGTTCGCGCCATCACGCAGGCACCCCCACCCACGTCCAAGACAGAGTTGCAGGCCTTTCTCGGTCTGCTTAACTTTTACCACTCCTTCCTTCCCCTTAAGGCGGCGGTGGCAGAACCTCTGCACCACCTACTGGACAAAAACACCCCTTGGGTTTGGGGGCCCAAGCATGATGCCGCTTTCCACGCGGTCAAGGAACATTCAGTCTCGAATGTGGTCTTGTCCCATTTTGACGAGATGTTATCCAAGGTGCTTGCCTGCGATGTGTCTCCCTATGGGGTGGGGGCGGTTTTGGGCCATCGCCTTGCGGACGGCTGCGAGGTCCCTGTCGCATACTACTCCAGGACCTTGTCGGCTGTGGAGTGTAATTACGCGCAGATCAACAAGGAGGCACTGGCTATGGGAGCGGGGGTGAAGAAATTTCATCATTATCTCTACGGCACGCCCTTCACCATCGTGACAGACCACAAGCCCCTTCTGGGCCTCCTCGCCCCTGAGCACCCGTCCCTGCAGATGGTTTCACCCCGGGAGCTCTGCTGGTTGCTCTTTCTGGCCGGTTAGTCCTATACGCTTGTAGACCGGCCGGGCAAGGCCATGGGACATGCTGATGCTTTGAGCCACCTTCCCCTCCCCATCACGGACCCCGACCCTGCCCCAGAGCATCTGGTCACTCTCTTGGAATCCCTTCTGGAGTGGCCAGTTCATGTGTGGGAGGTAGCATGGAATAAGATTCTCTGCTGCATGCTAGACTGGGTGGGCAGGGGGTGGCCCATGGGGGGTGGAATTCACAGCTTTTTCCTCCCACAAGGATGAACTGTCATCTCATAAGGGCTGCTTGATGTGGGGCAGCAGGGTGGTAATTCCAGGTCCCCTGCAGAGCCGGGTCCTCACAGCGCTCCATGAACACCACCTGGGGGTCGTCAGGATGAAGGCGTTGGCATGGAGTTATGTCTGGTGGCCAGGACATCGAGGGCACCATTAAGCCATGCATGAAATGCCAGGAAACACGACCAGCACTCCCAATGCGCTGGTCTGACCCTGGGAATCGTCTCAGCAGCTCTGGGCCAGGTTGCACATGGATTTCACCAGGCCGTTCCAAGGCCAGTTGTTCTTTATTCTCGTAGACTCTTATAGTAAATGGCTGGAAGTGGTTCCAGTTCCTTCAACTTCCTCCCGGGCCACCATCTGAGCCATGTGGAGGATATTCAGTGCCCAAGGCATCCTGGACTCCCTGGCCACCAACAATGGGACAGCATTTACATCAGAGGAGTTCTGGGTGTTCACCGAGTACTATGGCATCCGCCACATCAGGTCGGCCCCCTTTCACCTGGCAACCAATGAGCAAGCCAAAAGAATGGTTCACACCACCAAAGAGGCGCTCAGACAGATGGATGCTGGGGAATGGGACTACAAACTGGCAGCGTTCCTTTTCGGGCAGCAGACAATGCCACACACTGCTACAGGCCGCAGCCTCACAGAACCGCTCCTGGGCTGATGCCTGACTTCCCGTCTGGATCGCCTCCACCTGGATCAGGCACCGGAAGCTGAACCCATCTCTGAGATGCAGAAGTCTTCCCGCGGGTTCTTTCCAGAGGACCCGGTCAACATGCACAACTACACACGGGGCCTGCCCTGGATCCCAGCCAGGGTCGTAAGAGTTATGGGGCCCTGGTCCTACGGGGTCGCATACGAAGATGGCCAAACCCTTCGGAGGCACATCAACCAGCTGCGTCGGTGAGTCTTGCCCCTGGACCTGGAGGACAGGGAGTACGAGGTACCAGACAGCCTGGAGGCCACCACGCCAGCCCCAGTGCGAGAACCACCAGCCCCACTGGACGAGCAGACTGGACTAGGCACCAGTGAAACGACACTCACCAGGAATCTTGAGCCAAGGTATTCTCCACAAACTGCAGCACTCCCACCAGCTGCGACCACTACACCCCCAGGCCAGCCAGAGCCAGCCCCCAGGGTAGCCCCTGAGTTTCGCCGCTCTATGAGGGAGCAGAAAGCACCTGCTTATCTCAAAGACTATGTTTGCGGGAGGGTTTTGGACCTTGGGTGGAGGGATGTTGTGTACTAACCCGACTGTGTGCGCAATCTGGGTTCAGCTGGTCCGCACATGGTCAGGCAAAGAACAGGAGCTTCACTCCACCAGAACAATAGACGGTTGGATCCTAGCTCCCCTTCCAATTGGGAGACTAGGATCCTAGAGTTAACCTAATCAATGTAAATAAACCTATCATGGGTGTTGTGTTGTGTTTGGGTGTGGTTTGGCTCCAGGATATAAGCTGGCCTGCAAGCCGGCTTTGGTGTCTTGTTCTTAACCTTAAATAAAGCATGAGCTGAAATCATTGCAGCAGTCTCAGTACCTTTCATATGGCTAACTAGAAATAGGGCATTTGGAGGTGAGATTACTCGCCCTTACAAGCTTGCTATTGTATTAACATAATTTAGTTGTGGAAAGGTGGGTTTATCTCCCTTGGCAGAATTTAGCAACATGTACCATGTAATTGGAAGCAATATGTTTCTAGTGACTGAGACCATCAGCAGCTTTGCTTGGCAAATTAGGCACACAAAGTAATTTCAGTCAGTTTATTTGTTTCCAAGTTACCGAATGCAAAATTAAAGGAACGTTGAAGACCTTGCTTTTTCCTCAGTCTTCTATAAGCTAATTCTCTCCCCCCCCCCAATTTGGCTTTCTTTAGGTTTTCTATGGGAACTCAGACAGATCGTCCTCTGTGCAGAACCTTCTGCGGCCCCCAATTGTCTCCCGCTACATTCGATTGATACCACTTGGCTGGCACGTTCGCATTGCCATCAGGATGGAGTTGCTCGAGTGCATGAATAAGTGTGGTTGACATGGAACCGACAGCACCACATGATACTGTAAGGGACTTGATGGGAAGCATTAAAAAGATTATAGAAACACAATGAATAAATTGTGTAGGTTCTTCCTGTATGTAGGATAGGTTCTCAATGTACTGTAGAAATTATAAGCATTATACAGCCACCTTCTGCTGTGATTTATATGATTGGCAGCTTTGGCAGGTTTAATGAAGTTTTTCCGACTAAAAATAAAATTGAGGTGGAAGCAGAACCCAGAAACTTTTCTGAAACAATGATCAATGTTGCATGAAATCTTCCCCTTCCCTACCCCCTTTTTGGGCTCATGGTATTTTTACAAGAATGTTTGTTTAATATAGCCCAAGGTTTCATGAAAGCAGAGAATTACTTGTGCCAGAAACAGAAATCTTTTGTGCTCCAGTAAACATATTTCCCCTACAAGGTGTCAGTCCTTACTCTACCCATCAGCCTGATGAGAGTAGAGCTGTACCTTAATTCATATCTCAGTTCTTTGAGAGATTTGTTTCCCTGTGGTTAAGGGTCCCTGCACCCCCAGTGCTTCAAAAAGCCAAACAGAAGTATCCTTCAGGAATTTTCTATTCTCCTTTCGGTATACTCCTCCCATTGTAATATTACTGCCTTTTGCAGAGGATATTCCCATTTCAAAGGAGAATTTACATCTTAGTGGAGTTTGCTACTTTCCAAAACCAGTAGTGTATCAGAGAGCCTTACATGGATGGGCTACTACTAGGCCTTTGATTACATTGGATCAGTATGTAAATCTGTGTTGAAAAATCTCAGTTTTTAGCTACTATCAAAATAGTAAAGAACTCATAATATATGGAGTACTGTCTTGTATTTCTTAAAGCTAGGTATAGGCCCTCCGTGCCCCTGATTGGAATGGGGGATCTCCTGCCCTGAGCTCCCGTTGCCAACCACCGCTCCAAGTGGCAGCAGGAGACTACTTTTTAAAAAGTCACCATTGTTGTGAGCGTGATGACGTCACTGTCAAGGAAAACCCAGAAGCAACAGCAGTAGCTTTAGAAATTGCTGGAAACTCTATGGTTTAGAACATAAGAAGAGCCTTGCTGGATCAGACCAGTGGTCCATCTAGTCCAGCATCCTGCCTCACACAGTGGCCAACCAGTTCCTCTGGACAGCCAACAACAGGGGATAGAGGCCCAGTCCTTCCCCTGATGTTGCCGCCTGGCTCTGGGATTCTGAGGTTTAATGCCTCTTAATGTGGAGGTTCCCTTCAGTCACCATGGCTAGTAGCCACTGATTCTATCTGATCCCCCTTTCAAGCTGTTTATTCCTATGGCCATCACTACATTCTCTGGCAGCAAATTCCACATTTTAATTGCTCTCTGTGTAAAACAGTATTCCCTTTTGCCCGAATTTACTGCCCATCAGTTCCACTGGGTGTCCTCGAGTTCTAGTATTTTGAGAGTGGGAGAAAAAATTCTCTTTTGTCAACTCTCTCCACCCCATGCATAATTTTATAAACTGCTATCATGTCCTCCCCTTAGTCATCTCTTTTCTAAACTGAGAAGTCCCAGACACTTCAGCCTTTTCTCATAGTGAAGGTGCTCCAACTCCCAAATCATCTTGGTTGCCGTCCTCTGCACTTTTTCCAGCTCTTCAGTGTCCTTTTTGAGATACAGGGACCAGAACTGTACACAATATTCCAAATGAGGCTACACCATAGAGCTATATGGGGCATTACAATATCGGCTGTTTTATTCTCAGTCCCTTTCCTAATAATCCCTAACACAGAGTTTGCCTTTTTCATTGCTGCAGCACACTGGGTTGATACTTTCATTGAGCTATCCACTACGACTCCAAGATTTTTTCCCCTCTTAATCTCAGCAAGTTCAGACCCCATTAGCCTATACTTGAAGTTGCGTTTTTTTTCTTCCCAATGTGCATCACTTTACACTTACCAACACTAAACTTCATTTGCCACATTGTCACCCACTCACACAGTTTGTGGAGGTCCTCTTCGAGCTCTTCACAGTCAGCCTTGGTTTTCACCATCCTGAATAATTTGGTGTCATCTGCAAACCTGACCACTACCACTCCCCACTCCCCAGTTTCAGATCATTTGTGAATAAATTAAATAGTACCAGCCTCAATACTGATCCTTGTGCAACCCCACTGCTCCCTCCACTGTGAGAACCGTCCATTGATTCCTACTCTTTTCTTCCTGTCATTTAACCAGTTTTTAATCCATAAGAGAACCTGTCCTCTTATCCCATGACAGCTAAGTTTACTCAGGAGTGTTTGGTGAGGTACCTTGTCAAAAGCCTTTCAAAAGTCCAAGTATATAATGCCTACCAGGTCACCATTGTCTACATGTCTACATGCTTGTTTCTCAAAGAACTCCCAAAGGTTGGTGAGGCAAATCTTCCCTTTGCAGATTTTCCTTCAGCAAGCTTTGTCCCTCTATGTGCCTAACAGTTCTATCTTTGATTACAGCTTCTACTAATTTGCCTGGGCTAGACATTAGGCTGACTGGCATGTAATTTCCTGGTTCCCATCTGGATCCTTTTAAAAAAAATTGGTGTCACATTTTCTATTCTCCAGTCTTCTGGTACAGCGGCTGAATTTAGTGATAGGTTACATATATGGATTAGTGGATCAACAGTCTCCCATCTGAGTTCCTTAAAAACTCTCAAGTGTATGCCATCAGGACCTGGAGACTTACTAGTTTTTAATTTCCCTAGTAGGTCTAGAATTTAATCTCTGGTCACCTCAATTTGGTTTAGTTCTTCAGACTCCCTTTCTGAAAATAGGAGCTGTGGCATGGGTACGTGCCCTACTTTTTCCACAGTGAACACAGAAGGAAAAAAGTCATAGAGCTTCTCTGCCATCTCCCCATCTTCTTTAGCAATCCCTTTATTCTTTTGTCATCCAAAGGCCCCACTGCTTCTTTGGCTTGTTTCCTCCTCCAGATATATTTTAAAAAATGTTTGTCTTGGTGCTTTTAGCAACCTGTTCCTCAAAATTTTTTTTTGCATGCCTAATTATTAACTTACATTTATTTTGCCAGAGCCTGTGGTCCCTCGTGTTCAATTCATTGGGGCAGGTGTTCCATTTTTAAAAAGAAGCCTCTTTACTTTTATAGCTTCCTTGACTTGCATTGTTAATCACTCAGGCCTTCTTTTAGACTTGGCAGTGCCTTTCCGAACCTCTGGAATGCATTCTATTTAGACATCGATTAGTTTGGTTTAAAATACATAAGTTTATTGTGGTCAAAGACCATAATACAACCAATACAATTAATATAACAGCTATCAAAGCAATGATAAAATAATATGTCTTATATGACAATATAAATTATAAATATTAAAATATTTATAAATTCCAATACAGATCAAGTAAAAATTAAATTTAACTGGTTAATTATGGTCCCTCCACTCTCTCCTGATACAATAGGCTAACCAGCCAAATTTAGCCACCATACGAGTAATATTCAGATTTTTATCTGTCAACATAATTGAAAGGAGAGTCCCCCTGCTACGCCCTGGATGTGAATTTATGATGGGATTTATAAATATCTCTCTGTTGTGTTGATATAATCTACAGTCAAAGAAGACATGTTCCAAAGTTTCTTCATCCCTTTCACAAACACATTCCCTTCCCTTATTATAGCTGGCTTCTAAAATGGCAGAGGGCAAAGCATTGTACCTTAGGAGTGTTTAAAATAGATTCAAAGAATCCTCTAGGGATTTGACTCTCTCATGTTTCCCCTTCATCTTCCTTTTTACTATTTCCCTCATTTTTGTAAAGTTCCCTCTTTTGAAATCAAATGTTACTGTTTTGGCCTTTAGGGGTAACTTTCCACTGATTGGAATGGATTGGATAGTTTATTACACAATCAACCCAGTAAATCAACAGAATCACACTAATGTTAGAAAACATACTGACTACAACAATAAAATAGCTAGAATAAATACAAAGGATATATAAAAATACATTAAAATAAAGTAACAACAAATAAATATTACATAAAATATAGATCAGCAGATCAACTTAGAACTAAAACGCGATTTAGTGGGCTTTTCGAATACAGCAGCAAGCTGTACAGAATTTGGCAACAGCTTTAGAGGTAGACTGATTTTCATCTGATAGCAAATAGTTTATATAATCAGATTCCATCATATCAAGATTTAGTTTTACAGTAGGCTCAAGATATTTGGAACGGACCTCCTTGTACCAGGGACATTTGAGGATCATATGTGAGATAGTTTCAACTTCCCCTAAGCTGCATTTGCAAAGCCTTTGTGCAAAGGAAATTCCCTTGTACCTGCCCTCAAGCACCGCTGAGGGGAGCACTGAACACCTGGCCAAAGTGAAGGCTTTTCTAAAATTATGTTCATCAAGCTGGACAAAGTAAGCAGAATAAGTGGCATGGTATTTTATTCGCACAGGTGCTAGAAAAGTTGGATATCGACCCAGATCAGACTGCGTCTCAATATTATTTTTTCTTTCATGATTACCTTAGACTGGTCCCAGTTCAGAGCCAAAATGGCTTGAAGGAAAAGACTGAGAAGATGCAGCTTGTTATGAACAGCTTTCAGCCAATTTGACTGGAAGTTGTCTGTGAGTACCATGTGAATTAGGCCCTGAGGGTGAAAATTGACTCTCAGCCAATACCTAAATGAGGCCAGAGTAAGTTTGTCCATTGTCATCATGCCAGTTTCTAAATGGATAAAAGCATTAGCCCCCCCCCTTGGGACCTGAAGGACCACCTTTAAAAATTTGGACTGGACCCTTTCAAGTGGGTCATAAGAGCCAAGAAAAGTGCCATAAGACATTTGTGGTATTACTTTTGCTTGAAACAATTTTAGGGCTGCTGGAACAAAGTGTGCCCCCCTTGTATACAGGAACCTGATTATCGCATTAGCAGATCTTTCTCCTTGAGCTGCCATAGACATGATGTGAGCACTCTTGGCCCCAGAGGCTTGAAGAATCATGCCCAAGTATTTAAAACTTAATACCTGCTCAATGCATTGCCCGTTGATTGACCATGTTCTTTTCTTTTGTCTGTTCCCAAAGACCATAACCTTTGTTTTTTGGTAATTTATCTCGAGTTGGTTCTCATTGCAAACTGCTGCAAATGTAGAGTGTGCTCTCCTAAGACCTACCGGGGTCCTGGCAAGTAAGACAGCGACATTGGCATAAAGAAGGATGGAAATGTGACGCTGCTGTAGTTTAGGCGGATGTAAATCGGCTGAATCAAGATAACTCACAATATCATTAATATAATAGTTAAACAACATAGGGGCCAACAGACTCCTTTGTAGGTACTAACTGGCTCTGACAGACTTTCCCTCCTATTGTATATAACTCTTAATTGTGAGTGGTCGTAAAGTGCTCTGATAAGTAAAAGGAGCCTTTTATCTATGGAAGAAGCTTCCAGTTTGGCCCATAACCGATTTCTGGAAGTAGAATCAAAAGCTGCCTTGAGGTCGATAAAGGCAGCAAATAGCGAGACAGGGCCCTTTGCAGCATATTTTTCGATGAGATGTTGTATAATGAGGCAGTGATCAAGGATAGATCTATGCTCTTTGAAATCTGCCTGCTCTAAAGCAATAACATTCTCCAGGGCCAGCCAGAAAGTGAATTTATCCAGGAGATGTTTGGCATATAATTTACTACAGATGTTTAATAAACTGATGGGACTGTAATTGGAGGGCTGATCTCTCCTTCCTTTTTAAAAAGGGCCACCACTATAGCTGTCCTCCAATCAGGTGGAATATGCCTAGTAGAATCAATGAATGTAAACAAGGAGGCAAGAAATGGAGCCCACCAGTCAATATTCTCTTTAAAGCATTCAGGAGGTATAGCGTCAAGGCCAGGTGCCTTGCCCTTTTTTAGTTGATTGATGTGAGACTTGATTTCATTGGGGGAAATTGGTGGCCACTCTGCCAGACCATCAAAATAAACCGGTAAAACCAGAGAAGGGGGCATATCATTATAAAGGGAATGAAAAAAAGAGACCCGCTTATCAGGGGAAATCGGCGGATCTAAACGGTGTGATACAGTTTTCATGTTTTCAGCAATCTTCCTCCGAAATTTAGCTGAATTTTTCTGCTTGGCTGCACAAATTAGTTCTGACCAAGCAGTTTAGTGTAATTCTTTTTCATAGCAATTAGCTGTTTGTATGCCTTTTTTTGGGACTGAAGGTTTAGTTGAATTTCCATTCTCTGCTGATTACTAGCTTTTTTGAAGGAATAGTAAAGGTTTACTAGGGATTTTTTCACCCCATGGTATTTGCTACCAAACCATGGTTTAGATTTTTTTATGGAAGGATAAATGTTGACCTTTAACGTGGAGTAAAATATCCCTCAATTCTTGAAAAAGGTTATTGTAAAATATAAGCGGGACCGTTGGAGAACTAAGGTTCTGACAAGCAGCGATAAAGGCTTGGAGATCCTGTATAGTGAACACTTCCCTAACTCTAGTCTGTAGATGCAAAGACCATTTCCTCCTGCAAACAACCTATGAAGCAGACTTTTCATGGGCTGTTGCTTCTTCTTATGATTGAAAAAGTATGGAAGAATGGCGCCTAAGGAATAGAGGAAAATGGTCACTATCAAAATAAGGTAACAACTTAAAATTTTCTACTTGGGGCAATAGCCAAGCACATACTAGCATATAATCAGTGGTGCTAGCCTTCTTCCCTAGCATAAAAGTGAACTCTCCAGGGTGATCTTCAGGGAACGTCCCATTTAAAACATACAAACCCAATTTAAAGGACAATTTGGCCAGATAGAGCCCAGGTTGAACTTTATAGCATAGTGTTCACTGTTTCCAGTTGGTGTAACAATCTCTACACCTCTCACAAGGCCTTGAGAAGTGCTTGGAACCAAGTCCAAGATTGTAGAGTTTCTGGAGATTCCTAGAGCTACAGCCATTGCTTCCAAGTTTTCCTTGGAAGTAACATCACCATACTCTCAATGCTGCTCCCTCACCGAGTCCCAGCCCTAACACTCCTGCTGGTTGCCAAGCAACCCTAGCTAGGGATAATCCAGTCTTTCTCAGTCTTGTGGCCTGGTATGACACTGACAAAATGAGAAATCCAGAAGCAAGAAGCAAATGTACTTAGAGTGTGACTGGATAACTGTCATACTCTTAGGCCTTTTAGGTGAGATGCTAGAATTTTTGGATCTTTGTTTTACGTTTATTTGGATTAAATAAATGAAAAATAATACAGAAATCCTAATTTGTGTTTACTTAACAGATATGTGTCTGAAAATGCAGAAAATTATCATGATAGCTTGGATGAAATGTAAATGTGATGTATACATATAGTAGTATGTGTGTACATATATTATTTGCACACACTACACAACTTTATTATATACGTGTAAAGCTTCTTAACAGGTAATCATACATTATTCATCTTTTCAACACAAAATCTTTCAAAAATCATTTAAATAATACTAATAAAGCCAAAACTATTTTGATGATTTACTGGGTCGTTCCTCTTTCTTCTGGATGGAGTACTACTACAAACCATTTTATCCATTATAATCCCTTGGGATCACAACTCATCATAGTCTTAAATGCACTTAAACCCATCGGTTTTTTTGGTGTTTTATTCTGGTTTACCGCTTTAATTAACTTACATAAACCCTGTGTGATCATTAAGTCATCACCTCTCTAAATATAGCCATGATCCTGGTTTTGGACTTGTGCATAGATCAGCCTCCCCAGTTGTATTCAATACATCAGCTGCTGGTATTGAATACATCAGCTGCTGTATCTTTCTAACCTGATGAGAGCAGCAAAACTAGATGTATGGTAGCAAGTGTGTGTGTGTGTTTGTGTATACATACACACACCAAGATTTCAGGAAAGGTAATTTTTGATGATCACCAAGCTTACATTGGCTTGTAATTGATGGACTCTACTTATTAGCTAGTTCTGAGGCTCTGTCTAGTATGAGGTGATAACAGAACACCCTTACAGAAAATCATTGTAGTGGTGGGGAATGTAAGGAAATCTTTGCATCAATGCACTGTCATAATTTTTGCCCTAACCAATATTAGATAGATAAACATCTATCTCATTTTTATCTGAGGAGCTTAGAGATTCCTTCTTCTTCCATTTTATCCTCACAACATCCTCTAAGGTAAGTTAGGCTGTGACAGGATGAAGCACCCAGTGATTTCCATGGATGAATTTACTTCTGCAGCGGTGCAATATGGCATATAGAGCATGTTTCAAGTCCAAAGTTCCCAGGGTTTGCCTTACAGCAGTCCTTTCAAGGTGTTAGGTATTGCAGGGTATCTGTGTTAGTTGTAACAGCAATTAGGAAATATAGTCTTGTGGCTTGTTAAAGACAATTTATGCATTTAGAAAATGTATACGCTGCCTCTCCAGGCAGCTGCTTGAGGTGGATCACAAAATAAATATTACAATCAAATAATAAAACAGCATAAAAACAACATTAAGCAGCTTAAATAGTTACCCACAAAACTAGCCAACCAATTTACTGTTGCATAGTTTTCATGGGCTTCAGCCCATTATGTTAAATGCATTTGGGATTTTAATTCTATTGAAGGGAGATGTAGTAAGAAACCAAACTGAGGTTTACTTGAGCAATAAGGAAGTTAACACAGTTAAAAATATGTTGTTTCAATTTTAATGGCAGTGGCTGAAGCAAAATATTTGAAAGCTCTCTGGCATCAAAGGCAATGAATAATGAATATGAGCTGGAATAGCACATATTCTTCAAGCTCCAGTTCCTACAGTTTCTCCCTGTATATTACTAGGGTCAGTGAATCCACTGAATTACTACGTAAGTTTCACTGTTATTTACTTCATCTGCTTTCAAGAGTTTTGGCCATTTTATCCTCCCAACAAACCTGTGAGGAAAATTAAGCGAAAAGAACTGGCTCAGGGTCTCCCATGAATTTTTACAGAGATTTGAACCCCCAGTAGTCTTGGCCTGGTTTGCAAAAACTACTCGAAGCCTGAATCCTATTTTTAAGTCCATAATAGTTATGCTGCTTTTCTTTCTTTCTAGAAGTCGATGTTGTTGTCTCATCTGCTCAAAACCTTGATGGTGTAAGTGGTGTCTTTCATTTGTCAAGCAGGCCCCAATTAAATTAGCAGGGTATGGAAGGAAAGCATACTTGTGCAGCATTCCAGGCAGAAACAGGACCCTCGTCTGTTATTCCTGTAGCCCACTGGCATTTTCCTTGCTAATGCTATGCACCCAAATGAAAATCTGGCTGCATAGAATACAGCATGAGTAAGGGTTTTGGTTTCCCCTTTTATATTGTAATTCATATCAGGCCTTAGAATAGGGTTGCCAAGTCTTACCCGGCTGCTGGCGGAGGGGGGTGTTTTTCTCTCTCTTCGGGATCTCTATGGTAACTATAGAGTTTTTTTCCTGAATGATAGAGCATCCCCCATGCAACGTGCCCTGTGTGATGACATCACCTCTGGGTGACATCATTGCGCCAGGCATATTGGTGCAAATGGGGCCCTTTGGGGGTGGGGTTCCCCTGTTGGCTGGATTGGGGTCTCCGAAAGCAGGCAACCCCCACCCTTATTGGGGGAATGACAACCCTATCTTAGAAATTAGTCAGTAATGAAACCAATTAGTTGTTGCTGTTACTGAAATAGGTGATGCACATTTCTGATCATCCAGACAAACATACACACTGAGACAATCGTTTTTATATGTTCCTAAGTCATCTTACACTGAGGGTCTAACTACATTCCTGGCTCTTCCTCTGACTTGTGCAAGCAGACATGTGCTGTGAGTTCTGTGCTGAGAACTCAATTCCCAGATGTTGTGGGGGTCAGTTTGGATCAGGACTGAGGCGCAGGGGGAGATGGGAACCCCTGTACCATTATCCCAACCTGAAAGGCCCTTAGGGCTGCTATTTGGCCCACTGGGCATTCTATGTGTACTAATGAGGTACAAGAAGGTTCCCTAACTGGGACAAATAGCAGCCAACTGGGGCAGTTTCATGTCAGGAAAAACACACTGAGAGAAAGGCATGTTCTCCATTTTCTTCATGTGTGCTGTGTGGCCCCAGTTCAAATCAGCCCCACCCCCAACATGTCTGGGAATGGCGTTCCCAGCATGGAACTCATGCTATAGATCTGATCACAAGGACACAGTGAACACATAATGTGTAGTTAGCCCATCTGATCAGTGAGAAGGAGAAACTAAGAGAAAGACAATGGACAGTAAATAAAAACAGTGGTTAGTTGCTTCTGGAGATGTTTATCCCATTAAAAATACACATACCTACAACATGCACGTACACATACTTATAGTAAAAATATAGGAAAGACTTTTGATAGTAGTAAGGCGCCTGTTTTATTAATCTGGAGCAGCATGAAAGGTTTTTGGCTCTGCCTCATTTGAACATGTTAATACATTCTTTAGAAGAGAACATCTCTTTTGGCAGGGCAATGGGATTTTGCTTTTGCATAGCAAGAGGTTGACGACAGCAGTTTTTCTAATGTTAACCAAATATGGAGTGTTCTGCCAATTTCCCCTTGCTTTCTTTTTTCTTTTGATTTGCATGGCAAACCCAGCTCTTTAGTAAAATATTGAAAAGCCTTCTCCCACTGGAATAGTTTCCTGTGTTATGAGCTATGGGTTATAAAGAAGGGCTTGAATCCTAAGTTCCATTTTCATAAAAACTCTGTACAGAAAGAGGGTAATAGAAAACAAAGAAGGCAAATGTTGCTGATTCTCTCCTGTCACTGCAGTCTCCCTCTGCATTGACCCCCATGGTATTCCTGGGGGTCCACTGACCTATGAGAGCACAGTTTTGGGTACCATCAAAGACTGCAGCAGGATGAGTGGATGGGAAAGTTCTTGATAACACACCACAGCTCCACACATTCAATAGGATTAAAGCTTTTTATAAGGTTTTTGAGCAGAATTTTTATTGGTGTCCATTAATCAGAGCTTATTTATATAGTAAATCAGGGCCTAGGCCCTATGTGCATCAGGACCCAAGTATGCTCCTCTGGCACAGTCTCTTTGTCCAACAAGGGCAGAGGCAGAGCATGGACTGAGTAGACAAGGCACAATGCACACAAGTGCATTTGTATATGCTTATTAAACTTACAGTGGGAATGGATCATAAGCCCTAATACATAACAGGCTGCAGAACGTACACTATGGGACCATGTGGGATCTGGTCCATGTGTATTCTTCCTGTGCTGGAACTGTTGCCATGAGCTAATTTTGTCCCATGGGAAGATATTTACAGAAAGATAATTTTGGGGGGGCTAATATATAAGCTCTCTGTAGCAAAATGTCTGCTGTATAAATCAAGTACACAATACTAGATTGGGGGGGGGAGAGGTCCTGTACAGTTGTACAGTAGAAGGCAAAGTCGGGATACAGGATGACCTTGACAGGCTGGAAAACTGGGCTAAAAGAAATTTAATGCATTTCAATGGGGATAAATGTAAAATTCTGCATTTAGGTAGGAAAAATCAAATGCATAATTATAGGTTGGAAAAGACTTGTCTTGGCTGTAGTATGTGTGAAAAGGATCTAGGGGTTTTAGTAAACCATACACTGAACATGAGTCAGCACTGTGATGTGGTTGCTAAAAGGGCAAATGCGATTTTGGGCTGTATCAACAGAAGTATAGTGTCCAGATCACGAGATGTGATGGTACCACTTTACTCTGCTCTGGTTAGACCTCACCTAGAGTATTGTGTTCAGTTTTGGGCACCACAATTTAAGAAGGATATAGACAAGCTGTAATGTGTCCAGAGGAGAGCAACAAAGATGGTGAGGGGTCTGGAGACCAAGTCCTATGAGGAAAGGTTGAAGGAGCTGGGTATGTTTAGCACAGAGAGGAGATGACTGAAAGGTGATATGATAACCATCTTCAAGTACTTGAAGGGCTGTCATATAGAAGATGGTACAGAGTTGTTTTCTGTTGCCCCAGAAGGTTGGACCAGAACCAATGGGTTGAAATTAAATCAGAAGAGTTTTTTGCTAAACATTAGGAAGAACTTCCTGACAGTTAGAGCAGTTCCTCAGTGGAACAGGCTTCCTTGGGAAGTGATGGGCTCTCCTTCTTTGGAGGTTTTCAAACAGAGGCTAGATGGCCATCTGACAGCAATGTGGATTCTGTGAACTTAGGCAGATCATGAGAGGGAGGGCAGGAAGGGTTGCCTCAGTGCTTAGTTCTTGTGGCCCTTTCTTACATGCCCAGGGAAATGCTGATTGCCACACTGGGGTCAGGAAGCAATCCTGGAGGATTTTTTTTTTTTTTGTCATCTGGGAGTGGAACAGTGGTCACTGTGGGTGTGGAGGGGAAGGTAATTGTGAATTTCCTGCATTGTGCAGAGGGTTGGACTAGATGACCCTGGAGGTCCCTTCCAACTCTATGATTCTATGACTTTCCCCTCTACCAGGTCTACCAGCAGCTTAGGGGGGCAATTTCTCTCAGAGAATGGGCAATGAGGGAAACAAACACCCTCCATCCTGGGCCACAGATCCAACTCAGATTGTCCCATATCCCATTATTGCTTTTGAGATAGTTAGTTGTTTGGAGGTCAAGGTAGCCTACATGACTCATTTCTCCTCCACATAATTGTCCAAACAACCCTGTAGGAGAGGCTGGGAGAGTGCAACTGGCTTTAGGTCACCTACTGAGGTTCATGGCTAGGGATTTGAACTCAGAGTTCCCCAAGCCTAGCCCACCCCATTAATACCTATGTGTGGCCAGGCTTCAGCCAACATCATGTATTGCTCAGCCCTCACTGAACTGAGATCCATTTGGCAATAACTTTGAAGTGAGTACTGCTGTTCAAAGGCTCACTAACTTCCTCTCAAGCTTGTGTTTGCTCATACCAGATGATACATCTTCAGCCTATATCAACCAATCACAGTTCTGCTTCTGATTAAGAGCAAATGCCTCTTTATGGAAGAAAAGAGGCTAAAATAGCTGGCAGCCCATAAAGCTTCAAAACAGCATATGTGAGAGGAAATCTAGGAACAGAACACAGCTTGCTGAAAATGTCAAAAGTGCTGCTGCAAAGTTGAAGTTAAATGGCATTTTCATGCTGGTGTCAGGAGGTATTGCTCTAGTGAGTGGCAAGGCAGAAACGGTGCGATATGCAGGCTAATTAAAAAGCATATGACCGGCAGTCAACTTTGGTAAAGTATGAGGGAAAGCACAACATATAGCACGTGCTCATATCAAAGAAACAAAATACCCAGACCTCGGGTTATTTTAAGAAGAGAGCTTCAGAAAAGGTGTTTTGTTTGAAAAATATTCTCCCCCCTACAACATGTGAATAAATTAGAGACAAAAATAAACAGGAGTCTTGTGGCACTTTACAGACTGACTAAAAAAAGATTATACCAACATAGTATTTTGTGAGCAAATGTAGCAACTAGGAAAGTATCAAATGATACAACTGCTGCTAGCTAGTTTTCTAGAAACTATCTGATTTTAAAGTTGACCAAGTTTTAGATAATGTGTATTATATAGTTATATTTTACTGATGTATTTTATTGTTTTAGTCTGTGAAAGCCTATGGCCATATACAATAAATTTTCTACCTACCTAATATTTTGTGGATTTGCACTCACTTCATCAGATGCAGTGAAAGCATCACGCTGACAAAAAGAGTCTCTTTTAACAGAGAAGCCAGTCTCTTCTTCTTTTAATTTCACTTATTTATGTTTCTCTGACCAGCCTGGTGGCTTAATCACACACTTTAGCTCACTTTGCTTTAAATATCTGGATCCACATACTCAACCAAGCTGAATCTATGTGTGGAAACCCAAGTTCAAATTCCCACTCTGCTCTGGTAAGCTGCTGGGTGACCTTGGGCCAGTCCCATACTTTCAGCCTAACCTACCACACAGGGTCAATGTGAGGATCAAATGGAGGAGAGGAGAGTGATGTAAGCTGCTTTGGGTCACCATTGGGGAGAAGGGCGAGATAGAAGTGAGTGAGAGAATGAATGGACGGATGAATGAATCAATCTGTGATTTAGTGCAAACCACTGTCATAATCATTCTCTCAATCATATAGTTGTATGCCAGTAAAATTAGCTGGAAATACAATTTTAAAAGTTTCTAAATAATTTTTACTCCTTATTATCATACTATCGTCTTTCCAATCTATTGGTACAAATTATGGACCATTAAAATCAAACAGAAGCAAGGCAGGCAAAATCTCAAACAGAAGGAAAAAGGTCAAGAGAAAAGTTGTGAGTGATCATTCTATTATTCAGTATGAATTTCTGGATGAGTGTAGCTGAATTTAGAAAGGAGAGAGAGAATCTGCATATTTGGATCTTAAACTGTTGAAAGATGATACAGTCTCTGTTCAAAATTCAGAAAGAAAAAAAATGAAGATAAACTAGTGAAAATTGTCCTAGGTCAATTCATGGCAGCTTTTAACACGCACACACACACACACTTTAAAAAGTGATAGCAAGCCCTGATCTGGATAGCCCAGGCAAGCCCAACCTTGTCGGAAGCTAAGCAGGGCTGACCCTGGAAAGTATTTGGATGGGAGATCTCCAGAGGATACCAGGGCCAGGAGGCCAGAGCCACTTCTCTGAATGTCCTCCGTGCCCCAGTAAGAGTTGCCAGAGGTCGCCATGACTTCCAGGCACGGGCACACAGTCACACACAAATGCAAAAATACCTTCCCCAAAAAAAGAATGAAAAAAGTGATAGCAAGGAACAGCAGAATAAAAAGTGAACCAGAGTAACCAAAAACTTGAAGAGATACCTGCTGTAAGAAACTGATTGTTAACAATGAAGTATTGTTTTATAAAATCCTTAAATCCTTAAATAAAAATCCTTGGTTTCCTTCCTCAACTGCAACAACTTGCCAACAGTGATCCATGCGATGGTCACCTCGAGATTAAACTACTGTAACGCTCTCTACATGGGGCTGCCCTTGTCGCAAATCCAGAAGCTGCAGCTAATGCAAAATGCAGCAGCCAGGCTTCTGATGGGCCTCCCCAAGCGGAAGCACATCAAGCATTGCACTGGCTGCCGATAGTATACTGAATTTGCTTCAAGGTGCTGGTTCTCATCTTTAAAGCCCTTTACGGCCAGGGTCCAACATACCTGAGGGACCGCCTTTCGCCATATATACTCCAGAGAGTACTACGGACAGGGTCACAGAACCAACTGGCCCTCCCGGGCCCCAAGGATGCCAGGCTGGCTGCAACCAGGGCCAGGGCTTTTTCAGTGGTGGCTCAATACTGGTGGAATGAGCTCCTGGAAGAGATCAGGGCCCTGCGGGACCTTTTACAGCTCCACGGGGCCTGTAAGACAGAGCTTTTCCACCAGGCCTTCAATTAAGGAGCCGCCACCACCATCATCAACAACAACTAAAATTTAGAGAGCCCTGGCCCTTGGTTTTCTATTGACAGCCTGTGCCTGCCGATTATATCTGGGTGAAAAATCAGGGAGCTGAACATCTAGATAATCTATTGAATTCACTCATATGGTAACACTATCACTATGAAATTATAACAACACTGCTAGCATTTTATGATACTGCACTGTTTTACAATGAACTGTTTTTAAATGTTTTATGGTAATTTAATTATTATTTATGTATTTACTTTTATGTAAGCCGCAAGAATGAACATTGACATCTTGGGAATCAGTGAACTAAAGTGGACAGGAATGGGCGAATTTAACTCAGAAGACCATTATATCTACTACTGTGGCCAGGAATCCCGTAGAAAAAATGGTGTGGCCTTTATAGTCAACAAGAGAGTGAGAAAGGCAGTATTGGAATACAATCTCAAAAATGACAGAATGATCTCAGTCCAAATCTAAGGCAATCCATTCAACAGCACAGTAATCCAAGTCTATGCCCCAACCATTGCTGCAGAAGAGGCTGAAGTGGACCAGTTCTATGAAGACCTACAACACCTCATAGAACTAACACCAAAAAATGATGTCCTCATCATCATAGGGGACTGGAATGCTAAAGTAGGAAATCAAAAGGTAACCAGAATAACAGACAAGTTTGGCCTTAGGGAACAAAATGAAGCAGGGCAAAGGCTAACAGAGTTTTGTCAAGAGAACACACTGGTCATAGCGAACACCCTTTTCCAACAACCTAAGAGGCGACTCTACACATGGACATCACCAGATGGGCAACACCGAAATCAGATTGACTATATAATTTGCAGTCAAAGATGGAGCAGCTCTATCCAGTCAGTAAAAACAAGACCTGGAGCTGACTGTGGCTCAGATCATGAGCTACTAATTGCAAAATTCAGACTTAAACTGAAGAATGTTGGGGAACATAAGAGAAGCCAATGTTGAATCAGGCCAATGGTCATCTAGTCCAACACTCTGTCACACAGTGGCCAAAATATACCAGGTGCCATCAGGAGGTCCAGCAGTGGGGCCAGGACACTAGAAGCCCTCCCACTGCTGCCCCCTCCAGCACCAAGAATAGAGTGCATCACCTGCCCCAGACTGAGAGTTCCCATCTATACCCTGTGGCTAATAGCCACTGATGGACTTCTGCTCCATATGTTTATCTAATTCCCTCTTGAAACTGTCCATGTTTGTAGCTGCCACCACCTCCTTTGGCAGTGAATTCCATATGTTAATCACTCTTTGGGTGAAGAAGTATTTCCTTTTATCTGTTCTAACCCGACTGCTCAGCAATTTCATGGAGTGCCCACGAGTTCTTGTATTGTGAGAAACGGAGAAAAGTACTTCTTTCTCAGCCTGCTCAATCCCATTCATAATCTTATAAACCTCAATCATGTCACCCCTCAGCTGTCGTTTCTCCAAGCTAAAGAGCCCCAAGCATTTTAACCTTTCTTCATAGGGAAGGTGTTCCAACCCTTTTATCATTCTAGTTGCCCTTCTCTGCACTTTTTCCAATGCTATAATATCCTTTTTGAGATGTGGTGACCAGAACTGTACACAGTATTCCAAATGAGGTCGCACCAATGATTTATACAGGGACATGATGATACTGGCTGATTTGTTTTCAATTCCCTTCCTAATAATCCCCAGCATAGCGTTGGCCTTCTTTATTGCAGCTACACACTGTCTAGACATTTTCATTGAGTTATCTACTACGACTCCAAGATCTTTCTCTTGGTCCGTCTCTGCCAGTTCAGACCCCATCAACATGTATTTATATTTAGGATTTTTGGCTCCAATGTGCATCACTTTGCACTTGGCCACATTGAACCTCATTTGCCACGTTGACACCCACTCACCCATCCTCAACAGATCCCTTTGGAGTGCCTCACACTCCTCCCTGGTTTTCACCACCCAAAAGCTTTCCGGAAGTCAAGGTAAATAATAGGTAAATAATATCTATTGGGTCCCCCTTGTCCACATGTTTGTTCACTCCCTCAAAAAACACTAACAGGTTAGTGAGACAAGATCTTCCCTTAGAGAACCCATGCTGAGTCTGCCTCAATAGTTTTTGTTCATCAATGTGCCTACTAATTCTCTCCTTAATAACAGTTTCCACCAACTTACCCAGTATTGATGTCAGACTGACTGGCCTGTAATTTCCTGGATCTCCCCTGGAGCCCTTTTTAAAGATGGGAGTGACATTAGCTACCTTCCAGTCCTCAGGAATGGAGGCAGATTTTAAAGAAAGATTACATATTTTTGTCAGGAGATCCACAAGTTCACATTTGAGTTTTTTCAGAACTCTCGGATGAATGCCATCTGGGCCTGGTGATTTATTAGTTTTTAAATCGTCCATCAGTCGGAGGACTTCCTCTCTTGTCACCGCAATCTGATTCAGGTCTTTCAACCCCCTCCCGAAATAGGTGCTTCTGGAGTGGGCAAGCACTTCTCCTCTTCCACAGTGAAGACAGAGGCAAAAAATGCATTCAGCTTCTCAGCCATTTCCCTATCATCCTTCACTACTCCTTTTACCCCTTGGTCATCCAAGGGCCCCACTGCCTCCCTGGCTGGCTTCCTACTTCTAATGTATTTGAAGAAAGTTTTATTGTTGGCCTTTATGTTTTTTGCGATATGCTCCTCATAGTCCCTTTTTGCTTGCCTGATCACAGACTTGCATTTTATTTGCCATAGTCTGTGTTCCCTTTTATCAACCTCACTAAGACTAGCTTTCCACCGCTTAAAGGAATCCTTCTTACCTTTTACAGCTTCCATTACTTTATTTGTTAACCATGCAGGCTTTTTTCTATACCTATTTGTACCTTTCCTAACCTGCGGTATATATTTTTTCTGAGCTTGTAGGACTGTATTTTTAAATAGTCTCCAAGCTTCCCCAATGGTTTTGACCTTCTCCATTCTTCCTTTCAATTTCTTCCTCACATGTCCCCTCATACCAGAGAAGTTACCCCTTTTAAAGTTAAAAGTGGTTGCGTCAGTCTTTTTGGGCAACTCCCTATCTGTACAAATGTTAAACTCAATGACATTATGGTCACTGTTCCCAAGTGGTGCAATCACTTTTACATCTCTCACCAGGTCTTAGGTGTTACCACTAGGGAAACCACTAGGCCATTCAGATTTGACCTAGATTGCATCCTCGATGAATATACAGTAGAGGTGAAGAATTTAAGGGACTAGATTTGATAGACAGAGTGCCTGAAGAACTATGGACAGAGGTTCGTGACATTGTACAGGAGGCAGCAATCACCGCCATCCCAAAGAAAAAGAAATGCAAGAAAGCAAAGCGGCTGTCTGATGAGGCTAGGGACCTAACAGAAGTAGAAGAGATTAGGAAAAGATGGCAAGAATACACAAAAGAACTATACAAGAAGGACCTCAATGTCCTTGACAACCATGACGGTATAATCACTGACCTCGAGCCAGATATCCTGGAATGCGAAGTTAAATGGGCCTTAGAAAGCATTACTAACAACAAAGCTAGTGGAGGTGATGGTATCCCAGCTGAGCTATTCAAAGTCTTAAAAGAAGATGCTGTTAAAGTGCTGCACTCAATTTGCCAACAAATTTGGAAAACACAACAGTGGCCACAGGATTGGAAAAGGTCAGTATACATTCCAGTCCCAAAGAAGGGCGATGCCAAGGAATGTTCAAACTATCGCACAATTGCACTCATTTCACACGCTAGCAAGGTCATGCTAAAGATCCTACAAGCTAGGCTCCAACAGTATGCGGATAGAGAACTGCCAGAAGTACAAGCTGGGTTTCAAAGAGGTAGAGGAACTAGAGATCAAATTGCCAACATTCACTGGATTATGGAGAAAGCAAGAGAGTACCAGAAAAACATCTACTTCTGCTTCATTGACTATGCTAAAGCCTTTGATTGTGTGGATCACAATAAACTATGGCAGGTTCTTAAAGAGATGGGAGTACCAGACCACCTCACATGTCTCCTGAAAACCTGTATAAGGGTCAAGAAGCAACAGTTAGAACTGGATATGGAACAACTGATTGGTTTAGCATAGAAAAAGGAGTACGACAAGGATATATATTGTCACCTTGCTTATTTAATTTATATGCAGAGCACATCATGCGAAATGCTGGCCTGGATTAATCACAAGCTGAAGTTAAGATTGCTGGGGAAAAGATCAATAACCTCAGATATGGAGACAATACCACTCTGATGGCAGAAAGTGAAGAGGACCTAAAGAGCCTCTTGCTCATGATGAAAGAGGAGAGCACAAAAGTGGGCTTGAAGCTCAACATCAAAAAAACTAAGTTCATGGCATCCGGCCCCATCACTCCTTGGCAAATAGAAGGGGAAGTCGTAGAAGTAGTGATAGACTTCACATTCCTGGATCCCAGATCACTGCAGATGGTGACTGCAGCCATGAAATTAAAAGACGCCTGCTCCTTGGGAGGAAAGCGATGGCAAACCTAAACAGCATGATAAAAAGCAGAGACATCACCCTGCCTACAAAAGTCCGCATGGTCAAAGCAATGGTATTCCCCGTAGCGATGCATGGCTGCGAGAGTTGGACTATAAGGAAGGCCGAGCGCCGAAGAATAGATTCTTTTGAACTATGGTGCTGGAGAAGACTCTTGAGAGTCCCTTGGACTGCAAGGAGATCAAATCATTCAATTCTAAAAGAAATCAACCCTGACTGTTTTCTGGAAGGCCAGATCCTGAAGTTGAAGCTCAAATACTATGGCCACCAAATGAGAAGGGAGCACTCACTGGAGAAGGCCCTGATGCTGGGAAAGATTGAAAGTCAAAGAAGAAGGGGACGGAAAAGGATGAGATGGTTAGACAGTGCCATCGATGCAACGAACATGAAACTGAGCAAACTTCAGAGGACAGCGGAAGACAAGAGGGCCTGGAGTGATCTGGTTCATGGGGTTGCGAAGAGTCGGACTCGACTGTGCGACTGAACAACACAAGCCGCCCAGAGCCTGCCTTGATGGGAAGGGCGGGATATAAATTGGAAAAATAAATAAATAGGGTTGGTTAGGATTTAATGCAACCCTGTACTACCAGTATATAAACAAGTAACTTGCCTGGATTTCACATAACATGACAATGCAGTCCAGAGATTATATCTTTGATTCCAAATTTAAGAAAAATAAGAGAGCAAACTACCCCACTTGGATACATACCTCAACGTAATGAGAGGGTTTGGGTGTGTCAGTGAAGCTGAGATTCTCTGTCATGAATCTAAAGTCCTAACAGAGTCACTCAAGATGGACTGGTCAAAGCTGAGACACCAGAATAAAATGCATTCACGCCATTCAAAAATCAGCAGTCTCATCAGTGGAAGAGAACTGACAGCTCCAGTGGTGATGGGGGTGGAGGAATCCTTGAAGGGTACCTATCTTTCATAGATATTGGCAGTGATACTTCAACTAGCCTTGGTTAGTACTGTGCAGAACAAGGCAATGGTAAACCACTTCTGATCATTTCATACCTTGAAAACCCTATGATGAGACAATAATAATAATAATAATAATAATAATTTCAATTTATTGATCGCTTTTTCCCACACACCTGTGGGCTCAGAGCGATTTACAGTTACTCATGACAATTGGACTAACAATATACATGGGGGAGAGAAGATATAGTGCTGGAAGACAAAAGTACAAAATAGCTGTAGTGGGAAGTGTAACCAATGACAAAATGGCTGCCACAAGAGGTAGAACCAACTAGATTGTCAGAGAGTGAGATCATGTTTAAGTCTAACAGTAACCCTTCAACATTTCAGGCAGCTCTGTTTACAGAGTACTCTTTAAATGAACACATTGTTGAAAAATATTTTCTTGCATACACACAGCTTACCCTCAATCACACAGTGAAGATCCTTGTGCTGTGGTGGCAGTTGCTGCTGAAGCAACATTTTAAAAAATTTGCACAGCCAATCAGATCTTCAATGACCAACGAGAAGCCATACCGGACAAAATCCCCACCTGGCATCTCCCACTTTGTAAAATCACTTGGTAGACTCCAGCACTTGGATAGCCCAGTTTCATCAGATCTTGGAAACTAAGGAGGGTTGGCTCTGGTTAGTATTTGGATGGAAGACCACCAAGAAATTCCAGGGTCGAAACACAGAGACAGGCAATGGCAAACTACTTTTGAACATCTCTTGCGCTGAAAACCCTATGGGGTCAACATAAGTTGGCTGCAACTTGATGGCACTTTGCACCACAGATGACAGGAAAGGTGCTGGTGGGGTGCCATGATGCTCATTTGGGGACCCCTGCTCTACAAGATGGAGCCTTCTATGTGACAAATGCTGCTAAAAAGAGTATAAGGATGAAGAGTTTGTAGATAGTGTTGGTCTGTAGAAACATTCCAAATAGTTTCATTAGGACTAGACAATATATCACAGAACAGCCCATCTCACTACCTAACCCAGTCAAAGACATTACACAGCCAGTATTCTAATTCGTATTGTATATAGACTGCAGACTAAGGGTCCTGAAAAATATTTCCTCTTATCCCCCCCCAACTCTCATCCTCCTCTTTTTAAAAACTTTTGTACTGAACATCCAAGCTGATGAAGAATTATAGCAAAGCCAAAAGATTAGTCATCATTGTGTGGCATTTTGGTTACACTTAAAGTACTTCACAGTCAAATAATACAAATGTCTCAGAGAAGTTATAACTATTTTTTTACAAGCATGTTTATGTCTTTCTCAAGGACCCAATACTAAATAGCTTAAAACAGAACTGTAAGTAACATATCACGTCAGCAAGACTGAGGCAAGACTGAAGCAAAGTTAATATGAATGTGCAATATATTTTTAGTACATTAGGGATGACAATCTCAGTTTTCTAGTGCAAAACCTGCTTTTTTTATTAAAGACACTTTGGAAGGCCCATTCAAAAATACATTGTGCTCAGTAAAAATGAATAATTCCCATGCTGATAATCATAGGTTAAACACAGGATAGTTTCTCTTTCCCTCATACTTATTTACATACTCAAAATTATACAGAATTAAATACATGCCTGAAAACAAGGTAAATGACAACATGGTACTAACAGTTCTAGTAACACTTTACGATGATTTAACTTGAAGTGAAAATGTCTTCAACTACCCAACAGATGTTAACATTTTAATTCAAAGATTGAAAAGGTTACCATCACATAACAACTCTTCAACAGAACGCAGGTAGATTTAAGAGTTTGAGTATCTGAGAATTTGTAAAAAGGAGATTGTGGGTAATTTTAAGAAGTCTGGAAAGCTACTATCATAATTGGATCATTTACCTTCCTCTTTGTAAAACAACTTGAGTTCTCAAAAAAGTATTTTCTGTTCATTTTATCTTCAATACTTTAAAATCAATATTTTGACAAGACATTTAAGTAGCTATGGATTTCCCCCTGAAGATTTTGATCTGGCTCCCCCCCCGCTTCCATAGAGAACCCAGTTTTATTGATCAAAGCTGTCCACCATACAGTGGCACAGGGAGAAATATGATGTACATATGCAGAAGATTTATAATCCTTGCACTGTCAAGAACTTCAAAACCACCCAGCCAAATTTTATTCATTTAATTATCAATTTTGCTACCTTATGTATCAGATTATTTTACTTGTAGAATTGTTGTATTTCATACATTTTAGAATACTTATATGCAAATGGTTCTTCTGAAGTTCCTCTGTGTAAGTGTCCCAGGAAAATAATTCAAAATGCTTATATTGCATTCTTGCAGTTTTGTGCTAGAGTGCCGTGCAAGCATCAAGAGAGAAAGCCAATTCAGATGGACCAATTTGTTAAAGATTAACTTTGGAATAATCTATCATACTGGCAATGGCTTTAGTTTCTAAAAGACTGCTGTGGAACAACTGATTTCAATGGTTCATGATAACTTAAAAAATGAAATAGGAGTCAGCTAACACATATACTAGATGCTTAGAACTATGGCCAGGAAATCATACTAGCCATCCTTCAGGTTCTAGTAAGCTGTTATGTACAGCAACTGTAATAAAATCAAGCCATTCTTTTTGTAAAGGAGTCCACTGAAAGACTCAAGTTAATATTGGTTATAGGGGACTATGTATATGTGCCTGCACACACGCAATCATGCACTTGTTGGGTGGGGGATAACTTTGCAATGTTTTCTGAACAGCTGAGTGTAAAGGAATAAGCCTGAAAACATAGCAGACTAATTAGGTACTGCAAAATAAAGAGCCATGACTATGTTTACTCCCAAAGACACTTATATTGTATTAAAATTATTTGAAAATCTGCTAGATCATATCCTAGACAATAAAAATGGCTTTTGTCCTAATTTGCTACAAATTCTATGAAGGCCAAGCTGGATGTTACAGCATCCATGAGTCTGACCTATGGACACTGTCACCATTTTAGAGAAGAATTTGGCCATTTAAAAATGCCACAAGGACCTAATCCAGCCTGTGGCAGGACCAGGCAATCTTAAAAATGTGAGCAGGTAAACAAGTGCCCAAATTCCCCTTCCCCCTACAGGTTGGACCCATGGATGTCATAACGTCTAGTGTGGTGCTGAGCCAGTATTAAAGATGGAATTTGGAGAAGAAAGGCACCAGATCCCACAGATTATTTTAAAAAGATAAGTTAAATGGGTGCTGGAAAATGTATTGTGAAGACTACTGTACCACTTGACCCTTGTGACACAGTCCAAGCTTATTTAGATTATGGCTACAATACTAAACACACTCAGGAGTAAGTCCCACTGAACTCAATCAGATTTACTTCTGAGTATACATGTTTATGATTGCACTCTAAGTGTACTATAGACATTTCAGTGAATGGAAGATATATCTTTGGGGATGCATGCTGCTTGTCCACAGAACCTGATTTAATTATTTCTACTACTAATAAAAACCTCACAGCATTATGGGTATGCAACCATCAGACTGAACATAGACATCGAATATGTTTTAGAAAACTGACCAAATTTTATAATTCTACCATAGCATCACTTATGTACACCAGAATAGACACTCACTTTGAATTTTGACATACTGACATACCTGTACTCTGCCAATTCTACATTTGTTTACAATTGTAAAAAAACCACCTGTAGGCTTACTTGTCTTCTGATTCCAGGTTCTCCTCCTGGGTTGGTTGTTTTTACAGTATTTTCAGAAGACCACATACAATATTAGATTTTAGCTGGATTACAATACAATGTCAACAAAAAGCTGAAATTATTTAAGGCAACTAGAAACTGCAAATGATTACTGCAGTTTGCTAATACTTCATATATTCTTTGGGTGGGGTGAGGGAGAGATCTACATTCAACTACATTCCTAATAAGATTATCTACAGAAAACCCAAATGAACTATTAATGTTCCACCAAGTTATATCTTTAAATCTCTTCTAGGATATAACTTACCTAGGATTTCCAAAAAGGCAGTGAAGAAAAAAGAAAAAAAATGTTAATTTCCAAATTTTCGATAGATCGATAAGCATAGAAATAGGGGAAACTTGAGATACATGAAATCAGAAGAAAAAAGTTAAGTTCCTAAAAAAAAATAAATTCAGATTTTGTAACTAAGTAGCAAAGCTGTAGAGGAAAGTTTCTGTAACAGAAGAATGTTAGTTCCAAGGAACCAGAAGCAACAGTCACTATTTCCTCCCAAGCAGTAAGATCCTGTCTGTGGCTCAAAACATAGTGTTAATGAATGAACTGGGTGGGGAAAGCTGTCTTTGGGGGGGGAAATTCTGAAAAATCTATTAAAATACCATGTTTCCATTTTCACTATCACAACTCTCTACTAGGGCCTACAGTTCTCAGAAACAGGTTCTATTTTCAAAAAGCTGTTTAGTCAAGCATGCCTGCACTTCATGGGAATTTGAGATCTTTATTGTACCTTAGGACAATTTTTCAGAAGTGCAAAGCAACTTGCCCCAGTAGAGGTGCTGATGGAACTGGCAGGAGGGGTAATTTCTTATGCATTCCCCTGCTCAGTGCAGCTGCCTGCATTGTGTGACTATTCACACACACACTGGGATTCACAAGTGACTGCTGGGGGAAGTAGGAAAATCTACTTCCATCAGCATCTTCTACTGCATAGTGTCCTGCCCCTGAATTTTTCTATCACAAATAATTTTAATCAGATTAATGATAATAAATCATGGATTTGGGTCTAAAAGCTGCTCTTCAACCCATGGAAGAACTTCTTTCATGAGTGGAAAGGGTATCATTGGATCCATTCATTTTTTCCATGCATATTTTAAAAAATCTAAAATCTCATTGGAAAATGTATGTTTTTGTAATATATAATCCTAATGTATTCTTTTGTACCATCCGTATCAACCGAAAAGCAAAAATAACTACAGTAAACTGCTCTTTCCTTGGCAATGCTACTGAGTACAGCAAATTACTTCTCTAATCTCAGTGAAGTTAAGAGCTCAAACTCAAATAAGAGGTTAATAGGCTTTTCCCTCTTACAAAGCCAACAAATCTCCATTAGCCTAATAAGATTTTTTTGGATACCTTAGCAGATTTACAAGACTTCTATGTTACAAAACTGGCTATATACACCAAATTAAGTGTGATGCTGTTACTCACAATCCTTTGGAAAAAGATTGTTTCCCCAGTTAATAGACTAAGACCACCATACACTCAAGCATAATGAGCAGCTCAAATTTACATTTAACTAAATAGAATTATTTACAAAAATAAGGCAAGCATGCTTTCTTATAACTCTGATCTAACGGGGAAAAAATCACACATTTTTGGTTTTACACCACAAAATGACAATACTCATTTTAAACATTTGAAAGTACAATTAGTGATCTCTCCAGTGTCATTAATTAGATGCCAAAAATTTCCAATTGGAAGCTTCCATAAATAAGAATAAAGTCATGCAAATTACCAGCTAGGTAAGAAGTATTACTAATTTACAGAAAGCAGAATCAACTAAAAGGCCACATCTTGTGACATTAATACAGTACTGCTTAGAGTCCCAGTCTCAAAATTAATATTGGATCATTGAATCATTGGGGTAAATATAAGTGATCCTGTCAGTTGTCTCTGTTCACTCTCAACCATTACTATATGGCTTTTGTATACCTATGTCTCATGATCTCCAACACAGCTTTTGATGGGTTAATTTTTTTCATCAGCAGAAAAACTGTTTGAATCTCACCTTATCTTATAGAAGATCTCTAACATACCCATAGACACCCCATGACTGAAACACCCCATGACTCTATATACTACAAAGCCCCATCATGCTCTCACTTCCTTACTGTGCTTACTATAGATAATATATCTGGTCATTATTTCATGTGATGCTCCAGCACCTTAACTTTTCAAGAGCAAAACAGACTCATGCACAATTCTTTCATTGGAAGAAATGTTGGGTTCTGCTTTGAAGCCTGCTAAACTGGTTAGGATGATTTTTTAAATTAATTTAATTTAGCTGTAACATTACTGTATTATAGATCTCAGTTTACATTACTCCATGCACACATTTTGCTTTCAGAACTAGTCATGGTTATTATATCCCACTCCATGTATGCTGCTTAGTTAAGTACTACCAGCTTTCTCCAGCTTCATTTTTGAGGAGAAAACAGAAAAGTGTTAGAAAAACTTAAAAGAACTGTGTACATTTAATGAGTTAAAATGTATTGTTCTGACACCCCATGGATCTTCATGTATACTAGATTTATAATGCAGTATGCATTTTTCAATTGTCTTTCCTGAGTTATAGTAAATTGTAAGCTCCAATCATTCCTGTAGGAGATTTAAAAAAAAATCCAGCACTTTGAAGATAGTGAAGATTTAATGTCCACAGAAATATTCTTATGAGAGGCCTAGAAGAAAATTAAGTTTCAGAAGAAAACTGTTCTTTCCAACATTCAAATATCAACGTTACAAGTTTTATTACATCCTGGAAACAAATGAAAGTGCCACAGCCTCTCACACATTTAAATACAATATTTTACTTTCTGTTTAGTACAATTTCAGACAAAGTGCAAAGAATATACATAGGCCTAAAATCTTATACCATGATTTACAGTGCCGTGTCATGCCAATTTTGGCTCGCCACCTGCATTTCATGCTGTGGCTCTTTGGTCTTCACCACATGTACTGGAGTGGAAAAGCACCTGCTTTAATTCCTTTTTACCAGTCAATTTTCCTGTATGGAAGACTGAATGCAGTATCAGGATTCTGCCATCTTAATGCAGATGCTTTCCCCTCATTAACAGCAGTGGGGGAAGTGAAGCGCCCATTTATGGGAAGGTATTCCATCTTTTACGGTTTCATCATTTGATATATTTAAGCAATTACCTCCAGAGAAAAAGGCCTATAACGAAGTTTGACGATTTTGTATTTTGTTTGTTATCACTTTCACTGCATCTAGTAGTAGCTGAGCAAAATTCATATTGTTACAGTCGCACTTCTATTCACATTCAGTTCCCTTTTATTATAATACTGCACTTTATATCACAAATGTATAAAAATATGGCAGATAGTGTCATAACAATACTTTTCTTTTAAATGAGTTATATTTTAAAAAAGACAATTATTTACCACTTTTTATATATATATATATTATATATATTATATATATATATATTATATATATTCATTTATGTGTGTGTATGTATATAATAAAATACTCCTAATGCAATATATGTTTGTTTTTATCGAAACTATTGTAGCTGTTGCACTGCATCACAATGTTTCAGACGGCTCAAAATAACTTTACGTTGTAACATAAGATATGATTATAACAATATGATAGTAGATCATAAATAAATATTACAAATCCTATCAAATATGGAAGTTTAAAAAACAAATAAAAGACATACAACTGAACTTTAAACCCCTATTAGGGATACAAGTGTATCACATAAACCCCACGTAAAAAAAATTTAAATCTAGGCAGCAAGAATTTTCCTAAGGGCATAGGTCTAAAGACATGTCTTAACCCCCAAAAGTGCCTACACAGCTTTCAGACAGTTATGTGCACTAAGCTGGAATGTAAATTAAGAGAAACGGGCAATAAGTTCATTTTCCCTGAAGTGCACATTCTGTTGTCATGGGATTAGATGAATGGCAATTAAATAAAGTTCATTTCACTGTATGATCTCTATTGATGTGGTACTGAACAGTAGCTTGATGTATTCAATATTGCACATCTTTTATAAAGCTGGTCTTCCAGTCACTAACACGATCACCAGTACCACCATACCACTTGATAAATAAATCCCTGCCATAGTGTTTCTAGGAGTATTATTACAAGGCAGTCTCTTTTAAATCATTCAGATTTGGCATTCGAGATCTGTTTGTTCGGTTATATGTATGCCCGTTCTGCCCACTTTTAGAAGGCATTTGGTCAGGGTACGAAGTTCCATCGCTGGCACTTCTGTTCACTGGAGAAACATGCCAGCTTGGTTCCATCTGGCCTGGGATCTGGAGCACTGTTCTGCCTTTTGACTGGGACTCTTGCCGAATGTTGCTGCTGGTGGAACCCTGACTTATAGGGTGAATCCGAACTTCAGAAAAGGAAGTTTTAGCTGGCTGACTTGGTAGTGGCTGGAATCGGGGTTCAGAAGAAATTGAATGATTTGACGATGAGGAAAGGTGTAACAGTTTGCGAAGAGATTTTAAAGGCTGGCTCTGAAACAAAAAAATGAGCAAATAAATGATCAATTCCTGAACAAAACTTGCATTGTTTTCACATTATTATTAAAAATAGTGGTTTTTTAAAAAAAATAATAATAATCAATTTTCTGGTTTTCAAATGCATGAATAACCTAATAACAAACAACCTTATGAATTATCCATAAGTATAACACATACACAAATATGACTTTCAATCATTTTTAAGCAAAATCCATTGTTTCCTTGCAGAAGAGTCTCTGCTTTCTATAAAAGACTCAGTTTTTGATGTAAAGAACTTTTTTTCCCTTCAGTTATTTATCTGTTTTATTAAAATATTTATATCTTGCCTTTCCATTGTGGCTCAAGGTGGCTTAAAATTCTAAAAAATAAAAACATACAAGATATAATAAAAACATATAACTCATCTGCTCAAGAAAATTCCTGCTGCTTAAACCAAATTAAAAACCCTTGGAAGTAAAATGCCTTTACAGCACCTCCCCCAAAGGTAGCATTTCTCAGAACTATTCCTTATTCCACACACAGGGCCTGCTAGATAGGGCATGTACTAAGGGTCTCAATGTGTGGATGAAAAATGATGCTGAGAGAAAGAGTTTAATTAATTAGGATCTGGAGAACTTTTCTAGGATAATCCAAATTTGTACAAAAGAGAATGGCTCCACTTGAACCAAAGCGCTGGTGGCACTTAATATCTAAAAGGTGGCAGTTTTAAACCAACTCCTATAGGAATGTCAGCAGGAACTAGGGAGCCTCCAGTTTGGAACAACTCCTCCAAAAGTGATGTTGCAGTAAACACTTGTGATAATATGGGTGGGAGTGGGGATGAGATTAGGGTGATAAAGGAGGGCTGTGTGAGCAGACCAAACAGCCAAGGGAGGTTAGATCCTCAGAGAGGCAGGCAACATACAAGTGTCAGTTTGCCAGTGTTAGAAGCCTCTGAGCCAAGATGAGACAGGAGGAATGCTTGCTGCTAGATAGTAATATAGATCTAGTCAGTGTTTCAGAAACCTGGTAGAACAGTGAAAAAATCAGTGGGATACAGTTATCATTGGATATAAACTCTATAGACTGGAGAGGAAGGACTGTATTGGGGGTAGTGTTGCTTTGTTTATCAAAGAGGGCCTACAGTCAAATAAGTTAGAAAACATAAGGGGAATGGGTTCCCCTATGGAATCAGTATGAGGGAATCAGGCCATAACCTGCTTGCCTCATCAACACCTTGAAGCTGATCTTCTTGAGACAGGAGGGTGACTAAAGTGGAAAACGTAATACTGTTCACTTCAACTACCCTCTCATTGACAATATATACGCTGGAGTTATGCTGAAGAAATTAGGTTTCTAGAAATAAGAAATTACTCATGTTAGAAGTTAGTCATGGACCTGACTAGAGGGGTACTAATCCTGAATTTGGTTCTGAGTGGGGTTCAAGACCCAGCACGAGATACAGATATTGTTGACGAAAATGTTATGAGGTTCACCATTCATGTCAATGGAAAGTTACCCACAAAATCCCAAATGGTCACATTTGATTTTCAAAAAAGAAGAAGAAGAAGAGAAGAGATTGGATTTATACCCTGCCCTTCACAACCCAAAGGTGTCTCAGAGCTTACAATCTCCTTTCCCTTCCCCTTCCCACAACAGACACCCTGTGAGGTAGGTGGGGCTGAGAGAGCTCAGGCGGAAACTGCTCTTTTCAAGAACAGCTCTTATCAGAACTACGGCTTGCCCAAGGTCATCCTGCCAGGTACAAGTGGAGGAGTGGGGAATCAAACCTGGTTTTCCCAGATTAGAGTCCACGCACTTAACCATTACACCAAACTGGAGAGGCCATTACAAAATAAGGGGACAAGTCAGAAAAAAGCTGAAAGGGAATGTGATAAGAGTCAAATCCTTCCAGGCTTCTTGCAAGGTATTTAGAACTACCACCAAGTATAAAAAGGACTGCTAAAGATATCAAGACAAAAAAACAAATATTAAATATATCAGGAAACTAGCCAGGGAGGTGAAGATTATTGGGGGAAAAAGACAAACAATAAAATGACCAATATTATAATGCCCCCTTTAGTGTGACTTCATTTAGAATACCTACTAGCCTGATACGCATGCTTTGCTACGGTATTTAAGTTCCATAAATCCAGTTATAATACTGATGATGTGAAGTTTGAAATAACATGTGTGGTAGGAATTCCAACGGAGAAGATTGTAGTGTAAAAAATGAAGTGAGACATATGTACTGTTCCCCCCCACCACTGAAGGACCTCTCTGTGATTGCCATGCTGGCTGTTATGAGAAATGTCTATTCAGAAATCTTGAACTGCTGATTTCTGTAACTGTCTTCAACTGTCTGCAGTCTCTTTTAACTGTGGTTTTACCTCAGAACATTGAGATCCACAGCTGAACAATCAGAGGGAGGTGGGTGCAAGCAGGCAGGTTTTACCTCAGAACTCTGAGCTACACACTTGACCAATGGAGGGGGGCAAGGAGCCAGCAACCTGCCAGGCACATAGAAAACAACTGGGGGAACACATTTTGCCCCTTTTTACCCACTTAGGGGTCATGTTTCTCAGAAATCTCTTTGAAGTGGGAGCTGACGACATGGTAGGAATGCATTCCCCTTCTTGGTGCAGGGGTTTGGCCTGGGCATTGAATCTCTTTTTGAGTGCAAGGACATACTTTTTTTTTCTTTACAAAAATGCTTCTCATGTATGTTACATTTAAGAACTGGGACATATACGTATTCAAAACAACATTCGAGCAATCAGATATTAAGCAAGTTCATACGAACCAATTTTCCAGAACCTACATTGTGAGAAGTTAAATAACCTGATACAGAAAACCACTTTTCTACAAATTTGGGGTATATTTCCACAGTGGGTGGGAGTGTGGCAAAAGGACAGCCTCCCTGGTGGATTAAAGTACCCTGGCCCTGCTCCTGCACCTGACAAACACCCGCCTGTCTGGTATAAGGGAATTAGTCAGATTCATGGAGGATAGGGTCTATCCACAGTTACTAGCCATGTTATGCCACATTCAGAGGCTGTAAGCCTCCAGTGTTAGGAGGTAACATTAGAGGAAGGCCTTGGTCCCTGTTCCCTGCTTGTGGCCCTCCACCATGTGAAACAGGGTGCTGGACTAGATGAAGCACTTGTCTGATCCAGCAGGACTCTCCCCACACCCACCATTGAGGAAGCTTGTTCTACATGGGGAACCTTGTTCTACACAAGGAACTGCTATATAAAACATGGTTCACATTAAGTGGGCAACCTTAAGAAGCAGAACCAGAAGGAGGCAACCTCAAGACCATATATAATTAGTGCACAAGGACAAGCGGGTAGAGATTGTCCTTCAGATATAGAGGTGGTAGGCCATGAAAGGCTTTAAAGGTTATAACCTGCTCTTTGAATTGGATTCTGAAATAAATTGGCATCTAGCCCCTGACAGTAACTGAGCTGCTGTGTTCTGAACCAGCTATAGTTTCCAGGTGGTTTTCAAGGGCAGCCAAAGTTACAAAAGCATGGATCTGTGTGTCCAAGTCAGCTAAGTCTAAGAAAACAAGAGCTAGCAAATCATACATAGCTGACAGAAGGACACCACACAAACCTGCTTTTCAAACAGCAAGACTGAGTAACCCCCAAACTCATAACCTCTCTGTCCATTCCATCCAAAGGAAGTGGATCCACTCCATCTAAAGGTTTTTCCCTTCTGACTAATGTTCTCTCTGTCTTGGGTTCAGCTTCAGCTAGATCTGCCTTAGCAACTGGACCAGAGTCTCAAAATGCTACTACAGAGTTGAGACAGATGCATCTGGAATCTTATATTGACCCTAGGTCTGAAACCAGAATGAAATATGTCAAGGGCAGATATATCATCCAGGATTCCTGGAGCTGCTCTGCCACTATGTGTTCTATCACCTTCCCCCAAAATGACAAACGAGAAACAAACCTCTAATTGACCACAGATGAAGGGTTAATTAATGATTTTTAAGCAGAGGTCTAATAATTTATTCCTGCAAAGATGAAGGGACAACCCCCTCAGTCAGCAAGTCTTTACCAACTGCAGCAAAAGGCTCAAATATTTTCCCAATATGATCTTAAAAGTCAATGGACAAGGGTCAAGACCATAGACAGTAGTTCTTGCATGCCCAGGGACTACGTCAGCACCCATTGGCAAGATCAGTCTGTATCTGTCCACAGGAAAAGCAACAGCAGGTGCTTTTGACAGAACAACTTGGCCTCCAAGTTAGAAAAGATGAGGGATATTTTATCAGCAAAGAACCTCACAAAAAACATGGCTTGGGACTGAGGTACTTGAAGGACCACCTCCACTCATATTGTCCAGCCTGCCAGTTAAGATCCTATTCTGAAGTGAGACTGTCTTCAGAGGTGAGGAGGAGGTGACCAGAGACAGGGCTTTTTCATAGGTGGCACTCCACCTTTGGAATCACTCCCCCCTATGAGGTTTGCTTGGCGCTTACCTTACTTTCTTTTAGGCGCCAGGCTAAAACATTCCTTTTTCCTGAGAGTTTTTATCTTTTAAATGTTTTATGGTCTGCTTCGGGCCTGAAGATAATTTTATTCACACCATTTTAGGCTGCTCAGTATGTTCTGCCACGACAGCTTTGATCATTAGAGCAGGGTCTTCTACAGGAGCAAGCCCCCAAATGGGCAAAATCAACAACTTTCCATACATATGCATTTTCTGTTGTGTCCCCATCTTATGGTGGTCAGGAAGGCTCCCACTCCCCTGGCTTTCTGCAAACTATGCAAAATTGAATTATTCACAAGGGCTTTTCTACACAGATAAGGCTGTACTGTAAACAAAATGGTTCATAAAAAAGCTTGGATAAAGAGTTATGGACTGTGGTCTACACTACGATGCATTCTTCGTACAGTTTGATTTTCTAAGTAGAATTCTATTATGTAAATTTTGTGTTGTACAACACATCATGTTAATACTTATGTGTGCTCAAGTTCTGTTTAGATTTCTGCAGTCCAAATTCTACAATAGACTACACTGTCTATTGGATGTCCTATTCTGTTGATTGTATTGACGTAGTCTGTGTCATTTATTTATTTATTTATTATAAGATTTATACCCCGCCCTCCCCGCAAGGCAGGCTCAGGGCAGCTTCCAGTCGGTATAAAATACATAAATAAAACATATTTAAAATATGACAATTAACAATACATTATAGATACAAAATATAGTCATTCACCTTGAGTCATGTTGAGAAAGGTGGGCTATAAATAAATAAATAAATAATAAATGAATGAATAAATGTTATGCTGTTATGCTCTGACTTGTTTTAATGGCTTTGGCTTGTTTTTATTATTGTGCTTCAATCATGTTTTTTACAGCTGTGTTTTAATGGTTTATATTATCTCTACTGTAAACTGTGAGCAGGCCTCTGGAAAGACAGCACATAAATTTTCTAAAAAATAATAAAACAGTACACAAGACCAAATTATCATAATTAGGCAGGTTGGACTTAGGTGGACAAGAGTCAGTCTTCTACTCAGCTTTGAGAATTTCTTGAGCTATGATCATTTTACATTCCTTCCAATATATAAAACAAATTGTCTACAACTGTTATTCAATCACTTTTGTTTCAATTTTTAAACACACTTTTTTATTAAGTGGCTAACTTTGTCAGTAATTCAAATAAAGGGGTTTTAAGTTAAAACAATAGTGATTTCCAGTTAAAGATCCCAAAAAAGCTAGTGAATGAATAGTCCCACAAATCAGGTACAGATAATATATTTTATTCCAGCCCTCCTATCCTGAGCCATTTTAGAACTGCGGGGCAGGATGGGATACACAGGAGTCAACAATCTACCTGAGCTAAGGAGAAGTCCCTGTGTAGCGTGTTCTTCCCTCCCTCCCCACTGCTGCTGTTGATCAGCTGACTGCTGCTCTTCTTCACCAGCTACACTGGTGGCACCCATGGGAAAATGGTTCTCCAAGTGGCTATTGGGGCATTCCTCACCATTACAGATTCGACAGATTCTGCAGTCCATCTTTTGCTTCTCTGCTGTGTGCCATTATTTTACTAATTTTGTTAGCATACTCGCTAGAGCAAGTGAGAGAGAAGGATGGACTAAGAGGGGGGAAATGGGGAGAAGAAGCCACATATACTTCCTCTTCCAACTCTAGTGGTACAAGAGGTACAAGATTGTCTGGGTTGCAACCTAGCCGTCCTACCTCTCTAATTCACTGCAGGATGAACCATCTGCCAAGACATCACAGTGACCTTAAAATGGAATGAAGCAGTAACTTTACTTACATGACTTTGGATTTCTGTCATTTTGTCAGAATGCCAATCCTTCTGCCTGCTAGCTGGATGATTAGATGAGTGAATAGCTTTCTGTAATGCCAAAAGATCCTGACTATCACTTCCCGGCATCTGCAACACATATAGAAATTGGATGCTGATAAGTTTCTGAGAAGAAATGTGCTTTGCTGCCTCCCTTCTCCCTGCCACCCAGATCCAAGCAATGCAGGTGAAACCCATTATTGCAACTGAATTGCAATATTCTTAATATCTCTTTAATAATCATCAAGTTTATAGATGCCATGCAGATTTGTTATAACCTCCACCCTTAAGGCATTCACATGCTGTTAGTCAAGTCACTGTAAGGAAGAGAGAACAGTTAAATAAGTGCCTTGCTGCATTTGTTCCTCATTTTAATAGCATTCCAAACAGCTGTTAAGATCATGAGCCATTTCCATAAAACCAAGGAAAAATGAGTTTAAAAGAATGAATGAAATTGGTGGGTATTTAGCATTATATAGACATTGAAGTCTTTTACTCTCCTTCAGCACAAAGGAAGGAAGCTTTAGACAAAACAAAATCTAATCAGAAACAGTTTTTGCCAATCAAAAAACTAATTGACTGGGGGGAGGGGCTGTGGTTGAATACATCACCATGAATATTACTGAGCCTCCTTGGAAAGGGAAGGTTTGCTAACTGGCCTTTATTAGAAAATAAAGGTAAAAACTTGTTCCACCATTAAGTAAAAGGGGCTTAGTCTTTGTTCTCCCAGCTGAAAGTAATAAGGAGCCGACTGCCATGAAATATAAAGAATATAAAGAACATTAAAATACATTATAATTCTGTAGAACATCAAGTTATTAATTATTGTTTCTTCAGAAATTCTTTAGAAAATCAAGGAAATAACGATTGTTTCTGAAATCAAACAACCTTTTCATTTGTGGAAATGGCTCAGGATACTTAACTTCTATGAAGAGACTGTGACCCACATGGAAAAAAATACATGCTGCTGTGTTCAGTGAAAAAATTTATTGGAGTGTTTTTTCAGTGTTACCATTCTTAAATATTAATACCATGGGTAGAGTGACTACAGGAATCTTTTTCAAAGAAGAGCTATGCTTTAAGTGATTCTTTGAATTAAAAAGAGGAAACAGAGATTTCTTGATGCTTGGATTCTCCGCCTTGGTGGATTCTGTCTGCAATATAAGATACAAAAACTAATTGCATAAATAATTCTAATTCAGGAGAACTACCCTTGCCTCTTAACCAGCACATATACTAAGAGATAGTTATTTTCATATTATATCTGACTTTTCTTAACTGCGGCAAGATCAGATTAATTGTTCTGCTGAATTAGAACCGTTTTGATATAAACACTACTTCCACCCCCTGTATATTTAAAGAAAATACATGTCAAAGTCTGGGCTAGGTAAACTAAATTTACTTTTATTTGCCTTTTGGGTCAAGTATATGAGCTATGGCTACGGAATCATCACTATCATCCTCCAAATGGGCAAGATCAACAATTGCCCATACAGGTCCCTTCTCTGTAGAGCTTCCCCTGGAACGGAAGTCAGGAAGGTTCCCACGTATCTGCCATTTTGCAAAGTATGTAACAAAATCAACCAGGAAGGAATTTTTATAAAGGAAACAGGGCTACATCATAACAGACTGGTCCAGGAAAATGCATTGTGTTTCTGCTTATGTAATACCATGTTCTGCATTGTTTAATATGTCATAGTTAGTACTGAAGCTTTGTTCAGATTATAGCCCTATTTCAAATTTCTTTAATCCTAGCCTTATAGCATTGTTTATAAGTTGTATTGTCTTATTGATTGCACTGATTTACATTGCATAATCCGCCTTCACTATCAGTGAGAAAAGCAGACTATAAATACTAAAAAAAAAAAATGCGATTTTTGAATGCAACAGAAATACATGTGTATACATTTTACTTTCACAAAGTGGGATTTTAGGGTCTTAAATTAAAATGACACATTGGGTCCAGATTCACCAACTTGTGAGAGAACTCCGAAAAAGGTATATCTGCATGAAAAGAATCAAGCAAGTAATTAAAGATTACCCATTTGACAAATCATTCTTTTCCATATGTCAATGAAAATATATGCCTGAACAACCTTTAGGGTACCCAGAGGCATTTCTGAATTATATCAATCAGTAGAAAGGCATCTGGGTAAACTGAAGGCATATCAAGGGCCATGTACAAGGTCTGGAGCAAATGAAAAATGTAGCTACATTATACTGCTAATTTCCAATTCGTATTCTAAATACAATAGCCCAAGAAAATACCTCTACTAATTGGAATTTCCAACAGTGTAGAATTCCCACCACCTGGGTACCTCGGAAGAACTTTAATAGATTGAAAGTAGGAAGAACTTGATGATCTTACTAATGACAACCTAGTTGTCTTGCTTTTTCAGATCTACAGCAGACAAGTAAATGCCTTAATATTATGAAATCCTCAAAATATATACAAAATATTTTAGGTATTTCTATCCACAGTACCTAGTTGCTAAGGTCTCTGCCCAACTCACAAATAGCCTCCAATACTACATGTGTCACATCACCTCTGTTTCCAATTCTGTGTTTTAGAAACAACTATGCACAATGTATCTCATCATGGGGGATAGCAGCATCAATCCATGGTGTATCATTACCACAATAGCTTGAGCTGAGTCAAGCGTTAACAGCTTTAGTCAGCAGAACAGTTCATTGTGTCAGACTGTGAAGTTGCGGCATTACTGACACTTGCGTGAAATTAGGCAATCTTCACAGGCCGAATGCAATTCAGTTTTCCTGACCATTTGGGTAGCAGCTTTCCTTTAAAAATGCCTATCTGAATTTTGCCTGTTTGTTTTACTGATTTTCTTTTAATACACGTATGCACCTGTTTTCATACACATAGCTACACTGCATAATGTGTTTTTAGCCTTAGAAACAGTTCTTTTGAAAATGAAGGCATTCTGGAAAAAAGAGCAAAAATATCATAACTGAAATGCAAGATTAATAGAAAACTTGTTTTTAACATGAGAATGTAAGTGTCACAGCAACAGATAGCATTCATTCATGTGAACATCACATTAAGCACATTCATTAAAAGCATGGTGGATTTCATAACAGCTCAGTAAGTATTTGGAAACTGCGTTATGTAATGTGTTTTATCCAAACGCTGGCAGCTGTAGAGATGGTCTAACAGCCAAACAGGAAAAAGTTCAATGGAATTTCATTATAGCTATGTCCAGAGTTATGTCTTGAAAGGGGAGTCCAGTATGCTAAGGAATGAACTGGCAAAATTGAAATAAATCACTTTTATAATTAAGCAACATAATCATTATCTTGAGATCCTTTTTGTCTTCATTGTTCCGGTAAACAAGACAACAATGTAAAAAATGAATTCTGAGTTTAATTCTATGATAGCTACAAATTGCAAATATACGCTGCCAAGATATTCATTCTTTTATTCTAAAGGCAAGCAGCATATGGTCATCCATACAGACAGATACAGACACGCTGCATTCAGATGTCACAACACACCTGTTTGTCCAAGAATGGTAAAAACACAGCTTAATCCCAATTTAGAGTCTCAGATTTTGGGGAAGAAACAAACTCCAATTTGCCCAAGGGCCTGCATTTGCATATTACAGCGCATTAGCATTTGAATGAAGGCTTCAACACTAGGAAGCCTCCAAGCACACTCTGTGAATTAAGTGGGAGGTGGGAGGAGAAAACAGAATATGCAAGCTTGGCAACAAGCAGTGTTTGCGCCCCTCATAGACAAACCGAAGGTTGGTTGTGCTATCTGATATGCTTTGTTAGATAACTTGTTTACTCTGCAAAAGAACTAAATTCATGTACTTGTGTGGAAAGTGCCGCCAAGCTGCACCTGACTTACCGCAACCCTGCAGGGGTTTCAAGGTGAGAGATAAACAGAGGTAGTTCTGCCTCTGCATAGCAACCCTGGACCTCCTTGGTGGTCTCCCATCCAAATACTAATCAGGGCTGATCCTGCTTAGCTTCTGAGATCTGACAAGACTGGACTAGCTTGGACACTTCCAGGTTAGGACAAATTCATCTACTACTCAATAACATTTTATAAAACTGCACTATTAATGTCCTACTTGTCTCATTTTAAGTGTTTGTACAAATAAGTATTCGACAGAGTAAGCCATAAACCATATGAAAATGTGTTACCTAAAGGAATTTAGGCTAGCCATATAAGTACTCACCCCAGCTTCCTAAGGTCAACAGAAATGTCCTTAAAGAACCATTTTTAAACAGGCTGAATTAAAATATGAGAATATAATGGAACACATGTCTTTACAAGATAGTTTGGTTCCAGTTTTTTCACTCTGCTGCACTTGTGGTCTTTGTACTAGTGCTTTAGTTTAATTGTTTTATTGCTGAGTGGCTTATTTTATTTTTGTGCAAGCTGACCTGAGTCAGGAGTTGGACACAAATCCAACAGATAATTTTAAAAAATTCTCCTTATAGGTAATCTTCAGCACATTTGCTAAAAAAGTTAATCTACTTTGTCAATATTATGCTTGGAACAGTGCCACAGGAACTTATCCTCTGCAGATGATGCATTCCAAACTGACTGGCATGTTATCATTATTTGAGGTAACACTCTGGTGTAGCTATCATGTCCTGCTTTAACTACTGGTGCATCAGCCTGGAAGTCAGACTGTCAGAAGGCTATATTAGAGATACTAGACAAAATTAAATTTCTAGATTTAAAAAGTTATGACAAAACAGTGGGGGGGAAATCTAAAGCTGCAGGTCTACTTTAAAAAAGCGAAAATACATACTAATTTTAGGAAACAAAGGTATTTTAGGAAACAAAGCTACTTACAGACTGAGACTTCTTTTTTTTCTTTTTTATTGCCCTGAAAAAACCTTGCTTTTCTTTTTCCTTTAGTTGTTCAGAATGAGCATTTTCAGGACTTTTCCTAAACATGCAGGGGGGAAAATTAAAATGTTGTAAAATAGCATTTTTGCAAGCATTATGCTAAACATCAGGACAAAAAAAACCCCACCAACACTTTTAAACTGTAAGCCCTCAGGAAGCTCTACAATACATAAAGGTTGCTCCAAATGGGGAACAATTTATGACAGGCTTTAATGTTCATGAAAGAATTCAGGGATGCTTTCCAGAATGTACATGGAACTCAGACAGGCCTGCCAAACCACTGGGGGCCATAAAAGGCCTTGGCACAGATGTCCAGGTGCAAGCACAGATTGACAGTATTGGCCTGGGCTCAAAGGCTTTGCACAGCCTGCACTAACTGCATTCTACCTGCTGCTTAATTTGCTGCCAAGAAACCATCCGTTAGGGAAGTGCAACCTGCCCTGTGCTGGCTGCCAATATCACCACACACTATGCCTATTTACTTCATTTCATGCCCTGCCTTTTCCTTCAGCAGGGATGTAAAGTGGCTAACATCTTTCTAGCCTCTTCCATTTTATTTTCACAACAACCTTATGAAGTAGGTTAGGCACACACTTTCATGGTGCAACTGGTTAAAGGTCATCCAGCAAGCTTCTTTTTTTTGGAACAATTTTTTATTTTATAAAACACACACATAACATAGAAACAGATAAACAAAGATTTTGGGGGTTCCATTTTACATTTTGGTTTGTCCAATTATAGTTTTAACTTTTTGCCACCCTGTATTTTTTATGTATATCTCTTGTTTATAGTTAAACATATAATTTTTGTTTTCTTCTAGTTCAGTTGTATGTCCATAACACTAATTGTTGTACTCTTCCATCCATTTATAAAATCTTGACCATGTATTCTCAAAGGGTTTTTCCTTATGTCCTCACAATGGTCATCCAGCAAGCTTCCAAGGGTCTGCGTCTCCCAGATCCTACTCTGATACTCTAACTAGGGGTGTGCAGAAAAATTTAATTCGGCCAGATTCAGATTCGGCTGAATTGGGCAGAATCAATTTCGGCTGGCAGAAAGATTCCTGCATGTCAATTTTGGCAGTAAGAGCATTGGGGAGTCTTTTGGCCAGCAGAATGTCAATTTCAGGCCCATTATATCCTATGGGCCATTGAAGTCAATGGTGAAAACATACAATATATTCTGGGGGTCGGACGGGAGGGGGTTTGAGGGAGAGATTCCAAACTCGCAGAGTAGCTGCGGAGACCTCTCCTCAAGATATTCACCAAGTTTCAAGAACATTGGACCAGGGGGTCCAATTCTACGGGCCCCCAAACAGGTTGCCCCATCCCCGCCATTGTTCTCTATGGTGGGAATAAAAGTTACCTTTTCCCCACAATTCTGTTAGTGGCTCTGGGGGGGAGGGGGTTTGAGGGAGAGGCTCCAAATTTTCAGGGTAGCTTCAGGAGCCTCTCGCCACATAAACCCCCATGTCCCAAAGCAATTGGACCAGTGGGCCCAATTCTATGGGCAGCCAAACAAGTTACCCCATTACCTCCATTGTTTCCAATGGGGAAATCCAGCCAGCAGCACTTAAGGCAGGCAAGCAGGCAGCACTTAGCAGTCAGACTCTCCCAGAGAATCTCAGGGAAAGTGAACTGTCTTGGGAGGTGCTTGTTTGCCATGAGAACAAGTGGCACACTCCAGAACAAGTGGCACTGTGGCATTGCAAACATGCCACAGTAACACAGAGAAACCCCAAAAGACAAACAGGAACAACATTTGTACAGGCCCTGCCCTGTATAAATTGATGGTGCAACTGCATTGGACCACTCACACCACACACACACACAAAAAGAATATTTCTAGCACTGGGAAAAAATGCAGAAAAGGGCAACTACAATGATAAGAGGAGGACACTTTCCCTATGAAGAAAGGTTAAGAAGCTTGGGGATCTTAGCTTTGAGAAACAATGACTGAGGGGTGACATGATAAGAGGTTTATGAGGCTATGGATGGGATAGAGCAGGTAGAGAAAGAAGTACTTTTCACCCTTTCTCACAAGACAAGAACTCATGGGCACTCAATGGATTAACACTGGTGGCTAATGGCTATAGATTAAAGGAACTCTTGGTCTCTGTGGCAAGTGATGCTCTGGTGCTGGAGAGACAACCCCCCTCACCTCTTTTAATAGTACTGGATTACTTATAGTTTTTTTTTTAAAAAAACAACAACTCCTGAACACCAGCCACTGATGGACCACTGTTCTGCTCCAACCTCCATATGTTTGTCAAATTCCATTTGGAAGCTGTTCATGCCAGCCACCACCACCACCACCACTTCCTGTGGCAGTGAATTCCATGTATTAATCACTATTTGGGTGAAGAAGTACTTCCTTTAATCTGTTCTAACTTCTAACCTGACTGCTCAGCAATTCCATTGAGCACCCGCAAGTTCTTGTGAGAAATGCATTTTGGTAATTTTATATAATTTCCACATAAATAGTGCACAACATGCCAAGTTATTAAATGTGTAGCACAGATAAATACAATCTCAACTTTCAGGGAAGGGAGCAACATCAGAAATTTTTATTATGTTCATTTTGCAGCTATCAACTTGAAAGGAATGTGATGTACTTTTCCTGCCATGAAAAACTCTGTTGAAACACAGCTTCAAGCAGGCATCTGTGTTGCAGGACGGTTACCAACAGGATTTGAAGCTGCTTTGATTTGACTACAGGACACTTCTCAACAGGATTTGAAGCTGCTACAATTTGTTTATACTGAATGCATCCCTTATTCTTTAGGAGACTCTTCCCTTTTATTAATTTTTGTAATAAGGACGTAACACTATTGAATGAATTTTTTTGAATTAATACCAAATTGAAATTGCATTTATCTATGCTACACATTGAATAACTTGGCATGTTTTGCATTATTTATGCGGAAATTATATAAAATTACCAAAATGCATTTGGAAGTAATTATTAGTAGTTAGTTTGTCATGATTTGTTCTTATCTGTGATACTGGAAACTTTTCAGTCTGGCTTCAGGCCAGGCTATTATTTATTTATTAAATTAGACTTTTAGACTACCCTCCCCTGAAAGACAGGGCTCAGGGTGGTGTACAACACATTATGGGATAGAGGTAGCTTTAACAGATGATCGCTATGAATGCAGACAAAGGCCATGACTCTTTGTTGCTCTTACTGGGATTTTATTGTAGCCTCTGATACAGCGGACCATGCCATCCTGTTGGAGGCAGAAGCACATACTGAGGACATGCTTTGGACTGGTTCAAATCATTTCTCAGAAAGTCAGAAAGGGGGAGACCTTGACAGACATTGTGCTTCCCATTCTCACTGGGGTTCAGCTGACCCTTGCTGACTTGGTTATGTGCCAAGGGATTATGCTGCATTCAGCACTACAGCTTGAGAAGTTAATACAGGTTTAAAAAGTCCCACTTTCTTCCAACTCAGTTTAGCCCAGAAGATGGCTCCCTACCATGGCTTGGCCTATCTAGCCACCTGCATCCACACCACAGAAACTCTGGGACTAGTCAATTCAGAGACTGCAGCCAACTCAGAAACTGCCAGTTGGCACAGAAGCTCAGGAGCTAGGCAGAGCATGCATATTACTTCCATTCTGCAGTCTCTCCACTGGCTGCCCATCAGTTACTGAGTTCAATTCAAGATATTGGCTATCCCATACAAAGCCCCTCAGAGCCTTGGACTGTCTTATCATCTCTCCTCCTATGATATGCCATGACATCTTCACTCATTCTAGAAGGGCCTTCTGCAGATGTCATTCTGCAAATGGGAAAGATCAACAAGGGTCCATAGAAATGCATTCTCTGTTGTGGCCCCCACCTTAAGGAACTGCTGGCTGGATGAGGTTAAGAAGATGTACACTCTCTTGGAATTCCGCAAACTGTGCAAAACTGATTTATTCAGGAGGGCATTTGTACATAGGGAACAGTGCTTTACTCTAATGGTTCAAAAAGTGCTTTAATATAATGGCTTTAATGAAGGGATAGGGACTGTGGACTATACTGGTGTGTATAACATACTGTTGCAGTATGTATTAAGCTAAAGGTAAAGGTTTCCCTTGCTTAAAAGCTAGTCGAATCAGACTCTAGGGGGCAGTGCTCATCTCTGTTTCCAAGCCAAAGTGCCAGTGCTGTCCGAGGATGTTTCCATGGGCATGTGGCTGGCATGAGTAAATGCCAAGGCGCACGGAACACTGTTACCTTCTCACCAAAGCGGTACCTATTTATCTACTTGCAATTTCTTGGTTTCGAACTGCTAGGCTGGCAGGAGCTGGAGCCAGAGATGGGAGCTCATTCTGTCATGTGGCACTAGGATCTCGAACTGCCGAACTACAGACCTTCCAGTCTGCAGCTCAGCATCTTAACCTCTGAGCCACCACAGCCTCTACAGTATGTATTATCCTACTGTAATTTCTATATTGCTTCTCATGTTAACACTTATGCTTTGTTTCAGCTGGATATCCCATCCTGTTGACTGTATTGACTTACACTGTGTAATCCACTTTGAGTCTCAGTAAGAAAGGCGGACTATAAATAAAATGATTTTTAAAAAATGAACAGATAGACCAAAAAGGCAGACAGATACAGCAACCAAGGCATAGTAACAAAGAAGAGATTTTTAGATTTAGGCAAAGGGGGTTGCTAACCCCAGATATAATAGAGTGGAGTTCACAGAACCCAGGCTGAGTTAGAAGACAAGAACCAAAAGCTAGAAAGAGTAAAACAATATGGAGGTAATAAGAAAGGCGAAGATGGGATAATAAATTAGAGGATTGGATTCAACAAAGGAGTTTTTTAGATAGCATTTATTTGAATATTGTTAAAGCAACAGGACAGATAAACACATGTGATAAAGGACAAGAGAGAGAGAGAGTAGGATTAACAAAATAGAGTATGGGACTGGAGTAAGCAGAATGCCAATCAGTTCAGAGTAACAAATGAGACAGAAGGCAGGCACTGTGAAGAATGGGGATAGTGAGGTAGGCATTAGAGTTTAAATTGCCTAATCTTTGAAAGTCTCTCACAGCACAACTGTAACCGAGTCAAGTTAAATCTCAAGACTAATTTTATTGTACACGGATCAAATAAACTGTTGTTCATTTCCCTAGAATGAGTATTTAGCTCAAAGATAATCAAACAAAAATCACTTTGCTGGATTAGACCAAAGTCTATTGAATCCAAAATTTCCAACTGTGTTCAGAAGAGCAAGGCAGTGAATGTCTTCCCAGCTCTTCATACAATATATCTTGTGTTCATACAATCTCTTTACTTGAATTAATATAGCTAAAACCATTGATGTGACCATCTTTTTTAAAGCTATCTTAGAGCAGTCATACCTTGCGGCAGTGAATTTCCTAAATTAGTTTCAGAGGGCAGCTATGTCAGTTTGCAGTAGAACAGTTAGGAGGAGGAGGAGGAGGATTTATAGTCCACCCTTCCACTCAGAGTGGCTTACAATCTCCTTCCCTTCCTCTCCCCACAACAGATACCCCATGAAGTAGGTGGGGCTGACAGAGTTCTGAGAGCACTGCTCTTGAGAGAACACCTCTGAGAGAACTGTGACGGACCCAAGGTCACCCAGCTGGCTGCATGTGGAGGAGTGGTGAATCAAACCCAGTGCGCCAGGTTAGAGTCTGCCAGTCTTAACCACTACACCAAACTTGCTCTCCAGTCAGGTCTAGTAGCACCTTAGAGACCAACAACATTTTCAAGGTATAAGCTTTCAAGAGTCCAAGCTTCCTTCATCAGATACTCCTGAAAGCTTATATCCTTCCCAAATGTTGGTCTCTAAGGGGCTATTGGACTCAAATCTAGCTATTCCTAAATTAAAATATGCACTGTATGAAGAAGTCATTTCTTTTGCTATTACTGAATCTAAGGCCAATCAATTACCCAGAGTTTTACTTCCCAGCTGCTCTGATGTGACACAGAATTGTATTATTATGGGAGAGAAAAATGTTTCTTTATTCACTTTCACCACCTTCATGACAACTATATTAATCACAAAATATCCTAAATTATACATGGAAAGATGCATTTTCATCTGTTTTCATTAGTTGCGGTATTTTTTTTAAACAGGACTCTGAGTGAATGCCCTTAAAAGCTATTTCTCTAGGCTAGCCACCCACACAACACACATTCATCACACTATGTTATACTGCTAACATATGTTTAGTTGGAAGAAACTGCCAAAATTAAGTTTTTAAAATTTTTATTCACTGCCTTTGCCTCATCTGGTACCCACAGAATGGTATTTCAAAACTGTACAAGAGGATTAAAGTTACTGTATGTACAGGATATATACTAGGATACTCCCATTTTATGCAACTGCCAATTAAAATTCATTTCTCCTTTAACCATCGGTAGTGGATAGATGAAAGCTAGACTTTTTCTCAAGTGACCCAAACCCTATTTCAAATCTATTGCAGCCAAGAAAAAGAGCAAAGATTGTTCAGACCACACCACAGCAAGCAAGGATTTTCAGTAGGAGGAAATGTACCAGATAATCTGATGCCATTAAAAAAGAAATCTAGGATTAACAGTAGAAAGTAGGCAAAAATAAACATTTGATTTTTCGATTTCAAGGAATTGAACCTTCAGTTTTGGAAACTGTAAAATGCTTCAACTTTAGTTTGAGCTAACCAAAGAAATGAAAACGGCCGAAGATGCCGGAGGAACACATAAAGCTTATAACAGAATCAGACCATCGGTTCATCTAGCTCAGTGTTGACTATTCTGAATGATTATGCTCCTTAAGAATCTCCGGCAGAGAAAGGTCTTTGCTAACACCTGCTACCGAAGAGCCTTTGACTAGAGATGTCAGGGACTGTTTCTGTTCTAATCTGTGTTTGAGGCACAGTCCCTTCCCAAGTGTCATGAATATGTTTCCCATCACCATCCCCTTTCCCCCAATATCTCATGAAGATACCAGTGATCTCACCAGGGATCAAAAGCAGTTTGTCTCTTTGAGTGGCTTGTTATACTACCACTCTCTGCTGGTAGTGCAGGGATTCTGTTAGAGGCACTGTTATCAAGGAATGTTCCTTCTGGGCGAGGAGATGGAACTGTAATAAAAATACCAAGTTGGTGTTTATCCATTCTCATCTAAATGTCTCTTTTTTTATAATACAATAAAAAACAATGAATTCCTATTCATATTTGTTTTGAGAAAGTAAATACAGTTTCTCCAAATGTGATCCTCACAGTTATCTCTTTATTTACTGCACTGTCAGTTTATGAAACAACATGCATGGCAAATGTATAACAACAATAACAACAAAGGGACTACATCTTAGCATGTGGAAAACACAATCAACTTATAATCATTTTTTTAAATGATTAGTACTTTAATATTCTGCCAGAATAATTCCCTTAATCAATTTCAAAGGCCAAATTCTATCTCAAATCCGACTGCAGAACATGTTGCTTACACAATAAAGGTAAAACTTTTCCTTAGTTAACACAGCCAGATTGTAGCTGTGAGAACAAGTTTTGACATTATTATTTCCTCATAATGTAGATGTTCTAAGGAAGCATATAGCATATTCTGAAATATGTACAGAAACACAAGATAATGTGTTTAGCATTTTAAACAGTCCCAGCAGACCTAAGAGAAGTTATCTACTGATTCATATAAAATTGTTGTTCTTTTTGCTTTTTACAAATATACACAGTTAAACACACACAAATCCACTACCCGTCTTCCCCATATATTTTCTCAAGAGCTAACAATATATGTAGCAGAGAAAAGTAAAGATGGGGGAAGGTCAAATTATTAATTCAGTGAAATTATTTAGTCAAATTATTATCAGTGCTATCTGAAGCATGCTTTTATTTATTTATTTAGATTGGGATTGCAAGTGGGCCCAGGGCGGGTCACAACAGTAAAGTTACAAAACCATTAAAAACAACAAATAATTAAAACAATTTAAAAGGTAGGAACTACAATAAATACATAAGGTTCAACAATCATAAATAGCTGGAAGCAACGAGACCATGAACCAAAGAACAGTAAAGATTTTATTAATATGGGTAGCATACAGATTAGAAAGCTTCAGCAAGGGAGGCCAAATAATTGGGTGCCTGCCATCTCAACCAAACGCTTAGCAGAACCACTCCATTTTGCAGGCCCTGCAAAATGGCAACAGGCCTTGCAGAGCCCTGATCTCAGATGGGAGCATGTTCCACCAGGCCAGGGCAGAAAAAGCCCTGCCCTGGTTGAGGCTAAGTGGACATTCTTTGGGCCACAGACAACCAGTAGATGATGGTCCAGCGAGCACAAGGCTCTCCGGGGCACATATGGGGAGAGGCAGTCCCTTAGATATGTTGGTCCCAGGCCACACAGGGCTTTAAAGGTCAATACCAACATCTTGGACAGATCCAGTACTCAATTGGTTGCCAGTGTAGCACCAGCTGAATGCACACCTGCACAGATGTTGCAGTCAGCAGGCATGCTGCTGCATTTTGCACTAGCTGGAGCTTCTGGATCAGGTTCAGGGGTAAGCCCATGTAAAGCAAATTACAGTAATCAAGCCTGGAAGTGACCATCCCATGGGTCACTGTGGCCAAGTCCTGGGGCAGAGATATAGGGAACCAGTTGCCTGATCTGCCAAAGACAATAAAAGGCCGACCTGGCAACTGTGGTGACCTGGGCCTCCATTGAAAGTGAGGCATCCAGACCATACCCTGCTGACATCAAAGGACCAAGAAAAGTGTAACTGCTCAGTCAGGATGGCACTATAGGATGGCACTATGCATGAACAGAAAACTGGAGGGAAAGAAAAAATGAAGAAGAAGAGATTGGATTTATACCCCACCCTTAACTACCCAAAGGAGTCTCAGAGCGGCTTACAAACTCCTTTACCTTCCCCTCCTCATAACAGACACCCTGTGAGGTAGGCAGTTGACCAGCCCAGGACTAATGGAAGTACATAAACTTCAGTAGTTATAAATCCAAAAACTTATGCCAAATACAAGTTATGGTTCAGAAGTCTCCTTTTTATAAGGTGTATTTCATAGTATATTTGTGCACAGAGCAAGATCCCTACACAATGCTCAAAAGTAAGACAGTGGTAATACTTGAAGTGCTGAGAGTACTAATCTTTTTACCACTAATGAAGTTGAACTCATAAGTTACCATTCTTAGAAAGTATTTGTAAGTATAATCTATTGATTATACTAACAAACAAATTATTAAACAAAACTATCCTGAATCGGGCAGGACATCCTTCCCTGTCCTGGCTATTGTAATAAAGTTACAGATCCAAACAGCTGGACAAAGTATTCTACTCAAAGACAAATACTAAAGACAAAATGATTCCAAAGTGCTATAGTCCTCTGACCCAAGTTTTGGACACTGATCCAAACTTTAATGAAAACATCTTCCACAACAAGTTGAATTAGTAAACAGAATCCTTTGCCCATCAAAGTCACCTATAATCTCATTCTACCTCAGAATGAATGGCTGGATTTTCCCACAAAACAAACTCGCCATTCAAACTTAAACATATTAACCAACTTCCAAGGTGCTCTCATCACCAATATTGTCAGACAAGATAATTTATCAAAACTAAGAATGAGAGTCAATGTCCTCCCATCATATTAAATACAGCCTTATCCCTATCTAACACATCTCTGCATTCAGCATCACAATCTCTGCATTCAGCAACCAATATTCAACTCCTGAGAAACATGTTAGCATAGACTAGGGAGACTGAACCAATCAGCAGCTGTACCTTAATTTTTAAAAATGTATTCCATGTCTCCATACCAACATTTGCTATTTAAGTCTGTCTTATGACACCCAGTTGATGGACAGCCTCACTCCATCATTAAATTTCTTATCATTTGTTGCTGGCATCAAAAAAGGCAGAAATTGGCTAGTAAGCCACATACACCCCTGTTCAGAGGCTAGCAAGCATTCATGTAAATCCTTGCCAAACAAGATTTCATATAAATCCTTACCAAAAACATGAGAGCCAGGCCAAAAATTCAGGAGTCAGACCTTTTTTTAGCCTTTGAGGTTTTTAAATTTTAATTACCATAATTTCTAATTATTGCCACCACAAAACCTAATCCTGAACTCCTTAGTGTTTCTCATAATTTTATTAAAGCTATGACAGAAATGTTGTAATATATAACTTAATATGAAGTAACTCTGGTTGTTGTCACCACAACACATACTAACTCAGGGTTGGCAATCTTATTTAGTGAAAACTACTTTTCAATAACGTAACATCCAAAGCAAGCTACCCCCACCCTGCATGTTACAAAGTTTTGCTCTGTCCTAGAAACCAAACATGGACTTGGAAGAGCACCAGAAATGAAGCTATCAGCTAAGCAGCACAGAGAAAAATCCTATGACATAAAGGCTTTTTTTTTTTTTTTTTTTGGGGGGGGAGCCTGGAGCACATTTTTCTTCTATATTTTACTGGATCTTCTACAGGATAAACAATCTACTCTGCAGAGGCCAGAAAGCACCATGTGGCTTGCAAATTACCTGCTGGAGATCCCTGATCTAACCCTTACCTAACCTCCCCAATTTCTCAAAATTCCATAATTGCTTTGAAAGGCTCAAGTTAATTGACTCTTTGAGCCAATATAGAAGCAACTGGTTAAGCAATTAATTTATCCTGCACCGGTGGATGGTGTAAAGTTAATGTATAAAGAAGCAATGACAAGAACTTCATGGAGCTGCATTTTATGTCACCCAACAAAACATATTCAGGTGTGAAAGGGTAGACATTGTACTTCTCCTGAGGATCACCAAGGGACTCTAATAAAACCATTGCTGGTGACCTGGGATTTGTTGAGCCTTGTCAGACCTAATGCTGGTAGCAGATACTGAACCTTTCCCACTCCACCCTGGTCTTTTTACTTGTATTCCCTGCATGTTTTTGACTCTTTGCAAACACACCACCTGCCAACCACATACCTAGAATATTCACATACAGAGTCCAAAACCACAACAAAGCCCCTAGAAGAGCCTGCACACCCCACACCAGTTTCAACTTACATAAAAAGCACACAACTGATTTGTGGTTAATGCACCTTACTGAACTGAAAAAGCAAATGCCATGCCTCTAAGAAAGCTAACATAGATTGATATAAAGTGGATTGGGAAGGGCACTGAGATAGGGAGTTTGTAAGAAACACTAGGATAGGTAGGCAGTTGCTTTCCCTCCAACCAGCCTCAACCCTCTAATCCCACAGTGAATAGGATACTTGTGTGAACCACTCTGTGGATGAAGAACACACAGTTAAAATAGTAATGGGCTCCACTGGTGTTTTCTTCTGCCTTTAGGGATGCACTGAAGGAGCCTGCCATGTTGCAGTGTCATGTTGCAGTGTCTTGCTGCTGCTGATAGCAGAAGTGGGGTAGTAACAGGAGTCTGTTGCAAGGAAGACTTGGAACTGAGATTGGTTTCATGAGCCTTCCTTGCCAGCTGATTCTATAATGAGGTTGGGCATAGAGCATTAGCAGGAAGACCAGGATTAAACCAGGATACAGCAATCATACATGATGCAAAATTATAGTCAGGACCAACTACAGTTCATAAACTAGCTTCATATCCTGGCTTAAGCATATCATAGTTATGGGTCCAGATGATCAATTATCTATGGTTATCTTATTTATTTGTTTATTTTATTAAATTTATATCCCGCCCACCCCGCTGCGGTGAGGTATAAACCATATAATTAAACCGCAGTTTTGTGTTATGTCTGAATGGAGCCATACATTCTATTTAAGAGAAGACAAGCTCTAAAATCTCACCAAGCCCTAAAATATCTTCCTTCAAGAAGAAAGATAAACTGAAAGGGAGGACAGAATAGGGTACCTCAGAACAGTAGTTCTATCAGTCACTTTTAAACCTTGCATATCATTCCAAAAAGAGAAGGCTTTCCCCACTTCCTTTTTAGGGATTTTTTTTGCCAGAGAGAAGAACAGTAATATTCATTATATAATTAAATAATGATAATATTTTATTAGAATAACAGTAGCAATACTGATTCAGTTATATGATAAAATACCTCTGTAAAAGCTACCAACTCTCCTTGGTACAGAATCATTATACAGAAGTCTATTTTCTTTCGTGGATGTTCCATCATCTGTGTGCGGATCATGGTATGTTCCACCCTAAATTCAACAAAAAAAAAAAATTAGAGCAAACAACTTATTAAAATAAGAAACTTAAATTGTTTTCCAGTAATATGCAACGGAATAGGAATTAATCTGTGAACTTTGCTTTTAATAAACTGAAGTCCAACACAATGGAAAATGAACCACGGGAAAGGAATCCGTAACAAAAGTGATTCAAACTACAGACCTGAATTGTGATTGAAAGGGTTCTGTGATTATTCCATCTATCACCTATTGGTTCAAGCACCTACCTGGTTCAAAGGCTTGCCCCAAAAGAATAGTCTTACAATCATTAGCTGAGACTTATGCTCAAAGCTTCAGCAAAATAGTCAGGACAAAGAAGTTCTAAGCTAAGAAGCTGCCTCTGAGCTGCTTTGTTCTCCTAATGTTCAGACTTGACAGAAAGGCAGCAAACATGCATTCAGTACCTCTTAGACATCCTGACCAGATTGAGTGGCAAAGTAAGTTTTTAATACATGTAGAACCCAAGCAATGGACAACTTTCACTGTACTCATTAAAACATTTTCCTGAAAGTAAGCCTCACTGAATAGACCTGATTCTGAGTAGGCCTGCTAACAAAACCACAGTCAGAATGGGCAAGCTGCCTTAAGCATCTTGTGGTTGGAAAGGCAGAATAACAATGGTAATATCACACACACTGTGACTGCAGTTAGGACTATATAATCAACATTAAGACTACAAAAATATCTTTACAGTGCATTCAGTGACTAGTTACTCATCATTTACACAGAACAACACATGCTTAATGCTACTAATATATATAATGTATATGGATAGCATCTAATAGACAAAACTTAATAATAAAGAGACTACTTAAATTAACAGTATGCTTGTAGGAATTTACTTTAGTGGTAAAACATTTCACATTGTCCCAGATACTTAAGTAGTATGTTACTTAACCAAGAACTAACAACTTATTTTATATAGTCACTTTTTACATAGTAAGTACATGCTGGAACAGAACTCTAATTCATATTAGGATCAAAATGCAAACCTGTGTCTAGATGAGTCTGCTTATGGGAATGCAAAGAAAAAATGTTAGCCCTTACATAAAACATTCCAGAAAGTATGAAAAATTAAATGGGAGTGTTCTGATAATAAGACTCTTAATGATTCCTGTCTTATCTACTAAAAGATTTGTATCATGGCAAAGCAAAATTATGGCCCAAGAGAGTTTTTGTTCCTGGACTCTTTTCCTTCACTACTCCAGTGGTGGAGGGGTCTATCTGAGAGTGACTTTTACCAGCTTTCACTTGTTAGCCAACTGCAGCAATTCCTGGAGAAAGCCACTGTTACACGCACTTTGGTAAGAGTCAGTTTGTAAAACTATATGTGTTTTATGAATGGTCACCTTTGAAGGAGATTTGGAAACTCAGAATGCAGCAGCCAGAACAGTAACTGGTGTGCAATGCACATTATGCACCAATTTTATATCAACTATATTGTCTTCCAGTTTTTTGGACCCAACACATAACGTTCGTTTTAGGCTCTGAAGCCCCAAAGTCCCTGAAGGACTACCTCTACCCATATATATCTGCTCCTGCACTGACAAAGCCTGAGGAGGCATTGCAGTAGAAACTCATTTTCTCTGAGTACATCTGATGGGATCCAAATTAAAGGCGTCTGGACAACTGCCCCAACTGGCACGAGCCAAAGGGTGAGAGCAAAAGGGTGAGGCTCTTGGCCTGTGGCTCTTGGCCTAGGGACTCTCAGCCTAGGGGCTCTGTAAGAAGCCCAGGAAGAGCCAGAAAGCCAGGGACCTTGGCTCCTTGGGTTCCCAGTAAGGTAAGTAGACTTCTACAACAGTAACCATATAAATACAAAGGGTTTTAAAAGGGGGGTTATAGAAAAGTATTTGTTTAAAAACAATTATGAAGCCAGAATGCCAGCAGGGGGTTGGGGGCTCTCCAGTGTTTTGCATGGAGTGCCACATGTATGACTATCTGCCCACTGGTCAGAAGTCTTGGGTTTATGCTCAGTGCAAGGAGCTCCTGGTTCTCAGGGAGCGAGTTTGCTCCCTTGAGGCCAAGGTGGTTGACCTGGAGAAACAGAGACAGTCAGTTAGGTGCACGGAGAAGACTCTCGGGGACTTGTTAGATATGTCCCACTCTGGATCTGGCAGCCCGGCTGCTGCCAGAGAGCATGAGGGTCAAGGGGAAAAGGGGCACCATGCTGAGGATAAGGGGAATGTGCCCTCAGAAGGGACCTCTTCTTCAGCTGGTGAACGGGTATCCTTTCGTACCAAGGAACCGTCCCTGGGAAGGGTGAGAGGGGGGCTCTTGGTAGTTGATGATTCGATCCTTAGGCAGGTAGACAGCTGGGGGTGAGCCCGCGTACTGACCGTACGGTGACTTGCCTGCCTGCTGCAAAGGTAGCAGACATTACGTGTGTTTTAGATAAGCTGGTAGATATTGCTGGGGAGGAGCCAGTGGTCGTGGTGCACGTCGGCACCAACGATGTGGGGAAATGCAGTCGTGAGGTCCTGGAGGAGAAATTTAGGCTGCTGGGCAGGAAACTCAAGGCCAGGACCTCCAAGGTAGCCTTCTCAGAAGTGCTACCTATTCCACGCGCAGGGCCGGAGAGACAGGCACAGATCAGGAGTCTCAATGCATGGATGAGACGGTGATGTAGGGGGGAAGGGTTCAAGTTTGTTAGGCACTGGGATGCTTTTTGGGACAAAAGGGAGCTGTACAAAAGGAACAGTCTCCACTTGTCCCGAGAAGGAACCAGGCTGCTGGCGCTCAAAATCAAAAAGGTGGTAGAGCAGTTTTTAAACTGAATAATGGGGGAAAGCCGACAGGAGATGAAAAGTCTCTGGTTCGGGATGGCTCATCTCAAAGAGATGAAGGGGTAGCTATTACTTTTGTACAAGGAAATGGATTAAAATTGTCCACTGGGACTGTGGCTAATGATAGGAACTGCCTGGCAAGGTCTCGAGGCAGCAAGAGGAAGGCTGTGGGCTTAACAAACGTGGGAAACTATAAGTGTTTATACACAAATGCTAGAAGTCTCCGAGGTAAAATCAGGGAGCTGGAATGCTTGGTGTTGGGGGGGGGAATAGACATTGTGGGTATTACAGAAATTTGGTGGGATGTGGAAAATCAGTGGGATACGGTGATTCCTGGTTATAAATTATATCGGAAGGATGGGGGGGAAGGGTCGGAGGTGGGGTGGCTCTGTATGTCAGAGAGGGTATACCGTCTAGTAAGATTGAGAGGGTAAGAGAATTGGATTCGCTTCTGGAAATGCTATGGGTTGAAATAGTGGGTCCAAAAGGAGGCTTAATTGTGGGAGTTTGTTATCGCCCACCAGATCAAAAGATAGAGGAGGATTATAAAATGATGAATGAATTAAAGATAGCGGCTAGACGAAATAACTGTGTCGTAATAGTTTAACTACCCACACATTGATTGGGTCAATATGAGTTCTAGTCGGGAAAAAGAGATTGAGTTTTTAGACACTCTCAATGACTGTGCTATGGAACAGATCCTACCAGGGGAGAGGCGATCCTGGATTTGGTCCTAAGTAACACCCAAGACCTGGTGAGAGATGTAAAAGTGATTGCACCACTTGGGAACAGCGACCATAATGTCATTGAGTTTAACATTTGTACAGATAGGGAGTTGCCCAAAAAGACTGACGCAACCACTTTTAACTTTAAAAGGGGTAACTTCTCTGGTATGAGGGGACATGTGAGGAAGAAATTGAAAGGAAGAGTGGAGAAGGTCAAAACCATTGGGGAAGCTTGGAGACTATTTAAAAAGACAATCCTAGAAGCTCAGAAAAAATATATACCGCAGGTTAGGAAAGGCACAAATAGGTATAGAAAAAAGCCTGCATGGTTAACAAATAAAGTAATGGAAGCTGTAAAAGGTAAGAAGGAATCCTTTAAGCGGTGGAAAGCTAGTCTTAGTGAGGTTGATAAAAGGGAACACAGACTATGGCAAATAAAATGCAAGCAAAAAGGGAATATGAGGAGCATATCGCAAAAAACATAAAGGCCAACAATAAAACTCCCTGGAAGCCAGCCAGGGAGGCAGTGGGGTCCTTGGATGACCAAGGGGTAAAAGGAGTAGTGAAGGATGATAGGGAAATGGCTGAGAAGCTGAATGCATTTTTTGCCTCTGTCTTCACTGTGGAAGAGGAGAAGTGCTTGCCCACTCCAGAAGCACCTATTTCGGGAGGGGGGTTGAAAGACCTGAATCAGATTGTGGTGACAAGAGAGGAAGTCCTCCGACTGATGGACGATTTAAAAACTAATAAATCACCAGGCCCGGATGGCATTCATCCGAGAGTTCTGAAAGAACTCAAATGTGAACTTGTGGATCTCCTAACAAAAATATGTAATCTTTCTTTAAAATCTGCCTCCATTCCTGAGGACTGGAAGGTAGCTAATGTCACTCCCATCTTTAAAAAGGGCTCCAGAGGAGATCCGGGAAATTACAGGCCAGTCATTCTGACATCGATACCGGGTAAGTTGGTGGAAACTGTTATTAAGGAAAGAATTAATAGGCACATTGATGAACAAAAACTATTGAGACAGACTCAGCATGGGTTCTGTAAGGGAAGATCTTGTCTCACTAACCTGTTAGTGTTTTTTGAGGGAGTGAACAAACATGTGGACAAGGGGGACCCAATAGATATTATTTATCTTGACTTCCGGAAAGCTTTTGATACAGTTCCTCATCAAAGGCTCCTAAGTAAGCTCAATAGTCATGGGATAAAAGGACAAGTCCTCTTGTGGATCAAAAACTGGCTTATAAATAGGAAACAGAAAGTGAGTATAAATGGGAAACTTTCTCAGTGGAGGGTGGTAAGCAGTGGGGTACCACAGGGATCAGTACTCGGTCCGATGCTTTTTAACTTGTTTATTAATGATTTGGAATTGGGAGTAAGCAGTGAAGTGGCTAAATTTGCAGATGACACAAAGTTGTTCAGGGTGGTGAAAACCAGGGAGGATTGTGAGGCACTCCAAAGGGATCTGTTGAGGATGGGTGAGTGGGTGTCAACGTGGCAAATGGGGTTCAATGTGGCCAAGTGTAAAGTGATGCACATTGGAGCCAAAAATCCTAAATATAAATACACATTGATGGGATCTGAACTGGCAGAGACGGACCGAGAGAGAGATCTTGGAGTCGTAGTGGATAACTCAATGAAAATGTCTAGACAGTGTGTAGCTGCAATAAAGAAGGCCAACGCTATGCTGGGGATTATTAGGAAGGGAATTGAAAACAAATCAGCCAGTATCATCATGCCCCTGTATAAATCATTGGTGCGACCTCATTTGGAATACTGTGTACAGTTCTGGTCACCACATCTCAAAAAGGATATTATAGCATTGGAAAAAGTGCAGAGAAGGGCAACTAGAATGATAAAAGGGTTGGAACACCTTCCCTATGAAGAAAGGTTAAAATGCTTGGGGCTCTTCAGCTTGGAGAAACGACGGCTGAAGGGTGACATGATTGAGGTTTATAAGATTATGAATGGGATTGAGCAGGTTGAGAAAGAAGTACTTTTCTCCCTTTCTCACAATACAAGAACTCGTGGGCACTCCATGAAATTGCTGAGCAGTTGGGTTAGAACAGATAAAAGGAAATACTTCTTCACCCAAAGAGTGATTAACATATGGAATTCACTGCCAAAGGAGGTGGTGGCAGCTACAAGCATGGACAGTTTCAAGAGGGAATTAGATAAACATATGGAGCAAGTCCATCAGTGGCTATTAGCCACAGGGTATAGATGGGAATTCTCAGTCTGGGGCAGGTGATGCACTCTATTTTTGGTGCTGGAGGGGGCAGCAGTGGGAGGGCTTCTGGTGCCCTGGCCCCACTGCTGGACCTCCTGATAGCACGTGGTATTTTTGGCCGCTGTGTGATAGAGTGTTGGACTAGATGGGCCATTGGCCTGATTCAACATTGGCTTCTCTTATGTTCTTATGTTCTTAAGACTTCATAATGCCCTTTACTGGGAACTTTAATTTCCTTATTACAGACCTTCCAACATCAATTAAAGACTTTAAAACATTTTCAGACTGTTCCTTAATAACTATAATAAAACAACCTTTATCCTAGTTTTAGTTACAAGCTGCTTCTTGTATTTGTATTTGATTTTCTATTGTAAACTGCCTTGGGCATAATTTTATTGGAAAGGCAGCATACGAATGCCTACATAAATAAAAGATGTTGATAAATGGAAAGAAAGGTAAAGAGGACTTAGTTATGTATGACTTCTATTTTGGAGTCATGTTATAATTGTAAAAAACTTAGCGCACCAAAACAGAGTTAGTATATGCACAGCTTGAAACAGGAGCACAATTTCCAAAATGTTTACTCTAGGATCAGAAGAAGTGCATAAATAAAATACAGTAAGCAAAACTTTACCAGACTCCAAAGGCTCATGCCAAGCGCATAAACTCACTCGTGCCTCCTTTCCCTGCACAGTACAATGAGGCTGGAGACAGAAGTGTTCAACAAACTTTAACTAGCTGAGATACTGTGAAGGAGATGCCTTCACTGACTGATGTTTTTTCCTTTCCCAGTAATTAGAATTCTTAATCAGGATTAGATCTTGGTTAAGAATACCAGCAATTGTGAAAAAGCCATATATCAGTTAGTGAATGGAAATGCATTCAGACATCAATACTAATTAGAGTTACTTGAAGATTTCCATCTTCAGTCTTTGACCACCACATGGAAGAGGGAGGAAGAATGAGGGGGTGTGAGAGCTTGGTAATCAACTTGCACAACTCAAGACATATCAAGCTGTATGCAACCCAACAATCATGTACCACTGCCCACTGAGGCTCAACAACTTTCTGTTTTTCGTTCGTGGAAAGATTGTTAAACTCCATGTGTCATATTATGCAATGTTATGGCCCAGACTACACATAAGAATTTACTGAAACACTGTATACCGATTATGCAGATTACATCCATATTTCAGGTATCACCCCCAAAAAACTACCTCAAAATACCTCTTTTAGATAAATACCAGTAAATAATATAGCAAAAATGGAACAGTTCTGCTTTATATTAATATACGTGCTAATTTCACTGGTACTTCTGATAACTTTTAAAAATAAGACTAACCCATGACTGAAGCTAACAGAAAAAAATTCTGAATAATTCAGTTTTGATACCTAGAGTTAATTATAGTTTTTAAAAATGCCAAATCTGAGTTAAAACAATTAAGCCTTCTAGCCCAAGAGAAGATACTATATTCCTAAAATTCCATGCTCCATCTAAGTTTGACAACCACATTCAAGGAAGGAGATTCCAGGCAACTACTGAAGCCCTTTTTGTAATTCATCTTAAATTTTAATCTTAACTTACATCTTCACAGTTTATTCTCTTTATGCAACGTATTTTTAAATTTTTGAAAGACTGTCAGAACACCTCTCTTCTCTCAGTTTCTTTTCCCCAATAGTCTAAACACAGCCAGTTCCTTCTGCTTCTTCACAAGATTTGTCTTTATGCTTCGTCCCATATAGTTCTCTCTTGAACCATTTTCAAACCATCACAATCCCTCTTCCATTATAATGCCCACTGTTAGATTGAATACTTCAAGTTTTATTTCTCAAATTCCAAGCCAAATTGTACAAATATTTCTTGAGTCCTGGAAGTAGCACTGCTATTAATGTCTCCTAAAACCACTGGTTCATTTTCAGTAAGTTGTCTGCCCTAATCTCTAATATAGGAACGCTAATTAAATGCCCAGGGCTACTTAAGTGCTTGCCTGTATCTGAATCAGGCCTGACCAAAGGTCATCTAGAACAACTGAAAACAACAACCTTTAATTTTTCATATATAAAACATGTCTTTCTGTAACCCAAGTCCAAAACAGCACTATCATTGAAAAAAAAATCTGAATAAAAATGATGTCATCAAAGCAAACTGAAAGATCCATGGCATTTACCATTAAGAAGTCTGTAGTTTCTAACATCAGTATATGTCATGACCACACACTAAATATTGTCTGCTTTATATAATAAATGCTCTAGTTCAAACTGAACCATGTAGGCTTCCCTAGGGGGGGGAATTGATGTTCTTAGGTGTTATTACACAAGGTAAAAATTACTTTTCATAATTTGATCATGTATTCATTCAACAGAGGAGGAAAAATATTTAATGGGCAAGAGGGAGAAGATTCTGCAACAGCCAGCAATTCAAACTAACCCTATTAGGATCTTCTGTACAGTCTTCACGCGAAGAACCAACAGATCTCGTAAGTGACTTATGCTGCGCCTGTGGAGATAACAGTTGCAGGCTGTTTGCCCTGGCTGCCATCCCTTGCCCTACGCTTAAGCCACCCTCTGAGCCCTTCGTCCTCACTCTGTCCCGGCTCACATACATAGAATGTCTATGAGGGCGCTGTTGTGAAGAGAAAGGACTTGTGTAACCTAGACCATAAGAAAAAGATTCATGGGGAGCAGATAAGGAATGTGAATGGCTTCCCTCCATATGTTCTGGCAATTTCAACTCCTCCATTGTTTTGGAATGTCTTGTAGATGGTCTTCGCGATTCAAGTGTGCCATCACTTCTGTTGTTTCTCCCAGAAGGACTGAGCAAAGTTCTATTGTCTGCATGGCGAGGAGGCGTTGGTGTAGTAGGAGAGTTCAAGTCCAAACAGCTGGATGGAAAATATCTACTGCTGTTTGAATCTGCAACTTGAATTCTGGCCTCTGAAAGATTACCCACAGATTTGGAATCTGTCAGAGCCCCATGACTTTTTGATTTTGTCCGATATGAAGGACTCTTTGAAGACTGAGGAATGGTATCAATGTAGCTGTGACGGCTATGCCTTTCACCTGGTTGCAGTGTGCCAGTTTTGCTCTGAGAACTCTCCATAAATGAGTGGCGGTTATGCTGAGATCTGGAATTTGACTTCAGGTATTTTGTACCTGGACCATCAGATGCTTTGGGTTCTGAATTGAAATCAAATTCAGTTTTTGTCTTTCCTTCCTTTGGACTGAGCAGATGTGGTATGTTGTTATTAGCTATATCTTTGCTGCCAGATCCAGAAGAATTGCTTGGCTTTTTTGACAGCATAGGACTATGTGCAGTTACGGGAAGGTTTCCATTTAGAAAGCTTTCATTTGTTGGAAGTGCCTCTTCTCTTTGGACTCCAACTCCCACATTCTGTATATCTTTGCTGTTTGATCTGTGGTGAGACTGCACAGCAGTACTTTTGCTACTTTGATTTCTACAGTATAAAAACAGAAAGAAAGCACACATTAGTAATTTCTGCTTTCACACTTGGACTGTTTCAGTAACCCTCTCGCCATTTAATCTACTGCAGATAAAGCATGCACACAGCACAGACTGAGACTTTTGGCCCGAAGGCTGTTCCAGGCAATTGGTAAATTTGCAATAAAAACAAAAGCTCAAAGCTCAGATTCTTAAAATAGACAGTAAATATGTATTGGAATTTTTGTTCACTCCTGCTTTCAAAAAAATGAACTGTGGGAAATGTGAGCTGAAGAAAATAATGGAAGGCCTCCCCCACCCCCTTTTTATTCTAACAATCAAGATCTATGAACCACTAGACTATGGAGCAGAAGTCCATGGAGCAGAAGTCCATCAGTGGCTATTAGCCACAGGGTATAGATGGGAATTCTCAGTCTGGGGCAGGTGATGCACACTATTCTTGGTGCTGGAGTGGGCAGCAGTGGGAGGGCTTCTAGTGTCCTGGCCCCACTGCTGTACCTCCTGATGGCATGTGATATATTTTGGCCGCTGTGTGACAGAGTGTTGGACTAGATGGGCCATTGGCCTGATTCAACATTGGCTTCTCTTATGTTCTCATGTTCTTATGTTATGTAGACTTGGGCAGGAGCATTTCTGTTAGATATACTGCCACTTCCAGTGTGTCCGAAAGCCAATAGGTTTGTAGGACTAATCACTGGGCCAGTTTTACTACACATACCAGAGATACAACATGGTCTTAGCATTTGAATGCAAAATACTGTACAAACAATGGAAACTGAACCAGATTTACCTGGTGCTTTATCAGAAAGCCTACTTAAGATATATTTAAATCTATGTGTATAACAACGGCGAGTACATTTGGAACTACTTCTCATTTTCATCAGCCTTTTCAACCAGCTGAAATGCATGCTATACTATGACACTGATGTTATGAGGTACAGTAATTTACCTGTTAGATAAGGTGTTACTTTCTCCATGGTAGGGTTTTCTTTTAGTTGACCGTGAAGGTGAACGATCTAACAGCCTCTGAGTTTGAAATGATGGGTGGTTCAGACATTGGTCTGTTAAATATCTGTCACTTGGATCCAGTTTCAACAAATTCTTTTGAAAAGAAATTCAATTTTAAATAACATTAGGCTGTTATCTAATATAGAGGTGAAACTATTAACCCCACTAAAATTTACTCTAGATATTTCCTACAAGTATCATGTTCAACTGAAAAGAATTTAAAGCTACTTATATAAAAATGGTTTTAAATATTCTGTCAAAAAACTGAGCTCTAAAAATCTGCTGCTAAAAAATCCAACAGATGTAGATGTTACCTATACAATAATTTAATGTTCAAAACCCTAAGTGCTCAGAGACTTCTGGTGCTCCCAAACTGTGCCTAGCTATGAGCCCATGGGCTGCTGCAGATATCAAGAACAGGGTTCATTCTGAATCTTTATAAAATCTCATTGGCTGTTACATTTGATTTTTTTTAAAAATAAAATATATCCCTTTATATTAATTTAAATTTTAGTAAGGATTGTGCTTATAAATAAAAAACAACAACAACCTACCTTCATAAGGTCAAGTATAACACCACTTAAGATCCCTAAATATCTTCTTTCCAAAGACTGCGGATGGTTGACTGCAGGGAACTGTACAAAAGCAACACACACACATACATACAATTGCAGTATTTGCAAAAGTCACCAAAATGTTATTGTTAGTGTATGACAACCTAAAATTATCCAGAAGAGCTTACATTATGATACGTAGCATAACGATTAGCTGCTCTCTTGAAGTAATAACAAATGACATACAGATAATCACATGAAACATGGAAAGTGTGTTCCACAAAGTTATAAAAATAAAACATTTTGGCCATCAAAATATAGAGATGTTGGAAAAGGATGTGCCAATAGCCTAAATGTAAGCTCTGCACAGGTGAACAGCTTCATCTACTTGCCATTGGAAATAAGATAAATCAAGTTTTAATTCTATTAAATTTTAAATTATTACACAGAATTCATCTGAAGATCACTGCTGATGGCAAAAATAACCGTACTAGAAACACAGAATTTCACATATGCAGGTTGGATCCAGCCAGCTTTTTCACTCATTCTTGCCTAATTCCCCTCCTTACTCCTATTTGCACATGCCTTTTGTCCATGGAGGTCCCATGATCCCCTGCAGAACCTTTTTGGTGGTCAAAGGGAACCCTCTCTTCCTCTTTTCATCAGCAGAAAAGGGTTTGGATCCAACTCAAGACTAGAACATACTAAACATTTAGAAGTGGCTTCCAGATATTGTCTATATACAGAAGACTGGAATCTTGGAAATCCACAGCAATTGTGAAAAGAGCCAACTGAAAAAGTTATCAAAAAGCAGTTTAGAGATTAAGACATTCCAGTAAAGATGGCAAACATCCCAGACAACTTGGCTCCATTGATTAATAATGCTGAAACTGCTCAGAGAAGACATAATAGGATGGGAGCACTGTTCCCTCTAAGCTGAGTTAGCGTGAGCTAGCTCACTGTTTTTTGGCCTCTGGTTCATACATTTTTGTCTTAGCTCAGGAAGAATGGCTCCAGAACAAACTAATTTATGCAGTAGTGGAATCGTTTGCTCATAACTTTAATGCCAGTAGCTCACAAAGTAAAATTTTTGCTCACAAGACTCCACAGCTTATAGGGAGCATTGGATGGGAGTGAACATACTTCCAAAATAGTAGGGTTTCATTAAGCTTCTAATGGTGAACTGCTTGTTCTCTTGTTCTACTGTGCCTTTCATTTAAATGTCAGGCAACTGTTGCAACTTAGGATCTTGCTTAATTGCAATTCAATTTTACAGTTTACACAACAAATAGTATATGCATTTGTACTCCTGACATAGAAGGATTGTATAGGACTGCACTGTAGGAGCTGCTCTTTTACTTCGGTCAATATTAATATTAGAGCATGGCTAAGAATATTTACAAATATTTGCCTAGCAAATAGACTCTTCCAATTAAAGTGCCTTTTTTGAAAAAGGAGCATTTAACATCGGGAACATGTTGGGGGCAAACTGATTTCATGGCTTTATGATATATTTGTACAAGAGTGGCTGCCCCCAGACAAAGACGAAGAATTACTTAACACTACAATCTACTTGTTCCAGATTTCTACCTAATGGTACAGTGGTTGGAATGGAAATGGATACAAATCTCCTAAAGAAAGTTAACTTTTAGTGATGGCAACTGTTCTATGCCAAGAAGCATCTCAGATAGCACAGACTAGTATGTTAAAATCTTGTTCGACTAGCAATGTTAATAGTTCTGTGAGCTAATGTCATCAATTTATAATAAGTACAGCACATTAATATTTACCTGATCTGTCTTTCAAACAGATCAACATATATATTTTTAATCTACTATACAAACTAAACTACCAAACTGTGTAATATACAAGTTTCAAGGGAGAAAATACTGAGAAAATCACTCTCCCACATTTTAGAGCACAGTGCCCATTATCATGAATTGAATTAGATTACCTGTGCATCACTGTTTCATTATTATTTTCCAGTAATTTCTTATCCACTTTTCAGAACAGTACTGATGGAGAGAGATTTTATTTTGGCAAACACTTTTAGCGCATTCAGTTCACCATCTGAACATGCATGAAACAATTTAAGCATTACCCGCAGCCCATGGAAACGGGGATTGCTGTAGAAAAGCTTCATCTGCTCTGCAGGTAGTGGTCCTAGCACCTTCTGAATTGTATAAAGTTGGTCAATTTCACTTTCTCCAGGAAACAATGGTTGTCCATCACTAAGTTCCCCAAGAATACAGCCTACGGACCACATATCTACGGATTTGCCATATGGGGCTCTGAAAATAAGGCATATGGATACTATTGCTACTTGCAGATCAATTAACACATTACAAATAGCCTATTATACACTTTAATATTTAACTGGTTTTTTTCCTGAATTGGTCCTTATCCAAGATCTTTCTCCCTTCAAAACAAAAACCTTTTAATTTCCCTCTAGATTACTTTATTACAACTATAACTGAAGAAGAAAAGAGATTGGATATATACCCCACCCTTCACTACCCGAAGGAGTCTCAGAGTGGCTTAAAATCTCCTTTCCCTTCCCCTCACCACAAGAGACACTCAGTGAGGTAGGTGGGTCTGAGAGAGCTCTTTCGAGAACTGCTCCTGAGAGAACAGCTCTGAAAGAACTTATAACTGACCCAAGATCGCACCAGCAGCTGCATGTGGAGGAGTGGGGAATCAAACCCGGTTCTCCCAGATTAGGGTCCACGCTCCTAACCACTACACCAAACTGGCTCTCAAACATATAACAAAACAGTAATATAACAAACAATAATAGTATTGTTAGGCCATCAAACCAGGATGATTGTTTATACATGCTTTCATTCAACAACTGTTTTGGTTTTGCAGCCTAATTTATGGAGGTAGACAACTCCTATTCAGCTTTTTTACAAGAAATTACATTTAGGCTCTTTATTTCATTTTCCAAAGGGACTAACAATTGAACTTCGCACACTAAACATTTAGGTCAGGATAGTAGTCACAGTTAATCTCTTAAATCAAAGGAAACTCAATTCTATATTTCAATAGCACTTTTATATGAACATCAATGTGTTGAAAAGCAAAATGATTTTAAAAATGCAACATGCAGACTTCCTACTAAAGGGCATGCCAATCAGGGGTTTGGCACATATCACATTTTACTGGAACACTACTGGAAGGAATTAGTAGGTCTGGTACAGCACTGCATGTGTTTCTTGTATCTCCTATAACCATTTTCATAAATTATAATAAGAATACCACATAGTTCCTGATGAATGTCTTTGTGATACATGATCCAGAATATATTTTTGATTATATATTCTACTAGGGAGAAGGCCCATTGTGGTAAGGAAGACAACAAGCTCTAGCCAAGCCGCAGTCCCCTCGTCTCTCCCCCCCCCACCGAGGCCCCGGCAGGCCTGGTCGGTAGCAGTTGTCCATTCCCTGTCCCATTCGAGGAGGCAGCAGGCTAGGGCACCAGGCCTCTCCCCCCTGCTTGATGCCCCAGTGGGCCAGGCACCTGACCTCATCCCCTCTGTTGCTGCAGCTCTCCCTGCCCCCAGTGGCATTGGCCGCGACAGGCTCACCGGCCTTGTTGTTTCTCCCCCCACTTAAGGCCCCAGGGGGCCAGGCTGCACGGCCTCATCCTTTCCAGCAGAGCAGCTCTCCACAGCCTCAGCAGCCTCAGCAGTGCCAGACTCACCGGGCTTGTTGTTCCTCTCCTCCCCCCGCCACTCATCCCTTCCCTTGCTGCAGCTGTCCCCACCCACAGAGACAGCGGCAGACTCACCAGCCTTATCCCTTCTCCCTCCCCCTTGAGAGGGTGGTGGGCCAGGCCAGCTGGCCTCGTCCCTTCCCTCGCCAGCATTCTCCCCACCCCCAGCGTCAGCGCCAGAGTCACCAGAGTGTCTGTCCTGTCTTCCTGAGGTGAAGTTGTCTTGTGAATTGAGTTTCGGCACCTGCTACTTCTGTGGGCGGGACATAGCCAACCCAGCCAGTGGCCTGTTTCTGAGTGGCAGTTCAGGCAGCCAACTGATTTTGGTGTGCATCGAATCTTGCCACCCCAAATCAGCTTTATAATATAGGAGAGATGTGATCTACAAGTACCAGAAATGGGGTGGGGAAGAGTGCATCACATTTATATGAAGTAGCCAAATGTTGGGCAATCTGTATCAGATGCTCTTTGGTCTCTTTAGCTAAAAGACAAAATGGTAATGATTTATCTAGGTGAATTAATAGCAAGTGAGACAGTAAATTTCTTAGGTGGAATGCTCCTTACATTCTAATGCTACTGAGAGTAGTTTCATTAATATTTCTATGTTTAAAGCTCAACAGAATTCTCCTGGTTTCCATATCCATTTAGCCGGTCCTCTTATCTTTCCCCTTCTAACCAATTTCTAGTGACTGCAGTCTGTTACTTTGATTTTTTAAAAAATGTAACACTGTGCTGGAGCAGCCACAGACAAACTTAAAATATGAGGTTATAAGTAGCCTTTTTTTGTTATGCCATATTTTCCAACGCTATAAGAAATTTCCATTTTTATTCAATATTAAATAGTACTTCAGGAATCATGGTTTGGATCCCACAAATTACCAGCAGAAGGCCCACACAGTCTTGGATCTTCCCCGTCTTCCCCCCCACCCCTTTCCAGCCCAGGACAGTTTATTTCTGGGTTGTCAAGTTAACAATTAAATCTAACCACTGGCAGGTCTCATGTACCAGGGCACATCCCTGGAGAATGCAACCATCAGCCAATCTTCTAATGTAAGAGAAGACTGTGCAACTCTAAAGTCACAAGAAGGCAATGACAGGGGCTTTACATGCAGAGAACGCCCTAGGTGGGGTAACCAGGTCAAAGGATAATACAGCATACTGATAAACCTTCTCTGCTTAATGGAAATAGACATACCTCCTTTGGTCGTGATGTATTGATATGTGAAAGTAAGCATCTTGTAGGTCAAGAATGGCAAACCATTCATTTTCCTTTAAGAACAGTAACACAGAAACCAACAAAAACATCCTAAACACCCACAGGAACTTGCTCAAGTCACTTTGATCTAAAATGGGCCTACAAGCTCCATCTTTCTTGTCTACCAGAAAGAAGTGGGACAGTGAATCAGGCATAAACATCTCTTTGATTGCCTCCTTCTCCAACAGAGTGTAGAGCTGGGGGTGATGCTGAGGCAAGAGGTTATTCACCGCGCCCCAGAGACCGATTGAGTGGGAAGCAGAAAACAGAACTCGAGTCTATAGCCATGCTCAGTGATGAACAGAACCCAGGAATTATTGGTTAGGGACAGCCACTGGCTGAGAAAAGGCCTCAACTCATCCCCAAATTTAGGCAGGGATGATAAACAAGGGTTTTCTGGTCAGAAGGGCTTTATTTGTTGGCCTTGGGCTTCTTTAGTGGGGATAGGACTAGTATCCAGTCTTTTGCCTATAAGAGCTTCTCCTTTTAGCATAAGGAAGGCTGTTGGGATGGATAGGGTTGCTGGGAAGGATAATGTTGTCTACCTGGAGGATAGAACCTCTACTGTCTCTGATATGGATACCACTGCTGCCGGTAGGAAGACCTCTGCCTGAATTGTGGGGGCACAGAGGTTGTGATCCCAAATGACCTTATCCTTGTGCAATTCTTTTCATCTCGTCCATGCCCATCCTGCATGGGGATCAACATAAGTTCAAACAACTGACTGACCCTCTCCAAAATGGCACATGTCCTGAAGCCTTTCCAGGATACCACCGACATCCTTTGTTCCCATTCAGCCAGTCTGGGGCAAGCCATCCCACCGATCTGCAGGCTGGACAGGGCACTGGCCTCCACACTGGAGCAGGGGGCCTTGATGGCCAGGGCCTTGGTGAAGAGGCTGCAGGCAAGCGTGGCCATCCAGTTGCATCCTCTCTGCAAAGAGGAGGCGTACAGGATGGTTCGCATCTGTGACCCCAATATAAGAGGCAGCATACTGGGGAGCTCCAGCAACGGAAAAATGACCTCCACAGGTGGGTACAGAGATTGCAGGTCAGCTGAAGTGGCCAGAGCAGATAGAGGATAGAAGAAGTGTGGGGGGAAGAGGGGGAGGGGGAGCAGCCCAGCACCTCAGGCCCCAATAGCCCAATTGGAAAGGACCCACCACCACCCTAATGGTCTTCAGTAATTAGTTGGGAGGTCGGCGACATGGGGGAGTACCTTGCCAAGCCCCCCAAGTCCAAACTTCTGGAGTACTGGGCTTGCACGGCTTCCATCTGTCCTGCCCTGTCAAGCGTGGCCATGAACCTCCTGTCCTGCCCCTTCAACGGTGAACAGAATGAGCGGGTGTTCTCCCACCTGGGAGCCCTCCTCAGCTCCACCACTCACCTCTGGGCCTGGTCGATGAGTTGGTCTTCTTCAAGGTCAACTTCCCTCTGCTGGGCTACCCATCTCTCGACCTTGGGGAGTGAAGACCAGGAGGACCTCTATCTGAGTCCCCACCTTCCCCTCATTCCCCCACTCCTCTCTGTCATCCAGCCAGTGGGGTGCACTCTCAGTGCTTGGGTGGGAGGATGAACCCCATCACAACCCTATCGTCATCCATCCTCAGTGTCTGCCTGTTTGTCCATTTCCAGGCTTTCAGCCACCAACTGTCCCACTTCATGAAACCTCCTCCACAGGGGCTGTTAATCTGTCTCTCGGGTCCTCAAATAGCCAACAACCTCAAAAAATAAACCTACTAAAAAAATTAAAAAAAATAGCCAACAACCATCCCACCATGGAAGAAGCCACTTCAGGGGCTGTCTGCCTATCCAGTTCAGGGCTTTCAGCCACCAACTGTTTAACACTTTGGGTAAACCTCTCCTCAAGGCCTATCTGTCAGTCTCAGGGCTTGGAGCCACTACCCGTCCTTGTGCCAGGGAGAGGCACATGGTCTGATGTGCATCTGCACCCCCCACAATGGGATATTTTAACACCCCCTCCTCATGAGTTGTCTCCCCCATGAATCTGTGTTTCAAGCCTCCCCAAGACCTCAGTGGGCCTCAGTCATCAGGTGCTGGGTCCCTCTCTGGAGGACTTGCACCCCCCAAGTTGAGATATTGAGTTCTGGCCTCTAGTCCACCAGTATCCTCCTGCTAGAACCAAGCAGAGGGTCTCAAAAGACATCAGATGCAGGGTCCCTCCCCAGAGGGCGTGCACCCACCTCAATGGGATTTTAAAGACCCCCCTCCCCAGGAACCATTGCTTCCAGCCTCCCCTGGTCCACAGCCTCCTTATGATTTCTGTCCCCCATCGACCTCATGCAGCACCCACCTAATGGACCAACATCTACCTCACAGCACAACACCCACCTCATAAACTCAGATCTACCTCATAGTGCAACACCTACCTCATGAATCTAGATCTATCTCATAGCACAAGACCTACCTCATAGCGCAACACACTCAACTCATGAACCAAGATTTACCTCTCAATACAACAACTACTTCATGGAACAACATCCACTTATCCACGCCTCTACCCAAACAAGTGAGCTCATTTAACTGCATCCAAGGTTATCCCATGCCCATCTACAGGAACAATGTCACAGTGAGCAGATGGGTGGGTGACCACCTCCTGGGCCAGAGGAGAAGGGCCGACTGATTTATTTCCCCAGAGAGAACTTTCCTGGGAGCAATTGCTTTGGGGGCCGCTACTCGCCCCCCCACAACCTATCCTCAGTAAACTTGGAGGGCTCCTAAGGGGGCATTCCATGGAGGTCCTCTGTGAGTTTGGCACTTCTAGCTTACAAGGGGTCCATTTGACATACTCCTGAGCCTCCGGCTGTGATTTCCCCACAAAGCATTTTCCTGGGGGCACCTGCTTTGGAGGGCCATAACTCAGCCCCCCTAATCCAATCTTCACGAAACTTGGACAGCAGGTACAGGAGAGTCAGCTGGAGACTTGCTGCAAGTTCAGTGTCTCTAGCCCCTGGGGAGGCATTCCAGCACATCCCGAAGTCCTAAGCCTCATGAACCACAAACAGGTCCATTAAATGGAAAAGTTAATGAGAATTTACGGTCCATGAAACCCACAAATCTATATGAACCTCAATTTTTTTGACCCATGCCCATCCCTAATCGTGCTCATCTAAATGTGGCATTTTAGTAGTACAACAGGTACACTTATAATGCTTTTTGAGCCATCTCTCGGAGGGAGTTGTCTCCAAAAGTCTTGAAAGAATATGGAGGACATCAAAGCTGGAGGACCTCCCCCCTCAGAACTTAGAGGTCAGAGCAAACGCTTTTGTCAAAAATTTAAGACAGCACTTCAGATAAATTAGAAATAGTGAAGAAAAAAATGATGTGAAGAAGCAATGATGTGAAGAAGCAATAAAGCCAGAAACTAGAACAAAACAAATCCATCAACAGTGAAGAAGGAACTGAGGGGATGGGGCACTGCTCCCTTGGAGAATGTGACCATTTGGGTGGGAAACAAATCGCAATGGCTCTGAGGGGGACAGATGCTCCATGTTAAGTTTTCAGCTAGAGAAAAAACTCTCAGCGGTAGGCCTTCTCATGCACAGTCCCAATATGGGACTGCACAGAAGACTGAAGAGGAACACATGCTTTCCTGTGACACTATGAAGTGTATGAACAGGTCCCCAATGCTTCAGAAGGTGAACATCTATGGCAATAATAAATTTCTTCCTAATTCAAATCAGTCAGAAATCTTACATAACAGTTTTGTTCCCTAAAGAAATAGTTAAATTAAGGTTCAGGAAGAAAACAAGTTCAGTTTAGCACTGAGCAATAAAACCAGCCAATTGTCACAAGAAGCCAAATTTTAACTGGTGCTCAGTATGTTTAAATCTACAAAATGTATTGGAATAAATACACAGACAGAGGTATTGCTTTCAAATTAAAAGCAGTTATCCCTAGAAAGCTTACTTACCCAAGTAAGAGTTCGGGTGAACGATACCATCTGGTGGCCACATATTCTGTGTAGTTAGCATTACTTCCTTCTGATAAATTCCGAGCAAAACCTGCATCAACATCATTTGAAAAATTGTTTACTATACACTTTACTCATAGAGTCAGATCGATTCAGAGCAAAAAACTTGTGAAGCCTGAGCAAGGGTCACAAATCTTCAGAGCATTTGTTCAGCAGCCATTTCCAACTCCAGGAAAGTTTATTCCCAGGATAGTGGGAGCCATGTAGACTCCTCCATCCCCTTCTTTACTATAGCCTTTGGACATGAATTACATGCAAATCCCATGAGCCCAGAAATAAACTTTTCAGGGGCCAGAAATGGCTGTGTGGGGTGGGGAAGGAGACCATCTAGTGTCTTACACTAGTGGATCACGAGATCCATCCCATTTACTTTAACTTTCAGAGCTCTTCTGTCTGGCAATGAGAATGGCATCTGTGATTCAAATTTATCTTTTTTTCTTCTGAAGGCTAACCTAATAACAAGCTTACCTTACAAACCACGCCTACATAGTGGTCTCTAGCTTCAGTCAGTTCCTACTATAGGGAAGATTATTATAGTGCTCTCCTGAATAGAAATCCTTTTGCATACTTTACATAAAGACCCTAATAAGTTGTTTAATAAAAGTAGTTTATGTCCTATAAAACAGCAGATGAACTGGAGAATAGCATACCCCAACGTAATAGCCGTGCATCTGTCACAATTGGTCTATGCTCAGTACTCTTCTGTATTCCTAATAGTAAAATACCATGCCCACACAACATGTGTCTAGGCAGCTATAGCACATGATCTTAAGGATTATACCAAGCACAGCATGGCAAATATACTGGAGATATCCACAGATTCTTATGCACTTTTGTGAAGCTCTTGGATTCTTTTTTGAAACCTAACAAAACCATACATCTTTCATTTATATATAATTGTGAAGTGGGGTGGCACTTTCTGAACATTCCACATGCTCCTAAATCAGTTGGCTCCATGATGTGTCACTCAGAAGCTGTCCCTATCCACTGGCTGTGAGTCCCGTCTCCAACATTCTAAACAATTTGCTGTTCCTTTCCCCCTCATAGCCAGTTGGAGCACAGAGATCATTTGCATATGCGGCCTGATTGGCCTTTGCCTCTAACATTCTAAGCAGCTTGCTGTTCTTTTTTTCTTTTTCTTTTTAGAATTTATTTATAGGTTTTCCAGTATACATAAACCAACAGAACAAAACAAAACAAGAACAAAAAAAAAACACAAGCAAAAATAAAGGCTTATACAGATCATTTGAGGTTACAATGGGAAGTTATTCATATACTCTTTTCCATCCAATTATAAACTTTTTTCCATCTGTTTACAAATAATGACTCATCATTCCCTGAGAGTATTAAGTTAATCTTATTGGATTCTGCTATTTCCAGTAGGTTACTTATAATTTCTTCTTGAGATGGGACAAGTGTTTTTTTCCAACTTTTTGCCCCTGCTATTCTTGATGCCGTGACTGTATAGAGAATAATTCTTGCATTCTCTTTTCTTACTCCCACCGGGAGAATATTAAGTAAAAATGTTTCCGGTGCGAATTGTATATTAACATTTGTAATTTCTTCCAGTGTCTTACAAACCATTTTCCAAAAAGGCCTAATTTTCCCACAGTTCCACCAAACATGAAAATAGGTTCCTATCTCTTTTTTACATCTGCAACAGATATCAGAGCCTTCTTTAAAACATTTGGCTACCTTATCAGGTGTCCAGTGCCATCTATAGAACATTTTATAGATGTTCTCCTTACAGTTTGTTGCTCTGAGGAGTTTAAAAGATTTCCATAACCCAGACCATTGATCCAGAGTGATATTATGTCCTATGTCACGCATCCAAGATATCATGCTTGGTTTAACAACTTCATCTAATAAATCCTCAGTGAGCAGAAAGGTATATAACTTCTGTATCAGCTTATCTGCTGAGGAGAGCCAAATTTTATCTAGGTGTGTAGTGGTATTCTGAAAATTATTCTTTTTATCCTTAGAGTACCTAGAGCTTATTTGCATTTTCTCCCAGATTGTTAGATTCGCCTTTTGGAAACCTTGGGAGTCCAAAGGTTTAAGATCATTATTCTTAGTTAATAACATTTCATAAGTTAGTTTTTTCTCTTTTGCCCACAAGGAGGGCAGGATAAATGCTTCTGTTGGAGATAGCCATTTAGGGATTTTATTGTAGAACCTGTTTTTAATTTCCTTCCAGATTTTGATCAAGGGGCCTCTAAATACATGATTTTGAAAGATTTGTTGTCTTTTATCTAGATTATACCAGATATGAGCGTGCCAACCCATGGGTAGGTCGTGACCTTCTATATGTAGGGTCCTTTCCTCTTCTAAAAGAATCCAATCTCTGATCCAACCCATTGCGGCCGCTTGATAGTATAAGCTCCAATTCGATAAACCCAATCCACCGTTTTCTTTTCTGTCTGTAAGCAATTTTCTATTAATTCTACGTTTCTTAGCATTCCATATGAATCTTCTCACCAAACGATTTAAGTCCTCGAAAAATATCTTATTTGTTAAGATGGGTAAACATTGCGCTAAAAAAGAAATCGTGGCAGGATATTCATCTTAACCGTAGCAATCCTACCCAGGAAGGAGATATGCATATCTTGCCATCTATTTAAGTCTTTTCTCATTTCTTCTAACAGTTTTGTATAGTTATTCCTATATAGGTTTTTATTGTTATTTGTGATAATTATCCCTAGATATTTAACTTTATCAAGTATCTGAATGTGCGCGGTATTTTGGATAGTGGAACATTGAACCTTTGAGCAATTTTTAGTGATGACTTTTGTCTTTTCCATATTTATTTTCAAGCCCGCCACTTGCCCGTATTCCTGTATATCTTGCAACAAATGGTGTAGTGAATTTTTAGGGTCTTCCAAAATAAAGACTAAATCGTCCGCAAATGCTTGAAGTTTGACATGTTCTTTCTTTATTCTGGCACCTTGGATGTTTTTATCCTTTCTCACTAAGGCATTTAGCGACTCCAGGCCAAAAATAAATAACAGAGGCGATAGTGGGCATCCCTGCCTGGTGCCCTTTTGTATGGGAATTTTACCAGTTAGTTCTCTGTTAATGATAATTTTCGCATCCTGTTCTTCATATATGGCATTAATTGAATTTAGAAATTTGTCTCCACAATTCCGTAACTTCAATTTTTCTTTCAGGTATTCCCAGCTTGCATTATCAAAGGCCTTTTCAGCATCTAAGAAGATAAAGGCCACCTGTTTCCCCGGATTTTGGTCATAGAACTCTAATATATTAACTATGTTTCTTATATTATTTTTAATTTGCCTTTTAGGCAGAAAACCTGATTGATCTTTGTGTATAATTTCTAACATGATCCTTTTAAACCTATTTGTTAAAATTGTGGCAAATATTTTATAATCTACGTTTAATAGCGATATGGGTCTGTAATTTTTAATATCATTGGGTTCTAGATCTTGTTTATGAATAAGAGTTATTAATGCTTCTTTCCAAGAATGCGGAATTTTACTTGTTACCATCACATTATTAATTAAACCTTTAAAGAGCGGTAAAATTTCGTCTTCTACCGTTTTATATACTTCTGCCATAATTGCATCGGGGCCTGGAGATTTCAATGATTTTTGGTTTTTTATAGCCTCTAAGAGTTCAAAGGGGGACACATTCCCGTTCAGTACCTGTCTTTGTTCTTCTGTGAATTTGCCTAGCTCATGTTTCAATAAAAAACTTTTGATTTCATGGCCGTTTTGCGTCGTTTGTTTATATAAGTTCGCATAGAAGTTTTCAACTATTTTTTTTAATTCTTGGGCATTGTATTGTATTTCTTGATTTTCATTTTTTAATGCTAAGATAGTTTTCTTTGCTCTCTCCTTTTTGAGTTTATAAGCCAGCCAGCGCGAAGGTTTGTTAGCATTTTCAAACCAATATGCCTTCACGTACTCAATTCTACTGGCTATTTCCTCAGATAGCCATAGGTTCAGCTTGCTGTTCTTGTTGGGAATCATTGAATGTGTCCTGAGGTAAAATACATATCCCAATCTTCCCTTAAACGGTCACTGGAGTTGCCAATCTCTCTGTGGGGCCTGGAGATCTCCCAGAAATCACCGTGTTCCCCAGCCACAGCACATCATTTCCCCTACAAAAAATTTCCCAGCTATTACAACTGATCTCCAGATGAGCAAGATCAGTTCTCCTGGAGACAATGGCTGCTTTGGCCAGTGGACTCTATGGCATTATACTCTGCTGAGGTCCCTCCCCACCCCTTCCCTCCCCAGGTTCTACCCCTCAAATCTCCACGTATTTGCCAACCCAGACTTGGCAACCCTGTAACTGGCTACAGAACTGTTCTCCTAGAGACAATGGCTGCTTTGGCCAGTGGACTCTATGGCATTATACTCTGTTGAGGTCCCTCCCCACCCCTTCCCTACCCTGGCTCTACCCCTCAAATCTACAGGTATTTTCCAACCCAAAGTTGGCAACCCTGTAACTGGCTATGGAAGCGCTTTCCAGACCCTTGGAACCCAGAAGACATGGCATAGGAGGAGGTGGTTTTCTACCTTAGCTGCCACTGCATAACCTCAAAACAACATAAGTCAGGGTGGAGGGAACCATACCTGTTACCATGAGGCTGTCCTCCCATACTATCCACTTGGGGCAGCAAAATGACTTGAGACAGCCCTGTCTTATAGCTAGCAAGAAGGAAATAAACACAGCTTGCCTCCCTCTATTTTCCCCTTCCTTCTGCCGCCCCACCAGCCACAGCCGGGATGCTCACCTGGAGCTTCCTTCCCACAATGGGCCTTAATCCTAGTATCTAATAATCCTAAGCATATTTACTGAGTCAACAGGACATATACCCAGATTTTCTGGCAATGATAAAATGCTTTTATTATTACAGCACAGGTTTTCTATGTTTTCTCCCTACATTTTAAGCTTTAGCACATCACCCAGGGAACTAACAGAGGGTTCAGGTTATGTTTTAGAGTGCAGATGAGGACACAGCTGGACCAGCTGAGTTTGAAGTTACTCCAACCCTTAACTGTCCTCTAGATCACACAAAACCCTCTCCTGTAGTTCTACAGTGCTAATTAACTAAATTAACTGTAAATTATCTTTTTTACAAAACCAACCTTTCCCCCTAGGTTCACATTCTAAAAAAGATCAGAAGTAAAGGATAAGCTGTTTTTTATGGTTTGTATGCCATGAATGATTTATTTACTGGGGAACCCTGACAAGATTATAGGAAATTTAGTATTCCTAGGGTGACAAAATGAATGCAATTTCTGTCAAGGGAAATTGAAAAAAATACATGTGTTCAAAATACTCAAGACACCAAAGATAAAAAATAATATTTTACAAGTAATCATAACACAGTCATTTGTCATTGTAACTGTCTGGGATATGTAGCAAGGGATTTTCTACATTGCTGGGATTCTTTCATTAAAAGAAAGGACATGAAGAGAAAAGTATAAAATTTTATTTATTTATTTATTTACTATGAGATTTACTCCGCCCTCCCTTAAACAATAAGATTAGGTGAGAACAAGTGGGGACCCACAATACTCGCAGGGAAGGGGAATCCCTCCACATATTGCTGCAGATTCCCCACGCATGACCCCCTCCTTCCGGCTCAGTGGAGGAGGGGAGACTTGCAGAGGAAAAATCTGTTTCACATTGGTGTGGCCCTGATCCACCAATTTACATATCTGGAGATGGGAGCCATACATTGCTATTAGTATATAGGTTCATTAAAATGTTTTAAAAATGTAAAATTCTTTTTCACAGATCATTAGCCTTTTAGGATTAATACGTATACATCTATGTAAGTGTACTTTTAAGATATTGAAAGAGTTGCAAGATAATCAAATAATAATACCTACAGCTCTCTTTTAGACCACTGAATTGGATACACAAAACTGTGGCCTTAGTTGCACTTGCCCAGTAGAATTCCAGCTGCCCCCTTTAGGACCCCCATCCACTTTTAAGGGCTAGAAGATCTTCTGGAATTGTACAGGATGTGGTGTGGGAGTCTGTAACTGCCAGGGGAAGGGGAACAGAATATCTCAAGTAGAACTTTTCACATTGGCTGTGGTACAGAAGCCTTCCTAATCTCTGTGCTGCCCCATAGTCTACTCTAGATCCATCTTCCACAGCCAGCCTTCTCATTGTAAAAATAATGGTTTCATAGTTGAAGAAGGGAAAGACCATTTTCTCTAAATGCTTATAAGAAGTGTAAGGTCTTCAACCTTTCCAGAACTGAGACCTACTGAGTTGCAAACATGTAACATCACAATCACATGACAGGAATATGGAGAATCAAAATTATGATCTCATCAATGTCAAGGCCAGACTTTAGGCAACAGACTAAGAGAGCTGTGGACAGAAAATACTGTAGGAGATGTGCCATAGTGAGGAAGAAGCCATGGGTAAAAGCCATGAATGAATTATCCCCCACCACTGAGTTTAGTCGCCTTGTCAATGAAGAAGATAAGTAGTTTTTTATACCCTGCTTTTCTCTACTGTATGGAGTCTCAAAACAGCTTACAATTGCCTTTCCCTTCCTCTCCCCACAACAGGCACCATGTGAGGTAGGTGGGGCTGAGCAAGTTCTAAGAAAACTGTAACTGGCCCAAGGTGACTGAGCAGGTTTCGTGTGGAGGAATGGGGAAACAAACCTGGTTCTCCAGATTAGAGTCCTCAGCTCTTAACCACTATACCACTCTACTGCTCCTCTCAACGTATGTGCAGAGAGAGGCAGAACGGTGCTGCCAAATCCTTCAGCAGGCAGCAAAAGAAATTGGCTTTCATAGGGATTTGTCAAACACTCAGACTAGCATTCTAGACTAGGGATGGGCACAACCTGGAAAAATGGAGATTTGTGGCTCGTGGGGGTCTCATGAGCACCGAACCATGAATTTCCACGAGCTTGTTTTATGAGCCGATTCAAGGTTCATGGTGTGGTAGAACAGTCCCCCCTTGAGGGCCAGAGACACCAAACTCACAACGAATCTCCAGCTGACCGTCTCTACTTGCCCTCCAAGTTTGGTGAGAACTGGATTTAGGGGGGCCAAGTTACAGCCCCCAAAGCAGGTGCCCCTAGGAAAGTGCACTTGTCAAATGCCCCCCCTGCAAGCTAGAGGCATCAAACTTGCAGCAGATCTATCCGGGCTACCCCTCTATCTGCCCTCCAAGTTATGTGCAGATTGGCTTTGAGGGAGGGAGATCCTAGGGTCCAATGTGCAAAAGGTGTGTGTGTGTGTGTCAAACAAAACCCCTGCAAGCTAAAGTCATCAGACTCGCAGTGGACCTCCCCAGGCTGCTTGTCTACCTGCTCTCCAAATTCTATGTAGATTAGCTTGAGGAGATCCAAGGGTGCAATGTGCAGAAGTGGGGGGAGTGTGCTGAACAGTTCCGCTCCAAGCTAGAAGCATCAAATTCAGAGCAGACCTCCCTGGGATGCTTCTCTACCTGCCCTCCAAGTTGTGTACAGATGGTTTTTTGGGGGGGAGAGATCCAAGGTTCCAATGTGCATGGGGAGAGTGCTCCCCTCCAACATTAACAGCATTAAACTCACAGCAGACCTCCATGGGATGCCCTTCAACCTGCCATCCAAGTTGTGTGCAGATTGGCTTTGGATTACAGTTAATCTCCAGACTGCTGCCAAGTAAACACAGCTGTGTGTGAGCTGGGGGTATGTCCATTCTGCTCCCACAGAGCAGGATAGGAGCTCTCTGGTTGGCAGCCAGACCTACCTATCAAGCTTTGGAGGGCCACTGTTGGTGTTTCCAGGGCTGCAGAAGTACATCCCCCCCATTGCCTTGGCGACTGATCAGTGCCAACGTGTCTGGCCAATGAGCCACACCTACAAAATGCATGATCCCCCACGAAAAATGCAGCAAGTTATGGACAGATCATGAGAGACACAATTGCATGATCCGCGTTTCACGAACCATGATCTCCCCAAATTCATGATAACTTTTGGCTCATGATTCATTTTGTGCCCATCCCTGTTCTAGATTACAGCCTCAAGTATTTCTGAATAGCTTAAGGGATCATATTGTACTGGTACAACAAAATTAGTAATTTGCCATTTATGTCCTATACATGTGCATACACACACATCTATTTTTACATAAAATAACTGACTACAAGTCTTTTCAGAAACTGGACTATAATTAGCATAATAGGTACCATGCTGATACACTTTTAAAAGATACAAAACAAAGGTTAAAATTAGCAACTATAAAGTACCACTATACAAGGTTAAATTTATAATTTGAACTGTAAACGAAGAATTCTAACAGATGCACTTAAAACAGTGCTGTAAAATAAGCATGCACTAAAAGAGAAAAAAATAGCTTACCAAAGTCACACAATTTCAAAACATCGTTATGACTTATTAAGAGATTTTCTGGTTTGATATCTAAAATATTAAATGAATATGACAAAGTTAACATCACTATATTATGCTTTTTGAACAGAACTGCAGAGATATGTGGTACAATTTATTTGAAATATTGTGAAGTATATCCTAACAAATTTTAACCTCTGAAATAATGTCACCCTGGGGTTTGAAAACCTAGAACAAGATCCACCATGGTCATGCACTTGTGAAATATTATTTCTTTCAGTGGAAGATTTTAAATTGCTCCACTGATATCACTTTGACTCCATATACTTTGGTTAGCTATGTCCCTAGTTTTCTTTCTTCTAAATTTGCACGTAATCATATACTAAGTAATCCCAAGGAAGTTTATTTTAATGGAAATGGAAAGATGGGTTCACACTATTCTGTGAATGAATTATGTTCTTTATCCTGAAAAAAATGTAAAGTGTTAATCTTTGAATGCAATATAATGCAGATTTTTCCAGTGATCAAGGTCTCTCCATTTGTTAATGAAATTTCAGTTGGATGTTGTTTAAACTCTAGCTATTTTATTGAAGCTAGATGATAAAATATTTCCACAGAATTATATACTGGAAACAAGTCAACACACCGTAAGTACATAAGCTTCTCCATACTGATACATTACAAGGGAAAACATTGGTTAAAATGACTTTTGTTTCTTTACAGTATTAACAACCTACATGTATCCAGGTCAGCAGGAATATCTCACCTAATTCCTAAAAGTGACTAAAAATGTTTTCAATAAACATTAATGGCATTCCAGGCGTGCAAATATGGACACTTAGAAAGATGCCTTACACTACTGGTCCCCCAAGGTCAATACTGGCAGGAGCTCTCCATAGTCTCAGTTAGAGGTCTTTCATATTTTGTACTAACTGATGCTTTTAAGTGGAGATGCAGGGGATTGAACCTGGGACCTTCTGTGTCCCTCTCTAAATATATCTTAAAGAAAGACTAAATCTAAAGTATGTATAAATTTCTACTTTTTGTTCCATATTCTCTGTCAAAGTTACCCAGTTTTAAGTATACTACAAATGCAATCACTCTGTTTCCTGGTGTCTGTAAGACGATTCAAAATTTGATACTGAAAGTTTCTCATTTCTATTTTACTCACCTCGATGTACTATGTCATTTTTATGACACCAATGAATTGCTTTAATTAATTGGTAGATGTAACTTTTTACTTTTTCAGGTGGAACTCCATTTGGCATTTCTTCTAGCAATTCAAGCATGTTCTAGGATTTTTAAAAAAGTGATAGTATTAGAAGCTAAAAGCAACTTGACCTGGAATATTACTGAAACAATTTGCAGTTACACAATTGTGCAAGTAATGATGTAGTTCAGGGGTGTCAAACATGCGGCCGGGGGCTGAATCAGGCCCCTGGAGGGCTTCTATCAGGCCCACAGTGGAACTGGCTGTCTTCTGCTTCTTCTTCCAGTTCTGCTGCTCCTGCGTCATTGTAGGTTTGCAGCTTACAGGTACACACCTGAACAACATACTCAAGATTGCAACAGCATAGACATTTTGATGCAATAATTCAGAGCAAGAGGTGTCAGTTATCAGACACTGTTAAATAAACAAAATATTGGGAGAGTGCTAATGTTTTAAGCATGTTTTTATTTTAAGTAAAAAAACCCCTTTGTTTGTGTCCTTTATAAAGTTTATCTCTCCACTACCTGGCATTACATTTTATGACACACATGGTTCAGCCCAACAAGGTCTCATTTATGTCAGATCCAGCCCTCATAACAAATGAATTCGACACTCTTGATGTAGTTCATCACCTGGAAGTGCCAATCTAACATGAAAATAAAGTAACCTAACCTTATTTCAGAGAAAAGTCTACATGCATCTAATTTCTCACTACGACAATGGATACAACAAGCAAAACACCACAAATTAAACTGGGCACCTGGCAAGTTAACCTCTGGACTTCTCCCATGGCTCACAGCACTGCTGAATTTGCATTTTGATGTTCCAAGCAGCTATAGATTCTAGAAGGCCTTGGCTTTAATCGGATTCATTATGTCTTTTTCCCAGTTGGCTCACTCAGATAGTGTGATCCAACTTGATTTAGGACAGGCCCTGTTTTTAAAGGATAGTCCAAAACCATCAAAAATGTTCAAAGACTGTGTTTAGTGGATAAATGGGTGTTAATATTTCCTGCTCTAGAGTATTTAGACATTTATTTAACTTCTAGCCTCTTATCATAAAATACAGACTGTGATCTGCAGGTGCTCTAGTCTTGCTTCCATTTTTAAGGACCGCAGACGGTGTCATTACCAGTTACTGGGGAATGAAGTACAGGGATGTCAATGCAGACCTGCAAGTTATATTGGTTTTGATAGATGCTAGACTCTATACAGACAGATGTATTTATACTTTTCATCTTTTACATATATTTGTTTCTACATGCATGAAGTCTGTGTTAGCATACGCAAAAAGACGTACATTAAAACAGGTTACCATAAAACAAACTTCTGAACCACAAAGAAGTTTAATGTTGGTACAAGAGTGATAACTGTAGTAGTTTGAGAACACACCTGTATTAGGACATTTACCAAAATACCCAAGTTACTTCATGTTTTTGGATAGTTGCCATCACTATGCTCAACTGCAAGGAAGAGTCAACTACACTAATGATATAAAACAAGTAATTATTTTTAATTTTGAAGACATCTTGTTGCACGAGTCGATCTTGTTAATGCAGATATGCAGGATTTGTAGTCTTTCCTGGTGTTTTTTTCCATGATTCACTAGTAAAGAATAGCTGAGTTTCCAAGGGGAGAATTTTTTAAAAAGCACAGCACAGGGATTTAAGAAAAGATGAGGAAAGGATGGGAAGTAACTTAGAATCTTCACCCATCAACAATGACTATATTCAGATGTCATGGTGGACACAAATATAACATGTCCTTCCATGCAACTATGGAGCCCAGCTGAAAGCTTCCTGATTTCAAAACGTTTAAATCAAGTACTTAATTCACCATGATAGCTGAATGTAGCTGCCTGCCAAAACTGGAATTAGTTTCCCTTCCAGAAACTGCAATTCTAAATTGGAATTAAACCATGATGTAGAATCCTAGTTTGCTGGAGGGGTGAGGGAAATAGATTCCAGCTTCCCCAGGCTCTGAATTTGGAAGGCTTCAATTGTACTCCATGCAGGACAAGAGAAGAAGATATTGAACAAGCTAGAGAAGAACCTGGCCATCATGGTACAAGCGATATGCCCTCCAGAAAACAGTTAAAACATATCAGCTAGTATATAGTTGTGATCCTTATAACTCATTTTGTCAAACTACATACATGGGAAACGATGGGATGATTAGCATGCACCAAGCAATCTTTTATTATTTGGAATTTTCACATTATTGCCAGAACTGTTTCATATAACCATGTATATTGGATTGGATCCAGTAACTTGCCTGTGCAAGGATTGCAGTTCTTCCTCACTTTCCTCTACCCCTAGCAGTCATTTCCAAATCCAGGAAAGTTGATTCCTGAGGTGGTAGGACCCATTTGGAATAACAGCTGCACAGGCTGATGGGCTGCAATGAGGAGGAGGAAAGGAGCGAGCGGAAAGACAATGCAGGAAGGACAATTTCAAGAATCCAGTTTCTCCATGAAAAAAATTTAGGACCATGTTTTATGAGGACAAGTAGCCTGTTATGCTAACTGACCATGTGAAAGACACCACCTACTTATTTTCCAGCCAAAACTGAAATGAAAATAAGGGGTGTCAGTTATATTCTGGACTCCTTTCTTTCTTTAAAACTGCATTTTCCTAACTTTTACTCAGTATTGAGGAACATGGTAAACAAAAATAACCAAATGCATAGGAATACCATTTCCATAAAACAGGTCTCATAATATACATAGAGCATTTCTATTAATATTAAGCACAAACGCAACTTACTTTTTCCACATATTCAAACACTAAATACAGTTTTCCTCTTCTTCTGAAAGCTTCTTTTAATTCCACTATGTTCTCCTGTTTCAAAGTACGAAGCATTTTAAGCTCTCGCAAAGTGGTTTCTTTGACCTCTTCATTTTCTAAAATGTAAAGACAAATGGGATGAGCATGACACCCAACAAATATTTTTATATTCTTTTTTAGCATGGAACATCAATCAGGCCGAACTTCACTCAAATTTGACACCAAGTAAAATGTTCTATTATACAATCCACAACTCATGTAAAAATGTTAAAAAATTTAACCTGACAACTGTTCTTAAAGAGTTACAGGACTACTTAACACAATATTGTAATACAAAATAGCAAAAGTTCTTAATGGAATTAGCTTTCCTTTCCTGCTGGGCTGTAAAACTATTATAGTAGCTATCGCCACTGTCTAAGCAATGCACTGGACAGCTGAAGGATAAACAACCACCACCACCACTAAAAATACCAATAAGTTGCACATATCATGCAGTAATTACTGCATCAGATGTTCCATTTAACTGCAATTATATAAAAAATGTGCATGAACCAACTTGCATACAGCTCACCACTCCCTTCTTGTGCGGACAATCATAGCTAAAAATGAAGTCTGTTTACCAAAAGTGTACAAACTCAAGTAATCAGGTTAACCAGAGTTAGTTCCTTCCCACTATGACTCTAAAACAGTGTTATAGTCAAATACATGATTTATTTATTTAAATGTATTTATTTAACATATTTATATGCCTGTTTTTCTCCTGAGTCTCTCAGATCCTAGCTGATGGGGGAACTCATCAACCAGCATTCTTACATTCTGGGCAACTGAAGTTTCTTTTAGAAGATGATCCCCCATTTGAGAAGCAAGACTGAAGGAGCAAGCTTGTCAACGAGCTGGATTTTTGCGCATGTTTTTATGTTTCTGCAATTCAATGCAACGTCTGAATGCTGCCAATGTGAACTTCACACATTACTTGCCAACAACAGCACTAGAATCTTTAAAAAAAGAATAAATGTAATACAGAACATTACATTGTAACTTTATGTAATAATACCCAAACGGCCCATTTTCCATGCAAGGCACCCTTGAGAGGGGAAAGCCTGCAGCATAGAAGGGAGGAAGTGGGTACTAAATCCTTTCCTTTTACAAATTTTCCCTGAAACTCCAAATTGACAGCTGCTTTTGTTCCTGCTGATACTATGGACCCATGTTAACTGAACAAACACAGTTCTCAGTCACTGAAAGGGGACCGAAAACACCTTCTCCTTCTTACTGCAAAGCAGTCCTCACCAAGGTTCAGTATTATAGCTCAGTAGGAGCTGTCATCATAAATGGGTGCCATGTCAAGTGTTATCAACCCCTCGTTTACAGAGCTAAGCATACCTATTGGATGCTAAGTGCAACTGAACATAGTGGATTTACTTATAGGTAAACACGACTGAAAGACCACAGGGATAAAAATCCCTTAAATGTCACTACTAGGCTTCCATGAAAAGAATAAAAGTTTGTCTCTCTCTTTCATTTTCCATTGGTACATGATTCTAGTTTTTTTTTCTTTTAAATATCCTGTATTCAAGTTGCTTGAGTTTCCACCTCTTTTTTAAAGCAAGTAATTATTTAAAGCACACCTAGATAATTTTAAACTAATGGAATCAAGAAGGATATTAAAAGCCAAATTAAATCAGCTTTATTTTAAAGTGATTTGGGGCATTCTTCAGTTTTACAAATCATATCTTGTAAAGAAGGCACTTAACATATACGTATGTCTTATGTATTAAAAGGATCTAACTGATTTTCCTCTTATATTTACTGACTAACTGTGAACTACTCTGTGAACTACTCTGCTTATATATATATTTATTATTCACTGGAACAACAGAAAACATTTGTCAGCAGCTTTTGAAAAATGATCTTCTAATCTATATGGTTTGGTCCATTCAGCTTCATGAGCCAAAGAAAGGCATATTTTAGACTTTTAAATACTGCAAATTAATTTTCACTTCACAGTAACCTGACATCTAATTGTCAAGACTGGGAGAGAGATGAAGAATAGCCTTGTCACTACATGCATATAAGGAGCCTGTTTGAACTGAAGTTGTATAGCAAGGGGAGGACATTGAAGAAAAAGAGATTACAAGAAAAAGATTAGGGTGTGCATTCAGTTTATTCGAGCAAAAAGAAAAAATACCCCCAAATAATCTTACCAGTATTTTGGAGGTATTTTTAAGCTGAATGAAGATCAGAGATTTGTATTTGGCTACTGATACAGCTGACCCCCCCCCAAGCCATTTTTTTTGGCTTTTATTCAGGTGCATTGAGGTATACTGAAAAGGCATTTACAGAGATTGTGGTCTCTTTAAACGCCTTCTCTCCAAGCTCCACATATGCCTTCTGAGTTCACTTGCTGAATCGCACTGCCACCACATGGCTTGGAGAAGGCATTTAAAGAGACCGCGGCCTCTTTAAATGTCTTCCCAATGGAGGATGGGGCACCTTCTTTGGAGGCCCATAGAATTGGACCCCCTGGTCCAATCTTTTTCAAACGGGGGGGGCAGGTTGAGGAGAGGCACCAGTAGCTATGCTGCAATCTGGTGCCTCTACCTCAAAAACAGGCCCCCCAGAGCTCCAGATAACCCTGATTCAATTCTCCATTATAACCTATGGGGACCCGAAAAATGTTGGATTTTCCAAAAACTTCCTGAATCCCAATGCCATATCAATCCAGGGATTCAGGAATATAAGAAAATGCCAATATTTTTCGGGTTCAATATACCTGAACCCAAAAAATACCAATTTTTTTTTTGCAGTCCCCTAAAAAAGATATTAAAAGAATCAAGATTCACTAAAGTGATGTAGAGTCATGGCAGTAAAGTCATCATATAAGAAGTCACAAAAGGATTCAATAGGTGTATAAACTTTGAGTTCACCCACAAGTTTACACGTGTCACTCGTACAGCCATATTCCTTCAGTAATAGAAACAATGAAAGGGAAGTCACAGAAAGTATTGCAATACAAAATAAATGTGTATTTATTATGCAAAATCATAAGCTTGTGTTGTTCAAATCATTACCATTATTCTTGGCTAGATAAAGGGGAGATTGTTTCCCAAATGTTTGGGAATTTACGTTGTCTTCGGACTCAGGGCATTAAAGATTAAAAAATATTTATCCACAGGATGGGGGAAATGGCTGAAATCACTCTCTCTTCTGTTCACAGACTTTCAATGGTATCCAACCCATTGATTTCAATGGGCTTAAATTGGAATAACTATGGATTACGTTGTTAGTTCTCATACAAGAAAGTTGAGAAATTACCTTCACTGTCTTTGAATTTTTTAATAGCCACAATCTCATGCGTCTCCTACAAAACAAAGACAGATATTTCTTAGAAAGGTCAGAGCTACCCCTTACAATACACATAATTTCGTTTTACAGAAGTAATTCAAGATAAAATAAAAACAAAAGTAGTATGAAAGAATTTCAACATCATCATACTCTAAATACAATGCAGGATAAATATACAGGTGATATAATCACAACATCAACGTCTTTGAATGCCACCTAGCACTAAAACCCATCTTTACTTCATTAATAAATATTAATATTCAGAAATTAAGATCATTGGCATTCATTCATACAGATAAGAAAAAGTGTATTTACAAAATGCTATAGTGGTTACATCATAACAGATCCAATTGTTCAGTTACAAATACTAAAAAAGCAATTAAAATCTAGATATCAATTTCAATTGTTAAAAAAATAGCTTTCCATTATAACTATATTCCAATATTTATTGTTGCAGGGAAAAGGTTTCTTTTCCTAATTTCAGTGAGATATTAGTTTTAAACACAGAAAATGCTCTGCATGAATTTGCAAGCATCCCCACTTCCCAAGATGGTTTCTGCCATCTCTCCAACAGTCATTCTCTCCTTTATCCTCCCCCCATTTTGGGTGCAGTTTTGCATGACCAACTTTGGAAATTATACTTCCTCTGCATTGTACCTCTATCACAACATCAAAAGGATAATTCATTTATATCACCACTTGAAAGCAGCCACTTTGCTAGTATCTACTATGTTAGGTATCAGATCCTGAATGGTAGGTCCTCTTTGCAATCATGGAAGTAGAAAATATGATTGGTTTAAAATCTGTAGACTAATCAACTCTATTGAATTATTATTTTTATTTATTGTAGCTGTTCAATGACTACACTGAAAATCAAGATGGTTTCTCTAAGAGTCTGAGTGTATACATCAAAACCTTGGGATATAAAAAAAATCAATGCTGTTCTCTAACTACTGCCTGCAGAAACTGAAATATCAAAATTACATAAAAAGTTACTTTATGAGAACCAAGCCACAAAGCAATTCCCAGATGGCTCTGCCTGTGAATTATTGTTTACATAAACATGGAGCTATTCCATAATTGCTGTAAATGTTAATTGGTTTCAATAAGATAGCTGGGCACTTGGTTAAGATGCATGCCATGAAAGCTGGTGGGTTGGCAAACAGACTACTGAATTTTAACGATAGTTTTAAAAAAACAAAGTGATTCATACAGCCAGAGAGGCTGTAAGAGATCAAAAAGGCAACCTTTCTTTTATTGCCACATTTATGTTGACAAGCCATGGGTTATCTAATGCTTTGGTAGACAGAGAACAGACCTTACAAGCAGTATAACATGGGGAATGATAAGGATTCCCTGTGCTTTGTGTAAAGAAGACTACTAAAAGCACTTGGGGGAGGGGGAAATGGATAGATTATAGCAATGAGATTAATAGTATTTGTCCAGCTCTTATCATTCATTAATACTTTGTAATCCACTGAACCTCTCTTTCTTCCATTCCTGTCTCAGTAACAAAAGATTTTGCCTGGTAACATTTATTTCTGTCTTACCTGGTTTTTATGCACAACAGCTATATAAGAAAATAATACTGAATGATTATTTAAACTATTAAAATACATAGTTTCCCCCCTTCTGTTGGCCTTTACAAAAGTTATAGTAGCTTTATTTTTATAGTCATGGTTCCCATCAAACAGATTTCTGCACAGTTACCGGGGGCACTTTTGTATCATTCTTGTATGCTTTTTTTACTAAATGTACAAAATAGTGATAATACTCTACAGACTCATAATTAAAAGCAACCACCAGCAGCTGCTACATTGCTGACGGCATGCCTAAATTTAACACACACCTACATTACCAGCAACATGTATTAACTGGTTCACAGAAAAGAAATATGTATAGAATCCGGCAAAATTAATTGGCTGATTATGGCTAACTTGCAAATAAATGGTGCAGTCAGATATTTCTTTACTTGCAATACAAGACAGCACCAAGGAATCTTCAAAACCTTATATATTAAAAATTAATCTGAGAAAATTCTAAGTTCTAAGAACACTTTTTGAAACAATGCCTACACAGTGTTGCTGGAGAAACTGATGGAGCAGCCCAATACTACTGAAAAAGCCTTTTACTTTAGCACCTTAAGATAATGTCTTCTATCCCAGTACTATCTATATATATAAAGGAAAGTCCCCTCACTGTAAAATCAATGCCCAGGCCAATCCGCTGGACCTAGAGACACCAAATTCGGGGAAAGCGCTCCTACCGTGACGTAGGTGCTAGCTCAGAAGGGATTTTTAGAAATTTGACCCCTAAGTGGGTCAAAAGGGGTAAAATGTGCTCCCCCCATTGATTCTGATGTGGCTGCCAGACAGCTGCCTCCCTGCACCCCCCACTCTCTGATTGGTCAGCTGCAGAGCTCAGTGTTCTGAGGTAAAAAAAAACAGTTATAGGGGACTGCAGAGAGCTAATGACAGTTGAGAAAATCAGAAGTGGCCAACAACCACCTGTGAGGTGAAGCAAAGCTGCTGGCCCAGCCTCTCTGATGGCTTCCAATACACTCCCCCCACCTCCTACACCTAACAGCCGGGTGTCTGTCAGGTGCAGCCCCACCTCCACAGTGGCTTCTAATACCCCTCCCCCTCCTACACTGGACAGGTAGCTGCCTGTCAGGTGTAGGAGAGGAGGTGGGATGGCTTCCAACACACTCCCCCCACCTCCTACACCTAACATGGCTTTAAGCACCCTGCAACTGCTGCTGCAGGGTGCAGGGTGCTTAAAGCCATGAGGGAGCCTGCCCCAGCCATAAAGCCTTAGTGATCCTGCCAGCCCTGCCTCCACCGTGGCTAATACTCCTCCGCCTTCCCCCTCCTACACTGGACAGGCAGCTGCCTATTAGGTGTAGGAGAGGAGGTGGGATGCTTACAGCCACCAGGGAGGTTTGCTCAGCAGGATTGCCTTAGTACTGCTGCTAGCCCAGCCTCCATGATGCCTTTAAATACAATCCCCCCAACACCAGATAGGCCGGTATCTGTCTAGTGTAGGAGTAGGACCAGGGTACTTTAATCCAACAGGGACACCACCACAGCAGGATCACCTTAGCGATGCTGCTGATCCAGCATCTCTGATGGCTTCCAACACATTCCCTCACCTCCTACACCTAACAGGCGGTTATCTGTCAGGTGCAGCAGTGGTTGCAGGGTGCTTGAAGCCATGAGGGAGCCTGCCCCAGCAGTAATGCCTTAGTGATCCTGCCACCCCTGCCTCCACAGTGGCTTCTCCCCTCTCCCCCTCCTACACTGGACAGGCAGCTGCCTGTCAGGTGTAGGAGAGGAAGTGGGATGCTTGCAGCCGCCGGGGAGGTTCGCTCAGCAGGATTGCCTTAGCAGTGCTACTGGCCCAGCCTCCACGATGCCTTTAAATACAATCCCCCTCAACACCAGATAGGCCGGTGTCTGTCAGATGTAGGAGCAGGGCCAGGATATGAATGTTTATGGGGAGATAGTAAAGGACATTTCTAGGAGCCATTTCGATGCGTGCCTCCCTCATGAACCTGAAGAAATGTCCACCGCATCACCACTCCCTCACACCAACTCCCCCTCACACCCCTCACCTCTTACTGCCCCAAATAAGCTCCTGGCAAATGTCAAGCCAGATACACCAATGCTACATGGAGGAGGCAACTTAGGAATGCGGCAAAGACATTTGCACATAGTACTCCTGCAGTGCACTGAGCTGCGCAGGCCAAGTACCAGCAAGATCACCCTGAGGTGCTCAGAACAACACCGTCTCCATATGAGCAAAACAATCCAGGAATACAAGTAGAGAGGCCATCACTTTTGTGGAAGGTAGCAGGAGCTGACTTAACAGACAATTGCTTCTTAAATGGACAGTTCTATGTGGCCTGCTCCAGAGTGAGCTCATCAAGCAGCCTGGTGATCCTAGCACCTGAGGGCAGAACCACCAATGTGGTCTAGAGAGAGGTCCTTCAGTAGAGGGAAAAAAATTGCGTATGTCTCACTTCATTTCTACAGTCTTCTCCATTAGAATTCCTACAACAAATGTCACATTTCAAATTTCACATCATCAGTATTATAACTGGATTTATGTAACTTAAATACCATAGCGACGCACGGGTATCAGGCTAGTTGGGAATAAACTGATGAATGTCTGTACTCAACAGTTTCCTAACTAGAAACCCAACTTATTCCAACCTCACATGAGCTGTGCATAATTTCCTACAAACAAGACAAACAAGTTTGTTCTCTGCTGCTTGCTTTTATTGCAACTTTGTAACAAATATAACACACTTTATAAGCAGTTCCTGGGAATTTAGTAAGCTAATGTTGATTTCTGAGACGGGGATGACTGAAAGGAGAAAGGGTCCCACCCATGGCCCCCACAAAGGAGGGAGAAGAAGCCAGGCAGCCCCACACCTTGCTCAGCTGGGCGCCTCCTGTAGCTCTGCTGGGCTGGGCACAGTCACCTTCATGCAGAGCGCTATTCAATATAAAAAAAAAATATTTATTTTTAAAAATGCAGTCCCCTACTCACCTGGACCAGGCAAGGCTCATGTCAGTTGCACTGCCTTTCCACAGGCTGGGAACTGCCCTTCCCCCAATGGGCTGGACTAACCCAAGTAGCAAGAGGCAGGCATTTGGCCTACTGGGAAATCCTCCCATGACTATAATGGCCTGTCAATTCCTATCTACAATCTTGGGAGTCTATGCACAGAATAGATATTTGTGCCTCTTTAAAACAACAAACAAAAAACACCCTGATCACCTCAAATTGCCTTTCCCTGTGTCTTGACTGCTATATTTTACAATGTTGCAAATACGTTAAATAATCCAAATAAGAACACATCACAGGTATATACAATGGAGTTCTCATTTTTGTTTTCTTTGAAATCTGTTACTTCAAATACAGTAATGAATTTTATTACATTTACCTTTCCCGTACTGCATTTACCTTTCCCCCTTTCAGCTACAACAAAAGATAGAATGAGAGACCTTTTGATCCTTGGACGCACTCTTGTTATATGGGCTGCACCATCTAGTAAAAAGGGTTATTTTGCTATTTGTTCTACAAGTTCACACTTGAGTTCCTTTTAAATACTTAGGTGACTACAGTGACCTATTACGTAGCTTGCTAATTGTAAATCCTCATCTTTTATCATTTCTATGATAGTTGTTCTGTCCTATTATGATATTGTAAGTAGTTCTCAAATAGGTGCCCTGACAAACTGATGAGAGACCAAAATAATTCATTTATTCAAATCTTTCTACAAATTTCAGGTTTTCTTTGAGTGCTCAACTGACACATTCTTCTTAATGGCCCTACTACTCTCTGCCCAAATTTCTGTTACTTTGTTAAAAATGTGAAAAGAATTTTTAAAAACTTGTTCTTCATCTTCCTTCATGATTTACTTTACTGAAAATACACATTAACAGTGAAATCTTAAGAATGTTTTCTGGGAGTAAGCCACATTGAGCAGACTTCAGTAGAATTCTAAGTAGATCTGTTTAGGACTGCACTGTTAATTTGCCACAGCCTATACTCTGCAATATTCCATTCTGAAGCAGAAGATACACCAGATTTGTACTAGAGAACAAAATGCCAGGTTGTATGGTTCTATTGATCAAATCTTTAAAGATGTGTATGCAGATCACATAAAACTATGACATTTCATTTCTTGGTACTAGTTTTCTGAATGTTAGCAAAGAGATTAATGCCTCATTCACATATTGTACCTCCAGGTATTATATATGACAACACGAGCATGCCTGTGGAAATGTTTTATGTTTTCAGCAATCCTAACCACAATTAAAGTTTTTTTTTTTTTAAATACTGGAATTTGAAATCAATGAGATTGCCTTCCAAAGTGATATCTACTTAGAAATATAATGAAGAGCAGCATTCTTTACTCTGTCTCTGCTCATGTTGCCTTCCTAGATAATGTCACAGGATGCAATTAATTTTCCTTTGAACTGGATTCTGAAATGGGGCAAACAGCACGGAGCATTTAATAGTGTCTTCCAACTATGACAGGTTTATATGCAAGATGCCATTTTTCAAGACACAGCAGACAACTCAGCAGCATTCTTTTGATTCATCTGAATGCTAGACAGTATAAAGACCTGAAATTTTGTCCATGCAATTCATATTAGAAGCACCAGGGACAGCAAAAAATTTAAAGCCTTATATACATGTTCTCTTTCAATATTATTGAGACACTAAAATAGATAAAATAGACAGTAAAATAGGCTCACAGAATCGCCAACATGACTGAATGGCTAACAACAACAACAAAATAAATACTAATAAATTTCACCCATACATCCTTTTTAATAAGGAGCTGTAATAAATGAATGCAAGTCAACTTGAGTGTACATATGGCCATATAGAGAACCTTTTTGGTACCGACAATGGCTTTCCTCCTTGTACTAGGAAGGAAAGAAAAGGGAAAGGGAAGAGAGAAGGAAGTTTAAGGTTCAAAAGTTGATGCCTGTTGAATTGGTTTCTGGACATTGCTAGAGGGAACAACCTTCTAAAATTAAGCTTCCCATAAGGGGGTCACCTCAAAGCTTGCAAATGGCTTCTCACATTTTTCATAGTGACGTTTTTTTAAAAAAAGCAACTTGGTCCTCCATTCAAACTTCTATACAGCTTTTAAATATTTTGCTCACCTTGTGTCTGCACTTAAGTACAACTCCATAGGCTCCTAGACCATCATCACAAAAGATGGGAAAAGGAAAAAAAAGATTTAAAAAACATATTAGCCAGCAGAATTTAGGAAAATAATTTCAGTTTTTATAGGTGCATTCAAGGAATGTACTATATAGAGTAGACTTTGTTTTCATATCTCTGTATTATGTCTCAAGTCTCATTATATTATCAATAATAAGAATTCACTGCCACAGGAGCTGGTGGGGGCTACAAGCATGGACGGTTTCAAGTGGAATTGGATAAACATTTGGAGCAGAGGTCCATCAGTGGGTATTAGCCACAAGATATAAATAGGCAGTCTCAGTCTGGGGCAAGTGATACTCTGTATCTTGGTGCTGGGGGGGCAACAGTGGGAGGGTTTCTAGTGTCCTGGTCCCAATGATGGACCTCTTGATGGCACCTGGTATTTTTGGCCACTGTGGAGGAGGAGGAGAGGAGATTGGATTTATACCCCACCTTCACTACCCAAAGGAGTCTCAGAATGGCTTACAAACTCCTTTCCCTTCCCTTCCCCACAACAGACAACCTGTGATGTAGGTGGGGCTGAGAGAGCTCTGACAGAAACTGTTCTTTTTCAAGAACAGCTGTGCCAGAACTATGACTTGTCCAAGGTCATCCAGCAGGTGCAAGTGGAGGAGTGGGGAATCAAACCCTGTTCTCCCAGATTAGAGTCCACACACTTAACCACTACACCAAACTGGCTCTGTATCACTGTGTGGCAGTGTTGGACTGGATGGGCCATTGGCCTGACCCAGCACTGGCTTCTCTTATGTTCTTATCTTCTTAACTAATAGTTGGCTTCTGAAGTATTTTGCAGTTCTTCCCTCTGTGAATGTAATTATACTACACAATATGTTGTAAAACAAAATACACTTCAATAAGGAATTTACACATGCACACAAAACATATTTTTGGCTTTAGATGCTGTTAATAGTTTACAATCATCTTAGTCCCATGGCAATTTATTTTATTTCAGTTTAAAAATGGTACTAAGTGAAAAGAGTTGCCTGAAATAATGATACAGAGGACACCCACTTCCAGAAATCTTAACTATGGTTGTATATTCATATATGCTTTATATACACTGGTCACTCTTCACAAAACAAACAAACAAATCCTGCACTGTGTCTGTGTATCAGGATCCTACATATTTTGATTGACTTTGGCAAAGCACCAAGTTTTATTCTTGATTCTGCTCCTCCATAGAGGATCTTGTTCATAATATCATACTGCAAGAGCAAGCCACTGCCCCTTTCCTTGGTACTGAGTGAGTCAGGGTCAGGAGCTTGCCCCCATGATACTTCAGACACACTTGAAAACAATGACATGTTTACAAATATTTGATGCTCAGCACAAAGTAAAGTTCCCACTCTTTCCAAAGGTCTAACAAAGGGAAAGAGGCTCTCACCAGTTGTTTTTTTTAAGGCACTCACCGGTGGCATGTTGGTGAGTGCAAGGTGGATTACTGGGCTTTAGAGATGTGCAACACAGAATCTTAAAATAAGGGGTACTAAAATAATGGAGAAAGGCTTCCAAAACCACTTCCATAATGTATATGGAAGTCATATGTTCAGAATGAAAACCATTTCATTACTCAGGTTTTTTCACTAGCAGTCATAACCAGCCTTTTAGTACAGTACTCTCTGGTTAACAAGACACAAAAGTTGGAGACTGGCATTTTTTCAGAATGATGGACATATCATTGCCCTAAGTAGATACATATTGTTGTTCCATTATAGCCTCTGGACAAACACAGAAGATTTGTAGAGCTTCAAAAATTTAACTGATCAGAAATAATTTGAAGATAAAATTGTTCCATCATCCCACCTCAGCTCTCTGAGTAACAGTTGCTTCTGTCAGTCATCAACACAGCAACTGATCTATAAGACAGTAATTTCCTTCCTAGCTGTGCCAGCTTCTCTGACTGCATGGAGTCCCTATTTAAAACATTTTTAAGGATAAATGCTTACCTTCACCTACAACTCCAAGGATCTCAAATTTATTCATCACATTACCAATGTTAGGAATCTTCATGAAGACAAATTCCTCATGGAATGACAGTGGCACGACATAGCACTTCAGAGAAAATCTGAAGTCTTTGCAGCAGACAGAAGTCCAGTTTTTCTATATTATTGTAATATTTCATATTCCCATATTAACTTTTGTTTAGTAAAAGATTCCTGTGAAGAAAGAAATTAGATTTAGTCATCATTGCTTCACATTTTTTTAATTAAATTATATTATAGCACATTGAGCATATATGAACTTCAGTTTCATACTTTATTAACTTGCTACCTACAAGTTATTTACTTATGGAGAAACTTGTTCCAGATGCATTATATGATGGTGACAAATCCACAAACTGCAGATTTTATACCAAGATATACATACAGTGAATAAAAATCAGGACTGTGTTCTCTGTTTCCTTAGGAAAGGTAACAGGGATGTACTTACCTGTAACTGTTGTTCATTGAGTAATCCTCTGTGCAGGCACACATTTGGACTGTACTTGTGCAGGTCTGCTGCAGAGATAACTTCCAAAGCTTTCCAGTTCTCTCTAGAACATTTGGAGTGCTCCCCCTCCCCTCCAACATGAGCTGAAATTTTGCCACCCAAACTGGTATGTGATGGAGGTGGGGAGAGTGCTCCTTCCCTCAGTCCTCCCTTTGCCCCTGTGGCAAAGGACCCACTGAGCAGAGGAACCCACAGCAAGGAAAGGAGGGAGGGATGAGTTTCCTGCACACAAGACCACTTGATGAATAACAGTTACAGGTTAAGTGCAACCTTGTTTTCATCTTCATGGCTTCATCTGCACAATTCCACATGGGAGAACAGCAAGCTCACTTATCAAAAGGAGGTGGGTGTGGGCTCCTCAGCTAAATAATGATTGAAGAGCCACTTTCCCCACAGCCACATGTCTCCTGGAGTCAATGTCAGTATCACAGTGTTTGATGAACATCGATGGAGAAGACCAGGTCACTGCTTTGCATAAGCTGTCCAAGGGAACACTGCCCGGAACCACTGCAGAAGACTGAGACCTGGCCAAGTGAGCTTTTAAAGGGAAAGGGCAGTCCACTTTAGAGGCAGAGGAAGCTAGCTGTATTGCCCTGACCCCCCCAACATGAGATGATTTGTGCAGAGGCTGCATGTCCCTTGTTGGGACCAGCAAAGCATATCAATAAACTGTCATCCTTTCAAAAGGATGCTGTACAATCTAAATGAAAAGAAGTAATGATCTTCATACATCCTAAGTGTGTCATGCCCATTCCCTATCTGAGGTGGGAAAAGGGAGAAAAATACCAGGAAGATTATGACCTGGGAAATATAAAAGGCAGACAGTACTTTAGGGAGAAAGCCTAGACTCATATGTAGGACCACCTTATCAGTATGGAATCCAGTGAACTGCAGCGTACATAGGAAAGCCCTGAGGTCCTCCGCCCTACAGACAAAGGTATTTATCAACAGAAAGGCTACCTTGTAAGACAAGAAGGGCACGTCACAAATAGAAAGGGGCTCAAAAGGCTTGAACATTAGTGCAGAGAGCACCAAGGAGAGCCTCCACTGAGGGATGGCTGGAGGGGCCAGGGGATACAAATTAAACAAACCATTCAGAATTTTTTTTGAAATCTAGGCAAAAAAACACACAGAGATACCACTGACTGAATCATGGAAAGCTGAGACGGCAGACATATGCACTTTAATTGAAGTGACAGCCAAACTACTACCTTTTAAGTGTAGTAGGTAGTCAAATACAGCATTCAATGGGCAGGACCGAGGGAACAGCCCACGAGTAGATGCCCAGAGAGAGAATTTTGACCATTGGCAGTGTAAGACTTTCTGGAAGATAATAGCACTTGGGCAACCGTGTCCAACGAGCCTAGTGGTTGACCACTAACCATGCTGTCAGGTGCAGGAACTGTACATTGTGGTAGCAGAGCAGGCCTATAGCAGGGAGATCCTCTGCCTCCAGTAGAGGGAGATGCTCACCCCTGAAGGAAGACCAGAGACCTGGGAACCATGCCATCTCAGCCAAAAGGGGGCAATCAGAATGCAGTGGGAGCTGTCTGTTCTGAGTTTGGTTAAAACCATGCCCAACATGGGGATGGGTGGCAAGGCACAGAACAGAGTCCCCTAATGCGTCTGCATTCGTCCCAGCCTGAAAACAAAATTGGGAGCATTCAATGTTCATGTGAGAAGTGAAGAGGTCCACCTGGGGCTGGCCCCAGCATTGAAACAGAGGAAACAAATGACTGTCCCTAAGACACCATCTGTGTGCAGAGGAGTGTCCCTGCTGATGTTGTCTGCCATCTTATTTGCTAGTCTAGCAATGAATATGGCTTCTAACAATACGTTGTATTGGATAGCTTGGGGCTCTTTAGCTTGGAGAAACGACGTCTGAGGGGACATGATTGAGGTTTATAAGATTATGAATGGGATTGAGCAGGTTGAGAAAGAAATACTTTTCTCCCTTTCTCACAATACAAGAACTCGCGGCCATGAAATTGCTGAGCAGTCGGGTTAGAACAGATAAAAGGAAATACTTCTTCACCCAAAGAGTGATTAACATATGGAATTCACTGCCACAGGAGGTGGTGGCAGCTACAAGCATGGACAGTTTCAAGAGGGAATTAGATAAACATATGGAGCAGAAGTCCATCAGTGGCTATTAGCCACAGGGTATAGATGGGAACTCTCAGTCTGGGGCAGGTGATGCACTCTATTCTTGGTGCTGGAGGGGGCAGCAGTGGGAGGGCTTCTGGTGTCCTGGCCCCACTGCTGGACCTCCTGATGGCACCTAGTATATTTTGGCCGCTGTGTGACAGAGTGTTGGACTAGATGGGCCATTGGCCTGATTCAACACTGGCTTCTCTTATGTTCTTATAGCCCACTGCCACAGATGGGAAGCTTCTGCAGAGAGGGCGAGCAAGCCACCGTCCATGTTTGTTGATACAGAACTTTGTTGTAGTACTGTCTGTGACTAAAAGAACACTTTGGTTGATAACTAGGGCTACAAGAGAAACCAAAGCATACCTAACTGCCCTGGCTGATGTGTAAGTTCTGTTCTAAATGGCTGATATATAAGTTCTGTTTGATGGTGGACCAGGGACCACTAACAGAATAGGAACCACAGTGCACACCCCACCCCAAGATGGAGGTATCTGTAAAACTTTAGATATCATGAGAGGAAATTCCAAAATCAGAGCCCCATAATAAATTATCTCACTGGGACCACCAAGCCAAGGAACATATCCTTCTAGGTACAGACAGCCTCTTCCATTGTGAGTCTTTCTGCAGAAAGTTCTAAAAAACCAATTCTGCAGAGGTCTCATAAAAAGGTGGTCAAAGGCAACACAACAGTTGTTAAGGCCATGAGGCCTAAAAGCCTGTGGACTGCTTTAGCTGTTTGAAACCTATTGCTAGTAAATCTAAGCACCATAACCTGCCAAAAAGCTGCCCTGTCATGGAAAAAGAAGGCCCTGCTTTGATGTGAGTCACAAATTGGGTCCAAATAAACAGACAGACTGGGTTGGATACAAAACAGACTTACGCCAGTTAATTCGGAGGTCCAGGGAAGTCAGTGTGGTGACAGCCAATGAGATATAGTTAGACAACAGTTCACAAATGGGTGCAATGAAGAACCAAACATCTAGGTAAGGGTATACACTGCAGTCTTGCAACTGTAGGTGGGCAATAACAATAAACATACACTTGGTGAATATCTGTAGCATGTTGGCGACACCAAAGGGCAAGACAGTATACTGATAACGTCTGGTTTGGCACTGGAAGTGGAGATACTTCCTAGAACTGAGGTATATGGCAATGTGAAAGCAAGCATCTTTGAGGTCAACCAGGTTGAAGCAAACTCAGAACCTCTGGAAGTGTGCTCATACAAAACTGTGGGACAACTAAGAACTTACTGAGGCCCCTTATATCCAGAACTGGACATTTTACTTGGTCCTTCTTTTAAACCAGAAAATAATGAGAGTAAAACCCATTTGTAACATCACCAGAGGGAACAGGCTCAATATCCCCTTTACTGAGGAACTGGAGAACCTCCTGCTGTAATTCAGGAGGGAGAACAGGCGGTGGAAAAACTGGTGAACAACAAGCTGGTGGAACACAAAAACTTTTTTTTTTTTTTTAATATAGTTTTTATATAGTTTTTGGTAAGTATTACATATTATCTTTTATCCCGTACATTTCGTAACGGTTTTTTATCCCTTCTCCCTCCCTCCTCCCCCCTCTGCTTTTCCAATGCTTTAGTCCTTTGTTCCCAGCCACGGGCACAAGGTCCGAATCTTGCACTGAATGTCCTTTCTTCCTTCTGTTGGTAGCCACTCCAGGTAGGTCTTCCATTTCGTGCTGATTGCTGTAGTCCTGTCTGCCCATTTGGTCTTCCAGTTCAGTTTCTCTATTATGTCTGACTGTATGAAATCAAACAAATAATTATGCCAGATTTCTACTGTCCATTTACTCTTGTCCTTCCAACCCAGAGCAATCACTGCTTTTCCTGCTAGTATCATTGCTTTGAATATAGCTTGGTTCTCTTTACTTACTCCTGGGTTCCCTATTATGCCCATTAACATTAAATTAAAGTTAATGGACAGTGAAACTTTGCATGTTCTCCTTATAATTTGCAATATTTTTGTCCAAAAGACACTGACCTCTGGGCATTCCCACCACATATGGGAAAACCATCCTTTAGCCAGTTTGCAATGCCAGCACATGGGGCTCATTCCTGGGATCATGTTTGCTATTTGCGCTGGTGTTTTGTACCATTTTGTAAAGAATTTATGCTCCATTTCATTAAATTTGATCACTTTAATTCCCTCTATTCCTTCCATTATTTTGCTTGCCAAGTTTTCTGATACCTGACCTTCTTTGGTCCAAGTGTTCTGTAGGTAAGATATTGTCGTGTCTGTATTTGATATCATTTTCCTATAGATTTTCCCTGCTAATCCTTGTTTTGATTTTTGCATCCCTTTGTATAGTTCTTCTATTGGTTCCTCTATCCATATTTTCTCTTTTTCCTTGATCTTATTAACCATACTATATAGGCCTGTTATTTTTAACCAGTGTTGGTTACCTACCTCTTCCACTATCTCGTGCACCGGTTTTAAGTTACGTCCTCTAAACATGTCTTCCAACCTATAATACCCTTTAGTTTTAAGATATTCCCACCATTTATTCTCTTTTATTTCGCTGTATATTAATTCTAGTGGTGTCCATCTTGAGTTTCTTCTTAGCCATTTCGCTTGCCACTTGCTCCAAGATTCTAATGCTGAATGTCTGGGGCCTTTAATCAATTTGAGATCTTTTTTTGTGGCTTTAGAGAAAATCCCGAATCTTCCTATATTGTTGTTTATCTCATTTTCAAATCTAACCCATTTTTGCTCCTCTCCTTCACCTATCTCTAATAGCGACTTTATTTGAAAGGCTTCATAATATCTATTCAGCTCTGGGACTCCCCAACCCAACTCCTCCTTGAGACCGTGTATCAACCTTTTTTGAATTCTACACTTTTTACTGCCAAATATCCACTCTCTAATTGCCCTATTCCATTGTTCTAACCTTTTGTTATGGGCCTCTAATGGTATCGTCTGGAATAAGTATGTTAGTTTAGGTAACCAGAACATTTTAACACTCCTAATTCTAGTAGATATACCAAGAGTTTTATTTTTCCACTTTCTCATTTCATTCTTTATTTTCTTCCATATCGTGCTATAATTCACCTCCGATATTCTATCGATCTTCTTTTGTAACACTATACCTAAGTATTTGAACTTTTTGGTGCCCATTCCAATATTTGTAATTTTGTTTATTTCTTTTCTTTCCTCTTTGTTCACATTGAGGTACATGATTTCTGATTTAGCCATATTAACCTTTAACCCTGAACAGCATTCGAAGTCCTCTAAGATAATTTTTACTTCTTTTATCGCTTCTTTGGGATTTGTCATAACTACTATAATATCATCTGCAAATAAATTAATTTTTATTTCTTCCTTCTTTACCTTATAACCTTCTATCCTTACACAGTTTCTTATCCTTTCAGCTAGTTGTTCTATTGCTATAATGAATAAGACCGGTGAGAGCGGGCACCCCTGTCGGACCCCTCTCTGGATCTGAAAAGTTTGTGATTTGGCATTATTGACCTTTACCACTGCTGTTCCCTCTCTATATATCTCCTTAATTGCTCTTATATAATTATCTCCTATCTCATGCTTTTTCATAATCTGCCACAAGTATTCCTGAGATAGGGTGTCAAAGGCTTTATAGACATCCAATTTTAAAAGACCTAACTTTTTTTTTTTGACCGTGTTGTAATACGTTTATTATATTCCTAATAGGGTGGGCTATGTTCCTATCCTTTACAAATCCATGTTGGTCTTCTTTTATTATTTTGGGACTAAACTTCTTTAATCTATTTGCCAGCATTTTTGCGAAGATCTTGTAGTCTTGGTTAAGGAGGCTTATAGGTCTGTATGAACCTACCTCTTCAGGGTCTTTATTTGGTTTCAAAATTACTATTATTTCTGTTTGTCTCCATGAATCTGGGGCCCTTCCCCCCTCAAGATTTCGTTGAAGATCATTTGGAGTTCTGGGGCAAGAATGTCTATCATTTCCTTATAAAATTCACTTGTGAACCCATCTAGCCCAGGGGATTTTCCCTTTCTCAATTCTTTAATTACATCCTTTATCTCTTGTATTGTAATTTCCTCTTGTAATTTGGCTTGCTCATCCTCCTTCAGTGTTATGTTAACTTCCTCTACAAAGTCTGTTGTGTCCCTTTTCTTATATAATTTTTTATAGAAAGACTCGAACGCCTCCCTTATTTCAATGGGATGTTGAGATTTTTGACCATTTACCTTTATACTTTTCACCCTTTGTCTTTCCTTCCTATTTTTCAGGTAATTTGCTAGTCTTTTTGCTGAATTTATGCTATTTCTTTGGAATTCGTTTCTCACCATGGCTTCCCTTTTCCATATTGTTGCTGAGTCTAAGGCCTCCAATTGTTTTTTAATTGTTAATATTTGGTTCTGTATCATAGGATTGTATTTTTGCATTAGTTTACTTTGTAGCCTCTCCATTTCTTGGATTTTGGCCTGTCTTCCTAGATGCCACTCCTTTTTTATATTCTTCTCTTTCTTTATACAGTGCCCCCTTATGACTGCCTTTGCAGCATCCCATAGAATATTGGTGGGTACTGTTCCTCTATTTTCCTCAAAATATAGCTTTATCTGCTCAGACATGTATTGTCTATCCCTTTCTGTGGCCATTATTAAGTTATTATATCTCCATGTTCTGGTTGTTGGTTGCTGTGTGAATTCTATTTCAACGCTTATTGGAGCATGGTCAGATATCCATATTGGGTGGGTTGTAATTCCTTTGATAATCATATTACTATTCTTTTCTAAAATTATGTAGTCTATACATGATACTGTTTTATGCCTACTAGATATATGTGTGGGTTTAGGCCGGTTCCCCACAGACTCATGTGCCTCTATCAGGCCCCAATTTCCTAACTTGAATGATTTATCTTTTGTTATGTCTATATTTAGGTCACCTGTTATAATCACTTCTCCTTCGGAAAATTGTTTTGTTTTTTTAAATATTTTACCCAGGAATTTCTTTTGTCCTTTATTTGGGGCATATATATTTACTATGGTATACTTCTTATCATCCATTTTAAACTTTACTAACAGATATCTACCATTCCTATCCTCTTTTTTTTCCATAACCTCTAGTTTAAATTTCTTATGAATCAGTACTGCTACTCCTTTACCCTTGGCATCCCCTCTGGCCTCTGCTAGTATCTCCCAAGTCGGATCGTTTAGCAACGGCTTGCTATCTTTTTTTTCTTATGTGTTTCCTGGAGGCATAAAACATCAATCTTTTGATCTTTTGCCAGCTTAGCTATCCTGTACCTTTTAAGGTTTGACGTTAATCCATTGACATTCAGTGTAAGTAATCTTATTGTTCTATCCATATTCTTTATGATTCTGGACTTTGAGTTCCCGTGGCCCTGGGATTTTTAAGCATATTCTTAAACTACCCCTCCCCCTTCCCTCCCATCCCTGTGGTAGAGTAGACTTGTGGGGATAAGAAACCTTCCCCCTCTCCACTTCATGAGGTGCACACATCCCCTCCTCCCCCTTATACTTGTAATATTAACATTAGCTCAACTTATACTTGGATACTTCCCTTTAGGTGTCTTCTTCTAGTGAGTCTGTCCTGAGGCGCTTTTCTCCTCTCTCTGCAGTTCCTTCTTCTGGGTCTGCTTCCCCCTCTGGCTCTTCTTCCATTCCCTCTTCCCTTATGTCTTCAGCGTTTATTCTGAGTTGTTTAAGGAGTTCTTTGGCCTCAAGGGCGTTCCGTGCCATGAGCCTCTTCCCTTCTTGGAATATTATGATTGAAGCAGGATAGCCCCAGGTAAATTTTACATTGTTTGCATATAGTTTTTGGGCATAGGGGCGCATTAAGTTCTTTTGCCTAAGTGTCTCCTGGCAAAAATCCTGTCTCACCCAAACTTTCCTGCCCCTGAAGCTCAAGTCCTTCCTCTTTTTTAGCTCCTTATATATTTGTTGTTGTATTTTTTCTCTGGAGAACTTGATAATAACGTCACGAGGGGCTCCTCCCTTGCCTTTTCTTTGCAGGCGGTGAGCTCTTTCGACGTCTTCTGACTGAATCCTGATTCCATTAGTTGTCAGCCATTCTGTCACTACGCATTCCAGGTTCCTGTTAGAAACCTCTTCAGAGATTCCTGTCAAAATCAAGTTTGCTCTCCTATTCCTGTCTGAGAGGTCATTTATCTGCTTTGTTAGGGAGCCAATCCTCTGTTCATTAGCCAGAGCCTTTTCCCTGGCAAAATTTGCTGTTTGCTTTATGTCGGCAATTTCTTTCCCTATCTTAGCCATATCTACTCGTACAGCCTTAATTTCTTCGCTAATTTTTTCCTGAGATGCTAGGAATATCTTCTGGAGGTTTGCTATCTGTTCTGACAGTTCCTTGATATTTTTTGCCATCCTTAGCTGTTTAATTAAGGCTTAATGAGCTAGGCTCTTGCTGTGTGAGCGTTATCTCACTGAGTGGTTGTAAATAAAGGGTTTTTTTACTTGCTGTTTCCAGACTCTGCTGCTGTTTGGATCCTTCTTATCTTCCCACCTGGTTATATGCCAGTATTTGGCTGTTTACAATCCTTTGAGCTGTAAATTCCTTAGTTTACGGGGGAGCTCGGAGTTTCAGCGTCCGACTTGGTTTAGCGCATGCGTGCCTCCGGAACACAAAAACTTAAGAAATAACCCTGTTCAACAATGTTCAGAACCCAAACATCATTTGTAATAGTTCTCCACACATGGAGATGGTCAGAGAGACTAGACCTCATGGGTAGGGAGACTCAGCCTAGACATGGTTGGGATTTCCCCCTGCCAGAGGCTTCTTTAGGAAAAGTGAGGCCATGTTTAGTGTGCTGTTGTCCCTGATGTTTCTTGCGCTATGAGTGCTGGACATAGGGAGGAAGTGGAGAAGGGTCTGAATAGCAGGGCCGGTATTGGTAGGATCAGCTGAGGTTGACAATGAGCCCCATGATGTGGGAAGTATTAAGGCTTGTGAGTGTGGATGGGCTGACCTAGTTATGCCAAAGGACCTTCCAGTAAGCTTGTTCTTTCACATGCGGTCCAGAATGTCATCAGTTTGAGCACTGAACACGTCCTTGCCCTCAAAAGGCAAATCTTCAATTTTTGCTTGGTGTCATTGGGGAATGCAGTACACCAGAGCCAGGAGTACCACTGGAGAACTACTGCAGAGGCCATGGAACTGCTAGCTGAGTTTGCAATACGTCTCACAGCATTTAGCTGTTGCTTTCCAAGCTTCAGGCCCTCTGCCTGTATGACCTTGGCCTAAGTCTATTTATCTTCAGGCATAGTGTCAATGTATGGGGTGATACATTCCCACAAGAACATCTGATTATGCCCCATAATGGTGATAAAATTGGCCATTCGCAGCCCCCGAAGTGTAGATTTTACAGCCTAGGACATCAAGATTTCTGCCTTCTCTGTCCAATGGAGAAGAATGGGAACCAGAGCACTGTTTGGCTGGAATGACTTTGGTGACCATGGAGTTAGCAGCAGGGTGGGGAAAAAGAAAGTCACAACCTTCCTCATGGACCTTGTACATATCTTCTATCTTTTTGGCTGAAAAAGATACTGACACAGGTTTGGCCTATATACCTTTTGCTATGTCAAGCAGGCCTTGCAGCAGAGGAAAGGTGACAGGTCCAGCGTTTGGGGGGGACCTTCAGGATCAGATCCACTGAAGGAAGTTCTGAGTACACGATGTTGAGCTGCAATGACTCCACCACAGCTGCTCAGAATAAAGACTGAGATCCTTGGCTGGAGAGACAGAAGCAGGGTCGCCAGCGATGGATCCGAAGGGGCAGTGGAATTGACCAAGGATGGTGGCATGTCATCATCAGAGTCAGATGGGTTTGGATCTGAAGTGACTGGAATTGAAGGAAGCTGATGCTCAGTTCCAGAGCCGAAGACAACAGCAGCGGAGGGAGGAAGCTTTGCTGTTCCCATTGCATCAGCCAATGAACCGGTGAAGCAGGTGGGTATTTGGAACTACTGTGGTGGAGGAGGTCCCCAACAATATGGAACTGAAGTGTCATCCAAAACTCTTCAAAGCCACTTGGCCAGAGGGGCCTTGATAATGGGAGAAGGCAGAGTGGGCACTTCAGTGATCACATGATTGGAAGACAGAGGCGCAGCAGAGGGCTGTGGGGTTGGAGAGAGAATATGAGGGCAATGAGTTGGTACTGGCTCCAGTCTTGAGGGTGATGGATGAACTGACAAAGCATGAGAAGTTTTGTGCTTAGACTTACACTATTTTTCTGTGGAGGTGATTCTGAGGAACTTTGTGGAAGTAACAGTTGCTTTGAGGCTGAAAAGGCTCTGATGTCGAACCTGTGGGCACTGAACCCAAAGAAGGGACTACAGGCCATACACTCCGGTTCTACCCCCTTGCTAGGCATCTGATCCCTGCTCAGAGCTCCAAAAGCCTTCTTCCACAGGAAAGCCTTCAGTCTGGAAGCTCATTCTTTCCAGGCCTTTGGTATGAACTGCTTGCATACAACAGAAGCAATAATGCTGTGGGACTTGCCAAGGCACTGAAGGCAGTGATTATGGTTGTCTGACTGTGCCATTTTCAAACCACACTCCGAACACTTTTTGAAAAGTGCCATTTCAGAAAAAGAAAAAAAAAATTATATCCTGGTTTTTTTGGGGTGGAGGGTGGGGGGTGGATGTTCTGGAAGCTCTCCAAAGATGCCACCTCAAAGACCAAGCAGCAAAGACTGAGATGCGTGAGGCACTGACAAACAATGAACAGTAATTTTTTTTTAGGCAGTGGCCAGAAAACAGAAGGAGAAAAAAAGAGAAGTTCCAACCAAGAGTTGAAGAGTCAGAGGTAGGTAGTAGCTGGAGAGAGAAGTGTTCTGTCTTCACGGAGGTGAAGAGAGGACTGAGAGGAGGAGTGCTCTCCCCAACTCCAGTACATGCTGGTTTGGGTGGAAAACTCCAGCTCCCATCAGAGGGGAAGGGGGAGCATTCCAAATGTTCTAGAGAGAACTGGAAAGCTTTGGAACTGATCTCTGTAGCAAGCCTGTGCAAACACAATCCCCATGCGGCACAGAAGTCACAAAGATGAATTGACTCAACCTAGAGAGCTCTTTTAATTAAGCATACACAAGGGCTTGTGTGCAAAGAATGAATCATATAACTTTTTTTTCCTAATTAGTGCTGCTCTTCACTATATACCGCTGGCCATTCTGTGCTTTGGTAGCATCTTGCCAAGAGGTGCATGAAGCTTTTACTGAAAGAAAGTCTGAATCCTCATAGCACATACTAAGTTTTTCACCTGGCCTTGGAAGTCGGAGTTCATGCCAGTATCATATTAATACCCCTAAATGTCTCCATATCAATTTATAATTCCAGAGAACCTACAACAAAATCTATTTAATGGGTATCTTTTTCTTTGAAATCTGCATGAAAAACAGACCAAAATAATGGCTTGATATTAGTACAAAACATCTTTTCATGTCTCAGTACCCTGGGAACACAGCTACTCATGGAGAACAAGACTTCAGGGTAGGAATGAATGTAAATCATTAAATAAGCACATGGCTGTGGATCAATGAATGCTGTTTGCTGGTCTCTGCTTCCCTAGACACATGAAGCTGCATCACTATTTTTAGTGTTCCCACATGGTATTGCAGGGGAAATGAGCTGTAAATCATCCAAGCACAAATAGGGAAGGGGAAAGGCAGAAAAATCTTTATATGACACTGAAGTCACACTTGAATGTTAAGGAAAAGATATTTTGACATTAGTTGGTGAAAATATATTTATTTTTCATTTAAACTGTCTAAAAACATTTCTTTCCCATTTAGAATTCAGTCAGAAAAATCTTTTTCCTTCTCCATACCATTAATAAGAATGTCTTAAACATTCATAATCTCCTTGGCAACAATTTTTTTTTAAAAATAGACATTTTCCTTAATTTTATTCTCACAGACCAGATAAACTCAAATACCTTTAAAAATACTGGCAAAGCTAAACCAGAAGCTCACTTTCAATACCACATAGTGTGGTCATGAACCTTACATACATTCATTTTCACTGCTATACTTCATTACCTCACACCAGATCAACATCATCGTCAATAAAACTGAAAATAACGACACACACAGAAAACATCAAAGGATGAAGACTCAAAGTGTTACTGTCAACTACATTTAAACTGGTATATCTTGAAAGCACAATCATTTTTAAAGAGTCAAAATATATTGCAGAAGCAGTCCTGGAGAACCTGCTTTGCCCTCTTTCTCCGGTACTCGTTAAACTATACATCTGTCCAGGGCTATTTTGGGGCAGGAACGCACAGGAACGGAGTTCAGGCTGGCTCCAGAGTTGGCTACGCCCAGTAGGAACCTATTAGCGTAATAGGCCACACCCAACAGCAGAATCTCATTAGAATTGACTACATTAGGGCTGTGTGGCCTAACATGCAAAGGAGTTCCTGCTACAAAAAAAGCCCTGGGTTTTAACAACAAACAAGGTAAACAGAATAAGAAGCAAAAGGTGGGTGTGGTTGGATGACCACATTTCTGGTAACCTAGGGTGTGGCCTAATATGCTAATGAGCTGTGCTGTCAGGGGTGTGGCCTAATATGCTAATGAGTTTCTGCTGATGGGTGTGGCCTATTACACTAATAAGTTCCTGCTGGGCTTTTTCTACAAAAAAAGCCATACATCTGTCCAATATAATTCTCCCACATCATTTGCTGAAACCAACTTAATGGAGAGATATTACTTCCCTTAGCAGATATCCTCTACAATTGCCAAAAGATCAGCGATCATTATTCCTGCACCAATTTATTCATAGACCTCTATTCTGTTACTGTTCTTAGCCAGGTCTGAAGCCTTCATACAGCCTAAAAAGACTTCTTTCAATGGAAGTGGTACTTCTGTTGGTGAAAGGGCCACTTTTGCCACAAGAAGCCTTCAAACTTGGATGAAAGGAGTGGTAAAACACTGGCACTAGTAAAGAAGCAACCTCCCATCATGTCACTTCTTCAAACGCACTGAAACACAGGTTAGCTTTCAGAGTTGTCCTGGCATTGCTAAATCCAGAACTTCAAACTACAGGTCATGGAATTCGCATATAATGCAAAAATCTGCATATTTTGTACGTTATCAGTGGAACTTTTACTTATTTATTTAAATTTTATATCCCACACTTACTCATTAGAAAAGGCAGCTTTTGTTCAAAAATTTCTCTTTCTTCAATGCTTTCATATTTTTAATTACAATGTAAATAAGCAAAAACCAATTGGTACATATAAATGGGCTCTTACTTTCACTTGGCAAATGGGAAAATTGAGAGATCATTTCATTTAACATCTTTAGGGAAACCTATTCTAAAATAGCTTTCCTAACCTTTACAGTAACATTTAAAATAAGACTGTTCTTCTAAAGTTACATTTTCTGATTCTCTGCTTTAGAAATTAGCTATTTTGATTCAGTTAATGTAAGAAAAAGTACTGCATTAACACTAGATGATCTCTATTTTATATCTACTGCATCACATTCAAATGCTTGCTAGAAAAAAATTGTTAAAAAATTGATATAAGAATATAAGGAAGATATGCCTTAGTTGAAAAGGTAATAAGTGTACACTATCCAGACTAGCAGTAAGCACACAATTTTGTATGCATTACTGAATAAAGTCTTTTTCCATTAACAGAAAGGCCTCAAGTAATGCATATATTTAACTGTTATTACATATTGGTTTCATGAGAACAGCCAATGCTACGCTATAGGAAAGGTATGCTCTAAGGTAACCACCGTTATCATCAAGAAAAAATGTTATCATTTCCATACAGACACAGAAATGAAATGAAAAATTACAATTGATTTGAGATTGCTTTTTTTTTTAAGTTTGTCATCCATTTTTAAATACTTTTGTGTGAGACTGAAGTAATAACATTGAAGGAAGGGAGAAAAGTTACATGGTTCCTGCAAATCATATGATGCCAACTCAAAACAAGCCCAGTTCAGGAGGTTTCTACGGCACAGTCACTCTCAAAGAAGCAAACTCAGAGCACCATTTCACAAGGTAATTAGTTTGTGAAGATAGGTGCCAAAGCAGGTCAAGCTAATATAATCTCATACTTTCAAAGATAATTTTGCTGGTTTAGCTAAAATTAGCTTGAACCAAGTGGCTTGATGCTAAGTCATAAAAGTCACACTGAGAACAGCCCCCCCATTTCTATTAGAAACAGCTATACAAGAGAATGGAGATATGAATATGTTTTTCCCTTTAGCACACACAAAACTAAACAGTTCAATACATTTGTAGTACATCAACTTGTAAAACATGGTTAAGACCTCAGGGGAAGCCATGCAGAAAGAAGGACCTAGAGGTTCTTTCAATCAAAGGGAGACTGTTTGCTTGAATCATGGGAGAGGCAGTGTCCATGATTGAGACATTCCTATGCACTGCACAATGAAGTCTATTTACATTACCTGCTAAATTCCAAAACCAGTTTAAAATATTTGTACCCTACTTTCCCACCAAATAGGGTTAGTAGACCCAGCATGGCAACCAGCAGGAGACTGGGAGGGGCACAGGGGGGTGGCAGCTAGTGAGAATGCCATCACTTTCTGGTAAACCTGTAAGTGACATCATGCCTAGGAGTCGCCAGAAACTCTACGGTTTTACTGAAGAATTTCCAATGTTTTCTACAAAGACACCACTCCTAGGTTTAACCTGGAAGTGATGGCATGACATTGCAACTTCTTTCTCCCACCAGGCCTGGATGGAAAGAACTGCTTGAAGAACTCTGCTCATGCAGTACGTTCTTCCTGCAAAGAATGGACAGCGGATCCAAACCATTAACAAGAGAGAGGAATGCCTTCATTACCTCCATTTCTTCTATGTTACACTTGAAATGAGTTGCCATAAATAAGAGATGGCCTCTTAACAAGAAACCCTCTCAGTAGAGTGTACCAGTAACACAACTAGAAAGAGTCATATTGCTGCTGCCATTGCTTAACACGGTAAAGAAGGCAGGGATCACTACAGATATTTCTCTGAAAACAAGAACATCTCCGGGGGAATAAGGAGCTGCTCACAACTGCACCATTGGTATTGGCAGTGTCTCAGTGAAAAGCTGCTGGCTGAATTTAGTAACAATGCCTGCACTCATTGTTCCTTTGCTGTTCTAGACAAGATAGCTAAGGAAAGCAATTCTGATTTAGAGGAATTGTATCATAAGCAGAACAAACCAAGAAAAAAGGAACTTCTTGTACCTTCAAAGTGATGTAGATTGAAAAGAAAAACCATAGATAGCTATAAAAACCATTCAACAAAGGAGATTAATCTTTTTAAAAAAGTTTTCTTTCAACAAGCAGGAGTAAAATTATGAGAAAGTACCACATAAATGAAATATATTTAAAAGTAGTTTGCAGGCTAATCTGATAGGCCTGTAAATGCTATGTAGAAATTCTTAACAAAAATGAGCAGCCAGTACATAGTTAAGTTTGCACTATTACAAAAGTCACATCTATGAGCATATGTATTTTAAAATTATTCACATCATGTATGAAACTAGACACTTAACAGGTAAGGTAATTTATTAGAGCAATTGCTATTTGTGTGAAAATGTGCCACAGAAGCTGGTTAGGCACAGAACTAAATGTGTCATTTGCAAGATGTCAATTAACTCTATCTGGCATTTTTAACTAAACCAAACAAAGGATGGACAGCATGGGATTTTTTATTTTTTTATTTTATTTTTTGCTATAAGAAACACCTTTTACTGAGGCAAGCCAGATATTTTGAAGAAGACAACTTATCTTTATGAAACTCTTGACTGCAGGAAAGATGGCAAGAAATTTAAGTGCTAATTGGCAAAATTACTCTTCATTGATTAGTTCTTTTTAAAATTACTTTTTTGCTAGTCAAAAACTGAATACCAACTAGAACAATTTTCTGCTAAATGAAGAATTAAAATCTAAGAAAACCACTTAGCAAAAGCCAAAATGGTATTGCCTAAACCAGTACTAAAATTGCCCACAGCAAGAACAATTGCCCTTCATCCCCACAGACAGGTATAGAAAAGCCATCCAAACAATCTGTGTGAGCACAATGAGCACTAGATAGCAGTAGCTCTAGGACTGACAAGCTTACTGAATCTCCTTAGCAGACAGATGGAATGAGAAAAGACGGGAGGAATTTTTTTGTACAATTATTCTTGCTGGGTTAAAGATTAACTATTTTATCATAAACACCAAAATAGCAGGTAATAAAGTACAAATACAGCATGAAAATAAGCATGCTAATAATGATTCATATGCAACTCCTCCTCCAAAGTAACAGTATTTGTAAGGACAATATTTTATTCCCACAAGTTCAGCAAGACACCGGAGCCTTTCAAACAAATAAAAACCTCTTAGATGATTATCAGGATAAATACTTTTATTAAATTAATTGACCTACACATCTTAATAAGTTACTTATATTTCAAGAGTGCCTGGCACTTCAGTATTCCCTACATTAGGGAAAAGTTGGGCCAACCCCTGAGCAAAGAAAAAAAGAGGAAAAGCACTTAAAAAACACCCAGGAAAAATTCTCTCTTGGCCTCTGTAAGTAATATAAATCAATCTCAGGAAGGGAAAAGGTACTGAGTTTTTACTTGTAGTACTTATATACATAAAAGCATGGGTCAGCGCAACATAGAGGGAAGTCACACTTCCATCTCAACGTATATACTGACAGATGCAATTATAAATTGATTTTTTTTGTTAAAGATAATAAACAGTGTGATCTCATCTCCAACTTACACTGGCAATGCAACAAAAGTTTCACTTCCAAGACCTCCTGTGCCAGTGAGACCAAAGATATGCCAACATATGGAACTAACACTGGTATAGAACATAGAAATTTGTGCAAGTCCTACACTGTCAGGAACAGATCTGTTCCCTTAAGCAGTAACATCATGCCAGTAAAAGAGACAATATAGGCTAACATGTTCCTATTGGAGTAAATGGAGAATCCAGAATGACTGACCCCTCTACCTCCTCCTTCTCTGGCCCCACAACTACAGAGGCCAAGGTTCTATTCAACCCTGTAGCCTATCCTATCACTATCATGAAATAGTAAGTACATATAAACATGAGTGACTTGGACTATATCTATTACCCCCACTTCTGAGCAAGGAGCGTACATGGAAACTTTGCCTAAACAAAAAAAATCCAACAAGCAAGTGAATAAAAAGAAATAAAGTGCAGATAAATAACACAATCCACTGAGATCATCTTCTGAGGCCCCGCTACATTTCCCTCCATATTATGCAAGGTGGGCCACTACAAAAAAGGGGGTATTCATGGTGGTGGCACTCCAACTGAGGACTGCCAGAGACAATGAGAACCAGCTGAGTAGACAATCTCCTTGTAGCTCCTCATTGAGTAAGAGCTCATCAGAACCAGCAGCTCTCACAAAGAATTCCTCTCCTCAAACTTTAATACTACAAAATACCAAAATTTGCTTAATTGCACATCCTTATAGAGGCCAACTACCGAACTGGAATTCAAAATATAAAGCCATTGCTCATCTTAGTTCTTTACTTAAGAGAAGCACTACTTATATAGACTTGACTTCAATTGAGACCCTTTACAGCTCTAATCAGACCCAGAAGGTATTACTTGTTTTTAAATCATCTAATATTCCAACTTTATTGCTTACATGGAAGACAAAACTACGATATAAGGGGATCTTTTTGTCCAGAGTTTTTCTGAACACCACAATTTCTCCCCTCTTTGTCAACTTTCCAAAAACTTCTACTAGTTCAAAAAATGAAAAGTCTCATAGATGGAAGTCAACAGAGACATCAGAAACCACTTAACAAGATCCAACTATTTGTGATATCCAGCCCAAAATAGCTTATCCCAACGGACTTGATTTAGATAACTTTGTTGAAGAAGAATTACTGCACTCTTTTTCCAGGCTACCATGAGACGATTAACAACATATCATTAAAAGATTAGAGGATCTTGAGAACAATCTGCTGCAATCTCTTCTTCTCTCTCCTAGCTCACAAGTTGGTGTTGAGACAATTTCAAATTTGTCTTCTTCTTCTTCTGCTAATAACACTCAATCTATTACAACTCACAATGAATGATCTTCCAGGAAGTTTGACCATCGGAATCTGCCTAGAGATAAGGCTAATCATAATACCATTCAAAAGCAATCTCTGAATGGAGGATCTACTTTGAATGAATGTAGAATAACAAATGAATGTATTTTTAATGATACCTCAGGGAAATTGGAACTAATTACATCAGACTGACTACCTAGAACACTACAGATTATCTCGTGGAACATTGCTGGTTGGAAGAAGAAATCCAATGACCCCAATTTTATAAACTATTTAAATAGATTTGATTGTATTTTTTTAATAAGAAACTTGGTTTTCATCTGAGTTAACACTCAATGATTTTACTTCTTTTAATCTCCCCGTGTATAAACTATTCTCAAAGGGTTGAAATATGGCTGGTCTCACTTAACTATTCAAATCTAACCTTTCAGTAAATCAAATAGGCTCTTTATCCCCTTTTTGCTCAGGCTTTCATCCTCCATGATTTGGCTTTTGAGTTAATAATAGTAAATACCTATCTGCCACCTGCTTCTAATTTAATAGTATCAGCAAGATGGGATGACCTTTCCAAATTTCTAACTTCCCTTCAAACAAAGTACCCAGCTTCTCATTTTATTTTACTGGGAGATTTGAATGTTTGAATTGGGAACCTAAACCACTCCATGATTAGACAGTTGGGCTTTACTGATACTCAAAAATATCTACCCCCAGGTTTACTTCATCTGCAAAGGCTGAAAGACGCTTTGACTAACAAAGCAGGATCTGAATTGCTTGAATTTTGTATTTTTCATAACGTGATTATTTTAAATGGTATTTCTACATTTCCTGCTTCAAATGAATTTACACATATCTCTTCAAGAGGTTGTAGTGTTGTAGATTATTGCATTTGTTCACCTTTTATTTTCCCAGCTATCCAAAATTTTTACATTGGTGCCAGAACTGAAAGTGACCATCTTCCTCTTATAATCTCTTTAGATTGTAAAAACAACTTTGGTTTTAATAATGTCACCATCCCACAAGATGACTCAGTGTTTATTTGGAAGAGAATAAAATGATCCTCTAAAGTCGATGAGAATTTAACCTCTTTACTAGAGCTCAATGCCACTGTTAACATAAAGCATACCTTATCGATGACAAATTCTTTGGCAGAGGCTCTGGATATTTATGGCCAATTAATTGACCTGATTAGTTTTTTAGCCAAATCACCTTCTTTTACAACACCTAAGCCTCTATCCTGGTTCAATGCAGATTGTTACACAATTAAAAGGCAGGTTCGGTCTGCATATAAAGAATTTCGTAGCTCAAATAACTATGTCAAAATAAAGATCTATCATGATCAAAAGGACTTCTATCATGAGGACTGCCCTCCTCTCAGCTACCTAACCTAGTGCAGAATTCAACAAGCTTCTGCCGCAAGATGATGGTGATGATGTGAGGGTCAGGGTTTTAAGTTCTGTTGGAGTAGAGGTAACTTACACCTGACAGACCAGACCCTAAATACAATCATTTAAGTGCATGGAGGGAATTTACCATGGTTGATTTAGTGTAGCTGCCTACTTACAAATTAATAATTATCATATGGCATTGTGTCTAGAGTAGCCAAGAGATCTGAAGATCTTATGGCAGCTGCAATTCTAGCTCTTAGCATTATGCTAGTGGTGAGCTAGACTTGGTTTAGGGGCTGAGAGCTCGCTCAAAGAACTATGACTGGCCCAAGGTCACCCAGCTGGCTTCAAGGGGAGAAGTGGGAAATTGAACCTGGTTCTCCAGATTAGAGTCCACCACTCTTAACCACTACACCAAACTGGCTCTGCCTACTTACAGTTATGATGGCATTATAGTTCTTCTTCCTTTCAGTATTGCCTAGTTAGGTTCTAAAAATGCCCTTCCTTCAGTAATCCTACAATATTAGGATTGCCAGACCCAGCCTATCAACCAGTGGGGAGAAGAAAACAAGGGTGGTTGTTGGTGAACGGTGTGATGTTACTTCCAGGAGAAACCTTGAAATGATGTCAGTCCCCTCTAGGAATCACTGAAAACTCTACAGCTTTACCAGAGTTTCCCTGCAATTCCTAGAGGTGTGATGCCACTTCCAGGGGGAACTGAGTACAACTGCTCTGCACATGACACCAATGGATATCTACTGACATCACTGGCCAAACACTCATGACATTTTTTTTGCAGGAATCAAATTCAGGGCACATGGAGCAGAGCTCCAATCCAACAGCCTGCAACAGACAGTCATTTATCTTATTGATTATATTATCTTCTCCAATAGGCATGATCCCAAATACAAACAACAGAGGTTCTGACAATGTGACAGTGGAATACTACAATGAGGAATGCAAAACGAAAAATACTTAGCAGACAGTCAAAAATGTCTATTACAGCACCTACTTGTCCCCTCCCTTATTTCTCTTGTCTCTTTAGAGACAGCCAGCCAAGGACATGAAGGGAAGTATGTACCCATTCTCCCTTGCACAAAAGACCACAAGCCAGGGCTGACAGCAACAGCGAGCAGTAGGAAGCCAGCTGTTTCCTTGGTGGTGCTGCCATCTTTCTCTTTACAGAATTCATGTGCCTCTCCAGAGTGTACAGCAAGCAATGATCTAGGAAGTGCAGAGTGTCAAAGAAAGCTCTCATCTTTTTATTGTTGCGGATCCCATGTGTATGAGACAGATGGATCACAACCAGAGGAACATCTCCATTCCTCCATGTTGCTCTCAAAATTGACTCACCTGAAGTGGTTAAAAGAACTATAACTATTTCTACTAATAAAGACTAGCATATAGTAAGTGCACACCGTTCTGTTGTCAGCTCAGACATTTTGGGTGATTTCCCACTACAGCTGCCTTGGGGTTGCGCCGCCATTTGCCCCGATAAAATTCGTAAATTTCACACCCGAAGCTGCGGGGCTGCATTTTGACCTGTGGCTTTGCCCGATTTCCCCCGCAGTTTCCTGATCCTGTTTTTTGAGGATTACAAAACTGCGGGGGAAATTGGGCGAAGCCGTGGGTCAAAATGCAGCCCCGCGGCTTCGGGTGTGAAATTGACAAATAGTATTGGAGCGAACGGCGGCGCAACCCCGAGGCAGCTGTAGTGGGAAATCACCCTTTGATAGGAAACTCACCCACGATGGAGCACGCTACCACAATAGCCCCAACATGAGTTTAGATTCAGTATCTTGCTCACGGAGCAGCAGCAAGAGTGATGAAACACCCCTAGCAGCTCAGCAATCTCAAAAATCTCTTTTCCCTCAATTACTGTCAATATAATAGGCCCAACACTTGGACTGCAAGAAGCTGAGGGAGTAAATTATCCTGCACAAATAATAAAATTGGCACTCTGCTACTGAATGTGAAAGAGAAAATGGGCATTGTGGTTAGCATAAGGGTGACTATGCAAAGTGACAGGCATTCTGCAACATGAATAGATCCAACAGTTAACTAAATAAGGCTATTTGTACATGTGCTAGCCATTCTAGTTGACTAACACACTAGAATTTCAGGTGTGTTATCTTGTAGTCCTTTCTTCCAGGAAATTCTAAATAGAGAGCATACCTGGGACCTCTTGGCACTAAACCCATACTATTCTACCTACAATGCAATCCTACACAGAATTAGACCTTTTTAAGCTACCTGATATCAACTGATTTAGACTGATGTAACTCGACTTAGGACTGCACTGATTATTTATTTATTTATTTATAGGGTGGGTTGACCACCCTTCCCCACTTACGCAGGACTCAGAGCAATTCACAACAATTTGGTTTGTTACAATGTAAAATAAGCTAAAGCCATCAAAACACAATATTTAAAACATTCAGAAATGTTTAAACATTTTAAAAACAAGATGACAGTGTTAGCATTCAGTCGAGTGGGGGAGGCATCACTTTTGTGTTGGTCTAGGTGGCCAAGTTAATCGGAGGAGGGAAAAGGGGCTTAGCACCTGGAAGATTATGAACCAGATCATTACCTGCTGTCTTTCATATGCTTCTCTAGCTATGCAGTCATATGTAGCTTTACTGAGTGGGAGGACCAGGTTCCTGCTGTTTCTCCCATTTGCATTCTAGATTATTACTGACTCTCAAAAAGAGCAGGCCTTTACCTTGTGATCTTCCAGAAAATAACTTAATTTACTTTGAAAATGCACACACAGAAAGCCAAACTGATGACTGTTGGGAGGCTTGATATCACACAGAACCTGAAAGCCATATTTTGTGGGCATGCCACTAGAGCAAAAAATAATTTTAGTTGTACAAGATAATGGAGTACACAGGGCTTTTTTCTGAAGGAACGTGCTGGAATGGAGTACCAGAATGTCTTCAACAAAATTCTTTTTTAAATGTTTAAAAGTTCAGTAGTTTTCAGTATATAGGTTGAAAACATCATTTCCTTTTTGAGATTTCCAGCACTTCTTTTTCCATTAAAAACAAGCCCTGAGTACAACAATAGAAGGTCTGCATGCTCTTTTTTACTCTTCAGACTTAACAGCATCAGCAACCTCCTAAAACGGCTAAAGAATAAGCAGAACAAGGCATTCATATTTAAACTGTTTTTCACCTTGCACAATTCTACAGGGTCCCCCCCACAGCTTCTTCAGTATGAAGGATTAAGTACAAGCCATATGCTGACAAAACTGCAGTGCTTAAGAAATCACTGTCAAAAATTAAAGTGACATTCTCTCTTTCTAGTCCACACACTGGAAACATCACATGGAAGGATGTTTTAATGAAATCAGTACAATGCTACTTACAGTGCATGAAAATGCAAAACCAGTAATTTGCTTTATAATAGCCGCATTTTTAAACAGTAGAGGGCAATAGTAACAATTTCAATCTTAAAAACTCTTTGTAGTGGGAATTGCAACTGAATTTGCCAGTGTACCCTGGCAACTGCAGTGGCCAAATCACTCTCTTCCTTTCATATGACAATTAACATAGCCTGTTCTTCCTTTTCAGCTGTGGTCTGTGGAACTGATTACACTTATCAAAATATTTTTTTTAACATTTCTCCCCATAAAAAGTATCAAATTATAAAACCAAATCATATGAAACAAACCCAAACACAAAATATTACCAAATACAAAGAACAAGAGTCAGGAAGACAACCCTATCACAGGGAAGCAGGGAAGCCCAAGACACGTGGCACGGTTGCCTAGGAACTATCACAACATGTTTCCACAGTTGCTTTGTGCATGATTTAAATCACTGGAAATATTAAGTGTTTGTTTCTGTACTAAACTGATTTTTTGTTTGAGCAGAACAAATTTAATGTTAAAACTATTTTCTTCATGCAGTGTAGACATAGGGAGACTTCCTAGCCTCCTTCTCTTCTTCCGGCTGCCACTTGGGGGGGGGATAGTTGAAACATTAGTGAACATAAGAGGAGCCCTGCTGATCAGACCAATGGTCCATCGAGTACAGCATCTTGTCTCACACAGTGGCCAACCAGTTCCTCTGGACAGCTAACAACAGGGCATAGAGATCAAGACTTTCCCCTGCTGTTGCCTCCTGGTTCTAGGATTCAGAGGTTTATTGACTCTGAATGTGGAGGTTCCCCTCAGTCACTATGGCTAGTAGCCATTGATAGACTTATCCTTCATGAATCCATCTTATCCCCTTTTAAACCTGTTTATTCCTATGGCCATCACTATATCCTCTAGCAGCAAATTCAACATTTTAATCGTTCTCTGTGTGAAGTAGTATTTCCTTTTGCCTGTCCTGAACCTACTGCCCATAAGTTTCATTGAATGCCCTCAAGTGCTAGTATTTTGGGAAAGGGAGAAAAATTTCTCTTTGTCAACTCTCTCCACTCCATGCATAATTTTATAAACCTCTATCATACCCCACTTTAGTCATCTCTTCTCTAAACTGGAAGGTCCAGACTCTTCAGCCTTTCCTCATAGGGAAGAGGCTCCAACCCCCTAATCATCTTGGCTGCCTTCCTCTGTACTTTTCCAGCTCTGCAATGTCCCTTTGGAGATATGGTGACCATAACTATACTCCGTATTACAAATGAAGTCACACCATAGAGCAACACAGGGGCATTACAGCATCAGCAGTTTTATTCTCAATCCCTTTCCTAATAATCTGTAACATAAAGTTTACCTTTTTCACTGCTGCAGCAAACTGGGTTGGCACTTTCATTGAGCTATTCGCTATGACCCCAAGATCTTTTTCACTCTCAGCCTCAGCAAGTTCAGATCCCGTTAGCCTATACTTGAAGTTGGGGTTTTTTTTCTCTGAATGTGCATCACCTTTCATGTACCAGCACTGAACTTCATTTGCCCCATTGTCACCCAGTCACCCAGTCTGCGGAGGTCCTCTTGGAGCTCTTCACAGTCAGCCTTGTTTTTCACTATCTTGAATAATTTTGTGTCATCAGCAAACTTGCCCACTACACTACTCACCCCTAGTTCCAGATCACGTATGAATAAATTAAACAGTACTGGCCCCAATACCAATTCTTGTGGGACCTTACTACTTACTTCCCTCCATTGTGAGAACTGTCCATTGATTCCCTCTCTTTGCTTCCTGTCATTTAACCAGTTTTTAATCCATAAGAGAATCCATCCTCTTATCTCATGACTGCTAAGTGGTGTGCCAGCATCACAACATCACTTCCAGCAAATGTCCAGCAAATACCATAGAGTTTTGGCAAATCCCAGAGTGTCATGCCAGCATGGCGATGACACATCCAGATATTTGACAAGAGATGTCATGCTGTCATCTCTCCATCTTCACCTCCTTTGTCTCCCAGTGGTTGCCAACCAATAGCTAGCAACAAACCACTAACAGAAGACCAAAAAACCCCCTGCATTTTTGCTTTACCAATCCTGAACAGAGTTATTACTTTTAAATCAACATAAATCTGTTTAGGATTGTATATATTACACAGGGCAAAATAAAAATTGATGGTTTTAAAAATATTTTTTTTAAAAATCAGCTATATCACCATTTCTAAAAATAATTTTGTAAATTCAGAATCCATTTTAAACCAACATGTTAAATTACAGTGATATCTCTTAAAACTCAACAAGAATAAAATACATAAGAATTAAAGTTTGCTTTTTTTAAAAATGAAAAATCTCATAGTTAAAATTTGTGCACCAAGGTCTAGCACTATAAAGTGATACTACAGAAAACCATGAACGTTTATGACTATCAACTAAATGGCACAGTTTTTTTAAAAAAACCTGCCCATTATCCTTCTAAAAATGCTAGGCATTTAAACTCACAGTCCAATATACCAAACTTCATGCTGAATTATAGTTCTTGTCTTTATATTATCATGCTTACGTTTATGATAAAAATGAAATATACAGATCTGAGGTATACATTCAACTTCTTAATGTTAAGTTTGATTCCTATTTGCTATGTGCCACATTTATCAGGACTGGGAAGAAATCTAGGATCTGGAATTTTATCCTCAGAGTGAGATGAGCAGTGTAAGAAACTCTTTTCTAGTTGCTAGCAGAAATCAATGCAAGTGTGGAAAAGAGAATGACTAAAAATCTAAATGTCACCCATTTTTGACAAAAGTTTTGAATGCCTTTCACAATTTGTAGATCACTTCCTGGGGGGGCTCTGCTTTAGCAGTATCAAACACAATAATCTATTCATTTTCCATATATTAATTCTAGGGTGAATACATTATATATTTTTCATTATACAGTTAAGCCAGAGATCAACAGGCAAACTTGGCGGAGGGGATAAGTATTTATTAAATACTTCCAAATGTATGTTCTTCTTGAACCTGCATGCAACATATTTTACGGGCAAATTATAAACAGGTTTGACAGGACTGATAATACAAATTATCTAACACAACTTGCCTTACATGAAGTCAGTTTAACAATCAAGAATTACCAGTCTTGCTGTCTGTAATAACTGGGACGGGGGAGAACTGAGGACAAGATCAAATAATTTATTTTAACTGTTCAAGGGTAACACATGGACTTTTTAAAAAATCCAGGTTCTTTATATTTTTATATCAACTTTCAAAAGAAAGTGGTAGAAAATAGAAATTTGACAGATTTTTTTTGTAGTGGACAGTATTGCTTCTTTTTCATATTAAAAATATTTTTCAAATACACTTGTACAAATAGACTCATTCTCTCAAATGTTTTCAGGAGCAAACACCTTAAAATAAAAGATGGATCATCCACCATCCTTATAATGTTATTTGCCTTTTTGTTCCTTTCTAGGTCTATAGGAACTGCACAAAATATTTTAAATAAGGAAGTACTCTACCCTTATATTAATGATACAGCAAACAATATGCAATGTATTTAGGGGTGCCAGCACAAGGCAGGCAACCAGCGGGGAAGGGGCGTCACCAGTGATGTGATGGTGTCACTGGCAACATGCTGATATTACTTCCAGTTGCACCATGATGACAGCACACTGCTCCTGATGCTCTAGCATTTGGCCAAAAAATTGCTAGAGCATCACCACTGACACACTGAAGTCAGCATGTCAGAGGCTGGCAATTCCCTCCTCATTTCACCCCCATTTTTCTCTACCACCCATCTGAGAAGCAGCAGCAAGGGCCTAGATGTATTTGGGATATGAAGCCTTTTTTAAAAAGCTAACAGCAACCAAAGGGGCTTGGCTTTTGTAAGGATACCACCCAATGTGTCCTCTAAGCTGTGGAGTCTTGTGAGCAAAATTCTACTTTGTGAGCTGCTGGCATTAAAGTTGTGAGCAAGTGGTTCCCTTGCTTGAAAGCCAGTCGAATCCGACTCTAGGGTTGCGGTGCTCATCCCCGTTTCAAAGCTGAAGAGCCAGCGCTGTCCGAAGACGTTTAAGTGGTACAGCTACTATATAAATTAGTTTGCTCTGGAGCCATCCTTCCTGAGCTAAGAGAAAAATGTGTGAGCTAGAGGCTAAAAACTGTGAGCTACCTCACACTAACTCAGCTTACTGGAAACACTGATCCCAGCACAGCAGCATAAGGATCTAACCTCATTCAGAGTACAAATCCCCTCACACCCCAGTTCATATATGCACTATGGGGCGGGGGGACGGGGACATACAGCTCTCCCATATCAAGTATAGTTTAAACTTCTGTAACAGCACTGACTGATCCAAGAATTAGTAGAATAGATTTTCCTGCAGTAGCTTGCACAGTCTTAAGAACCTAGTCTGATTTACACAACTGTGTTCTCTAAGTGAAAGTTCTTGGCATCAAGGCTACCTGACCTCTAAACATAACAAATCAAGCTTATTTCCTATACATTCTGGGGGGACAGAAATTCAAATATGATTGCTTGCAATCTCACCTCAATATCTTCCTCTAGGATTCTCTAAGCCATCAGGAGCTTGACCAGGCTGATTTCTCCTCCCACCTCTCCACAATTTTTTTCTCTTAACTGATGTTGAGCTGCTCTTAAAATTCCATTCCAGATCATTTTCAGCACTCATTAGGCCTTGATAAATTTTCTTGGTCTCTAGTAGCCAGCCGCAAAATGTAGAAGCCAGATTCATTTTTCAGCCTACAGGGTTTTATATTATATTGACCACATTTTCTAATTATTGCTACTACAAAACCTAATACTACCCTATTTACATTTCTGCGTAATGTTACTCAAGCTACAATAGGTGTTGCAATACACTCTGGTTTTCTTCCCACAACAAAAAGCTAACCACTAACTCTAGCCTAATTTTCTCCCCAGTCATCATCAATATATCTCATTCTCAACAGGGCCCCAACTGTGGATACTTAAATTTAGAGACTGGGGCTATGGACAGACATTTCTTTCTACAAACATGAAGGGGAAAAACAGGTTTGCAGAAAAATCTGAAACCTAAACAAATACATTGGAGCGTTAACCCCCCCATACACACAAATGATAAAAGTGGCATCTGTAGCTTTAGGAAATGAATACCCTCAGTGGCCATTGTTAAGGCAACCTCAACAGTATAGCCAGCCTTCAAGCCTTGGCTTCCATCAGTAAAAGGCGGGGCCCTTTCTAGGGCTGTTTTGTCTTTTGAGGGAAGAATCATTGGGGTCAGGGCTGGCAACAACCATGGACAACTTAATCCCATGCAACTTGCATGACTTACCCAGTCTGGGTGGATTGCTAGTGTTCAAAAGAAGCCAGCCCACAAAATTCAATGTGGTACAGTGGTTGGAGTTTCAGATTAGGATCTGGGAGACTCCAGATGCAAGTAACCACTCTGCTATGGAAGTGCGCAGACTAGAAAGGTAAAAGATAAGAAGAAGAGAAAGTAAAGCTGGAGGATGAGGAGCAATAAAGATAAATGTGGGAAAGCTGGGATAGGGATGGGACCACAAACAGTGGGATAGGGAGGAAGGAGAGGGGCAGAGATTGCTAGGGGAAGAAGCAGAAAAGAGTAGAGAAAGAAGAAAAGGGGAGAGGCTGCAGGCACTGCCAGTGGCAGGTAAAAAGTAAACACAAGAGAGCGTAGGGAAATGATGGTATCCGTTTATGAATATGCAAAATTAAAGAGGGGAAATTCCCAATATGCATCAATTTGCAATTAAGTCCACTAATTCTCAGATGTCATTCTGTTGCCCAGCCATCCAGTCTGGAGAAATAGTTTGGCTCTTTTCAGTCTACCTCACATTAAGTCCTGACACCAGAAGGTTTATAAACGAATTAAAAAAACAACTGTTCCAAAACATGCTTGAGGGACCTCAAAAGTTGCATTTGTCTAGCTAGCATGTTTAACAGGCATTTGTTAGAGAGAAATGTGATGCAATAGCATCAGTAAGATTCATGGAATATCCTACTGACAATCTCTTTTCCTGTCATTCATATTTTTACACTCCCAAAGCTGTACCCTGCCATCATTTTTTTCCCACAGAAATCACAAATGCCTATAAATCTACTCTAATAACTGAAGAAGCATTGCCTGAAAGACAAGAAGAAAATCTAGACAATTTAATTCAATTTGACGAGAATATGTACATTGGAATATAAAAGGAACCCAATTCTTTATGCAATAATACTACATTAAAAACTAAACAGAATGCAGGGATGCTAACCCAGTATAATTCATTCTGTACGAGATGTTAAACTACTGCCATTCAGGATTTAATTCTGGATGCAGAGGCTGATCTGGCATGTACGGAGACCTAGCTGGGTAAGGCTGAATCTGAGCCTTCCAGTTTTCTCTGTATGCAGCAGGCTAGGCCAGGGATATGGGTAGATGGAGTTGTGGTGGTCTATAATGAGTCCATCCATCTATCAAGATGCCTCATCCAACAGTGCATTACAGAAGATGTGTGACCAGGACAGGTTAGGGATTCTGCTGCTGTACCATCCAGCAAATTGCCCAGCTGTCTCTTTTTCTGAGCAACATGAGAGGCTCTCTGACATGCTAGTGGAGGCCCCACGACTTTCACATCCATTCTGAGATCAAGCTGTCAGGAGTGGCTCAGGATTTCATGACCTTTGTTTTGACTATGGATCTGTCCCAAGTAATTACTGGCCCCACGCATTTAGCAGAGCACATCCTGGATCTGGTCTATTATATTGATGGGGAGGGTGATCTGGAGGTGGGGCAGGGTTAAAGCATATTCCCTTGCCATGGACAGATCATTAGCTGATAAGAGTACAGAGTTACTGCTTCCTCCTCCCTCCACAGGCATGGTGGACCCATTAAGATGGTCTGCCTGAAGGGTCCTGATGTTTCCTGATGGCCCTTGGGGATTTTCCCACCTTGGCTACTGATGATTTTGTCAAGGCCCTGATCACTCTCTGGAACAAGGAAATGGCCCGGGCTGTTAACATGATCTCTCCTAAGTGCATTCTCTCCCCAGATAGAGCCAACCAGTCTTCCTACTTTACAAGGGAACTTTTGACGATGAAAAAAGAGGGACAATGGCTAGAGTACTTGTCACAATCTTAGGCCTATAGTAGTGCGGCGTACAGTCTCTAGGGAGGCCTAGTGGCTCCAGGGAAGCCTGTACTAGAGTAGCTATCAGGGCCTACATTTCCCAGATCTCCTTTGGACCCTGTGATTGGCTAACAGGGGATCTGGAGGGAAAATTTACACCAGTAGAATAGTAGAGGGTGTTGGCTGGGAAAAAGTAATAAAAGGCTTTGTCCAAACTGGGAGGTGGTTCACTCCTAGGAAGCAGAGCTAGTATGAAGCTGCTGCAGATGGAGGGATCTCTCATCCAAAAGGATTGAGTCAGCTTGAGGTCAAATATCTAGAGAAGGCTAGGTACAGTACAGTCAGACGTGTTAGGGTTTCTTATTTTGTTGGTTTACATACCTTTAACTGTGCTCATTTTCCCTACATTACTGAATTACAGTTGTTATTAAATCTCTGTAATAAAAATAGTTTGTTACTCTGCCTGGATCCTCACGCCTCATTCAGTCACTTATAAGGGGAAATCTACTGGAAAAGGAGTGTATAAAAGGGTAGGGTGGGTGCTCTGGGCCCTCCCGAGGAGACCAATACCAGAGTGGTGGCAACAATAAGAGAACTTTTCTAGCTGCTGCCTGTGACAGAACTGCTGGCAGAAAAATCAAAGTAAGGCTGACCAAACACAGCATAGAGGAGATATTAGAACCTATTCCATAGTGGTGATGGCAGCAAAAGGGCAATACTTCCCACTATCATTGTTTTCTGCACATAACTGTCCACTGAGCTGCTTTGTGTGGTTCAGGAGCTTTTATACCACAGCCCCAGAGCACTGGACTCTGAGTACACAATGGCCCACTGTGATCAATTTTCACTTACTTAGCAGACATAAGGGCCCAAATCCAGTCTAAGTTATATGCCAATATGAATGCACATTCAGATGATGTACCTTTGGCACCTGCTTGTCCAATTCATATGGATCCCTTTAAGTTTGTGGAGCCCAAGGACATGGAAAAGATCCTTGGAGAGGTGAGACCTACCACCTGTGTTCTCAAACCTTGCCTGTCGTAGCTGATAAAAGCTGCCAGAGGGAGACTTGTTGAGTGGGTAGGGGGTGGTAAATGCTTCCTTGAGGGCAGGAGTTATCTTCACCATGCTCAAAGAGGCAGTGATTAGACCTGTTCTGGAAAAAAAATGCCCAAAGTCCCCTCCTATATTGGAGAACTTATGGCCAGTCTCCAATCTTCCATTCTTGGGCAAGAACTGTTGCTCCTCAGCTTTGGGGCTCTTGGAAGAGACTAATTTTCTGGACCCATTTCTATCTGAGTTCAGGCAGGGACTTGGAACAGAGACTGCTTTGGTTGCATTGGCTGATGACGTCTATCAAGAACTAGACAAAGAAAACATTCTGCTAGATCTCTCAGAGTCCTTCAATACTATTGACATAGTATCCTACTGAGCTGCCTCTCAGCGCTGGAACTAAGGGCTATCTGGGAGTCCTATCTGGGAGATCGGTCTCAGAAGGTGGTGCTGGGGGATTGGCCTGTGGGGTTCCGCAGGGTTCCATCTTATCCTCCATGCTATTTGATATCTATATGAAGCCACTGGAAGAGGTTATCAGGAGGTTTGGGGCTGCCGTATCACCACTATAACCGCCTTCTCTCATACAAACCTACTCACTCACTCCAGTCATCCTCTGAGGCCCTGCTTCAGTTGCCCCTGACACCTGAGGGAGGGTCTTCTCCATCACAGTACCAAAACTTTGGAACTCCCTCCCCAGGGAGATTCCTCTGACTCCCCCTATCGGTGTCTTTCACCAGCAGGTGAAGACTTCTTTGTTTCACAAGGCATACCCCCAATAACAGTTTCTGGCCCTCCTTCTAGTGTTGTTTATGTGTTTTTAACTGTATTTTATATTTTTAACTGTATTTTAATTGTTTAAAGTTTTTTATAATCATTACCTTGTGGCCCCTGATTGGGTGGAAAGGCAGCATAAAAATGTTTTAAATAAATAAAATATGCAGATTATACCCAGCTCTACTATACTTTTCCACCTAATTCCAAGGATGCTATTGATGTTCTAAACCAGTGCTCAGAATCAGTAATGGGCTGGATGAGGGTGAACAAGCTGAAACTTAATCCTGACCAGACAGAGGTTCTCTGGGTTAACAGAAAAGCAGACCAGGGACTTCAGATCTCTCTTGTCTTGGATGGGGTTATACTCCCCTTGAGAAGCCAGTTTCACGGTCTGGGTACTCAACATAGCAATCACTTTAGAAAACCAGCTGCACCCGTTCCTGGCTAGGTCTAATCTCAGCCACAGTGCTCCATTACATTTAGACTGAACTACTACAATGCACTGTACTTGGGCTACCCTCAAAGAGTGTTTGGAAGCTGCAGCTAGTACAGAACACTGCAGCTAGACTGCTGGTTGGGGTCAACTATCAGGAGGATATGACCCCATATTACAGCAATTACACTGGCTACCTATCTGGTCCTAAGCCCCATTCAATGTCTTTATTTTGTCCTTTAAAGCCCTACATGGCTTAGGACTGGGTATCTGAAGGGCCATCTTCTCCTCTGTGTTCCTGCCCAGGAATTAAGATCACAGGGAGAGGCCCTCCTGACTGTCCCATCAACCAAAGAAGCTTGTTTTTGAATACACAAGAGAGGACCTTTTCCATGGCAGTCCCACAATTACAGAACAACCTCCCCAGGGAGGTGCACATGGCTCCCTCACTTTCAATCCTTGGGAGGCGGTTGAAGATGGTTTTAATCAGAACTGCATTTCATTAATTTGGTGGCAAGCTTCAAATTCTGGTTGTAAATTTTTATTTTTATTAATGGTATTTTATGCATATTGTAAGCTGTCTTGAGTTCCATAAGGTGGAAAGATTGCTAATAAATGTTTTAAATAATAATACTGTTATTCAGATCCACAGCATGCATATGTTATAAGCACTCTTTTAAACATTCAGTAAAAGATTCTGGCCCAGCTATTCAACAATACTACCTGCAAGGAAAGATGCAGTATCAAACTCAGTTGTCACATACTACCTTCCACCCATCTCACCTACTGCCATTTGGTATAGTACATATAGAATAATAGAGTTGGAAGGTACCCCCCAGGTTCGTCTAGTCCAACCCCCTGCATAATGCAGTAAATTCACAAATACCTCCCCCTCACCCCCAGTCACCCCTGCTCTATGCCCAGAAGAGGGCAAAAACCCCTCCAGGATCCCTAGCCAAACTGTTCTAGAGAACAACTGCTTCCTGACCCCCCCTCCAAAGTGGCAATCAGCATTTCCCTGGGGTATTTTGTTCTTAAATCCTAGTTTTATCCCAAGCATCTTCAGTTAAAATATCTCAGTCAGAAGACCCATTAGATTACCAGAAAAACAAAAACAAAAAAAAGTCAGGATAAACAGTTACGGGTTAGATAAACTATCACTCTGATTCTGTATGATGTAGTTTGTACCAAACATTCTTAGGAACACTGAAAGTATTGTACACTTACATGAGGACAACAAATACAATATAATACATATAACAAAAGTTCTTTGTATTCAGTCTTTTTAGCTACAATATACAATGGAACTTTTTGCAAATGGTATTTCAACAATAAAGACTTTGTTTATGAGGACCACGTTCACTGCTGTACATGATCACGAAAATGCTACCATATTCAAATTAAAAGAAACAAGACTTAGCCAGAGCCTACAAGACTAATTCACAATAATTACTATTAATTCATATTAAGTAGTTGGACCCAGCATTACTGCTAGAGAAGCAAGTTAATGCAACTGCAAAAATCTTTTCTTCCATCATTACTTAGCCTGGAAGATGGCTACCTACTTTGATTCATGCAATCAAGCGAACTGGATTGAGGACACGACTAATGTAATGTACTGTACATGGATCTGCCTTAAAGTCAACTCAGAAACTTTAGCTGGCACAGAATGCCACTGCTCAGTTATTATCTGGAGTTAGGCATACAAATCACACCCATTCTGTACTCACTCCAGTTGTTGCTGAACAGTTATTGAATTCAATTCAGGCTATTGGCCATCACCCACAAAGCCATCAATGGCCTTTAACCCACCTCCCTACAGGACTACCTCTCCTGTTATGCTCTGCCATGACAGCTTTGTTCATCTGAGGTACCCTACAAATGGGTAAGATCAGCAATGGCATGTATACCTGTGTTCTCTGTAGCAGCTCACACATTGTGGAATGGCCTGCCTAAGAAAGGCCTGAGAAAGACTCCCACACTTCTAATATTCCACAGAATATGCAAAACATAAATGTTCAGAATGACACTTTTATAAAGGAATTGTAGTTTAATGAAAGAAGGTGTGTTTATAAGGCCTTGTTTCATTATACTGCATTTATGAACCTACTTGACCACTGCGGTCATCTTTGGAGGCCCTGCTTCAGTTATCCCCACCATCTGAGATTAGGCAGGAGAGAGGGCCTTCTCGGTCATGGCACTAAAACTCTGGAGTTCTCTCCCCAATGAAATTCATTTGTTCCCTTCTCTTACCATCTGCTAGCATGTGAAGACTTTTTTTTGTTTCATTTAGCATTCCCTCAGTGATTCCTCTTTCCTGCCTAATGCTTATTTTTAGGCCGTTGTATGTTTTTTAGCTCCAGTTTTATTTATTTATTTATTACTTTCGATTTATATCCCGCCTAGCCAGGAACTGGCTTTAATGGCTTTAGTAATGGCTTTAGTAATATGTTGCTGTTTTCGGTTGGTTTTAACGGTTTTAAAATGTGATATTATTCTGTATGTTTTAATTTGTTAGCTGCCTTGGTGGCCCTTGTGAGGGTAGAAAGGTGTGGTATATGTTTTATAAAATAAATTTTAAAAAACTACAATTGTAATCTATTGCATCCTCTTGTATCATATTGCTTTTACTGCACTGTCTTCTATCTTTGTAATCTACTCTATATTGTTTATGGTATGGAGAACGGTGGCGCAGGCAGTAAGTGAAGCCTGCACAACATCTGGCCAAACAGCTTCGGCTGTTCGAGCCCCACCGTGGCCGGAGTGAGCTCCCAGCCCTAGGTCCCAGCTCCCGCTCACCCAGCGGCTCGAAAGCCCGTTAAAGGGCAATTAGACAAAATGGGTACCTACTCTTAGAGCGGGGGGGCACCCACCCTTGTGGCGTGGCAGCAGCGGCGTGAGCAGCAGCGAACGGCGAATGACGGCGGCGGAAAAGTATGGCGGCGGCTGGCAAGGCTGGGAGAGTGAAAGGAGGCCGGGTCGACAGGCACGGAGGCGGGGTGACGTGACAGGCCGGAGCCGGATGGACAGAGGCCGTCAACGAGCATGCACAAAGCGTGCGTTTGACCCGAGCTCGAAAGATATCGCAACAGCCACAAAAAAATCAGAAGAAATCAAGACCAGCACCAGGAGGACGTTGCCCGCAAGGCAACAGGAAGTAACAACAAAAACAACGCGCTGCAATAAGGGTGCCTGGTAGGCTTGTCACACCCCCTGGTATGCAGCCCTAAGTTAGGATTTGTGTGTTAATGAAATATGTGAACCGCTCAGAGCCCTCCGGGGGTGAGCGGTATACAAATTGAAAGATAAATAAATAAATAAATGCCTTACACAGTTTTTTTGTTTTGTTTTATTTTCTAATTCTATAATCCAAGTCCTACTGCTTTGCCTTGTGCTGGATAACTGAATTCTGTGTGTATGTGCATGTGTATATATATCTTGAGTCTCAGTTAGAATGCATGAAGTAAATAAATAAAACTAAGGACTATTAAACATATTATAAACTTCCTGCAAGTAAATCACACATGGATACAGGTTATACACTTATCATGATATATTCTAATAGCAAAATCAGCAAAATCTGAGGTTACTTAAATCAGGTCATTGGAGCCATGAATTTCCCAAGTTTTCAGAAAAATCTGAAACTAAAAAAATTGTGGGTTAAAAAAACCCAAAATGATAAAAGGATTGCCTGCAGCTTTAAAAAAAATGGAAGCCTTCAGTGGCCATTGCTAGCCAATCACAATATTCTAGGCTTGGCTTCTATCAGTAAAAGACATTGGGGCAGGGGCCCTTTCCAAGGCTGTTTTGGCCTTTGAGAGAGGACTTATTGGAGCCAGGCCCCCCTGGCAGCAACCACTAGCTTGCCTCAATACCGCCTGACTTGCATGACTCATCTAGGCCTGGCTGCTTAATTCTGTTCAACAGCAGCCACCCTATGAAAGCCAGTGTAGAACGGAGGTTAGAGCTTCAGAGCCGGATCCAAAAGACCCAAGTTCAAATCAACAGCCATGGAAGCTCATTAGCTGATGCTGTGCCAGTTACATACCTTCAGCCTAACCTATGTCACAGGGTTGTTGTGAGGATAAAAAGGAGGGGAGGAGAATGATGTAAGCTATTCTGGTTCCCACTGTGGAAAAAAGGCAGTATATAAATGAAGTCAATAAAAAATAAATATAGCTGAAGATGGGAGGCAGATAAAAGGGAAGCTGGTGAATACCTGCGAATGAGGCAGAGAAAGGGGAAAGGATATGGGGGTTGCCAGGAGGATGGAAAGGGGAAATAATGTAGATACAGGGGAAAGTTTTGTGTCGTCCCCCCCCCCAAGTCCTTGATGATTCCCTGCTATGCACATGGGCCTGTCCAGCAGCCAGCACCACACAACTGGGCCAAGGTTTTCCTAGATAGAGACTGCTGGGGGCAGGGAGCTGAAGACAGAGGGGCAGCTAAAGGTAGGTAGGTTGGTTGTTGGGTGGAAAAGAGAGAAGGAAGCAGAAAAAGAGGCGAGGATTTGGGGGCTTTCAGGGAGGGGAAAGAGGAAATGCTGAGGGAGGGGGAAATGAGAGGCTCCACTGCAAGTCCTTGTGGGTTCCTGCTTATGAAATTCTATCATCTGGAAGTATACCTAGATGTACAAGCACATTTTCACATATTACTTCATATTTCCTTGTTGAAGTAAAAAATAATTTCACTTTGTGTTGCAATCTTGTTCACAAAGGATAATAAAGTACATTTCTATGGTCCAATATTTGTTCTAATTATAATGCTGTTATTTAGCATTCATAAGATTTTCTGCTTAAAACCACAGACCACTAAACAATGTGATAAGAATTAGCCTTCAAACCATACAGACTATTCCACAATACTAATAATCTATAATATGTGTGCCTATGGATTAATATTAAAGAGTACCACAATATTTGAAAGTAATTCACAGATCATTTTATTATTGACTTTGGAAAACATACAGCTATTATTTTTCTCTCAACTAGCCTGTTCTCTATATATTGGATTTAACCCCCCACCCCCCAAAAAATTAGGTTTGCTAGTTTCTCATCCCACCTACCTATCCAACTGACTAGTCTTTGTCCACGCATTAACAGAACTAACAGTCACACAGTGTTGCTGGTGGATTTCAACACCATTTGTCAATCAATAGAGATGCTAACATAATAGCTTAAAGCCATAAGCACGCTCACAGTGACAATTCAGAGAAGCTGAAGCATCATTCTAGAATAGCTATTTTCCTAGCCAACATTTCTCAAGACTTATGGTTAAATAAGGAAATAGGCTGGGAGTTGCATCAGGGCTGTAAGAAACCTTCCTGATTATATTTCCCAACAATGCTGAACTTAATGAATGAATGGAAAAATAAGTTATTTCCTATAATTAACAGGTGTCTATTGTCTTAATGTGAGGCACAAATCTCAGTTTGCAACATTTTAGTACCTATACACTACTAGCTTCTGAAATATACAAGCTAAACATTTATTTAAAATATTTATATCCCACTTTTCTCTCATTCAATAGGACCAAATGTAGTTGAGTTGGTAATTTTTTCCTTCAAATTCATTCATTTATTTATTACATATTCAAATCTGTTCCTGTTTAGGATCAGAAGCTTTTACTTTCTTATAATGAATTCCTTCTGAAAACAACAACTTTCTTAAAAATTCCCCCTAAAGCAGGGTTATCATGATCACTTAAGCATGACAGTGATTTTAAAAACCATTCCTGTGAAGGGGCTGCCCTGTAGCTAGGCAAAGGCTGAGAGCTGGGAGATTAATTAGATTAGTGACTAATAGGTGGTGATCTAATTAAGAGAGCAACGTCCTCACCCACTCCATCCTGACTTTCTAGCTGGCCTTCACCTTTCCCACCTGGGGGGGGGAACTAGGGGTTGTCTAACTTATGGTGGTGAGGGGCAGGGGAGCTCCAGGCATTGCAGAACTGAAAAGAGTGAAGCTTTCTTCTACCACCTGCTGAGGTGGACCAGGAGCCAGGCTGGAATGGGCCTGCAGGATTACTTACAGCACAGGGCAGGAACTTATGTCCTCCTCAAAGAGCAGAGCTCTTGGGGGGAGATGGGTACAGAGAATGGCATGCCTGAAACCAGCCCCAGGGCTCCCTCCACCTTCTGGGGGCAGAGCACATTTTTGAGGGAGCATTGCCCCCCTCCCCCCAGTAGCTATGGGCCTGCTGGGGGAAATCACAAATAGAGAAGCTGTCAAATGGAGTGTGGAGAGCTACCAGGGAGGAGTGTATATTTGTGTGAGAGAGACACCATCCTCCACTGTCTGTTCTGGATTCTACCACTCTGCCCAGCAAAGTAAACATAGGAGCTTTTAGAAGAAGTGGATGCTATTTACATCACGAAAGTACCATGAGAAGAATCGAACAATATGCTGCTTCTCTGGGGAATCTTCCAAAGGCAAAACAAGAAAACCTAAAGCATCATAAGACCCAATTTTCAAAAACAATAGAAAAGAGCAAGTCTCCAGTAGCACTTTGAAGACTAACCAAATTTGTGGCACGGTATGAGTTTTCATGAGTCACTGCTCACTTCAGATACTTTTCTACTGCTACAGACAGACAAACATGACTAACCATCTTGATTTATCGTCAAAAACAAGTAAGATACTGAGCAACTAAAAACGGGTCTTAAACATCTCTCAGGCTAAAAACCGAGCATTAAAAGTTTTTTTTTAATCAGACCCTTAATTAAAAGTCTGGGTAAACAGAGACATTTGGACCTGGCACATAAATAAAGGAATGTAGGTGCCAGGCAGGCCCCAAGGGGAAGGGCATTCCATAGGTGATATGCCACCACAGAAAAAGCCCTTTCTTTGGTCACCATCCACCTCACTTCCAAAGACAGGGGCACACAGAGGAGGGCTTGTAAGAAGGCTCTTAGCTGCTGGGGCTGGACATTATAGACAAAAGCAGTCTTTCTCTTCCCCAGCATCCTTTTATGAATCCTATTTTACTACCTTCCTCCCTCACACAAACAATTTTAGTTTTTTTAAAAATGTTAAGTACTGCACGACAGCCAATCACAGATACCTCAGCATCTGATCTAGTTTGGACCTTAAACCTTAAACCTTCCTACATATTTAAATCCCACAGATCACACCAGAGTTCATTGTCAATACATGTTTATAGAATCTGGCTATGTAACATTTAGTTATGACATAAGATACAAAAATACACACTTATTAAACTCAGTTTTCTAGTTTTGTTTTGTTTTAAATAAAAGCAACAGAAATTTTTTTAGAGTTAGTGATCACAGAGCAAGACTGAATGTCATGCAGTCATTAGAGTGTTAGACCAGGTTCACCCACTCTGCCATGGAAGCTCACTGGGTGAACTGGGGCCAGTTCCATACTCTTAGCCTAATCTACCTCACAGGACTTTAGTGGGATTAAGTGGAGGACAGAAGAACAATGTAGACTGCTTTGGGTTCCCATTGAAAGAAATTGAAGTATAAATGAAGTAAATAAAATAAAAATGAAATGAAATATCAGCATATTTATAGGGTTGCTATTCTCCAGGTGGGGCAGGGAGTGACAACTGTCCTCTAAACTACAGAGATCAGTTCCCCTGGAGAAAATGGCAGCTTTGGAGAGCAGATCCTATGGCATTACATCCTGGCTAAGTTCCCTCCCCAGACCCTCCCGTCCTCAGGATCCACCCCCAAATCTACAGGAATTTCCTCATCTGGAAATTGGCAACTCTGCAACATAAGTGCACGGCCACCCTACAATATAAGCACAGTTGCCTCTATAATTAACATATTTGCTATAGTACTGAGCAATAAAAATTTAAATAAATTCAATGCTGGTTCTTAATCTGAATGACTCAATAAATTTTAACTCAAAAACCAGCATCATCAAGAAACTCTCTTAAATTTAAGCCAGACACTGAACATAAATCTATGTATGATAATACTGTGAGGTTTTGCTGAGGCTGGATCCCAGTCTAGGGCTATCTCATTCTCCAGAGTCACTTTTTTTGGGTGAGTGCCCAAGGAACAGCCCCGGAATACAGCAAGGAGGGGGTTCTCTTCACCTAGTTCCCTCACTCTTCCCATTTGGAAATCTATTCCTATCTACTGGGGAATGGGTCTGGCTCTTCCTCCCTGGCCACACCTTTTAAAGCTCCCACAGGGGAGGGACAAGCCTGGGCTCAGCCAATCCTTCCCCCAAACCAGTCCTGGGGAGTGGCAGGCCCCTGGAACAATGGACCCTGGGCTGGTGGGCCCACCAGGCCTTGCCCCCGGCCCTCTTTATGGGGCCATCAGACAGCCCAATCCACTCTACAAGGGTGAGGGCTACCTGCTCATCCCATCCCTGTCAGAGTTTCCCTGAGTCCTAGAACCAAGGTCATCTCTGGGCAGGCATCTGGTGACTTGGCTTCCTTTCTGCTCCCCCCAACCACCTCCTATTGTTGTTTCTGCTGCCACAGGTCTGCCTCACTCCTTCAGCAGCCAGGTATTCCTGCCTCCCATCGAGGCACTGATGGGGACCTCATCTTGCTTCTCGTAGCTTGGGCAAGCCAGATCCCACCACTGGATGTGCAATTGGGGGCCAGCCAGGTTCCTCCAGGCTGGCCAATTACTGAGCCAGCTCTGCTGAAACCATGTCCTGCAGTGGCCTGACTGGAGGCTCCCCCAGCATCAAGGCTTGCCAACATATCTTTGGTGGGGCTTGTGGCTCCTGAAGTAAGTGTGGGGGTGGAAGCACCAACCCTAAACAAATATATAGAGGAAAGGAGGAAAACCTGACATGAGACAGTTTGACTCAGTAATGGAAGCCATGGCCCTCAGTGTGCAAGAGCTGAGCATGGCCATTGATGATAGGACGTAATGGAGGTCATTAATCCATACGGTTGCCATGCTGGAAGCAAACTGATTGCACATAACACACGCACTCACATAAACACAACAATTAAACATTAGTGATAAATGTAATACAAAACCACCTCAAACATACAAACATGCATAACTGAAACCTTTAAAATATTTCAGATTACAATTTTCACACTTTATATCCTGACAGTAGACTGAAGTTCAACCCATGTTACTGTTAGTGTAAGTGGACATAGGAACTTTATTTTTAATTCTACCCAAGCTCACAGTAATTTAGTAGCATGCAGAAATAAGACTAAGATTCTTTAATGTAAGAATGCTTATAATTTGTTACAAGTGTATTTACCGAGTTAAAGAAAAGAAATACAGAACTGGGAGGAGAAAAACAATTCTAGGCAAAATGTTAAAAAGAAACTTTACAAAATTAATCTGTACTGCAACAAATATTAATACATTTCAGATTCCACCATGTGTATTTTAAGCAGAAATGCTGAACCTCTTAAGGATGGAAATCCATTCTGATTTAAAAGCAAACAACTGTCCACATTTTCCTCACTGATTTCAGTAGTACTTAACTGTGTTATGCTAGAAACTATATTATTGCATCAATTAAGCTGAGCTCTGGAAGACAAAACTCCCCCCAAACGGAAAGATAGCATAATTCAAGAAATTATGAGAGAAAAAATGTATTCCAATGTCTACAAGATTATCAGTGTAATCCTAAACAGTGTTACACCCTTCTAAATTCATTGAAGTCCAGGAGTTCAGAAGGGTGTTAAGGCATGGCATTATAACAGTGCCATCCTAAGCAGGTCTACATAGAATGCTATTAAAGTCTATTCATCAGGGATTACTCCCAGGAAAGAAGATGGCACTGTAAGCTACAAGTCAGGAGTCCTTGGTTCAAATATCAGAAGAGCCTTGTACAGGATTGGAGACAGTGCATGTGATGTGTTTTGTATGAATTAATACATGTGAAGAGCTCTGAACATTTTGGTGTTATCAAGAAAGAGCATGTTAGAGTTATGTTCCAAGAATACTAATGGTTATTTATTAAATATGTGTTATTAGGCTTAATTCAATGTAATGACCTTTAAAATTCTGAATGGTTTGGACCCAAGACACTCAAAGAAATTCTAATAAAAACTTCCTGTTTTAGTTAAGAGCCATCAGTGAAGCCGTGTTCAAAACTCCAGATTAGTTGTATGTAAGGTTGACATTCACCAGAAGCTTTTCAGTGGGAGTGGTAGATTAATACTCTTTCACCGGGCATCTGACTTAAAATAATAAGATCTAAACTGAAATAAAAACTGTAGTTTCTCTGTTTCCTTATCACTGTTGATTTCAGAATTATGAATTATCTTTTTTATTTATACAGATTTATATCCATTTCTGTTGATCAATGTTAACCACCAATACAGCTGAAAACCAATCTATAAATGCCATCAATGGAAAAATACAGTATTAATATGTTTTATATCCAGTTTTTAATAGTCAATAGAAGCATCAAAAATAAACAGGCAACCAGTGCTGCTAATAACAGCACTGGAGTAATTATTATCAGCGCAATAAGATCCAGCCAGAACCATTGCAGCTGCATTTTGGACCAACTGAAGTGCCCAAACTGTTTTTAATGGCAGCCCCATAGAACTTAAATGGTGCAGTTTTTGAAATGTACATTAATATTTGCTTCTACAAAACCAATCACTTAGACTTCAATTAAAGTTTTTGTTGACAGGGAAGTTGTGTTGTCATGTAATTCTAAGGGCTTTGGCAAGTCAAGTTATATATTGTTATGATTTGTGATAGGAATGGTAGCTTTAGTAGTTTGCTTCTACCATGCATACAAAATACTTTACATTATTAGAAATTCTGGCAAGTGTAGCTGGGGTCACTAAACAAAGATCTAGATAAACTATTCTATAGTAGTCCATCAAGGATAGCTTACATCTCATACAGTAACTCAACTATTAAATGGAAAGATAATTTATTCATTCAAAATATTTATACCCCAGTTTTAGTACAAGGTTTTCAAAGGTAGAGTTCAAAGAATAACACCATTGTTTTATTAATGAGGGCCTATTAAGTACAATTTAAAAACAACTACAAAATCAATAAAACAGTCCGTAACCATGTAGTCAACAAGTTCATAATTTATTAAATGTATGAGTGACTAAAAGTTTTAACATAAAACTTAGTGGAACGGAAGCCAGATAAGCATCTTGGGAAAGGCTACTCCACAAATATGGTACTATTGTTAAATGTCCCAATTTCTGAAGCCAGAGAAGATTCTGGAGATAATGTTAGAAAGCAGACAAGTTCATATTGCTGTTTTTATCTATAACTGAATTAGATTAAATTGGTGGTTTGAGTGTTCTCATCAACTAAATAGAGCACCCATTAACAGGAAGGAACTATAAGACATACTCCCTCCAGAGAAAAGAGTTGACGAAGGGAAAAAAGATCATCAAATAGTATAATCAATGCTAGAAGACATTATATGTCTTGAGATGGGGAGCAAATATTGTTAATTTGATTCTCTTGTTTGGGGCCAAACTTGGGAAATCAGCAGCAGCTACACTAGCTGCCAATGCAAAGAGGCAGGCAGGAACCACAGGCCGCAGGCTTTCAAATATCCACAGAAAATCGGATGAGAGATGAGAAACTGTGAAAATTAAACATCTTATTGCAGTTCTGTCCTTCCTTCTTGCAAGTCAGAACTCCAAGCCTTCAAATATAATTTGCACTAGGGCAGCCATGAAATTACAGGGCTGCTATTTTGGTTTTTTGTTTATTTTGAAAGTCAATTTAACATTTTCTTGTATTCATTTCAAAGTTTATAATATTTTCACCATGGCTGGGTAGAAGGAAATCTTAGCAAAGCTTCTCTTTCTAAATGACAAAGATGTGTTATAAAATTTAAAGCATATTGCCTGAGCTAAAGAATGTATGCACACTGCATTTATAAAATCAATCCTTTCCCATGGAATACATTTAATGTAAACAAAGTTCACATTTTTAATCTTTAACAGAGCAACAGATTACAATAAAGCTATCAATTATTTGACAATGCCTCACTTAATTGCAGTGTGATGGACATTAAAAATGTATGAGAGATAAGCCAATTGATGTTACTATGGGGAATCCCAGACCTACCCTTCAGAAGAAATTAGGAAATGAGCTTCACTCTGGGTTATCCCCAAGATACTATCATTGCATCCAACTACCACCTCTTAAAGTGCTATGCATCATTTTAAACATAACACCACCTGGTACCTTTTTTCAAAGTCCAGCACAGAAGCTGTATCCGATGTCGGAAAACCAAACCTAGTCTGTGATCTGTAAAAATATTGTTGAGAGACACAAACCCACAAGGGACCCAAAGGAAAGAAGCACAAAATCTTATAATTCAAGCATCCAGACTTAACACGAGAGAAAGTATGACACAGAATAAATTAAAACAATGCAAACCTTCCAGGCTCGAATTACCATTATTATAAAGATATGACAGGCAAGGGAAGCAAAGCAAATCAGAATACAAGTCTGCGGCACTATTTGCCTACATAATATTAGTCATACCTAACTCATGGATGGGGGGGCAGAAATTTCAAAAAAGAGAGAAGCACATGCATAACCTACCACAAGGGTTCAAATATGCGACAAGGAAGTGAGAAGGGATACAAAGGGTGGCTCTTCTCGCCTTAACCTGAAAGCCCTGGCAATCCTGAGTCAGGCCAATACCCGCTCTGAGAGGAGACCCGCTAGGCAAACCTCCCCAGTCGCTAGCATCACTTCTTACCGGATACAGGGCTTGCACTTGTTCTGGCGGTGGCGGCGGCTGCGCTCGTGATTGAGGAGGATGGAGGAACAGCAGGAACACCCCCCCCCCCCGCCAAGCCACAGGGGAAAGGGAAGGCGGCGACGGTGTGCGGGAGAACGGCAGCAGCGGGGCCCCCTCAACTAGTGTCACTTGTGCTCCGGGTGGGTGGGTGGGTGGGAGGAGGCGAGGGAAAGGGAACAACAGCCACGGCAGGCAGATGGAGAAAAGGAGGCAAGGGAGGAGGAGGCGGCATCCTCGGGGGCTCCAGCGCGTGTGCTCGGAGGGTCCCCTGGCGGTGGCTGGTTGATGTGGGTGGGATTTGAAAGGGGGCGGTTACGTGGTGGCTGAAGAGAAGGTGCGGGGGGAGGCGACAGGTGAGACAGGTGGACCGCTCAGCCCCTTACCCAGCTTCGCATCCCCTCGGCTCCGTTTGTCCGTCCCTTCGTGTTGCTGCTGCCTTCGTTATGCCCGCCCACGACAGCTCCACCAGCTCTTGCCTCAAGCTCACACGGTTAAGCTCTCACCCGAACCCGCTACCCGCTTGCAAGGGTTTGAGGGAGGGGTTGTTGAGGTAGTCTTTCCCCCCCGCCTTCCCCCTATTTTGGTCACTGACAGGAACTCCCACCAATTGGAAAGGAGCACAGGGAGGAAGAAGCCACGCCTTCGTCGAAAAGAAACCAATGGGGATAGGCGTCCCCCCCTTGCGGCATGGTGGGCGGGAGAGGGGCGGGCTTCGCCATTGCCTTCGCCACCATAACCCCACCCACCACTGCCTGCTTCGATTCCCTTCGCTCCGCCCACTGCGCGCCCAGGCTCGGTTGACTGTACAGCTCCAGAGCGACCGGAGGGCGGTGATGGAGACGGCAGGCTGCTGGGGCTTCGCTTGCCCCCGCCTCTACCTGGAAGCTGGAGCCTGGGGCGGCTGAGGAACGAGGGGTGGCGACAGCACCGGTAGCGCCAGGACAGTCGTGACTAGGAAGTAGCAGCTGCTGCCAGAGGAAGGGGAAAGGGAGAGGAGGGGGGAATGGGCTGCATCCTCGTGCTGGAGGAACAGGCAGCCTCAGCAGCTGTTACTGTCATGACTAAGCAGCATTTGAGACACAGAAAAAAATCAGTGGGAGCTAAGAATTGGGGGAGAGCTGTAATATTTAGGGGAGAGCTCTGCGTCTGCTTCTTAGGTGTGCGTGTGTCGCTGTCGATGTGTATGAGCCATCCAGCAACAGATATTCTTCTGTTGGGGGATGCTGCTCCATTCTCTTTCCTTTTCTGGTTTGTTCCCGATTTTGCACAAAAAAATGAAGAGCACCCACCCTCCAAAAGGCAACGTGCAGTATGATCACTGTACATGTTCACAAGGTCAGTGTGAATGGCTCTCAGATAATATTGGTCAGAAGGCTGTAGCCTTAATGTGTCCTCTCTTCCAGTATTTTCTGCCTATTAAATAGAGTTAACACCAGATATTCCGCCATACGCTTTCAGGTAAACATGCTTACGATTGCCTTGTTAACTCTTCCATTAAAATCAATAGGAGGTTTGCTATTTCTTCATTAGAAACAAGATTGTTCCCAGAGGATATGAACTGATACTCTCCTGTTTGGAAGTAAGTCCCTTCAAAATCAATATTCACAATCACACTGGAAGGCTGAAATTCCAAGAGGGTTTTGGTAGTCTCAGTCAAATCAATTGGCCTTACTTCTATATTCACATGCCTATTGTTAACATTATAATCACCTTTATCCAAACAGAGTGTTCAGTTGATCAGAATTTGAGATAAAAAGATAAGGCAATGTTCAAGAGCTCATGCTGAACTTGTGGTGGATTTCACTATTCAGACATATCAAAGAAGTATACTTTGGGTGTTCTGTAAGAAGAATACAGGAGAAGAGTACCTCTATAATTGGGTGCCCTGACTTGGATGGCCCAGGCTAGTCAGAACTCAGAAGCTAAGTAGGGTCATCCCTGGTTAGTACTTGGATGGGAGACCTCCAAGGAAGTCCAGGGATGTTATGCAGAGGCAGACAATGGCAACATACCTGTTCTCTTGCCTTGAAAACCACATGGGACTGCGACTTGATGGTACTTTCCAGTACCACCATAACTGTGTATAACTATAACATTTGTCAAAAGACAAAACAATACAAGTCATGCATGCAGAGAATCTAGATAAAGTATATCATTGTTTTAAACCTACACATTTTCCTAGAGGCCACCATTGTGGTGACAAACAATTCTAAGCCAGCTGCCATACAGATAGATACCAGACACAGTGAAAAATTAAACTCCAGTCATTAGGTACTCTGTCCAGTTTAGTTTCTGTTGATCTGCTAACCTAGTGTTTCTTCTAAAATCAATCACTTTCTTAACATAGTGTGCTTTTCTGTTACTTTATGCCTTATAAGGGGCCTGTGGGTTCTGGACTGGACTGTGGAGCACTCTGATTAATTGCTGGCATTTACATTTTCAAAGGAAATTGGTCCTTTTTTTCTTTTCTTTTCTTTTTTTTGCTTCTTCCCGAGGAGCCCATGGTGCAATTTGAAATCTGATTTGCACCTTTCACCATGTAATCCAACTAACTGTACGCCTGGTCTAAATTTTAAGAAAGTTACAAAATTTGAGCATTATAAAAATCTTACTGGCAGTCAGTAATGAATGTAGATAAAGCTAGAATTAGGCTAATTATTGAGGCCTGTATATTTGTGGACGCCAGAGAACCCAATTTGTATTCCTCAATGTAAGTACAGTTACTTAAGTACTTTCCGGCAATCAAATTCATAATGTTAGAGAACATGAAGTAGGGGACCTGTAAGGTCTTGCTGGGTGGGGGAATCTCATTTCTCTTTCCCTAGTATTTCTTCCTTCGCTTCCCTGAAAGCCCCAGTAGCTTCTCCCCTTTTCCTGCTTCCTCTCTCCACCCACCAGCCAACCTATTTGCTCTCATCTTCAGCTTTCCTTTGTTCACCATGGCAGCCTTTCCCTGGGAAAACTGTGCCCAGTGCTGGCCGCTGGGCTGGGAAGGGCCCAATTGTGCAGTGGGGAACCCACAGGAATTTGCAGGGGTACTGTTATGTTTGCAGACCACCACTAGGGCACAGCAGTTTACGCACAGAGCTTGGCTCTGAGAGAACAATGGGGACTAGGATCCTGAGACTCCTAGTCAGCACCAGTGCTCCCTCTAAGCTATGGAGTCCTATGAGCAAAAATTCTACTTTGTGAGCTACCAGCATGAAAATTGTGAGCAGGTGCCTAAATTATTTTGCTTTGTAGCCATCCTTCCTGAGCTAAGACAAAAATGTGTGAGCTGGAGGCTAAAAAACTGTGAGCTAGCTCACACTAACTCAGTTTAGAGGGAATACTGGTCAGCACCTATGGGAACCATGGTGGGAAATTCAAACCTGTCAATGGGACCTGTGGGTAGTACCCGGGGATTGTATATAGTTGGTCGCTTGACCCGTTGGTGTCTTCTTGTGTTGTGTACAGTAAAGTATGAGCTGCTAATCACTCAGCGTCTGTTCTCCTTATGCGTCGAACCCACTACACAACAGGCACCTCACTTTCTCCTATATCCCATCCCCAAACTATTTTCTCTTTTTCTTTATCTTGGAAGCCCCATATTTTCACCTATCCCTGCTTCTTTCTGTTCTTCCCATCAATCAACCTACCTTTTATGTTTCTCCATCTTCAGCTAGATTCATTATTTATTCATTTCATTTATATCAATGTTTCTCCACAGTGGGGATCCAAAGCAGCTTACATCATTTCCCCCTCTTTCATGTGATCATCACAATAATTTGTTGAGGTAGATTAGGAAGAGTGCGTGTCTGGCTCAAGGTTACCCAACAAGCTAACATGGCAGAGTGGTGATTCTCCCAGACCCTTGTCTCAGACTCTAACCACCACACCATACTTGCTTTCATGGTGTGGCTGCCGTTGAACAGTAGCAAGCAGTCCCAGCCTGGGTGAGTCATGCAAGTAAGGTGGTGTCAAGTTGGTCTGTGGTTGCCACCAGGCCTGGCCCTATTGAGTCCTCTCCCACAAAGACCAAAACAGCCCTGGAAAGGCCCTTCCCCTTCCCCCTGCTTTTTCTGACAAGAACCAAGGCTTGAAGTCTACAGTACTGTTATGACTGCCTAGCAATGGCCACAACGCCACTGAGAGGGAATTTGTTTCTTAAAGCTACAGGCACTGCTTTTATTTTTTTGTGGTTTTTACCTTCCCACCAACATTTTATTTTATTTTTTTAGATTTTGAATTTTTCTGCAAACCTGGGATTTTTCTCAGGTTTGCAGAAAGATTGGTCTTGTAAATTCTTGCCCCCCAGATTTAAGTATCCACAGATGGGGCCACATTGTGAATTAGATATATCAGTTTCAGAGGAAATTACAGATTTAAACTTGACATGCTTCAGTAAACAAATTTCCAGGGTAGACCTCAGCAAGAACTGTTCAGATATATTTTTATTTATTTATTTTGTTCAATTTATATCCTGCCCTTCCCACATGCAGGCTCAAGGTGGGTAACATCAATGGAAAATATCCAGACAGTTTAAAATAATAGTCAAAATAGCTAAAAGAAAATCTAATTGGTAATAATTTCTAAGTCCTGTGGCATTAAAACAACAGCAAAGAGAGGGCCCACTGGCTGAAAGTGCATGACAAATCAGTAATGTGGGCAGGTTTCAAGAGGTAATTTTCAGCAGAGGAGGCCAAAATAATTGGGCGTCCACCACCTCAGCCAAAGGCCTGGTGGAATAGCTCCATTTTACAGGGCCCTGATCTCAAGCGGGAGCATATTCCACCAGGCCGGGGCCAGGGCAGAAAAAGCCCTGGTCCCAGCTGAGGCTAAGTAGACGTCCCCTGGGCCAGGGACAATAGCAAATGTTGGTCTACAGAGTGCAAGGCCCTCTGGGGCACATACGGGGAGAGACTGTCCCTCAGATATGTCAGTCCCAGGCCACATTTGGCTTTAAAGGTTAATACCAACACCTTGAAACGGATCTGGTACTCAGTTGGTAGCCAGTAAAATTAGTATAGCACCAACTGAACGTATGCCCATACAGGCGTCACCATCAGCAGGCATGCTGCTGCATTAGCTGGAGTTTCCGGGTCAGATTCAAGGGAAGCCTGTGTAAAGCGAGTTACAGTAATTGAACCTGGAAGTTATTGTTGCATGGGCCACTGCAGCTAAGTCTCAGGCAGAGAGATAGGGAACCAGATCTGCTGAAGATGATAAAAGGTAGACCTGGCAACAGTGGTGACCTGGGCCTCCACTGAAAGCAAGGCATCCAGGATCACCCCAAAGCTCCTTACTCTTGGGACCAGCATCAACAGTGCCCCATTCAAGGCTGGGAGCCTGATTCCCGATTTGATGTAGATTTGATACTATTACACTTGGACTCAGTAAAGGCTAGAAGTGGCTAGCTGACTACAGAAAATAAATGTAAATTAATTATGTAAATTAATTTTACTTTGCCAGTTCTTCAGTAGTTAGAAGTGGACCACACCCTCACTGATTGGATTGCTTATGTTTTGACTTCGTCTTGTTTTTCTTAGTGCTCAGCAATGCAATCATGCAGCACATCTGTGTCTTCGAATTTTAGGTCTTCTCGTCTCCCATGTAATAACTCCAGCCCCACCTGCTCTCCTTCTGTTTGCAACCTTGTAGTGTGTATATATGTAGTGTTTTAACACTTCATTCATCTTATGAAATGGACTGGTGCTTCCAAAACTTAATGCCACTTAGAGTAAATGTGTTTAAGATTTGGCTGTAAGGATCCTGTAGAGCAATAATTCTAAATGACAAGTCAGCTATTTCAGGTATTTCGACATAGGTACCTGTCTGTAAATGTATGCAATGCTACTCACAAATGGAATGCAAACTCTACATATATGAAAATGTATTAGATGTATAATGATACTCTGGGTTTGGCTGAGTCAGGAACATAGTATCAGACATATAATTTAATGTACTTTAACACTCAGTCCAACATGAAACACACTTTTGTTTCAAATATGCTTTAGAGTGTTTTCATGAGAGACACAAATAATGCATTTTATTCCTCACATGGATTAATTTTTAAATTTATGATCTGTATGGTACACAGGGAACCTCCATTTTTATAAAAGTATTTGATACATGTATTTCTGTTACTTGATACATATATTTCTGTTTACTTAAGCCAGTTTGGTGTTGTGGTTAAGTGCGCAGACTCTAATCTGGGAGAACTGGGTTTGATTCCCCACTCCTCCACTTGCAGCTGCTGGATGACCTTGGGCAAGCCATAGTTCTGAAAAGAGCTGTCCTTGAAAAGGCAGTTCTTGAAAAACCTCTCTCAGCCCCACCTACCTCACAGGGTGTCTGTTGTGGGGAGGGGAAGAGAAAGGAATTTGTAAGCTGCTCTGAGACTTGGAGTGAAGGGCGGGGTATAAATCCAATCTCTTCTTCTTATCAGAAGCAATCTTAAGGATGCACATATGTGGAGGCTGTGTTATACTTGTCATAGAGAAAGTCATGCTATGTTAAATTGTTTTTGTAGTATAATTGAGAATGTGAAAATACTAGTGTTCAAATATATAATGTGGATCACAAGCATGTCTTCACATAGCCTCACAACAAATTCAAACAGCAAGTTAAACATTAGTTGTAAAACTGACCTGTTTTCCTATGTCATTTTTATGCAGTTCCTGTAAACTCAACTCTTCAGACAACATTAGCATCTTTCAAGTTTCGCATGAGATTTGAAAATCAAATGGAGTTTGTCCATCATATCTAGCAACACAGATCTTGCAAAGCAATTTAATATTGTTAATGTTACTGAACAAATTCAGTAGAATCCAGCAGCTTGTTTCTTTCATAACAATGTCTCTGTAGTGCTAACCAAACAATGTTTTCAAGAAAGCATTTAAGGCTACAATCTTTTTTAAAAAAGAATTCTTTATCACCGTTGCATTGGACTCAATTTGATTAACTTATAGAGAGCAACTTAAGTACTCTGCTAATCAATGGAAGCTCGGAGTCAGAACGGAATTTTATGCTATAACCTAAAACTTTGTATTCAGGCATACTTTTACTTAAGCCATGTAAGTGTTGCTCTTTCAGCTGCATAACTTCAAAAATATATTTCAGGCACCTTGGAAATTTGCAGCACCTTGGAAATTTACATTTCCTGTTGCAGAAGCCTTTGTCCCTTAACATAAATGTGGTTCTTCATACTAAAATATCTTTCAGCCTCCAAAATTCTGAGAAGCATGCACTGGTTCCTGTCAAGATACATAATGAAAATTGTAGCTTGCACTATTTCTAGTGGCATGAAAATGCACTTTTAACATGACACCAGCAAGCACGGTACAGAGAGAAACAAAACATACATGCCCACACTACTTGCACTGTTGCTCCCCCCCCCCCCGTTGCACCTGAACATTGCACAGGAAACTACCCGCAGCCTGCAACCCTTCTTTAAAAGGTCTTTTTCTCTCTTTTTCCCAGCTACGCTGTAGGACATCTTAGTAAAGAAATAGAGAGGATCCCTTTAAAGGGCTGAAAAGGGGTGTGTGTGGAGCTTACCTGCTCCCTCTCTTCCCATGATTATTTTCTCTAGAGTAGAGGGCAACAAACAGGAGCCAGACAAGTCATGCCCCACATTTATAATGGGAGATTTTTGCTGTCCATGAGGGGGAAAATTCCCACTTGAATCAGTAAAGAAATATAAACAAGGAATTAAAATTTCAACATTAAATTAAAATTATGAAGAAAGAGCTATTAAAAAGCCTACAAAAACTTCAAAACAAATTGTTTTATATTGCTCTTTTCCTCTAGTCTCCAGTATTTTATTCTCTTTTGGCTGGTCTACTGTATTTTAACTACTTTGAATCTACGTTTTATGTTTTCTAGTTCTGCTTATTTATTTGCTTCTGTTCTTATTGTTCTACTACTGTTCTTAGATCTTATATTTTTATTGTCTTAGTATTTTATTGGTTTTATGGTAAGCTGCTTTGTGCTTAACATATGGAGAAGCAGAACCTAAACCTAACTGAAGATTAGCTCCTGCATTAAATGAATAACTTTTCCAGCACAACAGAACACCATCAGCAATACTTCATTATCATATACTATTTCTATTATTATAATCATCATCATCATCATCATTATCATTATTATTATTATTATTATATACCAATTGATCTGGCACCGTTATCTATTTGAAATGCATTTAATAAATATGTTTTATCCTGCTTTCTAATAGAATGTTCACAAACTATCTTAGAAAAGATTTAAAAAATCAAATCACAAAATATGTCTGATAAACCATAGTCATTCATAAACTAAAACATTTAATGAAGAAAAAAGAATTTTTGTTCCAAAGTGCATCACCTTATCCTTACCAGCACTGAACTTCATTTGCCACATTGTTGCCCACTTATGTACACGAAAACTTATATCTTGAATAAAACTGTGTTGGTCTTAAAGGTGCCACTGGACTCAAATTTTGTTCTGCTGCTTCAGACCACTACAGCTACCCACCACAATTTAGATAGATCCTCCTGTAGCTCTTCACAATCCACTTTGGTTTTCACCATCATTTTCACCATCGTTTTCACTATCATTTAAATTCTAACACTATACTAGGCACTAATTTCCAGCTACCAGAAATCTGGGCCACCATCATGTTGACTTGGCTGTCTAAACCTAGTAGTTGGTATCATACTGACAACAGAAGGTTTTGCACCATTCAGTGGTCAGCTGTGAAAGACAAACAAAGGGTTGAGACCAGCAAATACCTTTTAGATAATTAGTGGGAGAGGGAAGGGACTACAGGAAAAGGCCATGCCTAGAAAATATGTGGGCTGAGTGAGGAACAATTACAGGTGTATGAAACAATGAGAACAGGTCAGGTCACAACCTCAGAATCATCCATGATTCCACTGTTAACTGTTACTTAGAGGGAGTTCACACATATCCATTTTAGATGGGCTTTTCATTTATATGTCATGATAAGACAAAGTGAAAACAAGTCACCAAGTAAAACCCAGCAGAATTAGGTTGGTCACCTATAACTCTTTCAGGTGGTCTCCAAGTGTGGTATAATCTCCTCAGTGATACCCCAGGACACTGCATTCCATTTGCAGTCCATTTGCAATCCATTTCCCAGTGGTGGCTGGTATCCAGCAGACAATAGTGGCTGCATTCAGTTTTCAGGACTGTTAACAGACAAACTTTTTTTATATAACAAGCATAAATATAGCTTATTGCTGGTTTTGCATGTTCTTGCTGCTCCTTTTTCCTCTTCACATGCCACATGCTTGAAGGCTTCCAATTCATCCTGACATCTGAAGGAAGGAACTTGGATATCCTGGAGTCTGTATATACTGGAATTCTAAGCCACCTTTCAGACCCATTCATAATTGTGGTTTGTGGGAAGAACTAATGCTAGTTTGCATAGGTGCCTGTATTGGGACATCATGGCAAACTGGAGTTTGATTTAAGGTTTCCCAACGATGGAAGCCTTCAACTGTGCTCTGTGTGATGGAGAGGCAAACAGCCAGGATAGTGCATGAGCACACCATACAAGCTGTGTTTGTGCCTGTCATGGGCAAATCTCAGCTGAGAAGTTTGAATGCAGCCATTTTAGTATTCAGCTGAATACCAGCCTTCACTAGGAACTTTCAAGATAAACGCATCACAATGGGTAATGCTTGATATGGCAAATGGCATGCAATGCCTCAGGGCTTCATCAAAGGCAATATCAGTATCTGTTTCCCTCCCACACAAGGCTGCAAACAGGGGTAAAACAACTGGCATCTCCTTTCATGCAATAATAATCTTGCAGTCCACACGCATATGACTGTAGAAAAAAAACAGATTTACATAGCAATGCAGATGAACATGTAGCGATATATATATCTTGTGAGTTTAATTCCACACCCAGAGTTTGCTGTGGTAGTTAAAAAGTGCAACAATTGCGCTTCTGAGGAAGTGTGCTTGCACCCAAAAGCTTATATTCTGAATAAAACTTTGTTGGTCTTAAAGGTGCCACTGGGCTCAAACTTCGTTCTGCTGCTTCAGACCAACACGGCTACCCCACCTGAAACTAGCTTCTTACATAGATAAATCCACCAGGATATTAAATATCTTCACAGCAGGAAGCATTGCCATGGGTTATGTGTTATGTGACGAGGAAACAGCAGCCACATCTTAAATTGTGATACCAAAAAGTGAAAGAGAACAGACCCAATCTGCTCTCTACAGGCATTCCTAATGCCCCTTCCTGTGTTTGCATTTTAAAGAGGCAGCACATTTGAAAGGAAGCCTCTCACTGTGGGCAGTGGCTGCTAATCCCCAATGCAGTGATCGGTAATTATGCTTCGATATCCTCCTTCCAGACATCTTCTTTTGGCTTGGGTGCCTCCTCTGCTTGTGACACAGCACTGTGCTCTTTTTTTGTAAAATAAATACGGATATTGGGTCCAAGTTTCCATTCCTTCAGCCCATCCACATAATGCAGAGAGGCACTCTGCTTCACTGTATTTGCATTTTCTAGTAGTGGCAGTGGTCCTCTTAGAAGATGGCTTGAGGAGGGATTCTTGGAGTTAGGTTTGCTAGCTCTGGCTTAGGAAATTCCTGGAGATTTGGGGGTGGAACCTAAGGAGAAGACAGGGGACCTCAGCAGGGTATAATGTCATAGAATCCACCCACTGAAGTTGCCATTTCCTACATTGATCTCTGTAGTTTGGAGATAGAGTTGCTAGGTCCCTTTCGCCTGCCGGCAGGGTATAAATAGAACAATTCTGGAGTGGTAAGTGATGTGGGGGCCCCCCATCCCCTCCAAAACAGTGAACATGCCTGCGTCACTCAGAAGTGACCTCAGCACATCAGCAATGTTGGGGGCTATGTCCTGGATTCTGGGCAAAATTCTATGGTAAAATTGGCATCGAACCATAGTTTTGCCCAAAATCCAGAGCGTCATCTCCAATGTTGCCAACATGCCAACAACACAGGTACGTCGTGTGCAACCTTGCTGTTTTGGAGGGATGCCCTCCCACCGGCCAACTGGCTGGCAGCAGGCAGGAGCCTGCAAAATCAGGGGATCCCTGCCCCACCGGGCAAATGGCAACCCTATTTGGAGATCAGTTGTAATTCAGGAAGAACTCCAGGCCCAACCCAGAGGATAGAAACCCTACTTGGGATTATTTGTAGCTGCTTTGAGGATTAGTAGTTACAACAGCAACTAGTGCCTTCTTTACTCTAGGCCAGGATCATGCATAAGAACACCTAGTGAGTTGATAGAGTCTGTAAAATGCACTTCACCACATCAGAAAGCAGGGGAATGACCATGGAGGATCATATTCTGGAAACTTTCATATGTTAAAATCTTTCTGCCAATTAAAAAAATGGCACAGCAGGCAAATATAGAGTGTGGTATTCATGTGTGCTAGATTTCTATCTGCTTAGAGGTTTTATTGAGTGCAAAGGAACACTCAACACTGGAATCTACTATCTACAGAATGAGGTGGGGTAGTCCATTCTGCCACTTCAAGGTTCTGCAACCTTACTACCAGCTTGCTTTCCTGTGTGTATGTATGAACCACCTCTTATTAAAAAGGCTGAATTACTATAGATAAAATACTACAGTTGCAATACCAGTTTGGCTGGAATTCTACTTTTCTCTGTCATATATGGCAGAATTGTTACTGCAGCCTTGACTAATGTCTTGTGACTTTTTTCTACAATTCTGCACATTTTAGAGTAATTTACATCTATGAGAAACAATGGCAAGCTGAGAACAGCACAGCATTATGAAAGGACTTTAATCAAAGAGCTCTAGTTAGGCAGCATTTTACATCTATTTTGTATGGGTGTAAAATAATTATATAAGGCATGGCGTTTTGAGGATCACAGTATTTGCTTCTTATAAAATCATTTTTAAAAGCATGAAATCAATGGGAGTTTTGTCTGAATAAAACCGCAGAATCTGGCACGAAGACAGGATTTGGCAAGAAACTATTCATTATTAGTTCTTGCTGTGACATTACATGTAATACAAAGAGTACAAAAATATGCAAAATATGAGAGGGGTTTCTTTTTCTACTGCACTATAGAACCAAAAAAGCAACTATGTTGCCTTTATTCTCTATGGATAAGAGTGCTTCACTTCCCCGGGTTGTGGCTTTGGGAACTGCTGTTATAAAAAGGACACTGATTAAAAAGAGAAAGCAATAAAATGAACAATGAATGCATAGGTTCACAGTGTTTATGGTATGCCCTAACTTTGGGCATAAACTCACAACGTTCAGTTGAAGTCAATTAAAGGTATGTAATATGCAATAACTCAGTATGTCTTCCAAAAGTGTACTGTTCTTAAGCATAGTTCATCAGCAAACTAACTTTGATCCCCAAAATGATAAGTGTTGCATCTATCTGAATAGTTACTTTAATGTAGAAACCACAACTAGGGATACCAACCTCCAGGTGGGACCTGGGGATCCCCTGGAATTCCAACTCATCTCCAGACTACAGAGATCAGCTCCCCTGGAGAAAATGGAGGGTGGACTCTACAACACTGTACCCCACTGAGGTCCCTGCCCTCCCCAGGCTCCATCCCCTAATCTGCAGGAGTCTCCAAACCTGGATCTGGCAACCCTACCCCCATCCCTGCCAGTGGCTGGGGGGCATAGGGTTGCCAGGGGGACCTGACAACTGTATTTTGCACATAGGACAACAGTGCTTATTATCTTTCTCTGGGTACATAGAAGTGTTTTTAAATGGAGAACTTCAGCCAATGTCACTTCTCTCACCTTTTTATCACTAGCTGCTTCAATTTCTTCTTTGTCACAACTGTTCAAAGTACAGGATTCCTGTCCTCCTTTGTATCTGCTTACCCTATAAAATAATGCAGATTAACAATGGCATCTTAAATCCCCAGAAGTGAATGAGCTTAGAAGGATACAACTCTGCTTAGAATGTAACGATCTGATATTATAAATGGGGTCATTACATCTGAGTATTACCCAATCACCCAGGGAGGGAGTAGGTGAAAAACCATTGGCAGCTGCATGTGCCTGTCCCTACTATTCTACTTAGATTACAGGTCTACACAGGCACCGAATCACATAAACTGCACCACACATATCTCATAATGGACTTACTTGGTGATGGTGGCCAAGAAGGTCAGCGCCAGAGCCTCCCCAAAGATATTGGGTGCTTCAGGCTAGGACAGGTTGCCCCACACACACACTGCAGAGAGGCAGGAAGATGCTGCTTGCCTGCCTTGCCCCCACCCCCAACTATGAGGGAGGGAAGGAGGAGAGGGCTTACTGGAGTGCCTCACAGGGCTGCCACAAGCTGAGACAGACCCCCCACACACACCATAGTTGGGCAGGGTGATAGTGACAGAGTTGGTGGGTATCCCTTCATCTCCGGCATTCTAGACAATCACCTTTGTGTGCCTAATGGATAGGCTGGCCCCAGTCAGTGTACATCTCTATCCACGCTTTAGCTGAATAGATGGAAGAATAGATGGGAAGTGAAGAAGTTAAACGAACATTTAAAAATACTGAAAATTCAACTAACTTTCCACAGTCAGACAAATTTTGCATTGTCTGATAATGATTTTTTTTACCTGGAAGACTCAGTGCTTAAGACATGTATATATCTCTTGATTGATTTGATTTTTTGCATGCATCTTATACAAAGGCGAATTTTGAGGATAATTTTTGATGCACATTTATTTCAGCACTAAGAGAGATTTTGTCAAGTTCATCCTGCATATATTATCAAGGAATCTGGCCTCAGTCTTCTCATGAGTTAACAGTGGCATCATAAGCAGAGTTGCATAATCTATAGATGTGCTCAGAAGAATGTACTTCTGCTTAAATGGCACTGTAAATTACATTATCTTTGGTTGAAAAGAATGAGGAACCTTCTGTCTTTGGTCAAAATCCATATAATGAATATTATAGACTGAGGCCTGCTCCGGTTAGGGAAATACATGGAGATTTGGGAGGGCAGATCCTGAGGGGGATGGGATTTGAGAGGGGAGAAAACTCATCAGGTTATAATGTCATAGAATCCACCATCTATAGTAGCTATTTTCTCCAGGCGAACTGGTCTCTGTAGTCTGGAGATCAGTAATAATTCTGGAAGATCTGCAGGCCACACCTGGATGCTGGCAATCCTAGCCTTTAGCCCTGATCCAACTAAAGGTAGTCACATTCAATGCCCATCTAAATGCCACTAAAGTTAGTTATGAGTAACTTCTTCGACTGTTTTCAGTTATCTCAACAAATATTAACTAGTTTATGTTAATCTATATATCTGTTTCTCAAGTGTGGGCAGATCTGCGGATATCTAAATCTGTGCATCGGTCCCACACTGAAAAAAAGGAGATTTTTAGCCAACCTTGGGGGACTCTCTAGATTTTCAGGGGGAGGGGGAAATTAATACATGGGGGGCAAGCAAGGCACTTAACAGGTGTTGATGTACTTTCAGCAGTGGTGAGGGGGGCAGGAGCAATGGTGGGCCTGGGAGGGAAGCTGAGAGCCACAATGGGCTTGCCAGCAGCAGCTGCAATAGTTGAGGGAATTCAGGAGTACAGAGGGCCCAGTGCTGGAGGCCAGGAACCATGCTGGCATTGACGGGGAGGGGGTGGAAGCAGCACCAAGCAACTGTGGCAACTGTGAATGTGGAGGTGTTTAGTGAACTGCAGTGGGCCCAGCAATGAAAGATCAGAGGCCATGTCAGCTCACCAGTGTTGACGGGGGATGGGAGATGGGAGTAAAGCTGAGCTCACTGGCAGCAGCTCGTAGTGGAGCTACACCAAGCTTACTGGCAGTGGCAGCAGATGGAGGGGTTTGAGGAGTCTCAGCAGGCCCAGTGGCGAAGACCAGGAGCCATGCAGGGCTAGCCAGCATTGAGGGTGGGGGTGGGCAGCAATGCAGCAGGCCTTGTGGCGGAGTTCAGGAGTTGTAGTGAGCTTGCAGGGAGCTTGTAGGGAGCAGCTACTGCTGTTGTGATACTCACAGGGAGATCCCTTCCCTCTCCTAGCTTTAAGCCTTCCATTGTCACTGCCAGGGCTCCATTGCTACTCCCGCTTTGAATTAAATTTAAATTAAAGCTGACAGATAGACCTTTGCAGGGCAGGAGCTGCGATACTCTCAGGGGAGATCCTTCCCCCCTCTCAGTTTTAATTTAAGTTTAATTTAAAGTGGGAGCTGTGACAGAGCCCTGGCAGTGACAGCGGGAAGAGGTTAAAGATAGAAGGGGAAACGGATTCCCCCCCTGTGAATATTATGGGTCACCACTTGTAACTACCTAACAATTATATGTGTGTGTATATAAATGTTTAACATTGTTTAAGAAAATGAAATTTATGACTACACATATGACTAAATAATTTTTTACTTAGGGCATGATTCAAGCACAAATTTCAATGAAAATTTATTAATTTTCTTTCCTGAACTTCATTTCTGAATACCTGCTCAGTATCCCAGCAACACTGAAATGTCAGTGGGATTAAAAACAAATAAACAAAATTTATTCTGAGCCTAATCTTCTATTCCAAAATACTGAGAAAAATTAATAAAGACAGAAATTCAGCCTGGTCCTTGAGATGAACTTTTGAGTTCTCTCTAATTATGCACAAAATCAGTTATTTCTTCTGTCCAAACTGTTTTACCATGTTACAGTGACATCTGCTGAAAGAAAATAGAAGGTGCACGAGTGATTTAACTGGGATATAAACAGAAAGTTTCATTCTTTAAAGTGTCATATAACTTTGCTTTATTATAGTTGTTATAGCTATTACCCCACCACACACACTTTATTTATTCCCATTAATTGTAGTGGAAAACATTCTCCTTCCTGCAACTCTTGCTTTTTGTTTTCCACCCAACTGGGATCAAATTCTCAAGCATCTCTCTCTCTCTCTCTCTCTCTCTCTCTCTCTCTCTCTCTCTCTCTCTCTCTCTCTCTCTCTCTCTCTCTCCCACACACACACACACACACACACACACACACACACACACACACACACACACACACACCCCTCTACCAAATTTTAGACAGATAAAGGAAAATGTGTCCGTTTTATAGGCAAATTTACCTGACTACTTACACAGAAGGCACAGGTTACGTATGAATTGGACAAAGTGAGTTTTTTCCTCCTTTTCTGGTATTCAGAATTGTTGGGGGCAAGAAGGCTATTTTTAAACAAACTGAATGTGTGGATGTGGATGTGTAAAGTGCCATCAAGTCATAGCTAACTTTTGGCAGCCCCATAGGGTTTTCAAGGCAAGTGATTAAGCAGAGGTGGTTTGCCAGTACTTTCCTCTGAAAAGCCTTTCTTGGTGGACTCCCATCCAAGTACCAACCCTTCTTAGGGATCTGACAAAATCACACTGTACTATACTATTCACATTCCATATGTGGCTAGGGAAAGCTTAATTCCTCTCCCTCCTGCACTTTATGTCACTGAATTCATATGGGTCACTTTTCAGCTTTGATCCTATATTGGTATGCATGAAAAACAGGAAATTCTAAATGTGCAAGTAGCATGTTTCTAACACAGGGAAAAGAGAAAGGTTTAAATGTGCTTTTGTCAGGTTTCTGAATCAGTTGATAGTCATGTGGGAAAGCAGATTTACAGTTGCCTGTCCTGCACTTACAGTGCTTATGTGATTTCTTTCTTCATTTGCCTGAGGTAAGTTCTGAACTGACAGCTTTACATTTATATATACAGGCTGCATTTAGACATATCAACAGACCTGAGAATGGGTCTTAGAAGTCCTCAGGCTGGTGCTTTCTATATCACCTCCTCCTTCCCTTGTATGTGACTTGGGAATGGAATACATCCTGGTTTTTAACAAAGTAAGGTTCATTCAAACCACAAACTCTTTTTTTTTTTTTGCTGTACATAAGAACTCCAGAGAGGAACAGACCAAAACTTACTCTCATGACAGCAAACCATGGTATAGCACCTATTGCTAGCCAATTAGTTGTTATGTCTGAATGCAGCCAGTGACTGTTCTACCAGATGGTCACAGAACTGTATTGATCAGCTGTGATCCTGCATATTCTAAGCCTTGGAATGGAGTTATATAAATGTTTTTCTACTTCAAATGGCCAAGGGAATACAAGGGGGATTTTTAAATGAGCTTGGCTTTGGATGCAAGTTACTTCAATAGACAATTTGTATTCAGACTGAAGGTTTCCCATCCCCCTTCTACAGTTGCCCTTATAAAGAGACTCAATTTATTTTAAGACAATATTTTATAGTATGTACTAGAGATATTCCTTTTCGATTTTCATATAGTTTAGCTCAGCCTGTGTCAGCGCTTCAGCAGCACAGGCAATAGTTTGTTTCTGCTGAAACAGGCACGTTCCTAAGCCATCTTTGGATGTGTCTGGCCGCATTTCCAGCTGTTCTCTGGGATCAAAACACTGGAGTACAGGAATAGTTGTGATGGCCTGTTAGAGGTTGCCTGAGGCTTTCTACTGCTCATGTTCCTGTTGCCAGGTGTGCAGTCAAACAACTAATTTGGAATGTATTGTGCCAGGTACTATGTAGTCTCTGGGTATCTCTGAATACCTTTCTTGTCCTTGGGTGGGGGATCTGATAGCCTCCACTTTGTCTTCATCAAGCCTGATGCCATCTTTGGTAAAAACATGACTCAGGTACTTGACACTTTCCACTAAGAACTGGATATTGTCCTTATTAAACTTTACACCCCTTTGTCATGTTTTGTCAAAAACAAAGTTCATAATGCTGTCATATTCTTCCTTGGACATCTGTAATGTTGTGGACACCTGCAATGTCACCAAAGCTTTTGTGATTTTTTGATGAAATGGAATCATAGAATCATAGAGCTGGAAGGAACCTCCCGGGTCATATAGTCCAACCCCCTGAACAATGCAGGATATTCACAAATACCTCTCCCGCACCTCCCCAGTCACTCCTGTTCCATACCCAGAAGATGACAAAAAACCTCCAGGGTCCCCAGCCAAACTGGCCTGGAAAAAAATTGCTTCCTGACCCCAAAGAGGTGATCAGAATTAAGCATTGATGCAGTAATTCACTTGCTGACCATATGCCAACAGAAAATATGTTAAAATGATACCTGCCCCACAGAGTGTTAAAGGTACGCACTTCTGCTAATTCTTTAGATACTTTTACCTGCCAGTAACCTTCTTTTACAAAAAAAAAAAATTACAAAAAAATTCTTCCCTCTTCAACTCTTCCTGACACCCTCAGCAGCAGGGATAGAGAAATGCTGCCTCATCATTACTTCATGAAGATTATGTGGATCAATTCTATGTGACGCAAGAGAGAGAGGAGGTCTACAACTACCAAATTTAAGACTGTATTATGATGCCGTCTGTTTAACATGGTTGGAACAGTGGATTAATCTGGAGAATAAGAAGCTATTGGCCCTGGAAGGGCATGATAACAAATTCGGATGGCATGCATATTTATGGTATGGAAAAGTAAAAATGGATAAATTTTTTAAACACCACTTTGTAAGACAATCACTGTTCGAGACATGGATGAGATATAGAAAATTCTTCTCAGAAGAAAGACCACTTTGGATTGTACCAGCTGAAGTGATTAATCCATATTCAAGAAATCAAGGGCTAGACTGGCTACCCTATAAAAATCTTTTAAAATCTGAAGGGAAAAATTTTGTGTTAAAAGATAGATTTGATGTTGAATTTGAATATGATTGGTTGAAGTATAGACAGATTTATGATTTATTTAAGACCGATAAAAGAGAACATGGTTTTAGAGAAAAGAATATTGAAATTGAAACTGTATGGCTTGAGAAAGGCAAAAAAATGATTTCTAAACTGTATAAGGTTCTATTGAAATGGTATACTGAGGATGAAGTTGTAAAAGAGCAAATGATAAAATGGGCTGTAAATGTTAATACTGAGATATTAATGACATCTTGGGAATACTTGTGGAAAAAGTCAATGAAAATTTCAACTTGTGTAAATGTTAAAGAGAATTGTTATAAAATGATGTATAGATGGTATATGACGCCCAAAAAAATTGCTATCATTAATGAAAGTATGTCTAATAAATGTTGGAAATGTAAGAAACATGAAGGGTCTTTTTACCATATGTGGTGGACATGTGATAAAGCAGTAAAGTATTGGACAGAGATCCACAATGAGATACAAAAAATTCTGAATTGTACTTTTAAGAAAGACCCACAGATGTTATTGTTAGGTCTTAAAATGGAAGAAATAAATGTAGCCAAGAGAACACTATTATGGTACTTGACTACAGCAGCAAGACTGACTTTTGCTCAATGTTGGAAACAAGATAAAGTACCTGAAACATGGGAATGGATTAAAAAGACGTTGTTTTTGGCGGAAATGGATAAGTTAACAAGAAAGTTAAACAACGAAGAAGATGAAACTTTTTTTAAAGATTGGAAAGACTTTCAAGAATATTTGTTGAAAAATTGGGACATTAAAAGTGGTTTGATTTGCTTTGACAGTTATTAAGAAGAAACGGAAAGAGAATTAGACTTTTGTATTGTTACCGTTAGTAAGAGAAAATAAGTTTTGAAGTAATTGTAATGGAATAACAGAGATATTAATGGGGTTGGAGCAGTGCTGGAAGCCGGATGTGGGGGGGAGGAGGGGAAAAAAGAAAAATGGGTATGTATTGGTATGTTTAAATTGTATGAACTTGTGATATATCCAATAATAAATTGTATTTACAGGAAAAGATTATGTGGATCAACGCAAATTTGCAATTATCCTGGGGTTTTTCGTGGGCAATCACTAGGCTGCTGACTCAAGGAGTGGGTTTTGTCACCTTTGTGATGACACCCTGAGCTTCCAGTTGTTCAATGGTGGCCTTTAATTTTTCTAGCACAAAGTAGGGTATCTTCTGAGATCCATGGACAATGGGGGGGGGGAGGTTATTGCTGTGTTCAAATAAATATGGTGAGTTCCAGGAAATTGACTCAGTCCTTCAAAAACTGGTAAACTGTTGATTGGGCATAGAAACCATAAATAGCATGGTAGAAAGTGCCCTCAAGTAACAGCTGGCTTATAACGACCTCCTGGGATTTTCAAGGCAAGAGACATTCAGAAGTGGTTTGCCATTGCCTGCCTCTGTGACACAACCCTGATATTCCCTGGTGGTCTCCCATCCAAATATTAGCTGGGGCCAACCCTACTTAGTTTCCAAGATCAGACAAGATCAAGCTAGCCTGGGTTATCCAGGTCAGGGCCCACAAATAACATGATCATGCCTTTTTCTAGCTTTGCATGGTTTTCCTTCAGACTGCGTGTTTCTGGGAAATGATTTTTCCTGGAGCATTTTGAAAAAGTTCCTCTAAAAGGCTGAACACTTCCTGGGGTGGGTTCAGTATCACAATTATTGCAAATCTTGTTTGTGCTTGCTGGGGCAGTTACTTGCAGTAGAAATGTTGCTTCAAGTTTGCCTTCTCTGTGTAGGGAGCTGGGGTAGTTCTGTTTTTGCTAAATTGCATTCAGTGCTGTTTCTGCGAACATAGTTCTAGCTCAGCCCCTGGTAAGAGTTTTGATTCTGCAAATATCAATAGCCTGTTCAAGGGTAAAGGTAAAGGTAAAGGTTCCCTTGCTCGAAAGACAGTCGAATCCGACTCTAGGGTTGCAGTGCTCATCTCTGTTTCAAAGCCGAAGAGCCAGCGCTGTCTGAAGACATTTCCGTGGTCATGTGGCCGGCATGACTAAACACCAAGGCGCACGGAACGCTGTTACCTTCCCACTGAAGTGGTACCTATTTATCTACTTGCAATTTCTTGCTTTCGAACTGCTAGGTTGGCAGGAGCTGGAACTAGAGACGGGAGCTCACCCCGTCATGCGGCACCCGGGTCTCGAACTGCTGAACTACTGATCTTCCGCAGCCTGCAGTTCAGCGTCTTAACCACTTGAGCCACCGCAGCTCCTCTTGTTCAAGGGTAAGTGCAGGCTTTTCTAAAAGTTTCTCCTTAAATTTGCAACCAGTTATGCAGAACACAATATTGTCCCTTAGCATGAGGTCCTGAAATGGGCTAGACTCATAATGCTGGCCTTTTTTTTCTTAGCTCATTGACAAAAGAATCTGTTTCAGCAGTCTCATTATATTATAATTGCCAGAACCGGTATTTCTCAATTACAGGGTTTTTGTAAGGTTTGGAGGTTGTTAAAACCACCGCTAAAGTGGCAGATCTCAGTGGCTTCTTCTCCTATGAAGTGAAGCAAGCCTGCAGTTTTATCCTGTTCAGACTCTTCCTGAGCCTTTGTGACTGGTGGCATGAGAACTACCAGACCAAATGGCAGCTCAGTGGGTGGAGCCAGTCACAAAATGGAAGTTGGTACAAAAATGACAGTTTTCACAGCAGTTCTGTAGTGGGTGGGGAAATGCAGTTCTGTAGTGGGTGGGGAAATGCAAAGATAGTCACCACAACGATAACTTGCCTTGAGGGGGAGGATATACAGTTCCTCTGTGTTTTCCCTGGTAGAGGCAAAATAGCTGCTTTGAAAGGGGAAAGCATTAACACTATGCTCCTTTCCTGTCCCAAGCAAGGATGCCTGTGTGAGTGTGAAGGAGGAGAAGAAGAAGCAGATGGAAAAGTGTGCTGATGTTGTTGCTTTCTATAAAGTACTGAGGCTGATGTGTTGCAGAGTGATTACAGCTCATACTTTATTGAGTTACAGTCAGATCTTGAGATGATTTTGCTGGACCACAGGCCAGCTTATATCCCTGTATTTCACCACACCTAAAAATACACCTACACGAGTGATAGGTTATTTACAGTGCACCCTAATCCCATAGGCCCCTTCTAGGATTCTAGCCTTCTGATAGGTGCGTGCTAGGATCCATTCGGGCTATTGTCTTTGGAAGCGAAGCTTGGGCCTTTTGCCTGACCACTTGTGGACCCGACCACATGTGCGATCCTTCCTGGGTAGACAACACTTTCCCAACCAGAGAAAGAGTACATATGGGCATGCTTGACCTACATTGACCACAGAATGCTGTTTTATTTAAGAAGTCTTAAAGGACTTTTCATATTTTCTGTATTCATTCTCAAAGTTGTTATGGATATCATTGTATGGTAGTATTTTATTCATCATCCAGAGAAAGTCCATACAGAAACTTACATAAATATTGTATAATTCAAAATAGATAAAGTGATGAAGGAAAAAATATATACTTATTAAAGAACTCCTGACAACAGGATTCAATGATTAACCCTAATGGAGACTCATAAAAGAAATGGTAATGAAAATAATCTAAAATTATTGCTGAAGAGAATAAATAACCTGTAAACTAGAACAGCTAATTTCTTCGCCTCTTTTTCCCCCTCCGATCCTTTCTTAGACTACGTATTAGTCATTTTACCATCACTTATTACTAATGCAAATGTAGCTACAGAAGTCGGCTATGAATCTACTCATCCTAACTGAAGCCACTCGGGATCCTTGAGCAAATATTACCAGAGCAACAGCCATACATCTCGGTGTATAGCCAAGAGGCAAATGGTTCTTTTCCACTAAGGGATTCAGAGGCATGTTTATGTCCCTTCTGTTTCCCAGGACCTGGCCAACTGCACAATGCTGCTCCACAGTTCAGCCTGAGCTGAGGTGTGCTTGTTGTCATTTTGGGGGGTTCTCCAGAACAGAAAAGACATAAGGATGCATTCTCTGTTTTATGATTTGTTGATTTCTTTTTTGTGACTCAACAGAGAGATTTCAATTAAATCTGTCTATTCCCATGTTTGAAGTAAGGAACATTGTATCCTATAGAAAATGTCTTAAAAACTACAATGAAGGGGGTGTTGGGGAGAAATATTTATTTTTTCTGTTCTATATATCTTGCAATGTACAATAATCTTAATAGATATAATCTGTTATATAATCCCACTTTTTCTTTTGTATCCCCTTTATATTATACTTTGCTTTCTAAAATAAAAAAATAAAAATAAAATCTGTTTATTCCCTTCACAAGCTGTGTGTTCATTGTTTCCAAATTCCTTGGTGGAAAAAAACCATTTGCTTCTTGGCAATATACATTGGATATTGTGTGGTCCTTGTGCTATAGCCATCCACTGCAATTGGATTGGTTGTCCATACAGGAAAATAGAATTATCAGTGAGTGCTATAGTGTAAAGACAGCACAATATCCAACAATGAGCAGGTGTAGCCTGGGTGTTAACCAGGAAACTGTGCTGTTCTGTTAAATGCTTTTAGGCAGTAAGATGGAATGCTTCTTGTTCATCTCACTTCATTATTAATAAGCAAATATTCTATAGAGGTTTTATTCATTTCCCTCTAAGATTTCAGTTTTACCAGTTGAAAAATTATCCTTCAGTAAATAAGGAAAAGTAGCTGAGGAAAAAGATTTTGTGTGAATCTTTACATCACTACTTTCTATTACATCACTAGTTTTCCTTACTATCCAAGCAGTTATCTCAACTGCTATCTCAGCATAATTGCTTGGCTCCAGCAACATGCAAGTGGAAATATAAGTCAACTTAGCACAGTGCTGCTTGCACAACATCTTGTACAATACCTAGTGCTTTCCTCCAGAAATTGCTTGCACTATGTCTTTGGGATACATGTTTCACTTAGCACAAGGTGCTAGTGTAAGAGCTTTTTCATACCTATGCTCACACAAGGACTCTAGTGCATGTGGAAATCTTTTGGTGGATCCAAGCCAATATGTCCTATATTGTTTAACAGTTTAAAGAGCTCGAAAGATCTTGTGGTATACATATACATATGGGAGTCCAATCAGACGGCTCTTTAGATTCGCGTGAGGCACGATTGCCTCACGGATCTAAAGTTAAAATCCAGACGGAAACATCTGGGAAACGTCCCTCTTCCGTGGGCATCCCGTTTTGCTGCGCTTCGGATCCGTACTTAAAAGATACTACATTCACTCTGGGGTTTTCGGTTACCTTCGGGACAACTGCGGACTTTCATCCGTCTGGTCGTTCCACCAGCACGCAATCCTGTCGGGATGGTCTGACATCAGACCATCCCGAGCGGGCGCCATTTTAAAAAATATCTACACATGCGTGGATCAACAAGGAAGCTCTGTCACGTCTATGCGCATGCGCAAAAAGTTTTTTAAACAAACTGCCGTGCGCCTCCTTCAACAAAGACGCGCCGTGATGCCTATGCGCATGTGCAAAAAGGTTTTTTTTTTTTAAAAAAAAAACCAACAACAACACTGTGCGCGCCTCCTTCAGTGGATGCCGTCTAGACAATCCACAATGGAGGCAGCGCGGGGTAAGGCGATTCCCCTGGGGGATGTCTGGTCACGTGAGGACGGATTAAAAAGATCAGGATCAAATTTGAGCCGGCATAATGGCAGGATTAGCTGCCCGTATGAATGCATTCTGGGTCACAGCACTGTTATATGTTCTTTGACTCTTCAGAACTCAGAACTTAAAGATGCCTTACTCTGTTCTGGTCTGCAGCCATAGCACCCAGATTTATGGAATGTGCAAGATGATCATATAGATGCTGCTGATTCAGAAGTAAGTCCTGCTGAGTTCAGTGGGACTCATTCCCAGCTAACTGTACATAGGACTGCAGTCTGACAAGAGCCTGACGAGGACCTAAGTCTTCTTCTGTAGCTGTTTCATCAGAGGCTCAGATTTGCTATTGTGTTATCCAGTCTAGAGCAGAAAGAAATTATTATAAAAGAAAAGGATATCCGGTTGCTATTGCTCAGCTACTGCTCAGAATTATTTTAGACACCATTTGCACTGCTCTTTCATTCTTTCACTAAGGGCTGCTTCCACTTTGTAACATGGTACGAGTGTCAGAGCAAGTGGCAGGGGTCTTGTAGTATATGTGCTGAGGGACCTGAATCCAAAGTGGTGCTCTGTGCAGTTCAGCACAGAATCAAGATCACCAAGTAAGATCAGTATACTTTAGAGAAAGTATCAAAACCATATCCTTGGCACACATATATATACACATACACACATACATACACACACACACTGACTTATATGTGACAGTGGTTATTAGCAACTACTGTTAAGCCAGGATAGTATAATGGTCAAGAGTGGTGGACTCTGATCTGGAGAACCGGGTTTGATTCCCCACTCCTCCACATAAAGCCTGCTGGGTGATCTTGGGCCAGTCTCAGTTTTCTCAGAGCTCTCTCAGCCCCACCTACTTCATAAGGTGTCTGTTGTGGGGAGAGGAAGGGAAGGCGATTTTGAACCACTCTGAGATTTCTTAAAGTAGAGAAAAACGAGGTGTAAAAATCAACTCTTTTTCTTCTGCTGCTTGTAGGCAGTCTAAGTGGTTATTACAACTTTTGAAAGGTTCTTGCACCACTCATCAACCCATATGCAGTACTTGTGTGCTAATGAAATATGGTCCAAGTAGCAGTTATATTAGCATGCGCAATGCAGACACTGTGTACATATTGGTGGGCATAGACGAATAAAAGTCTTTTTCTTGTGTGTGTGAGAATTTCTCCAGTTGCATAAATGCACAGCTACATTTTAAAATCAGCCTTATTAAATTAACAACTAACTTTATTTTTGGTCAGTGCACCTGACTTCTTTTAGCAAGTGATTATCCAGCAATAAATGTTGCTGTGTCTGGAGAAGATTATTCCCTTGTTTCATTCTGTTTCCTTCCTCCAGCAGAAACAGATGGAATTTTAATTTTCTCACAGTTACTACGAGCTGAGAATAACAGTTCTTAAATTAGGTCTGAGGAGGTGGCAAGATGCAAGCATTTTCTAGCTGTCTAGCGCTGAAAATATGGAAATATCCTGACATGCAAATTAATTGGGATCTCATCTAAAGCTTCACCTTTGGGTAGAAAATTGTAGTTTAAAACTGTTTGTGTGTTTGGCTAAGAAATCAAGCAAAGGAGTTCCTGGTATGAATTTCTGAAGCCAGACTGTCTTGCTAGAACAGACCAAAGTCCTTCTAGTCTCCAACAATGGGCAGGGAGGTGCCCCTGGCAGGGACTGGTAGAAAAGAACCACCAATTGTCTTCTGTTCTCAGTACCACCTAACCAGCTAGCGACAAAGAACTGTGTTCTTTTCACTACCATCCCAGTTCCCCTCCTGCCTTTCTCCTCCTATTGTTGAAAAGACAGATTAGGTAATATACCCTGAGATGAAGTCTGGCGAAATTTGTGGCTATTGTTTAGAAATACATCGTGCCATAAACTTTAATAAGGCAGAACTCTATCAGTTACATTCAGATTTTATTCAGGGTACTATTAATGTCAGAATATGGATGACATTCAGCTCTGCTTCTCTGTGTTGTTTGGAGTCAGGGGACTGTCACTGCAATCCTAGTACGATTTTCCACTGAATAACATGGAATTTCTAAATAGGCCTGATTTGGACTGCTCCCCATGTATACTAAAAGGTTTATAGGTAGTAATGGAATTAATAAGGGTAAAAAAAAAATTCCACACACATCTGAGGACTTCAGGATCAATAATACAGCCAGATTAAGGAATCTACTTTTTCTGCAGGGAATTACGTGCTCCCTGAAAGAAAATGGTCCACAGCTTGAGGATACTACTAGATCCAAGGTTCAGATCTCCTTTGTGATATGTATTGCCATTCACCGCCTGACTGGTGCACCAGTTAAAACCATTCAATGACAAAGAAACTGGGCCATAGTTATCCATGCTTTAGTCACATCCCGGTTAGATTACTGTGATGTAGTCTTCATGGGACCCCAAACCTGAATAGCCGAGCCTAGCCTGTTCCCATCAGATCTCAGAAGCTAAGCAGAGTTGACTCTAGCTAGTATTTGGGCGGGAGACCTCCAAGGGATACTAAAGTCATGATATAGAGCCAGTCAATGGCAAACCACCCCTGAACGTCTGTTGCCTTGAAAGCCCCATAAGTGGTTCCTGTAAATCAGCAGCAACAACAGTCTTCACGGGGCTACATTTGAAGACTGTCCAGAAATAGCAGAAAGTGCAATACGTGGTAGCAAGATTGTAAACTACAAAGGTTATGAAGAGCATATTCTGCCAGTTCATTTCTGGCAGAATTCAGGGTGCAAGTTCTTACACTTATAGTGTAATTATATGGAGATTTACTGCAGTCTAAGCCCACTGAAGCCAGTGAATTTAGATTGCAGTAGCTCTGCATAGGATTTCACTGCTGAAGTTCTAAACCCCTGCTTGCTATCATATGAGCCTGCCTATCAACATGCCATACACTGTGGGTACCCTCACCTGCTAAAGAAAGGAGGGTGGCCAACACAGACAAAGCCTTTTCTGTTATAGTGGTCCATTTATATGATGTCCTCTCCACTGTTGTTCACATGGCACCTGATTTGTTATCTTTTAGGCACTAGATAAAAACTTTATTGTTTGTCCTAGCATTTTGTTTTGTGTAATTATGTTGTATTCCTCTGGTCTCATGATAGTATTCCATCTATTCACACAGTGACTTCTGTGATGTTTTCTGTTGTTTTTATTTGCTACTTTAGATTTGAATTAAATTCTTATTGTATAGGGTTTTATTGGATGTTTTATCTGCTGCATTAAATAGTTTTATTTGCAATTTCTAAGTTGCTATTTATAGTTCTATTTATTGTTGTTTTGTTGGACATGAAATTTCTGTCTCTTTATTGTTTTATTTTGTGTCACGAACATTTCCATGGAATATATGGTTTATAAATAATCTAAACAAATCAATTTAAAGTACATTTGTTTCATGACAAGATTTTTTTAAAGAAAGCAAAAGGGATAACAGTACAACAATTATATTTACTAACACTGTAAAATGTAGCATTGTTGCTTTTTGTACCGCTTTGTTCTACAGTTAAAAGAAAAAATATATTCATGGATAAATGCCTTATGCTGCTTATGGTTATTCTGTGTAATAACTTCAGAATCTGAACCTTTGGACTCCTTCACACATTTACTCCACTCCTGCATGGAAGCAAGTTTCAGTATCATGTACAACAAATGCAGTAGTCATGTCTGACTTATGATTCATTTTTGCCCATTTGCTAACGTGATCCATAATGAATTTCTCTCCTCCTTGTACTGTGGGGTGGGGCAGAATGCATAGACAAATGGCTCAACAGCTTTTTCCTCTTGGTTCATTGTAATCTGTCCAGAAGTAAACACGGTCTCCAGTTTACAGCAATTTGCCATTTACAATTTTATCTCTGTACAAAAACACTTTTTATATAAAACACACTAGAAATATATTATTTTGCCACTGGGGTACTTGAGGTACAAAAATACTCTGTAAGGTTCCCCACCCCCCGAAAATAATGATCCAAGAACACATTATAGAGTTCTCTGGTGAGATACAGCCCCTCTTGATAATCCAATGATCCTTTTTGAAAACCTGAAGAACATTTATCTTGCCACAGGGATACATATGGAGGGGGGGAAGCAGAAAAATACTCCAGATGCAAACAGTGTTAGCAACTACTAATATTAGACGTTTTACTTTCAAATTTAACATTTTTTTACAGTGCTTGCCTAAGAAGGCCCCTTGAATAGATCTCAGCAGGATTTTGCATAGACCTCCTTAGGATAACACTCATTGTTTTCTAATGTTTTAGGTTCAAAACATAGTTTTTGTCATTTCAAACTGAAAACAAAAATTATAATGTTATAAAGGAACAAAACAGTTATTGTTGTTTAACATGCAAAATGGGATGGATGAACCTACTGAAGAGAATCTACTCATTTTGCCTCATGTGGAAGTCAGTTCTCAGGCACCAGGATTTGGGTACTATAAAACACAATGATTTTTGCCACTACTGCAAAAGATGTGGAACTTAAAAACAACAACTCAGAATGTATTTGTAACTGCACTTGGGGTAAAAGTATACCCCAGAATAAGAAGGGGGGGCATTCAGTGTATAATAGAAGGGGTTTTAAACATGCTTGGATGTAGATGGAGACTGCTAATATGAGGGTGCTAATATAGGGTGCTAATATAGTTGAGGGTATGAGGGTGCTAATATAGTTGTATGTATCTAGTTATATAGGATTAAAGTTGGATTAGGTATAGCTTTTGGGGAGACCAGGGAAGTTGTGACTTAGTGATATAGACATCTTGGTATGGAAGATCCTTGGTTCAATCTCTACCAGTTTGGTGAAGTGGTTAAGTGCGTGGACTCTTATCTGGGAGAACCGGGTTTGATTCCCCACTCCTCCACTTGCACCTGCTGATGTGACCTTGGGTCAATCACAAGCTCTGGCACAGCTGTTCTCTCAAGGACAGTTTCTGTCAGAAGTTCTCTCAGCCTCACCTGCCTCACAGGGTGTCTGTTGTGGGGAGGGGAAGGGAAAAGAGTTTGTAAGCTGCTCTGAGACGCCTTTGGGCAGTGAAGGGCGGGGTATAAATCCAATCTCTTCTTCTTCTTCTTCTTCTTCTTCTTCAACCCTCCTCCCCAAAAAACTCTTAGGTATCAAGTGCTGGGGAGTCTTGTTTCCTATCTGAGACTCCCATGAACTGCTGTGGGCTAGAACAAACCAACATAGATAGACCAACAGTATGACTCATACGCTCTGACACAGAGAGTGTGAAACCATAACATATGCAGCCATTTTGCTCCAGGCACGAGAAGCCAATAAAGGCATCACTTTCCTAATTTAATTTGTCCAAAACAGGTACTTTATCCACTATTCAAAAATATAGGTGTCCAGAACAGATGGCAGAGTAAATGAAGGGTGTTTTTTCTATTTGGACCTGCCGCAAAACATTCCCTGCTTAGTCTCCTAGGAGAAGAAGCCTGAAAACTGGAACCACCTCTCCTGCTATGCCTTGCTCTGGCAGCTTCACTGAAGGTGTCACCTTGTAAATGCTGTATTCTGAAATCTGCCCTCAATTTCTGCAAGCAAGGCAGGCTACAAATTAAGTAAACAAAACAAAATAAATTGTATGATCAACAGCTGCCCATTCCTGAGTGTTCTATTGTGGTTCCTGTTGTGATTCGTAGCTATAAGGTGCTACTTGGCATTACATTTTATAACACACCTGGCCTGGCCCAACAAGGTCTCATTTATGTCAGATCCGGCCCTCATAACAAAGTCAAGAAGGCTCTCACACTTCTGCAGAATGTAAAATAAACATTTGCGGGAGGGCCTTTTAAAAGAGTAAGGATACAGCTAATTTAAGGTAGTCTCCATTGTGCATATTATGCTTTAAAAAATCATTCTCTAATTTTGGGAATGCTCTATTACTCTGTTTATTGTATGTAATATAATGTTTCACTGCATTGATTTCTAGTCCTGCAGTCCTGCTTATTGGTGTTTAGGGCTGCTATAGTGGAAGGCTTCATGCTGGCAGCCCTTATTGCCTGTGGCTGCTCTGAGTAGCAGTGGAGAATTGTTTTTTTTAAACGGCAATATCAGTTGCATTTCTATGTCACTTCTGGGGGAAAGCCAGAAGTGCCTTAGGATAGTTCTATGAATTATTGGAAACTATAGAGTTTCCAACAATTCCTAGAACTACCATATGTCTCCTCTGGGTTTGCCCCCAAAATGATGTAGAAACACAGCCAATGTTGTGAAGGATTATTTGGTTAGCAGAGTGCTCAAAGCATATAGCACAGCAGAGTCTCTCTGGTTTGTGTGTGCTGACAAGAAACAAAGTTACACATGGGCCTCTTTATCTTTGCAAAACTAATATGAGTCTTTTATTGTAAGGAACTCTTCTAGACAGGATAGTAATAGGATTCTACTCTAGTCTAACTAGCTAGGTTGGATAGAAGTGCAGGAAGCATGCCCTGCCCTCATGGTGCCATGATAATGAAGAATAGCACGGTGTAGAGAGAAGGTGTCAGGCTGGGAGGAAGGAAGATTCCCTGAGAGTAGCAATCTACACAATCAAAGGGATAGTATCAGAGCAATAGAACAGTAGAAGGGAAGGATGATCAGTGTCCTAGCCTATCTATCTCTCTTAGTCTCTTATAGACCCCCTCTGGAGTCTGAGGCTAAGAGACAGCACAAAGCCCTTCACTTCCAACTTGTTGCACCTCCCCCATGTCTCACTGGTTGACAGGTGTAGGTATTATATTGTATTTTAGTTCAATTTTGTTGGTTGTATGTATTATACCAAGGGTGGCCAAACTGGCTTGGGAGTCACAAGCAGCTCTTTCACACATATTGGGCAGCTCCCGGCAGGGCAGCTGGGGAAGCAAAGAGGAAGCATGTTCTTCCTTCCTTCCTCCCTCTCTTCCATCTATTTGCTTTGTTTCTCTCTCTCTCACTCGCTTTCTTTCCACCTCTTTCATTCTTTCTCCCCCCCTTTTCTCTCTCTCTTAGACAAATAAATATCATTATCAATATCTGTTTTTACCCCTTTTGTTTTTATTTTTGGCAGTCTCATTTAATTTACATATTTTAAATAAATTTACATATTTTAAATAAAAATGTGTGTAATATTTGTTCATACCTTGCGGCTCTCAAGCATCTGAAGTTTATTCTGTGTGGCTCTTACATTGAGCAAGTTTGGCCACCCCTGTATTATTCTGTTCTTATTGCAGTGTTCTTAGTTATCCTCCTGTTTGTCTCAGTTTGAGAGGTGGACTATAAATTAAGTAAATGAATAAACAAAAAGGCCCATATCAACTGGGAGGGAGTCAGCCTACCAAGACTGAGGTTTATCGTTCTGCTGATTTAGTCATACATTGGAAATGGTTTGTTTCTGCACCTTTTAAAAAAAATCTATCTTCTTTGCTTGCCCTTCTGTTTCTCACCCTTCATATGTCTCTGTTCTTTTTGCTTCTCTTTATGCCTGCTCTCATTTCCCCTGCTCCCTGCTGTAATTATTCCCTTTCATCTTTTTTTTTTAAATTAAGAAGTAGTTTTCCTTTGGCTTTTCTTCCTTAAGAAATTTCTGCTTTATTTTTACACTAAAAAAGGAAAGGGGGGGGAGATAATTTCATTGACATAAGAACATAAGAGAATCCAATGTTGGATCAGGCCAATGGCCCATCTAGTCCAACACTCTGTTACACAGTGGCCAAAAATACTAGGTGCCGTCAGAAAGTCCAGCAGTGGGGCCAGGACACTAGAAGCCCTCCCACTGTTACCCCCCCAGCACCAAGAATATGGAGCATCACTTGCCCCAGACTGAAAGTTCTTATCTATTATGTGTTAATAACCATTTCCAATGCTCCCTCTAAGCTGTGGAGTCTTTTGAGCAAAAATTCTACTTTGTGAGCTATTGGCATTAAAGTTGTGAGCAGGTGATTTGGCTACTGCATAAATTAGTTTGCTCTGGAGCCATCCTTCCTGAGCTAAGACAAAAATGTGTGAGCCAGAGGCTAAAAAACTGTAAGATAGCTCACACTCTCAGCTTAGAGGGAACACTGTTTATCTCTTTTTTTTTCTTAAATGGGAAGAGACTATATATTTGCTCCTGCAAAGATAATTTATGTTTAGGCAGATCAAATATCTGAATATAGCTTGTTTTTTTGGATTCATCTGTGAGCACACAAAATGTGTTCAGGGAAATCTTAACCTACATACACCACTTAGAAGGCAGTGGTGAACATTCTTTTTTTTTTTTTGGCCCCCCCAAGGGGATTTTTTATTGCTTTTTCTAAATCTACATACAGAAACGAAAACAAAAGTCTACAATACACAGAAAAAGCAGTTGTGAACATTCTGAACATCAGCTCTTTGACAAATGGAGGGGTATAGGGAGTAGGATCGCCATCTCTTTGTTGGGAAATCCCTAGAGGTGTGTTTTGGGCAGGGTGCAATGCCATAGAATCCACCCTCCAAGGCTTCCATTTTCTCCAGGAGAACTGATCTCTGTAGTTTGGAGATCAGCTGTAATTCAGAGAACTCCAGGCCTCACCTGGAAGTTGGCAACCATAACAGAGAATGAATCTAGACACTTCTTTCCCTAATAACATTGATCCAAGTTTTCAGCAGTGGCAAATTCCTGTTTATTCCAGTGTGCAAACTGAGTGCTAATATTGTAATTTCGAAGAAAGTAGCACAATATCCACTTAGAAGGCAAAGCAAATTAATTTTATTGTCTTCTGTTTTGATTACACTAGAAATGTATGCCGTTGGACCGAGGCAAGTAAGTTTGTCACATCTGCAACTCTTTATCACTGTATGTTCATTCTTTGATAACCATGTCTGATGACACGATTTTTTCTACTCATGTAAAAAAATTCAGCACTCAGAGAAGCTTCTCTAGTTATTACTCAATTATTGTGAAAAACAAACAGTAATACATAAAAGATGAATTTCCAAAGGCACTGAACAAGGACATTTGATCAAAAGAGGATGAAAGACAAAATCTGATTGTCTTTCAGTGGGAAATGCTTACAAGGAACATTAGTATTGAAAGCCCTGAACAATTTTCCTTTTCAAGAGAACAGCAAAACTCATAGGACTTTAATGAAAGCATAATTGGATAAATTATAGCATAGACATTTGTTTTGCTACTTCATGTACTTCGTAATCTCATCACTGTCTGCCCCTTTTCAAATGCCTGGGGTTTTAATAGAGGGGTGAAATGTTAGTATGGACTGGGCAGTTCAGAGAAAGCTGGTAGCTAGTGCTTTTTCTACACACTGCTAACAGAAAAATTGTATCAGATCTCGCCATGTCTTGCCTGGTATATACTAATAATATGCAGCAATGCATATTATACTTGGGGTTGCTTAAACTTTCCAGCTGTAAAAATTATTCATGCTTATTCTTTTGAAGCTATATATATTTATGTAGAAGATGGTATTTCTCTAGTTAAGGCAAAACATGAAAGCATCATGAAAAATATATTATTAAAAACATGTAAATGTTATCCACTGGTACTTTCAGTAGGATATCTGAAACTACATTATAAAGTTTCAGTTTAATTTCTACTCTCTGCTTCTATCCCCAAAGCAGGATCAAATGTTTTTCCTTAATGTAAACAAATGGATGAACATTGTCAGGAGCTGAATTCAATTTATGGGTAATCCGCATCCTTTAATGAATATCTGACCATTGATTACAATGAGATGCAGACTGTGGACAGCATCTTTTGTTGAGTGTGAACTATTTGCATTCAAACAATTTGCAGTGCATCATTCCTTTGCTTCTTACAGTACATACACAAAAAATGCAAAAGTAATCAGATGTGGCATGAAGGCACATTTAAAATTCAAGAAGAAAGGATCTAACTGAAGCAATGATATCTGCAGAAAGTAGTTGGGCTCTTTCAACAAGAAGGGCTCTGAATTATTGCAAAGAAAATATAATGTGACCAGAAACCACTAGAACCCAGTAGGTTTCTTCAAAGTCTGGTAGAGAGCACATATGGGATTAATAATAGCACTTTGCATTTATATAGTACTTTTGAGTGATGGCAGTGTCATTCAGCAATGCTATTCAAAGTTTTAAGAGGCTTGTTACATCTAAAAGTCTCTAGGAACAAATAGTGGATTTACTTTGCAAATAAATCACTCACACGTGATTGAACCTGGACTTCACATTAACTACAGAAGTCTTGAATGGTGCTGGGATCTCCATTGATTATGCTTCTGTGGATATTTCTGTTTATGCAACCTGACAGTGTGGAAATAATAGTCAAGATTTCTAAGGCCCATCATTTGGTTATACAGATGCCCACAGATGCTGTGTTTACTGGCTAATAATATTTTCTAAGAAGAGATATTTGTATGGATAATGAATATTATCACTACATCATATATTGGGAGAGGGTCCACACTTTCAGCTTTAAAGGAGGCAATCTTCTAAAGACTATACATTAGATTTAAATAATTATTGGACCATTCCTAATATTCTGGAGAAGGAGGTAGATGCTCAGTCAAGTATTGACTAAATCGATTGTCTAAATCCTTTTTCAATCTGGCTTTTGTCCTGTGTACGGCACCACCTTGGTCACCTTCAGTAATTACACAGTAGGATAATACACAGTAATAGACTGTACATACTAGACATAGTAGCATAGACTACAGTCTCTATCCCTTTACCAAAGCATCATTCTGAAATATTTACAGTATACCCTGTTACCTATGTAAAAAAGCCCTCTTGAATAATTCAGTTTTGCATAGTTTGCAGAAAGCAAGAAGAGTGAGAGCCTTCCTGACCGCATGGCATGCCATTCCACAAAGGGCCACAATGCAGAATGTACATGTCCAGGCAGTTGTTGATTTTGCCCATTTGAAGAATGGCAACTGCAGAGGACCCTGCTCAGATGAGCAAAGCCATCATGGTGGAGCACAGAGGAGAGATGATCCTGCAGACGTGATGGACCCAGGCCATGAAGGGCTTTGTATGTGATATGATACCCAATTTCTTGAACTGAGCCAGGTAGCTGATAAGTAGCCAATGGAGTGATTACAGAATGGGAGTGATGAGCTCCTGATAATAACCAAGCTGTGGTGTTCTGCACCAGTTGGAGTCTCCAAGGTGACTTTGAGGAAAGACCTATACAGATTGCATTGGAGTATGTAGTAGCAATGCAGTAGTTAATGTTAACTCAGTGTTATGGTGGCAAGGATCCAGGTAGCCAGATCAGCCATGTCAAGATGTAGGGACCATTGGGGGGCTAGACTGAGTTGGTAGAAAGCATTTTTGTAGCTGCATTAACTTGCTTATCCAGCAGCAATGCTGGATCCAGCACAATCCCTAGGCTCTTAACTGAGTCAGCAAAGGTCAGCTGAACCCCATCCAAAGTGAGAAGCACAGTGTCTTTCAAGATCTCTGTTTTCCCAAAGAGCATCACTTCCATTTTGTCTGGGTTCAGTTTCAATTCCTTCACTTTTTGTTGTTTTGGTATGCACTTCTGCACAGAATATAAAACATAGTTTAATATTTAAAGGAAGTCACTAAAAGAAGTGGTGCTGTTATTATGCATACATACTCTTCATTAAAAATGAATCAGGGTCTTGTGGCATCTTGAAAACTAAAAGATTTGCCATTGTAAACAAAGTTATATCTTTCTAAAGCCACTGGAGTAAATGGAGTTAGGAGAATATAAACTATGGTTAGAACTGCATTATGAGTGAACATTTCATAGGCTAGAGGCTATGCTTCAACCAATCTGTTGCTTTTAGGGTACCAAATTTGTTTTGGTACAATTTGTTTTAGTCAAACAGACAAATAGTGTTACACCACACAGTTACACTGACTTTGATTGATTTAGAAGGGTGTAACTCTGCTTAGGATTGTAAAATAACATGTCTCCCCCAACAGCCTACTTTTGAATGAATCAGAAACCTCAGGAGCATGTCTGCCCTTTCTTAATCATTGCCTGGAGAAAGCTGGATGGATGGTAGCAAAGAAAGTAGAGCTGAATCAATACAAAATGGAAAAGATGAAGGTTGGAAACCTTTGATCACTGGATATGATAATTCATGATATGAGACCACTGTAGACCAATAACATTCACAGTTTGGGTAAACTGCTGGAGCCCATTCCTGGACTGCTTCTGGTAGGATATTCTGATTTCAGCTGTGTCCCTATTTGGATTCTGTCATCTATGCTAGATTTGGGGGCAGCAGATTTTTCTGAATGGATCTGGCCACTATCTGTTCATTCTTCTGTAAAATCCAAGGATGTCTAATGCGAAGTCCTCTACATACAAGTGCCGTTGAAGAACATCTGCTGGTACTGTAGAAAGATACAACCCACTTTCACATGAAAAGTAGATACTGAGATCATATAATTCCATTCTTACACTGAAGGTTCAGCACTGGCTGCAGCTAACTTCTGGTAAAGGTTAAAACCATTAAATCCCTCATTGAGGGAAGCCTTCTTCCCATGTGAATCCTCCCATCAATTAATACCAACAAAGAAGTGTCTCTTCAAAATCCCTAGGAGACATATTATCTGTTAAGGTGGGGGTCAGGGTTTTTAATTGTAAACTACCTCGAACAGGTCTCTGATAAGGCAGCAAAGAAATATTGTAAATAAATATTTTTTTAACTGAAGTGCACTAGATCAACAGATCCAGTATAAGAAAGTCAATGTGCATAACTGATAGTTTAACATTACTGATAATTGAAATGGTGATTAATAATCCATAAAGGTTCTGCAGCCCTTTGTTGGTTGTTGGGAGTCCTTTATTAGAAGGTGACACTTGTGAAAGCTCAACCTAATTATTAAGTACTGGTAGAAGTTCCCTGTGCAATTGTGATAGTACACTAGCATAGATCTGTGAGTGGTTTTCAGTTGGATTACTAGTGGTAAATGTTCAGCTCTATCATTTCTGTATAACATCTCCAAGAAGCCCTTTAGTATGATAAATATATTTCTCTACCATTTCCTTCACACACAAGGTACTCTACCATCTCACCTGCCCTCTTTCAATATACCTTACATCTTAAAGATTTAATTTTCTCTTCTGAAGTTCCCCTACCTTGGATGTGGAGGTATCAGTTGTAGACTCTCTTAGGAAAACAGGAGCTTTTTTGTGTAACTACCCGAGTTTTATGGAGCTTCGCTTCTTCCTCAGTGACCCACCAGGTGCCTAACACGGATTCTTTACTGTCAGAGGTTGGGTGGGGGACATTCTGGAAAAGCGTGAAATTCATTACTGGTGGAAGGCATATGTTTACTGCAAATCGTTTAGAAGATTTTAAATATAAGTGATGATTTTTGTATTGTAGATTTTTTTTGCATTGTTCGGATTATTATTATATTATTATTATTTAATCTTAAAACCCGATATCGAATCATTCCTTTATTTTACATTCCTGTGTCTAATTTCCACGAACCGTTTTATACCAAAGTGTCCGCGCGCCCGATAAACGCGCGAGTGCCTGTCTCTATGCGCTGGCCCGCCTAAGCGCGCTCTCCGCAACGCTGAGCAAGTGCCCGGGAGCCGCCGCGGCCGCCGCCTGTCTGTGCGCTGTGGGTGTGGACTGCTACCCGAGCGCACTCGCCCGGCGGGTCAGTAGTATGGTGGCAGCGGCGGTGGGCGAGCCGCCGCCAGCCCCCTCCGCTCCCTTGTCAGTGGGCTGCGAAGGGAGGACGCGAAGGCGGAGGGAAGCCCCCAGTGCTGCTGCCGGGCATGCGCCGCGGCGCCCCAACAGGAACATGGCGGAGGCGGCGGCGGCGGCGTGAATCCAGGCGACGGGAGCAGCAGCAGCGCGCAGCTGACAGACACGCGAGCCGCGCCGCCGGCGCTTTGAAGGACCGGCGGCTGCCTTCGCGCCCTAGCCCCTTCCCCCTGCGGTGAGTGCCGGGCCGGCGGCTCCTGAGGGGAAGGGGGTTTGCGGCGCGCTGGCGAGCCCGCCGATTTTGCCCATGAGGAAGAAAAGGAGGCAAAGCCGCGCCGGCGCCGCCTCTTGCCTCCTCCTGGCTGCGGCGTCTCCCGGGTAGGTCCCGCGCTCGGAGGTGCGGGCGAGCCCGCCTTCCGGATGAGGGGCTCCGAGGAGGAGAGTGCGGGTTTGCAGGGACGGGGCGGCTGGTCCAGAGCCTCACCGGCCCTCTCGTCGTAGGCGGGTCTGGCGGAGGAGGGAAGCGGCTTGGCCTTTTGCACTCGCAGCCGCCCTCCGGCCCCACTCCAGTTGGGGTCTCTGTCTCTCGCTGTCTTAAATGACGGAGTTGGTCTCTCTCGGGGGGGGCGCAGATAGAGCGAGCAGTCCCCCCGGGAAGGGGGGGTCTTGGCGACGCTCTTTCCTTCCATCTCCTGAAACTCTCCCCTCCACCTTCTAGGGGATCAAAAGGAGGAGGGGAGGGGGGAGAGACGCGCATTCCTCTTTGGGGAGAGGCTGCAAGAACGGAGGAGAAGGTGGGGGGATCTGGTGAAGGGCGCTAACCTTGTGTCTTAGCCGGGGGGTATGGCAGGTCTCTCTCTCTCTCGCTCGCTCTCTCCGGTAAGCCCCCAAGGAGTAGGCTAGGAAGAGAGGCAGCAAGTCCTGGGTTGCCCAGGAGTAGGGATGGAGACTCCAGTTATGTAGGTCTGTAATCTTAAAAAATATGACCTGCCGGAGCTGAGGCTTCGCAGCTGGTTGCTCTTAGCCCAAACTGTGGCAGCCTCAAGAAACCTCTCTGTTTGCTACTGATACTCCTGGTCTAACTTCATCAGAAGTAGAAGGACTGGAAAAGGTTTGCAGGGAATAAACAGGGCAAGCCTTAAGGTGTTCACAGGGCTCTTCACTTTGAAATGAATTTGCCTTTCCTTTGTGGAGTCTCTGTATTGCCACCCACCCCCATCAGGCTTCTTGTTTTTGGGGAGGGGTGGCGGTGGCATCTTTTTGAAGTCTGTTTGACAGGAGCACAGAGAAGGACACACCCTCTCGAGCTGTAGCTTCCCGCAGGCCAGTGTTTCCCTCCCTCTCTCTTCCTTAGCTGCAGCAGCAGGAGGAGGAGTGGCGCCTAAAATTCACTTGCTTGGGGACTGGTTGCAGCTGTCGATCTAGGGCAGGCGCCTTCAGCCCGGCAGATGGGCAGTTGAGGCAGAGACCAGCTTTGCATCTCCTCTCCAACGAATCTTTTAACACGCTAGGATGTTGCACTGCTCCTTTTCTTTACAATAGAAGTCAGCAGGATATGGCCAAAAGTGTGCTGATTATGGGTGAAATACATTTAACAAAGGAATATAGCACAGCGTGTACCTGGCTTTTTCATGCCAGAACAGCTGATATCAGCAAATGTGGATGTTTCCCTCAATCATAAACACCTTTACTTGGAAGACCTATGTAGGGCTTACTCTATAAGTTAATGTGGTTAAGGCTGTAATCATATTTATACATACTTGGTGGTGAAAAGTGCCGTCAAGTCACAGGTGACTTATGGCTACCCCGTAAGGTTTTTAAGGCAAGAGACGTTCAAAGGTGGTTTGCCTTTGCTGCCTTCATGTCATGACCCTGGTATTCCTTGGAGGTCTCCCATCCAAATACTAGCCAGGACCCACCCTGCTTAGCTTCCGAGACCTTAGTACTTCTCATTTGAATACTGAGTACAGATTGACAATATAATCCTAAATCGAGTTACACCTTGCTAAGTCAATTGAAGTCAATGGATTTAGAAGAGTGTAACTGTTTAGGATTGCCGTCTAAGGGAAATTTTTTTTAAAGAGAATGTGATAAAATAATTTTAAAGAACACACGTTACTGTGTTTATTCTTTTCCATATATAAAGACACAGCCTAGAAGTGGATAGGATATCTTGATTTCAGTGTGATTTAGGCACACTAACTTTTCTATGATGTGCCTCTAAATAGGTAGAAATATGCCCTGAGGGATTGACATGCAAAAATTGTTTGACAGAATTGTATTTTGCAGAAAGACATAGTTTTAGATACTATGTGCTTTAGACCAAGTTCGAAATTAAATCTCAACTTTGATGCTGAGAAATGTTATGGATTAGCCACTGCCTGTGGTTCAGCAAATTGCAGTACAGATTGCCTCATGGTAGTAATTAAGTAGAACCTTACTTTATATAGCTGTGTTTCATGCTCAGTTAAACTTCAGTAATAAAAAGCACTTTCTTGTGTGTTCCTTTTCTAAATAGTTACTTATTGCAGCCTAAAATATGTTAATTTTTTCTACTTCCTGCCACTGCATTTTCTTAATCATTGAATTAGTTAGCAGCATAATTTGGGTATAAAAAGACATGTTAAAATGGATCAAATAATTTTGCACAAAGTACAGTAAGAAACGAGGTCCTTATATTAGTAATATCCTCAGAATTTTGATTTGATTATGTGGGTTTAAAAGTATATTATCTTGCAACAAGGTCGCTAAAAGGAAAAATGTATATTTGTAGACCTTTCTATTCCAACTGGGTATTAAAGTTAAAACAGTAGAGGTTGGGGTTTAACTATTAATCTAGGCTTCGTTGTTTTAATGGGATATTTTATATGCACTTTTTATTTCTTTAGTATCCATTGCAATTAATGACAATCAGTATGTTGAAATAAGAATAAATTTTCATACAGCATGAAAAAGCACACTTAGGTAAAATCTCTGTTTCAATAATAGTGTAATGTGTTTTCTGATTATGAAATCCTGTTTAAATCTGCCTTTATGTTATTATGTATGGGTTAAGAACATGAATGAATTGCAAATGACTAGGGAGGTCATCAGGTGAATAATGTTAATTGCATTGTGAAGGCCACGTTTGTTATAAGGACCTTTGCCTTAACTAACAAGTTGTCTGATTTCGCCTAAGATGTGTCCTTAATACTCTCATGCTAAACATGGTCATTCTGGTCCACAGAATGTGTGGGCATGCCAGTGATGAACAAAACTGTTAGAAAGCATGGGTTTCCTTGTTCACTGGATGTAGGCCTCTTGCTGCATTCACAGTGAATGGTAATCTGTTGTTATTTCAGTGATATTTCACTAGAAATGGGAGAAGAAGCCAGGTTGTGTAAAAGAGAAGAAAACACCCTTCCTGCCTTGGTTTGACCTGTTTCTTGATACTCTTGGCTAGGAACTCAGTGAAATATCTTTTCCCCCCTCTGCCCAGTGCCCTTTCTTCCTGTCACTTTTTCTGTAGCCTCTATGAGTCAATAGGCAGCCGGCCGCTCTGTACAGACTCACCTCAGGTATATATGAGAGAGATTCAGCATATAAGGCAAGTCCAATCGAACCATATTAATGCCAACTGCCTAGAGCACAAGCATGTCCAAACAGTATCTGTCAACACTTTTTTGCCGAAGTGGCCGCCTCTTAAAAGAAAGGAGCCACTAATGGCGGTTATATGGTTTTCTTGTGATATTGTTGTGTGATGTGTCTGACCCTTCAGTAATACTGAAGCCTCAGTCTCTGGCTTATAGGAAGTAAAATTTAATATACTGCCATTCACAGGAAGTATGCTTTGTAAAGTTCTGCTAGTGAAATGTGCAGAGAAAGTGGATTCCATTCCAGATACTAGTCTAGGTAATAATAGTTGCAAAGAGCCCAGTCCTTTGTTCTGCTGTGGACAGTGTAGCAAGCTACCAATGAAGTGCTATACAAGAAGTGGAGAAATGTGGACTTAGCAGAGCTATCAGTGGTACTTTTATCAAGAGACGTGTTCATTAAATGGTTTTCCTCCGTCTTGTGAATCCAGCAGAAATGACCTGCTTCAGAGTTATTGGTGTGTGGAAATTAAACCCCCTCCCACCTTCTTTGTGTTTTCAAGGAAGGAAAATAAAGTTGCCTCTGTTTTCTGTCAATCTCAAATAGTGTTCTGCCCAGGACTGGAAATATCAAACTCCTTGAATAAAACTTTGTTGGTCCTTAAGGTGCCATTGGATTCAGACTTTGTTCTGCTGCTTCAGCCCAACACGGCTACTCGCTTGAATACACTTTACTCAGTGAGTGATTCAGACAGGGAATCTGGAAGGTCTATCTAGGCATGGTGACTAAAGGGAACCTCCACGTTTAGAGGCACTAAACCTCTGAATAGCATTGTCAGGAGGCAACATTAGGGGAAGGCCTTGGCCTCTGTGCCCTGTTGTTGGCCCTTCAGATTAATTGGTTGGTCACTGTGTGAGACAGGATGCTGGATTAGTTGGACAACTGGTCTAATCCAGGTGGGCTCTTACTAAATTCTTACAAATAGTTAAATTTACAATTCTTTGAGGTATTTTAATTAAATCAGGACAAGATGCAGTCTGATTACAGGAATGATAGGAGTTCTGTTTGCCACTTGTTAAAACATTCTTTTAGATTTACACTGGTCAGTATATTTGTATTCATTTGCATGTTAAGCTACCGATTTCAGCATAGCAGTGTGTATCCAGCTGCAAAGAACTAGCATGAGTATCATGAAATTGCAGAAGAGGTAAAGGTTAAAAACTGAACTTTGCCTTTATGCATTAATCAGCCATGATACCAGTTGCTGCTTATTTGTATAATTAATATATTTATGTTTATAAACTGGTCTAAAATTCTGTTCATTGTGCATTTAGCTAGACTATATAGGCGTGTTCATACAGAATAATTATCCTGAAGGAATACTTATGAGGCTTTAACACCACTGCATCTCCTGGTAGCTGTTCTTGGTTTACAGAAAGGTCTGTTATGCGAAGAGTCGGACTCGACTGTGCGATTGAACAACAAAACTGTTATGCTACTGCTTTTAAATCTTTGCTCCTTTAAAAAAATCAGATATGTGCAGAAAATCCTATCATATTTCAGAAATCCTTTGACCTGCAATATAACAAAATGCTTACCATTTCCATTTGTATTGATGGGAAAGCATTAAACTTGGACTTTCTTCTCCTGTAGAAATCAATGAGAATTAAATGTGCTTTTTTTGTGGATTGCACTCTTAAAATCTGGAGACAGTTAAGCCATCAGGATAGGATTCCTTACTGTAACCATTTAAAATAAGAAGCAGCTCTTACAGTGCCTTTTTTAGTCCATTGAATTCAGTGTAACTCTTGTAACTCTTGTTTAGGACTGAACTGTGAATCATGAGAGCCTGTGGGAAATATATATTTAAAAGTGAGTCAGTTCTTATATAACACTGCTGTTCCATTCTTATATGTGGCTCACATCCAGGTCTACTTCTACTGAGGTGTAGCTGTATCAAGTGCTTCCAGATTCCCTGACAGAAACATGAAATAACAATATTCCTTTTAGGGCCCTTTTTCAATTTTCCTAATGGAAAAAATGGAACTTAGGGAGCACTGGGAAAAAATCCTATGAAATATTTTCTCTTTTGGAATGAATAAAGTCTTTTAAAGATAAGTTATTTCACTTTTGTACAGTGAATTTTTTGTGTAGAGGAAGCTGCAGCATTAGATAATGTAATTAGAATACACATTTTTGTCTCTTTTTTATCTCCTTTGCCTCAGGGAAAAAAACAACAACACTTTTTCTGTGGCTTCAGAATTTCCAGAAATTTTGCATTCTGAGAGAGAAAATTGAAACTCTACTAATATATAGCAGTAGATGCTTTTTTAGTTGTACTAGTCTGTATTCTGAAGATTAATTTTAGTTCTCAGTACCAAAAGCTACTGTCTCATTACTTTAGCACTTTTATGCACCTAAGTTGGTGGATACCTGAAAGTGCTCAGGCTCATCCTCAAAATGCCTCTTCAGTGGATAATTTGTTTGTTCCTAGTGTGCAATTAATCACTTCAACTTCCTGATTGAACATTTTGATAGATCAAATGTCATTGTTTATCAGCTAGCTGAAACACACATCAAGTGGTACTCCTGTAACTCTGGCAGTAAAGTTTGGTCACATTGCATTAAATAAGCAGCTGTATAATACATGAATGGCTTAGGAAGTTGGAGGGTTTTTTGCCCTAAAGTGTAGTCAGTAAGAAGGTACTTTTTAGTTTTAGATGGTGGATGCTTGATGGTACTAGTCAGTAAGATGGCTCTTGATAGTTTTGGTTGATGAATTGCAAGGTTTAGATAGTTGTAAATCCCTTATTGTAGTGGACAGAATGCAGGGTTAATTCACATATGTACAACTTAGAATCACTTTGCTCACAGAACTACAAAACTGCAGCACTTCAATCAATTAACAGTGGTTTTTAAAAAGTGAGAGTCTAGCACAGGTTCCTTACTGAAACAATAATATTTTCACTATGCTTTTAATAATACTTAGAAAGCATTTGAATTAGATTGAATACAACACTTTAATACACTTTTAATTGGTTTTAAATAAATTACTTAGTTGAAAATCACATAATTCTGAAGAATATTTCATCTGTCATTTATTTGTCCTTCTAGTTAGTGTCCTTATGGCCTTCTAGTACTTTGAACTCCTGTCAACCAGTGAAGCAGCCTCACTTAGTAAGTTTGAGAGAGTGGAGAGGCAGACTATGTATGAGATGAAGAAAACAGCAACCTGATCAATAGTGTTATTCTTTATGTTAAAATACAGCATAACTGTATAGATTAATCTTTAGACTATGCTTCTGGTCTGAGTTTGACAGCTTTTTACATTATTTTTCCCATGCTTGACAAAGTGTGATTATTGACATCTGTTTGACAGTGCAAGTGTTTGGTTTGCCATGCTTGACAAAGTGTGATTATTGACATGTGTTTGACAGTGCAAGTGTTTGATTTGCCAGCAATACATAATAGATAAATCATGTTTGCTGTAGCTTCCCCATCCATAGATGAAAACTGGAATTCTCAAAATCCCAAGAGTTGCATGAGTATCAGAACAATATACTGTGGACTGCCTATTGCCCACCTGTATTTTATGTTGCTTTGCTAAGAGACAGCTGTGTATCTCTAAAACTATGCAGACTCCTGAAACACTGGAATTCTTTTTATGTTTCTAACAGGCACTCCAGTGGCAAAGGGATGATTATCACTGCAGGGTTGGAATCTTTATTACAGGAGCAAGTGCAATCTGATGGTTAGAACAGCAACAAAAAGGTAACACCCACTGCTCTAAACACACATGCTGTTTAAAGTAATCTGCACATAAAGGTGGCCGGTTAGACTCAACATCAGCTTTCACAGTTTATTGCTCATGGATGGCAGGAATGTGTTTGATTTCGGTAACTATTTGTAATGTGCCAGACTTGCATTCATTTTGGTTTCTTTTATTTATTTATTAGATTTGTATCCCGCCCTTCCAACAAGGGTTCAGGGTGGCTCAGATGCATCTGACAAAGAACTGTGTTTCTCAAAAGCTCTTGCTACAATAAAGTTTGTTAGTCTTAAAGGTGCTACTGGGCTTTTTACTATTTATAATGTAATTTAAAATGGTTTTATTCATGCACAGAATGTCAAATCTGTGCTTAACTGTGTCAGAGGTACTTTAATACTCTTCATCTCAATGAAATGGGCTAATTTTGATACTTACATGTTCTTGCTACTTGGTTTAGCTGCCTCCTTGCAGACCACTTTAATCGAGAAGGAGGTTACAACTTAGAGGTTTATACTGAAGAAAAAGGGATTTCATTTTCATCCCGACATTTTCTCTTTTTATTTGCTATCAAACACATTGTAAATATGCCATTGAAAAGTAAAGAAAAAATTAATCTGTTAGCTAATTAGAGTATGTGTTTGGTCTGATACACTTCATTGATTTATTTTTCTTATCATATTAAATAAGTCAAGTTGCTAAAAATTAGATCAGTTTTAAATTGTAGCCTAATCTAGTAATACATAATTGGGGATCCAGAGGGCTGTGCACAGACTTCCACATGTTCAATATGACTTTTCCACTTCCCTTTGTATCTTTGCAGGTGTTCTTGTATAGTTTTGACCCATTAAGGCTTAAGGGGGTCCTGGTTGATCAGACCAGATGTCCATGTAAATCAGTATCCTGTTTCCTATAGCGAACAATCAGATGACTCTAAAGTGCCCCAAAGCAGAGTACAGAAGCCAGATATTCCTCTTATCATTACTTCCCAGCAACTAGTACTGAGAAGTTTCTTGGAAGCTTTGTTTAGTTGTTATGGCCTATGGATTTATATTGTAAAGCAATTTTGTGTTGTGAAATACAGGAGGATTTCTGTATGTGGAAAGTAGGGTGAGCCTGAAGAGTGGCATTAGATGTGAAAAAATCAGCAACCTCTTCTACTATTGCTTTACTCTGGCTCAGTGGGCATGTGTTATGTTCTCAGCCATATAAATTACCAGCATTAAACAAGGCTACACACCTCAGGAAGGCAAGGGCAATAAATGACAATATAATTAAAGTGCTACCACAAGCTTACAGTGGAACTTGGAGAACTAGCATATCCACAGCTACTTAAATTTTTATCCTCTGTAAGTCTGAGGAATGAATAAAAAACAACAGCTTTCCAGCTTCACTGCTGTGAGGCAGGCTGCTAGAACTATTTTGATAAAGCTGATGGAAATGTTTATGAACTTGAGTTGTAAAATGCAAAATGGTGTGGGGCAGAGTAGAGAAATCATGTTTTCTTTACTGCAGTGTGTCAACCATCACTGGCTTTTAAAACATAGTTTAATGAGTTAACCATCTTACTGGCAATGTACTTAAGAATTCAAAATCATGTACACTAGTAAATGATCGCACCTGCAGACTGAAGCAAACAGTTTTTGTTAGACAGCAGTTTAACTAATATTTATTCCTATATTTATCAATTTGTATAAAATAATTATGTATGCATACATTTCTAAAACAATATACATAGCACCACATTTTAAGAAATTGATTTTGAAAACAACAAATCTATACAATTTTGTCAGGACATAAGTATATGGCATTGTAATTTATTTTTCTGAAATTGTTAGAGGCGTCCAGTTAGTCATAAAAAGCATATAATAATACTACCTTATTTGTAGTGTATTTATAAAGAGTAATTTTGACCATTGCCAGCAAGACACTTAACAGGCTTTCATTCGCTGAATAGTTTTAGATTTCTTGAGTTTGCAAAACTTAATTTTTGCTGCCGCAATTAAATGTGATCCATAAACTTGGTGTAAAATATTTATAATGCAAGGGGGTATTAATAAGCAACATATATTTGAATAATAGATGTTAGGAACAATTGCCTAACTATAGTAGTTAAAATAGAATATCTAAACTCAAGAGTAAATACACTGATGTTGTATTAAGTTCCTTAGTGTTTGCTTCCAAATAAATGTCTTTTGAGGATGAGATGTAGAGGTATTCATTGTTGTGGTCTCTGTGCAGACTCACATCTGGGATCTGTGCAGGTGCAGGCCTGCTGTGGTAGAAGCTTCCAAAGTTTTCCAAACCCCAGAGGGTGCTCTTGCTTCCAACTGGCCTTCCTGCCAAAATGGTCACATGATAGGAGAGGAGAGGACCTGTCTCCTCAGTCCTTTTTCTGCCAGAGGTTCCAGCTTCTGCTGTTCCTTTTCTCTTTCTGTCTGAATAATTTCCTTTGACCTAGAGATCTTGCAAGTTCACAGCGATGAGTTGAAATTTATTTATTTATTTATTTATTTATTTATTTGATTTATATACTGGTGTTATGTATTGAGCCTGAACTAGTACCTGGAATTGGTTGAACCTGCTCCCCCAGAACAATAGCTGACCGGGATCCTGGACCCAGTACTTAATAGAACCCAGTATTTAACAAATGCTGTCCCCAGACGGGCTCAGGGCGGTGTACAACAATTAAAATAATACAAATAATACAGAATGGTATCCTAAAATACCATGTAAAGTGGAGATATCCGATGGTAAATGAAATCCAGTGTCTAATCAGATATCTAATCAGATACAGGCCACTGGTGGATGATTGACCAAAAGCCGGGGGGTGGGGAGAGATGTCTGTTGCCTCAACCAAATGCCCAGTAGAAGAGCTCCATTTTTAGGCCCTGTGGAGCTGCAATAAGTCCCAGAGAGCCCTGATCTTGTAGGAAAGTGCATTCCACCAGGTGGGGGCCAGGGCTGAAAAGGCCCTGGCCCTGGTTGAGGCTAATCGGATGTCCCTGCGGCCGGGGACCACAAAGAGATGTTGATCTGTGGACCTCAGTGCCCCCAGGGCTCATATGGGGAGAGGTAGTCTTGTAGGTATGCTGGTCCTGGCTGTATAGGGCTTTAAAAGTAAGCACCAGCACCTTGAAACAGATCCGGAATTCAGTAGGCAGCACATGCAGTTCACACAGCACTGTGTGGATACGAGCCCACACAGGCATTGCTGTTAACACCTGCACTGCACATTCTGCACTAGCTGCAACTTCCAGAGCTTAGTCAAGGGCAGCCCCACGTAGAGAGAGTTAAAATAATCCAGTTTGAAAGTAACCATTGCATGGGTCACTGTAACTAGGTCTTGGGGAGTGACATATGGGGCTAACGGCCAGATCTGTCTCAGATAGAAAAAGGCAGACCTGGCAGTGGCAGTGACCTGGGCCTCCATGGAAAGGGAGGCATACAGGAACACCCCCAGGCTCCTCACTCCTGACGTAGGCACCAGTGGAGCCCCATCGAAGGTTGGGAGCCTGATCCCCTGACCCAATCCCCCATGACTCAGGTACAGGACCTCCATCTTAAATGGATTTACCTTCAGTTGGCTCTGTTGTAACCATCCTGCCACAGCCTGTAATGCCTCATCCAGATGACCTGGGGCTGTGTCCGGGTGGCCATCCATCAGTAGATAGAGCTGGGTGTCCTCCGCATACTGGTGACAACCTAGCCCATATCTCCAGATAATCTGGGTGAGAGGGTGCATATGGATACTGAAGAGCATGGGGAAGAGAATCACTCACTGTGGGACACCACATTCCAGTGAATGCTGCTGGGCTACAGAAAAATGTCTGCAATCTTCATTTTGTAGTCTCTCCCAAAGCTTATTTGGTAGCTGTATCCACATCTCGGCAGGGATTAACTGCAAATCTCTGTTTTCATAACCCGACTCTGAGCATTTCCTCAAGGGTCTATACAATGTATTCCCTCCACTGATCCCCCCAGCCCCTCAATGGAGGCTCTGATTCTCTCCAAACCATGGCTAAACTATTTGAACCCTTAGCTGCTTACTCCTTAGCTATTATGTCTGTTGAGGTTGCATTTTTAGTAACTATCTCTTCTGCTAGACGAGCGAGTGAACTGGCTGCCCACTGCCATGACCCTCCTTTTATAAATTTGTATCCTGATAAGTTGATCCTTAGGACTAGGTTGTCTTTGTCCAAAGGTGGCCTCCTCTTTTCTCAACAACCAATCCATAGTGTTGCCTGTATTTTTCTCTCACTCTGAGGATGACAGAAGAAAGAGCAGTACACACAATCAGTGCTTGTAGAGCACTATTGTTTTATTTAGGCAGGACTCAATCTGGGTATTCACTACAAGCTGTGTCCCAGTGATATTATACTTTCTCTGGCAATGGCAGTGTGAGCATTGAGGATACAGGTGCTCTCCACTCCTATCAGATGATTATTTTAATATTAAGGCCAGTTGGAGGGGGAGTGCCCCCTAGGGCTTTTGGATGCTTTGGAAGTGTCTGCCATGGCAGGCCTGTGCAGATCCCAGATGTAGACATTTGATGAACAACAGTTACAGGTAAGTGCAATTCTATTTTATTTTTCATCTTTAGAAGGATTTAAAAACTCGTAGGGGAGGTTTGTCCTAGTTTTAGTGTAACTTTGTAATTTCCCGCCAGTAATTTCTGTAGTTCTTTATAACATGTTTGTATTTGACCTAATATGCTGTATTATTGCTCCACAGGAAACTTATACTAAACAGAAGAGCAAAGTATTCATACAGCGTTTATATTTTTGTTGTGAAAAGGCAGATCAAACATTGTACTATGGGGAAAACAGCAACTAAAGGTAAACTTAAAGAATGTTTTTTTACATTAGGACAATGTGGAATGTCTAGGGGAAACCCCAGCCCTTAGACCAGGGGTCCTCAAACTTTTTAAACAGGGGGCCAGTTCACTGTCCCTCAGACCGTTGGAGGGCCGCCGCGTTGGCTTCCTCCCCCCCACCAGCCTGCTCGCCCCGCCGCCGCGTTCGCCCCCTCCCCCACGACCAGCCTGCTCGCCCCTTCCTCCTCCTCAGCTCCTGGGCGCTCTTGCCGCCCAGGGCTGCTGGAGGAAGAAAGAGGCTGCGGGGGTGCTGCTGCTGCTCTCCTCGAGGAGGCGGCAGCTCCGGGGGGGGGCATAAACACTCGGCGGGCCGCATAAATGTCCTCGGCGGGCCGCATGTGGCCCGCGGGCCGTAGTTTGAGGACCCCTGCCTTAGACCCTAACAGCCTGGTAGGCACGGCTGCCTGGAGATGCTGATAGCATGAAGGAAGAGTCATGTAAGATTCCTTATGTTAACCATAGGTCCACAACCTAGAAGAAGGGATAGGCAAGTAAGAGGTAGGCAGCTTGTGGTTCTTCTGTTGGATATGCCTCAGCATATGGATCTTATAATTGGCAAACCAAGTTTAAAGCATCCTGTTTGACTGGCTCATGGGTTGTTTGTAAATTATCTCAAGTTAAAATATATTGCTCAGCTTGTTGTAGATGGGAGTATTTCTGTAACTGGAATAATACAAACAAAACTGTTTATACTGCCTTTAAATCTAATAGTTTATTATTGGTTTAGGATTCTAACCTTGGAAGTGAGGCCATGCACTCCTTTCTCTGGCCTTCCATACAGCTCTGGTAGAATTATACAGCTGATGGGGGGTGTGATGTTAGAAATTGCTAGCATTTTTACATCTCAGGCAGAATCCACATTCAGGCCTCCCTGGCCATGTCTTTCCTTAAAATAAGGAGAGAAGGACAGTGAAGTCACTTGTGGTATCACCGTGGGTTGAATCCTGGCATAAATAATAAATGAACAGACTCCAGTTCTTCTAAATCCAACTTTGGAACCTGTTGAACTAGTAAGCTTTGAAAGACAGCTCAGGTAGTTTCTAAGCATCTTCATAAGAAAGTCAGAAGAAATTTTTATAAAGTTATTAGTTTCAGGCTAAGATAATAGATTTGTACAAGGTATCTTACTGTTTGTTTTCTTTACCTCAGTTGTGGCACATTATAGGTAGGGAATCGTTTCCCACCTAAGATCTTAACATTGCCTCTTTGTCTCCTGGGCCACAGTTAGAGACATATTTATTGGGATAAAATTGTACCCTTGTAATGTTTTTTATTGGAGGCTGGTTAGATGGAATTCTGTTTAGTGAAAATAAAGAAACTTTGCTCAGAATTGTGTTTCCATGTTTCAGTGGACTCAAAAGCATGTTAGAATTCTAGCGTGTATTTACTGCTGCTTGCTACATCTAGGTTGGAAACATTAAAAATGTAACCAACCACATCCGCACTGTGGAAACATATTGTGGGAAGACACAATTAGCTTGTAGTACATGAGGTTTTTTTAAAAAGCCCTGTGGCTTCTTCATGTAGTTAAATCAGGTACTTACTGAATCCTTTGTATTTGCTTCTGCCGCATTGAGTACAGCAAGCCCAAGTGCTCGTTATATTGCTATAACTGGATTTCTAACCCATTATGTCTGGGCTCAGAAATGCCCAACATATAATTGAGCATAATGTTCCTGAAGGCACCTGAGCATGAATGCCTAATGCTACTGTTAATATATACAGTTTACAGGTGTAACAACTCTGAAGTAGGGTTGCCAGTCCTCAGGTCCCAGCAGGTGTTCCCCTGGTTTTTGGGGCTTCAGCCTGCCACCAGCTAGCTGGCTGGCAGGGGAAACCCTGGTCTCAAACATCCACATCCCCAAACAACATGCCTAATGCAATGATGTCATCCAGAAGTGACATCAGGGATGTTGCGGGGACACTTTGGTTTGAAGGCAAAACTCTATGATAAATTTGGCCTAAAACCACAGAGCTTTGCCCTCAAACCAGAGCGTCACTGCACAATGCTGCCAACATGATGACATCACTTCCGGGTTCCGTCATCACATTGGGGATGTCCCAGAATGGCCCCCAGACCTGGCGACCCTACTCTGAACACTTTAGGTAGGATACATGGCTTTGCCAATGGGTATAATTTCAGAGCTTTAGAATGGATACATTACAGTTGTCTTTCAGAACCCTACAGAAAATATCTAAGCAATTCAAAATTTGGAAGATCTGTGGTTTGCGGGCCTGCGCCCTTTTCTCTCATTGTCCGCGGCCGTTTCACCTCTCTAGCCTTGGCTTCATTGCTTCCTCCCTGTCCTCTCCACCTGTGGCGCCTTTTATTATTCCCCTTGGCGCCCAGCACCAATCCCCGGCCGTGTCCTCCTCCCTCCTCCCGTGGCCCCTCCCCCTGCTTAAGAGCCTGGGACACCTGCTCAGTGCCCCAGGTGTGGCCGAGTGCCGGGCATGCCCCTCTGGGGCCGAGCGCCTTGGTACAGGTGTGAGCAAGGCCCCTATCGCCCAAATGGCCTGTCCTCAGCTGCCCAAGCTGTGCCTCTTCTCCTCGTAGGTTTGTCTGGCTGCATTGTCCCAGTTGTGGGGTCTTCAGGGGTCTTTGGTTGGGTGCGACCGGGTGGTGTCTCAGCTGGCGTTGTTTCTTTGTCGGCGGGCTTGGGGTTCCACGGCCGCCTGTTATCTTGGTGTGGTTCTGGACGGGGTTGTTTTGCTAGTAAGCAGGGTGGCTCCATGGGCGAGGGGGTGGGGCCCCGATCCTCTGAGGGGTGCGAGGCTCGGCCCAGGATTGGGGAACTAGGATATGTATCATGCTCTTAAACATGCTTACTTAGAAGTAACTCCTGTTATCATCTGTGGGACTTTTTACTTCTAGGTAAATATGTTTAGGATTGCAGCCTTAGTATTTTTATCATTTCATGTGTGTGCCTAAACTTAACCATTAGTTTTGTTAATTTAATCCTATTAACTGGTTTTCTCCTCCCCCCTTTATATAGTATAATGACAATTTACAATAGCACATACTATTAGGAAACCATAACAATAACAACATAATTACAAACACAAAAAACACAAGAGTGATAAAACCAAACAGCTGTTCAATATATAGTTATAACCTTCAAATTATCAGGAAGTGCCTTTTTAAGCTTACTATGTCTTTCCATATATTCAAGAAAAGGGAACCAACGTTCCAAATAATCTGAATGAAAGTCTGTTTTATTAACAGTTTTTCAACAGAAATGTTGTTATACTATAAAAATTATGTCCTATATCTTTTTAGATTCCAAGACTATTAAAAAAGAAAAACATGGGAAGAGTAATCAGTCAAGCAATCAGTTGGTAAATAATGGTATGTATTATAAATGCAAACTTAATACATTGTCTTTTAAAACTATAGAATGTTGCTATATATGAGTGGCAGCCTAACAAAATGTGTTTGCAATCCTGCAAACCATTAGTATTACACAAGTGGGGACCCGCAAGAAACTTGCGGGAGTGTTTATCGCATTCCCCCCCACCTCTGCTTCTTCCCCTCTCCCTCTACTTCTCTCACACCCTTTCTCTTTCCTGCTACCCATTTTCTTTCTCTCTCTCTTCCCTCCATGCCTGTCACTTCCTTTCTGCACCCACCCCATCACTCTTTCTGCCCCATCACTCTCCTGGCCTACTTTCTCCCCCCCACCCCACAGTTGCAGTGGCAGCAGCCTCTCTCCAGGAATCACAATGGATTGCCCAAATACAGAGCTCAGTTCCTCTTAGGGTTGCCAGCTCCATGTTGGGAGATTCCTGGAGATTTAGGGGTGGGGCCTTGGGAGGACAAGGTTTGTGCTTGGAAGAGACCTCAGCAGGGTATAATATCATAAATCCACCCTTCAAAGGAGCCATTTTCTCTGGGGGAACTGATCTCTCTAATCTGCAGATCACTTGTAATTCCAGGAGATCTCCAGCCCTCACCTGGAGGTTGGGAACATCAGTTCCCCTGGAGAAATGACTGCTTTGGATGGTGGAGTCTATGGCATTAGATCTGTCTGGTCCCTCCCTGCCTCAGTCCCCACCATCCCCAGGTTCTACCCTTCAAATATTCCTATCTCCTTCCCACCCAACAGCCAACCTTCCCTCTGTCTTCAGCTTTCTGTCTCCTTTCCCCCTGCAGTTTCTACTGAGGAAAGCTATGATCATTCTCCACAGTGGGGACTAAAGCAGTTGACATTATTCTCTCCTCCTTTTTATCCACACAACAACCCTATGAAGTAAGTTGGGCTGAAAGTATATGACTGGTCCAAAATCACCGAATGAACTTCCATAGCAAAATGGGGATTTAAACGTGGCTCCTATTCTGAATCTCTGACCATTATACTGCACTGACTTTCATATGGCGGCTGCTGTTGAACAGTAGCAAGCAGCCAGGTATAGTTGAATCATGCAAGTCAGGTGGTCTCAAGTGACTCAGAGGGTGCTGCTAGGCCTAGGTTTGCCAGCCTCCAGGTGGGACCTGGAGATCCCCCAGAATTACGCCTGAACTCCAGACAACAGAGATCTGTCCCCCTGGAGGAAATGGGTGGACTCTATGGCATTATATCCAGCTGAGGCTGGGCAATCCTAGTCCCAGGGCTGGTTCCAACCCTCCTGCTAATTCAGCTGTTCATACTGCAGGAGGATTCCCCCCCATCTGAGATCCAGTCCTGCTTTTTCTTCCATCAATCTCTCTGGCTATCTCTCACTGTTGATGCGGTGGGGCCTAGAGTAGGTCCCTGCGGTGACCATTTCAAAAAGTACTGGGGTGAATCCCTGAGGTTTAAAAATTGTGTGTGTGTGTGTGGGGGGGTTCTGCAGCCCCACGGAGTCCCCTGAGTCTGCAGAAAAACTAATTAAGAGAGATCACCTCAGATTTGGTAAATATTCCATCCCCATATCTTAGAAAGGCAGTCACCTCCCTAGGTTTTCAGACAATGCCGACGGCGTTGCTTATGGGAAGATATTCTCAAACACTGATGGCTCTTCATGTCTGTATACAGTTCCAGAGGATATATTTCATTATCTGCTATTCTGTCCTATGTATACAGAAGTCAGAATTAAATTTCTGGACAATCTGTTAAAGGGACAAAGCTTTGCCTCTGACTTGGATAAGTTGTTCTTTTTATTATCTGATACCGATCCTTCTGTTAATTTTTGCCTTGGCTGCAAGTCTCACTTTTTGCCTTGGCTGCAAGGAAGTTTAGGGCCAAAACCGCTGCTACAGTAGATGAATCTGATGATTAACCGGATATATCTTCGGGGTTTATAATTTTACTGTATATCGATATTTGTAATTAACTGCATTTTACTTTTAATAATTTTTGAAACCATTCTTGTAATTATGATTGACTTTTTACCACTATATTCTTAGTTCCCTTTTGTGACGGCCTTTGGCTACATGCAATAAATATGTCTGTCTGTCTGTAGAAACATAGATATAGATATAAATAGATATAGATATATCATATAGATATATGACTTCTGCATAGTCTTGGGGCTTAGGGTTGTATGTGATCATGATGTTTCCTCTAAGGGAACTTATCATGCTTTTAGGCAGGGGTCCCCAACCTTTTTGAGCCTGCAGGCTCTTTGGAATTTTGACACAGGGTAATGGGCATGGCCACAAAATGGCTATTACGGGAAGTGGAGCCAGCAACAAAATGGCTGCCACAGGAGGTAGCACTAACTATAAGAGGTTAGGGAGTTAGGTGATGCATAACTCTAATAGTAACTCTTCAGCATTTCAGGCAGAAGGTCTGTTTACCAGGATTCCTAGGACATTGTTTTTAAATATTTTCCTGCATACACACAGCTTACCTTCAGTCATGCTGTGAATATCCCTGTGTCATTGTGTGCAGCTGCTGCCAAAGCAACATTTTAAAAAGTCTGTGCAGCCAATCAGATCTCCAGTGGCAAGTCAGAAGCCCTGCTAGACACTTTCTAAAACACTTGGTGTGCTCCAGGAATGGTGTCAGTAGGTAGCATGGTACCCATGGACATCACATTGGAGACCCCTGCTCTTAGGCATGGATTTTACAGCACAGTTTTTTAATTAAAAGAGTGAAGACACTGTGACTGACATGCATGTACATATGTGTACCTAAAACAAAAATTGACTTGAAATGAGACTGAATGCATGTTGTCCAACTGTCAGCAATTTAATACTAGCTTATTCTCATTAGATGTAGATTTCCAACTGCAGGACATACCTTTGACTTTTCAGTATTGCAGCTGTGGGGGAGGGGAAGCAAGTTGAGAAAAAGATGAAATTTTGTGTAAAGTGGTGAGAGCGGAACAGAAGGGGGGAAGGTCCTAATGAATGGTGTGGCATTAGAGGTTTCTGGGAAGTATGTTAAGAAGACTAGGTTGAACACTAGGCCAGTACAAGTGGAAGAATTTGATGGCATTTAAATAATTTAAAATTATGTAAAAGATATTTCCATGTGATAAACCTACACAGTACTGTAAGCCAAACCGCATATTCTTCTTTGTGTAATGCGTATACAAGGTCCAATCAGATAACAGTAGTGTGATGTTTGTCAGGGAGGGAGAAATATCTCACAGTAGGGGAAAACACAGGTGCAAAAATAAGTAGAAAAGCCATATTTTGGGTATGTATTGCTTGCACCTAGCTTGAGTTGGATTTGCTGACCGAAGCAAGGGGCCTTTCTAGATGTCTCTTACAATTAATTGTGACTTTCCCAATTGTGTCCTACTGTGGGCGTGCTCCTTAGATCAGCTGATAAGTAAGGTTGTATGCAGGGAAATGCTTGCTGCTGCCTTGGATGAGATGGAATAGAAGCTCATGCCAGACATGTGATTGGGGTACTTCTGGGAAGAAGTTCAAATAAACTAATTACATGTTCTTTTGGCAGCGTTTCCTTTCTATACCTTTGCTTCCCCAAACTGCTTTCCCCCTTATTAGTGTCTGTTCAGCCCAGGCAGCAGCAATAGCAGCACAATTCTCATTTGGTGCTCAACTCTTCCAGAAGCATATTTCACATAACTAATTGCACATAGCTCTAATGCAATTTATTGGTTAATATGGGATACAAAAGCATTTTCCTCAGAACAAAATTTAATTATTTTGTTGTACTAAGGACCACTGTTGGTTGTTTCAAGACTTTTAAGGCTACTTTTCAAATGTTCAGTTATTACACCATGCAGTTATGTTATGACATCTGTTCTTTTAAGAGGTGAAAAAACCTAATACTGGCAACTTCAAAGTGCAGAACATGAGAATAATGTTTAAAACTAGATGTAAAACATACTAAAGCTTATTCCCTTTTCAGAAGTGAATATTAATACAACCTTGTTTGTTTGGAAATGTGACACCCCTTCTCCATTCATACAGAGTCTCTACTAGCCTCTAAACTTCTCTCTCTCAAGTTCAGGGGACTCGTAGGTCAGGATGTAACATTCACCACCCTTCTCATCTCTTTTGAAATATATGGAGAGCCTTGACAATTTCCTGACTCTCACTCACAGAGACATCAGCAGACAAGAGTAGCCCAACCCCCTTTGATAACAACTCAAACACTATCCAGTCACAGACTGCCAGCATTTATTCATATTCTGAAATACATATATAAACAGAGATACTAACTTGTGTGTTTCCCTGAGACGTGCAGCTCATAAGGATGCACAAAAAAGGAAGTTAATTTTTATGTATGTTATGAACATGACACTGAAGAAAGTAAGGTAGAAGTTACAACATTTTGCTTCCGTTGAACTTTTGAACTGTGATCTTATTCCTGCAATTGGAATCCTTTGGTTACAAATTGACTGTTTTCAGATTGTTCTAAGCAGCTCTTCTTCACAGTTCCACTCTGACATACTCTTTTCCCTCTCAGCTCCCTAGATGCCAACTTCCAACTGCCGTTCTTAACTGCTATCTTCCAGCTCTCTCTCCATCATTCCATCAGCTCTCATTGGTCGCTCATTGGTCGCTCTTAGGGAGAGGTGGAACCTGTCCATCACAGGAGGCATGATGTCTTAGGCTTTTAATATTTTGTGAGGTCATTTGTGACATTTCTTTAAATGACTCTTCAGTGTTTTCAGCTGTTCGTAAAGCAATGGGTAACAAGTGAGATGACTTGCTTTTCCTAAGCAAAATCACCTTCAGAATAGTATTTGAAACAGGTAAGAGGGGGTGGTAAAACCATACCCTGTCTGTTGCTTCTGAGCTCCAAATCATCCTCATGTCACATTTCCCCATGGAACTCAGAATGCATGTTTGGAGAAACAAACATTCACCTGAAATCCTGTGTCGTGTTCAGGGCCAAGCCTGGTGCTCTTGCTCTACCCAGGATTTCCAGGATACACAAATACAATGATAACAAGTACAGAAATACACACAAACTGGTCCAGAGTCAGATATCCAAAGATCCAGTCCAAGGATCTGGATAGGAGGGTCAGGGGTCCAGGGATCCAGTTAGCTTTGGAACAGGTGCAGGATACAGGGTTCTGGGTCCCAGACTTCTGGAGCAAGTACAGATTACCAGAGACAAGATACAAGGCAGCAGGGTCAGGGTATAGTTTTGTTTATTATCCAGGTCAGCACACAGAGGGATGGCAAGCAAGGTTGTTTCTGCACCAGACCTTGCTCAGCATGTTCCTTTTATCTGCATCTTTTGCTGACATTCCCTGAGGGCCAAGTTGTATTCACCTTTCTACATATGTGGGTCTTTTACTGTTTTCCTACCAATCTGTCAGTCCTGGTCCTGCAAGGTCTCCATGCCATCGCTGAGTAGCCAAGTGGGTGCTCTGCTGTCTCTCCTGAGCTACCACGTGTTTTCTTCTTCTAAGCTCTACTGGCTCAGGAGAGGCTGATGGGGAAGCTGGCCTCTGCATTGTCCGTTTCTTCTCCCTGAAGATCGAGCAGCCTAACCATGGCTGGGAAATGTTCTCGCTTCCTGATGCTTCCCCCATTGGGTCTGCTGCTGGATCTGTCTGCTCAGGTGGGGATTCCATTGGTGTGTGGGGCCTGATTCTTCAGATTCCTCTGAGGAGCTGGCTGGCCCATGACACCCTGCAATGGCAAAAGCTGCTGAGGAGGGAGTTCCGATTTGGAATAGAGAAATGTTGGGTAGGATAAGGGAAAGGCATGCTCTCTTCCTATCCCTTCCCGAAGATTACTTTTAATCAGCTGTCAGACTTTTATTACACATAAGTGCTTGTAATATTTAGGAGATCTGTGGTATTTGTGACTGAAATGTTATTTTTGTTAAAAATATGACTGTGCTATTTGTGCTATTTGTGATGCAATTTGTGCTATTTGTGACTGAGATGTTATTTTTGTTAAAAGTATGACTGGATTATTATTCAGAATTCTTAGTTGAATCTCCAGAAGTGGCTTACAGTGAAATAAGAACAGCCATTAAAAACAGAACAAATAATAATCCAGAATGATTTAAACTGTCTTGCAATCAGTTATGATAGTTGGTAATAAAATCATTATCTCTCAAGTAGCAACAGCAGACTCCTGGAGCTCAACACGATTGGCATAAAGTTTGAGTGAGCAGGAAGGTTTTCACTTGGTACATAAAGATTCGAGAGGCTGGGTATCTAGTGAGCACTGTGTGTGGGGAAGTGTGGGATCAAAAGTTGAGAAATCACCTGCAGAAAATGTCTCAGCTCTGGTGACTACCCACCACAACTTTGTCAAAATCTTAAATCTCAGGTAGGCTTCTGTAGGAGGAGGCAGTCCTTTAACAGTGCAATCCTAAACCCTTCTAAATTTGTTAACGTCTGTGGGATTAGGAGGATGTAACCCTGTTTCGTATGGTACTGTAAATCTCAAATTCTGCGAACACTGAGAGCTTTAAAGGTAGTAATAATATCCAAGCCCTTCAAATTGTACCTGGAAGTGGCAGCCAACGTATCTATAGATATTGGCAAATTATGTTCTGATAGCTTGTGCCACTTTGCAATCTTGTTGTCATGTCTTGCAGTGTTCAGAGCTTCCAAACAGACTTCATATATAGTTCCATATTCAGAGCACTGTATTCATCTAATGTGGATGTGATCAGAGGATGGATAACTGTGCCCAGATCTTGCATATCTAGAAAAAGCTGCTGTGCAAACCAAAGATGGGCAAAAGCACTTTGTGCCACAGAAGAGGCGTAGGTGTTCATCTGTAAGCAAAGGTCTAATGCAATTAGTAGTATTGTTGTATACACATGTGTAAAGTAGTTCTAGATATGCTGATCTTATGATGACCTTATTGTGAATATCCTTTTTAAAAAAAAATGGCAAAAATTTTCTTTCGGGACACCAAAAATAGTACTAGGACAGTGTCGCTAGAATATTGTTTGCTGTATAGATGTGTTTGTATGCGTATACACATGTTTCATACAAAGCAGAAATTCGGTACACTTGTAGCTCAAGACACTGATCACTAGCAAAATCTGAAAATTGGATACATATGTACTGCTTCTTCAAAATAGGTAGAATCCATAGAATTACCTTGCAGGAAAATGAAAATTAATAGATTTATATTCAAGATGTCTAGGTTACTAGTGAGATTTAAAAGCGAAATACTTTTTTTCATCTGAAAATCCAAATTAAGGACATGAATCTCATAATAAAGCTGATGAGACTTTCTGGACAGTGCAAGCTAAACCCTACTTGGAATGGAATGGAATGGAATGTTGTCTTACGGGAGCTTCACAGTACTTCATTCACCTCTGGGAAAATTCTAATATTTTATTTATATTTAAAAATATTTTTATCCTGTATCAGTCATCACTTCAGGAGAGGGTATAGAAAGGAAAAAGCAATTTAAAAAGCAGTCTTACCAATAAATAATAATAATATATTCATTAAAAGCATTCATTATTCTAAACATCCTCACAGGCTAAAAGATTCCCCTTCAGTTGAAATTTTTGAGTGGGACATTTCCGTGTTCCTCGTCCCATTTGTGGCTGTTCCACAGGTATTCTTTCCTAACATTACAGTGCGATCTAGGGTCGAATCTGCATTTGCATTTTTAAATCAGTTTCATGCTGCTGTGATGCTGTCAAGCATAGAGAAAGACAGCGTCACAGCAGCATGAAACTGATTTAAAAATGCAAATGCAGATTTGACCTTATAGTCTCAGTGTTACCATGGCATGGATCCTGGTGGTCAGATCACTTAGTTAAAGGTAAAGGGCCCTCTTCCTGGCTAGCCTGAATTGGTAGAAAGTGGTCTCCCCCCCCCCCCAGCTACATTTAACTTGTTTCTCCAGCAGTGATGCTGGATCAATATAAACCCCTAGGCTCTTGAGCGAGTGAGCAAGGATCAGCTGAACCCCATTGAAAGTAAGAAGCACTGTCATTCAAGACCTCCACTTTCCCAGCTGGCATTATCTCTGTCTTGTGAGGATTAAGTAGATGTAAATGGCTGCTGATCTGTTAGGACTGACAGCAATTTTACAGAAATCCAATTCATACTTGTTCAGCAGGCATTCAAGTTATTTGGGGTCAAGCCAAGTGGGCCGAATCTCACAACCTGGAATACTGATCAAATCAAATCAAATTTATTGTTGCAGTCAACAACCAGCGCACTCAGTCATTTTACATAAAAACATTGGGATAAGAAATATGAGATAAAACCAACAGTAGCATACTTAAATTTAAAAATCTGTGACTATAACATAGAGATAAAATAAGACAGCCATAAAATTTGTGTATAATTTAGATAAAAGATTAGAAAATCTAATTGCCATGCATTTTATACTCCTTGTAAACCTGGGCATAAAATCTAGCCACCTGTCTTGTTGTCTGATGGTTCCTGTCAGACAGGAGGTAATCAAGTTTAATTTTATTTGATCTGCCAGGAAACCTTTCTAACAGCGGACTAATAGTCTCCATATGGATCACCCCATGGTATACGCAGTTGAAAAATATGTGTTCTAGAGAATCTATTTCGTGGAGGGGGCAGGAGCAGAACCTCAGTGAGTAAGAGGTCCCTTTAAACCTTCCTTCCAATACTGCAGATGGCAAGGACATGCTTCTGGCTAATGTGGATACCCTTCTTGAGTTATTGGATTCAAGAAAATGTAAATAGGCCGCAGGAGCAACTATATATCTGGTATTTGCTGGAGAAAAATAGACAGGAGAACTGAGAATATCCAGTTGTCTTTCAGAGTCAGTCACTTTCTGCTTAATGAGTGATTTTGCTTGGTCTGTACCAAGATCCAGAAGAGCTTGGGGAGAAATCCTAATTTCTGGATGGAATGCAAGACTGCTGTATACCAATTGGACTGAAATTGGTTCTGAAGGATTAAAGGGAATGGACCCCTGGGGTTTATATTTCCTATTACCCATTTATAAATTGAGAGGATACAGATTCTAGCCTCTACTCGAAGCATTCCTGTTTCCAATCTGTCCCAAGTGTTTGACACACACTTAGATACTTGTAATAATGTTCTAAGGAATTTAGACTGGACTCTCTCTAGTGGGGTAAAGGAGGAAGATGGTGGCCCCAGGAATGTTCCATAAGTCAGCTGGGCCAGTGACTTAACTTTAAACAATCTTAAGAGCAGCCGGAACATAGTGCCCCCCATGAGACTGATGAAATTTCAAAATACTATTTGCTGTTTTCTCTCCTGCATCAGCTGCACAACTAAAATGAATTATATTGGTCCCAGAAGCTTGCAGTACTACGCCCAGATATTTGAAGCTGGAGACTTGTTCCAGCTTATGACCCTGAAGTTCCCATTGTCTGCTCTTAGAGTGGAATACTGATCTATGCTTGCAGAATTCAGAATGAATCTTGTTATTGAAAAATCCCAGGACACGTATGTGTCTAGAAGAGCCACCAGATGGCAGCATTGCATTTTTGTGGTGTAACCTTTATGTTGGAATTAGATGAATGCACACTGACAAGTGTGCAGGTTCACATGGAGGCCTGAAGAATGTGCAGCTATTGCCAGTATAAACAGATTTTCAACACATTTCCCACTCGATAGGCATAGTCCAAAGTTATGCCTATTGACTGAGCAATGCATAAAATATCCTATTTGTGCTATCAGTTTGCATATACTCTGCTTGCCTAGCACCTCTGTTCAGCTTGAGATGCTTGTAAGTCGTCTTCTGCTTCTTCTGCTGCTAGTTTGACCTCTGGAAGGGAAAGGGGAAGGAGAAAAGCAGGGATGTGGGAGAGTGGCAACATGTAGCCCGTTTGCGTGTGTGATAGAAGAGGAAGGCAAAGGGATTCTCCTTCTGCCCCATCCCTTCGTGTGTATTAATAATACTGTTATATATCTGCCTGTGTATGTATGTGGCTCTGTTGTATTGTTGCAAGAGTTAGAACACGTTCAGGTCCATGTCTGTGCCTTCTCCCCGCCTCCAGAAATGGTTGCATTTGCATGGTACCTATTTTCAGTGCTGTATAAAGGGTTAGAGGAGGGGCTGTTCCTTGAGCAGTTTTACAAATGTGAACTGTTCACCTTAAACATGTTTTTAAAAATTGGCACATTATAAAAGCGAATATTGGGCCATGGTGGCTCAGAGGTTAAAATGCTGAAGCTGCAGACTGGAAGGTCTGTAGCTCAGCATTTTGAGACCCTAGTATTGTGTGATGGAGTGAGCTCCCGTTTCTAGCCCCAGCTCCTGCCAACCAAGCAGTTCAGAAGCAAGAAACTGCAAGTAGATAAATAGGTACCACTTCAGTGGGAAGGTAACAGCATTCCATGCACCTTGGCGTTTAATCATGCGGGCCACATGACCACGAAAACGTCTTCAGACAGTGCTGGCTCTTTGGCTTGGAAACAGAGATGAGCACTGCTCCCTAGAGCTGGATTCAACAAGCTTTCGAGCAAGGGAAACCTTTATGTTTAAAACCCTTACAAGCAAATAAAACCTTTTAAAAATTTATATATGAATGTGGTGAAGAAGTTTGTCTCTCTCAATGAGGTGGATGGGTAGGTAGGAGTGGAGCCGATCTTTATAGATTGAGTACATCTTCACTGATTCAGGGTAACTTGCTTGTAAACCTACTCATTCAGCGATGCTTGAAGAAGTGGGTGAATACAGCAGTCATAGATTGAAGTGCCAGAAGTTGCAGTACAGGCAAAAGGAGTCGTCTGCTGACACATGGGGCTCTTGTATTAGTGGAAAGATCCTTGCATCTGAGGAAAGAGCTGCTGTTCTGCAGGATCAATCCTAAGAGAATCCAGTTGTTTAAAAACACTGTTCATGTGGAATCCAAAGCATCGTTATCTGTATTTTGATTGATATCCTGAATGATTTTTTTTGTTTACTCTGGAGTAATTTTTGCCCGTCCCCCACAATGAGGGCAAATATACAGAATTATAAAAGTATCTGAAGAATTTTTATACATATTTAAAAGGAGATATGTTTAAAATTGATTTCCCTCCCTATTTTTTAAAGACTATTTTAGCTGGGATGACTACTTGAAAGAGACTGGATCCATAGCTGCTCCCTCACATTGCTTCAGACAGGTACGACTTTTGATGTATTAATAATTTATAAAATTAAACTAAATTTTGTGCATTAGCTTTGTGCTGTAGCTTTTTTATGCTTGCATTTAATATAGACTTGTGTTACAACTCAGGTGGATATATTACATGTTGTGTTAAAATTTTTTTTTAAAAGATGAGTTTAATAAATGCCTTTAGTGACTTTTAAAATAACCAGTTTAAGTTGCATTCCACCATGAAATTAGTAACCCTTCTCCACATTGATCTGAAGTGCATGTAAGATACCTACATTTTCATCCCATTTTGAGCCCAATCTCTTGCTACTCCTGGGATTCGATCTGCAGATCTTCCATCAGAGTTAGAAAACTTTGAAAGAACATGTGTGGAGAGGGAATGTCTACCCTTCTTCTCCCACTCCTTGCCCAGTGTCTACAAAGGTTGCAGGCACTGAGGGGAAACAATTCCCAATCCAGGCACTTAAATGGTTTAAGTGCCTGGATAAAGTCCTTCAGAGTGCAAATGCTTGTTTCTGGGGCCAGAATATACACTTCTAGACTTAGAGAAATGATCCAGAACAAGATTGAAGTGCCTGGGTTGCTTTTCCAAGTCCCAAAATTTACAGTTCTGGGGCTAACTAGACCAGAAACTTACAGAACCATCAATAAGTGCCTATCTTATTTCTGAAAGCTTGGAAGTGTGCCCATCTGGGCTAAAAGAAATGACTTAGGTGCTTACAAGGCCATCTCTGATTTTCAGACTTGGTTGGGCTGCTTCTCTTGAGTCTCTTGCAATGTGATTTGATCAAATGAGCAGTCTGAGAGAGTGGGGGCCCTGTTTCAGTTGCAAAATCCAAATTAATAAGCTTTCACAGCCATCTCTAACTAAAATCTTTGCGACAACTGCCACCTTACTACAATACACTACAAAACAATATATCTGTGTAAGGTCCTTTTGTTGAGTTTAGACATGGCAGACCCTGTTTCAAATCCCTGCTTGGCCATTGAGTTCACTAGGTTGATCTGAGTATATTGCTGTCTTTTAGCCTAATACATAACTGAATAAATCTTTTTGTAAGCTGCATTTTGTATAGGGCTGGGAGCCATTTCAGATTGCTAAGTATTGGAATCAACTGCTTTGAGTGCCTGACATTTTCCAGCCATGTGGTATAAAAGGATGAGAAGCAATTTTCTAGCAACCATAGAAAAATACTGCTGGTTCGTCCCGTCCCGTCCCCGGGGAGAATATAATCTAATAAATATCTCACTTTTTCCTTCTTGTAGTCTAGGATTCCACCTACTAATGATTTCAAAGTGGGTATGAAACTGGAAGCTCATGATCCTCGCAACATTACCTCAGTATGTATAGCTACAGTTATTGGAATTACGGGTGCCCGATTAAGGTTACGACTGGATGGAAGTGACAACAAAAATGACTTTTGGAGGCTTGTTGATTCATCTGATATACAGCCAGTTGGAACCTGTGAGAAGAATGGAGGGATGCTTCAGCCTCCACTAGGTAAGGATTGTTTTTAAATTCTCACACTTATGAAATCTCAGTTTTCTCTGAGACCAATGGTGTTTGAAATACTGGCCTTAGAACAACCAGGAGGGATGCTAGCCTCTTAAGAAAACAAAGAAAGACTAACCTTGTACATTTTGGTTTCTTGGGACGTATAAAGGTGGAGTATGACTTTATTGGATCGCCTGATATCTTTAAGTTCATTTAATAACAGCTGTGGGAATGCTCCTGTTTGAATGTGGGCTACTGTGTGGGCTAACCCTTTCTGTCTCACTGTTTCCCTCATACAACAAATTTAGAGTCCAATGGCACCTTTAAGAGTCTAAATTTGTTGTACTTCTTCAGACCAACACGGCTGACCAACTGGATCTGTTTCCCTCATAGAAACTGTAATCTGACCCGGAATCTATTAGCCTTGAAAGTTGGCCTGTCTTTTTTTCTAACTGGGCTGACAGCTGCCTGAGAGTGTGGTAGGAAAGGAATTATATCCAGGAAACAATGTGTGTGCAAGGGGAAGGGGCTTAACCTCCAGGGCTTAACCTCCAGGGCTTCTACACTGATTCAAGTTCTCTATGACTATTTTAAAAATGAAATTAAAAGTATTGAAACACCGGGTCAGATCTTTCTCATCTTATTACAGCTTGTCATTTCCTGTGTGTGGTCTCTACATGTGTGTGTATGTTATACATTCATCTCTTCCCATCTGTCCCCATTTATCAACTGACCCCACACTAAAGGTAGCCTGCCTGGCATCAACTAGATCCTGTGCCATTCACATCATACCTCCCATTGTATGGAAGGGCTCCCTGTGGAGATGGATGAGGTGCTGTCTCTAGAGCATCTCGATACCAGATGATGTTCCAAGGTGGGTGCCACCTGATAACCATAAGCATCACTGGACAAGCCTTGGCCACCTTCCTGAAACATGGAGCAGGTACCATGTAGGTGAACAGTGCTCAGAAGAGTCACAGATGGCATGTCAAAATGCCACATGTGGTTCTTAAGCCACTGATTATCACTGCTGTAGAGGTATTTAGGAGGTGTAGCAAGGTTGCTGTATTTTGTAAGGCTTTTAGAAAATAAAGTATGGCTGATCAAACCAGTGGTCCATTTAGTCCAACATTCGGTTTCACATAGAGGCCAACAGTTCCCTTGGAGGGACAACAGTAGGGTGTAGAGACCAAGGCCTTCCCCTCGTGTTGCCTCCTGGCACTGGTATTCAGAGGTTTACTGCCTCTGAATGTAGAGATTCCCTTTAGTCACCATTCTAGTAGCCACTGATGAACCAACATCCATTAATCTGTCTAATCCCCTTTTAAAGACATCAGCGTTAGTGACCATCACTACATCTTCTTGCAGGGAATTCCACAATTTAATCATATTAAGATTGTCTTTTGTTTGTCCTGAAACAGTGCCATGCCAGTCAACTACACTGCTTTCCTCTGAGTTCTAGTATTTTGGGAGAGGAAGAAAACATTCTCTCTATCAGCTATCTCTACCCCTACATAATTTTGTAAGCCTCTATCATTCCCACCCCCACCCACTGTGCTCACCCCACTGAGGTGCAGGCTGAAGGTATTTTGGGAGGTTCCTGATGGAGTTGCACTCCTCTTGAAGGAACTGGCCAATAGTTGTAGTGTTCTCCATGACTCAGGCCTACTGCTGGATAAGTAGGTGGCAGCTGTGGCCAGGAGTGCCTTTCACCAGCTTTGACTGGTTAGTCAGCGGTAGCCTTTCATGGGCAGAAAAGATCTGGCCACTGTGGTGCATGCCCTGGTTACACCAAGATTAGATTTCTACAATGTAATCTTCACGAGCTGCCCTTGAGAGGTGTTCGGAAACTTCAGTGTGGTGCAGCATGACTGGAGTGGGCTATAGTGACCATATCACTTGAGTTTTGGCCCATCTACACTGGCTCCCAGTTTGCTTCTGGGCACAATTTAAGGTGCTGGTGTTGACCTTTAAAACCCCTATATGGTTTGGGTCCGATATACCTGCAGGACCGCCTACTGTCTTGTGAACCTACCCAATCACTGTAGTCATCTTTGAAGTCCCTGCTTTGGATACCCCCACCTTCGGAGATTAAGTAGGTGGCAACCTGGAGAGAGTTGCCTTGGTCATGGCACCAAAACTCAGGAACTCGCTCCACAGGGTGGTTTGTCTGTCCCTTTCTCTTGCTGTCTTCAGCTAATGATTAAGACTTTTTTGTTCAGTTTGGCATTCTCTCTGTAATTCCTCTTTTCTGCCCAAAGTTTTGTTTTAATTTTTTTGTTATTTTTATGTCATTGCATGTTTTTAGTTCTGATTTTAATGGTGTGTTGTTGTTTGGATTAGTTTTAATTATTGTAAAATGTGATTCTACTATGTATGTTTTAATTTATAAGCTGCATTGATGGCCCTTGTATGAGCAGAAAGGCAGAACACAAAAGTTGTAACAAATGTTTTAGGGGGGAAAGGGTTGTGTAAGATTTTATAGTGTCTTGAATTTTTAATTTGAATTTGTAAGCCATCCTGAGCTTTAGGAAAGATGACATATAAATATTTAAATGTGGTTTGAATGGTACCACTTCCCAAATTGGATTCTGATGTCATGCTAGAATAACTGAGCATGCAAAAGGAATCTTTTTGCCGTCGTCTGTAATGCCTCTTCAGAAAAGAGCTGGTGACTTAGAATGAGGTTCTAATATGGATTGTATGCTGTGTTCTATCAGTCTCACTCAGAGTTTCCTGCCATTGGTGCTCTAGCGGTTGTCCCTCCCATTTCATAGCTATCACCTCCCCAGTGAACCAGGGAGATGTCTTTTCTTTGGAGAGAGAGGCACTTAGGGGAGATTGTGTCAACAGCCCAGGCCGTCTCCCTATTTCTGAGAGTGACCAGAGCCTTGACAGAAGTGTCAGCAACCAAGGTGGGGAAATCCCCACGTGCTGACAGGAACCCGTCAGGATCCATTAGGTGCCTGGGGCAGACCATCTTAATGGGTCCAGCACTACTGTGGAGGAAAGAGGAGGCAGTAAGTCTGAACTCTGTCAAGCAATGAACTTGTTGCCTCCACTCCTATGCTCTCTTCTGCCATCTCACGTCATTTGTACTACAAGTGGTCCCAAACTGCGTTTCATGGTTTCCATGTATATGGCAGAAATGAGTTGCTCATGCATCTAAGATAGAACAAAGAGAGGCCAAAAAAATGGAGGATTGATGACATTTAAATGCAGCTCTAAAGAACTCCAAAAATATCTTTTCATACTGGGTGAATGAGAAAAATGCAATGGCAAATGAGATTCAAAGTGCAAAATGATACACATTTGTGCATAAAGTCCTAACCATTTATACACCGAAGGGAAAGAGATTTTGCAATTGTGGTGGCTAGTTCTATGGAAACATAACATTATGCAGTTGCAATGACTTAGGCGTTATTAGGAAAGCATTTGAAAATTAAACTACTAGTTCCAAAGTGCTGATATAAATCTGTGGCAAAGCTGCATTTGAAATACTATGTAAAACTCTTAATTTCCCTATCTTAAAAAGGATATTGTATGAATGGAAATGACACAGAACAGGCTACCCAAAAGTATCAGCTTCTGTATGAGGAAAGGCTAAGATATTTGGGTTTTTTAGTTTAGAAAAAAGGTGACAGAGGAGAGACATGATAGAGATTTATAAAATTATGAATAGTGTGGACGAAGCATTACAAAGGAAGGATTTTCACCCTGTTTCATGATACTGGAACTTTCACCAAATGAAACTGCTTAGCAGTATATTCAAGATGAACAAGAGTCCTTTCCCACACATTGTGTTATTCATTGCTACAAGGTGTGGTTATGGCTACTGGCCAAAACGACTTTAAAGGGGGATTAGAATAACTCAGGGCTGAAAACATTTTGGTAGCCATGTTGCCTAGAATTTTCATTGTTGCTCCTAATATTTTCAGCAGTGATTATGTTGTAATGTATCTCTACTGTCATCAGCAGTACAAAGCTTATTGTTTATATTTTGACTTTACACTATCCAGTGGTGGTAGATGAATTCATTTCTTAAATAGTTGCTTTCTGTACTGGCTCAAGTACCCAGTTAAATGCAGCTTTTTATTATGACAAACTGAGGACGTATTCAAGGTTAGATTTTTTTCTGGTGATGGCAGGGTTATTCCATATCAACATACCTAATTTTCAGCATGACCAAATCTGAGGATACTTATAGCTAGTGACTGGAACCATAAGCAAGACGATGTTTCTACAAACCTGATGACAGCAACAAGTTTGGGGGAAAACAATCTAAAAAGAAAATAAACACTGGGCAGCATTAAAAACCCAAAATAACATAAGGAGCACCTGTAGCTTTAAGAAACAAATGACCTCTGTGGCCGTAGCTAGGCAACCACAACAGCATTGCCAGTTGAAGCCTTGGTTTCTGCAAGTAAAAGGGAAGGGGAGGGAGGGGCCCTTTCCGGGTCTGTTTAGACCTTTGAAGGAGGACTCATTGGGGCTAGACCCAGCATTCATTATGAGGTGACTTGATACTGCATGCATTTCCTGACTCAGCCAGGCCCAGATGCTCACTAGTGCTCAACAGAAACCACCCCACAAAATCAGTAGGACGTGGTGGTTAAGAGTTTCAGACTAGAATCTGGGAGATCAGGTTCAAATCCCTGTTATATTATGGTACTCACTGAGTGACCATGAGTCAGTCACACATTCTCAGCTTAACCTACCTCACAGTATTGTTGTGAGGATAAAATGGGAGAGGGGAGAATGATGTAAGCTGCTTTGGGTCCTCACTGTGGAGAAAGGTGGGATATAAATGAACTAAATAAATAATAAATATAGCTGAGGGTGAAGTACAGATAAAAGGTAGGATGGTTGGTGGATGGGAAGGGGACAGGGAAAGGTGAGGATGTCATAGTTGCCAAGGAAAGAGTAGTGTGGTAAGGTGGATACTGGGGTGTGAAGTGCCCCATGCACAAGTCCTTGTGGGTTCGCCACTTCACAAGTGCATACAAGTGTGATAGATCACAATAGCTGGTCTGATGTACATTAAGAATGAAAAAGATGCTGTGTATTATTCAATAATACTGCAGCTGGGTGGATTTGGTGTTCCACTTTTGAGGAAGCAAGGTGATACAGCAACTGGAAGCTGGCAGGGCCATTAAGTGGATACACAAGCGGCAAGATGAGTTTTTCGAAGAGGAATTATAAGTATATCTGGACCTTTCACTGTTTGAAGAATTTGACTTGGACTATTTCTGAAGGTAGATGAATAGGATTGTTTGTGTATTTGTTCCCCTGAGGGCACTACAGTCAGGGGGGCAACATCTACTGGTCATTCCAGCCCCCAAGACAGTTAAATATGCTGCGACCAGGGCCTTTTCGGTGGCAGCCCCTACCTGGTGGAATGAGCTCCCGGAAGAGATCAGGGCCCTGCGGGACCTTATGCAGTTCTGCAGGGCCTGCAAGATGGAGCTCTTCCACCAGGCTTTTGAGTAGGGGCCGCCACCACTGCTGTACCACCATCGCATGGACATCTCGAGGCGTACTGGCCCTTGCATGGGACTCCAGTCCTGTCAGGATACTATTGGAGGAGTGACAAATGTGTGTATTAGAGAGCAGAGTGGTATGGATCTTATACTGTGAATTTTGCTTTGTGACCGCTGTTTTAATTGTTTTAGTGGTAATGGACTATTTATGGTTTTAGTATTTATTCTTGGCTTTGCCTCTGTGTTTTAATGTTGACGCATGGCATTTTGCCTCTTATTCGCCGCCCTGAGCCCACGCTGGAAGGGCGGGATATAAATCAAATAAATAAATAAATAAATATTTGGACCATGTATTTTTGAGTTTCTGTCTATCATATTGTATTTTTGAAAAACTACACTATATAGGTTTAGATTATCATACTCACTGAATGTTGAATATATATTTTTCATTATTTATGCATGGTTTGATCTTTTGTATAACTCACTCCCTTCTGTGCTTCCCTGCTATTAGGGGAGGGAACGAGGCAAAGCTGAAGTAATGGGCAGATGAAGCTAGATTGGCAGGTAGGTGTGAAGGAGAGAAGGAAGCAGAGAAAGGGATGAGACTATGAGAGACTTTCAGGGAAGGGACAGAGGGCAGGGAAAAATGAGATGTCCCCCACAAGTCCTTGCGGGCTCCCCACTTGCCAGTATATCTGATTCTTAGTGCAGCCAGATCTGTGCACACTTAAATCCAGAGACTGGAGCCATTAACAGACAATTAATATCTTTCTACAAATCTGAGAAAAGTCCCTGCTTTGCAGAAAATCTGAAATCTTTTTTTAAAAATACACTGTGATATTAACTCCCCAATAATAGAAGGAGTGCATGTAGTTTTTCTAGGGAGAGGCTGCCAGGGGGAGGGAAGGAAGGAAAGCTGAAGGGGGGGCAGATAAAAGTAGGTTGGCTGATATGTGGAAAGGAGGTAAGGAAGCAGGAAAGGGGGACAGACTATAGGATCTTTCAGGGAAGAGACAGAGGAAACAGGGAGGTGAAGATGAGATATCCACCACAAGTCCTTGCGGGTTCCCTGTTTGTTTATATACTACAATGCCTTTGTCATAACTTCTATAAAATTATGAGACACTGAAGAGGTTAGGATTACATTTTGTGTCAGCAGTAACTAGAAAAAACATGATCACTAAAATACAAAGAACAAAACAAAACTGAAGGCTTAAAAATGGTTTTGACTTTTACATTCTTGGGCTGCCTCCTAGAACCAAAGAAAATTGGTCAATGCCTGGACTAATTAATGGTGGATGGGTATGTTTGTGGGTTTTAACAATGACAGCTAAATTGAATTTAGTATTTGGAGGCAGTGTTCTTCTTAATAGCAGGTGATGGGGCACACAGTGTGAGCCTGCTGACAGCTCCCCAGAAACATGTCAGTGGCCATTGCTTGAAACAGGATGCTGGACTATATTTATTTATTTATTTTGTTTCTTTGATCTATATCCTGCCCTCCCCATGAGTGGGCTCAGGGTGGCTTATAGGTCACATAAAATATTGTTACATAGAAACAATATATAAAATTCAAACAATTAAATTTTACATTTTAAAGTTTAAACATTTCAAAATTCCATACAAAAACCAGAGTAAAAGTTGCTTTGGTAGCAACACTTGGATGGATACCTTCTGAGTGGTGTTGAGGGATATCAAGCCACTAATCACTAGGCTAGGGCTATCAGCAGGGGAGGCCAAGAATGGAATTTGGATGCCCACTGCCTCAAGTAAAAGACCAGCAGAACAGCTTCATTTTGCAGGCCCTGCGGAATTGTAACAGATCCCACAGGGCCCTGATCTCAGATGGGAGCTTGTTCCACCAGGCTGGGGTCAGGGCCAAAAAGGCCTAGATGAGGCTAGGCAGAAATCCTTCAGGCCAGGGACAACCAGAAGATGTTGATCAGTTGAGTGCAAGGCTCTGTGGGGCACATAGAGGGAGAGACAGTCCCTGAGACATACAGGTCCCTGGCCGCATAAGGGCTTTAAAAGTCAACACTAGAACCTTGAACTGGATCCGATAATCTATAGGCAGCCAGTGCAGTTGGCAGAGCACTAGCTGAATGTGTGCCCACACATGCATTGCTGTCAGCATACGCACCACCACATTCTGCACCAGCTGCACTTTCTAAGTCAAGTTCAGATGCAGCCCCGCATAAAGTGAATTACAATAATCAAGCTTGGAAGTGACTATTGCATGGATCACTGTAGCTAGGTCTTGGGAAGTGAGATAGGGAACCAGTGGCTTGATCAGCCAAAGATGACAGAAGCCTGATCTAGCAACAGTGGCAACCTGGGCCTCCACAGAAAGGAAGGGATCTGAGATAACCCCTAGACTCTACACCCTTGGCACTGGCACCAAAGGCACCCAAATCCCCATGTCCCAGGTACAGGACCTCCGTCTTCATTGGATTGAGTTTCAATTGGCTCTGCTTAAGCCAGTCCATCACAGCCTGTAGAGCCCTGGCTAACACCCCTGGGGTGGAGTCTGGCTGGTCATCCATCAGCAGATAGAGCTGGGTATCATCAGCATACTGATGACAACCCAGCCCACACCCCCAGACCAATTGGGTGAGGGGCGCATATAGATGTTAATGAACATAGGTGAGAGGATTGCCCACTGCAGCATACCACATTCAAGTGAGTGCCACTGGGACAGCTCCTCCCTAAGCACTACCCTCTGTCCCCAACCATAAAGAAAGGAGGAGAGTCATTGCAAGGCGGTCCTTTGTATCCCAACATCTGTAAGGTGTTGGGTCAGAAGATCATGATTGACTGTGTCGAATGCTGCTGCTAGATCAAGAAGCAACAACAGTGCCAACCCACCTTGATCCAGATGTCTCTGGAGGTCATCTGTGAGAGCGACCATTGTGGTCTCCATGCTGTGGCCAGGGCAAAAGCCAGATTGGAAAGGGTCCAGGATAGCAGTATCATTCAAGAAGACCTGGAGTTGCTCCACCACCACTGTCTTGACCACCTTATCCAGGAACAATACGTTTGAAACCGGGCAATAGTTGGTAAGGAACACAGGGTCCAATGATGGCTTCTTCAAGAGCAGATGCACCACTGCCTCCTTTAGACCAGCCAGGAAGGTCCCTAATGATAGGGATAGGTTGATAATATCTCCCAGGGTTGTTTGAATGCTCTCCTGGCAGGCCTTAACTAGCCAGGAAGGGCATGGATCAAGGAGGCAAGTGGTGGGCTTCACAGCTGCCAGAATCTTGTCAGCTGCTTCCTGGGAGAGCTTACTGAAATTGCCCAAAACCGGACCTAAAGATGGACAAGGGGCTTCCAGTTCCATTATTGTATCAATTGTAGCCAGGAGGTCCTGGCGGAGTGACAAAACTTTATCTGCAAAAAAGCTCACAAATTCCTCACAGCCTTTATCCAATTCCTTTTTGTTTGGTTTGCCTTGGGACAAAGAAGTTAAAGATTGAATTGTTCTAAACAACTGGGCCGAGTGAGAGCTAGCAGATGCAATGGAGGTCATGTAGAAAGTTTTTTTAGCAGCCTTCACTGCCATCTCATAAGTTTCTATAAGCATCTTATAAGATGTTCTTGAAGCTTCATCACGAGCACGCTGCCACACTCAATCTAATCGTCTCAGCCCGCGTTTCATTCTCTGTAGTTCTGGAGTATACCATGGAGCTAGTTTGGTACAAGGGTGGAGAGGGTGCTGGGGAGCAATTTCGTCGATGGCATCAGAGAGTTGGCTATGCCAACTATCTGCAAGCTCATTTAACAAAATGCCAGGGGGCATCAGGTCCTGCAGAGCTTCCTGGGACCTACTAGGATTCATTTGACTCTTCAGGCAAAGCATAAATCCACTCGCCGCCTATATGGACTGATCTTGCATAGATCATGCTTTCATGTGCCTTGGCAAAAACAAGAAGCCTACTCATTTCCTTTAATGCCCATTGTACATTTCCAGATAACATTGTTCTCTTCCATCTTTTCCTCACAACAGCCCTATGATATAGGTTAGATTGAGAGTTTGTATCAGGCCACAGGGTCAACAGCCAAGCTTCCACACTGGCTCGGTCAGACTACAGTTCTGTTAATGCCCTGCTGGTGGTGGTGATAAAGATAAGGAATTAGTGGGCTAAACCTGGAGAGATGAACTCTCCTCATTGGGTTCTAGCAGCTTGAGACCCAGGCCAGCTGAGGTAAATCCCTTATTCTCCATGGTAAAAACTAAGGCCTGAAAGGTGGTTTTACTACAGAACAACAACAAAAAAGCCGCATTTCTGCCTTCATGGCAGATGAACAAATCAGAGTTGTGTGATGGACATGATTTAGTTGAAATATTGCAGAGTCTTTACATATATTGAAATATATCTACATCCTAAATTTTAAGAAGTTCTTTTACCTGGGACATGACAGGGCTCCTCTAAAAATTGTAAAAAAAACCCCACCCAAGTACTTAATTCTTATTTCCATAGACTGAAATAAAGTTCCAGTAGTTATTGAAGACCTCACGTTAAGGCTCAAAATATCTATAAAAAATGAGCACACACAGTATGCCAAAATTAGCAGAAAGATACCAGTATTTGCTAGCTAGGACATTTCCAAAATTTTAGTAATATCTGTGCCCTTTATTTCCGACTTGCAAATAGATTTTCTTATGTGGATTCACCTAGTAGAAATGAAGTCATGCAGCAAATTTCAGTGTGACATTTTCATGGGCTGGCAAATTTCTGAAAAATGTGAAAATCTCCACTTTTACCTCTCCTCCCCCAATCAGCATGTGTACAAATTACTATAATGTTCAAAACACAGTTGTTTGAAAGTTTAGGATATATTTAGCAACTCCAAGAAAAACCATTTCTGTAATCTTATCCATTATCTTTAAAACCATTTTAAGCACTTTATTTTTAATAATCAGGCTACATTGACATTGATTTGTTTTATAATGAACAGGCAACCATTTTGTTCTTCATTTTGAGAGTCTTAGCAGACAAAAACTTCATTTTATAAGCTGGGGCATATCACATAAGCCTCAAAGATTAATACCTAGACACTGTCCGTTACCTGTCATGTGCCACAGGAAGTAGATGAGCAAAGGATAGTAAAAAACCCATCTACGCTTGTTGATCCATTGTAGAGATAGTTCATACCGATGTAGGATAGTCCAGGAAATCTGTGCAGCCCACCTTCTGCTTAAATAGCCTGCTTCTTGTTCTCGAGTTTATGTTGAATGCAAAATGCCCATGATTCTGTGGAAACAATTTGGACTGTTTTGGAGGTAACATTTGCACAAGCCCTTCCACTTTCTAATTTGTTTTTTAAAAAGAAACTCCTTTCTTGTCCATCGAACCTCTAAAATAAAGGCAAGCAAAAAGGTGGCTTTTGTCAGCTTTGAATTCAACCATGGAATGTCTGGCCTGCTCTGCAGGAAGGTATAACCAATAGGATTTTTGCAAGCTTTGAATTAGGTAAAAACTGTACTTTGTTTTTAAAGTTCTGGGTTTCTTTATTTAGTTAGAAAGCTTATCTATTTAGTTAGAAAGCTTATATGCCACCTCCAGAGACTTGCCCCAGATGGCTCACAAAGTGGAAAAAAACCCCTAACCAACAATAACATAATAAAAACAAAAAACCCATTAAAATTATCACTATTAAAACCAGCAATACATTAAGCAAAGAGCACATAAATTACTATTCCTAAAGTGGCCTGTTTCTAGTCTCAGGGCTACTGAAAACAATAACTAAATGGATGGAACCCCTTAGTTAGGTGCCAGGTGACCTTCAATAGGGGGAGTATTTGTGTGCAGCACTGAAAACCTTTATCTGCTTGCTGTTTTTAATACAATTCTATGAAAAACATCAGATTGAAAATGATAAAGTTGGAAGGGACCTTGCAGGTCATCTAGTCCAACCCCCTGCACTCTGTAGGAGCATAGCCAAAAGATAGCCCTGCATACCTACAACATACCCAAAAGATGGTCATCCAGCCTCCTCTTGAAAACATCCAGGGAAGGAGCATCCACCACCTCCCAAGGCAGACTGTTTCACTGCTTAACCACTCTTACAGTGAGGAAGTTTCTCCTGATATCTAGCCGGTAACGACTCCCTCGTGATTTCTACCCATTAGATCTAGTCTTGCAATCTAGAGCAAGAGAGAATAGATCTGCTCCATCTTTTACATGACAGCCCTTCAGATACTTGAAGACTGCAATCATGTCCCCTCTAAGTCTTCTCTTTCCCAGGCTAAACATACCCAACTCTTTCAGCCTTTCCTCATAAGACTTGGATTCAAACCCTATCACCATCCTGGTTGTCCTCTTCTGGACAGGCCCAAGCTTGTCAAGATCCTTCCTAAAGTGTGGTGCCCAAAACTGGACACAGTACTTCAGGTGAGGCCTGACCATAGCAGAATAGAGCAGAGCTACCACCTCCCGTGATCTGGACACAATGCTTCTGTTAATGCATCCTAAGATTGCATTAGCTTTCTTCACAGCCACATCGCACTGCAGGCTCATGTTGAGCTTGTGATCAACCAGAACACCTAGATCCATTTCACATGGGCTGCTGTCAAGCCAAGTCCCTCCCATTCTATATCTGTGCCTTTGATTTTTTTGTGCCTAGGTGTAGGACTTTGCACTTATCTCTATTGAATTTCATTTTATTTGTCTCAGCCCACTGTTCCAGCCTATCTAGATCATTTTGAATCCTGACTCTGTCTTCTTCAGAATTAGCAATCCCACCCAGCTTTGTGTCATCTGCAAATTTGATAAGCATCCCCTTTATGTCTTCCTCCAGGTCATTTATAAAAACATTGAATAACACCGGGCCCAGGACCGAGCTCTGTGGCACTCCACTTGAGACTTCCCTCCATGTAGACACAGAGCCATTTACGAGCACTCGTTGGGTACGATTTTTCAACCAACCATGAATCCATCCAACGGTTGCACCATCCAACCAACACTTAACCAGCTTATCCTTAAGGATATCATGAGAAACTTTGTCAAATGCTTTACTGAACTATATCCACAAGCATTGCCAGAGTCAACCATTTTAGTAACTCTGTCAAAAAATGGAGATAAGGTTGGTCTGGCATGACTTATCTCTCCTTATAAATATTTATCTTTTGGTTTCGCAAGATTCCATGCGCTCCCATTGGCTGTAAAATGCCCTCCCTCAGCCATTGGCCCATCAGCCACCACTCAAGAGTACTCGCATGCCATTGGCCGGGTGCTGGGTCTGCTCCTCTTCCCCACCCACTTCCCCAGGCAGACAGCTCTGTCTCCTGAGGAAGACAGTTCTCTTGACTCCTGTGAGGGACTGTCCCCTCAGTGGTTGTTGGTACGCAGCCAAGCTTGGTTCTGTGAGTAAAAAAACAAAGGACTTTCTGCTTAACCCCCTCCCCCGCCCATAACTCCCTCCCCAATGGCCACTTTCCTGTCAGAATAAATGGAAAAAGGCTCTTTCTCCTGCTTAGCTTCAGCATGGCTGGCTGGCTAACGAGGTGGGCCAGCGACCATCAGACCATTTTCTTCAACTCCCCACTGTGCGGCTGACTTTCCCCTAGGGCTGCCAATCTCCAGGTGGGACCTGGAGATCTCCCACTGTTACAATTGACCTCCAGATGACAGAGATCAGTTCCCCGGGAGAAAATGGTTGCTTTGGAGGGTAGACTCTATGGCATTATACCCTGCTGAGTCCTTCCACACCCCCCAAATGCTGCCCTCCACAGGATCTACCCCCCAAATCTCCAGGTATTTCCCTAATCAGAGTTGGCACCTGTACTTTCTCCTCTGTCAGTAAAAGGCCCTTTCCACATCTATGTTGGCCTTAGGGAGATAACTCATTGGGCCCAGTCCTGATCAGGTTGCCAACTCCAGGTGGGCAATTCCCGGAGATTTGAGGGATGGAGCCTGGAGAGGGTGAGATTTGAGGAGAGGTGGCACCTCAGACAGGTATGATGCCATAGACCCTCCAATCCAGCCATTCCCTGATGGGGAACCATTGTTGCCAATCTTGGGGGTGGGCTGGAGATCACTCAAAATTACTACTGCTCTTCAGGTAGCAAAGATCAGTTCCTCTGGAGAAAATGGTGGCCTCTGTCATTATACCCTGCTGAGATTGCCATAGCAAATTGTCACTGACTCCCCAAAGCCGGGGCACTCTCTCAGAGCCTTTTTCTAGAGCCCGTTGTATTTATTTCCACAACGGACCTTATTCCTAGTTCTTGATAAACCCATGCTGGCTACTACCAATTAACTCATTCCATTCAAGGTGCTCACAGACAGAGCGTTTGATAATCTGCTCTAGAATTTTTCCTGGTATTGATGTCAAGCTGACAGGCCTGTGATTTCCCGGGTCCGTCTTTTTCCCCTTCTTGAAGATCGGGACAACATTCGCTCTTCTCCAGTCTTCCAGCACAATACCAGTACTTCAGGATATCTCAAAGATTAGAGCCAGAGGTTCTGAAATAACATCTGCAATTTCTTTTTGTTTTAACAAGTTTATTTATGATTTTACATTACAAAAAAGAATCACAATATGGTTTCCTCTACAAAAAAGTATAACAATATTTATAATTTTCATTACAAACACTCACACACAAAACAAAGAAGAAATAAATAAATAAATAAATAAAAACCCACTATGTTTTGTATATGAGATATAATTATGGAGTTACGTATTTCCCCCTAACCATTTATTAACTCTAGACCATCTCTTTTGAAAAGCCCTATCCTCTTTACCTGAAAAAATCATTTTCAACTTGTCCATTTCTGCCACATCACAGATTTTTATAATCAACTCCTCTCTAGCAAGTAGGTTTTCAGATTTCCAACATTTAGCAATCAGTATCCTGGCTGCAGTAAGGATATATAACAAAATACATATTTCATCATGCCTGTATCCATTTGGTATTATATTAAGTAAATAGATTTCTGGTACTAACTGCAATTCAATGCCCATAATCTTTGTTATTAACTGCTTAATACCCTTCCAAAATTTATGAATCTTTTCACACCACCACCTCATATGAAAGAAGGTACCTACGTTATTTTTACACCTCCAACAGTTTCCTGACACTTCTTTATAGCATTTAGCCATTTTATCTGGTGACCAGTGCCACCTATAGAATATTTTTAGTATATTTTCTTTGTAGGGTATTGATCTTAAAAGTTTGACAGCCTTCCATATTTTTGACGAGGCATCTATATCAAGGCTATGTTCTATGTCCTGCATCCATGTTATCATTGATGGCTTGATTAATTCCTCCTGCATGACATCATATAACAAAAATTTATACAACTTTTGAATCAGTTTGTCAAAGGTTGACAGCCAAATTTTATCAAGATCTATTTTCCCATTATAAAACTTTTTTATTTTATTTTTAGTGAACCTGGACTGTAATTGCAAGTTCTCCCACCATGTAAGTTCTATGTTCATTTCACAGAGAGTCTCAAGTGGTTTTAACTCATTAGACTTGTTTAATAAGGTTTCGTAAGTAACTTTTTTATTTTCCGACATCAAAGTAGGCTTTATAAAGGCCTCAAGAGGTGAAACCCATCCTGGTATTTTAGAATAGTGGTGTTCTTTTATTTTCCTCCATATTTTTATTAGGGCCCCTCTAATTACATGATTATGAAAGTTTGAGTGAATTTTATCTTTGCCATACCATATATAGGTGTGCCAGCCCATATATAAGTCATGGCCCTCTAAATATAGCAGCCTTTTATCTTCAAACATTATTCAATCTCTGATCCACCCCAGAGCTGAAGCTTGATCGTAAAGTAACCAGTTTGGTATGCCAAAACCACCTCTTCCTTTTTTATCTTGAAGGAGTTTCCATCTAATACATGCTCTTTTACCATGGCATATAAATGTTCGTATATATTTATCCAATTCTTGGAAAAAATTATTATTTTTTAATATTGGTAAGTTTTGTGCCAGAAATAAGAAACGTGGGAGAATATTCATCTTAACAGTAGCAATTCTACCCATAAAAGACAGTTGTAAATCATGCCATTTCTGAAGATCTTTTTTAACATTATCTAGCAGTTTTTTATAATTATATTCAAATAACGTATTATTTTTATTTGAAAGTATAACACCTAAATATTTGATCTTATTGACCACCTCAATACCTGAAGGTGTCTGTATCTTAATATTCAAATCTTGTGAGCAGTTTTTTGTCATAATTTTAGTTTTCTCTACATTTATTTTAAGTTCTGCTTTTGTTGTTCAGTCGCACAGTCGAGTCCGACTCTTCGCGACCCCATGCACCAGTTTATGCCAGGCCCTCCTGTCTTCCGCTGTCCACTGAAGTTTGCTCAATTTCATGTTCGTCGCATCGATGACACTGTCTAACCATCTCATCCTTTGCTGTCCCCTTCTTCTTTGACCTTCAATCTTTCCCAGCATCTTCTCCAGTGAATGCTCCCTTCTCATTTGGTGGCCAAAGTATTTGAGCTTCAGCTTCAGGATCTGGCCTTCCAGGGAGCAATCAGAGTTGATTTCTTTTAGGATTGACTGATTTGATCTCCTGGCAGTCCAAGGGACTCTCAAGAGTCTTCTCCAGCACCATAGTTCAAAAGAATCTATTCTTCGGCGCTCGGCCTTCCTTATAGTCCTACTCTTGCAGCCATACATTACTATAGGGAATACCATTGCTTTGACCATGCGGACTTTTGTTGGCAGAGATGATGTCTCTGCTTTTTATCATGCTGTTTAGGTTTGCCATCGCTTTCCTCCCAAGGAGCAGGCGTCTTTTAATTTCATGGCTGCAGTCACCATCTGCAGTGATCTGGGATCCTAGGAACGTGAAGTCTGTCACTACTTCTACGACTTCCCCTTCTATTTGCCAAGGAGTGATGGGGCCAGATGCCATGATCTTAGTTTTTTTGATGTTGAGCTTCAAGCCCACTTTTGCGCTCTCCTCTTTCACTCTGAGCAAGATGCTCTTGTGGTCCTCTTCACTTTCTGCCATCAGAGTGGTATCGTCTGCATATCTGAGGTTACTGATCTTTTCCCCAGCAATCTTAACTCCTGCTTGTGATTCATCCAGGCCAGCATTTCGCATGATGTACTCTGCATATAAGTTAAATAAGCAAGGTGACAATATACATCCTTGTCGTACTCCTTTTCCTATGCTAAACCAATCAGTTGTTCCATATCCGGTTCTAACTGTTGCTTCTTGACCCTTATACAGGTTTCTCAGGAGACATGTGAGGTGGTCCGGTACTCCCATCTCTTTAAGAACCTGCCATAATTTATTGTGATCCACACAATCAAAGGCTTTAGCATAGTCAATGAAGCAGAAGTAGATGTTTTTCTGGTACTCTCTTGCTTTCTCCATAATCCAGCGAATGTTGGCAATTTGATCTCTAATTCCTCTACCTCTTCGAAACCCAGCTTGTACTTCTGGCAGTTCTCTATCCACGTACTGTTGGAGCCTAGCTTGTAGGATTTTGAGCATGACCTTGCTAGCGTGTGAAATGAGTGCAATTGTGCAATAGTTTGAACACTCCTTGTCATTGCCCTTCTTTGGGATTGGAATGTACACTGACCTTTTCCAATCCTGTGGCCACTGTTCTGTTTTCCAAATTTGTTGGCAAATTGAGTGCAGCACTTTAACAGCATCTTCTTTTAAGACTTTGAATAACTCAGCTGGGATACCATCACCTCCACTAGCTTTGTTGTTAGTAATGCTTTTTAAGGCCCATTTAACTTCGCTTTCCAGGATGTCTGGCTCAAGGTCAGTGATTATACCGTCGTGATTGTCAAGGACATCAAGGTCCTTCTTGTATAGTTCTTCTTAAGTTCTGCTACTGAACCATATTCAGATAAAATGTCAAGCAGATGTGAAATAGAGACGATTGGATCTTCCAGAATAAATACCAGATCATCAGCAAAAGCTTGAAGTTTAAATTCTTCTCCTTTGACTTTACGGCCTTTTATGTTTATATTATCTCTTACCAAATCATTTAAGGTTTCCAGTGCAAAAATAAATAGCAATAGTGACAATGGGCAACCTTGATGTGTTCCTTTCTGGATAGAAATACTTTGTTAAATCTCCATTAACTATTATCTTTGCATATTGTTCTTTATATATAGACATTATCATCGTCATGAAACTATTGCCACAATCCCACAGTTCCAATTTACATCTTAAAAGTTCCCTGCTTACATTATCAAAGGCCTCCGCATCCAAAAAAACCAACGTTAATTGTCTTTCGGGGTATTGCTCAAAAAATCCTAATATATTTATGATTGTTCTTATGTTATTCTTTCTCTGTCTTTTCGGGAGGAAGCCTGCTTGGTCTTGGTGTATGACTTGTAAGAGTATCTTCTTAAAGCGAGTGGCTATGATCGTTGCAAAGATCTTATAATTGACATTTAAAAGCGAAGTAGGTCTATAGTTATGGATTTCTTTATCATCGTTATTAGGTTTATGTATAAGTGTGATCAGTGCTTCATTCCATGAATTAGGCAAATCACCTGTTCTTGTGATGTTATGGAGTAAATCTTTAAAAGGCAGAAGAATTTCATCACCAAGTTTTTGATAAACTTCTGCAGTAATGCCATCTGGACCTGGAGATTTCTTCTTCTTTTGCTTTTTGAGCACCTCTACTATTTCACAAGGTGTAATTGGATCATTTAGAATTCTTTTCTGCTCTTCATTAAATTTCTTTTTATTGTACTTCACTAGAAAATTCTTAATTTTTTGATGATCTTGTGGGGTTTGGTTATATAAACTTTTATAAAAATTTTCAGCAATATTTTTCAAATCTTGATTTCTATATTTTAATTCTTGGGCATCATTTTTGAGAGCTGAGATTATCCTTTTCTCTTTTCCTTTTCTACGTTTATAAGCCAGCCAACGAGTGGGTTTATTTGCATTTTCAAAATAATACAATTTAGCATATTCTATTTTACTAGCTATTTCTTGTGTTAATAATGTGTTTATCTGATGTTGGATCATCTTTATTTTAAGTTTTAATACATCTATCTTTCCATTTCCTTTCATTTTATCTTCATTTATTTTAAATTCTTTTGTCAGTACTTTAAATTTCTCTCTCTTCTGTTTTCTTTTCCATGCTTCTTGGTTGATAAATAACCCTCTCAAGTACGCTTTAAATGTGTCCCAACATCTGCAATTTCTTATAGCACCCTGGGATGCAAGCCATCTGGCCCTGGAGATCTGAAAGTATTTAAGGCAACCATTTCCTTACTTACTCTGGACTGGCAGTTCCTCCTTCCTTTATATGCCCTGCATTCTTCAGTTTGTATACAGCTTACCTTACGGTTAAAGACTGATGCAAAGTGAGAGTTGAGTAATTCCACTTTGTCTTCATCCCTTGTTAAGACTTGACCGTCTTCCCCTAGCAATGAGCTTACCCATCCCTGTTCTTCTTTTTGCTCCGAACATAGGCATAGAAACCTTTGTTATTTTTAGCATCCCTCGCAAGCCTGAGCTCCATCTGCACGTTAGCCTTTCTGACACCATCCCTACAGATTCGAGCCTGCTTCTTGTACTCACCCTCAGTAATTTTGCTCTCTTTCCATTTCCTGTACATTTCCTTTTTAGTCTCAGTTCTCCAGAGAGTTCCTTGTTCAGCCACCTCAGCTTCATTACCTGTCTCCCACCTTTCTTTCTTACTGGAAAAGTTTGCGATTGTGCCTTAAGCACTTCATTTTTCAGCATCTCCCATCCTTCCTGTACAGATTACCCGCTCAGTATTTCCAGCCACAGGATCCTACCTAATATTTCTCTGAGTTTTTTTTTAAATCAGCCTTCCTGAAGTCCAGGATACGAGGTCCTACTATGTCCTACATCCTTCTCTGTGTCAAATTCCAAGCTGACATGGTCACTATTCCCCAAGGATCCTACAACATTCACCTCATCAACCAGTTTTTCCCTGTTAGTCAGAATTAAATCTAGGATAGCAGATCCTCTGGTTCCCACCTCCACTTTCTGAGAGATGAAGTTATCCACAAGACTGTTCAAGAATCTGCAGGATGCCCCATGTCTAGCAGAGTTAGATTTCCAGCTGGATAGTTGAAATCTCCCATAACCACTACATCCTGGATAGTTGAAATCTCCCATAACCACTACATCCTGTCTCTGTGAAAGTTTAGCAAGCTGTTATACAAACGCATCATCCCATTCCTCTGGTTGGTTTGGAGGTCTGTAGTATACCCCCACAACAGTATCCCTTTCTTCTCCCCCTGCTCAATCCTTACCCACACACTTTCAACAGGGCAACTCTCAAAATCTGAATTTCAGTGCAAATGTATTCATTCTTGACATATAGTGCCACCCTGCCAACTTTTTTGTTTATTCTGTTCCGTTTGAACAACGTATATCCTTCAGTCTCTGTGCTCCATATATGAGACTCATCCCACCAAGTCTCAGTGATACCTATCAGATCATAATTACTTTCCAATATTTGAAGTTCAAGTTCCTTCTGTTTATTTCCCATACTCTGTGCATTAGTATAAAGACATCTCAGGTTAAAGACATCCTTTCCTACAGTAAGTCCATTCAATTTTACCTGAAAATTATTGAACTCACCTCTCTTCCATTCATTTATTCTCTGGTCACTCCCCTTCTTAAACTTAGTGTTGGGGATGCTGCACAACATCACGCTTTTTCTTCCCATCTCCAATGTCTTCAGTTTAAAGCCCTCCTGATCAGGTTCGCAAGTCTTGCAGCAAAGACATTCCTCCCATTCTTTGTAAGGTGCACCCCATCTGTCACCAACAGTCCTTCATCATGGAGGTACGTACCATGGTCCAGGAAGCCAAATCCCTCCCGATGGCACCATCTACGTAACCAGCCATTCACCTCCAGTATCCTGTTCTCCCTTCCAGCTACATGGCCCTCAACAAGTAAAATGGAGAACACCACCTGTGCCCCCAGATCTTTCACCTTCTTGCCCAGAGTCTCGTAGTCTTTGGACATCCATTCAAGGTTTCTTCGGGCCGTATCATTTGTTCCCACATGGATCAGCAGGAGCAGGTGGTGATCAGAGGTCTTGACCAGTCTTGAAATTCTCTCAGTCACATCTCGGATATACGCTCCAGGAAGATAACAAACCTCTCAAGATTCCTTGTCCGGTCTGCATACATCTTCTTCCGTCCCTCTCAGTAGGGAGTCACCAACCACCACTACTCATTTCTTCCTCCATGAGATAGCTTGGTTCCTTCTCTGCTTATGTGCTTGTGTGTCAGTCACATCCTTTTGATCCCGGTGTGTGCTATTCTGATCTTCCATCATCAGAAGCGGCTGGTATTGATTTTGCAGTTCCACTGGCTGTGTTTCCTGATTATCTTACTCCTCGAGGTCACAGTCTTCCACTCACCCACCTGTTCCTTGTTATGTCCTTCCTCTTGCATAGGATTTGCTAGCTCTTGCCGTTCTCTCAGGAGCCCCTCTTCCTTCACGTATAAAAAGCTTTCTGCCTCCCTGATGTTCCTCAGTGTACAGATTTGTGTCTCGAGTTCTCCCACCTTCTCAAGCATTCTTATAAGCTTGCACTTTTGCAACAAATATAATGCATTTCTTGGCATGGCAGAAAAATGATCATGGCGCAGCCTAGGCAGGTCACTGGAATAGATCCTTCGTTATGTTTTCTCTGGCTTTAATGTATAGTTGTAGCTTTTGATTATTTTGTATCAGTTTTATTAAAATATTTGAATTGTTTTATTTATACTGGAAGCTGCTTCAGTTATACTTTTATAGAGAGTCAGGGTATAAATACTTTACATTTAAATGAAGCAACGTATTCAGTTAGTAGATGTATCTGTACTTCTGTTTGTAGCTTTATGGGTATGTAACTGAATGCAACACTTCTTTATCTGACAGTGGGCTTTAAGGTCGCACAAGATTATGCCACAAGCGGTGCTCCCTCTAAAATGTGGAGTCTTGTGAGCAATAATTCTACTTTGTGAGCTACTGGCATTAAAGTTGTGAGCGAGCGATTTGGCTGCTGCATAAACTAGTTTGCTCTGGAGCCATCCTTCCTGAGCTAAGGCAAAAATGTGTGGTCAAGAGGCTAAAAACGGTGAGTTAGCTCACACTAACTCAGCTTATAAGGGAACACTGGAAGTAATATGTTAGTCTTTAAGGTACCATAAGAATTTTAAGTACCATAAGAGTGTGGTATAGCGGTTAAGAGAGGCGGACTGTAATCTGGAGAACTGAGTTTGATTCCCCACTGCTCCATATGAAGCTACCTGGGTGACCTTGAGCCAGTCATAGTTCTCTCAGAACTCTCTCAGCCTCACTTACCTTACAAGGGGCCTGTTGTGGGGAGAGGAAGGGAAGGAGATTTTAAACCACTTCGAGACTCCTTCAGGTAGAGAAAAGCGGGGTATAAAAACCACCTTTTCTTCTTCATTATATTGAAAGAATTTAGTAGTTCAAATACTGCCTGGATGGGAAATCTACCGTTTACTTATTTTAGATAAAGCATTAAGATGCTGGAGATGGATCTAGGTGAGTTGGATTTGGAGTCCTAGAGATGATACAAAGAAGCCGTGCGTTTACTGCATTATCATAAGAGAAGTAATTTTCTCTTAGCATCATTTTCCTATCTGTAAAATGGCATAAGGATGAAGAACTGAGGACTGCGAAATACTCTGTTTGCCAAAATGGCTATATTAGATAGTGCATATCAAGGTTATATTAATATATTTCAAATAAAATGAAGGAAAAATAAATGGTGAGTATAATTAAATCAGTATATGTGTAATTACAATATCACTCCTGGGTAGGATGTTTTCTTTTTTCTACTGAGACAGAAAGTTAGAAACAAAGCTGCTTGAATGTATATATTTCAGCATGACCCATAATTTAAATTTTTTTGAAGTAATGCTTGCCTGTTATTACTATATAATCAACTGCTGTGGTAGATGTAAACTGACACTTACTGTGTTCTCCCAACCTAACTTCGGTTTTTGCATATCTTGGAAGAATGTTCACCCCAAACAATCCTGCTAAGAGAGACTGTGATAAAAGATGTTTCATACTATTTTGCTCTTCCATGTTTTCTGGAGATAAGGTAAATTCCAGGAGCCTGATACTAGTATGTTAGCCAAATACATTTTGAAATGCTTATTAACAGGTTTGCAAATTGTTCATAGGCTGAGCTAGCAGCTAATTTTGTATATAGTAATCTCCTGCTAGCTTTATATAAAAGTGATATTTCCCAAGTGGTATGGAACCTTCTGGTCCCAACATCGTATTCTTTTAAGGGTAAAATGTAAGTTAAAATGCTTCATTTCAGCCTACCTCTAAACATATTGCATTTCTGTGTATTAAAACAGAAACTTAACTTAGAAGCTTAGCTTAGTTATAGTTGCATTTCCTAGTGCAAGTCATCCTCTGTTTTTAATTCAAATGTATCCTGTGGAGATAATACCAATTATAAAGCCTTTATTTTGCTAATCTGTATGCACCATTTCTCTACTTTTGTCAATATAGGATTCCAGATGAATGCATCTTCTTGGCCAATGTTTCTCTTAAGAACATTAAATGGTGCTGACATGGCACCTGCAGCATTCTTTAAGAAGGTAATGCTAAAAGAGCTCTTTGTTTTTTATAGAAACTTTCTAAGATAGGAACTACAGCTGCATTGTTTGCTCAAGATTCCAGTATATTATACTGTTTTCTTCAGCATACAAATGCAAGGAAGCTTTTAAAAATGGCTTTTATCTTAGTTGTCAAGTTGCAAGTTCCAGAACAGCACTGGAAAGAATATTTTAATCTATATGTATAGCAGCTCTTCCTATTGTGTTTGTATTTTAAGGATGTGCTATATTGAGATAACACTTTTAGCTTGGTTTATATTCCATGAATTCAAGACAAATGTCCGTGGGTAAGCATACATGTTATGCCTATATGAGACTTCCCAGAATTATAATTCAATGCAATAAATGTGGACATTTTGTAATGTGTGATCCTAAATGAGTGTAAAGCACTATATTTAATTGCGTGTTACAGAAGCATGTTAATTCTTACATGGAGATCTTATTTGACCCATGTGTGCACCATGGGCCAAACTACATGTTACAATTTGCAACTTGTAGGGTCTGTGTTTCCCCAACTTGACTTTAGATCTGACTGTCAGATGTTGGGAGCAGCCCATTGCTATGGTATCACCGTGGCCCTACATGCTTGGGAAATAAGTTACCCCGCTCTTGATGTCTGACTGACATAATCAAAATTAGGTCAGAGGAACCAAGACCCTACATGTTACAAACATTAACATGTAATTTGGACCTAAGAGAATAGAAAGAGAACAGAAAACATATGTAAACAATTGATTGTGTGAAGACTGTGGGCAATGCTTTCAAATACAGAGACTGTCTGTAAAGTATGCCATACTTTAAGGAAATATATAATACCTTTCCTCCTTTTCATGGTTTCTCATATTCAGATTGCATAATAGGACCTGTCCATCACATTTGAATGCATACAACAGTATCTTATGTTTGTTATGTTTAAGGAAATTTGTCATATCAACAAACAATGGAATTTTGCATCAAGAAATATTTTATTTCCCCCCAGTAATATGCCGGGGTTTTTTACATTATCTTCCTTTATGGTGAATTCTTGGGCTGTTCTATTGGCAAAAGTAGTCATTTATTTATTTCTTTATTTTATTCAATTTATATTCCACCCTCCCTGCAAGCAGGTTCAGGGCGGATCACAGTAAAATTCTAAAACATATAAATATAAATTTACAGAATAATTAAAAGCAATTTTAAATAGCATAGATTTTAAAAAAGCACAAAACTGGTTGCACTATTTCATTATATACATTATTTTCAAGCTGGCGCCATTAAGTCTTTGATATCTTATTGATCCCAGTCATGTTGAGGTGGTAGGCTTCAATTTCAGCAGGGGAGGCCCAGTATTTATTTATTGGATGCCTGCTGCCTCAGCCATAGCCCTGGTGGCACAGTTCTATTTTACAGGCCCTGCAGAATGGTAATTAAGTCCCTCAGGGCTCTGATCTCAGGCGGAACCATGTTCCACCAGGCTGGGGCCAGGGCAGAAAAAGCCCTGGTCGAGGCTAACTGGATGTCCTTTGGGCTGAGGACAACCAGCAGATCTTGACCAGCAGAGGACAAGGATCTCTGGAGCACATATGGGGAGAGGCAGCCCCTCAGATATGCTGTTCCTATTCTCATTAAAATCTTATTTCTGTTCAAGAATGTGTTTATGTTGTGTGTCAAGGAACCTCATTGTGTATCCATCTGCAAGGTTACATGTGTGTCCATCGCACATTACACAGAGAAAGTAGGTAGGTTCAGGAAGCCTAGATACATAAAATAACCAAAATACCGGGAGAGCAAAGAAGGGAGATGAAACAGAATAGGCAGAGTTTGTCAGGTGAGAGGTCATGTGAAAAGCGCCAGAGGTAAAATGGGAACTATATCCACAACAAATACCATATGCTAAATGGATTTACAGCTAATACCCTTTCCTTCCTTTGTCATAAATTGTCTCAGCTTTCTTCCTCTTTTCCTACCTCTTGATGCATAACATACTTAGTGAATTACCATAACTAGAACAGTACAAGTCTCGGCTTTATGAAGAAAAGGGGCCAGCTTGGAAAAAAAGAAAACAGTGTGCTTAAATTGTAAAAAGAGCAATAAAGTTATGTTTGCTTTGTCAAATGACATTGAAGTGTTACTTTTAAAAATCGGTATTTTATATATTATATCTTAACATTAAAATGTTAGCCCTCCGTATCAAACTCACAAACCAGCTTAACGATTCAAAATGTTAAAGGGAGAGGGAGGGGAGACTTCATCATGGTAGTAATTCATCATTTTGAGCATCCATTGAAGCCACATTATGCAAGTTTGAATGGCTTTATAAGAGAGTCTCCTGCTAGTTTACAAATGTGTTTCAGCAAAGCCTTGATGGTCTTCAGGACTTCGGTTCATGGCCCCTTTGACATTGACAAGTGTGACACTGAAAACTATTGTACCTTTTCATCAACACTGTAACTTTTGTTCCTTTGAGGACGGAACTAGAACCATTATTGTTATACTGCCTTTAAATGTTGCTTGATAGCTGTCTTTGAAAGTGAAAATACATCTCTTTCATTTTTCAGAAAAAAATTGTCTGTTGTTTCTTTTTTATTCTTGACTTATCTTTAACCCCAAAAGAATTAGTAATTAAGGTGTGACTTCACTCACATTGGAGCAGTGGAGCAGTAGAACAGCTGAGGAAAATACCCACATATTGTATCTAGTCAGTGTTCCTTTTGGAACATGAGTATTTTTAGGCCACATGGTTACAGAAATGTATATTCTTCAAGATTTCATACTTACATAAACATATGAATCTTTTTATTTTGTAGGAACCACCAAAGCCATCTTTAAATAGTTTTAAAGTTGGAATGAAACTAGAAGCAATAGACAGAAAAAACCCTTTTTTAATATGCCCTGCAACAATTGGTGATGTTAAAGGAGATGAAATTTTTATTACCTTTGATGGCTGGCGAGGGGCATTTGACTATTGGTGTAAATATGATTCCCGGGATATCTTTCCAGTTGGATGGTGTGATTTAACAAGAGATGCTCTACAGCCACCAGGGAATAATGGTAAGAAGCTGATAAATATCACATCAAATCCAAATCACATACCACCTGATCCTTCAAACTGGAGATGTCAGGGACTGAACCTGGGACCTGAAGTGGATGTTGTACCCCTGAGTCATGGTCGCACCCCATAATTTAAAGTAGTTCGGTACAGCATGTATGTGTACACACACACACACACAACTGCTTTTAGGATGATTTTTCAGTTATGCACATCACAGAGATGTTAGAGGCACATGTAGGTGTTGTGTAACCACTGTCCACATGTACAGATATAACCAAATTTTGCAGCAGCAAAGGCATGATAAAGGGGAATGTAGATCCCCAGCAAAATCTTGGAAACTTTTTTTCCATTGAAAAGGTTTTCTGCTGTCTTGATTATGTTCTTATTTAGAGTTCTGAAAAATCTGGCTGTTAGATTGATTTTGTTGGTTCTGCTTGGAATGGCCGATTTTGTTGGCTGTGCTTGGAATGGCCATGGAAGTATGGATCTTGATTATGTAACCTGTGTCTAAGGATTTGTAATATTTTGCTAGCCCTGACCAAAGATTATTTGCATTTCATGGGTCAAGAGGATAATGTTATAGTCATAATTTAAAGTCATCTAAAAATGATACAGTAATGAAAATTATAGAGATGATAGAAGGATTAGCATCCTAATTTCTAGTATAGGTAGCATAAATAATTATCTGAGCAACTACATCAGTATTCTAATGCAGGAAACACATGCTAGCATTTTTTGCTTCTACTGTCTCTCTTGTTTTCATGGTGGTTGCAAGGATACACTCGTTCAGGTTAAGGAGGCGTTATATTTCAAAAGCCTTTAGTGAAGTCATTGCTTAGGGTTGAAGACATGACAGGAGATTGTATACAAGAGTTGATACCTTAATTGTTCTGCCAGGACAGCTAGAAGCTAGATGCTTTGTTTTGTTTGCGGATTTGAGAGGAGCATTGTGATGCAAAGCAGTGTCCTGAAAAGAGCAAACATGCTGCTTTTTCTTTCGACCCTCCCCTTTCCAACTATACACTGTACATTAATTACAAACACAGGCTGTCATTCCCCCTTTTTAATTGATTTTTTTAAAAGTCTTGTTGAGATCAACAAACTGTTACCAGGATTTTCTCATCTCTGGTCCTGTTGTGGCGGCTTTGTCTATCGGTTTAGTGAGTTGGCAATTAGATTTTTTTGCATGTCCTTTCACTTCTTTCCACTTTGACCCCATCTAATGTTTGATCTCCTCCTGAAGGCAGGGGTGAGGGAAGTATGGGCAGATGACTGATGGTCTCTGCCAGTAGAGCCTGCAGACAATAAGTGAATTGCCATTCTGTTGCCTCCCCCTTTCCCTTTCTGTTAATCCAACAAATGCAAATAGCTTCATTCTGATTTGCTAGCACATTTCACTACCCACTTGTGGGTTTTGTTACAGATTTGCTTTTTCAGTCTCAGTCTTGCTAAGAAAGCAGACGTTGGGTTGGGTCCTGAACCTTCTCAGTGGCTAATATAAATTGTATTTCCCTCTCTGGAATATAAAGGTAGGAAACCCTGTTTTAAAGTAAGCAGTTTGTAGGAGTCACTATTATTGAATTGCCAGCCTATATGATGAATGATAGATCTCACCTGCTAAACAAAGAGGAGAAAGTTTCACTGTGTAAAAATGTGTACCTGCATATTTACTACCTGTGGCATTGAAGCTTATTTTATTTATATTTTTGGACTTGGTTGATCTCACAGTAATCCATTAAAATAGAGGGCCAAGAATGTGGTAACTGTTAGTATTTGTTTTCCTTTTAGATATGTGAAATATTAGACAGAAATCCATTTTACTGCATGATAAAGATTTTTTTGCTGCTAGAAAAAGGGTGTTTCAGTTACATCTTGAAAGATTCACTGTTTTGATTTGCCCTGCATTTCAGTTAAAGGCTTTTGATGCTACTTTAGTCTTAACAGAATAAGTTTATTTTAGGTAGTCTTCAGTGGTTTTTGTGTATAGTGTAACATATACTTTTTATTGTTTAATGTTACACTAGAAAATGTACCCTAAGCAGTGTCAAAATGTTTAGCATATATCTTACATTAATGTACATTTATGGTGCATTTTGATGTTTTCTAAGATACAGTTTATTGAATATTTGGGCATGAGTACATAATTACAGTGTATCATGGAAAATGCTGATAGTAGCTAGCTTAAAATGCATTTCAAAATGCATTTTTAAAAATGACATTTAGGAATAGATAAGAGAGTTTATATTCAGAAAACTGTGAGTTAGATCCAGCCAGCTTTTCCACTGATGAAAAAGGAAAAAGAGGATTCTTACTGACTACCAAGAAGGTTATGCTGGAGATCGGGAGACCTCCCTTGATGAAAGAAATGTGTGATAGGAGCTGGAATAAGGAATGGAATTAGATGAAATGGACTGAAAAGGCTGGCTGGATCCAACTCTGAATCTGGCACTTGCCCACAATTGAGTGTTGTCTGCTATTATTTATGATGAGGAAACAATTTATTTTAATTTTAATTTATAATATTTCTGTGCTGCCTTTTCCTTCTAAATAGGATCCCCAATGCAGCAAACACCAAAACATTTCAATATTTCAGCATTAAAACAACAATATGTTGTCGAAGGCTTTCACGGCTGGAGTTCATTAGTTGTTGTAGATTTTCTGGGCTGTATGGTCTTGGCATTGTAGGACCTGACGTTTCACCAGCAGCTGTGACTGGCATCCTCAGAGGTATAACACTGAAAGATGAAGTACTCTCTGTGTCAAGGTGAGAAGAAAAATGGTAGGCAGGTAATTTATATCTACTCAGGAAGGTGGGGTAGGGCTGAGTCATTATCTTGTAGGACTTCCCCAGGCTGTGACATGCTAATGGAGGAGCTTTCCTGAGAAGGTTCTTTTGCATATGGATTGGCTGTTGAAATTCTAATCTTATCTGTAGTGTTATTGTAAGATGTAGAGCATTTTGTTTTTTTCAGGACAGGAAACTCTTTTCTTTCCTGTTGAAATTGTATTTATGGTAATAAATTTCAGTGGCTTCCCTGTGTAATCTGATATGGTAATTTATGTGTTGTTCAGCCTTTCAGTGTCTTGGAAGTGTTTTTGCCATATATCAAAGGAATCACTGATCAGATGGGAAAACCTATGAAAAAACACAACCTACAAACAGTATTCAGACCCACCAGAAAAATACAACAGATGCTACGATCGGCAAAAGACAGAAGAGACCCCCTCACTTCTGCAGGAGTCCTCAGAATACCATGCAGTTGTGGACAGGTTTTCAATGAGACCACACAGCATAGCATTCAGACAAGAATAAAAGAACATGAAAGACACTGCAGACTGGGCCAACCTGAAAAATCAGCAGTGGCTGAACATAGCCTAACTCAAAAAGGTCACAGTATCTTATTCCAAGACACTGAAAGTCTAGACAACACATCCAGTTACCATGTCAGATTACACAGGGAAGCCATTGAAAATCATAAACATAAATATAATTTCAACAGGAAAGAAGAGAGTTTAAAAATAAATAGGGCATGGGTTCCTGACTTAGCCCTACCCCACCTTTCTGAGTAGATATAAATTACCTGCCTACCATTTTTCTTCTCGCCTTGACACAGAGAGTACTTCATCTTTCTGTGTTATACCTCTGAAGATGCCGGTCACAGCTGCTGGTGAAATGTCAGGTACCACAATGCCAAGACCACAGCCATACAGCCCAGAAAATCTACATCAACTAATTTAAACAACATTTAAAATAAAGTACATATAAAATAATTAACTCAATAAACATAAATTCAAACACACAATATACAACCAAGGAGAATGCCAAACAAAAGAAAAAAGTCTTTACCTGCTGGTAGAAGGCCAATGATAGAGGAAGACAGATGGATCTCCCAGGGCAAGAGTTCCAGAGTTTTGCTGCCATGACCAACAAGGCCTTTTCTCAAGTTATCACACGTCTAGTCTCAGATGGTAAGAGCACCCAAAGCAGGGCCTCTGAAGATGAGTGGAGTGGGTGGGTAGTTTTGTATGGAAGAAGGTGATCCTTCAGACATGCTGGCCCCAAGCCATATAGGGCCTTAAAGGTCAGTACCAACACCTTAGACTCAGAAACAGAGCCAGTGTAGATGGAACAAGACTGAAGTGAAATGGTATCTGTGACCCACGCCAGTCAACATTCTGGGTCCAGCAGCACTTCCAAGCTACAGACCTGCTTGGGGAGGGAGAGCAGCCCCATCCAAAGCAGGAGATACCTGAATTCCGGGGTCAAACCTCCTTCCCCCACAATAGCACCTCCATTTTATTTAAATTAGAGCAGTTTGCCCTCTTCCATCCCAAAACTGCATCCAGGCATCTGTTCACAGTTTCCACAGCCTCCTTGAGATATGCTAGAAGCGAAAGAATTGAGTGTCATCCACATATCAGTGGCAACTAGCCCCGATGTCTGGATGTCCTCTCCCAGTGGTTTCAGGTAGGTGTTGAGGAGCATAAGGGTTAAGTTGGAACCTTTTGAGACCCCACAGGCTAAAGGCCAAGGAGCTGAGCTGTAGTCCCCTAGGACCACATTCTGAAATCTACTTTCAAGATAGGACTGAAACCACCACAGAACAGTGCTCCCCAACCCAAAAAGGAGTCCCAGAAAGACACCATGATTGATGGTGTCAAAAGCCAGGAGAGGTCCACGGAAAAACAGTATTCAAACTTTTTGAGACGATGGAAAAGGCTAATGCAAGTTGCAGTTGAAAGAATCAGTGCATAAATAGGCTAGTTTTCTGTTGTTTGAAACTGGTCTTCATTGCACAAGGAAACTTCTATTTTTGCAGATGATTTGAATTTTCTTTCTGTGGAATTTGGCCTTTTGTGCTGGTAAAGAACATGGACTCAGAGTACTTAATTTAAAAATTAAAGTATTCTGTGTTAATTGAGAAATAATGTGTTCAGTTTTTCCAAGATTGTGCAACAAAAATGTGTTTGGAAAGCAGAACAGTTTTTCTTTTTATGTTGAATCAGTTGTGTTTAGATTTTAGCAAGCATTTACTGTACAACTTTTAGTCAATATGGGATACTTCTTGGATACTAGAAAAACAGGTTGACTAGAAACCTCTAAGCTGCCTTGATTTTTATATGAACAGTATGTCTTGAAATGGGGTAAAAATGTTCTCTAAGATTCATGGAGGGATAGAACTCCTTGACACAGATAATATCTCAGGAATCCATATGGCCAGGAAGTAAATTGTGGGATAAAACAAATCAAAATGTTCAGCTAATAAGAAGCATGGAGAAATTGATACTTTGCTGTTCTCAAAGAGTTCTACTGAATGTACTCAAATTCCATTCATTTATGTCAAGGTTGTGTAAGAGAAATTTCAGTGGACTGCTAAGAGGTTCCATTGGGGAACTGAAAGTCAGATAGGATTCCAGTAGAATCTGGTTGTATTCCAGAAAAAGTTGCCAACTCTCAAGAAAAGAAATAGCCTGGCCTGTTGTTATGCATTTGTCAGCAACTTGTTGTACAGTAAATAAGCAGGTGAAGCTCTACACAGAATAGGGACAAATATTAGCTGCAGATTTCCATGCATGGTACTGTGTGGAAGAATTGGCACTCCCCATTTCAAGTACAGATTACATGAAGATATGTCATTGTATTTTAAAGACTAACTAAGAGGTTCTAAATAGTCATTCCAAATTATTATCACCTAGAAAACATGCTTTCAGATTTTGATACTTGTATATTTTTACTTTCCTCTCAGTTTCTAGTACCAAGAATAATGCAAAAGCCCAGACATCCCCTTCCAAAGTGACCCGGCGTTCAATGCAGTCTCCACAGAAATCAGCATCGGTTCCAGCTCCTTCTCCCACATCTAAAGGGAGGAAACCTGGGCGGGGAAAACCACCAGCTTCACCTGCAGTTCTTAAGAAAGGCAGGTCTCCTAAAAATATTCATGTGACAAAAAACACAACTCACAAGGAAAACCTCAAAACAAGAAAAAAGAGCTTGAAACCAGGCAGGAAGGTTAGTGAACATGATATGTGAATTTTCATATTTGTTGCCAGGGGATGTCTATGCTTTACTGGGATGCGTGGTGGGGAAAACAACATTTTATGTTTTATACATCTACTAGGAAGAAGGCCCGTTGCAGAAAGAAATGCAACGAGCTTTAGACAGAGAGTTTGGGAGAGTGCCCCTGCCTGCAGCTGTGGCCCGCATCCTCCCCGCAAATAGCCATATGTAAGGCAGGTGGGGGGAGGTGTCTATGCGGCTTTAGAAGCCAGCCGGGTGGTGGTGGGGAACAGGTCAACGAGGGGCCGAAGAAGAGAGCCGTCGCCACCTGCCCTTCCTAGAGGCCTCCCTGCAGCTTCAGAAGCAGGTGGGGGGGCGAAGATGGGCCAGTGAGGGGCAGTGCACCACCGAAGAAGAGGCCTCACGCCACCCACCCTTCCCAGAGGCCTCCCAGCAGCTTCAGGAGGCAGCCCCTCTTATCCCCCACTTTCTGGTGAAGGAGAGTAGTGCAGTGAGCGAGGAAGTCCTGCTGGAGCCTGTGGCCTGAGCAAGGCAACCGCAGTGGCGCCACGATCCATTCTCAGGGCCGCAGGGTGAGGAAGCCGCCGCGGCTCCCCGCCTCCCACTAAGTCTCTGAGGAGGTGCTGAAGTGGCGGCGAGCAAGGCACAATGAGTGCGAGATGCTGGGCGCAGGTTCTTTGGGTGGGACCACAGGAACGCCGTCAGCCACGCAGCCAGTGGAGAGAGTGATACATCAGGGAGCAAATGGATTCGGGCGTGTGTCCAGAGTCCACGACCAAAACAGAATTATATATTATGATGATTTAGTCAAACTGTATACTAAATGTGTTACAGATTTCCTTTCTGGTGTGCCAAACAAGTCATGCAGTGCAAGCAATATATTATTTTAGAATGTGCTGAATGTAGCTTTATTCCTTTTATTCCTCTGAGTTGCTTTGAGTCAGTTTTGACTAAAAGGTAGGGTAAAAATATGTTAAAATAATGACAGATACCTGTTGCAAGTGTGACAAGTTTTAAAGCTGATTTCCATGTATCTATTATTTTCCTGAGCCATGCAGTGAGTCTCAGTTAGGCTCAGTTGGAAACCTAATATGCTTGCCAGCAGAACGATCCCTTTATTGAATTTCTTGCTGACTTTTTAGCCTCTAGGTTTCTAAGAAAAAACTTTTTCAACATAGGCTAGTTTCACTCACTAAGAGAATTCATTAGGGTAAGCACATACATTTGTGTCCTGTGGTCACAAGGACAGCGATCAAATTGACATTTGACATCTCAACCTATTCTAATTTTAGCAGTTTTCCGTCCTTGTAAAACATGAAGGTGGAGCGGTGCTAATGTGCTTATCCATAGCTGTTGACACTCAGATGCTTCACACAGCTATTGTAATTTGGGAGTGATCTGATCAAACCATCTTGAGTTGATTTTTTTTGTGCACACCTTATGCGTGCTTTGACTTGAGTCTGATATGTGTTGAGATAATGAATCTCCTCCTTCTAGAAGAAGCTTATAGGTTGGAAGTCTTGGTATTTGTCTATAGCTGCAGTCTTGGTATTTGTCAACATATCAGAGAGGCCAGAGCTGAGGTGGTCTTTCTTCTTACAGATTATGTAGAATTTTTAAAAATCAATTTCTTTTTTCTCCCCCAAAAAACCAGAAAAAAATCTTCCCAGTGCAGTCTGTGGTATTTTCTCCTTCCCTTACTTCTGCAAAAGTGGAAAATAGCACTACACAGATTCACAAAGATGGGTCTGCTATTACTGGTACAACAGCAGCTGTCATTTCTACCGGTAAGCTAATTTATTGCAAACATGAGATAATGCTGTCTTCTGGGAAGAAACTGTGTTCTAGAGTTGCCATCATGGTTATTTATCATAGGTACATTGGGAGAGTACCACCAGATTAAGATAGATTCAGGTGGGTAGCCGTGTTGGTCTGAAGCAGTAGAACAAAGTTTGAGTCCAGTGGCACCTTTAAGACCAACAAAGTTTTATTCAAGGTATGAGCTTTCATGTGCAAGTACACTTCTTCAGAAATGTCTGGGGAAGTGTTCGTGCACATGGAAGCTCACATGTTGATTAAAACTTCGTTGGTCTTAAAGGTGTCACTGGACTCAAACTTTGTTTCAGCAGATTAAGAGTTTTACATCTCCACCATCAGATTTGTTGTCTGACTTGGGGCTGTCTCTTTCTCATCTGTTAATAGAAATTAACATTATACTGTATGTGCTTGAAGTAATTGGTTTTGTTTAAGAATTTCCTGCCAATGATTCACTGTTTTGATTCTGGGAAAGTCACTTCTAGTCCATTTCCTATCTGAATGAGGAAATCTACATCTCAGGGATTTAGGAAGACTTGCAAAATAAAAACTGGAAAGGACAGCATTTGTTTAATTTTGTTTTTGTTTTAAGTCTGTGAAAAGCAAGGTACTGCAGTTACTAACTAGTCTAGTTGGGTTTGTATAGTGCCAGGAGTGTGAGAATTTGGGCTCCTTCCCATGAGAACTGGAGGTCTTGGGAAAGATAGTGGAGGAGGAGGATTTATGGGCAGAGGATTAGCAAATTCATGTTCATTACTATGCAGCCTAAATTTTACCTCTGGCAAGTCTTAGAGCTAGGAATAAATATGCAATACATCTGCATGTAAGTTGATCAGTGTGCCTTTTCAGTGATAATTCTATGAAACAAAATTAGGTCTGGAATGTAATGCTTGTTCTTGAAGAGCAGCAAGTTCCATTGCATAAAATTGCCAGTGATCCTTTCTTTTTTTCTTTGTAGTTTGTGTCTATGTTAACAAACATGGAAACTCTGGGCCTCATCTGGATAAAAAGAAGGTACAACAGCTTCCTGATCACTTTGGCCCCGGTCCTGTGAATGTGGTGCTTCAGCAGGCTGTGCAAGCTTGTGTAGACTGTGCCTATCAGTCGAAAACGGTCTTTGGGTTCCTGAAGTCAGGACATCATGCAGGAGAAATGATCACCGGTAATGGCAGAGCATTCAGCTTTTCCTGTTGTTCCCAAATGAGCGGTTTTTGAGAGATTTTGGGTAGGAATCTAGGAAGTGAAGTGGCAATGTAAAAAATTTTTGTTAGTTTCTAATCATAGCAAAGTATGTTCAGCAGCTAACTAGCGGAAAAATCAAGATTACAGGTTATGGTATCACAGGTGTCTGAAACAGCTTAGTTCAGTTTTTTCCATTTTGAGCCAGTGGGTAAGACTAAATAATGCTGCACTGCTTTGCTTTCTGTATAGGAAAGCAGTCACCTTATCTAAATGCTATCAAAAGAATGCATGTTGTTTATGCTGTAATTCATAAGGAAACACACCTGCATATGTTATGCTTCTGCTCTTTTAGGCAGATGCAGAGTTCTTAAACAAATCTGTTAAACTTCCCACTAAATGGCTCCATATGTTTAAAGTAAAATGTTGTAGCTGCTCCTTCTTTTCCTGTGAAAATATTATGGAAGTGCGGGAGGGGGGAGGGTCAGTTTTTGAAGCACCTGTGTCATCTGTTATAGAATGAGCCTTAATAGCAGCTGTGTTGATAAAGATACTATCTTGTTCTAAATTGGGAGCTGTTGTCACTTTTTTTCCTGGCAGAAGCTATATTCAGGACAGATGTTAGTACATCAATTCGTACTTAAGTCATAGGCACTTTAAAAAAGGTTGCCTTACTTCACTCTCCCTGCATTAAAAGCAGATGGTAACAGTAACTTGTAGTATGCAGGTTTAATAAGACCCTCATAAACCTGCTGTCTAGCAGTATTAAAAACGTCACAGCGTGCCTGCTGTGAAAAGTCATTAATTTTTATACCACCGTTAATTTATACACTTGCACAGGTATAGGGCAGTATCAATCTCCCATCAGGTAGTGAGTGAAATTCAGTCTGTAAGACCCCATTGTCGTACATGGAGTGCTTACTGCTTTGAATGGCAAGGAAGATTGAGCTAGGAATGTAGTCTCATTGAATTGCTATGAATCAAATTTGTAGTGATTTTTTCCCAGTTACTTTTATAAATTAGTGAGTCCTATCTTACATAGGTATTTCTATTAATAAAGTAGTTAAAGTGATTCATAAAGTGCTAGAAATACTGCTTAGGTTGTAACAGTATCGTAGCCTCCCCCAGTCCAGAAAATTGTCTAGCCATTCCAAAATTATAAGACAAAATAATGACGTTTCCACTTGCACTCTTCACAGTGGTTGGCTTGGGGAAAAATACTGTCAACATAAGGGACAGTGCTGTGAGTCTTGGCCCTGATGACACATATTCTGAGATGGGGCAGGAATAACAGAAATCTGTTCTGACAGGTACCTCTGCCTAAGTGGCACTAGCTTAATGAAAAGCCTCCCACTATAAAAGAAAGACTGATTCAGGTTTTGTACAGTTGTGATATGCTTTAAAGAAAGGCTTGTTGCTTGGCATTTGCACAAGGGTAAATGTAAGTAGCCAAGGCTCTGAAAGTAGGCTTGCCAGAAAAGAAATACAGGAATATGTTCTGTCTTTTTTTATCCCTTTGTTTCATTTAAAGGAGAAAATGTGCTCTGGTTTGGTCACTGGTGGTACTCTTGTCAGTTTCATAGTATAGTGCAAGAATAGTGTTTTGACACCCACCCCCCTTTCTTTTTATTAACAGCCTCTTTTGATGGGGAGAAACATGCCATCAGTCTGCCTTCCGTAAACAGTGCATCCTTTGTCCTGCGTTTCTTGGAGAAGCTCTGCCACAGCCTTCAGTGTGATAATCTTTTTAGCAGCCAGCCTTTCAGTCCTTATATGGGGAGTGCCCATAGTCCTACAGATTATGATAGAAACAAGCCAGGTAATTTTCTGTTGTGCCATCACTCCTCCCCCCCCCCCCGGTGTCAATTATATATACCATAGAATAGAACTAGATAGCTATTGTGTTTTGAGTTCCAGCACAAATTAATTCATTAGGACTTAAGAGAGTAGTGTCTGTTATAGTTCCAATATAAATATATACAGAGGATCAGAATATAAAGGAAAAGCAAAACTCGGCACACTTGAATTTTCAAATATGCTTTTAAATCTGTCACTTTTCCTTTACAGTCTGATCCTCTGTATGTATTTACTCTTAGAAATAAATTTCATTGAGCACTACAGGATGTGACGCCATGTAAGTACTGCTTTAGTATAGTATGGAATAAGACTCCCATGATCTTTGATTACATAGGCAAGTATGAGGTCTTGCTGCTTTACGTTAGTCCCAAATTTTGATGTAAACTGCAGCAATACCAGGGGAGGACTGAAAGGAAAAAAATTGGCCCTGCCTCTGCTCACCCAAAGGAGGGAGAGTGGCAGAAGGAGCCAACCTGAATGCTCAGCCATCCCTGCATCACGTAGGGTTTGGCTGGGTACTGCATTCTTCACACTGCACTGGGCTCAGCGGGATGATGTCCTCCGTCACCGTGCACACCACGGGGATCAGCCAGGTGGCACCCTTCTAACAATTAGGCTGGACTGGCCGGGGGGGTGGGGAGGACAGGTCATCGGTCCATTTGGAGGAGTCCTGGCAGCAGTAATGGCAGTCCACCCCTGAGCAAGAGCCATAATGAAAATAAAATACAAAATTATGCTTTTTACCAAGTGCTTTGCTTGTACAGTAGTGGTTTTACACTACACACTTGTTTGTTGAGCAGCTGCTCTGGTCTACAGTGGTGGTTCCTTTTTAGAGATTTTAAAAAATTGGGATTGACTTGGGTCTCTGTGAAACCTGCTACCTGCTGGGCCATAAGAGCACTAAAATAAATTCAGAAAAAATTTATGAAAAGGATGGGCCTCGCAATCAAGGCATGGGGAGCTGCTAAGAGCCCCTGTTGTTTCCAAGTATGTATCTTCAGGAAAGAGCAGGTCTGTTCTCTCGAATCCATCTAATAGAAGAATGGGTAAAAGTCATGGATATTGTGTCACTAACCTTTGTACCTGCCAAGTAGTTGTATCTTATCACCATATTTATGGCAATGGCCTAAGGTGAGGGCACACACAGATGTACTGGGGACTCCCTCGGTCATAGTTCACATTTAACTGTACTAGCCTTATTATTTATACGTTCACATCAGAAATATTTGCTTCCAGGGAGCACTTTGGAATGATTTCAGTCTAATGATACATGTGAAAAAAGTGTGACGCTGGCTACCAGCTGTCTTCTGCTTATGGGTCTTTCTAGAAAAACCCATGTTATATTTCCTGTGTGTATTCCTCTCCAGGAATCTATTCAAAGTGCTTCCATGGAAGAAGACCGTTAAAACTAGAAATGTAGAGAGCCTTGGTAGGAAAATAAACACTGATGTATTTGAACTACTGAATTAAGTGTATTGTTTACTTTATAATACTTGCATTCCTTAATTTTATTAAAAAGAACTGTTTATACGTGTGTGTTTGCAGCAAAAGAAGAAATATCAGACAATAGAAGTACTACTAAGCGGTATTCTCAGGATTCACCACCCTATACTGCCCCCTTGTCTCCTAAATTACCAAGAACTGAAGTTCACCCCTCAGAAGGTAACTGTGTAACACCACAACACACATACTTTTCAATGCAATTCTTACCACTGTAAGCAAAATCTTAAGGCATACATTTAAAAGTTAGACATGCATTGAGGGCTTATATGGCAAGGGAAACAAATTAACTCCCTTTTCTTAGAAGCATCGTGACTTATAAGCACAAACTAGATTGCTGCAAAAAAACTGGGATCCAGAGATCTAGGCAACAATTCTATGCCTTTGAAAAGCTGCTGAAGAATGGTATGCAGTGTGATGCAGGGGACTGTAACCTAGCATGAACAGAAGGTACCTTCCACACATGGAAACCAGATCTTGGCTCCAGCCCTGAATTTGTAATACACTCACCACAGACAACTGTGGAAAGCTGTGACTGCTTGTATGAATAGATAATTTCATTGGGTTCTCTTCTGTGTGTAATGGATTCAGAAATGGGGCATATTAAAAATAATAATTTAAAAAAAGACGGGGCATGTCATTATAAGCCAGGACCTGGAAAATACTCATTATGATCACACCTGAGAAGAGGGCTGGTGAATATTATTGAACAAAGGCCAGATTTTGCTATGATAATATTACTGTATAGCATCTTTAATTTTCAACTAGAATAATTACTGTACAAGTGTATGCATTTGCTATAGAAGTTTATGCTGTGGGCAAAGTAAAAAGGGTTTTGACAAATTTTATTTATCAAAATTGTTTCAAATGTTACTTCCCCCTGTGCCAGTAGAAAACAGGTGTAAAATGACTAAATAATACACATCCTTTTGTTGCCAGCATGACACACGCAATCAGCAACCGTGCTCCAATTATCATCTTCCAGTTTCCTCATATTGCAGTGATGGATGAGTCTGCCTAATTTCTGACATGTTATTTTATTTACATCATTTATACCCCAGTTTTCCCCTCAGTGGGGAACCAGAATGGCTTACAGCATTCTCCCTTTCTCCATTTTATCCTTTCAAAAACCCTATGTAGTAGTTAGGCTGAATACATGTGACTGGCCCAAGGTCACCCAGCAAGCTTCCATGGCAGAGTGGGGATTCGAACCTGGATCTTCCAGATCCTAGCCACACTGGCTCTTACCTTACCTTATATACGGTGTGCTGCAGGACTTCATACCCCACCCTGTCTATTTCTCCAAGCCAGCAAACAGCCAAGAGCGTTTTTCCCCCTAGCATGTGTATGAGGAATCCCAGCTTCTTTTGAGAAACCCCTTCCTCCCCAAACTCCCACCCTTGAAGTTTTGGGCTCTGTTTTCTCCAGTAGCTGCTACCATTCAAGGTACCTTTACAGCCTTATACCCTCATGAAACTGCAGAAGAGCACAGATTGGCTGAAGAATGGAATTGCCTTCTAGCATTAAAGATAGAGAAATATCACATGTGGGCATTGTGAAGCAATCACAGTTGTTACTTCATGCATCCTAGTAAAACAACTTTGTGATGTACAGGATAATTATTTCCAGTTCGCTGAGGCTGAGAAAACTTGGTTGCCTAAACTCAACAACTCTTTGATGGATGCTATTTTAAAACTATGTATACAGCATATTCTCCTATATCATTGTAACTCTGGTTCTCATCAGTTGTTTGTGTTCACTTCATATAGCCGAAATCCTGCCAAGCGAAGAAAACAGCACACCTAAAGAACACAGGTTTTCTGAAGACTCAATGGATTCTGCACTAAATTCAGTCCATCTTTCAAGCCCTAGTTGTCAGAGTTCCACTGAATATCGTATCTCAGGGAGTGCAGCCTATTACAGGAATTCTTTTCCACCAGTGACTGCTACCTCAAATACAGCACCAATCCTACGTAGGCTATCATCAAGTTCTGCTGGAAACAGCAGTTATTATGAAGTCAATAGGAATCGACTGCAGAGGAGGATTGAAGGTACAATTAAACCTTTTCAAAGTGTATGCTTCACTTGCCTGCTTCTTGAACAGTATAATAAAAGAGAAGATGGTTTTCCATGGGAAATTTATGGTACAGTGTTCAAGTATAGCTTTTCTTGAAGATCTTCCTCCTGGAATTGCCAGGCTCACAAGGGCTGCAAAGAAAGAGGAAGGGGATCAAAATGGCTCTCAGTGGCCATTTGAGGGTTGGTGTGCAGCCGTAACAATATTGTCAAGTCTTTCAAGCACTAGTTTCTGTAAAGCAAAGTGGGGTGGGGCGATGGAGAGATGGAAAGGGATACCAATACAGCCATCCCTGATGGAAGAAAACTTGCTGGGGTCAGGCCTGGTGGTGTCTCACAACCCAAACAATTTGCCTGGGCTTGGCAGCTAGTTATTTTGTTAGATGCCTTCCCTATTATTGAACCTGATGTACCTTAGTTTGAATCCTGTGGTAAACTGCATTGTATACCCATGTATATTCATTTGTAGTTTTTCTTTCCTGACTAGTAGTAGGCTTTCAACAAAGGCAAGAAAGTACTACATTGCACAATTGATTTACGGAACGAAGTGTGACAAAATGGAGTGATCTCTTTAAAAGGAGATTGTATATCTTTATGAAAGACAGGTCTTTCAGTGGCTGTGAGGGCTGAAGAGAGTCTCCAGATGAACTATGCCACTGAGTGCCAGTTCTGGGGGGATGGTAGTGGAAGAGAGTTTTAATGCCTTAATGCCTTGCGTGTAGCCACCCTTTGAGAAGTAGAATGCTGGACAAACTTATGTACATTTTAGGCCTGATCCGTAAGGACTCTTCTTAGGTTGCCTGTGAGAGGAATCACGTGTGACAGTCTCTTATGACTTCTATGAGATTTAGAATACATGATAACAGTAAATAGGAAAAGGATCACCATATTGTATTTTCTCCTGTTACTCTTCCATGATAAGACTTATGTCGAACACACCTTCTAAGATGGTCAGATACATATATAGTTATACTAAAAATATCATGAAAAGTACTGAACACATACAGATGATGATGATTAAATAAAGCCATGATGCTGTGCACTCATAGGAAAAGACTGTTCATTATTAGATATATAAAAGCTTTCAGAAGCAACATACACATGTGTGTATCAATGCTCCCTCTAAGCTGTGGAGTCTTGTGAAGAAAAATTCTCCTTTATGTGAACTACTGGCATTAAAAGTTGTGAGCAAGTGATTTGGCTGCTGCATAAATTAATTTGCTCTGGAGCCATCCTAAGCTAAGAGAAAAATATGTGAGCTGGAGGCTAAAAAACTGTGAGCTAGCTCACACTAACTCAGCTTAGAGGGAACACTGGTGTGTATATATCCTCTGTGTGTGTGTGTGTGTATCCAAAATATACTAATTTATACCAACTATAAGTTATTATATTATAACAGTTCCCTCACTTTCATCATGTCATGTATTTTAAGCTGCAAGCTCTACAACAGGACCCGACCTCAGTGCACTAAAGCGGGAGCCTTCCAGAATACCCAATAAGGATCCTTCTATGTGGTCAATAGATGAAGTAATGCGATTTGTGAAAGAAGCTGATCCTCAAGCATTGGCACCACACGCGGAGCTCTTCAGAAGACATGTAAGAAAGCTTTTTCCTTTGATTCTCCCATTCACTCTGCTATATTTTATAACAGCATATCTTGGGTCAGAAGGAGAAAAGGTCAGACAACTACAGATCATTTTCCCTCCTTGTTCTCAAGGTTCTTTTCCCCCTTTTATTTTTACAGCTTGGAACTATCCTTTAGGATAAAGTCTATTCTGTATTGTGCTCTTCATTATTAATTACGTATGGTTGATTCCCCCAAAATAAACAATATCAGTTACTTACAAGGAAGCCACCCTTTAGGTTAGTTAGAAATCAGAAAGAGTTGCTTGACTGGTTAAGAGGGATTAGTCTGCAGAAAGTTTCTCCCACCCACTCTTTTTCTACTAATGCATGCTGTTGTTTCATGTCGCCTTTAAGAACTAGCTGCAACAAAATCTGGCTGGAAAGAGCAAAGAAGTGTCTTTGCTTCCAGGAGTGTAACTGTGGTTACCCTGATTAAAGACCAGGGCTACAGAAAGTTGATAGCTGAACTCAAATATTGTCATCCCCTAAATACTAGTTTCTTAAGACACCCCTCTTTTTATATGGTCATTTTGAAAATGTTTGCCCGGTAAGCAGATCTAATGAGGATCTTTCTGAGCACACATGAAGAGGTATGTAGTGGTACTTCAGGGATTGGATGCTTTGCATTTTTAAATGGAGAAAATCCAGTGGCAAAGAGACCCTTTTCAAAGATGCTGCGCAGTGATATAATCAGGTATTGCTGCTCTCTGTTTGGTGATCTTGCAGCAGTGCTAAGAAACTAATCAAGGTGCAGTATCAAACTGGAATATCAAGGGACGTTTAGTGTTTTATTTAGTCAAAGGAAATGTATGGGTATGGGCTATTATTACCAAAACTGTCTTTTTCACTTTTATTCATTTATTTGAAAGTAACTTCAAGTGGGATATGTTTTTAGGTAATTTTGTTATCCATCTGTCATATATAATAAAAAAATCGGAATTTGAAAATTGCATATTATAATGGTAGATCATTCATAAGGACGATATTATCAAAGTTATCAACTTGTTAAGCCTGTTTCATTAAAATTTGTTTTTCCTGTGAAGTCTATTCCCTAAAGCCTGCAGAAATAAATTTCACTTAACCTTGATTGTCTTTTTTCCATAGGAAATAGATGGAAAAGCTCTCCTCTTGCTGAGGAGTGATATGATAATGAAATATATGGGGCTAAAGTTAGGCCCAGCATTAAAGCTGTGCTACCACATTGAGAGACTTAAACAAGGAAAGTACTAGGCATGGATGCGCAACGACAATATTATGTGTTTCAGACAACTTCTCAGGTTCACAAAAGATGTTGGACGCAATGCAGCAAAACCTTTGCCAGATCGAGCTTTGTAAAAATGGATGGATGCTGGTCCCATTCACATTGCAAAAACAAGAGTCCAGGAGACTGTGTCCGAAGTTTATTCGATAACCACTGGGCACTTAGCAGTTGACACTGGTCTGCAGAAGTTTCCTCTCGAAATATCTTGTCAGGATAGAATAAATTGATCACACTGTGGTATTTAATAACTTTTGTGAAAACATACTGGGAAAAGAGAAGTCGCAGAGTATATTCTCAGCTATTCGGCTTCAGCTGGTGCATTTTCATTTAGAACCAAAACAGCTGAATTCCAAAGGAATAATCATTAAAAAAAAAAATCTTATCAGGACCTGCAAGTTCTTACAGCAATGGGTGAATTTATGTTAAAAGTGGCGCTGGGGGTGGTGGAGGAGTGGTGGTAAGCATTTTTGCAATGAATTTCATTTCCTCAGTAAACATTTTATACCTGGCACTCCAGAGTTTTAATATTGAGGTATTGCTATGTAGATTTCCATAAATGGAATAGCCATATGAATTATTCTCTATGTATGGTGTTTTAAAAACAAATAAGCTTTTTTTTAAGTACAGCTGTTACCTTATCTTTTTAAATTATGAAAGAAAATATTGCATTATGTTGACAATTTAAGCTGGCAATATATATATAGATATATATAAAATGTATATTTTTTTTTTACAAGGAAATTCTCAGTGCTGATTTGAGCAGCCAACTTCCAGATGGACAAACATTATTTCCAGCTTACCTACTGGAATAACCACCTCTTACTTTAAAACATTCCATCTTTGTGGAGCTTTGCATGAATATTAATATTCATGCACTTGTATATTTATATATGTGTGTATGGTACATGCATATATACTGTACATATGTGTTCATTTTAAATTGTCTTTTTAAAGGTACTTTTGCACTGTGATGGACAATAAACTGTAGAAATCCTTTTCTAAACCAGTTAAACAAAACCATGCACAAAATATTTTGGCCCATTGTATAGTAGCAGGGTGTGTACTAGGATCTTCAAATACACAGGCACTAAACATATAGATGAGCGGGAGAATGGGGCAAGGAGAGGAAGAGAGGCCTAGCTTAATCTCCCTTCCCCTCTACACAGGTGAATTCATGCTGCCTCTTCAGTGATATATGTTCTAGCAAGGACTAGATGCAAGGATCTTAAACCACAAAGCAACCTTCACAGCCATAAAATTGGTCTTAATAGATTAAAAAATGAATGTGTTCTCTTACTATTCATTGGCACTTGTCTGCTTTGCTTTCCATTTCTGGAAAGGTAAAAAACAATCAATAGACAGGTGTATTCATACAGGGATATTCCCTGCACTATGCAATATTCCTAGATTTTTCATGTTGTGCTGAGCCATTTTATTTTGGGAAGTGTGGATTTTATTGATTTCTCAGCTTCTTTTAATGTACAGATGATAATTTTGAACAAAGAAGTTGAACTGCACGTGGATGTGTGTGTTTTACATAAACCTTGGTGCTGTGTTCTATAAGCTACAAGAAATTGTGCTGATAGTAAAACACTTTGCTGTCACTGCCAATATAATATCAGGGACAATTTGTGTACATTTGCTGTTTAGTGAACCGAATGTACTGTATTTAATAGTACAACTGATGATAAAGTTGATGTAGTCCTGAAAGAAGGGTAGATTTTATATTTCTTACTGCATTTTTATATCAAAGCTTCTAGTTAAATTTTAAAAACTATTTTTACACTTTACTGGTTTGAAAATGCCTTGCTTACTGGTATACTAATAACTCAGGTTTAACAAAAATACTGCAAAATAATAAAGAAATCTGTTTGAGACTTTAGAATGTTTTTAAATGATGCCCATAGAGTTTAAATTCAACTCAACTGCAGAGGTTTGTCTTACAACAAGCAGTCCTATGCTAATATTGATTGTGCCAGCTAAATAGTTGCTTCTAATGAACATGTACAAACCATCATACTAGCCCTGTGTCATGGCACAACACTGATACAGGTATATAAATTCATGCAAATATATAGGATCAAGCTGTCAGAGTTGTGATACAGTTCACATATCATTTGCATGCATGTGTCCACCCAGCAGATGTTACACAAGCACAAGATTCTAACAGTGAAAACTGGAAACATTGGCAGCAAACATTTGGCATATTAATATATTGCTAGCTGTGATCCTGAAGACAGCACACAAGCCTGAGTTCTTGAGTAGTAGCCTCAGACAGTCACTCAGATTGCCAAATAATTTTAAACTTGAGAGCATTTAGTTCAGTCACAGGGATAGGGGGAAACTACAGGGAAAAAATCACAGAAAATCTGCATACAATATGGCGTGGGGGGATGGGAAGACCGTTAATCAAATCTACCGTATTTTCTGATCAGTGTGGCTCTGTCATTCCATTCACCAACAGAGAATATTCAGACGCAGATTTGTGTAGAAAAGAATCAAACTTTTGCAAGTCTTCTGGGCTGCAGCTAGTAACTCTGAAAATATCACAAACACAGTTCAGTTAATTTTATTTAAGCTATAGATGTTTTTTTAAAAAAGTCTCTTTTATATTCTCACACATTTTGCCAGTGTGATGCAAGTATATGTTAGCATTGCATTAAAGACATGTGCTGTATCACATTCACACATCTGAACATGAGAGTATCACAGTGAAATTTAACCTTGTACAATAGCATGATATCAGTCTGTCCAGTGTCTGTAACAGAATATATTTGTAATTCTTTATTTTCAACTGGATGTTATTATCTGAACAGAAAATTAAACTTTTTCAGTGTTTATGTGTCACTTGTTTTATGATGTATCCCTTTCATACATCTGTTTTTTGTAATTTCACAACATTCTGCACAGTCTGCTAATTTTTATTTTTTTATTTTATCGGATTTGTATCCTGCCCTGCCCGCATAGCAGAATCATAAAGCTGCAGTTAGATGACAGAGGAATGGGAGCCAAATTGGTGTCACTTGTATACCAAATCTGAAGCACGTAGCGCACAGATTTGAGAAAGCCAGCGTGTTGCAGTGGCTAAGAAGAGTGTAGGGCTAGGATCCAGGAAACCCTGGTTTGAATCCCCCACTCTTAACACAGGAATTTGCTGGGTGATCTAGGTCTAGTCACACAAATTCAGGAAACCTACCTCACAGTGGAGGAGAGACGAACAGTGTAGTGATTTCTGTTATAAACTGCATCTCTGGCTACCAAGATAGTACACAAAATCATGTTGCCGGCTCTGGTCAAGGAGGGGGCCTCCACTTCCTCTGGGAATGTCTGGAGGAATCCTTCCCAGAAAGGAAAGGGGAAACGTGTGATTTTAATGAAACTCAAAAGGAAATCATGAAAGTTGCTTTTACATAAGCAGTGCATTTTTAGAAGAGGCTAAAAGTTTAGGGAAAACAATGCTCTGCTTGCTGTTGACATTTCAGAAAGGGGCAGGGATTCTAGAAGGTTCCACAGTAGTTGAGAGTCATTTTCTGAGAAAACTTAGCTTGTTCTTAACACATGCTATGCTGAATTATCAACGAAAGGCATCTTTAGCATGCAAAATAAATAAAAACAATCATACATTTGGAAGGGACGAGATACTGCATTTGGTTCTTAAAAGTGATCTGGTCAGATTTCCACTGCAAGGAAAGGAAAAGGAAATGCACAGCTTTAGCATTAAAAAAAAACTAAGAAAGCTTCACTAAGTTTTTATGGTCACTGACACACACAAGACAATCATGGTACATTAATGGTATTCAGTGCTCTTAAAATAGAGCTAGACAAGTGGAGGATGATGAACAGAAGCAACAGTGTTTTCAGACCTCGCTAGGTTCCAGCTAAGGACTGGTAGACCAATGGATCAATGGAATTGTTCCCCTGTTGCAAGGAAAACCCTGGGTCTAACAAGGCTCAACCATTCAGGTGGCACTGCAGACATGCTTCTCTCTTCAGGTCAGTCATTTTAAGGTTAGTAGTCTATGGATACATAGTAAAATCAACTGTACCGTTATAGGTTAAGGGAGATTATTCTCTTGCTACAATAAAGAAAAGAACAGGCATGAAGATCGTAAGTATGGCTAGGCTTTCATCAACTGACTGACTTTAGACCCATACAGCTGTAGGATTCCAAGGGAATATTTAGTGCGATTAAACCAGCCTCTAATAAAAACCCTAAGTGATTACTTGTATCCAGATGATACTTGTGCCACCGTTCAAAACAGCCCAGCATTTTCCTCACAATGTTATTTAGCAGCCCATTATAGACTTTCCACTTGTCCCAACAGGAGACTTCTATGCTGATTACAGTTCTTTACAACTGGAACAAAATCATTTACGTTTTCTTCTTTAGAAATACCCCTTGTCAATTATAATGAGGATATTTTTAATCTATTGTGAAATAAATACATATGTTTTTGTATAAGTTAGTATCTGTCAATTTTTAAAATGATCAACAGTATCATTTGGCTTGTATATTTCTATTTTCTTACCCTTTCGGTACTTTAGGTTCAATTTGTTTTGGGTTTAGCTGCCTCCCCCCCTTCAGCTTTAGTTGCCAGTCCGTTATAACCTCTGCTCTGCAGTAAACTTTAAAAAAAACCACAGTGTTGTCCCTCCAGTGTTCAGCTGCCCCGTCCTCCTTTCTGTGTTAGCGTGTCGCGGGTGGGCATCCTGTCATTTTTCTCTTTGTGGAACTGTGGGCAAGGCACGGATGGCTTTTATACCATAATGAAATGCAAGTACATTGTTCTGCTTTTCCATGTACATATGAAATTACAAAGAATGAGTAACTATCTTGAGTGGAAGAAAGTTTTTGCTCACCTGCTATGCAATGATATCCCATCCTAGCCTTCAAAATAATCCTTTTAGGCTGAACTTGTTATTTTTTTTAAAAAAGCACCAAAAATGAAGACTGCTACTTGTTGCTTGCTGGACTGTGTTAATGAGCTTGACAAGACCAATATCATTCAGTTCCTTTCAGTTAACACGTTTCATTATTGGAGAAGCACCTAGGTTGACATTGAACAATACCAATACCATTTAGCTTGGAGTATTTGGACAACACAGGGATATAGTGGCTCAACTGTGTACATACTGTACAGTTCACAGACTCATGTTCAACCTTTCCTAATAATGAAAAATACTGCAACAGAATTAGCACATACAAACATTTATTCTCAAAGTTCCATTCTACCCACCATTGTTCAGAATGACATCATCAAAGCACTTTATGGCAGTGAAAATAGCTTTTACCCTTCTGAATCACTCATCCATTATACTCCATTAAAGCTGCAAAATGTGCAATCCACTTGAAAAATATGTTGTCTTTTATTTATTTTTAATGAAAAGTTAGAACACAATAGGGGGAAAAGGAACAGGTTTACTGGGAAGATATATCCAGTCTTGTCCCACTATACTTGCCACCCCCCACCCTCCTCCACTTCCAAATAACTTAGAAGATATTTAAAATTTTAAATGTAATTTAAAATGAAGTGCATTTCTTTATCATAATAATTATACCTTAAACATTCTAAAACCTCATAAATTATTTTCTTGGGAAAAAGGCCGCAAGCCTCTGCTTTTTGATTGGAAGAATATGTATATCCTGCGAGTTCATTTTCTTTAACTTGACACTTCTGTTTTTTATGGGTTTCCTAAGAGCTTCTGCATTATCCCGGGCTTCTGGCTGGTTCTTCACATCATAACACTGCAGCACTGAGTCCTGGGGCATGTCCCTTTTAAAAGAAAAGTTTTTTGTGGAAACTCCCGAGAGGCCTTTAATCTTGCCACAGAAAATAGTAGGCACCGCATCCTTGACGGATACTATGACTTTGGCTGTCTGTGAAGTGCTCACAATCTCAATGTTATTACCTGCTGAGGGCTCACAAGGTATACTAGTCTGATCCACCAACCACTTGGGCTGCTGTCTCAGGAGTTCAGAGGAGCTGTTGTTGATCACTCTGCTCTCAGCCTTTGCTGGAGCTTCATGAGATTTTGAAGGAACAAAGAGGGAAGCACCACTAGAAAGTTTATCTGCTCCAGAATGAACAGTGTTATCCATCATAGACCCAGACCGAATGGTACTTGTTAATTCAGTGCTTCCAATCTTCCGACAGGAAGCAATTGATAGATCCAGAGCACCATCTTCAGGTGAGTGCTGGGAACTGTCCTCACTTTCCTTCAGTAAAGGTGCTGTTTTCATGGACAGATCAAGGACCTCATTCTCACTGCTCATCTTGATGACAGTGTGTCGAGTCAACTGGGGAAGCTCCCTGTGGTGGATGAAATCAAATGGTTTAGTTTCTTCCTTCTCCAGGGGAGTCTGGGTGCCTTTGCAGGAATGCAATATAAACGAAGAAGCTGGCTTAGGGCGATCCAGGTTGGCCTTGGAGTCTGCATTGTGGGGCACGGGGATGGGGATGGGGATAGGGATAGGGACTGGGACGGGCAGAGGAACAATAACAGGGTATGGTACTAAGAGTGTCGCTGGGGGAACCAGAGGAGACAAAGGAGAACTGAAGGGTTGCGTAGGGACAGAAGAGCAATCTGGTGGTGGCTGATAAGGTGACGAACCTAAGGCGCCTGGGGTAGGAAAGAGATCCTGCAGAACTGCAGCAAACCCCGGTGTCTGAAACACGGGGGGCAAGACATGCTCCTGAGTCTGACTGGAAGGCTTGTGATCCAGGAGCTGTGGCTGTCCAACTGGGGCAGAAGAGCCCTGAAAAAGATTACTGTGCATGGGATTGGGGGCACAGGGAGAACTCTGAGGTAACACCAGTGGAGAATTTAAATGCTGAAAGACGTGTTGCTCTAACAGGACAGGCAGGGGAACGGGGCCTTGTGTTGTCATGACATAGGGAGTATTACTGGCAGGAGCAATCTGAGGAGCAGCACTTCCTGCTACTTGCAGATGTATTGGCAGAACCACAGGGCTGTCCCCTAAACAAATTGGCTGAAGCACTGTGGCAGCTACCTTGAGAGCAACACCACTCTGGGATTCCGCTGGTGGTGTCAGTATTGATGGGGCAGGAACAGTCACCAGTGGTGAAAGTGCTTTCTTCATCAGGTCGGCTGAATTGATATTCCATGCTTCTGCGGTTATTAGCTGGGCAACTCCGTTTTCAAGCTTATTGTTAGTGATCACTGAAGGAGAATTGGTAACATCCATGGGTAGGTTTTGCGTATCCTTGTAGAGTTCCTCCATTTTGTAGGATTTCCAAGGCTTGGCAGTATTTTAGTTTACATAGCTGTCACCAGCATCCACTTTATCTCCAGGCTGCCCAAGCATCCACATGAACACTTATCTGGCCTGCAAAACAGAGAGATGTTTTAAGCACTGCATAAATCTCTTGCTTATAATAATATCTGCAAGTTATCTTTAAAGAGCCTATCACCGTAACAGCTATTAAATGTTTCTACACTTCTGGTACCTAGCAGCTATCACAGTCCATCCTGGGCATATGTGCAGAGTATGTGCATACTTAAGCATATACACAGAGACACACTCGTATATACATATCCAAGTGTTATATGAAGAGTCCTGGGAACTTAAGCTTAGTCATAAACAAAAAAGTCTGAAGCAGCTACCATCCAGTGGAAACCAAGCACCAAAATGCATTTTGTTCATTTTATACTTTTAAACAAAACTTTAGCCAATGGCATTGTGTGACACAAGCTGTTCTAATTACACTCTTACGATCCCCCAACTGAAGTGTACTAAAAATAACCCCTGATAGAATGAGGCTTCTGGAGTTGGAAGGCTTCCCTTGTCATAAAACTTCTAAACTCCCAGGAACAACCCATCCAAGCATGTCATTTCTCATATATTTGAAAGACCGCAGTAAGCAGTGTTGCAGAGTCCTTAGCAGTTCCGTCATATCCACACATCCACTGGTGCAATATGTTAATTCTGCAAAGTTTTCTTTCAGCAATATTTAAAAGGCAATTCACTCTTCAGAGCAACCCCATGACAGAAAAAGAGAAACTTAATAATAGATGTAATGGATTAAAATCAGAGTTGCTTTAAGTTTACTTGGACATGCTAATCTGTGCAGATATTAGGGGGGGAAATAGACATCGCATACTGTAAACCATGAGAGGTTTAGCATGTCATTGCCACCTTCCCCAAGTAGTAAGCACAAATTTGTCTCACACAGAAGTTTTCCTGTTCATGCAGATGCAGATACTAGTATTGATTGATGACCCTTATTTAAAACACTATCTCTCAATGTGGAACTTCAGGGCCTAAGTAGTAATTATTTGTCACTCCTTTCATAACAACTTCCATCTTTGTGTCTTGCTTCCCCTCTACTCTTTACATTTTAGTGCATTGAGTATTGATGCTTGTTCTCTTTATGTCAATATGCTCTTACGAGGTTTGATACTTTACAGGCAAATAGACATAATGATTAAATCAAGTCAAATAGTACTACTCTATAGAAGAAACAACCTGTACATGAAACACTGTTGGTAAGAAAAATGTTCCAAAAACAAGAACTAAAAAAAAAAAATAAATCAGGTAAGATGGTAAATGACCAGGTATTCTTGGGCAACCAATTTTTAGGCACTGACATACATGTATATACCACACACACACACACACACACACTAGTATATATGGAGGAAAGTACTAGATGTTGCACAATATCTTGCACAAGTGGAACGGACCCAAGCTTCTAAGGTTGTACACTAACACTCCTAAGCCTGGGTCTGTTCCATTTATGCAAGATATTGTGCAACACCTAGTACTTTCCTCCATGTATACTAGTTTGTGTGTGTACAGTATATACATATATATCAGTGCCTAAAAATCGGCTGCAGAAGAGTTTGCACAAACAGTAATGCAAGCAAGGATAACAATAAGTTTGACTAGGCAAAAGCGGCTACCAGCATCTTTTTCTTGTGTTTCCACTTGCATAAGAGCTCTACTGCAAGTGGACATTTTGCACTGGAACCAACCCATTGTCTTCTTCCTTATTTGTAAGCAAATATGAGAGTCTGTTCTTATAAATGTTTATAGGGAATGTGCACATTTGTATGTACCTCACCTCCCCCTAGACTGAAACACTAGGGTGAGCAAAAATTTATTTAAAATATTTTTTCCAAGTTTTCCTGTGTTTTTTGTTTTTGCCTGGGGCAGTTGGCGGGGGGCTTCATTTTCCTTCTGATTCTTTAAAAAATTGTTTTCCTTGGTTTTGTTTTGCACTGTTTTTAAAAGGGTTTAAAATTTTGCGCCATTTTGCTGTATTTTCCTCTCTCAGCTTGTTTTAGAATTTTTAACTGCTTTGCATTTTCTCTGTAGTTCTGTTGGCATCTGGAGGCTTTTGGCCAGTGGTTGTTCTTGTGTGTTTGGCTATTGGTTTCTCTGCCCTGGAGAAAGCATAGATTCCCCCCCCCCGAAAACAGTAGGAAGCCTGAGGGCAGCTTGTTCAGGGTCCCATAGAACTGGACCCTTTAATCCAATTCATTTGTAACTTGGGAGTCTTTAGTGGACAGGCAGAACTAGGATTCCTGCAATTCTGGTGTCATTTCCTTGAAAAACAGCCAATCCAGCCTTCCAAAAAGAGTCCTCCCATAGGGTATAATGGACCCCAAAAATTCAGAATTCTGAAAAATAAAATAGAATTTGAAACCCAAACAGTGGTGTTTTTCAGACTTCAGCTGCCATTCACATTTTCACACATGTTGTGCTACTTCTGATGATCGTGCTAGCAGTTCAGACTTCCCCTCACAGGTTCTGTCTATTCTGAGAGTCACCCTCCGTTTTTTTGCACACGTGCTGAAGCGTTTGAGCATTTCAGCAGCCTCATTCGTTCTGCCTATCTTCCTTGGAATACACAGGCAGAATGCAAATGCCTTACATGAATAGCTCCACTGGTTTCAGTAGGTTTACTCTTGTAAAAAGCACAGATGCTCTCAAACAGCAACTCTGAAACACAAAAGATAATTTATTTGCTCAATCACTTGGCCCCTGACATTTTTAAACTGAAAACATTACAAGAATTTAACAAAATGAAGGATTTTCCCCACTGGGGAGAAAGGTGTGAAGGGTCTAGAGATGATCTGGAGGATCTTATACAAGAGTAGCACCATTGGCTTCTGTATGTCTACTCTCATGTAAAGTGAAAGGAGGACATTATCCTGGTTTTCTCAGGCCAGAGAATGAGAGAAAGAGAGGCAGAGAGAGGAGACCAGACAGACAGACAGACACAAACACACAAGGCAGAACAAAGAGGAAGGTGACCTCAGTGGGAATGAGTGCCTCTTTCAACACAGGCACTTTTCATAGTTGAAACATTTCTCCACTGGGATGCAAATCTAAAAAAACACACCCATACATGTCTGCCCTTTCTGGGCAGGTTTTGGTGGGCGTGTTGCCTCGGAAGTCACCAATGCGGAAAACTTAGTTCAGATTATGAACAGAGGCTTTCTTGCAAATACATTTTGCTTTGAGGGGAAAAAATGTGGGAAGAACCAGTTTTATTAAGAACAGGGGGGAAATGGGACAGGAGTGGGATATTTATGAAGTTGTTTAAACACAATAAAAAAGCACATTAACATTGGGTAATGCAAGTAGACTTTTAAGGCAATGCAAAAGACACCAGTATTGGGGACCCAAATAATTCTGATTATCACTGTGGAAAATATTCTCAAAATCTTAATCCAAAAAAATACTGATTTTTTTTCTTCAAGTGCCCATACCTACAAAATACTGAGCCTGAGAACCAGTTCAGTGAAACTGTTACTATACATTTTGGTACATCATGGTTATCCCTAGATAAAGAATATTCACTTTTTATAGATACAAAGTTAGGATAAGGCGAAGAGTGCAATTTGTGGCTGTTGGATAATCAAATACTACTTTATACATGCAAAAAACTGACACTTCATTCTTTACTATCCAGCTAAGCACTAGTGTTCAGAAGAAATATTCTTTTATTAGACAGCATCCGGTCTAAAAACACAAATCAGAAATATGCATTCATTAGTATTCCTCCCCCAAATACAGTAGCCTGACCAGCTTGGCTCATGACACTATAATGTTATCATAGTACATCATATAGTTACATCTTCTGCTGGATGATGGATTGTAAGCACACAATGGCTTGGATCCAGTGATGGACTAAGAGCAATTCCGCTTGGACAGGATCTTGTGCAACACTTAATGCTTTTCTTCCCTGTACATTAGAACCTGTGCCAGTGGATGCACGTGGGGATACAATCAGTTTGCCTTACTACAAGCAGCTACTGTGGTCTTCAGCTTGCATTTACACTTGTGCAAGAGCTCTAGCACAAGGAAAAATTTTGTGCTGGACCCAACCCCATATATTGCTAATGTGGTCACATCCTAAGGCCTACACACATTTATGAGGAGAACACAGGGACTGCTAGTTCCATCATGTCACAAAGAGGGAGGTTATACAGATATTGAAGACACACTGAACTGAGTCAAAAATATGGAGACAGTGTTAAATGTTTACTTTTTTGTTCTTTGGATTTTTAAAAAGTGTTGCTGCTTAATTAATAGTGATTTCTGTTTTCATGAGAAACTAATGGCCTTGTAGGACCTGAGGGAGCTCCCATTCCCCTGCCTAATCCATTTAACTATGAAAAATAGAGAAATTATCATGAAAATGATACTACAAGGGAGAATTGTAAAGTAGGCTAGGGGAATACACAAGCTGTATAGCATGGAGAAGACAACAGACAACTAGTCTATACTTTTATACCAAAGCATAAAATATAACAAGGACAACTACTCATTGGTTTACTTAAAGATTTGCAGTGCTTGAGGCAGAGGAAACTTAGAAGAAGAAAATAGGATCTCTTACAACAAGCAAGAATCTTGAATATAAATATGTGGATTTTGTATTTCTTTTAAACACAGGCAATATTTAGTGCTTCCCTTGCTAAACTGATTTTGTTAAAAGTGTTCCTGGTATTCCTTTAGAGGTTGGCAACCAAGCAGAAGTATTTTTGATGTAGAAGAGGATCTTTTAAAGACAGCAGATAAATAACAAAAGTGGGTGGAGACACTGTGCGTGCGTGCGCTCAGGAGACAATGAAACTGTGCACTAATTGCTAGGTCCATTTCTCTTACATCCTGAAGGCATAATTTACAAAGCCCTTTGAGAAGTAGCCATTCCCTGTGTTCCCTGTTCTTAACTCCTTCTGCAGAGACAAGCTATACTTTTAGTATTTTCTTCTAATGTTATCTCCATGTGATTTGTCATATTGCTTATTATGCCTGGAACATCCTTCCATCTCTAGCAATTTTTTCCCTTGCCTTTAAAGGTTGAAAAGATGCTCAGGTTATAAAAGGACAAGAATGATAATAATCAAGTGTTCTTTATGACAAATTTAGTGGCCTTGTATGGGACTAAGATAATTTTTGTTAATCTCTCTCTAAACTTGTAGTTGGTTGCCGTAAATTTGTTCAGGACATACAATTTGTCCTCATCTAGATGAAATACAATATCCATCACTGGTGAGGTTCAGTGTCTATTTATTCACCAGCATATCTCTGGAGGGGGAAGTTTAAATTTTTAAACCACTACAGAATCTAGATCATGAGGCAGACACTTAATTTACACACAGTTTTTACCACCTTCTTTATAAGATGAACGTAACACAGATCTTTCTTTGGAAAGTCCTTTCATATTCTTATATTAAAATGTCACAACAGTTGTGCTGAAGAAGAAGAGGAGGAGGAGGAAATTGGATTTATACTCCACCCTTCACTACCCAAAGGAGTCTCAGAGTGGCTTACAATCTCCTTTCCCTTCCCACAACAGACACCCTGTGGGGTAGGTGAGGCTGAGAGGGCTCTCTCAAGAACTGCCCTTGAGAGAGCAGCTCTGAAAGAACTTATGACTGACCCAAGGTCACACCAGCAGCTGCCTGTGGCGGAGTGGGGAATCAAACCCAGTCCCAAATTAGAGTCTGCACTCTTAACCACTATACCAAAGCGTTACACCAAAGTCATATCTAAATGAGATGAGAAATGTTGTGAGTTAAGTGCTTGCTATACAATAAGAGACAGAGATGCATAAGGATCCTGGAAACTATTCAGGTAGGTTGTTTGTCTGATTTTCCACCACCCCCTTGCCCCCACTTAAAAAAACTGTGAAATGTATAAGGCAACAAAAGCAGGTCTGCTGTATAAAACTGCTAGTCATCCCATAATGGCAGTGACAGGGCATAAGTGCATCATGATTCAATGATAAATGTTATCAGAAACTACTTGGAAATGCTATTAAAGAAAGTGATGATTAATCCTATCATATGTTTAGCTTCTTGATGATAGCTGTGCAATTAAGTCATGGAGCACAGTTACATGCCATAAGGTATAATCACAGGGTTTGAATCAGTAAAATCAGCAAACATAAATCGCCTTATTAACATACTTGTTCACAGACACTTCACATGCTGTTTAATCTTCACTGTTAGTCATCTTTTATTCTGATTCAAGCCTGGTATTTCTGAACTAGATTCCTGCCCCCGATTGTTAGACTTTGGTTACAGACTTAATATTTGTAATAAAAAGCAAGGGGTGAATTAAGGATGGTGAATATAAAGATAACTGAAAGTAAAGCCCACTAGAACTCTTCAGTCACCAAAAATGATTGAATTCCTCAGTCACCAAAAACAGCGTAACCTTAAGCAGAGCTACACCCTTTTAAGCCCACAGAAGCCAATGTGCTTATCCAACTCTACAAAGACTTGAACTGGAAAAGGAGCAAATCCAGCCACAGTAGGGTTTTATAGGTTGTAGGTAGTCACACTGGGTCAAAACAAAAACCCCAAATGAAATATATGTAATTATTAAGAAGAAGAGTTGGTTATTATTAAGAAGAAGAGTAGCCCATTCTTCACTATCTGAAGGCGTCTTGGAGTGGCTTATAATCACCTTCCCTTCCTCTCCCCACAACAGACACCCTCTGTGAGGCAGGTGAGGTTGAGTGAGTTCTGAATGAACTGTGACTGAACCAAGGTCACCCAGCTGGCTTCATTTGGAGGAGTGGAGAATCAAACCTGGTTCTCCAGATTAGAGTCTACTGCTCTTAACCACTATACCAAACTGGTTCTCAAAAAGCGCACACATGCACGCACACACACACACATGCACACACACACACAATAAAACAGTATACAAGCTTTAGAGTTATCCAGAATTCTTAATCAAGCTTTATGCTAACAAAGACATATACATACCACATGTGGAGAGGGAAAAGATATTGGAAAACTTGATCTTATTGCCCCTCTGTATCCATCACCCATTCACATATTTAAGGCACCAATTAGGGTCACAAAATGGCATCTCCATTCTGTTTGCACTAGGATTACACAATCTAGGGCTGAGTTCAGACTGGCAATTTGCCCCGGTAGGGACCCGGGCCAGCGACGATTCAATCCCGGAGTAAATTGGGCGTTCACACAGGCACATCTGCCTGGCGTCCCCCACCTGTAGCCAACCTGTGCTGTTGCGCTTCACACCCGGATTAAAAAGATACCTCATAGAACTGGTAGCAAATCCGAAAGCCCGGGTGTGTCGCGCGTTTCTCCGCTTCTGGGAAGTCTGAACGCACAGCTGAAAAGCCGGGAGCAACCCGAGTTGGGCAGAAGGCAGCAGCGGTATGATTGGCCGTGCTCCGCTCTACTGCCCAATGCCTTGCTGGCGCTGTGGGGTCCTCCCCCAATCGGCAAAATGCGCTTATGTGCATGAGCGCATGAGCGCTCATGCACACATACACCTACAGCCGAATTAATGGGGAAATTCAGCACGCCCCCGGGCACAGCAGTCTGAACACTCCCGCCCGGCTCTGTCCCGCATCTTCCGGCAGCAGCCCGGGCTGTCTGAACGGGAAAACCCAGAACAGTTTATTCTGGGGCTTGTTTGCTGCAACTGGCTACCGGAGCAAACTGCCAGTCTGAACTCAGCCTAGATATATGTTTTCATGGTCAAATTTTCCATGATTTTTACAGTCAAAACTGTAAAATGTTCCAAGGCTAAAAGTTAATCATTAATAATAACACCGTTGTGGAATAATTCTATAGACTTTGGTATGACTACTTTAAAATGAATTATGTATGGGGTGAAAAACAAATGATAATTGGAAATAAAAGCATGATGATAAAGTATCAGTGGCCTTTTCTTATAAAGACATTTTCTTTTACTGGCAGTTCCAGTTGCTGGATGAAACAGGCAAGGGCTGACATTAGGCACAGTGCTAGTAATAAATAAAGACTGCAATATACAAAGAACTATTGGCAGTTTGCCTTGCTGCCCTCAACTGGTATAAATCGGTTCCTGTTTATTTTTCTAACCCTAAATGGTTTTCTTTTATATTAACCAACCATAGATAAAAAAACATATTTCCTAGAGAAATATAACATTGTCCTGTTGATGGCTAGCTCAATGTAAAACTGAAGTATCCTTCAGAAATCTAAGAGGTAACAAGAAATATGATATATAAATTATAAGTCAGTCGAGCCTACTGTATGTTTGATGAACAGATTTTGGAGATCCCTAGCATCAACTCCAAACAATTAAACTATCTTTAGCTCTCAAATATTCAGAGGCAGGGGAAAAAAATATTCAGCTGAATCTGCCATTGATACTATTGAAAACATACTAAATCCATAACTTGGAGCTTAATTACAAAATAATGAAGAAAAGAAAATGTGCTGATGGAAGCATTAGTAAAGTATAGGGCAACTATGTCTTCATCATAGCAATATGTCTTTTTTGGTCAGGATGATCCTCTGGTGAGAAACCCTCTTTATTGGCTATCCCTATGTGACTTCAGAACATAAGAACATAAGAACATAAGAGAACATAAGAGAAGCCAATGTTGGATCAGGCCAATGGCCCATCCAGTCCAACACTCTGCCACACAGCGGCCAAAACACACCAGGTGCCATCAGGAGGTCCAGCAGTGGGGCCAGGGCACCAGAAGCCCTCCCACTGCTGCCCCCTCCAGCACCAAGAATTCATAGCTGAATTTTTCCTGAATGTGTGCATACAAATTTTGCTCCAACCATGCATGTGAATGCCTACTAATAAGCCATTTTTAGTATCGTGTCTCCCAAATGTCCCCATAGTTGCTTTTAATTCCTGTAGACCTCAATTCATATTTGAATCATTCCTGAGAAGTTCTGTAAGAGCAGCCAAGTCCCCTGATTCCCTCCCTCACATCTGTTCTGCCTTATCCACAATAAAATATTAAATTAATGGTAGATTGTAGTACAAGGTTGTAGTATGAGGGATTCAGATTTCCTGATGAGATTTAATTGGAATCAGGGAACCTTGTTGTTGTTCAGTCACACAATTGAGTCTGACTCTTTGCGACTCCATGGACCACGCCATTCCGGGGAACTTTAGAATGCTACTAAAAAATTAATCTCAGCCTGGGACTCAGCCTGGGAATATGAGATAGAGTAAAAATGGGTGGATCACAGTATATACTCTCAAGGAGGTTCTGCTAAGGGCATCCTATTTGGGCACAGAACTCTAGGCAAACATGAGACCCACATTTCTGTTTTTGGAAATGCTGCAGCTAGGACTAGCCACCAGTGGCTCATTATTTACAGTGGACTACCAAAGCACTGGACAACTGCAGAAATGCCATGCATTGTACAGGAAGATCATTGCTAGAATGTTTACAATTCAGATCTTTTATCACATCTATTAATATAAAATTTTCAAGTAAAGAGATATATTCAAAATTATCAGATGGTGGTGCAAAGGGAAGCTAATGCAGGTCTGCAGTTTCCATGTTTGGAGAAGTAAGGACTGTGCAGGAAACTAACAGGCTGTTGACCTTCATAATACAGCATAACCTTCCACGTTCACTATGCATCCTTTCCGTGCGAGTGGCTCTTCTCATTCCAAGCCTCAAACAGACCCTTCACAAAAAGATGCCCCTGGGATAGTTCAGTTTTGATGTTTATGTTGGGAATGATATGGCAGGAAGTACATGGGACTAAGCATGTATTAGAAATTGTGTTATTCTCCTATGGGAAAATGTATTTTAAACAAAATTATACTCTTTGTAATTGAAGTCTCCCTGTTGACGAATTATTTAGTATCATTTTTCAAAGATATTTTAGTCCCCAGCAAAACAAAGAGAAAGCAGTGTTTTGAGAACAGTTTCTAAAAACAAACAAGATGGTTAATTTTTATAAATAATACTTGGATATTTTAGGGTATCACTTACTGAGGAAACAAAAGAGAAAGTATACAAATAAAATGCAACACACACACACAACAACAACCCCAGAGGCAGAATCTTTTAGTAAGGTTTTATATGCTGTTTTTCCAGTCCAAATCGAAAACAATGTTGGCGAAAGTCAGCACTTCCTAAAAATCACAATGCCTTCTTCAGGTGGAAACCATGTCAGTCACAACACCAAAACTCTGAAACTCTCTCCTCAGTGAAATTCTTCTGTCCCTTTCTGTTGCCATTTTCCACCAGTGGGTGAAAACTTTTTGGGGTTGGTTTGACATTTCCTTGGTGATCCCTCCTTCCAGACCAAAGTTTAAATTGTTGTTTGTCTTTTTATGTATTTTAATTCTCATTTTAATTGTTATGATGTGCTGTTCTTTTTGGTTGGTTATGATTTTATTATGAATGTTTTAATATGTTAGCCACCTTGGTGGCCCTTGTGAGGGCAGAAAGGTGGGACATAAATTTGGAAAAACGAATAACTGGCTTTAGCAGATGCTACATATAACTGAGAACCTAAATCTAATTGTTGCAATATAGCCCCAGCTGCATGTAGCTAGAAGCATTTGATCAGGCAACGCCAGACGTATGGCAGTACATTGCCCAAAGATACCAACCAGCAACTGAGTTCTGCAACACAACAGCCATCCTTCAGGTGTCTACAGGGGTACCTGGTACAAGCACAGCTGCAAGGGGTAGGAGGGATTTGGTAGAGAAAAGAATAGGCTGCCCTTTCCTTATTGCATGGACTTGGTATCGGTGCTGGCCAATATGAGGAAACTACAGGAATGAGCAATTTGTTTACTACCAAAGATTTTACTTCAAACTTCATTCTTCTGTTCTGCTGTGAGCAGAACACTTCATTCAGTGGAATGTGTAACCCTTTCTCCTTGACAAAATTCTAGCCTTCTGATTAAAGGCAGCATCAGAATAATATGCAGCATTTTGTTATTGATATGATGAGATGAGAAAGCTCTCCAACTTCTCCCCAACATGGAGCAATTCAAAATTAAATTTTGCCTTCCTTGAGGTTCACACAGTTAGCTTTGAAATATTTAAAGATACCTCTATGCCACAAAAATGGATTTCTTCTTAAGAATACTTCAGGATTTCTGACTGCCTCTTACGGTTAAGCCAACTAGAACCTACATATGTTTAGCCTAAGTAAACCCATTATGCTTGTTCCTGTGTGCATGCATGCACAATGACACAAAAAGTGTAAAAGGTTGGACTTGAAATCCCACATGTTAAAAAGGGTTAGTATCAATGATTTCTGTTTAATTCTACCAATACGGTTGTGATATGAAACATAAGCACCCTCATCCAGCAGCATAAGCCTGACGCAAGGGGAGATACTGATTGAAGTGCAGAGAGAAATCACCAGGTGATGGAAGTTTCATGTGCAATTACATGGAGTCACCCTTTAAATTTCTTTTAGGTGGCCTGTTCTAGGAGCCCTGGAGTGCAAGAGCAAGCATGCAGCCTACGGTGCCACTTAGCTGGATTGGTGTGACCCACCATTCTTTGGCACCACTGTTTAGGCGGAACTGATTTGTATCTTAGGCAAAGGATGCACTGAGCAGATAAGAGGACTTGAAGATGGGCCAACTGGATATGGGTGCAGGGCATGGTATTTCTGCTTAACCCACGGGGATTTTGAGATTATTGTGAGCACGTTGAGAGCACGGCAGCACTTAGAGAGGGGAGAGGGAATGAGCATGCACAAGTGATTATCTGAATAGATGGTGATGGGTAGCTCCATGACCTTAATTTCAGGTGCATTTTGTGTTATTACTTATTTGAGTGACAACCTAAAGTGGTACTAGAGCTTGATTCACGTATGCAGTGAGCAGACATTACTCTTTCTTGGGGGCAGGATTCCTCCATTATAAACAATATTTTGGATTTTGCTGCAAAACCCCATGCTTGCAAGAACCTACATCCTAGTCCTGGTTGGCCACACTATGTGGATTTTCCGATTTGCTCAAGGGGCACCCATGACTTCCCACAATTTCAAATTATGTCTTTCCTTTCTCCTGATTGGCTCTTTGGAGACCTCCTGATCTAACTGAGCCCTCCCCCTTCATTCCTGTCTCTCAGGGCAGTTGGCCGGTTAGTAAAGCCTCTCTCCCTCTCCTCTGTTCTATCACAGTTTATTTCTTCTTTAACCAACAGAGTTTTTTTCCTTCAACAGTTGGTGCTCCATTCCTTTGCATGTTCAAACTCTGCCAACAGAATTAAATTTGCATTTTAAGTTTGTGCTTCTTGTTTGAGGTTTCTTAAAATTGTTTGTGACTTCTTGTGTTATATTGAAGAGAAAAGAAAAAAAGAATATTGTCATGGTTCTCCAAATTCTAAACTATGAAGTTGTGAAATATAAAGAAAATAACAGAAGGTGCATTGCAAAATTTGTGCATCAGATAAGACAGTCTTCAGATTTTGCAAATCTGTAATTATCCTAGCTATGAGTTTGGATTTTGGTGGTATTCAGAAATGTTGCATGGGAACTGGCAAACATATTGCTATATCCTATGTCATTTATTATTGTTTGTTATAAGTTTTAATGTTCTTTGTTCATGTTGCATTAAAAATTACTGCCTTCTTATGTTTAAAAAAATGAATATATGTACCACAGGCAGCAACAGTAACACAAGTCTCTGGAAAGCTACCATGCACACTGAAAACATGGACCTAAATAGGAACTCACTGGGAGCCACTGTTCCAAACACTGCTAGACATAAAAAGCCAAAACTGTTCTGGGCAGTGCACATTGTAGAGTCATGGTATTGAAAAAATTTCCAGCTGTGACTTTGACTGATGTTCTAACACTGTGAATTTGTAGCTTACATTGGTAGCACTGTTATTTCTTATATTTTGAATGTTTTTCTTCAAAAAAATAAGAATACAATTAATATATAACATTTTTCATTCTGCAATTAAAGACGGGGCTGAGGTTATGTGCATGTACGACTTAAGATCACAGTTTCATTTTTCACATATGAGGCAGCTACATTAATAGATCAATGTAATCCATCATCATCAAGCAACAGTCCTTAGGGACATATCACAAAGCCACACAATCACCTTAAACAAGAGATTTTCTATTGGACTCCTGGATTAATTCCCCAGCCATTCAAACATGTAGTCATATGATAGAGCAATCTATAGATTTTAAGTCTCGTCCTGAGAAGAAATGTCAATACATATTTCTAGTCCTATCAAGACTACCAAACAAGAATTATAATGGCTTTACTGACTCAACCATTCTGATGCAAAAAGTAGACTGGAAAACCTGAATACTAGTAATTCTAATTTGCTGATGGCCTCTAAAAGACATAGCTTCCAGTTCATGTATTGAAACCATTACATACTAGACAATTTCTTCATAAATGATGGTGAATTCAATTTACATTGCTTATCTAAATATACAGAAAATCAGGAATTTGACATGAACATTTTATAACTTTATTCTCATTGAGTATAAAGTACAATGTCCTATTTAGCATTTATCTGTTTACAAAATTTATATCCCACTTTTCTACGCTCACAAGGGCCACCAAGGAGACTAACAATTAAAAAACATATATGATACAATCACAAGTCACCCCCCAAAAAAACCAAACATCATTAAAACTAGTAAAAACAGAGTTCAAAAAACATAAAAAGTTAAAAAGGCAAAGACATAAAACCAGCAAAAAGTAGTATATGGCAGATTTTCTTGTTTATGCAACTCTTTAAAAGTACAGCAGTCCGTTCAACGTTCGATTCTAACAGACAACGTAACATCACTGACAACTCCTTAGAATTGTTCCATTCAGGAACAGGAACTTACTTCCCTTTGTCATTTCAATTTCCATAACTCACCCTGGAGACAAAAGCTAGTAGTGTGAAGCTCTTTAGGATCATGCCTTAGTGGGTCTTTTGTTTTTAAAAATTATCATTTACCTGAATTTCTACAATAAAATCTGGAAATGTGTCAGTAAAACAGTGATAAAAATTTCACAGTGCCATAATTTAAGCTTGCAGTAAAAAGCAGAGACATTACACTGTCAACAAAAGTCCATATGGTCAAAGCAATGGTATTCCCAGTAGTAATATATGGCTGCAAGAGCTGGACCATAAGGAAGTCTGAGCACTGAAGAATAGATGCTTTTGAATTATGCTGCTGGAGAAGACTCTTGAGAGTCCCTTGGACTGCAAGGAGATCAAATCAGTTAATCCTAAAAGAAGTAAATCCTGACTGTTCCCTGGAAGGCCAGATACTGAAGCTGAAGCTCAAATACTTTGGCCACTAAATGAGATGGGAGCATTCACTGGGGAAGACCCTGATGCTGGGAAAGATTGAGGGTAACAGAAGAAGGGGACGGCAAAGGATGAGATGGTTAGATGGTGTTACCGATGCAATGAGCATGAAATTAAGCAAATTCCGGAGGATGGCGGAAGACAGGAGGCCTGGCATGATGTGGTCCATGGGGTTGCAAAGAGTCGAACTCAGCCGTGCGACTGAACGACAACGAACCTCTTGATATATCCATTTCAGATAACCATCTTCACCTTAGTATTACCAGAGCATAAAAATGTATATACTGAGAACTGTCATGGGAAACGTCATGTTTCTTTACTATGTAATGCTCATTATGAAGCTGGGGAAGGGAGATGAAGGCCTATTTCAGTAGCACTGTTCCCTCAAGATATCTCTCTCTTCAGTAATTATGATCAGAGAAGTAGCTAAAATAACAGCAATTTAAATAGAATAAAAATGTCATAAGCCAACTAGACTGTGTGATCTTTTAGCACTAAGAAGAGTAGATATCTCTCAAGTAAATACAACTAATTTTTTGGTGTTTCTTAGCATTATTGCCAAGCACTTGTATTGGCTACCCACCCACTGTAGCCAAATTGTAATATTCCTGCTCAGTGGTACAACTATTCCACATTAGTGTTGACAGTATTCAATACATTAGCAGCATTTGGTAGGGTAACGGACAACTGATAGAAAAACGTGTTGCAGGTCATGTGCCCATATAGGCGTAGAACTTTTTTCCTTAATCCCAGCAGTTCTTTTGGAGCTACAATACTTTATCAATAACTGCATTTTTTTGGTGTTGGACATGACCACAGCTTGTTGTCAGCTGTACATTTCTCCCACTTCCCTCTTCCTATAATATGCAGCGCATGATCAAACACCTCTTAGTTTGATTTAGTTCCAATGTTCGGTGATGTACTAATACAATCACCTAATCCAGTGGGGGTTTCTAAACCTTGGTTAGATCCCAGTTTAGAATCCTGATCTGTAGAACAACATGAGTCAATACTTCCCAGTCCCCAATTCATCAAAGCCCTTATCTGCATTTTCAATACCAAAAACTGGTGTCTGAATGCAGTGTTTGCAAAACATCAGAAGTAAAACAATGAAGTATTCACCTTGTTGTGGAAGAGAAACAAGTGTCAGAGAAAAATATTATTTAGAGATCCATACTAGCTGCATAGAGTCAGAATGCACTCCTGTTAAAAATACAAATCCAGACTGCCACCAGTTGGAAAGAGTCATGCCTTCAGGCATCCTCACCTCCTTTCTTTCATAAGACAAAGAGCACAAGCAACCAAAGAAGTCATTTTCTATGGCTGAACTACGATTATCTCAGAACCTCATCTGGAAGTCACTGGGAACCTCAATCCTCACTGACTTCTATAGTAAAAACGGAGATTCAGTATTTCACAGGGTTTGGCTGCCACTGCTGCAGCAGGAGGCTAACAATTGCCCTACAATTACTCAGATGTTCCTGTCACAAGAACACTAGGTTACAGAAGTCATATAACTGAGATCTGAAGTTAATTGCTTCCTGGCTTTAAGTACCAGCTGAATTAGACAGAAAAGTACGAGTATGCAGTAGTAATTTTTAAGCCAATAAAGACTGGGTGACAGAAACTGACTGCGATAGGCCTTCTCCTCAGTGCAAACAGAAAAGGTGACCAATTTCTGCTCTCAACTTCCAACAAATGACATTCCATTTTTTGTTAAAACACTTACCTTTGGATAATTTAGAAAACAAGTACAGTTAATTTGATTATATCATTTGTAGGTATGTATCCTGTTTCTTTTGAATCTTAAATCTTACGCAAACAATAAAAGACAAGACCATGTCGTGCAAGATTAGGGGTTGCTGCTACACTTGTCCTATGAGCCTTTGTTCCTTAACAGGCAAAAATTCAAGATGTGCAGTTTTCGCCATCACAGTGATGCACTGCTGGCTTTCTGCCAGATACCTGTAAAGCCACAAAGCTTCTGTCAGGAAAAATGTGGCAATCCTGTATAGCAGCAAAATATTAATTCTTGCAGAAAGTATGAATCCCTAAATCCTTAGGCCATTTCTGGCACTAACAAGAAACCCATGATTTGATTTGATTTTTATTATTCTTATTTATTTTCATTATTTATAGTCCACCTTTCTCACTTGGGATCAAGGTAGATTACACAGAGTGAGTCAATACAACCCAGGATGGAACATTTAACAAAAAATGCAATAGGATTAGGATTGAATCAGCCAGAAGTTTAAAAACGGAACTGAAGCAAAGCAGGAGTATTAACATGACACATTAAATGATACAAAATTCCATAGTATGATCCTAGTTTCAGCAAGCTATACACAATAATACAGGCCAGAGTCCCTAATAATTTTTCAAGTAGCTTTGTGAATCATTTAGTACAGTGCAACTCTATTGCCTGTGTAGAAAAGCCTTTTTGCATAATTCAGTTTTGCATAGTTTATGGAAAGCGAGGAGTTCTCCTGACTTCCTCAAGCCATTCCAGAAGGTGGGGGCTGCAACAGAGAAGGTACCTGCAAGGGCAGCTGTTGATTTTGCCCCTTTGCAGGTTGGCACCTGCAGGAGATCCTGCCCCGATGACACATGGACCAGTCATGTATACATAGCACTTAATGAATATGTAGTATGAATGACCTGAGAAGCTATGATTACTCAGGGTTTTCTAGCACATACATAGTAAGCTACACTCGGAATTTAATGCATAAGGAATTGAAGGAGATGAGAGTTACACCATTGTGCCTAGATCTGATTCAGCTACTAACAACAAGGCTTCCATCCAACAACAAAAAAAAAGAGGCAAAAGGATAATTGAAATATGCTGGGAACCATCTCCACCTGAAAGCCTCTCTCCTCCCAGCAACCAACCTCCACTGTTTGGGCCAGGGAAAGAAGAGACAACAATTGTGGTTAGTTGACATATCCAGATCTGTATCCTACAGATGCCAGCCACAGCAGGATCTAATCTACACCCTTTCCCCACTAGCTACCCATAATCGTATATGACTCTGCATTTATTTTACAAAAATTATACCCTGACTTTCTGCCCTCATAAGGACCACAAAGGCAGCTAACAAATTAAAACATATATAGTAAAATCACATCTTAAAAACCATTAAACCCAACAAAAGCACATAATTAAAACCAGAGCTAAAATACATACAAATGCATAAAAACTATAATTAAAGCATTGGGCAGGAAGGAGGGATCACTGGGGGAATGTCAAATAAAACAAACAAACAAAAAAACCCTTCACCTGCTGGCAGTAGATGGCAACAGGAGGAGGAGGAGGAGATTAGATTTGTACCCCACCCTTATCTCAGAGTCTCAGAGCGGCTTACAATCTCCTTTCCCTTCCCCTCCCCATGACAGACACCCGCTGTGAGGTAGGTGGGGCTGAGAGAGCTCTGACAGAAACTGTCCTTGAAAGAACAGCTCGGACAGAACTATGATTTGTCCAAGGTCCAGCAGCTGCAGGTGGAGGAGTGGGGAATCAAACCCGGTTCTCCCAGATTAGAGGCCATGCATTTGACCACTACACCAATAGACTAGAGCTGAACCAAGAGAAAAGTCTTACTGGGCAATGAAACTGCCAATGCAGTGCAGCAAGGTAAGGAGTGTTGCCCAGCTGCCTGGTCACCCACCCACCCCAGTTCCATAGTGGCAAGTCAAGGGAACAAAGGATTCCAAACAGGCACTAAAAATACCTCTTTGCATGTTTTCCAGCTCTAGAATCTATGCCTGATTTTCCATGAGCAAGGGTACCCTCTACCCTGACTTTCCCATTGTACAGGGGAAAAGAACAGACCAAATATGAAATGAGATGATCTTTACTTTATATTACTTAATCATTTACCTCATGCACACTTATCAGATTGGTGCCTGTTAGAACAAATGGTTTTAATAAACTGTGTCCTTCCTCAGTTCCTTGAACCAGACACATATCGGCCTTGCTAGCAGTTATTCTTTCTTATATAAACACATACAACTCTGTTGTCTCTATATTTTGTCTCCTCATAATATATTTGGGAAATTAAAATATTTGGGAAACATTAGCCTAATGGTTAACAACCGCTTGCATCTTTGCACTGTATTTGTACTGTAATGGTTTTATACTTGTATTATAATATGTTTTAACTGGTGTATTTTAAATATGTTTTATGTATGTATTTACATCGATTGTAAGCCGCCCTGAGCCTGCTTTGGCGGGGAGGGCGAGGTATAAATCCCATAATAAATAAATAAATAAATTAATTAATTAAAATATATATTTGGGAAAAATGGCCTGTGACCTACAGAACTGTTGCATTTTTTAGTTTAGTGCTGCTGGTTAAAGCCAAATACTTTTTATAATATAATACTTTATCATGCTTAAATGACAACTCTATGGCAATGTGAAGAAATAAAGTGACCATCCCATATTATTTTGAATTAAACCATATGGTAGTTTTATTTTATGATGATTGCTGATATGCTTTTACTCCATAAATAGATGCTGCCAATGGCTAATCACTGAACGTAATCTCAATATGAAACACTGCCTATGACAATTCACTTTTCAGTCATAGCTGAAGTATTTTTATGGCAGTACTTTATACTGAGTTATATTTCATTCTAAACTCATTTGCACAGAACATATAGTCAAGGAAGGCAGTAACAGCAAATATTTGAACCAATTTTATATGGATTAAAAAAAAACCACAATTCGTCCCTCATGGTAAAAGGCACAAAGCTGCAATAATGAGATGTCAGAACTGACTGAACTAGCTAATTTACATTGCAGTCCTATATAGTCTTAGTCAAAGCCCACTGGCTTTGTATCTCTGTATCTCTGCACAGGATTGTACTATTGGAAACCTTCTGCCTGTAGATTAGCTATCCTGGTTGTTGAACAGAGAGACTAATCTCCTAAGGATTATGTCTTTATTTAGCTGTGCTTCAACTGAGGCTCCTTAAAGTAAATTCAGAAAATCAATTCAGTAACAGGTATTTGATTTACAGCCTTCCAACTGTGCAAACATTGCATGTTAAGATTCTGGCATTAAAATGTTGCGTTACAAGTACAGTCTTTATAACTTTTAAAAACCAACATTTGCACTGATCCTTAGATCTTGCCTTATCTCAAAGCTGATGTCTGCCTGTTTTCTACTCTCCTGCTAGTGGTTACATGTCAGCTTGTTTGGTTTTTTAAAAAACATATTAAATACACAGAGACACATCTGTACATTCTAATTTGCTTACTATACAAAGACAAAACCAGAACCTAAAGGGATGTCTGAATATAATTAAACAAGCCAGGGTTATACAAGATCAGAACAAGGTCCCAGACCCCTAAAAAGCAGGAAGAATGCATATGTACATACAGAGGGTTTGGGGTTATTTTTTTTAAAGCAGAGAAAGCAAAAGGAATGGACAATGCATACCTCAGCTCAGCACTCTACAATGACTAAATCTATATCTAGGAAACATAGTACAGATTTCAGTTCAATTGTCACTTTCATAAAAGTTTTACATTTTTTAAAAACTGAATAACCAACAAATAATGCTATTTCTCTAAAGAGGCGTTCCTGAGTCCTAACTATTTCTAGTACAGTGTGAGAACTACTATTCTCTACACATTTTACCAAAAAACTCACCACTTTTTTTTACTTTTTTTTGAAAATATCTAAAATCAGGTAATGATAACAGTACAAAGCACAAGATTTGTAGATGTCAAGTTATATTAGAATGGACACATCATTATACATCTGTTATTTTTTACCTCAGACCTACTATAATTCTGTTTGTCATTTTAGTGGCTGCAGCATACTGAGATGTTTAGAACATTATCCGTAATGTCAAAGATTTTCTTGGAAAGCTAATCTAGCAAACCTTATTGTTCAATTGATGTCATTTTCCCCTTGTCAACATGAATTTAATATTTCATTCTGTTGGCCACTTTCCAAGTGTTATGAGATCTTTCTGTAGCTAAATAATGCATAATTTTAAAATGCTGGATTTTACTACTTACTTTCTTTTAGAGGTTTTTTTAAAAACAATATGACCCAGCTTAGATCATCAGGTAAACCTTCTAAATGAGAATCTAATATTTATGCCCCCATTTAATCAGTTGCTGATCCAAAAGGTGGGAGGGCACTCTGTGTCACACTATGACACGTTTATTCACTTCTCCTAACCCTTTTCTGAAGGACCTAGGCTCTATTCGCAGTGTGAGTGTTCTCTATTTTGCATTAATTGCTGGTGTGAATGCAGAGGCATGTGCACTGGCAACAGAACACATACACCAGTTTTCTGCACACTTTCCTATATCAGCTGCAATTTCCCCACCACCCTCAGAGGGCTTTAAAAAAAGGAAGATTAGCAAGTGCTATATTACTATAATTTTTCTTAATCCATCAAAAAAACTTTAGTAGCACAGCAGGGAAAACAGTGGCTGTGAAGAGTTGACAGAAGGATTATGGCACTGATGCAGATGGGATCTTTGAAAACACGCACCATCTTGTCCAGATTGCACAATAACATGTTTAGACTATTCTCTTTCCAAAAGCAGTTTTGGGAAACAGCACACTAAGGAGAATGATTAAACAATGACTTCATGTGGATGCTTAAAAAAAGGAGAACACACAGACTTTCTAGAAAAGTCTCTTCGCAGAAGGTAGGGATGCCAGGCCTCCCGATATACTGGGAAACCTTCTTGCATGCCATTGCTTTACCTGCCAGCACCCAAAAATGGGGGGGGGGAGCATCCACTGATATTGTGTTGGTGCATAATAAAAACCAGAACTTTCTGGAAGCTCTAGAATTTGCAAAAACTCTATGGTAAAACCATGACTTTTTGTAAACTCTAGAACAGAGGTGTCGAACTCATTTGTTATGAGGGCTGGATCTGATATAAATGTCACTTCGTCAGGCCGGGCCATGTGTGCCATAAGCGTAACACTGAGTACTGGAGATATAAACTTTATAAAGGACAGCAACTGGTGAGCTCCAAGTTCGCGTGTCCTCACTGCAAGGTCCCCATGGGCTGGGAGAGGGGTGCAGAGGAAAACCCACATGAGTGGACTGGAAAACCCACATGAGTGGACTGGAGAGTCAGCAGTGTAGCACTGGACAGACGCTCCCACGCCCTAACAGAGGATTATTTGCATCCCCCAAGTGCAAACGCTGATCTCTGAGGTCATCCGGGACAGCATCGCTGGAGCTGCAGGCTGAGCCAACTTACCAGTGAGGCTGCCTCTGAAGTGAAGGGGTTCTGCTTGACTGCTGCAGATGAGGTTGTTCTGCTATGCTGAAGCCACAATTGGAGTGGCTGTGCCCCCCCTTCCCGAACAGCCTCCTGTTTCCTCCCTTGCACCAGTTGCTCGCAGGACACATAACAGCCCTAGACGGGCCATTTCCAGCCCCTGGGCTAGAGCATCTAATGATGCCACTTCTAGTTTTTACTGGAAGTGATGTCAGCACACTGATACAATGCTGGAGCATCATTTTCTCTTGCAGGGGGGAGTTGCTGGCTGTGTCCTGGCAACCCTAATAGAAGCATAATGTGGCCTTAAACAGGCTGGTTGCGGGAAGAGGTTTCCTCAGTGATTGCTGACCAGTACAGTACAGTACAGCTCTTGCTTTCTGATCTGTGTATGTTTTGTAACAGACCTGGAAATCTCCAGTGCATCATTTGAAAGTTAGCACAACATATATCTGCAAGGGAATAAAGCTAATACATCAGAAAAGCTTCTGTGAATGGAAGCCTATGAAAAGAGTGCATGCATGCACATTTTTCAAAACTAAATTTAAACACTTTTAAACACATTTTTCAAAACTGAAAGAGAACAAGGAAGCTAATTATTGTGAATCAAACCTTTTTGACAGCTAAAGATATATATAGAGATATATAGTTTCCAGCAGAGATTTATCTAGCAGAACTAGAGGGTGAGGGGGAGACTCCCTGAATCAGAAATGTTCTAAATGACTTTTATTGCTACCAATGTGGGATGATATTACATTGTGGGAGGACATTACTAATGAAGGAACAATCAACTGGCAATATGAACTTTATGGCATTCTCTCACATCAAAACATAGATTGATCATGTCATTTCACTGTGCTGTTGTTTTGTCCTTTTCACAAGTCATCTTCAGCCACCCTTTGTGGCTACCATGTTTGTTCTTCCAATATCCCCCCCCCCGGCATCTTCTTTTCCTTACTCTCTAATGCATGGCTTCAACACCTCACCCCCATTCACCTCCTTTTAATGGTAGACTTGAATGAATGGGGTAATTTATGAAGATGTTTTGTCTCATAACATGAAAGAAAAACAAAATGTTAGTCCCTGAGTATGTTCTGCTAAAGTTCTATAGTTTTCACTGTAATTTGCCTCAAAGGTCACAGCAAAGGATAATGACACAGAGTTGCTTAGGTATCTCCACCTATTATTATTATTCCAAAGCCAGTCTGTTTTGTTTCTACATGGGAGGAGTCAAATCACTTTTCTGGATGTGGACCAGAAGCTACCTTTGTTTCCTTTCCTATGCCCAGGTTCTGTTGGCATTAAGAACAACTCTCCCATGGGGGAACATGCTAAAGGGATGAAAAATCATAAACATGCAAGCCACTGAATCAGAAACTTCAGAGCACTGAAAAATTCATTTTAAACTGCTGTGCAGAAGCAAAATTATCATTACTAAAATTTCCACCCAGTAGAGGGACCATTTCTTCTCACTGCAAACCACAGGAAACAGAGTAGAAGGGAGGAGTGCCTGTGTGTGCATGGATCTACAGTTAGTTACACAACTGTAAATCTCTTTAAGTGTTCTTATCTGGCCCATAAATATGTAATGAGCTACTAAAGGACACACAAGACCTATTCAGTTTGGCACTGGGCAGTTCTCTGAACTGCAATAGGCAATTCAGCCAAGGGGAGGCCTTGGTGTGGATGAGGAAGAGGGAGTATTTCTCAGCTGGAGAACACATGACTACATATATAGAGGACACAAGTTAGATCTTTGTTCCTCAGGCATGACTGGGAAAACTGTCTACAACTATCCTTCAAAATAAAGAGTACTTGGTTACTGAGACAAAGATGCATGTAGGACAGTTCCATGCATCAACAGGCCTGTGGAGCTGTGGCAATGAATCTCTTAAGTGCACCATTCACTCTATACTGATTGCAGCTATTTGCCTGCAGGAATGAGTCTGTGATAGGACCATCCCGTGCCTAGAGAGGTATACACAGGAAGGGGTGCGATGATGCATATGATAACTACCTTGGGGTACCTGAGATGGATTGAAAGTTGGCATAGAAATGTTTGAAATAAATTCTTAAATAAATAAATAACCAGTGTCCTCATAATAATCATAGTTTGAAGCCATGGTTTTATGTGGGTTGGTAAACCTTGGCCAAGAGGGAATGTAGTTAGTGTTAACCGTATCTCATGTCACATATGCAGACATACAGTTTAGGCCAGCGTTTTTCAACCACTGTGCCGCGGCACACTAGTGTGCCGTGAGACATTGTCTAGTGTGCCGTGGGAAAAATTCCAATTTCATCCATAACATGCGGCTTCGGCTCACAGAGTTAAATTTTTTTAACATTTTCTAATGGTGGTGTGCCTCGTGATTTTTTTCATGAAAAAAGTGTGCCTTTGCACAAAAAAGGTTGAAAAACACTGGATTAGGCTATCTAGGAAAAGCAGAGTGTCAGTCATGAAAGAGATGGAAAGAAGGAAGAAGAGGAACATGCACTCCTGAGGTTGGCTTCCAATACACAAATCACAGTTTGGAGGGAAGAAAGCATGGCGTTCAAAAGTCCTAATTCTGCAACATGCCTCAAAGTCTCACACAGTATCCTCCAAAGGGAAACACTACATCAGGGGTCCTCAAACTACGGCCCGCGGGCCACATGCGGCCCGCCGAGGACATTTATGCGGCCCGCCGGGTGTTTATGCCCGCCCCCCCGCCTGGAGCCTCCTCCTCCTCGGGGGAGCAGCAGCAGCGCCCCCGCCCGCCTGCCGGGCTCCTCCTCCCGAGTAGCCCCATTGGGAGAGGTGCCTTTGAGGGCGCGGCGGAGAGCAGCCTGGGCAGAGCTCCTCCCGGTGGGGTGGGCGCCTCCCCCCTCCCTCCCCAGCCCAGGCGAGGTTCAGCCGGAGTGTCTGGGGACGGGGGGGGCTGCAGAGAAGAAGCTGCATGGAGCAGCCGGTCAGGGCAGCAGCAGGGAAGGGTCCCGGGAAGGGAGTCTCTCGCGGGGGGGCCCCAGCTGCCGGGAGGTCCTGGGAGTGAGGGAGGGAGGCGGGGGACACGCTCGGCCACGGTTGCCGACTCCGGGGTGGAGAATTCCTGCACATTTGGGGGGAAGGTGCATTCCGGGAAAGGTCTGTTTGGGGGGGGGAGAACCCCCCGTGGGAGCAATGCCAGCGAGCCCCCCCCTCCAGTGCCACAGGGGCCCCCCGGGGGACTGATCCCTTTCAGCCGGAGGGGGGATGTCATCCTGGGGGCGGGGGCTAAGGAAGTCCCATTGAAATACTGGTAAGTTTGTTGATTTAACTTTACTTCATTTTAAATATTGTATTTGTTCCCGTTTTGTTTCTTCACTTCAAAATAAGATATATGCAGTGTGCATAGGAATTTGTTCATAGTTTTTGTTTTTACTATAGTCTGGCCCTCCAGCGGTCTGAGGGACAGTGAACTGGCCCCCCGTTTAAAAAGTTTGAGGACCCCTGCACTACATTATATTAAAAGTTAATGCAGCAATAATTCTGCAGTAATTTTGATGGAGATGTTCACCTTTTCAAAAGGAGAATGAAGGCTGACATTCTTTACTGCTTTGCCATTTAACTAACAGAGAGCAAAATATTTTTTTACTTTATTTTTTAATTTCTCTGTTTAAAAAACAGAGCAGATTGGACACTGTTAAGACTAAAAAGTTCCAAGAGGGATAAATACTGCTGACTATCATTAGTCACCATAACTTCTTCAGTTCAGAAGGGTAGTAATAGTAGGACACAAAGTTTCCTGTCTGTGAAATATAACCAGTTCAAGAATAACTCAGTAACACATTCCAGATGGCTCAAACAAGTGAATCACACCCAATGTAACAGGGGATGGGAGACAAAAAGCCAGGATGTACCACAAATGGTGCATCCAGATAGATTAACCAACCAGCATGAAAGCAGAACCCTGTAGAGTAAACCTGGCCTCAAACAGCCTAATTTTCTTGGCTCCTCAATCACTCATCTCCTTCCTTGTTCCAGCATCCCACTTCTAATCATGACAAACAAAAATTCCATTCCACTGGGGAAGGGGTCATGAAGACTGTCATGATCTGTGTAGGCCTGGGAGAAAGGCCTAGAGCCTGTGTGGGAGTGGAAAGTAGACAGCCTACAATCCCCATAAGGCTTAGCAACAGTTGTAGCCAATCAGTGTCCAGGGATTGTGTTTGAGAGGGAACTTAAACTCTGAGGGCTGTGGAAACGGTGTTCTTGTCTCTCTGTGGTCTTCCCTCACAGAGTCACACTGAGGGAACAGGCTGGTCTGAGAGAAAAAGATCCCTCACTTGAGACAAAGTGAGTACAGGGACAGGCCTGGTAAGAAGGCTGTAACCCTTGAGTAGTAACTAGTCAAGTGAATTAGGTAGTCACGTTAGATTCATTTATTTTGCCTTTAAACACTGTTATATATTTTAAAGCACCTTGTCTGGTTTTCCTTGCCCCATTACTGTGTTAATAAACTATTTGTTTAATGTTTTCTGCCTGGTTATCATGCCTATGGTTCTCGGCTTGAAAAGGGGCATTTTGGTTGGGCTTGGGAGGGCACTCTGGGCCTTCTCAAGGGACCTGAAGTCCAGAGTGGTGGCGGCGGAAGGTGTCAATTCCCTGAGGTCATGACATGGTGGCAGAGGTGGGATGTGCCAGATGTTGACCTGGAGAGGCAGAGCATAATCGGTTTATTTTTTTGAGGGGTGAAACAGATTTCCCCCCCTCTCTTTGTCTGGCTGCAGGAAGCCACATTTTTTTTTTAAGATGCTGGTAAGACCAAGAGGTCTTAAAGCAATGTTGTAAAGGGGTTTTATTTATTTCTAGAACTATCAGGTCAATGGACAGAAAGGCTAGAGTTAGGCAGTGTATGTTCCTCCGTTCTGGGAGACAGAAGCCAGAGGACACACCTGTGCCTAGATGCAAGAGCAGGGCAGGGGTTGCTGATCAGATGTCTCAGGAGAAAGCAGACGGAGAGATGGCAACCCCAAATTTAGAGGTCTTGCATCTCCAGCTGCAAATTATGCAGATGGAACTTGAGGAAGAGGAGAAGACAGCCCAGAGAGAGCTGGAAAGGGACAGAATGCTGAAGAAGGGGAGAGAGAGAGAGCTGGAGCTGGAGAGAATGAGAATGGCGCACAAGCTTGAAATGACAAAGTTGAGAAGAGGCCCACCCTCACTTCCTCCAGATATTGATGTACAAGGGGATAGAAGAAAATATCCCGACTGGCTGAAACCTACAGAGGGCAAAAGTACAGCGCCCCTCGTGACTGGGGTAAGAGTCTCCTAAGTCCCCACCTCGGTCCGGTAATCCGTCAGGTGAAAGGAGAGCCGCCACGACAGCAGTGGAATGTTCCCTCAAATACCGGGGTGAAGTCACCATGTGAGGAGAGGAGAGTGCCCCAGTGTTTTGCTTGCAACCAACTAGGTCATATCCAGAAGCAGTGCCCTAAGGAAAGAACCAGCGTGCACCACATGATGCAGGAAAACCAACCAAGCCATTCCTCCTGTATTCGATCTGGAGTATATTCTCCAGTGCCACCTGAAGAAGGTCTGGATGGATAGCCAAGAAGTAGCAGCCTGGTGAGATACTGGTTCCCTCCTAACTACAGTGCATTACTCACTAATCAATCCCAAGTACCTCCTCCCAGGAGAAGAGAGGCAGGTAAGGCATCTGCACGAAGCAGAAGGGATCGTGCTCCCTGTGGCCCAACTACTGATAAGCAACGAAAGCTGGAGTGGATCGTGGAAGGTAGCTGTGCACGATTATACCCCGGTAGCCATGTTTGTGGGGGAAGATTTAGCAAAGCATGTGACCACGGAACCCAGAGTCCATTAACCTGAGCTGGCAGAAAAGGAGGCCAAGCCAGAGGAAGATGTCTATCTGCAGTTCTTAAAGGACTTTGAAGATGTTCCTGAGCAACCCAGCCGGCAAACCGATGTCTACCAGCAGTTCTTAAAGGATTCTGAAAATGTTCCTGAGGAACCTAGCCAGCAAACTGATGTTTACATAGGGGTGTTAACCCATTAGTCTGAGAAGAAGCAGCAAGGTGAGCACACCCCAGCAACTTCTCCAGACCCTGTTGCAGAGCCGACAGTGGAAAAGTCTCCTCCAGTGACTCCAAGTGCATTCCAGAAGGATCAAGAGGAAGACGCCAGCCTGGAACAAAAGCATCAGCAACCACCCCTACAACATAACACTACTGGGAAAACTGAATATATGGCATTTCCAATGTCCTTTGAAAGTAGTTCCACTGATGGAGCAGAAAAGCCAAGAGGTGTGAAGCAGCCTGAAGAGAAAGTGGAGAACAGTAGACTGACTTTGGTAAATGACCATCAGAGTGGAGAAAGAGAGAGCCAGTTGTTCCTCAAGACTGAGTGCAGTGCCAGTACAAAATTCCATTTGAGTTAGTCACAAAAGTCAACCTGACACCAGCAGGAGAAGAGAGTTTGATGAAGACTCTCTGAAGAGCTTTAGTAGCATGCCAGATCCAGTGGATCCTACTACTGTGACAAAAACATTCAAACCAGAAACAGGCAGTGATCTTTCTATGTCTGAAGCTTTGAGGAACACCATTTATTTTGAAGTAGCTACATTGATGTCTTAAAACTAATCTTGCCCTCATTTTCTAATGGACCTTTTTCAGGAACTTCAGATGCTAAATTCAGACTATTTGAGACAAAAAGCACTGTATATATTACAGGATATAGTAGGCAGGCATACATCTGAAGACAACGTAAAAGCAGAATGTCCAGAACCTCTGAACTCAACGCCGTGGTTAAGATCCAATTTAGAACTTACTCCCAGTGAAAGCCTTGCTACTACGGATGATGGGACATTAGAGAAGAACTTTGACCCAGGAGGACCTGAAATGAATTAACCTGATGTTGTATTCTTGTTAATGTTGATAAGAATATTGTTTTACTGTTTTATTATTGTTTGTATATGTGTAAATGGCAGAACCAAAACAAGTCACTGTTATGCAGCCCTCATCAATGGGGTTCCTGATGGCTGGACCCCATGATTTGGTCTGGTGGGGGGTGTCATGATTTGTGTAGGCCTGGGAGAAAGGCCTAGGGTCTGTTTGGGAGTGGAAAGTAGACAGCCAATGGTTGTAGCCAATCAGTGTCCAGGGATTGTGTTTTAGAGGGAACTTAAGCTCTGAGGGTGGTGGAAACTGTGTCCTTGTCTCTCTGCGGTCTTCCCTGAGGAAACAGGCTGGTCTGAGAGGAAAAGATCCCTCACTTGGGACAGAGTGAGAACAGGGACAGGCCTGGTAAGAAGACTGTAACCTTTGAGTAGTAACTAGTCAAGTGAATTAGGTAGTCACGTTAGATTCATTTATTTTGCCTTTAAACACTGTTATATATTTTAAAGCACCTTGTCTGGTTTTCCTTGCCCCATTACTGTGTTAATAAACTATTTGTTTAATGTTTTCTGTCTGGTCATCACGCCTATGGTTCTCGGCTTGAAAAGGGGCATTTTGGTTGGGCTTGGAAGGGTACTCTGGGCTTTCTCAAGGGACCTGAAGTCCAGAGTGGTGGTGGAGGAAGTTGGCGACCCCCAGGGTCATGACAAAGACCATGCATGCAAAACCAAAGGTTCATTAGCTCAAAACATCCTGGAAACAAAGCAACCAATGTATGAAGCAAAGTAATAGACAATAAATTATGGGACATTTTTTGTATTTATTATGGGTGCCATTAAGTTAGAAGTAGCTGAGTTTTATCTGCCCAGTATCTGCCTTCACCCTTTCCAGGTTTTAATCCATATTCAGCCACCTGACCTTACTATGACCTCCAGAAAACAGAAAGACTCTTTTCCAGATTACATCTATGGACCTATGCCATCGAAAGCACATTATGGCATTAGTGTACGCACTGCTATACTGTCACAAATTGATGGCATCCCTTTGATTCCAAACCTATCAAGGCTTGAACCTATCAAACTGCAATGCAGAATCCATCTTTTCAAAGGAAGAAACAGACAGGTGCTTCACACATTAACCTCAGTTAAAATTTTGCCACAGTATAATAGTTACAAGATTAAATTTGCGGACTTAAGTTTTAAACTTGGCAATGACTACAGCTGAACCACACATGATTCTATAGGACCATGAATGATCTCCAGTGTGTTTTTTCTTGATAAACAGCAGGGGTGGGGTGAGAGACAGACAGACAGAAAGAGAGACAGAGAAGGGGGATCAGGGATCTGGCACAGTGGGAAGGGCAGATAATTTTTTCTCCCCATGTCCTGACTTCAAATGCCCACGAGAACTCCTTTTGCCCTGTTAGGGCAAAGAACTGCCAGAGATCAGGACAATGTGTGAAGAGAAATACATTTACCAAACAGACATGCTAAAATTCTGTTCACAGATGACTCTCATCTGGTTTGACATGCAGACAAAACATCTGCTTAGTGAAATTATGAACATTTGATCAGAATCAAATGTCTTTACTTTCCCTCCCAATATTTCCAGAATATATATTCTGTATGTATGCATGCAGCAGGAAGGAACCTGGCTTTCTGAGAATTTCTGGCCACTTCAAGCAGTTACATCTCATGATCAGACAAGTTATCACAGCATCCTTTGAAATGCTGTGCTAGCAGCACCTATATAGGCCCTGTATTAGTTTGTTTCTCCTCTGCTACAGGTACAGCATGCCCAGAGGCATAAGCCAAAGGCCAATAGCCCTTCAGCTCTTAGCCTGAGGGCTGCAGTGAGCTGGAAGGAAGATCCATTGACAGAGAGAAAGAGAGACCTGCTTTATATTCAGACACCCACCCCCTCAGTGTTTGTTTCTATTGTAAGTGACTTTGAGTTCCCATTAGGGAGAAAAGTGGGATATATACAAATGAACATCTGAGAAGAGAACTGAAACACAACATTAGGTTGCACCCATTGTATTTACTTCATTTATATCCCACATTTCTTCTCAATGGGAACCAAAGTGGCTTACAGCTTCTTCCGTTTTATCCTGACAACAACGCTGTGAGGTATGTTAGGCTGATGACGTATGACTAGCCCAAGGTCATCTAGCAACCTTCCATGTCAGAACAGGGATTTGAAATTTGGTTGCCTAGATTCTAGTCTATCATGGCACTAGGAGGCCACACGCCATTTGTGGCTCTTCTGAGCATTATTTGCCAATACGACATGTACCCCATTTTCCAGGAAAGTGTACACGGCTTATGGTTTATGGTTACCATCTTCAGACACTGCAGGGACAGTAGGATGGGTAAGCTGTGGGCCAGGGGTGGATATAAAGAGCTCAGCCTTTCCAACAACCTCCCACCTTCTTCCACAGCCTCCATCCTTTCATCCCAACACTCAGGCACCAGAGCAAGCTGGCTACAGAAAAGAGAAAGTAAAACCACTACCAGGGCAGCCACTCAGGAAAACAGCAAGCTGGCCACAATGGGGTGGTGATAGCTATATTAGTCTCCTATCTCCATTACCTGTTTGTCCTCTTCCAAAGCCCTGGAAATCTCACTCTCTTGTACAAGCTTCTATACCTCATGCTGAGGAGAGAGTGAGGAGGCAGAGGAGAAGTCCTTCCACTCATTCCAGATACAGCAGGGCTTGCTAAGAGTCAATAGCGATGGAGAGAGACAATCCTACATGCTCAGAGCTACTTTGGTAATTAATAGTAACAGTTATACCTTATATTACTGTATGTATATCACATGTATATACTTTATGTATATCACAATAGTCATGTGGCTCTTTTTGTGGATGGAAAATCTGACGGTGTTTTGTGTCGTGAAGTGAGTACCACTGCTCTAACCATTACACCACACTGATTCTCTAGCCTCAGCATCCTTCACGGCATTGTAAGGGTCTATACGACATACCCATCATTTCAACATATTTCACTACCACATTTAAATATATATATATCGTTATTTTCAAACAGCTGCATTTGCACAGATCTTACCATACCACAGGTACAAAATCAGTGTTAAAGAGCAGCCAAAACAACAACAGAAAGTATTACTGAAAATGCAAAGATTTCGTCACCCTGCTCCTCCCCAAAAACCTATCAATCACCATCCTGAAAAATCCTCACCACTACCACAATATTTTAAAACTACAGTAATCTAAGAGCATTGGTAGATGCTACATGTGCTTGCAGAAAAGGAAAATTTGGTTCAAAACAGTCAGCAACAGTTATGTTGTTTTCTGTGGGTTATCAAGGAGAATGGCTACAATGGTATCTGAATGCAGAATATAAAACAGTTTGGTGTAAAAACAAAAGCATTCACAGCTAATGCAGCCTGTTTTCCACTCCATCTTTCTGTTCAACAAGGAAAAACAAAAACAAATCATTTATCCATTACAATGCCATTACATGAAAATTTGCAGGCTCCAGTTCTGGTTCTCTGTTTCTTGCTCAGAAAACCATTTCAGCTAGGGTTGCCAGCCCCCACACCCCCGGCCACCGGCAGGGGATTGAGGGGGTAGGGCTGTCAGCTCCAAGTGAGAAAACTCCTGGAGATTTGGGGAGGGACCCTGGGGAGGTCAGGGGTCCCAGTGGGGTACAATGCCATAGAGTCCATCCTCCAAAGCATTCATTTTTCTCCAGGACAACTGATCTCTGTACTCTTTAGATGAGCTGTAATTCCACAGGATCCCCAGGTCCCAGCAGGTAGCTAGTGTCTCTAATTTGAGATCTAACTGCAGACTTATCAATGCACAAAACCAAAGTACTCTCAATCGTAAATATTTCTTTGCCTATAAATCCCCTTAATTTCAACGGATTTGAGCAAACCCACTTAGGACCACAGCCTAGCAGCCCAAATCCAATTCAGTTTACCCAGAAGGGGGTCTCACTGAATTTTATGGGACTTTAGATTGCAGCATACATGTTTCATTAATGCTTTCAACATTACAAAGGAAATGAGATTAACATCAAAACACTGCTGTGTTTGAAGCACAGTGAAAGTTCACAGCATCTGAATAATGTGTCCTTTAGACAGAAATTTTGCCCCCTTGAAGCTAAACACAGGTACACTCCTGTGCCTCACAACTTTAAATACCCTATCCGAATAAACCTTATAAAACCTTACATGCTCGCTCTATCAACCTCTCTCAGAACTTTCTGGAATCAACATGAGGCATTTTCTTCTTTTTACCCTGTTCCCTTACAGCTTTTATGACAGAGGGGCTGGCATTATGAATTCAGAACTCAGTGTCTTCTTGGGGGCCAGCTGGGCCTCAAGAACCCTACAATCTCCATATGTTCTCACAGGATCTTTCTAGTGGCACTATTATTGCTATTGTATGGGAAACAAGGTGGAGAGACCATTTCTCTATAGTGTAATGTACCAGGATTTTGTGATGGCACTGGTAGAATTAAAAGTTTCTGGCAGTGACAAACTAACTGTCACAGGGTGGTATGACAAGGAAAAAAAAATCTCTGGCTGCCAGAGGCTGGGGCATTCCTGTCAGAGACAGAGTGAAAGGGAAGGCAGAGGATCTGGCTAAGGAACAGACAAGAATGTTAAGATAGCAGACCCCAAAATGCATAGGAAAGGTGGTTTGGAACAGAGACTGTAAAGGATAGAAAATAAGAGCTTAAATTTGCAATTTTAAAACACATTTTCTTGGGAGTAAAACCCAATGTACTTGTAGTTTACTTCTGAGTAAACATGCTTTGGATTTCACTGTGAGATGAAGCAGAACAAACAGAAAGAATAGGTAGATGCAGCTGTCACCAAGATCTGCAGACTACAGGAAGACTTAATTTCACATATTGATTTGAAATAACCAACTACATTTTTGTGTTATAGGCTAAAGTAATACCACATGTATCCCCATGTGTGTTTAGCACCTCCCGGCAGTCACTCACATGATTTATGTAAAAGTAATTGGGGTTAAATTTTTTGCCACATAAAACTCTTTACATCCAAGCTTAACTTTGCAACCTAGAAACATCTGAAATAAACAAACCCACATGTCATTTAAGGAGGCCTAAGCAGATGGGTCTAATTAGGACCACTGTAATTCTCTTGAAATGCTTTTCTGCATTCAGATTACTATCCTTATGTCTTTAAACCATCTCTGTCTTCTATGGGAGGGCAGGTAGAGAGAATTCCTCTTTTAAAAAGGTGACCATTTCCTATTTCTTACCTTTCCCCCAATATTAAGAAAAGTTCCCATTCTGCCACATTTAATTAATTTTGCTGATGACTATAAATATAAAATTTGAATGAATATGCACGCTGACAAAACTTCTCTCAACATTAAATATATACTGCACTTTCACCTAGAGAAATCTCTTTAAAAACGTCACCTTAAAATGGTTTTAAAATCATTGTCTCCTATGAGACTCCATTCACTGCTGCCACCCCAAATAAACCATTCTTTAATGAAGTGAAATCATCCTAGATTTCTTGAAGAACTTCTATTATTTTACAAACATGCACAGAGAGGCCAAAAAATTTAACTTTGATGGTATGTAGCTTTGAGAGTCCCAGTGAGGCCCCTAGTGGAGATCTCTGCTTATCACATGTGACATTTTGTTCAGTATACTAGAGAGGACAAATGGAGTTTAAGAAGCTGATTTTTCTTGAAGACTCCACAGGAAATCTGATAGAATACCATTTCTATTCTACATACAGATTTCTCATTAGGGGTATAGCTGGTCCACTATTGCTGGCTCTGTTCAGAACCACTAATCTGTTTCTTTCACCCTTTTTTTGTATTTGCAGATACAAAGATGGAAAAATTGTACACATTTCTAAAAGGCTGGGGTGGGGGGGTGACAGATCTCACCCAACACTGAAGATGGGAACTTTCCATAAATCAGCACCAAAAAATTGCCTAAAAGCCTCTTTATTTTAACCTATTTCCACTAGAGGGGGGAAAACACAAAAACAAGAGAAGACTAAATAAGCAATGAATTATAGGATCATATAGGAATTTTGAGATGCCAGTAATCATAAAATATTTTATCTGCTAATACTTTAAATAATCTGCATCTGAAGAAATCTAAAGACGATTACTGTGAAATATATCAGCAAACAAAATTAGGTTTTATGACAAAGGGAACATTTTAGCTCTGACAATGTAACAAACTGCATGTATACTAAAAACTCTTCCATGTAGAACCCGGGCCAATGTAAAGCCTCCACAGAAATATTTACACATGCTTCAGTAACCAAGATAATAATGTACCTTCAAAACCAGAAACACAGAAAAACACAATCCTACAATTACCCTGTCAAAAAAAAATCCACAAGAGGTGGCAAAAGCAGCACGGGATTGTTTTTCTATTGAGTAACTGTAACAATGAGCTGCAATTGTCAAAAAGGACTTGTCTTGTCATAAGAAAATGTCCTTGCAATGATGATTAAAGCCTGTCAGGTTGCGTTTTTTTAATCAAGTATATTTAATTGAACTCCAACCCTTGCTTTGGATCAGGGACTATTCAACCCAGTATTACTATGGAAATAGCACCTACTAATGAGATGATGGAGGACAGTATCTCTACACTGGTGTTGTGTCACTGCTTCCCCCACATTACTATTTTAAGGAATTTTCATGGGGAGATCTATGCAGCCATAAATCTGCACTGGATCCCCTGTCCCTCTCTTTTGTCATCATTTGCATACCATGTCACTCTCTGTCCAAAACCCACTCCTGGGACCTCAGCAATTGAAACACAAAGCAGCAGCTGTTTGGCAACATTTCTAACCCTAAACAGCAAAGCTGATGAGATTTCATTCCATGGAACATGCGGGCCTCCTTCAATGCTGGGTGGAAACAATGGCCACTTTTCGTAAAAATAGGAAATGCATTGGGGGAAAAGAACCACATCAACCCAAACGCACACATGCATCTGTCAACTTTTCATCCACAGAATACAGCCATAAGAAATACAGACCCTAAGCAGCTTTTAACACTGCCTACTGAAAAGCAACCAATGGATGTCCATTTTTAAATAAACAGAGATCGGTTTCAGTCATTCCTGGTACATTTGGAGTGTTCATTCTCTCCTCTTCCTGGCACCGCACCGTTTTGCAGAAGGGCAGGCCGAGTCTCGCCAGGCCCAACGCGTGAAGACTGCGGGTCCAATTTGGGACTGCTACATAAAGTCACAAAGAGGCGGATGCAGCCGAAGGCCACCAGCACGGTCACTCTCCCGCCCCCCCCAGGCAAAATGATTTCGCAAAATGCCACTTCGCATCGCACCCCGACATCGGTCGCCTTTCCGAAGCAGCCGGTGCCTTCCCAAAGCATCAATTCCTGAGGTGCTGCTAAACCCGTCAGACGGCAAAATGGATGCTTCACCACAACCTCTCCCCTCATGTACCAAATTGGACGCAAAATCCGCCTTCTACTCCAGAGGGAAAAGGCCTGGCTCCCTTCCTCTCCTCCCCCCCCCGCCGGGGCACATTTGCGGCCCCCTCCTAGAGGATGGTCCAAACAGGACTTCCCCTCCCCACACTAAAAAAAAACCAACACCCCCCCCCCTACAAAGCGTCCTCCGAAGAGGAGCCGGACACGTCCGTCCCCACCGCCGGCTCGCTCAGCCCTCTGGGGGCTCCAGCAACCTGTCATCTCCCGGCTGCAGCACGCTTCGCGCCCGCCCGCCCGCCCGGGCTCCCCAGATCCCCCCCCCCCACAAGTCACCCGGCTAATCGGCGCTCCCCCCTCCCCCGCGACCTTCACATCCCGAACCCCCCCCGGTCCACGGCGTGTGTGTGTGGGGGGGGAGGGCTGCCGCCGCCGCCACCGCCGCGTATCTCCCGGTTCTTAGCGGCTTCCCCATCTGTTTCCGACCGGAGAGCTCTTACCTCGGTCTCTTCGGCTTGCGTCGCCCTAGCTGGGCTCCATGGACCAGGCAGACTCCCTCGGAGAAGGGCGGCGGCGGCAGCCCCCTATCCTCCCTCTGACGGCGGGGACGACTGAGGGGCAGGTCCCCTCCTCGACCTTTGCAGCCGAGTATCTGCCAGGCTCTACCGCTGCTGCGCCCGACTGGCAGCCTGGGACCGCTCAGGCGCAGCAGCCTTCCCTTCTGGCGTCCGGGTATCCCTGGTATCTGTCTGCCCTGCGCCGAGGGGGGGAGAGGAGGGCCGGGGCGGGGCAGGAGGAAGCAGAGCTGCGCCCGCCTCTAGGGCGCGCGGAGCAGTAGGGAGGGTCACCGCTCCCGCCCCTTCCCAAATTGCTGCTGGGCGGCTTAAGGCGCATGCCCATCGCCGGGAACGCATCACGCGACACGCCTCAGCAGAGCTCGAGCTGGCACACGCCGTCCTTTATCAGTCCCGCGCAAGGACGCGGTGTGTGCCGCACGTCGGGAAGCCGGCGCCTGGTGGACTCCAAAGGGAATGCCTGGGAGCAGAAGGGAAGAGGCAGACCTTGCGGGAAGGAGGTGCTGACTGAGGAGGAGGAACCGCATGGCAGGCGGGGAAAAGCCGAGGTCCTGCGGCGCCCCGCAGCCAGGCGAAACGTTGGAGCTGCAGGATTATTGTGCGCGCCCTTCCTTCGGTTCAGCTGAATTCGTTGGAGGTGGGAAAGCCTCTGCCAGGATGGGGCGGCACGGAATCCCTCTTAGATTATGAGGGTGGGCTGTGGCCGGCCCTTGGTGGAGAGATCCTATATGCGCATGTGCAAAGAATTCGCTCTTTATTATTGCTCTGAGTTTATAAGGCTGAGCCCTCCCAGAAAGCAGTGCCGTGGGCCAGATGTGACTGTCGGGAAAAGGGTGTGTGTGTAAATACAGGACAGACAGGGAAACAGAGAAGAAACTTTTACCATATGTTACAACCTGCCATAAACTCATGGGTGTAAAACGAATGCAGCAATATGCCATCCCCACCTGGCAAAGGTGGCACAGTTTGATACGTTTCTGCAATGGGAAGAGTGCCAAGCGCTGTGAATGGCAATATCATGGCCCATGCTAGTAAACGGATTGCTTGTTTGCTGCTGCACCAGCGCTGAATAAATAGACTAATCCACCAGTGGTCACTTTCCAATGAATCATAAAATGCCCACTGACTGCTGGGATTCTTTCAAAGAAAGCTGGGCTAAATGGTATCTACACTAGTTCTATTACAGCTATGCACCATATGGTCTTCTTTAGTGACAGTGCCTAGTCAGGGTTACTTAGTACAAATTAGTTATAACTTAATTTTTAAGAGATCCTTAATGTGTTCCGCTTTTTATGTTGGCTGATCATAGATATTCCTCTATAAAGGGAGACTGTACAAATCTGCAATCTGCCCACATTTGTTATTTATTTATTTATCTATCTATTTACTTACTACATTTATATCTTCCTTTCTCCCCAATGGGGAGCCAAAACAGCTTATATCATTAACCTCTTTGGCATTCCAGTTCAGGCATAAGTAACGAAAGATGTAATGTAAATCTCATACAATTACTAGAGTCTCATCCATCACCAGATTATTGACATTCACCGTAAGGTATATACATTTGGCTGCTATACAAATGCTAAAAAAATAAGTTTTTAGAACCCTGTTGGTTTGCCAACTGTATCAATCTGAAATTCAGACAAAACAACTCAGTTTCCAACTCCCTTCCCCCATTATCTCATAAGCGTTTTGGTGCACAATGTTGTCTATTTCTTTTTTAAAAAGCCCTAGTTTCTATTAGCATATCTAATTAGGTATGAGAAAATATAATACATTAAGCCAAGTGTTTGTTTAATATTACATAAAAACTATTTTTAATTCTGACTAGGATTATAAATTTATGAATATCCAAGACCAAGACTTATTTGAATTTGCTCTGTTAATTATTTTGCTGAACTCCATAAGTACTACATTCTTAGAAATAAGCATTTTAGGATGCTTATACAGATTGGGGTATAAGGTCCAATATTTAGCAGTGGAGAAATATCCCTTACAATTAGTTTTCTACTAATTTGTTCAGGCTACAATCAGTACGTCAATTCAGACATGCAAAAAAGATGCTTAAGTATAATGTGTATGATGCCTTAATTTAAAAAGCATGGTCAGTGGTCAGAAACCATCATTTGGGGTAAGTCCATGACTTGCACCAACACACCTGCACTACAATGTTAAGAAGCTAATAAATACATTAGACTGCATGCTTTTAGAAACATGTGGTGTACTCTCCTTTAGGAGAGTCCTTGAATATAGTGAAGAGGTGCATATATAAGTATATTAGGGTACAGCAGATTGTTAAACTGGATGTTCATCATTGTCAGAAAGATGCTGTCTGTGTTTGTTTTTTTCTATATATGTCATGCTTGCCATGTTTGTTACTTCATAGAATGCCCGAATACTTACCCATAAAGTTAAAAAAACCAACATGCACTTGAAATATGCCAAAAATAATCAAATCTAGCTGCAGCCTGAGGGATTGTGACCTTAATTTAAAATCAATCAAAAAGCCTTCTGTTGATGGTGGCCACTTTCCCTGTTCACATGTCTGACGCTGATATTCTCACAAACCTGCCATACTCTATTGCATTAAAAAATTAGTATGGAAGTGTGGTTTGTCACTTTACTGTATGTCTCTTGAGGAAAGCAAGGTGTCATGAGCTCCAGTGTTTAGCCATATAGCAGAGAGATTAATTATTACTGTTACTGTTGTATTAATATGTGGAACTCCATACATGAGTGTCCACATATTTATCCCATGTAGGGTTAACCACATGTCTGTAGACAAAAACACTCCCATAAAAGGCAGCTCTGTAATTTCCTGACTATTACTTAAGAAACTTGTCTTTAAAAAAGGACCTGTGGTAGATCTGCATGGCTTCCTTGCTTAACGTGCATGTAATTTTTACTTTGTTTATGTTGTGGGTGAGAAAGTGTTTTCTATTAAAAGTCCTCACCCTTCTAGAGTCTATCCTGTATGGTTTTACTAAATAAATGAACAAACCCAAAATTTTGTTGATATGTACAAGCTTTCATCTCAAGAAACGTAGAGAACAGTGGGGCTGTGCTTGAAGCATTTCCAAAAGAGTACGATCATACCCTTTTTGGCAGGAATGGGTGGACTAAATCCAGCCTGTTCCTCCGTCTACTGATAGTGGAATTTTCTTTAAGTCTCTGTGAATGCAGCTCAAACTGTTGGAACGCAAAGCACAAGTGCATTCTCCATCCAGATGGATATGCATGTGCAGAAACAGCCTCAAATGGACTGGGGTGGCAGTTCATGAGAGATGACAGAAGCAAACTGTGCAGCAAAGAAGAAACTGTGCAGCATAAGAAATAAAAACAGTAACAATTTCAGTAGTCTCCTAGTTTCAGTTATGATATGGAGAAAATGCTGAAATATTAATAATAAAATCTTAATCCAATGCATTAATTTAATGTAAGATTTCCAAAGGTATTCAGATGAATGAGTTGTTGAAAATAATAAACAGTATTGCCCAAGAAGCCAGTAGATTTGTTCTCAGAGTGGCAATCTTGGAACATATCCAGGAGATAACATCCCATATTATGGATGATGGAACTGAAAATAATTTTCCTTGGACTGTGTTGTTTTTAAAAGCATAGCTACAGAATGATTTTATGATTTTTGACCTTTGGAAATTCCCTTTCTTGTCTATTTGCATAATTCTTAGTTATAACTCCTGCTTTGGTGTTGCTGTCTGCCCTGTGGTGACTCATGTGTTGTGAAGCATTTGATCAGTTTAACCTTGTATTCTACATTTGGCCTATAACTGAATGGTGACTGAATGGTCTGCCCTCTATAACATATTAATTCTCTACAAAATGGCAAATCTTAGAAAAATGGTTGCTCTGCCCCATAGCAAGCTACTATTTAGCTATATGTTGAAAGAGGCCACAAAACATGCATAGCATACCAAATCCACTGAAAAATCTGTGGAAAGTTATAAAGTTGTCAAAGTCTGCAGTATGTCAAATGGGTCAAGAATATGCTCCACTTTTTTGTCATCTAAGTAATATGTATGCACCATATATATTTTTATTAACTATAGAACATAATAGCCATAAATAACAGTGATTGCTTGTTTGGAGAGTTTTACGCTGTGATCCTGGTTTGTTTTTCCCCATTTTTTGTAGTAAAGTTGAAAAGAATTTGTCCTGTTCACTATATTTTTTCAGTCCCAGTGGTTCCAGATCCACTACCTATTGGGAACTGCTTGCCTGTATTCTTGATTTCTGGGTAGCTGACAACTTTTGGTTCAACTCTTGTCAACCCACACTCTTCAGGATACCACTTTTAAGAATAAATGAGGCATATCCTGGAAGAAGAGAGGGAAGGCAGCATGGTATAGCCTTATCTCCACAAATCTTAGCTGCTAAGCAGGGTCAGTACTTGGAAGGGAGATCACCAAGGAAGACACTGCAGAGGAAGGCAATGGCAAACCACCTCTGCTTCTCATTTGCCAGGAAAGCCCCTTGTTGGGGTCACAATTAGTTGGCTGTGACTTGATTGCACTTTATACACACACAATCTTGGAAGAAAAGATATTCCATGAAAACAATAGACTAAAATGGAACAATTATATTTTTAAAAGCTTATTTTTTAAAAAAAATATTATCAAATAATTTTTTAATAATAGGTGTCTTTGTTCAGGCCCTGCCATTTTGGAGGTGGCCCGTGGCTCAGTGACAGAGCTTCTGTTTGGCATGTAGAAGGTCCCAGGTTCAAACTCTCTCACCTCCAGTTAAAAGGAGTAGGCAATATGAAAGACCTCTACCTGAAACCCTGGAGAACCGTGGCCAGTCACAGTAGTCAGTACAGCTAGATCAGTGGTCTGTCTCAGTATTACATAGCTTCAGGGTTACTATACTGCCAGCATCACATTGAAACACACAGGATAGACTATTGCTGTATATCTCCAGGAACAAGAATCCATCCTAATGTGTTTTATCTTCCGGTAAGTTAACAACAAATGAGATGAGCTTGATAAGCATCTTTGAATTTGTTTCTCGGTCACATGCTTTACAAAACAAATTCTAACAGTGATGAAGCTGAAGGTCAAAGATTTCCTGCAAGTACTTCATAAATGAGCCCTTGGATATAGCAAGTACGTTGCTTGAAGAACCATTGCATTGTGCCAAGGCCACAGACCAGATCACACTGCCTAGAGTAGTGTTTCCCAGTCATGAAGCATCTGAAAATGGGTTGCAGGTCAGCCCTCCCTAATGGTGGCTCCTGCCATTTGCATCCTCTTTCCTCCTTACCAACTTCTCACATTCTCATCTCCCCCTTCCTCTTTGTGCCAACAACAAGGGCAAAAAAGCCATCTGGCAATTTCATGGTTGTAGCTGAAAGAAGGGGGGAAGTCTTGGAGAGGAGGTGGGGGCTGTTCAGCATGCCATGAAAAAACCAGAGGAGAGAAAGAGGCATGTGTGTGCATGGGCTCTGCTGGTGCTGTTCCTTGAGCAACCCAACCTCTTGCCCAACCCCTACAGTGCCCCACTGCTGTCTACTTGCTGTGTGAGACGTACTGCACCAGCCCCTTCTCAGCACCACCCACCATCTGTGCATATTTCCTCAGCCCAACACCCTCTGAGTATACATTCTCAAATTCCTGCTCTGGCCCAGCTGGCAGGGAGGTGGAAATGAACTCCCACTTGCTTTGGGTTTATAGTTGGGGGCACCTTTTGTGTGGTTTGTTGGTTTCTAAAAAGCACCTGGCTGGGCACTGTAGATAACGGAATGCTGGAATAGGTGTGCGCCAAGGTCACAATTTGCCTACAGCTTCAAAAAGCCTTGGGCTAGTCCTGGATGGGTCACCATACAAAGTAATTTTGGACTTGTGGGTCACCATATCAAAAATGTGGGGAACCGCTGGCCTAGAGTACTTCAAGAAATGAGTACTTGTACCTCATGCTTAAAGGGGTTTGAAGCAACCTTCCTAGCCATGGAGGCCACAGCCTTTGTGATAATGTTAAAAAGGCCCTGCCTATCCAACAATGGCAGTTTCTGCTTTGGTAGGTGTTCTAAATGAACTGATAGGCTCACAAGGGAAAGTAACAACATCCTGGTCTTCTTCCCAAATGGGAGAAGATCACTTAACCCCACCACCTGATGATAGTCTAAGCGAGTATGGGATAGGAAGGCTAAATTGATTTTAGATTAAAAGATAAAGAGGCTAATCAAAAAATAACCATTGTCTAATAGGTTAGTGATTACTTGGTAATCTTGCACCAGTTTATTTGGGGCTCAGTCATATTTCTGGCTGTTAGCGCAATGGATAAATGGTAGGATTATATCATTTTTTTAGTGTTTCTGTCTTCTCCCATATATAGGAATGTGCAAGGCTTTTTTTGTAGAAAAAGCCCAGCAGGAACTCATTAGTATAATAGGCCATACCCAACAGCAGAATGCATTAGCATATTAGGCCACATCCCTGACAGCACAGTTCATTAGCATATTAAGCCACACCTCCATGTTACCAGGAGTGTGCTCATCCAGCCACACCCACCTTTTGCTTCTTATTCTGTTTAACTTGTTTGTTGTCAAAACCCAGGACTTTTTGTAGCAGGAACTCCTTTGCATGTTAGGCCACACACCCCTAATGTAGCCAATCCTAATGAGTTTCTGCGGTTGGGTGTAGCCTATTATGCTAATGAGTTCCTGCTGGGCGTGGCCAACTGGGGAGCCAGCTGGAACTCCGTTCCTATGCATTCCTGCCCAAAAATAGCCCTGGGAATGTGCATAGCATTTTAGCAAGGTTTTCTGAAAACAGTAAAGATGATAGACTTCAAGAATGAAAGTAACTTCCTCTGCTTTTGATTGTACAGATACAGCTGAAACTGACTGAATGGACAGGAGTTCCTTACGAGTAATCTACAGTCAGACTGTTGAATTTATTTTAAGCAAGTGCAGAAATTTTCTCTGAACAATCTGTCAGCCCCATTCCCTGTTCTTTTCTTGCACTCGCTGAGCTGTCTGCCATTCTTCTGTGCTGGGTTAGTTGGATTACCTGGAGAAGTAGAAATATCTACACACACACATTTTGGCTCCCACATATATGAACATCAGGCAAGCCAATATGTTTCCTCCAAAAAAAGGAAATGGTATGTCAGGTCACATTAAGTATTAGAATTTTACATAGGCTTGGCAAGACAATGACATTTTTAAATGATGCCTGCTCCCCCCCCCCAATGGAGAAAAGGATAGTTGTTGAAGGTATGTTTGATGCGTTAATAATTTTGGTCACACAGGTGTTAGTTAATAGACATTCAAGAAATGTGTGAATCATCTCTTGACACTTCAGATGTTGATTCTCATTCAGCCATCAGTCCTACGCAAGCTGAGCTTAAGACAAACATATATAAATTGTTCACGCATAATGTATCACTTATGCCACATTTCGTCATCTTGTCATAATAATCTAAAAAGTAACTAGGTAGCCAAAGAAGTATTGTTTTGGAAAATCAGTTGGAGAAAAAAAGCTTCAGGAGGCTTGAAAAGAACCAGAAATGTAGTCCAGAAACTAAGCTAGCAGCTGACAACTCTCAAATTGCAAATGAAGCCAACTGCAGTAAAAATACCCCCAAAACAAATTATCAAATATGTTCATCAGTACAGAAGTTTTGTCTAATATTCAGATCACAACTCAATTTTTTTAGGGAGCTGTTCTGGACAGCACTTGAATGTCACCCAGCACTAACCAAGAAGCTTTCTTTGCCAGCCAGAAATGTAGCATCTGGATTGGGAGGAGAGTCCTAATTTATGTGTCAATAACTTGCCTGCAGCAATTGCAGCCCTACATGAATGGAAAACGTACTCAGGTGTTCCTTCTGAACAGAAAGGCTCTATAGTGCATTTTCCCATATATTTAAACTGTTAACTGAAGTGACCAGTGAGAAATAAAGGAATTTAGGGGAAGCAGCCTTTTTTGCCAGTGCAATAACTCATGGAATGGGCCATTTGGCACTTATTTCCATGTGCATGCACATACATTAAGGATGTTCAAGAATCACAGGCCAGGTTTTTTAAATTGGGAATACATAAAGTATTGTGGATGTGCCAATGTGGTGCTTTCCAAGCCTTTGTCCCTGGTCTCTCATTTCTCTTTATAACATGCTTGAAGCCATTTCCTCATTTTAATGAAACAATTGTACTTTGTATTTGTTGGCTCATTTTGCATTTTTAATTTGTGTGTGGGGGGGGTTTCACCCTGGATGAGTTCTGAGAAATATTTTATGTAGAAGATAGAGCCAGTGCATTGCAGTGGTTAAGAGTATCAGACTAGGATATGGGAGACCCACATTCGAATCCCCACTCATGCCATGGAAGCTCATTGGGTGACTTTGAGCCAATAACACTCTCTGAGCTTAGCTTACCTCACAGTATTGTTGTGAGAATCAAATGGAAGAGAGGAGAGGAGATGTAGTAACGAGAAACTCATTTATAAGAGAAAGCCAAGGCTCAGTTCTGCAAATTAAGTTATTTCCCACTCCTTTCCAAGGAGAAAAGTTGCTCGTCTTGTTGCAAGTGCTTCAGTACTTAAGCTATTTCCACCCAAATTATTTGCCCTGTGTTCAGTTCTGTTGGGAAATAACGGAATGCTGTTCTCCCAAGCACCAGGGTGCATTCATGTACCACCCAGAGGCTTCCCTGGCTTTTCACCAGTGTTTCTCAAACCTCCTTTGCTGAGAAGTTTGGGGAAAGAGTGTAGCAGAGCCTGGATGACTGTTGTGTGGATGGGAAAGTCTGGGTTTTCCTGATCCCACCTACATGGCAGCTATTTCCTCTGTCCTTGCAGTGGACATTCTTTCATATAATTATAATGTTTTAACAATATAACAACCTGTGTTCAAGGTTCTCTAAATTCACATTTTTTTAAAAAATACTTATCTAGTCCATTTTGTTGTGGAGATACAAAGAGATGGGCAACTCTCCACAATGACGGGAGATTTCAAGACAGAGACTTTAATGAAAGCTGTGAATTCTGAGAACCTGATACACAGGCAGTTAAATTTTATCAGGATATTCAACTGCAGATTACAAAAAAAAACCAACTGGAAAAGTACAGGTGGGGGGGATTCCTACTGCCGGGGGCAGCTGGGACAGGGAAACGATGGAGAGACACTCCATATGGAAGCCCCATTGCCAGTGCAGTGTATTGGCAGTGGCAACAGCAATGGGTAAACTACAAACCTGTCCCCTTGTATGGAAAAAAACCCCATGGCAGTTATCTGCACTATTTCAAGATGTATAAGCCATTAGTTGTTTTATTGGTGACATTTCCACTAGACAGCATTTCTGTGAGCAATCCTGTGAAATGAGAGTATTGGTCAATGCAGTGCAGCTTAACAGAATGTTGTATGTATAGTGTAAAAGGTTTATTTAAAACTAGGAGCAAGACCTGTTGTGGAAATAAATACAATGAGCTCTAGAAAGAGGCCATGTGCGGGCACTCCACGTCAATTTGCTGTGGTACAGGCTTTCTCAGCAGTGTAAAATGACACAGAGTCCACTGTTTTCTCCAGGGGAACTGATCTCTGCCATCTGAAGAGCAGCTGTAATTCTGAGTGATCTCCAGCCCTCACCTGGAGATTGGCAGCAGTGGTTACCCGGGAGGAAATGGCTGGTTTGGAGGGTGGAGCCTATGGCATTGTACCTGCTTGAGGTCCCACCCCTCCCTCTCCAGGCTCCACCTCTCAAATCTCTAGTATTTCCCAACCTGGAGTTGGCAACCCTATCTCCTTCCCAGACAACCATCAACCTATCTTTATCTGCCCCTCTGATGTCAGCTTTCCATCTCCTCCCCCCTTCCCTTTGTTGTGGCGCGTGCAACGCTGGCTGGCACGTTAGTGCCCAAAGGAAGTTAGATTACCCAAAGAAGACTAGAGTCCAGAACTTAGATGCAAATACAAAGTGAATTTTATTTACACTCTGCCACCACCTATATACAGTTCTCAGTGTCAAAGTGCTCCGCTGCAATCAATCCAAGTGAAGAACATAAAACCACTGTACACTCTGTACATTTATACAGCCTCTGGCCAATCAGCACACAGCTGATGCAATCCAGATGCAATACTCAGTATCAGGCTGAACTGCCTCAGACCAGTTATAGCCAGCCTCTTTGCAGTCACATGCTGGCACTAGCTGTCATTCCCTTTGACACTAGATCAAACTCATCTAGGCCAGCCTTACCTAAACCAGTGAATCACAACACCTTTCTGGAGAGCAGTTGTAATTCTGAGTGATCTCCAGCCATCACCTGGAGATTGGCAACAATGGTTCCCCAGTAGGAAATGGCTGGTCTGGAGGGTGGAGTCTATGGCATTGTACCTGTCTGAGGTCCCACCCTTCCTCAAACCTCACTCTCTCCAGGCTCCACCCCTCAAATCTCCAGGAATTTCCCAACCTGGAATTGGCAACCCAATCTCCTCAGCCACTCATCAACCTACCTTTATTTGCCCCTTCTGACTTCAGCTTTCCATCTCCCCGCCCCCACCTGCAGCCTCTACCCTGGTCTGAAGCCCTGACTGCTACGTTACACTGGCTGTCATAGGGAGGCCATCTCAGGAGGATATAAGGACACAGAGGCCACCATTTTCTCCAGGGGAACTGATCTTTCCCATCTGGAGAGCAGTTGTAATTCTGAGTTATCTCCATCCCTCACCTGGAGATTGGCAACAATGGTTCCCCAGGAGGAAACGTACAGGCTTTCTCTGCCGTAGGGACCAAAGCAGCTTACATCATTCCCCCCCCTTTTTTTCATTTAGATTTTATTGATTTTTCCAATTCTTACAAGTTAGTTACAAATATAACACAACAAATGGTAAATTTGACATTTTGTTAGTAGTCTTCCACAAACTGCCAATCCTATTCTGCTATTACTTCATTAATAAATCATAAGCTTTTATTATTCCAGTAGAATTGGGACGCTTATATAAATATTACTGCCTCTCAAAATTGCTCCAATACTTATACCTTGTCTACTCTATCTGCCATAATTTCCCATTAAATCTTGTTGTTTGGTGGCCATGTGATCTATATATATTTCATTTCTGAATCATTATGTTAAGATAAGTGAGATAAAACAGAAAAAAAATGAAGTACAAGTTAACCATATATTTCTCCTTTTCTTGAGTCAGTTCTATTAAGTCTTTACTAAATTTTATTCTTCTTCTTCAAACTGGAGCTCTTCTAGTCAGCGTTGCCTCTCCCAGGACTCTGGAACTGTTCCAGAGAAGACTCACTCTGGGACTCTTGCCCAATGGGGATTCTCTCCCCCTTTTGATCTGCACAACAACCCTGTGAGGTAGGTTAGGCTGAAAGTCTGTTACCGGTCTGAAATCACCCACTTAGCTTCCACAGCAAGAATCTGAGTCTGGCAGACCCTGCTCTGAAGTGTTAACTGCTACGCCACACTGGCCTGGTATCACAACTGAACTCCAGACAACAGATCTCTCTCTCTCTCTCTCTCTCTCTCTCTCTCTCTCTCTCTCTCCCCCCTTGGAGAAAATAACTGCTTTGGAGGGTGGACTCTGTGGCATTCTGTTCAGCTGAGTCCTCTCCCCTCCCCAAATCCTGTCTTCCATAGACTCCACCACAAACTTTCCAGGAATTTCTCAACCTGGAGCCGGCAACCCTAGTCAGGACTGCCCCCAGTGAGTTCCCCACAAAGGCCTAGAAATGGCCTCCTAGCTTTGCCTTTTTACTGATAGAACCAGTGCCTAGCAACAGCCACTGAGGGAAAAGTTAGTCCCACAGGACCCAAGCAGAAGTGTCTTTGTCAAGAGTGAAAGCTGTTTTGGAAGTTATTCTGACAGGGAACAGTGGATGAGACGGCTATGGGCGGGGAAGAGGAGCAGACCCAGCCCCCAGCCATTGGCAAGTTATTACTCTTGTGTGGTGGTTGATGGGCCAATGGCTGACGGAGTGCACAGCACAGCCAATGGGAGAGCTGGAAATGGCCAACGCATTAGGAGAATTATATATATAAGATTCCTCTATATGCCTGTTGTTCAGTCGCACAGTCGAGTCCGACTCTTCGCGACCCCATGGACCAGATGATGCCAGGCCCTCCTGTCTTTCGCTGTCCACTGAAGTTTGCTCAATTTCATGTTCGTTGCATCGATGACACTGTCTAACCATCTCATCCTTTGCCGTCCCCTTCTTCTTTGACCTTCAATCTTTCCCAGCATCAGGGTCTTCTCCAGTGAATGCTCCCTTCTCATTTGGTGGCCAAAGTATTTGAGCTTCAACTTCAGGATCTGGCCTTTCAGGGAACAGTCAGGGTTGATTTCTTTTAGGATTGACTGATTTGATCTCCTTGCAGTCCAAGGGACTCTCAAGAGTCTTCTCCAGCACCATAGTTCAAAAGAATCTATTCTTCGGTGCTCAGCCTTCCTTATAGTCCAACTCTCGCAGCCATACATTACTACGGGGAATACCATTGCTTTGACCATGCGGACTTTTGTTGGCAGGATGATGTCTCTGCTTTTTATCATGCTGTTTAGGTGTGCCATCGCTTTCCTCCCAAGGAGCAGGCGTCTTTTAATTTCATGGCTGCAGTCACCATCTGCAGTGATCTGGGATCCAGGAACGTGAAGTCTATCACTACTTCTACGACTTCCCCTTCTATTTGCCAAGGAGTGATGGGGCCAGATGCCATGATCTTAGTTTTTTTGATGTTGAGCTTCAAGCCCACTTTTGCGCTCTCCTCTTTCATCCTGAGCAAGAGATTCTTTAGGTCCTCTTCACTTTCTGCCATCATAGTGGTATTGTCTGCATATCTGAGGTTATTGATCTTTTCCCCAGCGATCTTAACTCCAGCTTGTGATTCATCCAGGCCAGCATTTCTCATGATGTACTCTGCATATAAATTAAATAAGCAAGGTGACAATATACATCCTTGTTGTACTCCTTTTCCTATGCTAAATGCCTATGCTATATGCCTACCTTTCTCCTAATCATCTCAGGAATTAAGATCTCAAGATAAGTATAACAAATGAAGGAGTGCAAACAAAGAATCTGCACAAAGATAATGTTTGTTTGGCATCAGACTCTCAAGCTTTTATACTGGTTTGACCGCTGAAATACCAGTGTATACAGTGGGTGGGAGCTTTGTGTCTTTAAAGTTGTGTCAGACCTGTGTAGCTTTTCTCACTACCGCTTTTACACAGCTGTTAAAGGCAAAGGCACTGTGTATTAGGAAGTACCCAGTGCAAATTCCATGTCTTTCACAAACTTTCGTGGTAGAAACCATAGAGTCAGGAAGCTCCCAATTTGTAATATGAATTGCAATATGAAGATAATGATGCCCTATTTTACAGCTTTGTTGTAAGGTTACCAAAATAACATATGTGAAGCACTTTGAATGCTGAAAAGGCACTGAAGAGAGCCTGTGTGGTGTAGTAGTTAGAGTGGTTAGAATGCTGTTAGGACCAGGAGACACAGCATCAGATTTCTTCACATCTGTGAAGGTCACTGGCTGACCTTGGACAACTCTCACTCTTTTACAGGGCTGATGTGAGGCTGATAGAGAATGAGAGGACTGTGTAGGGTGGGTTAAAATGTGACCTATAAATATTAGACAAGGATGCTACAAGAGCCTCCTCTATTCAGTCACCTTACCAGTGTAAGGCTCTGGCAGCATTTATTCTTAAGGAATTAGGTAAATATAATCTCTAGAATCAGGTCCCACAAAATGGAAAAGGTTAAAGCGGGAGACCAGACTATTAGTTCTAATAGAACTGACTTGCAACTTCAAGATAATCCTACAATCCTGAAATAATGAGGAAGAGGATGTCACTTTATAAATTAATTATAAGGATTATTTTTAATTAGGTCAGCTGATAGCAGCTCTAACTTGCTGAGGCTGCATTGGCTGATACAGCAACTGGCATTCTCTCTCCTAAGAACTTGAGTTCTAGTTAGGTAGAATTGGTCCAGTATAGCTCAGCATGGTAGGGTGTAAATTAATGAAGCAAAGTAAATATGAAGTGAATTTATGAAGCAAGGTAAATAATGAAGCAAGTTAGAGCTTGTGATGATGATTTCCTTCCACATTTAGAAACTGAATTCAGGCATTTGCATTCAAAGCATCATTTTGAGTGCTTGTGTACATCAGTGTTACTTTTAGGATTCACTGGATGGACCAATCCAAGCAGATTTTCAGACATGTCGAAATACAAGTCTAATTTGTCTGCTTGGCACCCAGAGAGCATAATCCTACTCCCCCCCCCCCAAATGGGGATTACTCCCAGAAAAATTTTTTAAATGTTCTTAGGATTTCACTACCAGTGAGTGGTACAAAAGAAGGGTGATCTTGTAAATATCTATTCTAAGAAAGATCATAAAGACTCTGATGTAACAGTAGAACTTGGATCCAAACTGATATATGTCTTGGAGACCAAAATATATCAAGAATTCCAGAAAATGAAGGGGAATTTACCCCTCTGGTGTTCATGTAACTGATTACAGTATTGTCAGGCTGTGTGAACCATAAGAACATAAAAGAAGTCAATGTTGAATCAGGCCAGTGGCCCATCTAGTCCAACACTCTGTCACATAGTGGCCAAAAATACCAGGTGCCATCAGGAGGTCCAGCAGTGGGGCCAGGACAATAGAAGCCCTCCCACTGCTGCCCCCACCAGCACCAAGAATAGAGTGCATCACCTGCCCCAGACTGAGAGTTCCTATCTATACCACTCCCCCCACTTTCTCCCAAGGCCTCCTGGTAGAAAAAGTTTCTGGTGGAAAAATTGGGGGAACACTGAATAGAAACTCCAAATAAACATTTTTTTTTCTTTTAGAATGAGCATACTGCTTCTTAAGGCAACATTTTTAACAACTAAAATGTACAGCATGAAAAAGTCTGAGGATTTTTTCAAATTTTCTAATGGAAAAATTGGACAATTTTGGGTAACACTGAAAAAAAATGCTCTTATACTGTAAACATAGCAAAGCATTTCACTCATTCCAAATGTATAGCCTGAAAAAGTCTGAGGACTTTCTCAGTTTTTGCAGTGGAAAAGTGCATAATTTGAGTGACTACTGAAAAACCACATGCTCTTATACTATATACATATATTTATTTATATTTATATTTATTTACAAGATTTATGCCCCACCAAGGAGGCTAACAGATTGAAAGCATGCACAAAAACCATGTCTTCAAAAGCATTACAACCAAACAAAAACAAATCATTAAAACAAAGTCAAGCTAGAATAGACATATACAAACATAGAAACAACATAAACATTACCAAAAAAAAAACCTGACCAGGAAGGAAGGATCACTGAGGGAACCCCAGACAAAACAAAAAAGTCTTCTCCTGCTGGCAGAAGACAGCAACAGAAGGGAACAGAGTTGTCTCCCTGGTGAAACAATTCCAGAGTTTGGGTGCCACAGCCCAGAAGGCTGTCTCCCCAGTTGCTATCCCCCTAATCTCAAAGGAGGGGGTACCCAGAGCAGGGCCTCAGAAGGAGAACAGGGAGTATGTGGCTCTTCAAGTATCTCGATCCCGAGCCATACAGGGCTTTAAAGGTCCATAACAGCACTTTGCAGTGTGCCCAGAAAAAAATCGGGAGTCCATGTAGATGGGCCAAGAGTGGAGTAATATGATCCCTACGGCTCACTCCAGTCACTAAATCCTGACTGTAGCATTATGCACCAACTGAAGTTTCTGAATAATTTTCAAGGGCAGCCCACCCACCCCTGGATACACTGTGCTAATCTAACCTACATATAGCCAGGGCATGCACCACTGTGGCCAGATCTTTTCTGCCCAGGAAAGGCCACAGCTGACTACTCAGTCAAAGCTGGTAAAAGGCACTCCTGGCCACAGCTGCCTCCTGCTTTTCCAGGACTAGGCCTCACCAGGTAGGACTGGAACAACCATAGAAGAGCGCCTCCCGATCTCAACCCTGAAAGGCAGTCCAAAAAAAATACTATGACCAATGGTATTGAAAGCCACTGCGCAATATTGTCTCCCAATGTCTAAGTCATGATTATGTGCACATTTACTTGGAAGTAAGCTCTACTGAACTCTTTTGATTTGTGTCCATGGGCAGGCTGCTCATATGCCTTCATTTTTTAAACTGTGGTACTTCATATTCCAGATATTTATTTCTTGATGATCCTTTTAAAAAATCTGATTATTACACTCAGTACATTACAGGAAATGTTGAATGTTCCATGTGCAAATTTTAACATGAGCTGATAACAGCTCTATTTCACCATATAGATTAGTTTATTCTTTTTCTACCTCTGTATGTAAAAAATCCTCCAAAATCAGTGCTTGAAGCCTCAGAGCCTGCTGGCACGAGTGAGCTGCTCTGTGACAGCTCCTACAATCAGCACAGTCTCTAAATGAGTAACATTCACTGCGCCTAGCAGCTAATGTCATGGTGATGGCACATGACATTATATTATGATGCAAATACAGAGTGATCCAAACAGCTCATAATATATCAAGCCTGTAATGTATGTAAAAGTGATCCCAGTAGCACACGATATAAATAAATTTGTTATGACCGAAATGATATACAATTTAAATGTCACATTCAGTCCTGAAAAATTGAGGCTAGAAGACTGTGACCTTTTGCATGGTGCCCCCGTCATCCCTAGGCATAACACATCTTTATGAATTTATTGCTACCTTGCATTACAGTGCATTGCCCGAGAAAAAGGAACGAGTGACCCAGGATCTAAATTTCTGTTTTCTAGTAACATTACAAAAAATACTGCAGTATCAATATTTTATTGCCAGGCCATTGTGACGGCAATCCTAATGCAACTTCCTGTGAAATAGCATTCAGATCTCTGCGATTACTCTGATGAATCAATGTGTGGATTGCGAATCTTTAAAATTGCAGTTGCAGTTTGTTAGCATGATGGATGGAGCCTAATCAAAGGAGATGCAGCCACAGAACAACAAGATATATACTGAAAGCCAAATCTTCATTTATGGGCTAGTGTTCACTGTGTCTGCTGCTATGGTTGTGGGGAAACAGATAGCCCTCAGTAGTAACAAGAGCTTCTGGGAAATTCACAGAAGAGTTTGGGCTATAGTTGGCACTTCATTCCTTGTGTCAGCATAATTTTAGATGTTCCTGATACTCTCTGAGCCACATTTTCTACCACAGCTGTGGTTTTGACCCTGTGACTCTTTTTGTGTTATTGGTGGAGCTTTCCTCCAGCTGAAGAGCCTATCTCATCACGACAAAGCTCTGCCATTAGTGGAACAGAGGCCTAAGATCCAGCCCAACGGTTCTCTTGGGGACACAACATTCCAACCAGGGCGGTTTGAAAGGGGCCGACTGAACAATATGGGAAAGGATGCAAAATAAACCTCCCAAGGTCATGTAACATTTGTGCTTATATTAAAATGATATTATTATGTAATGTTTTCTTTTCACATTGGCATTAGATAGGTTTCTATGATGGTGAGTGAAAATCTTGACAGGCATATCTGGGAGGGCTAACATGGACCAGGCCTGGCAGTTTCTCACTACAAGGTAATATTGGCTGAGTGCAGACATCCCTGTGAACTGACAAAGCTTGTTGCACAGGGAATTCTGCTACCCTTTGTCATGACTCTAGTTAGGAAAGACATATCAAGCCATCAATAGCCTTTTCTGGTTGTGTCACTCGCAGTGCTTTAACCAGGCTGTTTTGCCCCAGTTGCTCAAATACCCGCATGTCACTCTAAACACACTTTTGTTTGCACTTAATTTTTTTAAACATTGAGTTCTGGCAAGGTGGCAGGTGGAGGTTCCCCGGTAGAGAGATGGGTGACTGTTCTGTTGGCCGAGCTTGGTTGGGGATGCCAATAGCCAGAAGAGGATGGCTGATCCATGCAGTGGCCGTTAGAGGAGAAGAGATATTGCTGGGATTAAGAGGAAATGGGGTGGTAGCCCAAACACCTGAAGAGGAGGGGCAGGGGCAGTTATTAGGAAGATAACTGTGTCATGGGTACTGCTGAGGATGAGCTCTCAGCCCCAGCAGAAACCACACCTGACCTTGATGAAGCCCCAGTGCCCGTCAATGTATCCTTGCTGCCCATCTCAGCAACAGCTGAGAAAGAACAATGCCCAGCAGACAGCCCCCCTGATTTGCCTACAGATGTGGCATGCTTATGGACTTAGCATCCCGGCAAAGGGAGGCACACTTGCACAGCAGGTGGTCCCTCAACCCTGAGTTCTACCAGAAGCCGGGTGCACACGCTGAGTGCTAATGGACAGTGGCACCTGTGGAGTATTTAGCTTCCCACTCGATGCTGGTTCCTTGTGCCAGCAACTAGTCAACCTGATGACGCTTCTGCACCCGCCTCACCTTTGAATGACTATGCTCTTGGTTCATGCTTTGGACTCTTGTTGTCAGGTTCCTGTTTTGCTACCCCTCACTTCTGACCTTGGACTGGACTTGGACTCTGTCTTGCTGCCTGCACCCCAGCCCGTGACAAACTGCAGCTAGTCATTCAGAGGAGTTGGGAGGACCCAGGATTAAGAGGCCTGCAAGGCCAACGGCCTGGAGTGTGGAAACTTCAAGGGCCCAAGGAAGGATGCAGGGGTTTGGAGTGATGTAACTTGGACTGGGAAGCTGCTACAGTGTAACCTGTGACCAGACTGAAAAATAAATGTACTGCCATTGTTCTTAGATCTTGGTCCTGTGTTTCAATCTGAGGGGAAGGCAAGACGGAATAACACCCGGTGACCATTTTGTTGCGAGACTCCACCTACCTGGTACCAGTGCAGGCTCACACCACTGTTTTTTGCATGAACTAATAACTAGTACAAGGGGCTGGATCTGTGATGCATGCCCTCAGTCCTGACCATCCCCTTTTCCCCATCATGCCTTTGCAAAAGCAAAGACATGATGGCACAGGTCTCCCCCTGCTGTCCTGACCCCTCCCTTCTGTTCACTTTCCTTTCCTCACATAGTGTAACATAAGAACATAAGAGAAGCCAATGTTGAATCAGACCAATGGCCCATCTAGTCCAACACTCTGTCACACAGCGGCCAAAATATACCACCTGCCATCAGGAGGTCCAGCAGTAGGGCCCTCCCACTGCTGCCCCCTCCAGCACCAAGAATAGAGTGCATCAACTGCCCCAGACTGAGAGTTCCCATCTATACCCTGTGGCTAATAGCCACTGATGGACTTCTGCTCCATATGCTTATCTAATTCCCTCTTGAAACTGTCCATGCTTGTAGCTGCCACGACCTCCTCTGGCAGTGAATTCCATATGTTAATCACTCTTTGGGTGAAGAAGTATTTCCTTTTATCTGTTCTAACCTGACTGCTCAGCAATTTCATGGAGTGCCCACGAGTTCTTGTATTGTGAGAAAGGGAGAAAAGGACTTCTTTCTCAACCTGCTCAATCCCATTCATAATCTTATAAACCTCGATCATGTCACCCCTCAGCCATCGTTTCTCCAAGCTAAAGAGCCCCAAGCGTTTTAACCTTTCTTCATAGGGAAGGTGTTCCAACCCTTTTATCATTCTAGTTGCCCTTCTCTGCACTTTTTCCAATGCTATAATATCCTTTTTGAGATGTGGCGACCAGAACTGTACACAGTATTCCAAATGAGGTCGCACCAATGATTTATGCAGGGGCATGATGATACTGGCTGATTTGTTTTCATTTCCCTTCCTAATAATCCCCAGCATAGCGTTGGCCTTCTTTATTGCAGCTACACACTGTCTAGACATTTTCATTGAGTTATCTACTACGACTCCAAGATCTCTCTCTTGGTCCATCTCTGCCAGTTCAGACCCCATCAACGTGTATTTATATTTAGGATTTTTGGCTCCAATGTGCATCACTTTGCACTTGGCCACATTGAACCCCATTTGCCACATTGACGCCCACTCACCCATCCTCGACAGATCCCTTTGGAGTGCCTCACAATCCTCCCTGGTTTTCACCACCCTGAACAACTTCGTGTCATCTGCAAATTTAGCCACTTCACTGCTTACTCCCAATTCCAAATCGTTAATAAACAAGTTAAAAAGCATTGGACCGAGTACTGATCCCTGTGGTACCCCACTACTTACCACCCTCCACTGAGAAAGTTTCCCATTTATACTCCCTCTCTGTTTCCTATTTATAAGCCAGTTTTTGATCCACAAGAAGACTTGCCCTTTTATCCCATGACTATTGAGCTTACTTAGAAGCCTTTGATGAGGAACTGTATCAAAAGCTTTCTGGAAGTCAAGGTAAATAATATCTATTGGGTCCCCCTTGTCCACATGTTTGTTCACTCCCTCAAAAAACACTAACAGGTTAGTGAGACAAGATCTTCCCTTACAGAACCCATGCTGAGTCTGCCTCAATAGTTTTTTTCATCAATGTGCCTACTAATTCTTTTCTTAATAACAGTTTCCACCAACTTACCCGGTATCGATGTCAGACTGACTGGCCTGTAATTTCCTGAATCTCCCCTGGAGCCCTTTTTAAAGATGGGAGTGAGATTATCTACCTTCCAGTCCTCAGGATTGGAGGCAGATTTTAAAGAAAGATTACATATTTTTGTCAGGAGATCCACAAGTTCACATTTGAGTTCTTTCAGAACTCTTGGATGAATGCCATCTGGGCCTGGTGATTTATTAGTTTTTAAATTGTCCATCAGTCGTAGGACTTCCTCTCTTGTCACCACAATCTGATTCAGGTCTTTCAAACCCCCTCCCGAAATCGGTGCTTCTGGAGTGGGCAAGCACTTCTCCTCTTCCACAGTGAAGACAGAGGCAAAAAATGCATTCAGCTTCTCAGCCATTTCCCTGTCATCCTTCAATAGTCCCTTTACCCCTTGGTCATCCAAGGGCCTCACTGCCTCCCTGGCTGGCTTCCTACTTCTAATGTATTTGAAGAAAGTTTTATTGTTGGCCTTTATGTTTTTTGCGATATGCTCCTTATATTCCCTTTTTGCTTGCCTGATCACAGACTTGCATTTTATTTGCCATAGTCTGTGTTCCCTTTTATCAACTTCACTAAGACTAGCTTTCCACCGCTTAAAGGAATCCTTCTTACCTTTTACAGCTTCCATTACTTTATTTGTTAACCATGCAGGCTTTTTTCTACACCTATTTGTGCCTTTCCTAACCTGCGGTATATATTTTTTCTGAGCTTCTAGGATTGTATTTTTAAATAGTCTCCAAGCTTCCCCAATGGTTTTGACCTTCTCCACTCTTCCTTTCAATTTCTTCCTCACATGTCCCCTCATACCAGAGAAATTACTCCTTTTAAAGTTAAAAGTAGTTGCATCAGTCTTTTTGGGCAACTCCCTATCTGTACAAATGTTAAACTCAATGACATTATGGTCGCTGTTCCCAAGTGGTGCAATCACTTTTACATCTCTCACCAGGTCTTGGGTGTTACTTAGGACCAAATCCAGGATCGCCTCTCCCCTGGTAGGGTCTGTGACCATCTGTTCCATAGCACAGTCCACCTACCTGCTAACAACACAGCTCACAAGGGAAAGGGGGGGTCCTTTTAAAGGACTGGGGATGGGGTGGGGAGAGAGGGAGCTCATCAGCAAGTCTCCAAGCACCATTTCAAAAACAGAGCTTGGTGATGCCCCCTTCCTTAGGGGCTGTGGAAGAAATGTCTACACAACAGACACTTCCCTGTAGCCTCTAAAATTCCCATTGAACCTAGAGAAAGCCAGTGTCCCTGCCCTTTGGATTAAAGAGAAAAGCCCTGGGAATGCCATGAGTCATGCTTGAAATTAGCACATCACGATATGGCCATTCTCTTTTAATGCAGGCACTTCCTGCCTTCCGTGTGGGTAATAATCCCCATGTGGGAAGCAGCCAGAATCATATAAATCTTGAAGGCTCCTACTGTTTGTAGTGCTGCTACTAGCAGGGTATTTTTTTAGGGGGGGGGGGCGCTATAGTTTGAGATGGCTCTCTGTAAATTAGCAAGCTGTAGGAGCAGTGTGCCTGAACGATGACTTCTGTCTCAGCACAGCTAAAAATACACACCCATTTTTTATTCACATTTTACCAGACATCCCACAGGAGTAGTGCCAAGAATAATTCTTGTTGTAGAACATCAACTCATTTATCTATTGCATGTGTCCCTCGCAAAGACTGAATGGTCAAAGTGATGGTGGCCCTCTGTGATCTTCTGAGTAGCAAAATATGCTTCTCTTCTGAGTAGCAAATACGCTATTACTAAGTAGCAAAATATGCAGCAATCTTCCTGTGATCTGCTATTGGTAACCTTTCTAACCTTAAAGCTCTGCCTTCTGGGAACTACACATCTTATTCACATCCCAAGATAATACAGGGATGCCAGCTTTCTGGTGGGACCTGGGGTCCCCCGGAATCAGAGCTCATCTCCAGACTACAGAGATCAGTTGCCCCGGAGAAAATGGATGCTTTGGGAGGTGGAGTCTATGGCAATGAAACCCCACTGAGGTCCCTGCCCTCCCCAGGCTCCATCCCCCAAATCTCCAGGAGTTTCCCAACCTGGAGCTGGCAGCCCTACCCCCCATGCCCTGCCAGTGGCCACGGGGGATCTGGCAACCCTATACAATCCCGACCCACCAGGTTGGGATTACTGAATATAGAAATTATGGATATATTCCAAGTCAGCTTCACACATTGTCTGCAACAGCTATGAGAAATAAAATAAATAGTGTTAATTAGAGAATCCACACATGTACCTGTAACATAGATAATCTGGTATTTGTTCAGCTTGGATAACTATGGCTCACATCACAAAGCAATTTCTTGTAGATTTCATCATAATTCACATATTTCTACTGTGCTATCAGAAAATCTCTCAAAGACTATTGGAGTGTATTTTTAGGTTGGCTCCCAGTCTATCTAGCTGTAATTTGTAAACTAGGATACAGTTTTAGCTGCTTTTATATTCTCTCTCTCTGTCTCTCTCTCTGTCTCTCTCTCTCGTCTTTCTGAATGGTAAAAAAATTATGCTTTCCCCACCATTTAAACCAGTCAGAATGCGTTGTTAAAAAGGGACAACCCAGCAACAGGGGCCTCAAATCCAGTGGAGACAGAAATTATGAAAAGCGAGAGGAAGCCAGTGTTTTTGTTTACTTTACAGGTCATTGACAGCTTTAGGAATCAAAAACCAGGTATTTCTACCTGGAGGCTGTCTGGAATGTTATGGTATGTTACGTTTGGTATGTTATGGATTATTAGGAAAGGGATTGAGAATAAAACAGTTGATATTGTAATGCCACTGTATAGATCTATAACGTGGCCTCATTTGGAATACTGTGTACAGTTCTGGTCCCCGTATCTCAAAAAGGACATTGCAGAGCTGGAAAAAGTGCAGAGGAGGGCAACCAAGATGATTCAGGGGTTGGAGCACCTTCCCTATGAGGAACAGCTGAAGAGTCTGGGACTTTTCAGTTTGGAAAAGAGACAACTAAAGGGGGGAACAACATGATAGAGGTTTATAAAATTATACATGGGATGGAGAGAGTTGACAAAGAGAAACTTTCTCCTTCTCCCAAAGTACTAGAACTCAAGGGCATCCAATGAAACTGATGGGCAGTAGGTTCAGGACCGACAAAAGGAAATGCTACTTTATACAGAGAATGATTAGCATGTTGAATTCCCTGCCAGAGGATGTAGTGATGGCCATAAGAATAAACAGCTTGAAAAGCAGATTAGATAGATTCATGAAGGATAAGTCTATCAATGGCTACTAGCCATGGTGCCCAAGGGGAACATCCACATTCAGAGGCACTAAGCCTCTGAATCCCAGAGCCAGGAGGCAACATCAGGGGATGGCCTCAGCCTCAATGCTCTGTTGTTGGCTCTCCAGAGGAACTGGTTGGCCACTGTGTGAGACAAGATGCTGGACTAGATGGACCACTGGTCAGTTCCAGCAGAGCTCTTCTTATGTTCTTATGTATGGTAAACTGTTGAAAATAATGCAACATTTGAGTCCAATAACACCTTCAAGATGAACAAGATTTCCAGGATGTAAGCTTTTGTACGTCAAAGTTCCCTTCATGAGATACATGCAGTTGAAGAAATGGTAGACTCAGCCACAGGAGCCTGATGGTGAAAAGTGAGGCCCTTATCAGGAGAAGGCTCATGGAGAGCTACAGAATGGGTTGCTTCCACATGGTGATCCCCCCTCCCACATGAGCTGTGGAAAGTCCCCACAGTAAAGGAGAGCATCCAGATGATGTCATGCCTAGTCAGAACATGGCTTCTCTGGCTCCCACCTTTACTCTGGATCAAATATAAACCTCATTTTCTACACAACGGAAGCTGTAGGTGGATTGACTCCTGTAGACATCAAGGATTTTGTCTGTGGTCCTAAGTTCTGTATTTCTTCTTTTCAACCCTTTGTTTGTTTAGTTCTTTACCAAGCACCACAGAAGCACTAAGTGCTGCTGAAAAAAAGAAACAACTCTTTATAGTGGGGGGGGATACAGGTGGTGTACAGGTATGACGGGGGGGGGTAGCATCAGAGCAAACTATGGGAATGGGGTTTGTGGACACTGTTCTGACTTATCGCCGACCTGTTGCCAAGCCATTGGGAGACATTCAGTGGAGCTTAATCTCAGGAATTTGTTCTTTTGCAGGCTCCTAATTTTATATCAGTTGATATTGTCAGATGTGGTGCTGGTGACTCTGAGGCTGCAGTCACACACGCTAAATAATCCATTTTCAATCCACTTTCAGTGCACTTTCCAACTGGATTTTTACTGTGTGAACCGGCAAAATCCAGTTGGAAAGTGCACTGAAAGTGGATTATTTAGTGTGTGTGACCGTAGCCCTAGACTGATCGTTCTGGGGGACTTCAACATTCATGGCAAGAATACCTCACTGGGACTAATCTAGGATTTTATGGTTTCTTTGAATGGTTTGGGTCTCTCTCAAATTGTAACTGTCCCAACACATGAAAGAGGTTACACCATGGACTTAAATCTTTTGCACTGAGCCTTTGAGAAAGGGTTTGGTTTCAGGGCTGAAGGCATCAAGGTGAAGGCAGCTCCAACACACTGCCAGAGAGTGGGCCCAGTTAAAATGGTCTGCTCAAAGAGGCTTGTGAATCCTAGTGGATTCCAGAATGCTCTAGTGGGATCCTGTGATTCCAAACAGGTGCTCTGTCAAGGCTGCAGTGGAAGCATGGAACGTGAAGCTCCTTGAAGCTATTGACAAGGTACCCCCTCAGTGTGACCTGTCTGCCTTTGGGATGTAAACCAGCACCATGGTTTTCCACATTGCTAAGTGATCTGAAGAGGGTTGGGAGACATCTAGAACAGCGCTGGAAGAGAACTCTTCTAGAATCTGAAAGATCATGCTATAGAGCTCATTGTAAGGTGTATGAAGTGACGGTGAGGGCAGCAAAGAAAGGATACTTCTCTGCTGCCATAACTTCAGCTGGTTCACAACCATCCCAGTTGTTCAAGGTAGCTCAGCATTTACTGATGTCTACATTTGTGTCTTTAGTGCCCCAAGAACAGACAATTAACTGTGATACTTTTGCCCTGTTTTTGCTCTTAAAATATTGAGAATATGCTCAGATCCGGATGTCAATTGTAACCCAGGTATACTAGAAGAAAGCCCTAATACACTGCCCCACCTATTCATGGACCATTTTGACCCAGTTTCTGTAATGGATGTTGCCAAGATCCTGGGATTTGTGAAGACCACTCCTTGTACTCTGGATCCTTGCCCGTCCTGACTGCTAAAATCATGTAAGAACAACATCAACAATTTAGCATTTTATTGACATTATGATCACAACCCAGTTCTATCAAATCAGTGTGACTTTGCCTTCCATTAACTTCAGTGCAATCACATTTTAAAATCTGGATAGTGTCAACACTCTGGAATCTGGAACAAAATAGTGAGGTCACTGATACAGTATTTCACAGAAAAAAGTTGAAACTACTGGGATATTTTAAAAAGTGAAAATGCTATAAGCGCATAAGACTATTATAATTCTCCGTACTCTAAAATGCTGCAATATTTGCATGACCTACATTTAAAAAACCAGCTCTGAATGTATAGGCATGCTGTTAAGATAGCTGTCATGATCTGTTTAAAACAATTTAACTGCCATATTTAGGATCTGAAATGTGGGGAACATCTTTTTCCATTTTTTAAAAAACCTAAATTATAATCAACATCTGGAAAGACAAGTTTTGCAGTACTGTTTTTGAAAGAAGCGTACTATTGTAATGTGACCTTGCCTCTCTATTGGTCTGCACCACAAATAGACACAGACCCTGGAAAAAAGACAGCAGGTGCAAGTTAATTAAATAAAAGAGCCATGCTGCTTCATGCTGAAAGGAGCATGCACCCTGCCTACCTCCCCCTGTGACATTCACACTTCCTCATGAAATGTTACCGTCTTTTGTACATGGAGGATGTTATATCTGTGGCAAAGAGGGGGAGGGGAGGAAAGAGGGATGGCTTGCTTGGGCTGAAGCCAAAGGGCACTCACTGAGCCAGCCAGGCTAGTAGCTCTTTATGACATGCGTGTCGACAGAATGAGAAACTGCAGACACCCTGTATCGCTGATCTTCTGTGAAAATCCTTATTGATTTTCCAAGTTACAAATATAAAACAAGGAATAGGTCTTCATTTAAAGAGTGTCTAAATAAAATAATAAAATAAAAAATGTGTACGCAAGAAAGAAAGAGACTTTTACTCAATCAACATACTGCCTCATCAATCATTTGGCCTGAACGTGAGGATAAAAATGTTCGTTATCTTCCCACCATCTCTTTGCACCATCATCTGAGTTATCTTTCAGACGCTGCAGGTCCAAACTATAGGTTACATGCAAATGTGCATAACTGAACCCCAGCAGCTCATTTTTCCAGGAAAAGCTGATTCAGTGATTCCACAGGCTTATAAAACTTGATAAATGAGATAATGCAGTAAGGGGCAGTGCGAGGGAAACATTTGCTGGGTCTAAAAGAAAGAATGGGATTGATTTCCATACGACCACATTTACGGGGTGGGAACCATGGACCTAACCTGTGAACAGTTACATAGTCATACATGATGTGTGTATTCTCCAGTATTCCCACTCACACTGTTCTCACTTTGGACTGAGAGAGAGGAGGCAGGCAGAAGTCATTTCAGCCTTCCTCCCCATGCTGTTACCCTCAACAGAAATGGTCAGTGGAGGGTATTAGATATGGGGTACAAAAGCCATGTAATACATTTCTTAAGACCAACCAAAATAAACAGTGTGCAAGGAGAAGCCTGAAACAGATAATAAGACCTCTTGTATGTATTCAACCGAGAATGCCAGCTAGATTTAAATAAATAGTGGCACTGGGAGGAACTGTATCAAGCCAAATCTTCTGGTAAGAAGAAAAGTGGGGATGGGGGAGAGAATGACAGCCTTCAATCACTTTATCTCAAATTCATATCTAGGACTCTTCATATAAAAAGTACCATCTTTTCCTTCTCTTCTCAGACTCTTCAGGAAACTGCGGTTTTCATTTGATATGAGAGAGACATTTGATTAACTACTGCCTGTGGAGGCTGCTGGCAACCCACAGGTACCTTAGCTGTGGTTGACAAGGCAGTATGTTAAATAATTTAAACCAGGGGACCCTTTGTAAGCAAGGTGCCTCTTCCCCACTCACGAATGTTTCATGTTCCGGCGTTCCATGAACTCCTTTCTGTGAGTATTCCATTGCCAGATATGGATCAGAACCATTAGCACTTGTAGATATCTCGCTTGCAAATGATAATTCCTCCAGGGGAAAAACACCACAATTCTGTTTCAGTTATCATCTGCAGACTCATCTGGTTGTTTGGCTGCTTCCCTGCTTCCCTTTGGAATCATGCCTGCAAAGGTTGTCATTACTCTCTCACGTGGCTCTTATCATCATTTTCAAATGGCAAATAGTAGCCATCTACAGAAAGCTCTGGTTTGGCGCGGGGGGGGGGCTAGCTAGTCTACAATTAAATTATGTTAGCTGTTCTTCAGAGTATGATCTGAAAATGAAAAAGCAGAGGATGTGCTGGTGACAGTTAATGACGTTACGAAAATTACTATAAATATCATTTGAAATCACATCAAATATAATGTATCAAATGCATTAAAGCAGCAGATGCCTTCTAAGCCAGAAGGAGGAAGGGAATGACAGCCCTTTGGCTGTTTGATACCGTGAAATTACATTTGCATAACATAAAGTGAATGCTGCTTTCCAGAGCTTAATACTAAAATCTTCATACATGGTATCTGGGCACTGGTGTCTTATGGACAGAATTCTCATCAGTGCTTTAGGGGGTTCTCTGTTTCCTTTTACTGGTTATTAATACTGGATGGACAATTTGTAATACCCTTATTTAACAATGCTGTTTATCATGTCCATGATATAGATGTTGATGAGATACAAGCCATATTTTTTCTGCTTATGTATTATTTGTTTGTAGTGATGGAGTAAAGTCAGAAATTATGGCTTTTGATACCAAATTTCTGGAGTCTAATCCCCTCCAGTATCAATTTTGGATTGGATCTAGAAGCCAAATACCTCTCACAATCTGGGCCAAACCAAAATGGATTAATCTGGGACCTTTCTGATAGAGGCATTTTCTAACCTCACATCCAAGAATGCTAGCTAATATAAAAACTATTTTACCCACTATTGCCAGTGTTTCTGTTGCAAATGCTTGTGGTAGCTGGATTCTGGCAAACAAAGGAACTACATTTCTCATGATTCCTAGTACTTCTGATCTCTGAAGCACATAGTTATTACAGAACCTATAACTGCAGCATTTCCCTCCGCAACCTACCCCATCACTCAGGAAAGGGTGTTAAGGGATAGCAAAGAAAGTTAATAGCAAGTCGAAAGCCCAGGGAGGCTTTTAGGAGCCTAACAATCCATCTGCCCAATCAGTCTGCATACTCATTGTATCTTTGGTTATGTATTTTATATTATTATATGCTTCCTATGTGTAACTCTGCCATATGCTAAATAAATACATAATAGGGGTTTAACAGATGAATTTCCTATTGGAATTGGTCCAATTTAAAATCACATTAATTTAGATCATTTGGTGTGGTGAATAGTCTGCAAGGTAATCTGGTTTAATCACACTAATGCCATAATGGAGGAAGAGATGGCCCATTCATTGCTGAGCAACTCAAAGCAGGTGAGGATGCTATTACATAGTATGTTTCTAACTGTATTTTTAAAAACACCCCTACACAAAGCAAATTGTTTAGATGTATCCAGCGCACTTAGACAATCTGATTTGCACAACTGCATTACTTTCTTGCAGAATTGGACTGCTTTCTGACACCCACTCCCACCCTGCCATCAGTCTGCTGCCTTGTACAATTCTTAAAAGATACATAGTTGAGAAGGAAAGAGTTTTGGATTTTTGAGTTGGGGACTTAGGTGTATCTTTGTGCCTTCAGTGTCCACCCATGAACCACGCTCATCTTGTGAGTGGAACTTGTAATTGCTTCTCAAGCAGATGTTGCTGACTGCACAGGTGTGAAAAACATCTAGAAAAAAGTATCTGGAATCTCTGAGAAAAGTACCTAGCAGTTGACTAGTAATTATCTTAAATTTAGAAACACTTTTCTAAAATAGGGTGAATTAAACAAGGCAGTGTTTATGGGCTGAATCCAATTGTTCCAGTCTTCTTTGAGGAATCTCAGTGGAAGGAACAGATCTCTTTGAGCAAAGGATTACAGTCATAGAGCACATGGGTTGCCAGCCTCCAGGTGGGGCCTGGGGATCTCCCGCTTTTATAGCTGATTTCCATCTGACAGAGATCAGTACCCCTGAAGAAAATGGCTGCTTTGAATAGTGGACTCTATGGCACTGTACCATGCTGAGGCCCCTCCCCTCCCCAAACCCTCCCCTCTCCTGGATCCACCTCCAAAGTGTCCAGGTATTTTTGAACCCAGATCTGGCAACCCTATAGAGCACACCACTTGCCAAAGCCCCCTTGGTTTACTAGCTTACCTGAGGTATGTTTAGGAAGGTCTGGCCAATGTGGAAGTGGAAGTAATGCCCTGCCCACCAGCCAGTCTGCCCAGCAAACAGGTGTTCTCCTACGCGGAGGACACTGTCAGTCCTCACTGCTTATGCCTGGGGCCTGGATTAGTGTAAAAATGGGTTTTCCTTAAGATCAGTCTTCCAGGGCTGGGCTTCCCTGAAGTGCCCTTTGAATAAGAGCTAGTGAGAGTGAGACGCCCACTGCAGTCCCTAGTTATAAAGCACGGCAAGCCACACTTCAGCCTCCTGTCTCTTCCTTTTTTCCAGTGGCTGCTGCAGGGCTGTTCCTGCACACTCCACTGTGCTGTGTCCAATGGTGTTGGGGTTGGTGTCCATTCCATTCCACCATTAGCTGTCTACTGCTCCAGTCTGCCTACCAGTGCTGTTCAGAGTATTAATCTTCCTTCAGCACCCACTGTCTTCTGTGCCCGATGCTGCCCTAGTGAAACTTGTGCTGTTCAGGGTTCCGAATAAACAGACTGCAGTAACTTCCCAATGTCTGAGTACTGCTGGTGTGTGGCTGTTGCTATGCACTTGCCACACCTGCTCAAGTCTTTGGGAGGTGACGCAAGCATTAGGAAAGGGTCAGGGCGCTGAAGGAATCATTTTAAAAATAAATGTTCCTGTTTCCTATTGATGTCCATGTTTAATATTAACAATCCAGAAACTCTGGATTTTAAAAAATTTCTGAATCCAAATTGTGAAAATTCCAAATCTGAATTCCAAACACAAGCTTTGTGCTGATGCACATCCCTACTGATTAATTTATAATTTGTTTTCCTGATTTACACTTGCTCTTTTTTTTGGACACCTGCTTTCTTCTGACTTGCCTGGAATGCACAGCAAGGGATATCAAGAGAGCTCACACACTGTATTATTCAGCCATATTAGCAAAGACATTAGCTTTGCTGTATTTTGTAAAAAAAACTATCTTTATTAGAATCTTGTGATTCACTCTGGGGTTCTGCAAAGGTCAACTGCTCTCTAGCGGACTTCCTAATTCTGATAATAAGGATCTGTACATCAATATTTATTTGATGCTGTGCAGATTTCCTCTTAGGCCACTTCCTTAGCATTATGCCCATGCTATTAATCCTGATTGACATTTTTGTTACAGCAAAGGCCTGTTTAAATAGGAGCCTGTGTGTACTGAGTGCAGTGCAGCTACAAATATAGCCATCAGTTATAAAAGTGCATTACATGTTTAGTTTAGCCTGAACTCTGTGATTAATGAATGTGAGCTGTTTTGTTAGAACTCCATAATATTTAGCTATTGCTCCATCACTGTCTGTTTCCTCTGATTCTTTATCCATAGAGACGCTAGTGAGTAGGTATGTATACGGGTGTCCTTACATGTTGATTACATTAAGTGAATTACTTTTAATTCTCAGCATGTCCAGGTATGACTCATTCATAGACATATGTGATATGTGAGAAGCATGGTGGATCTGAAGGTTTCCTGACATCAGGGGATTGAGACCAACCCCCTCCCCCTTGAAGTAGTGGTTTTTACTACTGTATCTGATTACGGATTAGCCAAGTTCTACATGTCAGAAAGAAAAGAGCTGAGACTGAGGTCCAAAAGGGGAAAGTGGACCAGTGAAAGAAGTCTGAAGGTTCCAGTTTCTAGTTCCTCATTCACAAACCCAACCATAAATATTGAGGATAATTGCACAAGTTCTGCACCCCAAAATAAGGCTTTGAACACCATATATCATATACCCCCACAGTCAGGGAACTCTGCTCTTCATGTGGACCTATGCTGTTTTCTGGTCCAAACCCCAGTTTTTGTGCCAGTTGCTCCAAAATGGGATGCACCAGGACAAATGTACATGCAAAAACTGGGGGGAAACAATCTTTGGCCCACCCCAAATCACACATCCCCAGGATGTGGGGATAACTCAGTTTATAGCAAAGCCTGTGAGCGTGATGAAGCTCTCAACTGGCTTCTGCATTATATTATTTCAGCAACTTCTCAGTACAAGGTATACATCCAGGATGAATCTCTTCCCTTTGTTTTATTCTTCATGATGCAAACGTGAACCTCTAGGAATGCAGATTCCAAACATTATGGAATTCTGAAACTATGTGTTTCTCATATTCCTCATTGAGCTTATACTGTCAGTAGAACATGCTGAATACTGGTCCATTTTAAGTGCTGTAAAGGTTGAATTCACTGGATCAAAGCAAATCATTTTATACAAACAGCTCTGCTGCTTTGCAAACTCATTCATAACTTGTAAGGGGCTCTACAAGCTACTAGAGCTGCATTATATGGTTTTGCCCAAGGTAATGCACACAGCTGCACAGCAGTCTCTGCAAAATGTTCATCTAGAAAGTTTAATACCTCTTGCAGAACCAGACTATTCACAAAATCTTGGGTATTTTACAAATCAGCTAAAATAAGCTTAGAAAATCGAAGCCGCCAGATAACTATAGTCTACAGTCTTACAAGCAAATCTTACAGAAGATGCCTAGTTTTGACTTGTATTGAATTTAGTGGGGGCTTCCTTCAAAGTAAATGTGAATAAGATCTAAGAGTCAGGGTAGTTTTTTTACATTTTTAAAGCTATGGATAAACAAAACACTACTAGAATATCTTGTTCCTGTATATGCTTACGTACTGTATTTATACATTTAATGTGCAAATATTTATGCTTTTTCTGAGTGGAATTAAGGCCTACTTTCAACAGCAATATAAGTGGTTTGTGCATAGCAACCTATATAGATAACCAAATGTTATCTTCTTGTTGAGGCAAGAACAATATTTGCAATCTTGCCTCCTTGTAGCCCTGCTTTAACAGCCTCGAGTTTTAATTAAGAAATTTAATTTCAAATTATAAGGCAATGCAGGAATGAAATAGAAGAGCGTGTGTCTTATTACATATTATTGTTATCAGCAGCTCAGCAGGACTCCAGTCTGCATTAAATATGAACAATGGATAAGTTACAGGATATTGCCATTCATGGCACTCAATCAAAAGGCAAGCGTTTTGCTCTTACCTGATACCGTGATTGTTGGTGGAGGTGGGGGGGCAGTCCTTTGCAGGCTCTTCAAAGTGCACAGAAATGTAAGAAGTAAACTGTACTGATTAGCAGGCTCAAAAAAGGCTAACATGCTATTTGTGTTCTTTTTATGTAGATTAAATGCATTCAGTGTGGATCACAGAGCTTAGATTCTCAGCAGGGATTCATGGGGTTGAGTATCAGCCGACCACAGTCAGCCATGGAACGGCAGGGCAGCAAATTCTGCCATTGTGCATTAGAAATAGTCACTTAATCTATCTTAATGGGTGAGAAACCCATGGGACAGGCTTGCAATAAAACCAGCAAGTTAGTGGAGAGGCTGAAGCAAAGCTGTAAATATTTTTTTTGAGATAACACTTTGAAAGGTTATTAATGAGTCTGAAATCCTCTCAACAGTCTCTTTAACATGTAGCTAGCTATGCTATATTTTGTGCCCCTCTGATCACAGGAAACTCATGGGCTCTTAAAGCACTCAGCATCAGGCCATGCATGAAATAAACTAGGCAGCAATAAGACATCTTTTTCTTAGGCAAACAGGATGGGAATTGAATCTGATCCCATTTTTGTTATGTGACATAGTGCTCTTTCTTCTTTGTTAAATATTGCAGTGGAAGTACAGATAAATTGCCATGCTGTGAGACAGGGAGGCATCAGAGAAGGTGAAGCAAGGCTCCAGGCTGGGTATTATTATTATTATTATTACTATTATTACTATTATTATTACTATTATTCCCGTCAAGTTGCTACTGATTGATGGCAACCCTGTAGGATTTTCAAGCCAAGAGACATTCAGAGGTGGTTTCCCATTGCCTGACTCTGTGTGGAAACCCTTATATTCCTTGGTGATCTCCCATCCAAAAACTGACTAAGCCTAACCCTGCTTAGCTTCTGAGATCTGATGAGACTGGGCTAGCTTGGGCTATCCAGATCAGGGAGCATTAAATTGGGACTGTCTAATCCTAAAAGTTTAAGGACAGAGACTCACCCTTTCGTTGACATTACTGAAGTCTACTGGATGTATGCAGCCTCTTCCCCCATAAGAAGTTACTTATTGCTTTAGATGTCCAGGTATGCTCTGGCTGGAACTCTGTGGCCTGAGGGATAGGCCTAGTGGCAACATGGAAGCCAACCACTACTTTTGGTGGAAGGAGTTCCAGCTCTGGAACAGCTGCTTGAAAGTTATTCCATCTGGTCTTCTACCAGCTCTCCACGACACCTTCATTTTGGCCTTGGGGCAGCCAGATGGAGAGGTTGTATCTCTTATTCACCAAAAATGATGGCCTGTTATAATTTCCAACCCAAATTTGTTGACATTCAAGTGGGTTGGCCATACCACAGTGCTACTGAAGTTCCCTCCTGTGGAGCACCACATTGAATAACTGTATGTTCCTATCTGGACACTGGCCAAGTTGATATGATAGTTTATTGAAGTGAATGGGAATTGCCAAGAACATAGTTGTCTATGCTATCTCTAGCCTTGTCTTAATCCAGTAAGCCATTGCTTGTGAGTTCTAACAAGGTGCATGCTTTCCTGTGGGAAAAACCCAGAAGAGAAATGCTAAAGAGTTCCACACAGTAGAATCCAGAATTCAGTTAGAGTTCACATATTTTCTCCAGTACAAAAGTGCCAAAGTGAATTGTACTCTTTAAGGTAGAAAGTAAGTCAGATAAAAAGCAGGAAAAATCTGTGAACAAATACCATGGGCTTCTTACCAGAGCTTTGGTGCAAAAATACCACTTGTGATCCAGGCAAAAAAATTAAAATGTAGAGTTGCTGACTGAGTTTGATTCTGGAGACTATAACATATTCTTGGCCATGTAAGGTAACTCATAGATATAGGAAAATACAGGAAGGTGGTCATAGCAAATGATAATGCTTTTATACAAAACAACTCTGGTAGAAACAGGAGGGTAGAGTTAGGTCTACAAGAATCTTTCATGGCTAGGTCTAGGTGAGGTCTAGCAATAACAAGAAAAATCACTGTAATAAGATGCTTAAATAACTCTAATAATTAAATAAACTTGTCTTTGATTATTATATACCTTAATAGTGAATTACTTACAATTATGAACTACAAAAAGCATATAATTCCACTGAGGTCTATGTAGCCAATTTCAGAGCAGTTAAGTACAATTCTGTAAATTTATAAAAACATCAACATCAAGAAACAAACCATCAAGAATAATTAATCATCACACAAGGATCCTGGGTATAGACTCCCTCGTTTCACTAAACTTCTTCAGGAAGACCAGGATCCATGTTACAACTATTTACACAATGTTATCTCCAAAGTTTATATAAATACCAATAAAGGTGACAGTCATTCCAAGAGTAGTTTGACATCTGCTATTGAAACCTGGTATGTGGGGAACCATTCAAATTGAAAATTAAACTAAAAATTAATCAAAATTTTCTAGTGTTGGTATAGCCTCCTGTCACATGTTTTTATAAATTTACAAAACTGACATCAGGACATCACTTCTAATTTTCACCAGAAATGATCTCATGCACCAGCATCATGCCAGTGTGCCTCCCCCCACTCCCCACAGTGGCCTTTCAGTTACTGGTGGGAAAAACTGGGGATTGCCAGAGGGTCTCCTGTGATAACAGAAAAACTGGCAGCCCTAGAAGGTAGAGGCAGGATGGACAATTGACAGGTTTTTGTTGAAGGCAAAGGACAAGAAAAATACCAGTTGTGGTGAATCCCCCCACCCCACCCCGAAAATGACTGGATAATTGGAGATGCAGGGAAAACTTGTGAGATGGACAGCCTCTGATCAATGAAAAGGTGTATGAAAGGTTAGATCAGAACACATAAAGATCAGACTTCCCTCTGTGAAGTTCTAAAACTTCACTCTGACCCAAATCCAGTCCTAACTCTCCTCCCTTCCTTCTGATGTTGCTTGTGGGGCATTCATGTTTGTGTTCTAGACTTTCAGACTGCTTTATAGTTATTCTATTATCTTCTTAAGGTTTTCATTCTTTCTGTTCCAATAAGAAGGTAGCTATGCGGGGAGGGCGGGATAAAAATTTGATAAACAAACAAATATGCAAATAGAATAAAATTAACACCTAGAGGAACTTTCTGGACTCAACTTAGATTTAAACATCCCTTTTCTGTTTTGACATATTTCATCTCTCTGTAGCGTTTAGTTGTAGTGCCTGAGATTCATAAGAAGTTTTTGTATTTGTTCTTGATCTGAAGAGTGTTTTGCTTTAATGTCACTTTATTTGCTGGGTTGTGCATCATGCTTAATAAATCATTTTTATTTATTTTGACTAACCAGTCAGTCTCTGTGTGTCACTGACTGGCCAGTGCTGGCCCACTGGGACAAATTAGGACTCAGATTTTCACTCTCTAGTGTAAAGCTGGAATAAGCCAACATCAATTCCTACCTCAGGTAGGTAATATTTAATTTATTTAACCTTCGATTTCCTATACCGCCCTAACCCTCTTGGGGGTCTCTGGGCGGTTTACATGGGGTGCTAAGCACATTTTCACCTAACTTGGGCCACATTGTACTAGGGATGGGGCTGCCTACTGGCACCCAGGTGGAGGCTGATGTTCTTTCGGCTTGGCTCTCTCCCCGGCAGTCTATCAGCTAGCTATTCCTCCTGGTGCTCAGGGAGGGCGCACACGATACATCCTCCTCTGGGCTTGGCTATGTCCTTCAGGCTCCGCCACGCCCGCAGATGACATCATCGCGCGCCTCTACCCCCGCCGACGACAGCTGCCCGATGTTGCTCCTGGCCACCAGGGATCGCTCCTCTGGCCCTGCTGCTTGTTGTCACCGTGACGCCACACCATGCTGCCTCCACCGCCAGTCCTCTGCTGCAGCCGAGGTTTGCCGCCGCCGTCTCCACACACCTCACTGGAGGGGGGGGGTGCCCCCTACCCTTCTAAGGGTAGGTACCCATTTGTCTACTCGCATTTATAATTACATTTCTGCTTTCGAGCCGCTGGGTGGGCGGGAGCTGGGACTAGGGTCGAGAGCTCACCTCGACCGCAGTGAATGGGCCTTGAACAGCCATAGTGGCTGCACGAGTGATGTTAATGCAGGTATCTAATAGGTACTACTGCTAGAAAATATTTGTTGTGATGCTAAGACACATAAATATTATGCTGTGGGAAAGACACATGAGAGTGTGAACACAGATATATAACTATGACCTTTTAATAAAGATACATAACTTAATTAAACTAGAGTTTTTCCCAGTTCTTTCTTCTTCTCCTGTTTGTTTACACTGTTGTTTTTGTATTGTAAGCAGCTTTGTGTCCCATGTGGGGAAAGTAGCATATAAAATGCTTAATAAAACACATTTTTCCAAATAAAACATTGTTTTCACAATTATGTAACAAAGAAATGTCTAGAAACCTTCATTGTCTTCTTGCTCACATTTAAATACAAAATAAGTTCAAGAAATGGATTTATAAGGCAACACTCTACTAATTTGTGTTCGGATCCCAAGTGGATTCTCTGTAATTTACAACCAATTTAAACAGCATTAACAGTCTTCTCCTTATGGGAATTTGAATTTGCATCCTACCATTGAATTAAACACCAACTGAATTTCTTCTATAGGGGATATAATGCGCCTTGAAGCTTGTTTGAATAATAGAGCATTTATTCATGATGAACATGAGAACAATGGGGCTTCTGAATCTATTAAGTAAGAAGTGAGCTAAAGGGATATTACCATTATTACAAGTTTGTGGATCCACCTTTCCATATTTTAACAATGTGTTCTATTTGTTATAAATGAGTCTCTCTTTTAAAATGGAATCCCAATCTTTCATGAGAAGATTTCCTGAGCATGGTCAGGAGAAACAGATGGGCAAGTTCCCACCTTCTCCAATGTGAAATAGACAGCAGCCCAGAAACATTACATTCTGACCCTTTACAGAATATCATTGAAGAACATATAACTCCTTAGTAGCTGTGTCAGTCAATATAATCCAAAGGAGGACAGAGACAGAGGAAATTAAAACAAAGCAAATTAAAAAATACTAATTGTATTGGCCCCTTTGTCTCATGTATATGGGATTAATAATTGATTTTGAAAAACAGAGTTCTTGTTATTGCTTCAAGGATAAAGGTTTTTAAATGATTTGGAACTCCAGTCATAGAAGTTAGCCACGTATCCCATCAGCTGCCTACTTTTATTGATGGAATTCTTTTCAGTACATTTTGAGAGAAATACTAAGCAGGTGTATTCAGAATCCTACTCAGGTATAGTCAAAGAGGCTTAGTCCCCCCAAAAACATTCTTAGGATTGCACTGTTAGCAACATACATGTAAGATTGTGGAAATGCTTGGATTCAGATAAAGATTTGTATATTGGGACACTTATTTTCCTCAGGGAAAGTTATATTTTATAACAAATTAATAAATCACTAGTTTCCATTCTGAGATGAAAGTCTTGTGATGCCTTAAAAACTAATAAATTTATTAAGCATACTTTTTATTGATTAGTTCCCATTTCTTCATATGTAAGAAGTGTTTATCCATAGTTGGCAGGCATGTGTATAGTGAAGACAAATGGTTTTAAGGCACAGTCTAGATCATTCCTATGCTAAGTTCAAATATATACAAGATAAGGACAGTGACCATTCATAGCAGACCTAGGATATGGCTGGAGGTCATAATGAGACTTTGCTAAAGCTAAATAGATATTGATATCTGTGCATGGACAGGATAACTCCTGGGAACTCTTGGAGACACTTTGGTGGCCTTTTGGGGGAATGAAGGGAGGATATAAATTTTGTCAGTGAATTGTTATAAAATTCAATGAAGCCACCTTAAATTCTATGTATAGATACATGAAATTGTGTTGTCTGTTTCTCAGCACCTGAGTCTCAAACTTTGGCTAGTGGGCATGTTTGTTTGTTTTATAAGGCAATACTTATAAAACCTCAAAACATTAACCATATCATCAGAGGCTCATTCACCTGTGATTCTCCAGTGTAATATACGCTGCCACCTGCCATCAATGCCCTTCTGTTGATTACATAGGACAAACAGGTCAATCTTTATGCAAAAGAGGAAATGGGCACAAGTCTGATATAAAACAAATGGCAAGATTCAGAAATGTGAGGCAGAAAAGTACATTCTCCTAGGATACTCCATCATAAGTCACCTTTCCTCAATGCTGAAGTACCAAATGTAAACGCCAGGGTAAAAATGCTGGATTTACTATCAAATTTATTTTTGAAGAAGCAGAATGGAGGGGAGGGGCACTCAGAAAAAATACCTAAATAAGCAGCTTCTTGAGTCCAAAATATTGGGGGGGATCGAGGATAATATTTGTCGTGAAAGGCTAAGCACAAAAACTTTCAAGCTCCTTGAAGCAGAGTCTACAGTGACTAGTCACTGTACTTATCTTGCAGTTGTCTCAGCACTCTTTACTTCCCCACAGAGACCCAGATGTAGCCAGTATATAGTGGATTTGGTTGCTTAATGCCCATGGAAAGAGCATAAGATGCCAGGTTGCCATGGCATGATATAGTGTGTTGTGATGCACTCAGCTAGGCTGCCTTAAAGGAAGGGTAAAGGGTGATTTCAAAGGACTGTGAGAACCTCTGCATTTGGAAGGTTCTTGTGTTTCTGTGTCTGATTCATGGCAGCCAGTTAACCAGACACCAAAGGCTATGATTGTATTATTTACAAATGCGCATCTTGCTTTTCTGCAAGTTTGCAACTTAGTTTGCTGCATACTATGCACACCAATAAGATTCAAGTACATCATGTTAAACTTTCACAAAGCAATACAGATGAAGATCTCATCTTTTAAAAGCTCAAGAGTAGCAACCACATTAGTGTTCTGTAGCAAAGACAACAAGACATTCTATTTGCACCTTAAAAATGAAATCGCCCAAGGCGTGGGAGCAACGTTTGCATCCCCAACTACATCTGCAGGAGGTGAGGATGGTCGCTGCAGACAACATGGGAACACAATGACAGCAGGAACCATGTGACGGTTCAAAGGCCAACGCCACAGCAATGGTGACCGTTGCAACTGAAGCACCATCCTAAAGACACAGCAAAGTGTGGAAGGCTAGGAGTCTACTTGGTGAGAGATTCCTGAGCCCACCAGAACCTCCATCAAAAGATGACATCAGCGACATAGACAATGTGAGGAGGAGGAGAACACATTGGTCCTGTGTTTCTAGCTTGTGTCCAGCATCTTGGCACTTCACTGTGCCTTTCATGAGCATTTATCCCCGTCAGCGCAAGGTACTTTGGGGCTTTTTTCTGGGAGCCTGTTTTGTACAGTTTGCAACCATTGCACTTTTATGGCATGGGAGGGCTTGTGGCACTTTGCATGGGTCCAGGACATGGAGAATACTGACCTAGAGGATGTGACTCTGAATTATGCGATGGTTGTCGACTGTGAGTTTTTGCATACTGTGTACTGTGTAATGAGGGCCTATGTGTACTTTTGGCCACCGCCCAATGACCATTCACCCAAGGACAATCCCCATGACTTGATGACTATTTGGCAGATGTGTGAGCACAGCAGCTGGCATGTGGCCAAGAAGATCAAAATTGGGAAGCAAAATGCAAGAAGATCAAACCAGCAAAGAAGAATATGATTGCAGACACATTACCTAGAACAGCATAAGTGTAAAAGTAAAGTGTATTGATGAAAACTGATTTTGTAAAATGGTAATGCACATAAGTAAGCATGCAACCAAAGTGAAAAGTGATATCTGAACATTGTTTTGTATTTAATATTGTAACTTTTCCCCCACCATAGAGAACAATGGAGGGAATAGGGGCAACCTGTTTGGGGCCCCATAGAATTGGACCCCCTGGTCCAATGTTCTTGAAACTTGGTGGGTATCTTGGGGAGAGGCTCCATCAGCTATCTTGTGAGTTTGGAGCCTCTCCCTCAAACCCCCTCCCCTCCAGCCCCCAGAATATACCCTATGTTTTCACCATTGACTTCAATGGCCCATAGGATATAATGGGGCCGAATTGCCGCGGAATTTCTTTCATTCCCTCCTTTCCTTCTCTCTTTTTTCTCTTTCCCACCTTCTTCTCTTCTCTTTTTTCCTCCTTCTTCCCTCTCTTTCTTTCCCTCCCCTTTCCTTCTCTTTCTTTCCCTCTTTCCTTCCCTCTTTCCTCCTTCTGTGGCCCAACTCTCATGAGAAGGAGTTTAAACTTTAAACCCCTTCTCTCTTAGCTCCCCTACCCAGACCAGCTGGGGAAGGGAAGGGGAGGCTTTTGAAGATGCCTCCCCCCCTTTTGCTTCCCCTTCTGACATCATTTCTGGTGATGTCAGGGGGCATGGCATATGCTAATAGCCTAATAGCTCATTAGCATCCCATATGCTAATGAGCTCCTTCAGCTTTTTTTCTACGAAAAGACCCCTGGATCAGGCTATACTGTGCCACCCTCCCTTCTAGTAGCTACATATGGCCATTAAAAACCAGTGGCACAGTCTGTGACATTTCTGTGTAAATTATTGTTCAAGGGAGCTATAGTTAATAGTGCAGGGGAGGGAATGAGCTGGGGATAAAAGTTACTTTGTGGTAATCAGGTTTGAGACAGCAGCACTTATGGAATATCAAGGCAGCATAATAACCAGATTAATTAATTGATTCTCTATCTGGAACATTAAATTCTAAAAAATCTATATCCTTGAAGTAATGACTAGAACTAATCTTATTGTCGAGAATCAATTATTAATTATGAAGGTAATTACTAGAATTGACTTTTAAAAGCCTCTAGTATGAAAAGATTTTAAGATGAGATGCATGTTTAAGGAACCATGCCTGGTTTTTTAAGTGGTGTTACTGTTAATTAAATGTTAATGTACTTTTTATTTATGCAGGTTTGACAGAAAAGGGAACACAGAGTAAGCAGAGTAATGTAATTGTACGTGTTGTACAAAACAATACAGGATCTTTTGGGAACTGGATCTATTTGGTATTTCTCAGAGACTGTTTTGTACACGGACCGCCACTAGGGGTCCGCCACCTAAACCTAAAGCTTGGTCCCAAGAGACAATAGAGACCTAGGATCCTAGTCCACCTCGAGTCCACCAATTAGACCCTGGGTGGGAGATTCAAAATCACCAATGGGACTGTGGGTGTGCTGGGTGGTGTGTATATAGTTGGCCCTTGCAGGGCTGGGTTTTTGTGTGGTGTGAAGTACAATAAATGCATCTGAACACGTCGTAGTCTGAGTCTCCATGCGGCGAACCCAGTACTTTACAGAGACAGTCTCTTGATGAACTTGGAACCGACTGAAAAAGCTCCATATTACTTTCTATGATGATGCCATCCCACATTAGCTAACAACATAAGTCATTGCTAGAACTGTTCTGAGTGTGACATCAACAGCCAGCAGCGAGCAGCCAGTTTGATGACTGGTAAAGGGGACTCGTATTTCACTGGGGAGCAAAATTTTCTGTTGGGCTTCTTAGACAATGCATTAACACTTAACAGTTATTACGACAGTGAACTTTCTGGATACAAAGGAACTACACTCCAAACATAGAGGTCTATCTTGGCTCCTAAAGGGCTGCTTGGGAAGTAGCCCTAGGAATTATCGATCTACCCCCACATTTACAAGTAGAATAATGACTGCTTATCAGGGCTGGGTACTAACTAGCAATATGAAGAGTTAATTAAAAAAAAATCATGCTGGAAGGGAGTAGGCATGGAAAATCTTCATCAAGACTTTCCATGGCCACAACAACAGTTCAATGGCTTGTGGCCAGGGCCAGCTCCAGGTGTCTGGGCGCCCTAGGCAGGACAGCCTGGGGCACCCCCACTGGGAATGCCAACCTCCCAGTGGGGCCTGGAGACCGGGGGGGCAGAGGTGGAGCACTGGCTTTCCTGGAGGCTCCACAGCTACGGGGCCCCCAGGAAAGCAGGGAAGGGGGCGGGGGTCTAGCCGCCGCCCCTCCCTCCCAGCGCCGGCTTTCCCGGGGGCTCCATGGCTGCGGGGGCCTGGGAAACCCAGGAAGGGGGGTCTAGCCGCCGTCCCCTCCCTCCCGGCGCCAGCTTTCCCGGGGCTCCGCGGCTGTGAGGTCCCCAAGAAAGCCGGGAAGGGGGCGGGGGTCCAGTCGCCGCCCCCTCATTCCCAGCGCCGGCTTTCCTGGGGGCTCTGAGGCTGCGGGGTCCCTGGGAAAGCCAGGAAGGGGGCGGGGGGTCCAGCCACCACCCCTCCCTCCCAGCGCCGGCTTTCCCGGGAGCTCTGCGGCTGCGGGGTCCCCGGGAAAGCCGGGAAGGCGGGTCCGCCGCCCTCCTCCAGCACCGGGCTCGGCTGCAGGGCCAGGGCCTAGCCACCACCCCTCCCTCCCAGCGCCGGCTTTCCTGGGGGCTCCACGGCTGCGGGGCCCCCAGGAAAGCCAGGAAGGGGGCGGGGTCTAGCGGCGGCGGCAACAGCGGGCACCCGGTTAGGGCAGCGGGGGGCACTTTTGGGGGGGAGTGGGGTGCCATTTGGCGCCCCTGAGGCCGGCGGCGCCCTAGACGAGCACCTAGTTCGCCCAATGGGTGATTCGGCCCTGCTTGTGGCCTTCAGAAGCCTTACCGCTACACTTGGGGTGGAGGATCTGTAAAGTCTATGCACTGCCATTCATATCAATTCTGTTTCAGCGTTCATTGTGACTCTAAGTGCAGTCATGGTTGTGAAACGATGGCATATGAGATGAAATAATGGAAAATTTGCCAATAGAATGCCTGGTTGCTGCTCGTGAGTAATGGATAATAAATGGCACAAATCACAAAATAAGGTGTTGTCTCAGGTCTGAGAACACACACACACAGAAGCTCAGACTCAAGAGCTTTTCCAGCCCCTTCCCATTGCAACCCCTGAAAAGCTGTTGCTGGGAGCCCTTTGAAAATTATGAACATAAGAACATAAGAACATAAGAGAAGCCAATGTTGAATCAGGCCAATGGCCCATCTAGTCCAACACTCTGTCACACAGCGGCCAAAATATACCAGGTGCCATCAGGAGGTCCAGCAGTGGGGCCAGGGCACCAGAAGCCCTCCCACTGCTGCCCCCTCCAGCACCAAGAATAGAGTGCATCACCTGCCCCAGACTGAGAGTTCTCATTCTATACCCTGTGGCTAATAGCCACTGGTGGACTTCTGCTCCATATGTTTATCTAATTTCCTCTTGAAACTGTCCATGCTTGCAGCTGCCACGACCTCCTGTGGCAGTGAATTCCATATGTTAATCACTCTTTGGGTGAAGAAGTATTTCCTTTTATCTGTTCTAACCCGACTGCTCAGCAATTTCATAGAGTGCCCACGAGTTCTTGTATTGTGAGAAAGGGAGAAAAGTAATTCTTTCTCAACCTGCTCAATCCCATTCATAATCTTATAAACCTCGATCATGTCACCCCTCAGATTTACAGGGATGCAGCTGGAAGTGAAATTGACTCATGCCCAGAGAAGAGGGGAGAGAAGAAGGAGGAGGAGGAGGAGGAGGAGGAGAAGAGGAAGCCGTGACAGAGGAAATTTATACCCTGCCCTTCATTCAGCATCTCAAAGCAGCTTACAATTTCCTTCCCTTCCTCTCCCCACAACAGACACCCTGTGAGGTAGGTGGGGCTGACAGAGCTCTGTGAGAACTATTCTTGAGAGAACAGCTCTGAGAGAACTGTCACTGACCCAAGGCCACCCAGCTGGCTTCATGTAATAATTCTTTATATACTAAGGGATGTTTACATTTATTTACAAGTAGGAATGAAAATGACATTACAATACTTTCATGTTAACTTGCTTAAAATGAATGGTGAACTCAAAACAGAACTCTTGCTTTTTGAAAGCTTTGGCAGTGCATGTTGGTGATTTAAAAGGGACAGTGGTGGGACAAAGGTGATGAAGTAGAGTCAAGCATCTCGGTCACCATAGCAACAGTGCATTGCTCTGACACAGCAGCAGATTCCAAAATGATATGCAGGCAGAAATATGCAGCAAGTTAGAAAACAGGGATTCAGGGCTTTTGTTACAGTTAGATGGCAAAGCATATAAATAAGGAGATACAGTGTGACTATAGTGACTCACGCTACTTAGAAATGCATTTAATGCCCATTCACATTTTTAATGGCATTGCTTTTTTGATTAGAAAAAGAAACCCTGACATATCTTACACACAGAAATGATAACTACAGGATGCAGTTTTATAATTGCCTGTTTGGAGTGTTAAAGTATTAATCGAATAATAACTAAGACAGCTCTGCTATCTAAACCTCGGTGTGGTGTTTTTTCCTTGCTTTGTATTAATAATATAAACAGATTTTTGCAATTTGTACCTCTGTATATTTAATACACTGCAGAATTTTAAACATTTGAAGCTCATGTGTGAATTAGTAAATTGTACATACCTAAAACGCAAGCTCAGATGCGATATGCATGTGTCAACTATTTGCGTTGCTAACATTGTTCTTCATCTAAACACACAAATCAATAAATGGTTACCACTGGAGATCAAACAAATTGTGTGTGGGCTGGAAGGGTATACTTGTTGCTCTTTTCAAGGGGAGGGGGAAGCAGCAGCAGGTGATGGAGAGTTTTGTAATCTCTCTCAAGAAGTATTACTTTGATATTTGAAAACTGAAAGTGTGACATCTGAGCTGCTTAATTCCTTATATCAATGATAGAAAGACTTTTTTTAAAAAAAAATAAGAAAAAAATTATTCTCTGCATTAATGACAGGGAGTCTTGTAATTCCTTACAGACTTGTGGCACAGCTCATGGCACAAGTTGGCAGAGTTATATATTCAAAAAGCTACAAAGAGCATGAGTATGTGCGAAGCCCTAAGGGAGGGGTTATTCTCTGTCAGTATGCTGGGAAAGGTGCTTGGAACATCCTTCTGGCTCAGTCAGGACCCTGGGCAACAGCCCACTTGAGCCAGAAGGGGAGAAGGAAAGGGAGCTGGCATGGAAAGTTAATTCTTTCCTTTTTTCTGCAGTGCTGAGAGTACTTCAAAGCTTGTGCTGAGAGCTATAAAAGAAAGTAGTAGTGACAACTTATTCTAAATAAAAAACACATTTATTTTGATAGAAGGAGCGGAAAAGATGGGAGCTGGGGTTTCTTTCTTTAAAACTTTACATGCCAGATTTCCACCTTAGCATGGTCCCCTAGATGGTGAACATCAAAACATTAAAACATTTCCACATGAAAACAACATTTAAAGTAAAGTATATATAAAATAATTCCATAAAAAACAGATAAAACACACATAACAGCAAAACCTGGGGGAGGACAATAAATTATTGGGGGTATGCAAAACCAAACCAAAAAGTGTTCATTTGCTTGTGGAAGACAACAGTAGAGGGAGACAGACCATTCACCCTGGGGAGGAAGTTCCAAAGTTTAGGCACCACAACTGAGAAGGGGAAGCAAGTTAAGGTCAGTTTGTTTTCTGATGATTTTTGATATATGTCAATCATCCTAAACAATCTTTACCAGTAATTGAGTTGTCACTTGAGATTTCAGTGTGATCTCAGGCTTGTGTGCCAACCCACAAAAAACTTTGTTTCCAATAAATCTTGCTGATTCTTTATCTAGCTGCATTAAAACTAATTTTCCATATCATTGGGTTACAACGTATTTGCACTAATTGGGTATAAAGATTCCACTTAATTTGAAGGATTTAATCAAAGTTAACCATATGGCTCTTAATAAATCTGTATCTAATTTCTTAAATCAATGCAACTGCACATGCCTATCATGGTTAGAGAGAGTAAATATAATCAAATTATTCATCCTGGCAAAATATCATTTTTACTTTAGAGCTATTCCTCGGTGTACCTTAAATACTTTACTTAAAACATGGCAGGACACTTTGAACAAGTTTCTTTGGCAATATAAATGACCTAGAGTTAATTCTGGGACTCTCCGAAGACCAACACACAAAAAAAGCGCCTTGCATTTCCCAGATTTAAAATTATACCATGATTCTATGATACTTTCCTTCTCAGTGAAACAATACAATGATTCTTACATGGTGGACTGGAAATATATTGTGGAAGAATATCTTAACCAAATTACGTTTTTGGAAGCTTTATGGCTAAACAAAATAGATTGCCCCAAAAGTAGCAAACTGAACCCATTTTAGGACTTCATGTTTAAAATCTGGGGTAGATACAGAAATGTAATACCTCTTTTATAGGTCAAAAGTGGTTTCCTCTGGGTTGCCTCTCAGGTTCCTTTGTTTTGTGGAGTTACGATTAAATTTATAGATGATATGAAGCATGGTCAAATATTCAACAAAGCAAAATTAGATAATATAGCAGGATTAGATTTTCCTTGGTATGAATACTTTCAAGTTAGGCACTAAATACAATCTCTAAAAGTAACTAACAAATTGAATAGTCCTTTGACAGAGTTTGAGAATATGTTAAATAGTGCCTCGGGTTCTGTTAAATGTTTGTTATTCAAGATATATAACATGTTATTATTATTGTCAGTCCGAGACAAGTCTCTTCATTATCAGACAGCTTGGCAGAGAGACTGCAATTCGGTTTTACAGACTTGCAATGGACTAAAAGATGGAACTCCTCAAAGCTTACTTAAGTCAATGAACATTCAACTTTGTTTCAGTCGCACAGTCGAGTCCGACTCTTTGCGACCCCATGGACCAGATTACGCCAGGCCCTCCTGTCTTCCGCTGTCCGCTGAAGTTTGCTCCATTTCATGTTCGTTGCATCGATGACACTGTCTAACCATCTGATCCTTTGCCGTCCCCTTCTTCTTTGACCTTCAATCTTTCCCAGCATCAGGGTCTTCTCCAGTGAATGCTCCCTTCTCATTTGGTGGCCAAAGTATTTGAGCTTCAGCTTCAGGATCTGGCCTTCCAGGGAACAGTCAGGGTTGATTTCTTTTAGAATTGACTGATTTGATCTCCTTGCAGTCCAAGGGACTCTCAAGAGTCTTCTCCAGTACCATAGTTCAAAAGAATCTATTCTTCGGCGCTTGGCCTTCCTTATAGTCCAACTCTCGCAGCCATACATTACTATGGGGAATACCATTGCTTTGACCATGCGGACTTTTGTTGGCAAGGTGATGTCTCTGCTTTTTATCATGCTGTTTAGATTTGCCATCGCTTTCCTCCCAAGGAGCAGGCGTCTTTTAATTTCATGGCTGCAGTCACCATCTGCAGTGATCTGGGATCCTAGGAACGTGAAGTCTGTCACTACTTCTACGACTTCCCCTTCTATTTGCCAAGGAGTGATGGGGCCAGATGCCATGATCTTAGTTTTTTTGATGTTGAGCTTCAAGCCCACTTTTGCACTCTCCTCTTTCATCCTTACCAAGAGGCTCTTTAGGTCAACTACAATCCTATAAACTGCTGACAACCAGAAAACTTCATATGAACTCTCTAGTCTCACCATTATGTTGGAAAACAAGTGGAGGGCATGAATCTTTTTTTACTGTTGGTTGCAATGTAAGTATACAAAATAATTTTGGTGAAATGATATCTCCCAAATCAGAATATTCCTGAACAGCCAGATTTAGTTTTGCTAAATTTTTGGAATAACCCAGAAGATCCATCAAAATAGTATGGGTGGCACAAAATAAACTAACAGAGGTATTTTTTTCAGTCTGTTAATGATTGGTTGCATCTGCTATGTCCCTCCTTTTTGCTGCTCTTTGGCAGTCATTTTCTTCTCTCCTTTCTTTTAATTATTGTGTAAACTCAGCCAGTCATAGCTCATGTAGAAAGTATGATGATGTCACAGTGATACACAGCCAACAAGATTTTGCTATGATCCTAAATCCAGTGTGAGGGCAGTGCTTTATGTTCTCACTCTGAACTGGCTTTACAATTTTACCGAATAGCTTATCACAATTGGCTATGTGACAACCTCACAGAGCAAATGCTGAATGAGTGCAATACTTCCTGCATTGTATAATCCTCATAACGCATGAGGTTTGAAGAGAGGATTGTCACGGCTGTTCTGCTGCAAAACCTTTTAAACTTTGTGCAGTTCCCTCAACAATGCTGAAAGGAATGAGAGCTTTTGATTGGATCAAAATGTTAATGACATGTTCCATTAACATATCTTCCCCCATTTTGGCTTAGTCCTAGTACGCTTTGTTGTGTACCTGGAGATAGCTCTGGACTGGGGCTGCCTCCTCCACTCATACTGCCAAAGCCTTACCTAGGCATATCCTTCCCAGTGTTATGGTGGTGGGGGGAGAGTTTGAAACAGATGAGAGCAGCCACACCCAACAAGGCCAGCAGAAGGGCTGGGATTGGTGAGACAGGCCCAGTCCAGGATGGGGGGGATGATGCCACCAAGGCAGGCTCCAGCCAATGACAATCCAGCCAGAAGGTCAAGTTTGTTAGAGGCAATGGGAGGGTGGGATCGCTGTAAGGTAGGAAAAGCCCAGAGACCCAGTAGCCCTCAGGCTATCCTGCCTGATTGCAAGGAGGAGACAGGAGTCAGAAAAAGGGCAGGGTAAGGATCAGGTGTAGGCAAAAGGAAGAGGTAATGAAGTTCACTGGACTCTTAGGCCAGGAATTGGCCAAGGCAGCGGCTGGGGTGGAACCCAGCCCAGGATTGGGTGCCAGTGAGGGATGGGTAGAGACAGCAGAGATGAAAAGGAAGACTCCTGACGAAGCAGCTTAGCTTAGCTGCTTCCCATGGAAGAGAGAAAGAAGGTGAAGCAACCCCCCTTGCTTCCAATTCTGAGGCCTTGGGAGAATACAGAGCTCAACAGAAGGATGGCAGAGAGGCGCAGGGTGAGACTGGACAGGAGGAGGAGCACCACACTGTAACTGATGAGAGCATCTAGTGTATAGTGCCCATGACAAATCACACCATAAAAAGTAACCCCGCATGGAGTAGTTTTGGAGCTTTTCAAAATGCTTTAAAATAATTTTAAGTATATTCAAGACAGTAGCCAAACTACTTACCCACGCCTGTAGTTCAGACAAACAATTCATACAATGTTAGACTGCATCTAAGCAAACTTCAACATTTTATTTCTTTTCAAAGTTTAAGTATAAAACTGACTAGATAAATTTATGTGGGATTAGGGGAGGAGGTTGACATTAGGTACTTGGATGGAAATTAATAGCCCAGTGTCCAGAGCTGTAACCACTGGTGGGGAAATTTGCAGTGCCTCCACCTCAATCTCCCTAGTCTCCAATTTTTCCATGTGTGACTCTCACCATCCTTCTGAAAAGAGTCTGCTGCTTCAGACTGACTAGCTTTTGGGTCTGCTAAGGAGCAGGGCTAGGCCAGTGCAGGGCATGGAGGTGCAGCAGCAGGGCCGGGCCCTGCCATGTGTGCGCTGCCAGTGTGCCCCGAGCATATGCAAGGGGGGCAGTGTGCACATCTCCTGAGCAGGGCTGAGCAAGGCGCACAGGCCGAGCAAGATGCATGCTGTGGGAGGTAGCATCAGGAGCAGAAGGAAGGAGGGTTAGAGAATCAACTGCCCACCACCACCTGGGTAAGGAATTACTCCCTCCCCTCCATTGCACCTGCTTAATTTGACCATTTTAATTTGATTGACTTTAATTTACTCTAATTTAATTTAATTGGCGCCCCCAGTACCCCTCTGAAAACATTCCTGGCTATGGAGCTGCCACTGTTCCCTATAAGGCTCTCAGCCTCTCCCATTATATCTGTCTATATAATAATTCCATTTTGGTCGTGGACTCTTCCTACACACTCCCAAATCAGTAGGCTCCCTGATGTGTCACTCACAGGGTGTCTCCATCTACCAGTGGATGCATTGCCTTAGTCCTGCTCACCTGCCCACAGACCTGGCGCCCAGCCTCTCAGCCGCAGTATGTTGGGAGGTGACGGTTGGGGAGGATGCGCTGGCAGGTGAAGGGGATTGTTGTCAGCTGCGGACACCTGCTGATAGCCGGCCAGGTGGCAAGCAGCTGAGATGCTGCCGGAGGTGGCCAGACATGGGGCCTGAACCTGCTCATGGCGGCGCCACAGCAGACTTTTTTGGCTGCAGACGCCTGCAGGTACCCAGGTGGGTGGCCTGGAGGCCACCAGAGGCAGGTGAGTGCGGGGGATGCTCTGACGACTGGGGCCTCATGACGCCGTGGGTGATGAGCCACTGGGAGGCCGCCAGAAGCAGCTGGGTGCAGAAAATGCTCCAGCAGCCAGGGGCCCATGATACCAACCATGCCTGCAGATGGCTGGGCAGCCAGCGAATGGACAGGCACTGGCAACATGGGGGAGAAGCCAGCCAACAAGGAGGGCGAGGCCAACATCCAGGGGCTCCATGGTGTGAGCCTCGACCCCAGGGTCTTGCTAGAGCTTGTTGTATTGATTGTACAACGGACTTTGCTACTACTTTATATATAATGGTTAGGTTGTGGCCAGTGATGTGATAGTTTTATGGCAGGAACTGTTCCCATTATTTTACAGAAATTATTAGCTGTATATTTCCCCTGATCTCAGGCATCATATAATCTTGGACAAAATTAGTCAGCCCAGCCATTGAACTATACTAAGCAGGAGAGGAAAATATGTTGCCAATGAACCATTTAGGGAAAACATCATACTTAAAACCTTGCATGTGCCATTTCTTCCAATGTCAACATTATCTTTAAAATAGTGAAAGGGCAAAGACACTGTTATCAATGAAAATTAAGAGACATCTCTGAAAGTCGTCAGATGGAAAGGCTGTATTTATGCCTTGAAGCAATGCGAAATTCTTCAAGAGTGAAATCACATTCAAATAAGATCTGAGCTTCCCAGAGGAAAGAGAGCAAGAGAAGCAGGAATAATATGTCTATTTCTGAACAGCTATCAGATTTTTCTTATACATGAGACTAACCAAGAAGATAACTTGCAACTATGCCAAAGTCTGTTGTTCTCTACCCCATCACTTAAGAAGAAACTAGCTTGAATAATCGACTGTGTCCCCCCCCCACCAAAAAAAGTGAGTTCACAAGTGTAGACTTAACTCTGGGAAATCTGACCCTGCAAAAGTTAAAATGCAATAGAACTAACAAATTACAAATCTAATTTAAGCCACTATTAAAATCTCTAAAACACAAGTTTTTATTTAATTTTCGTTATTAAAATATTTCTACTGCACCTTTCTTCTTGGCCTTGTCTATTAATCTGAGAGACTTTGATTATACCTTTTTGAGATTTTGCTCTTGAAAGGTCTTGCATTGCTTCAAGATACAAACACAACCTTTTCATAACTGAGAAGCTCAGTGATCTGAAAAACAGCACAGTAGTCAGATGCCATCCCTGACCTGGATTACCCAGGCTAGCCTGTTGTTGCCAGATCTTGGAAGCTAAGCAAGATCAGCCCTGGCTAGTATTTAGATGGGAAACCTCCAAGGAATACCAGGGTCATGACACTGAGGCAGGCAATGGCAAACCATCTCTGAACATTTCTTGCCTTGAAAACCCCATGGATCACCATGGTTGCGGTCACACACACCAGAAAAAATGGGGGGGAAGCGAGGCTATGTCCTCCAGAGGAATTTGACCCACAGTTGCATGATCACACCTCCCTCTGAAGCTGCGGGCGCAGTCCGTCAGTGTGTGATCAGATGCAACATGCACTTAAATGAGGGATTGATGACTCGAACCTCCACTCCAAGGGCTCCCTATGGAGTTTGCGATGATGTGCATACTGCGAAGGAGGAAAAACTAACAGCATGGAGTCAGGATGGCCTGATAAGACCATCCCAACGCCATGAGAGCGCACTGGAGTGATCAGACATGGGGAAGTCCATCCATGGCCTGTTGCAATCCGTTTACTACCGGATTTCCCCCGGTGTCTTTTAACTCCCCTTCTGTGGTGGAGCAGAACAGGTTGCCAATGGCCTGCACCAGATTCAAAAGAGACTTGTGATTCTCACTCATGTTCCAAAAACCATGGATTAGATCCAAACAATCAGAATCAGGAGTAATTTGTAAGAAAGCACAGAACGAGATAATGAACATCTTTACTGTATGTGTGGTGTGCAAGTTCTCAACTATCCTCATAAATACAAGAATGTTTTTTTGAAAAAAAACAACAACTTTAGAATACAGATACAGGGATTAAATACATATTTTAAGAATAGTCCATCTGTCTCAGTGAAACCAATAGCACTCAGTCATTTTACTAAGCAGAACCACATTGATTTAAATAGAATTTAAGCACAGTTGAGCTTCAATTGGATTCCCCTATCCGAGTCCCTAGTACAGCAAAGACTTGCAATTGATAACTAAAACTGCCCACCACAATTTATTCAATTGGAAAAATCTTAGTAAACTTTGGCAACTATGCTATTATCTGAAAATTTTCTAGGTCCCTCAGAAACTGACATCTTCCATTTAGGTGAAACATATTTAAGAAATATGTATGGGGAAGGGTCAGGAAGACCCCCCCCCCCAAAGCAGCCATTTTGTTTTGGTATGCCCTACACTTTCTCAAACTTGCAAAAGTGCATGCATGCAGGGGGTTGGGAACTCTTGTTATAAAACAATATGTAGCAGAATTTCCCTACTGGGCATCACAGGGAAATATTTGGGAACAAGCGATATCATACATAATCCAGCCATTGCAGACACACACACACCCCGCTAACAACAGTGTAATATATTAGATCATGCAAATATTGGAATTAACATTAGGAACTGATTTTAATTTTTTTTAAAAACTTGTCTTTATGCAGGGTGACTGGATAGGGAGGAAAAATAAGCGCCTTGCATTCTGCTCTAACAGTTTCCTGCTGCAGGAACTAAGTTAGGATTCCTGCTGTGTTTTTGATTAATGACCTACCTGTGACTTCTGCAGATCCAGTCTGTTCTTTTTTTCTGTTCTTTCCCCCCCCCCTCCTTCAGGCAGGAGGAGGGAAGGGGGGAAGGGAGAAGCACCTGGTGCCATATTTACACTTAAACTTGAAATTATTACAATGTTACATTAAAAAGCTTTAAAACAAAATTTAGTACTATTGTTATATTTATATTTTGATCCCATCCTTCCTTCCAGGAGCCCTGTATGGTACAGACAGTTCCCACCTTTTATCCTCACAACAACCCAGAGACGTAAAGAGAATGCTTGGCTCAAGGTCAGCCAGTGTCGTACAGGGACTAGAGTGTCAGCCTATGATCTGAGAGACCCAGGTTTGAATCCCTGCTCTGCCACAGACTCTTGGGCCTCTCACACATTCTCAGCCTAGCCTACCTCACGGAGCTGTTATGAGGATAAAATGGAGGAGAACAATGTCAGCCACTGGGGAGGAGTATAAATGGAATAAGTAAACAAACAAGTGACTTTCATGGAGATGATCTTGGGTCTTCCCAGGCCAACTCACTAACCACTGTACCACACTGGACCTGTCATCTCCTCCTCTTCACTATGATGTCAATGTGAAATATAAAGTCCACCATGTACATACTCTTTAGTAGTGAACTAATACTAGAAGCTTGGGCTCTGTTATTATTCTAAAGTAGAAAAGGAAAAACACACTTTACATGTAACTATAGATCTGATATTGTTTTTGATCCATTACTTTGTCTTCCCCACTTTGCCAAATGCTATAATCCATCTCTCTCTTAATATTTATCTTTCCTATAAAATCCACTAATCCAGTTAAAAGGATCAGGAAATTGGTGATGTGAAAGATCTCTGCCCTGGACAGCTACAGCCAATCAGAGGAAACAATACTAGGTTTGATTGTTTTAAATAGGTTTGATTGTTTTAAATGGTTTTAACTGTTTATATGTATTTAGAACACTGTGTCAAGTAATGTAAGCCACCCTGAGCCCACTCACGGGGAGGGTGGGATAAAAATACTACGAATAAATAAATAAATAATAATAAAGATTGGACACAGTAGCCTTGTCCACAAATTACACAGGTGGCAAATCAACTGCCCTACTGAAGTGCTTCTTTGCTGCCACAAAACAAGTTTGACAACTTCAACAACAGTGCTCTCTCTTCCAAAAGCAAACAAAGTGGGTAAGCACTATCCTGGGAACATGTCACCATTCAGAGAAGTGGACAAAATGTAACAATATTTTTCTATTTCTTCATTTAAGAAACATTTTAAAACATATCTCTTTTTGTCTGCTTCTTCCCTTTCTAAGGCTGCAATTTTTATGCACGGTTGTTTGAGAGTAACCACTACTGAACTCTGTAGACATAAATAGGTTTGCAGTTCTTTTTGTGAGGCTCTCTCTTCTCCAGTTACATCGATCAGCCCACGGTTGTCCTGCTGGGTTCCACAATGGCAGGTTTCCTCAGGCCTCAGAGATTCCTTCTCTGTCCCAGGATATCAGCCATCTGCAAGCCCACAGCTGTGCCCTTCCTCTCTCACCCCTTACAGGTATCTACTTTGAAAGGGGCCATCCAGGCCTACCTTTTCTCACTGCCCTCTGATCCCCATCTTCCTGGCTTCACCTGGCCTATCCCTAGGGGGAGCGAGTGTTTGCTAGTCCCCTCTGCAAGGCTGTAAGCCATTCTTCCTTCTCTTCCAGCCACTCCCCTACTGGCTGTGCCCAGGGACTGGCTGGCTGGCTGGCTGTGAGAGGTTTTAGGCCCTCTAGGTCCATGACTTCTTCCCTCGGGCCAGGCTACCCCAGGCCTCAGCGTCCAGGCTGCTGCTTGGGCCTGGCTGGTGGGTGGCTCTCCCAGCCTTGCCTCCACCTCCTCCATTGCTGCTGGTGCCAGTGTCTAGTCAGGCCTGGGAAGCAGTATCCTGCCAGGCAGGTCGCTGTTAGCTTCTCCAGTGGCAAGATCTATGGTTGCTGGTAAGGGCCCTGACAGCCTGTCCCCCTGACTGACCCGGCCCCAACCAGGCTTGTCCTGGTCGTGGTAGTGCCAGTGGTGAAGTAGGGAGGCAATGCTACGGGGAGTCATGCTGACTGTGTAAGCAGCATCACTAATGGTGGGGAGGGGGGACGGGGACACTTGGCATCCGGCACCATTCCCAAGCATAGTTCCATGATTTTCTGCTTCCATTCTGCCACAGATACATTCCTTAACAAGAAACAGATCTGTCAATATTAGGGATGACCAATCCCTAAAACAAAAAAGAAGCTGTTACACACTGCACATACTGGTTTGGACCCTAAGAAGCACAAGTGGAGTTGCCCCAGAGGAATCAGTTTCCCTGCCTTCACTTTTCAATGCAGACTTCCAAGGCCCCCTTCCATTTGTGCTCCTGTGGAGGAGTGGACTCAAAGGAACAGCTGGGGGAGAAATCTGGGAGGCTGCAGCAGGAGGGAGAAATCAGTGTGGGGGGGAGAGAACCCCATACGTTCCTTTCTCTGCTGCAGAACAGCTGTTCCACTGGAGGAATTTCTGCGGAGCAGAATGGCACCTTAGGATCCAAGCCGCTGCTATATATTGCATAACAATGATTCATGATCCAAATGAGCAACAATACATCACTAAACCAAATCTCTTTTTTTGGATTGATGCAGAATTCTCTTTATTTTTATTGCTGATGGAAAGGAATCTGAGCTTTTACATAGCAATACTGATTTGAAAAAAAATCTTACCACTTTAAAGTGGTTTGCCTTGGTTTGCGATGTTTTATCTTATTTAAGTTAATGTAACTTATTTTGCAACTTAGAACTTTTGCTGGAGAAAGGGGAAGGATAGGCCACTTTTGACCACTAAAAGGACTATATTGGGGAATGGGGGCTGTATTGTGGAGCTGGTTCTGGCAAGATTGACCAGAAAAGCTGGTAAGATTCAATTCTCAATCTTCAATTTTTCATCTTAAAATTGAGAGCACCATTGTTCACACATTTTTGTTTTCTGTTTTATTCCTTTTACTATTCCCTGTACAGTATGAAGAAACCAGGGCTTTTGGGGGGCAGGAATGCACAGGAACGGAGTTTCGGCTGGCTCCTGACTTGGCCACACCCAGCAGGAACTCATTAGCATAATAGGCCACACCCAACAGCAGAAACTCATTAGGATTGGCTACATTAGGCATCCCTAATCATAAACTCTACAGCACAGAAAGTTTTAATGAGGTGGTACTTAACCCCAACCAAGCTGTCTCATATCTATCCACAAATCTCTCCACTGTGCTGGAAGAACTGTGGGCACAGAGCTACTTACTTTCATAACTGGTGACAATGCACGTACATATGACATTTCTGGTCTATGATCCTAAAACACATCAAAGAAATAATAGGTTTCAACTTACCACTGGATCCAACAACACTTCTGCTGGGCCATTGGCCAGAAGACAAACCACCTGCAGTGGAAAGAGAACTAATTAGTATACTATTGACAGCAGCCAAAGCCACAATTGCTTGTTCCTGGAAAGAAACCCAACCACCCACAACCGCCTCTTGGTATGCCATAGTCTGGGATTACTTTTTACTAGAGAAATGTACGGTCTTCTTTGACGAGAGCCGTAATGAGAGGGAACTGTACAATCCATTAGTTGTCACTTTTTTTAGAGAGAAAAGACCTCTTGATATAAAGTTAAAAAGCAGTTACCATTCTTTTCATAGTCAAAGATGGGTACTTAGTCAGCTCAGTCCTTTTCTTTAAATTGCCTCCCAAAACAAAATATCTATGTAATTAGCACTACTCAACTAAATAGTATAAGGGCACATTAAAATGTATTATTAAACTTTTTTTTTAGAATGCTTTTCTTAATGTAGCTCACCAAGTTGATAATGTTTGTATTGTTCTGTTAAACATTTGAAAATTTTAATAAAAATAATAATAATAAAAAAGGATTGGCTACATTAGGGGTGTGTGGAGTTCCTGCTACAAAAAAGCCCTGGGTTTTGACAACAAACAAGGTAAACAGAATAAGAAGCAAAAGGTGGGTGTGGCTGGATGACCACACTTCTGGTAACATGGGTGTGTGGCCTAATATACTAATGATCTGTGCTGTCAGGGATGTGGCCTAATATGCTAATGAGTTTCTGTGGTTGGGCGTGGCCTATTATACTAATGAGTTCCTGCTTGGCTTTTTCTACAAAAAAAGCTCTGGAAGGAACGATACACATCTGCAAGTACACAGGAGTTAAAGGGGAGTCGTGAATAGCATGTATACAGATATATATCTGTTCTTTAAATGGTACAAAGCACAGCATACACCTAAGAAATCTTACAGGTAAAATATGAAGTGCTCCCAGATTTCCTCCATACTGCTCAATACATATAAGAAGTGTTCTACAGGGGCAGACCAGGTCCATCTGGTTTAACTTCCTGTTTCATACAGTGGCCAACCAGTTGCTCTGGAGGGTCAAAGAGAGGCCTCCTAGCACTGGCATTCAGAAGTTTGCTACCTCTGAATGCAGAGGTTCCCTTTAGTCACTATAGCTAGTAGCCACTAGTAGACCTCTCCTCCATGCATCTGCCTAATCCCCTCTTCAAACTATCTATGATTGTGACCATTGCTGCATCTACTGGCAGTGAATCCAACAATTTTCACTGCAATCCTAAGAATACTTTCCCGCAGTAAAGCCCCACTGTGTATACCTCAGTAGGACTCTGAGTAGACCTGCTTAAGATTTCACTTGTTAATTACCTGTCCATCCTGAATATACTGCCCATCAAGCTTCACTAAGTGCCCCAAAGTTCCCCTTTTTTTAGGAGAGGGAGAAAAAATTCTTTCTGCCCACTCCACCCCTTGAATAACTTTATAACAAAGGTGCCCCAACCCCTGTTCATCTATGGAAAAAGAAGAAATATTAGTGATAATGCTGTAGGTCTTTTTAGCTTATGATAAAGGGTAAAATAGTATTAAAGTTACAGATCTGGTGAGTTCAAGTTCTGGCTCCAAGTCTATTCCTATCAGCAGAAGGCTAATTTTAGCTATTACAGAGACAAAATTCAGAATAAAGAAAGAAACCATTGACAACTGATGTTTGAAGAAGTACAGTCCTAGCTATTAAAATGCTGGAATTGTTTCAAATAGCTATGCCACTTCCCTCACATATACAGCTATAAGCCATCTGACCTCACTGGTGCCTCATCAAGGGCAGACCCAGAGAGTTAACTTCATTCTTCAGTGCAAGAAAACAGTAACATAGGAAGAAATGTGAGATCCCCCCCCCCCAAATAATTGAAGGGAAACCCACTGGGAAGGAATCTATTGGGATTGCCTGAGAGCACTAGACTTAGCCCTAAACCTGTTTTATGGGTGTTTTTTGTATTATGAACTGGACAAGGATCTCTCTGGGTGTTTATAAGCACATGTTTTTCACTTTACAGAACTCTCAGAGGGCTGCACTACAATTGTTCTATCCAAAATGAATTGTCCAGACATAATAAAAGCCAGCGGCCAGTTCCAAATGAGCAGCTGTTATCTTTCACCTTTCCTAGCAAAAAGGGGGAATTGTTCCCTTCTGAGTTTTTGTTTTTCCCTCTTTTGTTATGTGTGGTCAAACACATTGTCATATGCGGGGCCTGCTAGTATTTCCCCCACAGTATGCCATGAGAAATGCAGTCAATTAAAGGGAACTTCATACCAGTGAAATAGACTGCCTGCATTCACAGAATCAGCATTGCTGTCAGACGGTGATCTAGCCTCTGCTTAAAATCCTCCAAAGAAGGAAAGCCCACCACCTCCCGAGGAAGCTTATTCCACTGAGTAACCGCTCTAACTGTCAGAAAGTTCTTCCTAATGTTTAGCCAAAACTCTTGATTTAATTTCAACCTGTTGGTTCTGGTCTGATCTTCTTGTTTGATGGAACAGGACAATGCAGCTGTGAAAGTGGTGTGCTTTGTGGTACGTCCTCCCACCGACCTGGAACTGGCTATTAGGTCAGCGTAGTAAAGATTATTTTAGAACTGGAGGAATTATTATACACTGTTAACCTGACATGAAATTAAAAAAGAACAAATATTTTGGTTGGAGTCTGCTCATTTGATTACTTAGAATAATTCACAGTAAATCATTTAATGGAGGGTCTTGGTTCCCTTTAATGCTTATGAATGTTGCAACATCACTCTATAACTTTCTCAAGTGTATGGCATATGTAAAATTATCATAAACACGTGAATTTCAGTCCCATGGCTTGGAGCCAGGCATACACAAGAAGAAACATAAACAAACGTAGTACAGTTCCGCTTGCACAATATGTTACAAAACTCCTCACATGTTCTCCCTGTATATTACATTATATTGCCCAGAAATCGGTTGCATAAGATCTTCAGTATACAATAAATCTGACTTAGCTGAAATGGCTACCATGGTCTTTTTCTTGGATTTCCACCTGCTCAAGAGCTCTAGTGCAAGCAAAAGTTTTGTGTTGGATCCATACTTCTGATTTAATTCTACACTTTTCCCATGCCAATTTCTTACTGAACATGTATTGGTTGATTCTGAAATGGCAGGACTTAACCAGTTGTAGTAGATCTACCCTTAAGGTTCTTAAGGTCTATTTTTAGGCCAATATCTTTGTGAGTTAGTTTCCAACATCTCTCTCTCTCTCTCTCTCTCTCTCTCTCTCCATCCTGCAAACAACTATTACCTGTTGAAGAAAACTTCACTGGCAGTTTGTTCACTATGCTATCCTCAGAGATTACCTTAAATGCACTGTACAAACTTTATCTGTCACAAATGTCAGAAAAATTTTGCAGAGTCAACCTAAAAAATCCTAAATTGATGCAGACAAGTACAGTGGGTAAAAAATGGTCCAGATGTCTCACATGGTGGTGCTGTGAATGCCACAGACTGAAACAGCTCTTCTGTTTAATTTCTTTCTTTTCCCTTCCCTCTATAGCTTTATATAATGCTTATCATAATAAGTAAAAGTATAATAATAGAGTGTGGATATAGAAAAATCCTGTCTATCTAGTACATATTATATCCCTCACTTTTCCAAAAAAGCTTTGTACATGGTTCTCCCCTCTAAGTTTTATCATCATGACAACCCTATAAACTGGGTTAGGTTAAGAGAGATTGGTCCAAGATCACCAAGAAAGCTTCCATGACAGAATGTAGTATTGACCTCAAGTCTCCCAAACCATAGTACTCCATTATTCTAACTACTGTACTCTGGACAAGAGGATACTGTAGGACAGAATATGGAGAAACCGAATGGTTTCCAGTTGTCAGATAAGGATGTATTTTATCTTCCTGTCTGTTCAAACTATATGCAGAACATATCATCATGAAAGCTGAATTAAGATACACAGATGTATCATGTTACTGGAAGAAAATAGTGAAGACTTGAAATGACTACTAATGAAGGTTACAGCAGAAAGTGCCAAAGCGGGATTACAGCTCAATATCAAGAAGACAAAAGTAATGGTTACTGGATAATTACACAACTTCAAGGCTGACAATGAAGAAATTAAAACTTTTAAAGATTTTCCATTCCACGGCTCCATCATCAATCAACAGGGAGATTGCAACCAAGAACTCAGGAGACTGAGACTGGAAAGGGCAGCCATGAAGGAGCTAGAAAAGATTCTTAAATATAAGGATGGGTTGTTTGCAACCAAGATGAAGATAATTCATACCATAGTATTCCCCATTACTATATATGGGTTTGAAAGTTGGACAATGAAGAAAGCTGGCAGGAAGAAAATTTATTCATTTGAAATGTGGTGTTGGAGGAGGGTTATATGGATACCATGAACTGTGGACTGCTAAAAGGACAAATAAATGAATTCTAGATCAAATGAAGCCTGAACTCTCCCTAGAAGCTAGTCTATTGCACTTTGGTCATATTACTGAAAGACAAGACTCACTGGAAGAATCAATAATGTTAGGAAAAGTTGAAGACAACTGGAAAAGATGAAGACCCAACATGAGATGGATTGACTCAATCAAGGAAACCACGGACCTCAGTTTACAACACGTGAGCAAGGCTGTTAATGATAGGACATTTTAGAGGTCATTAATCCATAGGGTCATTGTAAATCAGAAGTTATTTGATGGCACTAAACACACAGATGTGTGATACTGGCTCTTCAATTTGATTGACAATCATTGATACTTTTCAGATTGTTAGCAGATTGTCATTAACTATCTTTTGCACCAAAATGGAGATTTGGGGAAACTTTCCAAGGAAAGGAATGATATGGCATATAAGAAACATTACACATTGAATCATTCCAGTACTACAGTCTGCATTGTCTTTGCTGTTTTCTCCATTTGTCATGCTATTGAGAGGTGAGGATTGGGTGGTACCATCAGAATACTGGAAGAGCATAGCTTGTGGGATCAGATCCCTGCTAAGGGGTAGATTGAATGAGGGCGTAAAAGGGGATAGTACAGCTCAGGCTACTGGTAAAAAATTGGATGTGCATGGAGACCAGTAAAACATTATGGCATTTCACAATACCATTTCACTTAGGACGAAGACTACTAGCATTAGCAGAGTTCTGGCAAAATACACAATCTACTGCTTTTATTCCTGTCTTCAGAGACTGCCAGGATATCTAAACTTGGTGGCTACAATGACAGTCTAATCCGTTACTATTATTCCCAGTAAGGGATTGCTTATCAGCCTTTCATTTGGACTTTGAGTCAGGAAAGTCATAAAACTAACTTTCTTCAGAGTGTTCCTGTACATTTATGTGCATTTTGATAGGCATTCAAAGACACCTGAAAAGGATATTTGCAAAGTGACCTTATGGTCTTTGACCTGGAATGCACACAGTAAATCTGCCAGCATAATTTTTGCCAGCTCTTTGGAGTGATTGCCGGTATTGTAAAGGCAGATGTGTAAAGCTACAGGGTTGTAGATCACATCAGACCTTGTTCCTAAAATTAACATTCATTTTTAACCTATGCACCACTAGCCTTCCAGACATTCCTTACATAATAATTCTTCTTACTGCTATCCCTTTGAAGCTGGAGCCCTGGCTCTGAGACTAGCATTTTACCAATAGCTGTATCAAGTGTGAAAATTTTGCCCTGTGGTTTCAAGGAAATCGGTATCCCATAAATATTAAAAAACCAGACTATTGCTGACAGGCTGCAGGAGATGGCATTGTGTATTGATTAGATGTAGTCTTCCAAAAAAAACCCCAAGTAGCACAAAAATCCATGTCAGTAGCCTTGTGATAGCCTCCCAAATGCTCCCATAGGTCTTCTACTCCCTAAGGAAATGCCAGGAAGCCCAGAACAGCCAGATATATTGCTTTGCTCATTAAGGCCTTCTAGATATCCTCACAGAATTATTGAATCAGCAAATGTGTACCTAATGATTTAATGGAAATCCAATAAAAGATTTCAAGAAGAAACAGGCAACCATCCCTTTGTGCATGCCTTTGCATCCCCAAATGGAAGCTAAGTTCAGGCCTTTGGCATCCTGTAATTAAAAAAAAAAATCTTTAGTCAAGCTGATAATGGAGAAAGCCTACTCCATTATGGCTTAATTTAAAGCCAGGCAAACAAGGAAGACTTTCAGTACTTAAAACTTCCAGAATCTATTAAACATGTGATTAACATGTTGTCCAAGTTGGGGAACTCCAGTCATTGGGGAGAGGTTATCAATCCACTTGGCTGGATCAGAGGGGAAGATGGAGTAAGGGGCTTGGTCTGGTTGGGATTGGCTGCTGCTTTGCTTCTGTCTTTCCAGAATTGTTTTGTGCAGTGGCTGTTCACCTGATCATTGTGCACCTTCATTATGTAACAATACCTCAGATTGTTCATTCTGTCTTCCCTCGTCATTCTTTCTTCCTTGTCATCATGCCCATTAGATTGCAAGCCATTTATGTAGAGACCTGCTGGTTCACCTCAAAGTGCTTCATCGATATTAATAGCATGACTAAGAATGCCATTCTGTGCAGTGCTTCTATGGCTTTAGCGTGTGGATAGTTCGATCACAAGGGCAGGCCATAGGAGCTCACAGCTGACTTCTAAGTTTCACAGTGGAAAAATTTCAGTAAAACCTTCTGGGGAGAACTAGGTGTGCTCAAACATCTACCAGTTTGTGTGAAATCATATTTGCCAGTCACAAACAAGGCGCAAAGTTTTTGACAGACAGTTTGTGCACTGATGTGTTTCTGACTGTTCAGTAAGTTTTCTCACCATATTCCTTATGAAGAGTGTAGTACAGCATCATCAGCTTTTTGCATATGTGAACACATGAAGCTGCCTTATACTGAATCAGGCCCTTGTTCCATCAAAGTCAGTATTGTCTACTCAGACTGGCAGCAGCTCTCCAGGGTCTCAGGCTGAGGTCTTTCACACCGGGGGTGGATTAAGGCTCACTGGTGCCCTAAGCACTGACCAATCTTGGTGCCCCCCTCCTTTCCATACTGACCCAGTCCATTTTAGTTGTTGACCTGTCTGACCAGATATACAATGCAGGTTGAAGCAATACAAAAATTTATTCATATAATAACACAATATACTGTACAAACTAAGCCAAGCTTTGGCTAAATAAAGTTCTACAAAAATGAAATTAAAAAGGGGCAGAGAGGGTCATTGAAATGACTGTCATGACAACGGAATTTGGCTCCATCATTTTACTTTTAAACACATGCATTTTACTTTTAAACATAGCCTATGACACTGCACCTCGCCAACCAAAAAACAGAAGATAACCCTAGGGTGCACCATGATCAATAGTTTTATGATTATTTTTTTTTACAAATCTTCATTTTTCTTTTCTTTTCACCCTTTTCCCAACTTTGTGGTGCCCCCTTTGGCCCTGGTGCCCTAAGCACGTGCTTCGTCTGCTTAATGGTTAATCTGCCACTGTTTCACACCACCTCCTGCCTGGTCCTTTTAACTGGGGATGCCATGGATTGAACCTGGGGTCTTCTGCACGCCAAGCAGATGCTCTACCACTGAGCTACACCCACTCCCCAGCCCATTTAATTCCCTTTTCCTTGCTGCACCACCGCTATACTCAGCAGACAGTGGTTTAAATAGGTTGGTTCCCTCCATACACCACCATAGGGTTTTCACAGGCTTTTAAAAAATCAGCAATCACTATTTTACAAATGTGCACTAATGTTCTAATGATCTTTTGACATGATTTACCCATTTCTCTAAATTCTCAGCTTTCTTTCTCCCCCCCCTCCCCATTGCAAAGATATAATGGGAAAGATGCACCAAAAAGGGATAGAGGCTAACTTTTAAAAAATGAAAGCTGGAAAACTGGAGAAGCTGGTAGAACATAGCAATAAATGGTTAGAAGGTTAGCATAGTGGGTTCATCTGTCAAACATCTTAAGTGCAAAATTCACAGCACATAGAAAATCCACTCTCTAGAAGTTTGTGAAATCTAGGCAATGTAAATAGAAGGCACAACCTGCTTATCTTCTCTTGTTCTCCAAGGCCAATACAGCCATTCTGTAGCTGATGTTTATGTTACATTTGTGAGTGAGTGTCTACAAACCCACTGAAAAGTGTCTGAAAAACAAGGCACCAGAGCATCCAAACAGTCCTTTTGTGGGGGTGGGGGAAGGAACCCTGGGCGATACTGCTGTTTTTTCCACATTTTCTCCAGGATCAGCTGCAGAGTGATACAGGCACAAAGCAAATTGGGTCTGAAATTGTCTGTCTTGCTTGTGAACTTCCCTGAGATGTTTGGCTAAGCCACTGTTGATGGGAAGAGTGCCAAGCTGGACAGCCCACTGGTCTGTCCCAAAATGGCAGTTCTCAAATTCTGCTCAGGGGCATATTCTTACTCTTGGAGAAAGACTAGGGTCCCGGTCACACAAGCGAGATAATCCACGGGGGAAGTGAGACTTTTCGCTCCGGAGCAAAACAAAGCATGGTATCTTGATCGGACATGTCCCCTGAGGCTCCGCACACATGCTGTCAGCCACGATCAAACATTGGTGGGGAAGCGTTCCAAAGAAGAGTGAGGCGGTTCAGCAGCATGTGTCTGTGCGCATGTGCAGTTCAGGTTTGCGCACATACCATGGAAGCTTACAAAGAAACATCCGGTGGGACACGGACGGGTGCCTGATGTGACGAGATACTAGCATTTCTATGATCAGATGCCCGTCCATGCTGCGCGTTTTCCAGTAAATAGTGCACTTTCCACAGTATCTTTTAACTCCACTTCTTTGGCCGGGCGATACGGGTTGGTGACGGGTGCGCGACACTTGCCAGATGTTGCCGTATGATCATGCCCTTTTAATCCACCCGGCAATTCTGCCTCTCACAGTGCAAATTCTCCGTGTGACTGGGGCCTAGTTGTACCTAGTAATTCACTTCCTTTTATGAAGGGTTTATGAAGGCTGTCTGATGAACACTGCAAAAACAAGGCACAGCATGCGTTGTTCGTACAGTGCTTTGAAGCTGAAATAAACGATGTGCTTTCGAGCCCAGGAGGCTGTCATATTCTACAATTTAAAAATGTTCCTTCCCAAGCAAGGGGCAGCAGGAAACCCTGAATGCAGCTAGAAACATTCAGTCTGGCACTAATCTGCCGTATTTGCCTTGGGATCTATGCTGCTTTGCCATGTTTAACTACCAGTGTCACAATGATGCTTGTTTTAGCCATCCTGCCAATGGCGTTACTTATGCAAATATGGATTTCCTTCCCTTAAAACTTTCGGGTTTTCTTCTTTCTGTAAATGCAGAGTAACTAATGGAAGGGCTCCCAATCTCAAGACAGAAGCTTCCTGTAGTCGAGTTCCACAGATCCTAAAAACCAACAACAACCAGAAAACAAAATTACTGAAGTCCATCTTCAAAGTATGCAGTGTATGGGAGGGGGCCAGGTTTGCACCATTTGAAACTTCTTGAATAAGCATTGCATGCCAAGCATCTTGCAATAGTTTGAAATTTCAAATCCTTTTGGCTATTTTCCTGCATCATGAAAGCCACTTCGATATGAGTAGTAACCCCCCACACAGATGGAAAACCATTTCCTGAATAAAAGTCAAAGCAGACTAGATCAGTGTGACTAAATTTATAAAAAGCAGCTGATGGGTGGGGGCTGTAGTGTGATAGAAGGGCTTCTAACTCTTTCCCCAACCTGAAATGGTTTCCCCAGAGGTGCTGTTTTCCCCATTGGGGGGAACATGCAATCAGCATACAGGCAACTGATATATTTTCCCCAGTGAGACAAACCGCAGCTCCAAGGATGTGTCTGAGGTCAGCTAAGCAGCACAAAGGAGACAATCAACACCCCCCCAATCCCTACACCATGGCCCAAATCCAGTTCTCCCAAAGCTATTACAACTGAGAGATTGACACATATGTTGGATGCAACATCGCACCTAGCTTGCCTGAAGCTACTGTTGATTTTTAGGACTATGGTACTCCACTTTTGGAACAGGAAGGAACTCTTGTATGCTGACTTAGTTAGGCTGGTAGGTGACTCCAGGTGGGAGACTGTACTGTCACAACACATATAGCAAAATTGCAGCAGACAGGTTTGGTTCACTTACTGTAGCTTCTCAAGAACAGCAAAAGCCAAGGCAGTTCAGAGCATTTGATTCTATAGGCAGGTGTGGAAAAGTCAAGTATCAAGCAGTGGAAGGAGAACTTGGAACACTCCATTTGGGGTGAAGGCTGTTATCCCAAATAAATAAATACATCATCTACAAGGGCCGTCTGCAATTATTTGTTTCATTTATATCCCACTTCTTTCCTCAATGCAGATCCAAAGTACCTTATAATACAGAAAAAAAAAAATAACACAAAGAAGAAAGACTTCTGAGTGACAAGTAGGTCTTTTCTCTCTGCTTGCCAAATGTCCACCCATCTCTAGCCTACAGTCATGAGACTAATAGCCAATGGCTGAAAGCCCTTTTGCTCTTTCCCTTCAGCTTGGGCCTCTAGGCTACCTGGGCCTTAAGAAACAGTGAACAGAGGGTGGGAGCTGTAGTGTGACAGGAAGACTTCTAATTCACAGGCCGTAAGGACCCGTGAGCAGACAAGAAGAAGCTCAACAAGATGTTATTCAGCTGCCACTAACCAGCTGGCTAGCTCGATCTTTCCCAATTTCTCTCCTGCCAGATTTTAATCAAATATTACATAGAGAAGGTGATAATCATGTTAAAAATGGTTCCTTTTTTCTTCCTTTGAACACATGAAGCTGCCTTATACTGAATCAGACCCTTGGTCCATCAAGATCAGTATGGTCCACTCGGACAGGCAGCAGCTCTCTGGAGTCTCAGGCAGAGGTCTTTCACATCACTTCCTACTTGGTCCTTTAACTGGAGATGCCAGGGATTGAACCTGGGACCTTCTGCATGCCAAGCAAATGCTCAACCATGGACCACAGCCCCTCCCAAGCAGTTTCTTTCTAGAACGCTCTGTTTGAAATAATGGAAAAATTATCCTGATAAATCCATTTGTTGAGAAGGTTTGGAGCCCCTGGTGATTTAGTACTGTTTAAATTGTTTCCATGCTTGTCAATAATATGATATCCTAAAAAGGGTGTTAAATCTATGTCTGGAATAGAAAAGTATAATAAATAAAGACAATGTGTATTAAGGGAGGGAGAAGGGGAAAGCTGAAGTGACTTTCTGAAAGGAAGATGATATCCTAAAAAGGGTGTTAAATCTATGTCTGGAATAGAAGTGTATAATAAATAAAGACAATGTGTATTAAGGCAGGAAAGAGGGAAAAACTAAAGTGACTTTCTGAAATGATGATGATGAACTGTTCACACCCTCCATATCTGCTAAAACCAATGGGGATGCTGCATGGAAAACTTTAGCTGATAAAGGTATGCTTCTACTACAGGAAATCAAAATATCACACTCTACTTCACATGCAGCATATTAGAGGCTGATTTTAGCTCACTTCTGCTTAAAACATTTCTTATTCATTCTTTAGCTTAGGTATCTTCTTTTCTTAAAATATGCCTGTGAGCTCCATGATGCCTGAAGGATAAACATATGGAGCAGAGGTCCATCAGTGGCTATTAGTTACCACGTATAGATGGAATACTATGTCTGGGGCAGTGATGCACTGTATTCTTAGTGCTTGGGGGGGTAACAGTGGGAGAGCTTCTGGAGTTGTGGCCACACTGGTGGACCTCCTGATGGCACCTGGTTTTTTGGCCACTGTGTGACAGAGTGTTGGACTGGATGGGCCATTGGCTTGATCCAACATGGCTTCTCCTATTATGTTCTTATGACTGTGTCCTGCATAATATGATACCAGTCATATGTCTTACTCTATCCTCAGTGTGTCTGCCACAGCCACACAGAAATGGATGCCCCATACAGGCAGCAGTAGGTGACCACTTAGGGTTGCAGTGATGGAGGGGCACCAACTACCTGCTCAGCTGCCCAACAGCAGCATTGGGGTCTGACCAGGAAGAGCTCCTGGCCCCAATGGATGGCCAGCAGGGAGCCTGCTTCCTCCTTCCCTCTCTCTATTGGGAGGCAGAGAGGGCCTGGCCCTGTTTACCTCTGCTGCACATTCGCTGACCAGGGAAGATGTGGAGTTGCCTTTCTTCTGTGGTGCAGGAGTGAGGAGGGTGGGCACTGGCTTCCTGCCTCCAGATGGCCTGGTGTGTGTGTGAGGGGAAGATGATGAAGAAGAAGAGATTGGATTTATACCCCGCCCTACACTACCCAAAGAATTTTCAGAGTGGTTTACAATCCCCTTCCCTTCCCCACAACAGACATCTTGTGAGGTTGGTGGGTCTGAGAGACCTCTCCTGAGAACTGTCCTTGAGAGAACAGCCCCCAAAGAACTTATGACTGACCCAAGGTTACACCAGCAGCTGCACGTGGAGGAGTGGGGAATCAAACCCAGTTCTCCTAGATTAGAGTCCTCTTAACCACTGCACCAAACTGGCTGGGCAGCAGTTTTTCATTCTGGTGGTGGGGGGACCGCAGGGACAGTTTTCCCACCTCCTCATGGCACGGGGGAGAGGGCAGCTTGGGTACCTAGCTTAGGGTGACCAAAATCCTTGGGTCTGCCCTGCACAGGAGTCAGGCACAGAGAGCATCTACAAGTTCCACCCCAGATGTCTGCCAAAAGAGTACAGTTATTCTGATGCTTTCAGAGTTTCCAAAACTCAGAACATGGCTGCTGCTCCCTTCTATGAGATGTTTTAAACAATAGACAATTTTAAAGGTCAAGATACTGCAGCAAGCGTTCTGTTTTATAATACATTTAGCCAAATGATAAATCCAGTCTAAAGTTGAAAATTTTACAATAGAACCATTGTAATTTATAAGTATATTAAAGTTTTACTGATAGTGATATGATAGAGTACTAATTACTTAGATACATATTTATTTTCCTCTCGTAAAACAAGTGTCACTAGGATCCCAAGATATGGCTAGAGAGTATAACATCTCAGACTTTGAAATTACCTCATCATCAGAGGCCCAGGGTAGTTTGTCAAATCAAAATGATGGAGATTGTGCTGTTAAACATTTAAAATGGTCTATAAAAGGAAAATAATAATCTCTCACTTGCTCATAGTTTATTTCCAAAGCATCTTATCCCCAAAACAGGAGCAGAGGAATCTTATATTCTCTCAGCTTGGTTACATTCCTGTATATATCTGTAACATCATGACTATTTCCATGACAACCAATTTTGGCTTATACTTTTTGTGATGGAAAGAGGTTTTATAATTCAAGGATTCATTGTCTAAGTATCATTGTTCAGAGATACATCAGTGGTAGGCAGATAAATAATCCTCTTCAAAAATAACTCAAATAGCTGTCTATCAAGAAAAACTGGTATTTTACAAAATACCATGCTTAGCATTCATAGTAGCATTGTTCCATGTATCACCACCTACACAATTTATCTTTGATTAAGAGTGAGCAAATAGGTGTCACACATCAATCACCTTCCTTTATGCATTTTTACTTCGCTGCATTACAATTACAGAAAATTGGGTAGTGGTTTAAATGAAATTTGAAAAATAACCATTATTTCAGAAAGGAAAATGAAAGTTACCAACACTGGTAATTTCAGCCTATTAGTAGAGAGGTGAGGAACTTTTTCTGTAGTGGTCCAACATGATACAGTAACCACATAGGACTATTATGGGATTATTAACAAGAAGTTCTGTGGGGGTGGGGAGAGAGTCAAAGCTGTGTGGCGGTAAGAGCTAAACCTCTTCTCTTTCTGAATCATAGGCTTGATTTAAATGGGAGCCCCTCATAGCTACAGACGAAAATACTGAGAAGGTTTTGAAAATACCGGGAAGATCCAGTTGCCTGGTTTGATCCATAACTTTAAGGAAATCAGTTCCTTGGCTATACTTTTGGCCCCTTTATAAGTAGTCTGCTGAAATCTAAATATGATTATTATTTGCTGGTCAGGGTAGGGAGAGAGAATTCAGGACTAGTTATTATGGAAGTCCTAGTTATTATGAAGCCAGCATATTTTCAACACTTCCAGGTTCATTTGTTCACTAAAAAGTCCCTTGAAATTTTCGTACACTTGGCTAAACACACTCAATGTTTGTTAAACTGGTGCTGCTAAAGTCAGTCTAGTGAATGTTTGTGGACCCTGTATTATGAGAAATTGAACTAAGTGAAGGGATTCAGGTTCCAGGGAGGGACAAATTACAGAAAGCTCTGGACAGGAAGTGTCTGAGACAAGTTATTCTCTTGCTGCTGCTGTTTGAGGCAGGCCCATAGCCAGGATTTTGTAATTCAGGGGGCCTTTTAAAAAGTCAGGGGGCACTAACATCACAAAACAGAAAATAAAATAAAATAAAATGTTTAAAACTCACTTTTGCAGCATTCGCACTCTGCTTGCCTACATGGGGAAGCAAGCCACATTTGGGGAAGGGGCAGTGGTGGGGAGTCCTCCAGGTGGCCCAGACAGTTGGGAGTCTTCTGGGTGGTCCAAAGAGCTGGGGGCCTGGGGGCTGGATGTGAGTCAGGGGGCCTTGGCAGGAAGTCAGGGGACCAGGCCCCGAAATGCCCCACTGTAGCTACGGGCCTGGTTTGAGGGTAGACTTGTAAGAAGAATTAGAGTAGGCAATAAGGGTCATTTGTGCAGTTCGATCTGCTGTTGCCCCGCCTCTAATTGATCCAGGTTATTTTGTAACAGAGAATCCTGAACAGACTCACCCCTTTTACTACTCTTAAAAGCGCTTTTATCTCATCTGATCATAGCCTATGCAATCTTTCCATCCATCCTAGTTTCTATTATCATGGGACAGGGATTCTGACCACAATAGTAACCATCTGTATAAGCCCCAGCGTAGAGATGGTCTGAGTCATGGGGCAACTGGGGCATTTGCCCTGGGTAACAGGCTGGGTGAAGCCCTTACCACCCACTGCGCTGCACTCCACAGCCAGCTGCACACCTTTGGGGGTTATGAAGCAGTTGGCCACCACACACACCCTTGTCCCCTCAGCGACTTGGACTAGGCAGTGGCTGGCTGGCTCAGTAACCCCCTTGCACATATGCTTGCCCACTCCCTTCGTGGCTTAGGCAGTGGCTGGCCAGCTCATCTGCCAACCACCCCCTTCAGTGCCCAGGCAGTTCAATGGCGACTGGTATGCATGCCTGGCCGCCCCCTCAAAGACAGTGAATTTTCAGTCTTCCAGAGAACTAAAATTGCTACTATTCTTTGCACAGATCCAAGAGAATAAAATTGGTAGATAATGGATGTTTGTGAATCTGTTCATAGGATTTTTTATGGGGCTTCATCCAATAGACTTGTAAAGACATACAGTAGGAAAGATAATTGTGCAGGCATCTGTGTAATCTATGACATAAACTATAACAACACTTTCAATTTACCTCCAGACAATTCATCATAATTTGTTATATACCTACTGAACCTGTATTTCACGTCATCAGTATAAAAAACCATGGCAACCTTACTATAAAAAGAAATACTAATCATGTTAACAAAAAGCAGTAGTCTTGCAATCAGTCACATGACAAAGAATTATTAACACTGTTCTCAGCAGGTGCCACTTGTAAAAGTTCCTCTGCAATCCTAAGAACACTTTCCCAGGAGTAAGCCTGAACTATAGTTGGAAGTGCAGGTCTCCTCTGTGGCATGTAGTGGCATCAGCTTCAGCTGATATGCCAGCTATGACTGTTCTTCAAAAAGCATTATCTGGCCATAGTGATCCATACTTTGATCATCACTTCAGTTTAGATTACTGTAATGTGTTTTATGTGGGGCTGCCTTTGAAAATTCAGCTGGTCCCAAATGTGCCAGCCAGGTTAGCGTCAGGCTTGGGGTATGGGTGTCATATCATTCTAGTCTACACTGAGCCGCCTTGAGCCAGCATGTCCAGCAAGGTAGGATACAAATAGAAATTTTATATATATGTGCCAGGACCACATCCTCCCATAGTGTCCAATCCACTAGTGAAGATCTTCCTCGCAAGGCCTGCTGCCCATGCCCCTGCCATCAGAGGTGAGTCAGGAGACAACCAGAATCAGGCTTTTTTAATAGTGGCATCTCACCTGTTCAATGCCCTTCCGCTAGAGGCTCACCTGGGACCTGTGCTACTCTCTTTTTGGCATTGTTTCATCTGGCTTTTAATTAAACGATCAGTCTTCTAACACCATTTTTAAGGTGTGTTTTAGGCTGAACGTTGTTAAATTCATTTTTATCTGCTTGGTATTTCATGATTTTATGCTTTGGTGGGGTTTTTAAGGTTAGGTTTCAATTAACAACTTTTAAACATTTTATGTTTTTATTATGCTTTATTTTGTACGATGTCTAGGGAAGGCACCCTGGAGAGATGGCATAAAAATTCTCTAAGTAAATAAATAAGAGAAAGCCTTACAGACTTTTTAAGGGGAAAGTAGTAAGTTTTAAAAAATAGGGGGAAACATCTGTATGGTGGCTTATTTAACAGAATGAGAATGTCACGCATATAGGTCCAGTATGGGCAGATGGGTCTGTAGACCAAACTGAGGGATGTAGAATGGTATAGTGCAATCTCATCATATCTTGGAAGCTAATCAGGATCATTACTTGGATGGGAGACCACCAAGGAAGGCTGCGCAGAGGATGGCAATGGCAAACTACTTCTGCTTAATCACTTGCCTTGAAAACGCTATGGGGTGGTCACCATAAATTGGCTGCGACTTGACGACACTTTACACACACACACACACTTCCCCTAAGTGTAGGCGCCCATATTTTCAGGGTTTTTAAAAACGTGAGTGCATCTCATTTAGTAGCTAGTTGTATCCAATGATCTGTACAAGATATGTCTGTTATTTATTGCAGAATGAGGAATGTATTTTTTAACTGGAGCCATGTTTTTAATATATTTTCAGGTATCAGTAAATATTTGCAAATAAAATGTAAGCAAACAAAGGTTTATTATTTCATATTAAATTTCTATCCTAAAATATCAAGATCCTTTATATAGCCACCCTTTAAAACATGAATGTTATTTTTCTCCTTTTTCGTTTTGTAAATTCTGTAATTAACATCTCCTGCAAAATTTGTTTACAAGATCTTAGTTCTAAGTTATCTCTTACTTTGGATTTAGCAAAGAATTTTATGTTTTATATTAAGTTCTGCTTTGATCTGATAATTCTGGTTCTTCAAGGCTTATTATGTTAAGCAACATTAGAGGTGTGCTTGCTATTTCAAAGCTTCTCTGCTTGAAATAAAGCCTTGCTCCTTTTGGAAACTGAATTGCCCTTTGCTACTTATTTTAGAAAAGGAGCTCAGCTGTATAGCCAAGCATAAGCCAGGGCTTTTTTTTTAACAACAAAACAGAGATTTGTTGTGGAATACATATGCGATAGACATATCGATGTCTTTTCTTTTTGTTTTCTAAGATACCATTAAAGAAAGATGCATAACTGAAAAGCAAAAGGACCAAGAGATCCTGGGAAAGAACACTGTAATATGAGGTCCCCTAAATGGAGATTTATGAGAGTGGAAGAAAGGAGGAAATCCTCTCTTATAGTTTGTTATTTGTATGTACATTTGCAGCCATGCTTTCAACGTGCACTAATAGCTTTAGGGAACAGCTGGATAAAAGAATGATCTGCCAAAGTGGCCTGCTGGGTAAGTAAGGTCATTTTCTGCTGAGACTGGCGAATACTAGAGCTTATCACAAAACTAAAAGCTGAGATAGTGCAGATTAGCCAGTCTGCTGGGAGAGATTGTGACTCAGTATGACATAGGAGGGGAAGAATAAATCCATTGGGGAAGGAGGAACAAACTAAGTAGACTGTCTGCAATGAGAGGAGCTGTAAGAAAAACTCTATCCTCTTTACTTGGGGGGTTATGTTGCTGGTCCCAGAAGCATTTGGTTTCAGCTGGTTCATTTGGACCAACTACTTGTAGTCAAGGATTATAATTGCTGAGTGCTGTGAAACATTCAAACATCAAAATGCTCAGAGAAGAAGTATAATTATGCAGGTGTGTGTGTTTAAGGGCTGTGAAGTCACAGCTGACTTATGGCAAGCCCACAGGGTTTTCAAGGCAAGAGACTAACAGAAGAGTTTGCCATTGCCTTCCTCTGCACAGCAGCCCTGGAATTCCTTGCTGGTCTCCCATTCAAATACTAACCAGGGCTGAACCTGCTTAGATTCTGAGATTTGATGAGATCAGTCTAGCTTGGGTCATCCAGGTCAGGGCAATTAGGCAATTATAGCCAAACTTAAACCTGTGGTCACTGATGATATTTTAGAGAAAGGTTTGGCCACTTAAAAATGCTGCAGTGCAGCAGGACCGGGCAATCTTATTTCCTCCCTTTTCAAGTTCCAAAACAACTGTGAGGGAACCTGATGGCATTTTTAAATGGCCAAACTCTCCTCTAATATGGCATCAGTGACCACACGCCCTATGACCACTTTAAAGTCTTGTTTGGTGCTAAGATAAATCAAAATAAGTTTGATTCTGGCAGGACAAGAATATACAGCTCAATATACCAGCAAAATTATTCACATGCTCAGAATTGTTTATCAGTGCTGAGAACTTTGATGCACATGTGATTCCTAGTTGAACTAAACCATAATCAAACTCTTCATTAATATATCACTGAGGCAGCCTTACTGGATTGCCTCAATATTTTTGTTTGAAGTTTGACTGGAATGCTGTGTTGATCAACTTTATGCCTGCACAGTAGCTGCTTATGCTATAGGTCATGGCAGGACTGCCAGCTCCACTTTGAGCAATTCTTGGGAATTTTCTTTGCAGAAACTGTAAAGGATGGGCTTTGGGGAAGGGAAGGAGTTTTGCAAGGGCGTGTTGTCATACAGTCCACCCTCCATTGCTGCCCTTTCCTCCAGGGGAATCGATCTCTGTAGTCTGGAGATCAGTTAAAATTCCAGATCTCCATGCCCACCTGGAAATTGGCAACCTTAGGTCATGGTCAAGTCATACCTTGCCAAATATGCTGCAGTTGTAATTTATGCGTTACATCTTACAGCCAGTTTTGCATCTGTTGGTGAATTAAAACCTTCTTGATCACCAGAGAAGAAAGCATGCATTCTGTCCTTCAGAGTTTTCAGTGTGGGTTTGTAACCCAGGAACTGGTAAAACAAGCCCCAAGAAGCAGTTAAAAATTAATCTAAATGTTTTTAAAACAAGAGGACACTACAGTTCTCATTAGGAAGTGCAAGAATGCTGATGCACAAGATCTGGGCAAACTGCCAATAATGAATAAGTGGTACTACTTATAAGAAGGGGCTGCGGTGGCTCAGTGGTTAATATGCTTAGCTGCAGACTGGAAGGCCAGTAGCTCGGCAATTCGAGACCCAAGTGCCACGTGATGGAATGAGCTCCCGTCTCTGGCCCCAACACCTGCCAACCTAGCACTTCGAAAGCAAGAAATTCCAAGTAGATAAATAGGTACCATTTTGGTGGGAAGGTAACAGTGTTCCATGCACCTTGGCGTTTAGTCATGCTGGCCACATGACCATGGAAATGTCTTCGGACAGTGCTGGCTCTTCAGCTTGGAAATGGAGATGAGCACTGCCCCCTAGAGTCAGAGTCGACTGGCTTTCAAGCAAGGGAAACCTTTAACGCTGTAAGGGATACAAGGGCACCCTATTTAACTTTTTCTTACAGTCACCTTGGGTCCAGACAGGAAGAAGGTAGGATAAAAATAAATACAAATAATTACAATTTAAATAATTGAGAGGTCTTATCTTAGCATGTGAAACCTGTTTTACTTTTAACACTGTGCCTTTTAATACTTAAAGGGGGTGGGCAAGATGGTTGGGCGAAACAGCTGCAGCCAAGCGGCATGTGAGTGGGCATGCACAGGTTTTTTCCCAACAGTGAATATAATCTGACAATTCAGACACAGATGAACATTTGTCTCTGGTGACTGCAACATGCAAGTGGGTCATGAGCTTCCTGGTATTGACTGACCTTCCTGGTATTGACTGACAAGTTCAATTGTCATGGAGAAAGCTCCAAAGAAATATAGCAACATCTTTCCCTTATAGAGGGAGCTTTCAAGGACAAGCAAGTTTTAATGCTATCATCTTGGTAAGAAGTTATTTTAAAATATAAGAAAAGGGATTAACAAATACACCTGATCACTTCATATTTTACTTTAGATGCAGAAGGTTCTAGAAGAATCTCCATGGAAGCAAAGAGTTAATGTTAGGTATGCTAGTATCCATTCTCCATTATCATGCAGAGAAGAGCAGAGCTACATTAGGGGACAGAAGTGATGAAAAATTGTGGATTTCTATCTCTGTATAAAAAGCAGATTGCCCATGTGTGCATCCCCAGTTCTGTTCAGGGCCATGTAGAGAGGGGTAGCAAGATTTAGCCCTTCAATCCGTGTCCAGTTTTGCTAATTGAAACTTGGCTGCATGTTCTCTTATCAAGTGCTTAGAAGAGGGGGAAAGTCCTATGCACTACGTTCTGGGAAATAAGCTCCACTTTAACAGAGCTGGACATTTCAACAGTAGCATGTATAGGACTAGGCAGGTTGTGGAATGTGTAGCAGATGAAGCATTGTACACACTGTAGAATTAGTCTCATTGTCCTTGCTAAGGAAAAATATGTAGTGAATTCAGTTATTTTTGCTAACTGCACTCAGATTTTAATGCCATTGTCTGCTAATGAAGCTAGACACTTCTTTTTAACCTTGTAAATGTCCAGAGATGGAGAGCAGCTCCTTCAAATGTTCCCGGATGAATAAACTGGTAAGTGGTTGCTTCCTTAAGCACTTTGGAAACCAATTATTTTTACTTCAGGAGCTATGGAACCTCAAGAGCTCTTTACATCTCATAGCTGAATAATGTATTTGATAATGTCACTTTGGTTTTAATTTATTCTATTCCTTAAAAGAGGTTTGAGAGGGAGAGAGAGAAAATTCATTTGTGGAGCCAGATGTTGATAAAAACTTTCCTTGTTATTATTTTTAAACAATTATCTTTATAAATACAGAGTGGGATGTATTTTTTAAAATGTAGTCGTTTTTTAAAAAAATTGAGGGTATTACTGAATCCTCTTGACAGGTACTCCTCAGAAATTGAAAAGATTTCTGAGAATTCCTTGGCAGAAAGCAGTCAGCTATTTAGCCTTGAGAGTAAAAGGGCTGCTTGAATCTAACTGGGTAAAATTGTCTAGGGAGCTAGACAAAGCAATTTGGGAGAAGTTCTGAACATTAAAAACAGCCTGCTGTTCCTTCATTCAAACGCAGTGCCACCCAGGTCTGATTGGGGAAAAGGTACATGGTTTGGACTCAATGATACTGACACTCAGTGAACACATGTCCCTTTCCTTGTGATACTGGCTCATACTTAAGACAGGCTGTGATCACACACACTAAATAATCCACTTTCAATCCACTTTTAATGCACCTTCCAACTGGATATTGCCAGTTCACACAGTAAAATCCAGTTGGAAAGTGCACTGAAAGTGGATTGAAAGAGGATTATTTAGTTTTTGTGATTGCAACCATACCTGACTGTCTCAACTGATACACTGGAATTGCTCTTTCCCTGGCATTCTCTTTATGGGGTCTCTTATCTTTCAACTGCAAATAAAATAAAATAAACTTGCAAATAAGAGTTGAATTCTTCATTTTTAAAAATAGGAAATCAAACCTTTTAGGTCAGACACACATAAATGGACATGGCTTTTTAATGAGACACAGTACATGATATATGAGCAAAAGTTGTCCACTGTAAAACTCTTGAGAAACCGATTGAAACTAAAGAGGTCCTTGATGTTATCAGATTCTTCAGAACAACAAATCTGCTGGTCCGGATGGATATCCCCCAGATATAATACCGCCCTCCTGGAGCTCTGCCTCAATAATAGTGATCCTGAAGCGGAGAAAGGATGTAGCCAACCTGGCCTCCTTTTGCCCTATTTCATTCCTAAACTAGGACTATAAAATCTTTATGACAATTCTCACCAAACAACTGAATCCTGGATTATATGCACCAAGACCAGGCAGGTTTTATGTCTGGTAGGGACTTGTCTGCCAACATACTCAAAACCCTAAATATCCTCTCCTCATGCAAAGAGTCACATTCAAAAGCACTTCTTTCATCACTTGATGTTGAGAAGGCCTTTGATTCACTTGAAATGACATATCAGATTGCTCATCTCTGTCACATGAGCTTTGGGGATTCATTCCTCTGATGAATCACAGTGATATATAAAGAACCAACTGCACAAATCAAAATTAATGGGGTAACCTCAACTGAGGGAACACTGGGAAGGGGGACACGGCAAGGCTGTCCCTTATTGCCAGTCCTATTCACACTGGCCCTGGAGCTTTTAGCTTTGTCAATATGACAAGTTCCTGTAATTTATGGCATCAAGATAGGATCACATACTTTTACCTTAAGCATGTTTGCGGATGATATGCTATTGTATGTAACAAACCCAGAACAATAGCTAGCTCAACTTCACTCTACTCTTCAGACTTTCGGTCAAATCTCTGGTTTAAGAATTAACCAGTCTAAATCCTGCATACTGCCTTTAAATCTGTCCGCTGAAACTAAACTCTATATTCGGAATAACTTCAGGTTTCAATGGGCCACCAAATCTTGGAATCCACATACCTCAAAAGTTGACTGACTTAATGAAGGTCAACCACATTAGCAAATTTCAAGCCATCAGATCTGACTTAAGTAAATGGAACAAACAAAATTTCTCATTGACAGATTTCATCTCATTAAGTCTTTTGCTTTCACTAAATTGTTATTCTTATTTTGTACCATACCAATTGATATACCTACCATACTTCTTAAAAAATGGCAAAATGTCTTCAACTCTTTTTTATGGTGTTACAAAAAGCCAAGAATTAGCTTTCAAATACTATGGCGTCTCAACTCCCAAGGTGGCCTAAGTTATCCTGACCTGATGACCTACCACAAAGTGACATAGCTCACAACTCTTATCAAAATGATACGGAAAGGTGAATTAGCTGACTGAATTAAACCTCTTCAACTTCTGCTTTACTCTAAAACAATACAAGAAGTCATATGGAATGAACCTCGAGATCGCCTTGTCTTGCTGAAACATAATGCCTTCCTAATAGTGATATTGAAGAACTGGGATTTTCTCAAATCCAAACTGCTTCCTAGAACATCTAAATTTTCCTCATTCCTCTTCCAAAGCTGGTTCCCTCTGGGCATCGACATAGCAATAGCTAACATCTGGAGACAGGCCACCATTACTCACCTGGTAGATATTGTGTCCAAATTTGATCTCCTGCCAAAATTGACTCTTGAGCACAAATTAGATTGCCCTTTTCCATGGTTTATGTACCTTCAAATGAATCATGCAGTAAAACAGCTCAGTCTACCAAAAGTCATGAGTTCCACTCCAACTTCTTTTGAACAACTGATAGACTCCACAGATCAAAATTTCAAAGGTCTCATCACCAAGACGTATGACATTCTCATATGCTTAGCCAGGGATAAAGCCACTGAAATTTCAACACAAATGGCGGCAAGATTGCAACACCATTCTCACAGAAGATCAATGGAAGAGAATCTAGTCCTCAAAGCTAATGACCTCTCCAGTCATAAGGACAAAACTGCAATCCTATAAGATCTTAACCAGATGGTATCTCAACCCAGAGAAATTAGCCATAATGTCATCAGACCACTTGCCATCCAGCTGGAAAAAATGTGGGGAGCCAGGCTCTTTCGCACACTGTTGGTGGCAATGCAAGTTTATAGTTGACTTCTGGTATGATATTCTGCAACAAATAGAACTCATCATGGGCTACTCAATCCCATTCTCACTGAAATTCATATTCCTGGATATATGGCATGGTGTGCACATCCCAATGATTAGATACTAATAACCAGTCTTCTGGTCGCAGCAAAGAGTTCAATCGCCTCCAGATGGAAGTCTCCTTTAGCTCCAACATGCAATTGTTGGTTTAGTAAAGTTTGGGACCCCTTCCTCATGGAATAAGTTACAGATCACCTTCAACAACCAGAAATTTACCCAAAATTATCCAATTTTATAGAAAAATGGTTTCCATTCCTGGACTATGTTGTATCAAATTATTGCCAACCACATAATCCAGCATATCTAAGCATGCTTAACTTTTAACACACATTATGCAGTTATGTCTGCTTCTTTCATTTCACTTACATTGCTCTTAATGTCTAGTCATGAATACACAGATTGCCACAGTGAATCCTCATTAGTAGATTCATGCTACTATATAGTCTAACCTTTGCTCTTACATGTGGCAACTTATAATTGAGTTCAATTTACTCTCTGTATCCTGTCTATTTATACTTGTTTGTTTGCCATGCTTCCTTTAATGCAATGTTTCATCTGTAATAATTGTTTTTGATGAATATGTCTGTACAACTGTTAAAGAATGTACTGTTTGAAAAACTAATAAAAGTTAATTAAAAATATGAGCAAAAGTTATTAGAACAACTTATATACTTATGTCATGGCAAAAACAAGTAGAGGTTACCTCTTTTCAGTATTCAGTGAATTGCAGACAATTTGTTAATGTGCCTCATGATTCCTCTGGTTAGGTATCCACCTATCTCAGGATGCTTTTTTTGTGACTATTTTCTTGAAGACACACCTTAATGCAGTGAGGGAGTTTGTGTGTATCAGCAAAGCTGAGAGCAGTACTATGGTCCTTTCCATGCTTGGGTCTCATCCCTGGTTTTATCAGAGTTCAACTCGTGATATAATACTTTGCATTTATCCCTGGTTATTTATGTATTTATTTATTTATTTATTTTATTCCATTTTTACCCTGCCCTCCCTGCGAACGGGCTCAGGGCGGCTTACAATGAGGAAACTAAGTGCCAAAGATAAACAGCTTAAAACATATAAAACAGATAAAACATTCAAGAAAGGTATTCACAGTAGAGTGCTCAACAGTTACTCATTCAGCTATAACAGCATCCATTTATCCCAGGACAAGTATAGGGCGAAACTGGGGTGATCTCAATGTAATGTGGAAACAAAAATACCCTGAGATAATTACAGGGGTGAATTCAAATGT